>CANTUQ010000105.1:16212500-17517500 GCA_947683425.1 Excoecaria cochinchinensis
GCTTCTGACTTGTGAGAAATCAAGTAGACATGACTATACCTTGTATAGTCATCTATAAATGTGATGAAGTAGTAGGCCCCATGCCTTGCCCTCACATTCATTGGACCACAAACGTCAGAATGAATTAATTGCAATGGAAATTCAGCTCTAGTTCCTTTTTCGAACGGTTTTCTCACTAGTTTTCCTTTAAGACAATGCTCACAGGTAGGTAATTCGACCTCATTCAAATCACTTAGTAAACTAGTTTTGGCTAACCGACTCATTCGAATTTGCCCAATATGGTTTAATGTAGCATGCCATAATTTCACATGATTCTCATTATTATGTGAAGTAGAAGAGATTAAAGAAAAACTATTTTTATTCATAAAGTTAGGATCGATATCCAAAATAATGAAATTGTTCGAAATAAAACCAAAACCATAATAAACACCATCCATACATAAGCGCACACTGTCATCTTTAAACTGTAAATCAAAACCAAGTTTTAATAACAGAAGAACAGAAACTAAATTCTTACGAATATCTGGAGCATAAAGCACATCATGTAGGAACAAGGTTCAACCTTTGCATAAGACTAATCTACACGCGCCAATCCCTCGAACCGGCACTCTTGCGTCGTTTCCCACATATATATATTTTGCTCCATATGGTATTCACCGGAATTCTACAAAGGCATCTCGATCCTTTGCTACATGGTCCGTTGGTCCTAAATCAACCACCCACAAAGGATGACATTCAGTTAGTAATACAAAACTAGATACACAAATTTCACTCACTCTTGAGTTAGAAAAGTGTACCTGATTGGGCATAGTGCAGTCTTTTGCATAGTGTCCTTTCTGTTGGCAGTTAAAACATTTCACTTTTGAAATATTTATCTTTTTCTTGCCTTTGGACCTCTTAGAATTCTGTTCTTTCTTCTGCCTTTTATTTCTCTTGGCAGATTCCTTATCCCGACTTTTGAAACTCTTTCTTTTGTTCTGGTTGGAGCTCATTCCATCAGAACGGGACTGTGCCACATGCACTTCAGCATTGACCTTAATCGATGCCAGTCTGTCCTCTTCTAGCTCCAAATGACATGCGACATCCTCAAATGTCTTCACACTGTCTATATGAGTCAGTTGTATTTTCATATGCTCCCAACTCTTGGGTGAGGAACAGATGACAGCTTGCACCTGCTGCTCGTCGGTCAACTTATGACCATATTCACTAAGCTCGCTCATCATGTTTTTTATCTCCCTGAGATGTTTTCGCATTGAATGATCAGCCTTCTTCTGATAAGTATCAAACTTGATCGTCAAAGATCAGAGCTTAGTTAGAGTCACTCCTCCAAATTTCTCCTGCAAAGCGATCCATTGATCCATTGCGTTCTGATACTTGCGAAATTGCTTAGTTATATCATCCTCCATAGCACTCAGGAGAATGATACGAGCAGTGAAATTCTTTTTCTTCCATGCCAGATATACATCTCGATCCCGCCTATGCTGGGCTGTGTTGCCATCCTCAGGTTCAGCCATAACCGAACTCAAGGTTTCGAGAGTCTCTTGCTCCTCTAGCACATACTGGATCTTCATACTCCAGATTTCATAGTTGTCACTATTTAATTTCAAGTCTTTATTTAATTTAGCGATAATAGATTTGGAAGCAGATGCCATTTGTATCCTCTGATTCAAATGGAACAAAGTTGCACGTTATTAGTGGGAGATTAGACAATACATGCAATTTACTATACACCTGAAATAATAACCTAATAAAGTTTTCTATTAAACTCAAATTCGAAAAGGTTACTTAGAGTACCAATTACCTTCTAAGTTCTAATGTCTAACTTTATAAGTTAAGATTTCATGCATAGTAAATCAGAATTATTGGATTATTAAGTTCTTATACTTATGAGGGATATTTTATTGGTTTTATTTTATTAAGTCTTTACTTAATAAATATGCAAATATTTTACTCATAAAATATTGCAAGGCAATTAACATTTTAAAATAAACACATTTATTAAAAAAAATAATTAAATGCCATAAGAAATAAAGTCATTCATTCAACCAATAAATAAATCCAATAATCCTCAAATAAGACACACATGTCAAATAGTAATAATTATAGGAAACATAAATCCTATAAAATCAAACGCTAACTATAATTGACACTCATGTCAACTTCTAAAGAAAACTAGATCTCTTCAAGACCTTTACTGACACAGAGACTGATTCTTTGACCAACTTCATCAACTCATAAGGGAACTCATAAGTTCTCTGATGAAGCCATGAACGATGCACTTTACGTCCACTTCTTAATTTCATCATGGATGGAATGTTGCTTCTCAACACTCCTCTTTTGGCAACTCTAGCCAAAAAATGGATGACAGATTTCTTATAAACTCTATCTCCTATGTACCAAGTAGTTTCCAAAAACTCTCTCAGGACTGGATGATATTCAAAAGAGTTAACCAACGCTTTGATTTTATCTCTGTCATCCCTTCCTAAGCTTAAACCTCCTATCCAAATGCACTCCTGCATTTGTTCATGCATAGTCAATTTATGACGCACTATAGCATCAATATCATCAGCTCGAATGTTTTTCCGCATTCTCATTTTGCTTAACGAACGCACTCTTGCATTTCTTAAAGCAATCTCATGCGGGATTTTAGGAATCATAGGTGTCCTTATCATCATTTCTGAAACACATTACAGAAATTTAAATGGTTAATACACTCATGTATAAACACATATGATTGAAATACATTTCAATCAACAAATAAGGTCGAAAAAACATATAAAAAAATTTTCAAAATATTTTTAAAATTAGAAAACACATTTTCCGTAATTATTTTATAATATTTATTTTAAAAAATAAACAAAAATATTTTATGGTCATCAAAAAATTTTGAAAAATAAACCAATAAATCAGAAATATTTTGAAAAATATTTTCGCAAAAAAATAGAGCTGATTTGGAGGCCGGAGAAGCACCCACGCGCCGACACTCGGGAGGGGGATGCTCTCACGCGCGACTTCCCCTAGTCGGACACATGTCAACACTATAGTGTGACACGTGTCCGACTGTTACAAGTCCACATGGCGCCCACGTGGCACCATGGTTGCCACGTGGTAGTAACGTGGCTTGACACGTGGTGGACGCTAATTGGTACACGTGTACACTCATGACACGTCATCATGACACGTGGCAGGCCTCGGCCTTGCAGCGTGTCGACCCCCGATTAGTCCACCTGGCACACAGGGGACACGTCAGATCCACGTGGCATGACCGCGGTCTGCCACGTGGCTCGTGACGATTGGGCCACATGTCGATAACGCGTCACATTATCAAAACGTGTTTGCGCGTGTGTGGGCCAGCGCCCACGCGCACGCGCCCAACGTATGGCGTGCAAGCCACGCGCCGCCTTCTCGGCTGAATTGGAGCTCCGGATTTCTGCCGGCCGAGGGTTTTCGGGGTCTGTGAACACAATGGTAAGGTCAAAATGAAAAATTCCAATTTCTAGACTAGCGTTTCGAATATTCAATTTTATCTCTCGGGTTTCGGTGTACACATACACGAAATTGAGCCAAAATATACACGTATATATATTTTTCACACAAAAAATAAAATTTTTGTTGCGTTTTATTCTTTCTAAATCTACAAATTTTACTCATAAAATTTGTGATCAATTTTAAGCCGCATGCCAGGACGCAAAAAATGAAGATTCTGATACTAATGAAAGGAAAATAAAAGAAGAGATTAATCGATACATACTTGTTGTAGCGCGGTAAATATCGTTGCGGAAGTGTTACAAGGATCTACTTTTATTTGGTCACCGGTCTGGCTCTTACCCACTCGGGATAATACCAGCTAGATCACAATTTAGAAGTTCCTGAAATATTAACACAATAAATCGTGAGTGGGAACGAGCAGTCTTGCGGCGTATACGTTTTTTCGTTACCAAATTATGAAGACCCCACCTCTATTTATAGAGGTCCTAAAGGGTAGAAACTTATCTCTACTCTAACTCAAAATCTTTCCTGAGATAGAATTTGATAATTTAATATAGATTAAATAACTCAATTTAATTTGAATAGAACAATTAATTAATACTATATTTAAATAATATATGTTAATAATAATTAACATTAATTAAATAAAGTATCATTAAGAAAATAAATTATAAAATATGTAAAAATATTTAAATTAATGATAAAAATTATTTAAATTACATGAAAATGAAAAAAGAATTACATAACTATTGCCAATTTAACGAGAATGGTGAAATTATGGTATATGTTCCACTAAATCCATCTGTAGTTGTGGATATTTTCTCTATCTCGAAACTTAATATTATTTTTTTCCAAGTTAAAGTCCAAAGAGATTTTTTGTTTTGCAAGTTAAAAATTAAAATGCGGAATGACGGATTCAATTGTTGAATTCTGCGGCATATATATATATATATAATTGCCAAATGTCAAAATTGAATGGGTGTCTCCTTTAAAAGACTTATCTCTCAATTTTAACTCTCTCCGCTAACGAGAGACGCGGCAAAGGCGACATGTCGTCAACGAGAGGCGCAATAATTTATGTGCAGTGGATGGTTTTAATTTTGAATGAGATACTATTTATGTAAAGTCTTTTCTAGTGCGATCGATGTACTCCAAAAGCTAAGCTGGCACGAATATTAAGTCCATGATAAACATACATGGAGATGACGTGGCTGTTCAACTTCTTCCTTGTGATTGAATTTAAAATACCAATTTGCAAATCACATTAAATGTTAATTTTGAAACCTGTGTATTAATTTATAAAGCAAGTCAAAATATTGTTTTTTTATATAATTATTTATCAAATTAAGAGTATATATCATGCACGTACCATACGTCAACAAATATAAATACGAATAAATTAAATATTAGTGACAGTAAATTAGTATACTATTAAGTTGGAAAAACATATAAAGATTAAAAAGAAATTATTATTGTTGATAATATATTCTTGGTTAAGAAAGAATGGAATTAGGTCAGATTTTGAGAGAGAAAAGCATGATTAGAGGAGGAAATGGTTCATGCATCAGTCGTCATTACCATATACAAATCAAACAAATGAATGTTTTTCTTATAAAGAGAGGAGGGCATGTGATGTCATGCCACCATATTCACGCCAACAGCCAAATATAAAACAATAAATTATCTAACTTTCCTTCCAGGTAATAGAACAACAATGGTAACACATTAACGGTCAACCGGTTTTGTTGAATTTAAGGTATTTAAGCCCTCAATTCATCTCCATTTATTTATTTGTTACAACTATTACTACGCAAGTCAATATAAAATATAATTTTTGGATGCCAAAAATTTATAATTCATTCTGGACATATAAATTTCCAATTATTCTCAATAAAGAAAACATAAAATAATACCTTTTTTTAATTATTACTCTCTCCTATCCATCCCATATTAATTATCTTTTTTTTTTAAATTACCTCATTTAAATTGTCATATTATAAAATTAAAAGAGAATTTATTATAATTATTTCAGTTTTACCCTCTTATAGATATAAACAATACTTTAATGTCTTCATTAATCTTTTTAATTTCTAATAATTTTCTCTATCTTTATTTGTATTATAGTTTTTTAAAGTATTGTTTGTTAAATAAAAACAAAAATAATTGATACTCCCTCCGTCCCACTTTAAAAGGCTGTTTTCCCTTTTTTATTTGCCCCACTCCAAATGTTCTTTTCGCAATTTAAGAAAGAAATTTACGTATTTATCCCTATTTATTATATAATTTATTAAATATATATCATTTACTTTTTCTTTTCTCAATATAATAAATAAGGACATTTTTGTCATTTTATATTATTTTTTTATGAAATTGATGTATTTCAATTATTTTCTTAATTACCGTGAAAAAGGGATAATAGCCTTTTAAAGTGGGACGGAGGGAGTATGAGACAAGAGGAGTAATAATTAATGACATAAAAAAACAAATGACTTGAAAGAAGATTGTGATGAGAAAGATAACAATATTTTGATCCGAATCCATAGATTTGAGTTGAATCTGCTTAACAAAAAACTCAAATTAGTTTATGATTCAAAAAATAAGAATAGGTAAGGATTGTTCCATGTTATTAATGGATCGACTTGAAACAAATATGAATAGGTAGAGTCACGTAACAATCTATTTGAGATGAAAGACATATCTAATTGGTTTAGATCACTTTATTAATTTATTTTTTAAAAATTTAAGACTATTATTTTTAATTATTTTTTTAAATTTGTACATTATATTTATTACGTGTATATAAATATGTTAGATATATTATATCTGTTAGATATATTATATATCTAACAATATATATATATATATATATATATATATATATATATATATATATATATATATATATATATATATATATATATATATTAAGGAAAATTTATCTCAAAAAGTTTATGGAAAAATTTATATATCATCTCTAGAAAAAATTGACTCTTACCATGAGTCAGATAGAGTAATTAATAGAATGAGAAGATATGATTTTAGAGATTTGATAAAAAATATTTTAATAAAATATGAGCTTTTATAAAATTAATGACAATTAATAATTTTTTAATCTATAAAAAAAAATTAAAAGTTAGCCTTGAGGTGGAATCCAACCTCTCCCCAATCCTCTGATTTTTTTTTTCAAAGTTGTCATCATTTCTGAATTATTAATTAATATTGTTAACTATTTAATTGTTATTATTGCAATACCTACTCTCAACCTCATTTATTATTATTATTATTATTATTATTATTATTATTGGAGTATATAATCTTGTAGGGCTATAAAGATTGATTTAGTTCAGTGAAAGTGAATGCTTGCAGTCTCGTCTTGTGGATGGAAATTGGCAATCCAAAATGTGCATTTATCATCTCAATATAATATAATATAATACAATATAATACGTTTTTAATTATCAAGGAAACTAGAAAACAAAAATAAAATGCAACAATTGCAACGGTTAGCTGATTTCTCTCAAAAGGGTGGTAGCTCTGTATACGAGTGCATTTGAGCCATTTGATTATAAGTAATACAATCGGACAGCGTAGATATACGCACTATATGCACGCACGTACCGTATCACATTCTTTCTATTTTTTTTTTTGGATTTTTCCATTTCATCAAATCATCGATAAAATGCCATAAATAGATTATAAAATGTCATTGTAAGATTGGTTAGGTAGTATTTCTTAATATGAAATATATCTTCTTAATGTACCTAATGGTTTTGTTAAAAATGATTTTAAAAATTTCCATCAATAATTATCTTGTCTATACTATTAGGGGAAATGTTTCCGTTAGGATATATAAGACACTACGTATCATAACGGCTACATCATATTTCAATAATTTTAAATTAAAATTTATTTGATTTGATATATGATGCGGAACTCCAAGGCTAGAGAACCCGAAACCCCTTAAACACACAATATGGCATGAACATGAACAAAAAGAAATTCCCAATCTAAAGAACTCCCAAACAACATGTGAATGAAAACGCTTATAATAGATTGATTTAAAAACACAAGAACAGAATTCGCCACAAAGTAAATACGTTGATAAGAATTTAAGTTCTTGATGCAAAAGAAGAAGACAAACTTTCCTCTCCAATGAAGAAAATTCGGCCAAACCAAATAATGATATTCAAAAGTGTTTTTGATGTGTCTTTTACAACTTATAATGAGGTATTTATAGCCCCCAAAAGGTAGGTAACCCTAAATAAGTTAAAAGTCCACCTAACACATGACTACCTAACACATGGGCCTCCCACCAAACCCTAAATAAGTCAAAAGGCCACCTATCACATGGGCCTCCCACCAAATAACTAAAGACCAAACTTATTAACTCTAAAATACAACAACCCACAAGCCTAAAATAATTAATTTAAATGAGCCCAAGCTAAAGTAAGCCCAACTCACTTAAAATAAGCCTATTAAGCTATATGAGGGTCCAACTAAATAATTAAGACAAAACAAGTTCAACATAATAAAATATGCCCCTTGGGCAGCCTAAAGCTACTCTTCGAGATTGAAATAATTAATCAAGCACAATTGAAGCCCATCTTTTGCATTTGGCCCCATTTGAATAGATATAGCACAATTTGGCTCAACTCTCTCTTGAATCTCCATAGCTTCCACAATTCGGCCTGCATAGGATTGCCATGATGGGTTGACCCCCCTGTGCACGCATCATCCCCTCCCTCTTTAGAAAAGATTCGTCCTCGAATCTTTGTCTTGTTCAAGTTGGGAATTGGCACTTGTAAAATAAATTCATCCTCATCTAAGATCTTCTGAATAGGTGCAAATAAAATGAATGCTTCTTCAGCTGAGGACTCATCATGTCCCTGCAATTTAACAAAAACACTAGGAAAAAAATGATTATTCAATACAACAATTTCATTCTGGTCATGATTTTCTTCTCGCTCCATGTTCAACTCAACCTCCTTAAGCACTACAGGATCACTCATAACATGTTGATCTTCCATCTCAACTAAACAAACATCTTCCTTTTCACAATCTTCTTCATTTTCACTCACAGCAACAACATCTACACTTTCACTTTTATCTTCCTCATTGACAATCTCATCATCATATAAATCTATAGCATCTCTTTCAGCTTCACAAATAATCTCTTCCACTACAACTTCCTCTTTCTTACTTTTCTCCTTTTGCAAACACTTATCTAATTGTCTAAAAAGTTGTTTAAACCGCAATTCTGCATTTTTAAGGTCTTCCTTCAATAACTTAGTATCCTTTTTTAACTCATCCAATGTTTCTTGATCTAAATGTCGTCTTGACTTGTAATAGGACATACTCACAATCACTTCCTCACGTGTTTCACTCAAAATATGGCACTCCACTCGTGTCACTCTACTTGGCTTTTACCCTCTTCTAAGTTTACACACTCAAGCCTTTTTCCACTCCAGCTTGCTATCCTCAGTTGCACTTCAGAATTTAATTCCAAGTCAAGATGATTCACAATTCAACAAATTTAAATGAGAATGCAATGAAAACACTTAACAAAGAAAGTCAAGAATGACGCCTACCAACAAATTGCCACTTTGGCTTTTCAAATTAAATTTCACATTCAAAGTATGACAAATCTGAATTTTGGTATTTTCCTAATAGAAAAGTCAATTTTGATACAATGGATGTGAAGACAAGAAATCAAAGAAAGTCAAAAAATGACACCTACCCATAAATTACCACTTTGACTTTTCAAATTAATTTTCAAATTCAAAGTATGACAAATCTGAATTTTGGTATTTTCCTAATGGAAAAGTCAATTTTGATACAATGGATGTAAAGACAAGAAATCAAAGAAAGTCAAGAATGACAACTACCTATAAATATTCACTTTGACTTTTCAAATTAATCTCCAAATTCAAAGTATGACAAATCTAAATTTTTGTTTCTTTGTGATTTTTCTTACCTAGCTTTATCTCAATGCTGACTTTTCTTTTTTTTTTTTTTAAATTCGGATGAACAGTACTGTGAATAGTACTATGAACAGTAATGTGAACAGTACCAACGATTTTTTTTTCTTTTTAGAACTTAAAACATCAAACACAAGATCTGATGTAGGAACAAAGAAGAACACAAAAGAACAAATTCAAAAATAAAGAAGAACACAAAATTGATAAGAATAAGATTGCAAATTTAACAACGCGGAATTATCTTGTTCTAATGAAAATAAAACAATAGAATAGCAAATTAACATGAGATAAATAAGAATTTATCCTAATCCAAGCTCTGATACCAAATGATGCGGAACCCCAAGGCTAAAGAACCCAAAACCCCTTAAACATACAATATGGCATGAACATGAACAAGAAGAAACTCCCAATCTAAAGAACCCCCAAACAACATGTGAATGGAAACGCTTATGATAGATTGATTTATAAACACAAGAACAGAATTCGCCACAAAGTAAATACCTTGATAAGAATTTAAGTTCTTGATGCAAAAGAAGAAGACAAGCAAATCCTCTCCCTTGAAGAAAATTCGGCCAAGCCAAATGATGATATTCAAAAGTGTTTAAAATCTCATCAGCATATAAATCTATAGCATCTCTTTCAGCTTCACATATAATTTCTTCCATTGCAACTTTCTCTTTCTTTCTTCTCTCCTTTTTCAAACACTTATCTAGCTGTCTAAATAGTTGTTTAAACCGCAATTCCATATCTTTAGATTCTTCCCTATTCCTCTGACGGTTAATTAATCTACTTCAATTTTGGATTCTAGTAGACTCATCCATTCTCTCCGCCATCTGATCCATCCTGGAATTTAACTTCTTAAACTCACTCATGATTGTTTTGTACATCATCTTCACATTAGGCACGTTTTCATCTTCTTCCTCAAAAAATTGTCTCCTTTCTTTTCCCTTCTCGACTTGATTTATAAACTGCAAATAAATGTTAATAGGGAATAAAAAGACCTCACAATTCACTCCCTCATGTGTTTCACTCAAAATATTACACTCCACCCGTGTTTCACTCAACTTGGTTTTTACCCTCTTCTAAGCTTACACACTCAAGCCTTTTTCCACTCCAGCTTGCTATCTTCAGTTGCACTTCATAATTTAATTCCAAGTCAAGATGATTCACAATTCAACAAATTTAAATGAGAATGCAATGAAAACACTTAACAAAGAAAATCAAGAATGACGCCTACCAACAAATTGCCACTTTGGCTTTTCAAATTAAATTTCACATTCAAAGTATGACAAATCTGAATTTTGGTATTTCCCTAATGGAAAAGTCAATTTTGATACAATGGATGTAAAGACAAGAAATCAAAGAAAGTCAAGAATCACAACTACCTATAAATATTCACTTTGACTTTTCAAATTAATCTCCAAATTCAAAGTATGACAAATCTAAATTTTTGTTTCTTTGTGATTTTTCTTTCCTAGCTTTATCTCAATGCTGACTTTTTTTTTTTTTTTTTAAATTCGGATGAACAGTACTGTGAATAGTACTATGAACAGTAACGTGAACAGTACCAACGATTTTTTTTCTTTTTAGAACTTAAAACATCAAACACAAGATCTGACGTAGGAACAAAGAAGAACACAAAAGAACAAATTCAAAAATAAAGAAGAACACAAAATTGATAAGAATAAGATTGCAAATTTAACAACGCGAAATTATCTTGTTCTAATGAAAATAAAACAATAGAATAGCAAATTAACACAAGATAAATAAGAATTTATCCTAATCCAAGCTCTGATACCAAATGATGCGGAACCTCAAGGCTAGAGAACCCGAAACCCCTTAAACACACAATATGGCATGAACATGAACAAGAAGAAACCCCCAATCTAAAGAACCCCTAAACAACATGTGAATGAAAACGCTTATAATAGATTGATTTAAAAACACAAGAACAGAATTCGCCACAAAGTAAATACATTGATAAGAATTTAAGTTCTTCATGCAAAAGAAGAAGACAAGCTTTCCTCTCCAATAAAGAAAATTCGGCCAAACCAAATAATGATATTCAAAAGTGTTTTTGATGTGTCTTTTACAACTTATAATGAGGTATTTACAGTCCCCAAAAGGTAGGTAACCCTAAATAAGTCAAAAGTTCACCTAACACATGGGCCTCCTACCAAACCCTAAATAAGTCAAAAGGCCACCTAACACATGGGCCTCCCACCAAATAACTAAATCCCAAACTTATTAACTCTAAAATACAACAACTCACAAGCCTAAAATAATTAATTTAAATGAGCCCAAGCTAAAGTAAGCCCAACTCACTTAAAATAAGCTTATTAAGCTATATGAGGGTCCAACTAAATAATTAAGACAAAACAAGTTCAGCATAATAAAATATGCCCCTTGGGCAGCCTAAAGCTACTCTTCGAGATTGAAATAATTAATCAAGCACAATTGAAACCCATCTTTTGCATTTGGCTCCATTGGATTAGATATAACACAATTTGGCTCAACTCTCTCTTGAATCTCCATAGCTTCCACAATTCGGCCTGCGTAGAATTGCCATGATGGGTTGACCCCCCTGTGCACGCATCAATATAGTATGGTATTAATTAATAAATTATATTTAAAATTTATTTTGTTGAATATCAAAATAATAATATATTAAAAACTAGATCTCGTGTGGTGTTAGTGAGTCCCATATCTATCATATGATATGCTTTAATTTAATGTTTGCCTAATCCAAATTTCATGTTTTGTCTGCACTCATTGCAACATCTCCACCAATCTGCTTCGAATCTTTGAATTGTTCAATTAAGCCCTTTCTTTCTTTTTATTTTTATATTTTTTTAGCATTTTCATAATCTTTAAAATAAATTATTTAACAAAAATAAAATCAGAGTTTTTTAAAATCAAATTGTTAGATTATGAAGCAAATTATTACATCATATATGAAATATCATAAACTTATAAACTTTTTTTTTTCCTCGTTAAACTCAATCCCAATGAATTTAAATATAGTGAAATTTAAATCATGTCGGCCTTTCTAAAAGATATAGCATTTATAGAAAGCCGAAGCAGTTTGTTACCATTCTATGAGCGCATTTGGCATTATTTTGAAAGAATAAAAAGTTGATTACTGGATAAAAAAACTGATTATTAGATAAAAATATATATTTGATAAATGTTAATTTAAAAAAAAATTAATTTTGTGATAAGTAAAAAACTTTATATTAGAAAAAGGTAAAAATTGTTTTTTTCTAGAAAAGCCGACTTTTTGCTTTTAAGGGGAGCTGATTTAATATTTTTTTTAGATAAAAATATATTTATTTTATTTTATAATAACAATTTTATGTAATATAAAAAAGACTATTTTTCTCTCTCTCTTTTTTTTTTTTATTTTGCTACCCAAAATCATCTGATGTCAAAAAAGACTCCACTTTTTTTTTTCTTTCTTTATCACTCAAAATCATTAGAAGTTATATATTTTTAAATTTTTTTATGTTATATTTATTTTTATTTAATTATATATGAAAATATATGGTTTTAATAGTTTATTAAAATAAAAAAGTCCAAATAAGTAGAAATAATTATTATTTTTTAGTGAGATTTTAAATATAATATGTTAAAATTTATATATGTTATTTTTTTATCTTTTTATTCTAAAAAATAGTTTTTAATCGTATCATTTATCAAACAATTGACAACTACTTTTGAATTTATAAGTCATTTTGAATTTTATTTATCAAATAGTTGCTTATATTTTGAGATATAATTTTTTAAAATATAACTTTTGTCAATTGAAAAAACTGTTTTCATAAATTTTGTTAAACTCACTCTATTTGCAGTTTATAGTTTCTATTCACTTTCACTAAATTATGCTAGAATTAGTTTAGTTAAAAAATTTTGATTTTCGATAATTTCTGGCTAAACTAGAAATGAAATATCATCAATTGGCGAGAATTTTTATTGCTAAACAAGAATTTTATTGCAGCGTCAGATTACCATTCTATAAAGAGATATGACGCAATATGAATAGTGTGAAAACAACTCATATATAGCGTGTGAATGGGAAAATCTTATTTTTTGTCATTTTAAAAGGTATTTTATATAATTTTTACTACTACTTTTAATAAGTTTCAATTAATTTATAAAGTAATTTGTTAAAAAAGTGATAATTTTGGAATGAATTTATGAGTAGAAAAATCTTGAAAAAGAAAACTAAAGAAATTGTTAGGTTGAAAGTTTAGGTGGGTATGCGTGTGCATGGAATAATATGTATTTGGACAATATCAATAATATATATATAATAGATAAATAAGAAAGAAAATTAGTAGATTACATGTTTTATATGAAGGATGCATGCATGCATGAAGCCGCCTTCCAATTTGCCTGGAATCGACGTATTTATTTAGACTTGTAAACTAATAATAGATATATATGCTTTAATATATACGACCCACATATTCTTAAACAGAATTTTCATCCGCATTAGTTTCTTAGATTACATTTTCTTATCCATATGCTCAGCGTCCTACGTACGTACCCAACCAATAAATGAATTAATGAATATAATTCAAATTAGTCTGTGAAAAAACAACGGCTTTATTTGCGTAACAATTTATACTTCTTCTTTCAAAAAAAAAAACAATTTATAATTCTTTACACAAAAACTATGTAATAACCACAATATATCATATTAAATGAACTTGCTAAAATTATTCATTTTAATATGTAAATAATTATCAAAATAAACCATTAAACATATTAATTAAGAAACACATAGAACAAGATTGGTTTATTATTTATCAAATGACTAAAACAAACAAAGATTTAACACTAAAACTAGCAAGTAATAAACAAAACAATAATATATATATATATATAAACACGATTCTTGACTAGTTCATCAGTTCTCAATTTTTTCCTTATCTGATTTATATTTTTATTTCAACTTTAATCCACCAAATAAATTACCGATGATTGAATTAAAAAGCATTATTATATGTGTCAGTAGAAGAGGCATCCAGAACTTACGCTTTTTAAAAAGCATCAAATCACTAAATTTACTGCGCTCAATTAAAAAAGGTCACTAAATTTATGATGCTTATTCGAAAAAAAAAAAAATCATTAAACTCATGACATTTATTATAATCTTTATAATGTTTCAACCCGAAGACCTCTTTTTCAATTGAAAAAGATATTCATTGTATGGGACTGAGGTTTGGTGTGCACAGACGAACATAGACAACACAAGAGGGAAACCATCAATTAATCCACATAAATAACAGACAAACAAAATTTAAATACTATGACCGAGTCATGCCTATAAAAAAAATTAGAGATAAGCACAAATAAAAAAAAAAAAAAAAAAAAAAACAGTTCATTAATATCGGTATTTTTAAAATATTAATTATTAATAGTCCTTTATTATCGGTTAATTAGTTCATAAATTTTAAAATTTTAGACCGGTTAATTAATATTTTTTCAGTTAAACACTACAATTATAAGATATATTCATAAATAAAATTAAAATATTTAAAATATTTAATAATAAAAATTTTTTCACTATAATATAACATCATTGTTATTAAAATAAAAGTATTTTATGTACATAAGTTTAATCAGTGAATGAAACACATTTGCTTTTGAACTTTTCATTGTTGTAAGTTTTATCTCATCATCATGAATTATTATGATCATATATACTCAAAATGATTATAGTTTTTTTTTTTTATTTTAATACTCTATCCGTTCCATAATATTTGTCATTTTTAAGTAAAATACAAATTACATTTATATGTTACTTTTAAATTTCAAATGTTATTTAATTTTCTTTTTTCAATTTAATTTTTTTTTCAATTAAAGTTAACCAATTATATTTAAGTTTGTGTATTGAATTACTCAATTTTATCTTAAATTTAAATCTAATTAATACTTTTTAATTCTAGTAAAAATAATAAAAGTGACATATATTATAGAATAGAGTGAGTAATTTTTAGTGAGATTTTATCAACTCAAACATGTAAGATAATGTGAGGCCAAGTGTTTGAATCCTTTTACTTAAAAAAAAAAACAAAGAGTTAAAGGGGCTATTTAGTTCTAAAAAATATTTTTCATTTTCTTTTTTCAGATTTCATTTCATTTCTTAATTTTCTGTTTTTTTATTTTCCAAAATAAAAAATTGAAAAATAAAAATCATATTTGTTTCTCTCTTTTTATCAGTAGTTTCATTTTCCATATTTTTTTACATTTTTTTAATATTCTATATATTCTATCAATATAATTATAATAATTGTTGTTTATATTAATAATATTTTAGGTATTGATAAATAAATATCTAAATTAATCAACGCTTAAAATGTTAACAAGTATATATGAAAATTTTAGACAAAGTATAAGTGAACAATCCACAAATAAAAACTACAACAAAACTATTATAGGTGATAATCAAATAGAAACAAAAAAAATATATAATAATTATAATAAAAACAAAAAATTAATATATAATTAAATAAGAAATCAATGAGAAAGATGGCCACAAAAGAAAAAATAAAAATGACCTCGTACTTGGTTGTTGCAGCAGGAGATAAAGTGTTGTATTACGTTTGTATTAAGTTTCTTTTTTATGAATTAGAAGAGAAGATAATGCAGTGAGATTTGAACATTTATTTAATAAAGGAAAAATGAGAAAACATATTTTTTCTATTTTCTATACAATAGTTTAATTTTGAAAAATTCAGAAAATAGTTTTCTAATTTTCTAATTGGCAAATATTACAACTAAACTGTAATTTTTATTTTTTAATTTTTTTTTGAGTAATTATTTGGAAAACTGCTTTTATTTTACAGAACTAAACAACGCCTAAGTGTTTTAGAGTTTTTTACTTGGAAAAAAAAATTAGGAAGTTTCTTGTAATAAGCTTTTAACTCTTGCCTCTAACTAAAGTCACATGAGAAAAGAAAATTTTTTAAGACGAATTGTCTTAAGAAAAGAATGTAAACAATAGCCGAATTTTTATAAATCGCGGTGTCAAATATTTCCATCTCTTACCCTCTTTAAATTTGTGCTCTATATATATTTATGTTGTTCCATGTTCTTATGTTCTATATATGTCAAGTGCTATATATAACTGTTAAGAATCAATCTGTATTCTATCACTGGATGAGATTGAATTTTTACATGAATTGTTCTTGCAAGTATTAATTTGATTTTTGCTCATAAATGATTTCGCCCATGCATATGTTAATCATTGGATTCATCATGATCTTGAAGCTCTACTTGTAAATTGTATATGTTCTAATACGTTTTAGTTGTTGAAAATTTTGTAATATTCTATTTACCTCCATCTATAGTATAGATTTGGGACTCACAAACATCTATATATATTAACCATCATTTTACTCATTTTTCAACCAACTTTACATAGATATCTATGCATTATTAGTTTAGTACTTAAAATTTATCTGGATCTATTGAATGTGCTGAATATACTTATAGTATTGATAGCTCAATATTTAAATGCAATTATTTCAAGCAAATGGTGATCACATTTTGGTTTAATTTGGGCCTGGGCTTGTTTTAGGCTTGAAGGGCTTTGGGTCGGCTCTACCAGATTAGAAGTAACAAAACAAAATGCATTTTCTGGACCCCAAATCTGCGGAAGCAGTAATTACATCTTTAAGGGCGAAATGAGTAGAAATCCAACCTTGATGAATTGGAGAATGTTTTTCAACTCAACCATCTTCTAAGTCTTAATTTCGTAATGGTTTATCCGCTAAACACTAAATTTTATTTATTTAATTGTTCGTTGGATTAAAATACCATTAAGCCTACAACCCTATTTAATTTATCCTCTCAACCTATTTAAGTAGATATAACAATGTAACCTTTTAGAAAAAGGTCTAATCCGCAACAAAATTCAATCGAGGGGCTAAAATAGGAAAAAAAAATGGAGAGCTAATGGGTTAAATTGAATAAAAATTAAAGGCCTTAACTGCATATTTTGATAGATTGTAAGGACCAAAAAAATCATTTTTCGAACAAAAAAAACCCTACCTATTCAAAAAGATGTGTAGTAGTATCTCAATATTTAATGCGTATTCAAAAATGAATTAAACGAGTTGGAAGAATTACAATTAAACTTTATTTAAGAAAAAAAATGAAGTTCAACTAAATATCATCTCGCAAAATATACTATATAAATTAAATTCAACTCTTATCATTAGGGGTAAGTATCAACTAATTGACCGATTCAAAAAAAAAAAAAAAAAATTCAACCAATCCATTAATATTAATTTTTTAAAATCATTAATTATTAACCAGTCCCATTACATTCGATTAACCAGTCTATCGATTTCGATTTTTCGGTTTGATTAACTAATATTTTTTGGTTCACCACCAAAATTTATAACATATAATTATATATATAAAAAAATTTAGACAAAATTTAATTCAATTTCAAATATGCAAAATAAAAATCACAAAACAAACATAATATACTAGCCAAAATTAATATTCAACAAATTAATAGCTAATATTATAAAGTGGATTTGATATTGATGGAAATTAACATTCTTAAAGCTAAGTCAGAAAAAATTTGGATAAAATTTAATGTTAAAATATAGACTCTAAAATATAAGATATTGTAATTAACAGTTATCAAGTAAAATATAAACACCAATATATAATAAAAAATAATAAATACAAAGGTTAATCAGTTAATCCATAAGAATGACATAATTTAAATATAATTTAAAATATTTTATAAATTTTATAAAGAAATACAAAAAAATTAAAGTACAAAAATAAAAATATACTTTAAAATATTAGTTTGTGTAAATTTTAGAGAGAAATAAAATAAAAAAATGTATAAAAATAAAAATAGAACATATATATATGAACAGATTATCAGTAAACTAACGGTTAACCAGTACCTAAAAACCGAAAAAAAAATGCTAAAAATAAAAACTGAAATTGAGTCTATCAGACCGGTTAACCGAAAAAATTGATTCGATTTTAGACTTGTTTTGCTGTTAACCAAATTTTCGAATTGTTTTTGCTCATCCCTCAATCCGTTTTTGAACACTACAGATGTCAAGACCATAAAGATAAAGCATGCACTGAATTGTGTGTGTGTGTATATATATATATATATATATATATATTGGACTCATCAATTTGGAAAGTAGTCAAGCTCTTAACCATTCAGTGTAAGCTGAAACAATGTTTTCCATATTGACATACAGGATTAGTGAAAGGGGGGAACTGATAAAGTATATTGACATTAATTGGATTAGTTTAATACAATTGACTAAGAATATTATGCTTGGTCTTACCATAAAAGTTTTTTTCTTCGTTTCCACAGAGATATTTACAGAAGGCTTTTAATAGTCATACATACAGAAATAAGGTATTTACTGAATGAAAAAGCTTACAGTTTTTTTGTAGTTCTTCGGGTCAATCATACAATCCCTCTTGCTCCCACACGTCCACCAGAAAATCAACCATTTCCTGCCAGTCAAAATCCAGTCAGCAAACATTCAAATATGTTTGCTTATTGCAAAATGTATAAGAAACTATTTCCACCCCAAATAGCCAAACTCACAGACAACGGAATCGGCCGAGGGAATGGATTTCTGCTTCCAAGTAAACCTTCGTAAGTTACATTCCAACTGCAATAACGACAATAAGTCCATGTGAAAATTAGAGGAAAAGAAGAAGAACTATAAGATGAAATCTCCTAATTTCATTGATCTCAAAAACCATGTCAAATTGATCTTGAAATCGGAAATTGATCATGGATTGCATTTAGTAGTATTGGCTAACCATTAGGAATATTTTGCAAGGGGCCAAAAGAGAGCAAATTCTTGGAGAACGTTACCTTAAAAAAAAAAAAAAAAGACCTTTTTTTCTAAGCTGAAGCTCTGTTTTAATTTAGCTGAGATAAATCAACATCAACAATGATAACAAACTAAATAAACTTTCAGGAGAACGAAAAATACCCAAATCTGCGTTCCCATCTACCCTGGGGTTGATTCCTGGAAGTGTTAGTTCCAACCCACTGAAGCCTGCTCTGCTGCCAGAGGTTAAGACCTGCAAATAACAAAATGCCAACCTTATGTTGATATAACAATGATCAAAACTACAGTCGTTTCAAAGGCAATAGCAGCTATCCCAATTAAAATCATCAAGTATACCATGCCTGATTTCATATGCATTAGAAACATGATTCACGAAATGACAACTGCCGAAGTATACTTTAGCAGCACAGCAACCACAAATATTTTTTATTTTTTCACAAGTAATCAGAAAATGAATAACAAAAATAAATAGAAAATTACCATGATTCACAAAATCAGAAGTGCTGCCAATGCCACTTGTTCCACTATTGAGATTCGTGTTTGGTATACTGATTGATGAGACACTTCTTTGAGATTGAACAGCACTGTTCTCCAAATCGCAAGTGCTGGTACTCCAAAAGTCATCCGACATGCTAAGTTTCTTCACTGCGCGCCCTTGTATTTTTAATCCTTTTGATGGCTCATCCACCGCAATAATTGGTGTGGGTTTAGCACAACATCCAAAACAACCTCTGCTCTGTTGCGAACCAGGTTAAAATATACACAGACAAAGAGCTAAGGCTAATAACGGTTATAACATGTTCCTTTGCTTCCTACCTCCCCAAACCACCAATTACTTGTTCCTTTCAAGCTGGAGCTTTTGTTACTCATATTCAAATTCAATTTTTCTTGGAAAACCAATTTGCAAAGATCACAGTTCATACAACATAGCTTCAACAATTTCCTTTCTCACTACTAGTTGTACCTTAAGTTTTGGTAATAAAAAGAAAAAAAGAAAAAGAATGTGAACTTTGTTAATCACACATTGGGCAATAAAGTTTCAGGCTTTGAAATAATTATAATGATGATGCAAGTTTGTTTTGTAGCTAAAAATTAAAGAGTGTCCAGATCCCATTTATTTCCATTATTGGAGTTCCCCACTATGAGCTCCAAAGCTTTCTAACCTAATCTTATCTGTACAGGGAAATTATTTGAGCCCAGATTATTGAAACGGAAAGTCAAGTCAAATTTGAATACTCAGCACAATCTTCATTAAATTGATGTACTCCATAAAATAGCAAATCCAAGATTAAGAAAACAGTTATCACAGCAAAAGCAAAGATTCGTGAAAATAGTTTGAAAAACGAAAAAAGAGAATCAGAAAGTGAAATCGAGGGACATACCCCATGCAAGCAAGAAGGTGATGGATCCAAGCAGTAAAAGAGGTACTCAAGATCACCATTTAATAAATCCAACAAGAGCAACGCCGAAGCATGGATTTAGTTAACAGAGAAGGGAATGAGAACAAAAACACACACAGAATTGAATTGGATAGAAACTGAATAAGAAACAATTGCAGAAGCAAAATTAGAGGATAGGGTGGGTTTGATTAGGGAAATTGGGTGAGATTTGTTTTGGGAATGTGTTTGTCACGCGCTTTCGCTTTTTGTGGGAATAAATTCGATAAAGAATACTAGTTTAACAGTCTCGCTTGCACAACAGACAGACAGACAGACAGCTTTGCTTCGCATCAAAAGTAATAACCTTTAATGTTCATGTTTATCTGTATTAACTATTAGTATTATTATTATGAGTCCATCATCAACATCGAGGATCTTAATGAATCATGATAATGACGTTGACCGCTTTTCATCCAATAATCCATTTAGTTGACCACAAATTCACCTTTTAACTTTCTTTTTAAATGTCCATAAAACTTTGTCAATTTTAATTGTTATTTGCAAAATTTTTAATTTTAAAAAACATAATTGAAAAGTACTGATGGTTATCTAGGCTGGCTCGGTATTTTAGTAAAAAATAATAATAAAAGAGGGATAATTTTCACATATCGTTAAGTAATATATCCCTAAGCTATGATTTTTTTAATATCGTCATCATAAGCATACATACCTTCTTATAGAAGAAGAAACAGTGAGGGCAAATAACAATCCAAACAAAAACTATTCTTTTCACTCTTCATTGCTTCTTTGTGAATTATACAAGCGTTGAATAAATTTTCTGTGACAAGAACTTGAAGCTAGTGAGGCGGCAGATATTTGAAGATGCCAATGCGGTTTCACTAAACAAACCATTTTTTCAAACACACTATTTCTCAAATACATAATATTATTTATAAAATCACATATAAAATTATCATCCATTGAACTAAAATTTTTCTCACAAGTCATTCTTTAGTTGTAATCTTGTCTACACTCATAAATCTGTGCTGCAAACTCTGGATTTCCTGAGTTTATTCTGCTTCTTTCAATCCTCCAGTTTGATTCCATTCTTCTTTCCATATCTGCTATATTGTGTCATTTCAGTTGTTAAGGATTGCTAGATGAACTATAGAAACCTTTTCTTTTCTTTATCTGTTGCCAATTGATATGCTGCAAGTCAATGAAGCTTTGATTATATTCGTTTAAATTAACAAGGTCGTAGTTATACATTCTTATATTGGTTTAAATTAACAAGGTCGTAGTTATACATTCTTTTTCGCAATCTTTTTCTTTTGTTTATATATATATATATATATATATATATATATATATATATATATATATATACTTGTTTGTGTATTTTATTATTTGTTATAATTATAGGAATAAAGTAATAGGTTAAATAAAAATCTTATAAAATAATAATAGAAGAGAATAGTAGAGACAAATCAGTGAGAAGAAGCTGCTCCTAAAATTGCAACAATAATTTAAATATTATATTTAAAATTTACGATAGCAACAAAACAAAGAAGAATTTAGCGATAAATCTTGTTGCTAAAGTACTACGACGATAAGTCATTGGTATACTTGAGTAAATAGCAATGAAACTTGTCGGTCGCTAACTTTGACAATGGATCTTTGTTGTCGCTAAGTGAAAGGCTTAATATATCGAGAACCTGTTGCTAAAACTTCAGGTTCCTGTAGCTAAAGCCCACCCACAGAACTGTCGCTAAAACATCCAACATAATGTCACTAAAAGACAAACATAAAGTGGCAAAAATTATCCATATATTGTCACTAAAAGAAATCTGTCACTAAAACTGCAAAGACTTGTTACTAAAAACATAAAGAAATGTTGCTACAGGTAAAATATCTGTCGCTAAAAGCAGAAAAGGCTGTTGCTAATAGTCGAAGAGATGTTCATAAAAATCTATGCCTATCGCTAAAAGCTTAAAAATTGTGGCTAAAGAAAAACTGTCGCTAAATGTCCATATTATTGTGGCTAAAAATAGTAAAATTGTCCTTAGAAAAGCACAATATTGTCTCTAAAAGCCTAAGGTCATTGCCCATGGGTCCCCATTATTGGAACTATGTTTCAAAAGCAAAAACTAAACACTAAAAATCTGGAGTTTTTAGCTAAAAACAATGATTCGTCGCTAAAAGACCAAAATGTCGTTGCTAATAGTGGCCCACTGTCCCTAAAAAACTAGATGTTTGTCAGCTATTGTCTCTAAATGTCCCAGAGAACTGTCGCTTATAATTAGAAGAATTGTCGCAAAGATTACAAGGAATGTCGCTAAATGAGCACAAACGCTGTGATCAATCTCTGGCTAAATGTCTATCGAGCTATCTCTAAAACTACATACTGTCACCAAAAAATTGGAACATGTCTAAATGTTCAACATACTATCACTAAATGTCCAATTGTCGCTTAATATCAAGCCAGCTGTCCCTAAAAGAACAAAATACTATTGCTAAAAGTGCAACAATCTGCTGCTAAAAGTCCGGTGTCTGTCGCCAAATGTTATAACAAGTCGCTAGAAGTTTGGTCTGTTGTCGCTAATTTTCGAAGTAACTGTCGCTACAAGATAAAAAATCTGCCGCTAAATGTACATTACACTGTGGCTTGATGTTCTACATCTATTGCCAAAATTCTTAGTACCTGTCGCTAAAATTTGACATCCAGCCATTTGTCGCTAAAGTTTCAAAGGGCTTCAAAAAGTTGAACATGAACTGTGGCTATAATCCTCAACTCTGTCGCCAAAAGGTTCATTAACTGTGGTTGTGCCAGTGCTCTGTTGAAGACACTGTTTCCTTTGCTACAAGTTTAGATAACTGACGCTAAATCTCAGGACAGTTACTAAAAGTCAAGAGAACACCTTTTATTTTTATATTTATACCGTAAGGCAAAAAAACTGAATGATGCTATGGTTTTTCTTCTCAGCAACTAGCATTTTCCTTTAGCAATGCCACTGACTTTCAGTGTCAAAATTTACTTTTAGTGGTTATATTTTTAGCAACGAATCTAGGCATTTTTTAGTGACAGCATATTTACTTGCTGCATCCAATATTGTCATCAGTATCAATAAACATGTATCTTTTAGTGAAACAAATACACAAAGTGATACATAGAGGTCAACGGAGGACCTCTCAAATTCAACTGCATTGCTAAAAGTTTTTTGTATTATTTTTACCCAAATTTTGAGCTGGCTTCAGGCAGAATCCGCTCAACTCCAGCATCAATAGCATCCTGATTTGAGATTGGATAAACGATTAGATCATATAAAGAATAGCCTGGCTTTCAATTAGCTGCATCACACCAACAAATTTCATGAATTCCTGTGCAATCACCATTTTAAGTCATCTCTATAAACTTCTTCAGTGCAATTGAGCAAATGCAGAAGTTCCTAACAGATGTCAAAACCTGCAAACACCAAAGAAATTCAATAACTGACGCTCAAGTGCTCATAAAATCATCCTTATGTGCTTAAAATCAGAAACTTAGTCATGATCTTATCATTCATGTCCCATTCAGATTCTCATCTTTTAACATCATTATTCAGAATCTCAGTTCTGAAGTGTAGCTTCTGGAAGTGCACAACAAGTGTTAATGAGCTGCCTTCACAAAGAATGTATGAACACCAGTTGCAATGACCATCGCTTCAATTTCATCTTGCTTGCATGTTGAACCTGAGTAAACTCCACCACCAGGATTCTTGGTTACATGAAGCAATTCTCCAGTAAGGGAACATTATAAGTTAACAGCCAAAAGTTAAGAATTATTTGTAGCCTTTTTAACTTTTAAATAGAATTAAAATACAAAATATTATAAAATAATAAAGAATATATCTATGAAAAAAGGGAAAATAATTAAATGCAAATTAAAAGTCCTTTCTGAGTAAAATAACTTACAGCCAGGGAAATTAAGATTAGCATGAAAAATCATAGTGAGAGCTTAATTATAATGTGTCAATGTGTCCGTTCTACAATACTATTTTGCTCTAGTGTTCCTAGACAAGAAACTTGTAAATGAATTCCAAAATAGAAAGATGATCCAATTATATCTTTGATGAGTATTCACCACCACCATCACATTGAAAAACTTAACTTTTCTATCGAACTGATTTTCCACCATTTCTTGAAATTTAAGAAAGCACTCATGAAGATTAGCTTTGCATGTTAGAGTATCCAAGAATAGCAAGAATAATCATCCACAAAGAAAGCATATATACTATCTAAAATGTTGAACATATTGAACAGGAGCATGCCCTCATAAATCCCTGTTGATTTTATCTAAAGGAAACTGAGAAATTTTATTATATACGTAGTGAAAAGGAGTTACACAACTTTTTTCTATCTGACAGCTAGAACAAACAAAGGAATTTTGTGTCCGGTACATAACATCCAAAATTTATTATTTTTCATCATAAGAGATAAAGTTCTTGAATTGACATGAGCTAGGCGTTCATGCTCATTAAAGAAGCTCAATTTTGAACTGCACTCAAAGCTTTATGACCATTATCTCCCAACACATATAACTGCCAATTTTTAGTTCCTTTGCTAGTGTCTTTCCCATGTGATCCTTAATAAAAAGAACTAAAAAACACAATGCTGATTAGATGTGAGTTTGGCAACAGAGAGTAAATTTTTTCTGTTAAATGAAATGGTACTAGAAAATCATTTCAATGTATATTCCTATCAGCAGCTTTAACGCAAGCATCACCAATATGAGAAATAGAGAGCTAATCCGCATTATCAACATATATCATATCATTTCCAAAGTAAGGATGAGCTTAAAATGAGTTGCATGTATGGTCATGTAGGTGGTGGCGCCAGAATCATGAACATAAAAATTATCATCATGTAAATCAATAATAGTCTATGGGATTAATGCTTCATGAATATCCTGCGCTTCATAAGAATAAATCATGCCGGTACTAGCAATCTAAAGCGGAATGATTAGCTCAACCGCATATTTGGCAAATGATCGCATTTGTTTGAGTAGAAATAGAGTCAGTTTTTTGTTGATTTGTACCATTTGTTCTGGTATTAGTATTGGAGCTACAATTTTCTAATGAGAGAGGAATTATAATTTTGTGAACGATTTTGTTGATTTGTTCGACCAACAGGCTGAAATCCACCTCCTCTAGATGAAGAATGTCCACCCCAATTTCCTCCAACATTTATGACCACGACGTCATTGAACAATGAAAAGGCTTGATTATGATTGAGCTGACTCTTTTCTTCTTTATGGAAGGTCTACATAATATGTTCATGGCTTTGAAGAGGAAGTAAGAACTGTTGAATTGTGGGGTATGGTGGCTTAGGTTGAACGCTTGATATTTATAACCAAACCATATGAAAATTGAAAAACCCATATCATCAGATAAGTGGTTTGTTGATTGCACTAGACTATCGCAAATATCTTTAAAGCCATGACAATATTCATCAAGACTCTGATATCCCTCAAGAATCGATCTTGTGAGGACTTCCACAACCTGTGAATAGATGTAATTCCAAAAGCAAGATTGAGAGCTTCTTGGTGCATTTGTGCAAGAAGCTAAGCTAATAGAAGACCGTCATTTGTTGTCCATGTATCATTAGGTGAAGAAGGTATATTACTATTATAAAGCGATGGTAAGTTCCAATACTTTGAATAAGAGGTACGTGATTGCTAAAGTAAGAAATCGTTCTTCAATTTGATTGATGAGATAAGAGTGGAGCATTGATGAAAGGTTTGGAGAGTGATGAAGGGTTCAATGGCAGGTATAAGATTATTTGGATTTAAGGGAAATGTGTTTGTAATAGTGGTTGGAAAGGGATTTTAAGAGGAAGCACCAAATACATATAACTTAGAAGACATGAAATTGGAACTGGGAGGTATAGCCTGACTTTCTAAAGTATTATGCTATGATACCATGATGAAAACAAAAGTTTGACAAAGATAGAACATAATAGAAAAGGGTTAGAGTAGAAAGAAGGTTTTTCACTATATATTTTTACAAAACATAGTACATCTCTAAATATACAAAGAATACAACAAAAAGAAACGAAATATAAATATATGATATATGCATGAAAAATAAACAACTACTCTTAAAACAATAAAAATTGTAATAGAATCGATCCCATGGAGACTGTTAAGATTTTGTTCTTTTAAAAGCAAACAAATAAAGAACAAACTGGAAGATTGGAATTGCAAAAATAAATAAAATAAAGACAGCAATAAATAAAATAAAATCAACGCAATAAACAACTCCAGCCAAAAGTATAAACTCGATTCCAATTCACTAAATTATAATATTTTTGCCAATATAATATAAAGAATGCTATATTGGTGTATGATAGACAAAAATTGAATTTTTATTAAATTTTTATCTCTTAACTCATAAAAAAATACGAGTACACTTTTGTTTTGCCTCCAAAGATATTAGAGAAATATTAGTTAAATCTTTTAATTACGTAAAAATAATTAATTTATCCTACAATGGACTTATATATTTAATTCGGATCTAGCATATCTAATTTTACAATGTTACACCAAAATTTTCGAATAAGAGGTAATGTGAACATGTACATTGCCACTTTTATCATGTAACATTTATCTTATAGAAGAATAATAATTATAGTTTATTTAGAAATAGACAACACTAATGTCGATTTATGCAAAAAGAATCAAACAAATGTTGAAATAATACTATGAAAAACTTTCAATCTATAGGAGGATAAAATGGCATCACTGAGCAATTGAAGGAAGATCCTTCAATGATATTATTGTATGCCATCATCCTTGATCAGAAGTTCAATACAATTTATAGAAAAACAATGAAATTAATTTGGAAATATAACCGACTTAAATTCTGTTAATGGTTAAACTGAGAATCTTTGTTCATTTATCGGTTGTATGCCACTGCCTAAGTTTGCTCCACAATGAATATCTTTATAATTGCAAATTCACCTCCCTTATCACAACCATTTAGCCGAAGATGATATCCATCAAAGCAAGTTCAATCAATATGAATGGCATTCAAGACAACAGAAGCAAATTTTGAAGGATGCTTTGGAAGTTAATAAAACTGTTGCACTAACAAGTTGAAAAAGAAAATTCATGGTGCCTGAAAGCAACAATATCAGTCGACTGTCGTAATTCCATTTCATGTTGCTGTTCCTACTTCCCTTGTTTAAAAAGGAGAGATGCAAGGCTTGAACTCCATCCATATATTGATGATGGTTCATGCTTTTTAGGTACAATAGAAGCCAGACCTACTCTGGATGCAATGTCCTGCTTGGTATTTGTTTCTGCAGACCTGAGAAAGATATCAACAGAATTAAACTTATATTGCCTTCAAGTTAGAGTTCATTATCCAGAATGTCTTGTAGTACACAGCTCTTCATCAACCTAAATTGTTTCTAGGGATAGTCATGCATTTTTCAACATCAAGTCTGAGAATTTTTCAGATAGGATATAGTCCAGTACAGAAGATACAAAAACCATACAATTGATCTAAGTGTGTTATTCCAACATTTTATCACCCTGTATTAAAGAGAAATCAGGAAGGACAACAAAATTTCATCATTCAGAAATCTTTGCCAACATATGCCCACGCCCCAACTACCTTCTTTTATGCTATCAAAGTTTTCCAATTTAGTGAAAGGGAAAATTCCTCTACTTGTCCTGTTTGGTTTATACAATCTTTTAGGGAGGGTGGGCGAAAGAAATGTAACAAACTACAAATTCATTTTTCATGTAAGGTGAAAATTATTACACCTAAGGAACATAACCTATTTTTGTCTTCTCCTTGTAAACCTCATAATATCACTAGCAATTTAAAACTAAGGTAAAAGTTAGAATTTAATGTGTTTTTTCAATTAAAAATCCTTCCAGTTCAAGCTAATGGTGAAAAATTATTCTCATAATTTCTCTCGCAATTCAAAACTAAGATAAAGGTTACAATTTAATCTGTGTTTTTTTCAATTAAAAATCCTTCCCCTTCAAGTTATCCAAATGAAATAACGCTATTCATGCTAGTCTCAGTACTTTTTTAATTTCCCAATCATGGTAAAACAAAGGTACTGCCTCCATCCCCTCCCTTTAGAAACCAAAGAAATGCCGTATTAAACATCATGATCAGAGAAGTATTTATTTAAAGAGTAAACCCATCAAAGAGGCAAAAAAATCATCAGTTTGAGGTGGACCTGAAAAATCATCAGTTTGAGTATGGAGTTTTTCTGAGGGCTCCGACTAAGAAGGTCACTAGGTACTCTGGTGAACGGTGGTTCCGATCGAACATGACGATGGATAAGGTGGATTTGGAAAGCTCCGGAATTATAGGCAATGGTTCGGGACAGATCGTTTCTTACCAAGGTCAGCAGGAATCTGCATTTGGAAGGGATGCTGTTACGGCGGGTGTCAAGGTATCTTCTTTGAGTGGCGACAAGGCCTTGATCTTAGCTAACAGAAAGGCAGGGAGTTCTACTACCAAATCTGATTCCTCTTACGTGCATGGGGCTGATAGATATCTGACCAATGAGCTTTTGCCAGGTGGACAAAGGGACATTATGGGTTCTAATACTCAGTTTGAATGTATTCTTGAAACGGACAGCAAACGACGCCGTTCTTCATTAGAATGTTTGGACACAGAACCAACTTCTTCTTCTTTTATTATGCAAAGATAAGGAGGCCGGAGATGTTCAAATGATTGAGGCAGGACCTGTTAATCAGGCCTGCCAGAAGCAATGATAGCCTTATCATGGAACTGCTGCGGGTTGGGCCGAAGCAGTTCTTGAATTAGTTGATACGGTCCAAACTCTTTGTCCCTCTCTTCTCTTTCTCATGGAAGTTCGTGTTTCTCATTCTCATATTGAACGGTTGTGTGTAGATTAAAGTTTGATGGCAAGTTTACAGTTCGTAGTCCCAATACTGGAGGAGGTCTTGCTATTCTCTGGAAAAGTGAGATTTCTGTTTCTCTTCGATCTTACTCTCTTTCTCACATTGATGTTCTCATATCCTCTCCATCTCAACAAGTTCTTCGGTTTACTGGTTTTTATGGGAGCCCAGTGCGAAATCTCAGGTTTCAATCTTGGCAGCTTTTGCGTCAGTTAGCTGTTAATAACTGTTGGCCTTGGTTTGTTATGGGAGACTTCAATGACCTCCTTGCTTCCTCAGAAAAGGTAGGGGGTAATCCTCATCCTCTTTCCCTGATCAATGATTTTCGAGACACTATTCAGAAATGTGGTTTACATGATATGGGATATTTTGGATATCAATTTACCTGGGAGAGATCGAGGGGTTGTGCTGGTTGGATTCAAGAAAGACTTGATAGAGGGCTGGCTACATATTCTTGGTTTGATGAATTTCCGGATAGTCAAATCAAACATATTGGATGATTAATTCAGACCATATGACTTTATTATTGAATACTGTTTCGAGACAGCATGCTCATACTAAACGTTTCATGTTTGAAAATGCTTGGTTGCAGGATAAGGAGTTCAAAGATCTTTTTTCTCAGTGTTGGTCCAACTCAGACTCTCTCCCTCTCATTCAACGTCTCAATTATTGTTCTGTTCAACTGGGCAATTGGGGCCAATCTGTCCGACGTAAATTCATTAATGATATTGCTGGTTGTAAAGAGGAGTTGAATCGTTTGCGGCCTAGAACTGATGCCATGTCTCTTGCTCGGTTTAAACAAGCCAAGGAGCAACTAGCAGGCCTCCTAGTTAAGAAAAATTCTTACTGGCAACAGCGTGCAAAAACTCAGTGGTTGAAGGAAGGGGATTTGAATACAAAGTTTTTTCATGCACATGCTTCTAGTAGGAGGAAGAAGAACATGATTACTCATTTAGTTTCAGCAAGTGGAGAACAGTTGCACTGGAATTCAGGTTTACAGGAGCATATTCTAAATTATTTTGAGAATATCTTCAAATCGACAAATGGAAATGATATGAAGATCATTGACTGGGTCAAACCGTGTATCACATCTGATCAAAATGCTGACTTAATTCATCCCTTTGATGCGGGTGAAGTCAAAGAAGCTCTTTTTTCTATGCATCCGGACAAAGCTCCAGGGCCCGATGGTTTTAACCCAGGTTTCTTCCAATCCCAATGGGATTTAATTGGCCCTGATATTTCTGAGTTTATTTTAAATATCATTCATTCTGGTGATATGCCTGTTGCTTTGAATGAAACTATAATTGTTTTAATTCCAAAGATTAAGTTGCCTAAGCTCATCTCAAATTACAGACCTATTGCTCTCTGTAATGTTGTTTATAAAGTTTTGGCAAAGATGGTAGCTAATCGAATGAAGTTTCTTTTGAATGATGTGATTGCTGAAAATCAAAGTGCCTTTATTCCGGGAAGGCTGATTACTGATAATGTTCTTCTAGCCTATGAGATGGGTCATTACATTCATTGTCAATCTAAGGGAGTGAGTGGTACGATTGCTTTGAAACTGGATATGGCTAAAGCTTATGACAAAATGGAGTGGAATTATCTGAGGAATATTATGTCTAGAATGGGTTTTCATGATCGCTGGATCAATATTATCATGATGTGCATATCTTCTATTTCTTATCAGGTATATTCAAGTGGTTTTTCGATTGGACCTGTTATTCTTGGTAGGGGCCTCAGGCAAGGAGACCCTCTATCCCCTTACCTATTTTTTATTTGCTCTCAAGGGCTATCTGCGGCTTTGTCAAATTTTGAGCAACGAGGGGCTATTCATGGTTGCAAGATTGCCCGTGGTGCACCTCCTGTTAGCCACCTTCTTTTTGCAGATGATTCTTATCTCTTCTTTAGAGCTAATCTGGGTGAAGCTTCTGCTATCAAAAATTGTCTTCATCTTTATGAGACAGCTTTTGGACAGTCGGTGAATTTCCACAAGTCTTCTATGGGTTTTAGCAAAAATATTGATCCTATTATGCGTCAGCTTTTCTGCAATCTGTTGGGTATTTCTGCCTCTCTCCAAACCAACTCGTATTTAGGGATGCCTATGTTTGTGGGGCATAACAAATACCAAGCTTTCAACTTTATAAAAGATAAAATTTGGAAGAGGCTTAATAGTTGGAGGAACAAATTTCTATCTTCGGGTGGAAAGGAGATCCTCATCAAATCGGTTCTTCAATCCATTCCGTCTTATCTTATGAGTTTGTTTCTTCTTCCTCAAAGTATTTGTGATTCAGTTCACAGAATGCTTAACAGATTTTGGTGGTGCTCAAGGGGTAGTAATGCTAGCTGTGTCAACTGGATTCGTTGGGATTTACTTTGTACTCCTAAGAAGATGGGTGGACTTGGGTTTCGTAATATCCATCATTTCAACCTAGCTCTTTTGGGGAAGCAAGTTTGGAGACTGTTAACCCGTAGTAATACTCTGGTTGCAAGAGTTCTTAAAGCTAAATACCACCCTAGATGTAATATCATTCAAGCAAATCTGGGTCAACGGCCTAGTTATGTCTGGCGTAGTATTTTAGCTGCAAGGGATATGATTGCTCAGAACTTTAGATGGCGAGTTGGTAGTGGATCCAGAATTGATATTTATAATGATGCTTGGCTTCTTGACAAGTTTAATCCCAAAATCTCCTCTCCCCCTTCTGCTGAGTTATTGAATTTGAAGGTGGATGCTCTTATGTCTACTGATGGTCACGGTTGGAATTTGCCCACACTGCAGGCTAACTTCAATCTCAGAGATATTAATCAAATTCTTCAAATCCCCCTGAACCGGCTTAGTTCAAGTGATGTTCCTTATTGGCCTTTTGAATCAAATGGCCATTATTCTGTTAAGAGTGCTCATCGCATTCTACAGGGTATGCCTAACTCTCTAGTTAATTTTGATTTTCCTTGGCAATCACTTTGGAATCTTCCTCTGCCGGCTAAGCTCAAAATCTTTCTTTGGCGCTGTGTTTTGGGAGTTCTCCGACCAGGTTGAGCCTGTTTAATCGGCATGCTGTAGACACCTTTGTGTGCCCTTTTTGTTCCCCTTCATCTGCAGAATCTATACACCATGTGCTTTTTGCTTGCCCATCCTCTAAGGCAGTTTGGCGTGCAAGTTTGTTCGGTGTTTGCTATGATAACAATAACTTAGTTGCTGATATCTTAAAGGGTTGGTTTTCTTCTTTACAACGTGATGAACTTCTCTTGGCTTTGTTCATGCTATGGGCGTTGTGGTATAAAAGAATAGGTACATTTGGCAATATAATCATATGAATAATGGAGCAGTTGTGAGGTTAGCTATCACTTCCTTGAATCAATGGCTCGTAATTAATCATCAGGATTTTGATCTGTCTATGAAGAACGATTCTTTGGTGTTGGATACTTGGGTCTCCTCCTAATAACTTTGTTAAATGTAATTGTGATGCGACTATTTTTGAAAAAGATAATAGAGTGGGATTTGGATGGATTTGTCGTGACTCTAATAGGAGATTTGTAGTAGCTGGACATGGGTCCCTCTCTTGTCCTCTGGATCCTCTGCCAGCTGAAGCAATGACTATGAAGGAGGTTCTGGATTAGTTAAAGACTGCTGGCTTCAATAATATTTATGTGGAAACGGATTGTCTTACTTTGTTTCATGCCCTCACAAAGCCTTTCTCTTATGTCTCCCCTTTTGGTTGCATTGTTAAGGACTGTATCGATGCTAGTCTTTGTTTTAATAATTGCTTGTTCTCTTTTGTTAGAAGATCTGGTAACGATCTTACTTATATTTTAGCTAGGACCTCTTTTGTCTCTTCAGGAGTTAGTTTTTCTACTCCTCCCCCTTGTATTCAACAGTTGTTTTAATGAAATGGTCCGTTTTTATTAAAAAAAAAAAAAAAAAAAAGAGGTAAAAAAATAATAAAATAAAAATGAAAGCCCTGCCAACTAATTTCAAAATGTAGCAATTTGATATGCATTTTCCTTTTTGGTATCACAAAGGTATTTGATTCACTAGCTCAGAGCAAGTTATTTTATAGACAAACAGGCTGCGAAATACTATAGGCCACAGATATGCTTTAGCTGTTACATAACCTTAATTCTCTATCCAATCTTGTTAGTGTATAGAATTAACCTTAATTCTTTATCCTATCTTACTAATATATATAGGATCATACATATTTAACCCATTTCAGGGACAATATATGCACACATATAACTCAAACTTATAATTGTATATAACAACCACCTATCTTAATCAAATAAAATGAGCTCCTAGCAAAGAATCAATCTAAGGATAACTCAAACTCTACAGCCACCTAGAAAGAGATCCATCATTGATCTTTGTATACACCTCATACTGTATAAGGGATATCCTAAACTCATCCTTTCTTTCAATAAGAGTAAAATATCCATAATAATTTGAACATACTTTTTAATACACGATATGAACAGAAGGAAAAACAATGACAAAAACAAACCAAATGCATAAGCAAATGCTCGTGTTTGAGAAAAACAGAGGAGAGCATCAGATAACATACAAGGCTCCTTCAGATGCAAAGGTTGACATGCCTTGCCGTTGCTTGTGCTTTGGATTTGAACTACAAATTACATATACACGTCCACGGCGTTTAACAATCTGACAAAACTCGCACATTTTCTTCACAGACGATCTAACCTTCATGGCGACTGAAAAGGAAGTAAAACTTGATCAAAATGCACACCCAATATTCAAGTTTGATGTATGAGAAAATGAAACAGAAAAGAAAAAGCCATTTCTTTTAGGATTAAACTGAATTTCTTCCAATTTATCAAACTACAGTTGAAATATGAGCTAAAAAGTTTAAAGTTATTTAGAGGGCAAACTATAAGAAACTCCCCATCGAAACGGTATGCTTATTTTGTTTCAGCCAAAAAAACAGTAAAACTTTTATTGTATAATGATCTAGAAAGCTTCAGTATTTACAAAATTCGGCAAGAAAAGTCATGACATCAACGTAATTAAGAAGGAGAAAAAAAATACAGCATACTCGCTATGTGAAATTTAAGAATTATCGAAATCTTGCTTAATGGCAGTAACTGGAAACAAAATCAGCCTAATAATAGTAAAATCAGAAAATGGACCAAATGCAGATCAAAGCAAAATTGCCCAGAGTCTGAGAGAGAGAGAGAGAGAGAGAGAGAGAGGGCGGAGGAGGAAGAATTACAAACCAATTGTGGCGGAGAACAGCAGCGGCGCTGTGGCGCGAGTTGTACAGGTGGGTTCAAACCGACCGCGAGGGATTGAGAGTGAGAAATCAGCGAGAATGAGATCATTCGCAGAAGCGCCAGAGAGAGTAGGGTTTCGAGAGTTAGGAGGAGGCTGCACGAAAGATAGTCGTTCGACCAATTAATGCTTGACACGTTTTCGTTCCTTTGGCTCGAAAAGAAAAAAAAAAAGTACCCCTCCGTCCCACTTTCAAAGGCTGTTTCCCTATTTTATTTGTCCCACTCCAAGTGTTCTTTTCGCAATTTAAGAAAGAAATTTACGTATTTATCCCTATTTATTATATAATTTATTAAATATATATCACTTAATTTTATTTTCCCAATGTAATAAATAAGGACATTCTTGTCATTTTATATTTTTTTTATAAAATTGATGTATTTCAATTATTTTCTTAATTACCGTGAAAAAAGAATAATAGCCTTTTAAAGTGGGACGGAGGGAGTAATAATTTTCTTTCTGGGTCTCAGCCACGATCCTCCCTGGAGGACCTTAAAATGAAGAATCTGGGCCATTCATAAAAAAAAAACAAAAAAAAAAAAGGACGAAGAAAGTGAGCCGTTGATATTTATGGCTACCGGTTGAGTTAGGACATATTAATTGCTATCAAATTGAATTGATAGATTATGCTGCACTTAATCACGTACTCTACACATCTAATTAGGTCTACCTTATATTTTTGTTTGTCCATTGTGTCACGTGCTAAATTTCTTACTTGCGCTTAGCGACGTGCGGCCTAGCAAAATCACCCTAATTTGCTAGTAAGCTTTTACCAACTACCGCACAATCACCCTAATTTGTTAGTAAGCTTTTACCAACTATTGTTTAACTTAAACTTAAGGAAAGTTAAGTAAGTTTTGTGGGAGAACACAAGTATACTTTGGAGAATGCTTTGTATTAATCAATAATGAGTTATGTACAATTGAGTGATTTCACATATTTATACTTTACCCCCACCTAGATGGATGGTGGAGATCAATTTGATCCTACGGCTAATATTACACATCTAGAAATTTCTAGGATTATTTACAAAGTATAGAATGGTCTAGATCCATTTTAGAAGCTTGTATCCTATTTTAGCTATTTTGCAAGTAGAAGAGTTGTTTAGGCCCTTCTAGATGGCTCTAGATAAAATTGGGCAGAAAATAGCCCGAAAAGAGGTTCAGCAGCCAAAATGGGCGAAAGGAGGTTCACCTAGCCAGTCCTGCGCGCATAGGTTGCAACTCCGCAGCTAACTGGCGAGATTTCTCGCAGACAAAGATTCAGCGGCGAGAAATCTCGCCGATGGAAGTTTGGCTCACAAAAATTTTTGATCCCGATATTATTTCAAGCTGTAAATTTTTGGAGAGACTCCTGGAACCCTTTGGAACCTTCCTACCAAAAATCATCCCAATCGGAGATCATTTGATAATTGTTTAAGGGGGTGTGGCAGCAGCTAGAACATATGCATGTCTCCTAGTGCCAGGCCCAACCAGGCTCCTTATCCTCTTTAGAGGGTAAGGTGTTGACCCCCCCCCCCCCCCCCCCCCCCTTTGCGCCTTTTTGCGCGCTCGGCGGGCTGGCTCGGCGAGGTGGGTGGCAACCTCCCCCACCAACTTCGGCGACGCCCTCGTCGCCTTAGGGACCCATCGCCCCAAAGTCCCGTCTCCAAAGGCTCTTATCGCCTTAAGATCCTTGTAGGCCCGAATTTGATCTTGAAATTGCCACAAATGCTGGTTGGCTCCCAGCTCGCCTCTCTTGCTGGCTGTCCCTTCCATTTTACGAGAAGTTCATGTTTGGCTGGTAGGTTTATGGGGCGTACCACGCGATCCTCGAGGATCTCCTCCACCTGCCTGTCATGCTGGACTCGGATGCCTATTGGCACCCATTGCGAAGTGCCCTGTCCTTGTCTTCCGCATCCTTGTGATATGGCTTGAGCAAGATTATGTGGAAGACAGGGTGAAATTTGACCCCTGGTGGCAGCTCCACCTTGTAGGCTTTGGCCCTTACCCTCTTGACAATGGGGAAAGGCCCTTCGTATCGCCTAAGTAGGCCCCGATCCAGGCCTTGGAGCCTCGCGTGAGTGTACATTTTCACGAGCACTAAGTCACCCACTTGGAATTCACGGTGACGCCGCTTCTTGTCTACCCATTTCTTCATTTTCTTGGAGGCTTCTCTAAGTAGTTCCGCGCTTCCTCGGCATGCTCATTCCATCCTCGCGTGAACTTGTACACTGATGGGCTTGGCACCCTGTAGCCAGTGGCAATTTCAGCAGGTGTTGAGGGTTGTTGCCCATGACTATCTCGAAGGGGCTTCAACCCGTGGCCTCGCTTTTCTGCAAGTTGTATGAGAATTGGGCAACGTCAAGCATCTTTGCCCAGTCCCGCTGATTGGTACTCACATAGTGCCGCAAGTAAAGCTCCAATAGGGCATTCACCCTTTCTGTTTGCCCATCTGTTTGTGGGTGAAAGCTCGTTAAGAATCGAAGCTCCTTGCCCAATAGCTTAAACAACTCGGTCCAAAACCTTCCCATGAACCGAGTGTCCCGATTGCTGATGATGCTCTACGGCACACCCCAATATTTTGCGACGTGCTTGAGGAAGAGCTAAGCGGTTTGCTCGGCAGTGCACTCCTTTGGTGCGGGGATGAAAGTGGCGTATTTTGAGTACCGATCGACCACCACGAGAATCCAATTTCATCCCTCGCTGAATGGCAGACCGACGATGAAATCTAAGGAGACACTCTCCCATGGCCTCTCGGGGATGGGTAGTGGCTCTAATAGTCCCGCGAGTGCACGTTGCTCCACCTTATCTTGCTAGTACACTAGGCAAGTTTTTACGTACGCCTCGATAACTTCTCTTAAGCATGGCCAGTAGTAAGAGTTTTCCACTAAGGCCAACGTACGCTGTATGCCTGGATGGCCCGCCCACTTGCTGTCATGGCATTCCTTTAGAACTTCTCTTCGCAAGTTGTCATGCGAGGGAACATAGAGTCGCTTGCCCTTGGCGAACACCAAGCTATCCTCTAGCCAAAATCGCCTCGTCTTCCCTTCCTTGACAAGCGCAATGAGGGTTTGGGCCATGGAATCATGCTCTAATCCTTTACTGATGTGTGCTCTTAGATTTCCTTGTGGACTGGAAATATCGGCGAGTTCGCCCTTCCTGCTCAATGCATTAGCCACAAGGTTGGCTCAGCCTGGTTTATACTCGAAGGTATAATAGAATTTCGCTAAAAAATCCTACCATCGGGCTTGCTTCGGTGACAGCTTCTTCTATGTTTGGAAGTAGCTAGTGGCAACATTTTCTGTTTTCACCACAAATTTACTCCCAAGCAAGTAATGTGGCCACGTCCTCAGGCAATGGACCACCGCAGTCATTTCTTTTTCTTGTACAGTGTACCGTCACTCGGGGTCGTTGAGCTTTCTGCTTTCGAAGGCAATAAGGTGGCCTTCTTGCATTAAAACACCCCCAATAGCAAAATCGGAGGCATCAGTGTGCACCTCATAAGGCAGCTGATAGTTAGGGAGTGCAACACTGGTTCCTTTATGACTGCCCTTTTTAGATCCTCGAAGGCATGCTGGCACTTTGAATACCAGTCCCAACTCTTATTTTCTTCAGCAGGTCGGTGAGGGGTGCAGCTATTGAGGAATAGCCCTTGATAAACCTGCGATAATAATTCACCAAGCCAAGGAAGGACCTTAACTCGGTGACCCTCATTGGTGGCTCCCATTCTTGAATAGCTTGCACCTTAGAGCTATCCATGCGAATTTGACCATTTCCCACCACATGGCCTAAGAAATTCACCTCTTGCTGCACAAAGGAGCACTTTTCCTTCTTGATATGAAGCTGATTGTCCCTTAAAGTTTTTAAGACTTACTTTAGATGCCCTACATGCTCTTCTAAGGTCTTGCTATAGATAACTATGTCGTCGAGATATACTACGACAAAGCGATCTAAGAAAGGAGCAAGTACCTTGTTCATTAGCGTGCAGGAGGTGGCCGGTGCATTCGTGAGCCCAAATGGCATTACAAGAAACTCATACGATCCGTAGCATGTTACACATGCAGTCTTAGGCTCATCTCCTTCGGCAATGCGCACCTGGTAGTACCCGCTCCGCAAGTCCAACTTGGTGAAGTAACGAGCATCATCGAGCTGGTCGAACAAGTTAGCGATCAGCGGAATAGGGTACTTATTTTTGATGGTGATCTTGTTGATAGAGACCCATCGTGCTTCTTTTGAAAGAGAACCGGCACACCGTAGGGAGCTTTAGAGGGACGAATGAATCTCGCATCAAGTAACTCCTTGAGTTGCCTCCGCAATTCTTCAAGCTCCAGAGGCGCCATTCTGTAGGGAGCAAAAGCGTGTGGCTTAGCTCCTTATTCCAGCTCAATTGCATGATCCACTTCCCTTCGTGGTGGAAGCTTTTTAGGCAGCTTGGCAGGCATAACATCCTTGAATTCTTCGAGGACGCCTTGAACCATCTTTGGGACATTAACGCCATCATCTGTAGGACCTTCATTCAGTTTAAGGGTGGCCAAGTACGTGGCCTGCTTCTTCTTTATACCCTTTGAAAGTTGAAGTGCTGACAGCATCTTGTCCTCATCAAGTTCCCTCTTCATGGGCACTACGCATGGTTGCCCTTTTTCCATGATACACGTGGTGCTGGCGTAGGGAACTAAAACTGCATTCACTATATCTAAGAAGTCTATTCCCAAATAGAACTTCCTATCATCAAGGGGAGCAATGGTGATGTCGGCCTTACCTTGCCATTGGCCGATCTGAATGGGGATGCCTCGTGCTACTCCATTGATAGGGAGACTCTTAGCATTGACCCCCTTTACAAAGCCCTTCTCTTTTGAGTAGGTGAGGCCAATTTCTTTCACCAGCTCCTTGGCCATATACACAGTATCGGCTCCTGTGTCCACCAATACTTTTAATGGTTTGCCCTTGATGACCGTCTCCACATACATTCTGCCATGCGGCCGTTCTTCAACTTTTGCTTGAATAGCGTTGAGGAGTATTGAGGTGATCTTCCTGTCATCACCTTGCTTTTCCTCTTTGCCAACCAACGTGGCAAGCTTGCCCCATTTAGGGCACTCAAAGGCTCGATCCCATTACACAAGAAGCAAGCGTACTTGGTTGAGGATGTATCACCTTTGTCGTCTCTTGCCCATCTTGCCTTGTCTTTCGCAGGCTTACCCTTGGGGGATTTGTCCTTGTCTCCCCCACCTTTACCGCTTTTATGGGGCTTTTTCCTGTGCCCCTTAGAGGATTCCCTCTTAAACTCTACTAGGGATTCAGCAACAGCCATGGCGGTGGCTAGGTCTTACACACCGCGCCTCTTTAGTTCAAGCTTGGCCCAATTACTTAGGCCATCGAGGAAGCAAAACAAAGCATCTTGCTCCCCCATTGTGGGAATTTCTAATAGCAACTCCGAGAATTCCTTCACATATTCTCGAATTTGGCCTTCCTTGTGTTAAAGGCGATGAAGCTTGGCCCGAGCTTGGTTTTCGGCATCCTCCAGATAGAACTGCCGTTTAAGTTCCCCTTTGAACTCTTCCCACGTCTCGATGGGATTCGCCCCTCGCCTGGTGTCATCGCATTTGCGACGCCACCAAATAAGGGCAATGTCTTTAAGAAAAAGGCAGGCATTACTTACCTTCTGGCCCTCCTCTATTATGCCCATGGTGCTAAAATATGCTTCTAGTCCCCATATGAAGTTATCAACCTCCCTTGCATTCCTGGCCCCATTAAACATAGGGTGTTTGGATGCATTCTCCTTTGGAGTTGACATTGGCTGGGCTCCTCCATTGGCCACGTCAGCCATGCACAGCCTTACTTGCGTCTTTAGTTCTTCCAAGTGCTCATTGTGGGCAAGCTCCAAGGCTTCGAGTCTCGTTTTATAACTACCGAGCTCTTTATCATTGGCAATAATCGTGGCCTTGAGGGTTCGGATATCGTTGGAGAAATCATTAATCACCACATTCAAGGTCCCTTGCATCTCCACACGGAGCTCGTCCTCCTTGGACTCGAGCCCCTCGATGCATAGTTCCATGTCGTCAACCTTATCTCCTAGGTCAATCATAGAGGGATGTATCCTTGCCAGCCTTTTTTCCACAGCGGTGATTAAGTCCCTTGATTTCTCCTTGCCTTTCTTAGTGCACCCTGCTGATTGTTGCCTGCAGGAGTTGGTGGTACTTCCTCTGACATTCTCCTTAGTGTGATTTCTCCTAACCTTGCTCTGATACCAACTGTCACGTGCTAAATTTCTTACTTGCGATTAGCCACGTGTGGCCTAGCAAAATCACCCGAATTTGCTAGTAAGCCTTTACCAACTATTGCTTAACTTAAACTTAAGGAAGGTTAAGTAAGCTTTGAGGGAGAACACAAGTATACTTTGGAGAATGCTTTATATTACTCAATAATGAGTTATGTACAATTGAGTGATTTCACCTATTTATACTTTACCCCCACCTAGATGGATGGTGGAGATCAATTTGATCCTACGGCTAATATTACACATCTAGAATTCTCTAGGATTATTTACAAAGTATAGAATGGTCTAAATCCATTCTAGAAGCTTGTATCCTATTCTAGCTATTTTACAAGTAGAAGAGTTGTCTAGGCCCTTCTAGATGGCTTTAGACAAAATTGGATAGAAAACAGCCCGAAAAGAGGTTCAGCAACCAAAATGGATGAAAGGAGGTTCACTCGGCCAATCTCGCGCGCGTAGGCCGCAGCTCTGCAGCTGACTGGTGAGATTTCTCGTAGATAGAGGTTCAACGGCGAGAAATCTCGCCGATGGAAGTTTGGCTTGTAAAAATTTTTGATCCCGATATTATTTCTAGCTGTAAATTTTTGTAAAGACTCCTGGAACCTTCCTACCAAAAATCAGCCCAATCGGAAGTCATTTGATAATTATTTAAGGGGGTGTGGCGGCTGGAACATATGCATGCCTCTTGGTGCCAGGCCCAACCAGGCTCCTTATTCTCCTTAGAGGGTAAGGTGCCCCCCCCATGAGCGCCTTTTTGCGCACTCAACAGGTTGGCTCGGCGAGGTGGGTGATAATTGGCATATTAATCCTATGTGTTAATTTAAGCTGTCAAAGAAATGTTAATGTAATAATTAAAAAATTCTATGTACAGCATATACACGAGCACTGCACACGCGCTATATATGTATATATTACTTTATACATTTTACTATATATAACTTTCTTAGCAAAATTTAAATTTTATTTATTTGATATTTTTAAATTTTAAATGAAATATAATTTTCTTTTTTCAATTTAATTTTATTTTATGAAAATTAACTTGTTTATATAACCAATTAAATCTAAATTTGTATATTAAATCACTCATTTTTTTTTATAAATTTAAGTCTAATTAATAGCCCGTTAATTTTAGTGAAAACAACAAAAACGTCACATATAATATTAGGGGTGTACACGGTTCGGTACAGTTCAGAGATTTATAAATCTCTGTTTTGTACCGAAATTTCAGTTCTTATAAATTTTGGTATAATTCGGTTCTTATAAATTTTGGTACAGTTGTTACGGTTCTTATAATTTTCAATTCGGTTTGGTTTTTCGGTTCTTTTAATACAAAACAAAACAATACAATATAATACGGTATTTCGGATAATTCAATATTTTTAAAAATTTGTAAAATAAATATACACAATAATAAATATAAATATAATTAAAATATTTCAATAAGTACATACAAAATTTAAAAATTAACACTCGACGATCTTTCTCTGCATTATACTCGCATCGATTTGAGGATCTTGAGTAATATCTAAAAACAATCACAAAAAAATAAATATTAGACCAAAAAAATCAAAATATTAAATACACAATTTAAGAATTTATGCAAATATAATAATTATCTCATTCAAACTTTTTAAGTTCTTCTGTTGATGCCTCTGAAGTTAAAAGTGTAGCCGATCTCAACCAGTTTTGGCAACAACTAAAAATCTCGGCTATAATCGGGGTTAAAAAACTTCTAAATTTGTCTAAAGTTCTCCCTTCAGTGTTAAAAGCTGATTCAGAAGCTACAATCGAATACTGAAGAACCAATACATCTCTCGCAACTTTAGCAAAAATTGGATAATTTGGCTCATTAATCTTCTACCGGCTCAAAATACCAAGATCGGGAGAATTTTTTACTAATTTATTAGTCAAATAACTATCAAAATCTCCTTGAGACACAACTTACTCCTTATCCTCATTTTCTAAAAATCACATATCAACATCATCAGAATTAGGAGTTGGGGCTACAATTTGATAAAAAAAATAAAAAATAAAAATATGTAATCTAATAAGGTAATAAAAATACTACTCCACGTTAGTGGCAATAAAAAAGATGAGTAGAGTGGACTAAGCCATAAATTATGGCATAAATAGAATGATATCCCAATCTACAGAAAAATTCAGACTGCATAATACATGTTCACTCATAATATATATTCCCCTAAACAATAATTCCCCCTAAAACTCAAAATAAAAAATATTTCTCCCTAAAAATTTTTTCCTAAAAAATAATTCCTTCGTAAAACTCAAAATATACTCATATAATTACATTAATTGGCAAAATTTAATTATATATAATTAAATTATTAATTTATAACTCAATTACTTTTATAGGTATTGTGCGAAAATAGATAAAGAATAGTTGAGTGATACTAAAAATAAATGAAATTAATTGGTAAGATAATTATATATTCATATAATTATGTGAATTGAAATGGTAAATTTCATAATATATAATAATTGTATATAATTATATTATTAATTTACATGCTCAATTACTCATATAGGTATTATGCCAAAAATATATGATTACTAGTCGAGTGACACTAAGAGTAAATGAATTTAATTGGTAATGTGATTATATACTCATATAATTATATTAATTAGTAAAATTTAATTATATATAATTAAATTATTAATTTACAACTCAATTACTCATATAGGTATTCTGCTAAAATAAATAAGTACTATTTGAGAGTGATATTAAAAATAAATAAAGTTAATTGCTAAAATAATTATATATTCATATAATTATATGAAATGAATTGGTAAATTTTATTATATATAATAATTTTATATAATTATATTATTAATTTATATACTTAATTACTCATATAGGTATTGTGTAAAAAATATATGAGTACTATTTGAGTTATACTAAGAGTAAATGAAATTAATTTGTAAGCTGATTATATGCTCATAAAATTGCATTAATTAGTAAAATTTCATTGATATAATAATTGTATGTGTGTGTGACCATATTAATATTTGTACAAAATGAAATATTATTTAGTAGTTGAGTGACATTAAAGATAAATTAAATTAAATACAAATTGTTTTAGTTACGTATTCATATAGATATAATAATTAAATTTATCTCATTAATAATTAAAATATTCATTTTAATTTATTAACTATTTATTATATTAATTTTATACATTAAAATATTTAATACAAATAATTATGAAGTTAAATTTATATAATAAATATATAATAGAAATTATAAATAATATTTATATATAAATTATTAGTATTATATATAATAATTAATAAACATCGGTTTTTTCGGTCCAATTCGGTTCAGAACAGTTCGGTACAGTTTAATTAGGTTTTCGGTTCGGTTATAGATAAAATTTCCAGATCCGTTCTAAATAAAGTCAATGGTGCAATTCAGTTCGGTTCTAAATCTTCTTTTTCGGTATTTCGGCTCGATACAGTAAGATTTAGATCCGTGTACACTTCTATATGATGTAATGAAGAGGATATATAGATACACATTAAAATTTTCATAGTTTTAATGTCGATCTTCTAGAAACAAAACTGCATGACTTATTAAAAGAATTCAATTAGGCATGCATTCGCTAGAATATTTAGACTATGATTTAATAGTACACTATAAACATATTACAAGTATACTAACTTAATTGATATTTTAATTATCCTATATTTTCTGAGACTTAATTATCTTATCAATACAATTTGATAGCAATTAAATTTAATATGTCCTAATTTCTTATAATATTGAAATAAGTTCTATTTTTTAATTTTAGTTCGAAAATTTAAAATTTATTTTTTCTAACAAAATAATTGGATAATAATTTAAGTTTTCTTTTAAAAAATTTCCTTATCCAATTACGTAGAATAAGTTGTTAAAGTTTGGGTTAGACCTGACTAGGGATGTACACGGTTCTGGATATTTCTGTACCGAACCGAAATACCGAAAAAAAAGATCCAAAACCGAATTGTACCGTTGACTTTTTTTACTAGAATTGAACCGAATTGTACTGTTGACTTTTTTATTAGAACTGAACCGAATTGTACTGGAACCGAATCGAGAACTGTATTGAACTGTACCGAACTGTTCTGTACTGAATTGGACCGAAATAACCAATATTTATTAATTATTATATATAATATTAGTAATTTATATATAAATATTATTTATAATTTCTATTATATCGTTATTATATAAATTTAACTTCATAATTATTTGTATTTTTTTGAAACTTTTATAATTATTTGTATTAAATATTTTAATGTATGAAATTAATATAATAAATAGTTAATAAATTAAAATAATATTTTGATTATTAATAAGATAAATTTAATTATCATATCTATATGAATGTACAATTAAAATAACTTGTATTTAATTTAATTTACGTTTAGTGTTACTCAACTACTACATAATTTATCATTTTGTACAAATATTTATATACACACACAAATATAATTATTATATCAATGAAATTTTACTAATTAATATAATTATATGAGTATATAATCATTCTACCAATTAATTTCATTTACTTTTAATATCACTCAACTAGTACTTATCTATTGTAAGTTAATAATTTAATTATATATAATTAAATTTTACTAATTAATATAACTATATAAGTATATAATTATATTACTAATTAATTTCATTTATTCGTAGTATCACTCAACTAGTAATCATATATATTTTTTGTATAATACCTATATGAATAATTGAGCATATAAATTAATAATATAATTATATATAATAATTATTATATATAATAAAATTTACCAATTCAATTCATATAATTATATATATATATAATCACCTTACCAATTAATTTCATTTGTTTTTACTATCACTCAACTATTACTTATCTATTTTGGCACAATACATATATGAGTAATTGAGTTGTAACTTAATAATATAATTATATATAATTAAATTTTAATAATTCGTATTTAATTTAATTTAACTTTAATTTCACTCAACCACTACTTAATTTTTTTTTTGTACAAATATTTATATACACAATCACTTTACCAATTAATTTTGTTTACATTTAATACTACTTTTACATTCACCCTTATAGTTATTAACTATAATATTAATTAATAATCTTTCGACTATTAAGCCAAATTTAGTGAAATTGAGTATAATAGCTGAGTCAAGATAATATATATGGATGGATCCTAACCATATAATCAGCCGATTCTGTATATATAATTATCTTATCAATTAATTTCATTTATATTTAGTATCACTCAATTAGTAATTATCTATTTTGACACAATATATATTTGAATAATTGATTTATTTTAATAATGTAATTATATACAATTGAATAATTTATTATATAATAATTTTATCAATTAATTTCATTTGCTTCTAGTGTCACTCGACTAATACTCATCTATTTCTATCACAATACTTATATGAATATGTAAATTAAAAATAAAATTATATATAATTATTTATAATAAAATTTTAATTTCTTTTATTTTTAGCGTTACTCAACTAATACTCATTTGTATTTAGCACAATATTTATGTGAGTAATTGAAAATATATTTTAATAATATAATTATATACAATTATTATATTAATAAAATTTTATTAATTAATATATAATATAATTATATAAGTATATAATTATCTTATTAATTAAATTTTTTTAGAGCAAATTAAGAATAAAATTTGAAAAATTTTAGTAGAAATATTTGGAGGGAATTAAAATATTTGGAGAAAATTTAATGCGGACGAGTTGGGTTTTCAGTATTTGGAGCGAGTTGAACGAGCCAATCGTCATTAATTATTGTTTTTGTTATAACTTTTGCTATAGGTGTCCGTTTGCTTGTTATTATATGTTTTCGGAAATCTCATTTCAAGTCGGTCGACTTTTACAAAATTTAGTCTCCCGTAACAGCCCATTTCGTGCCTCAAAAATAACATTTGAGTTTCCGTTTTTCAATTTGAAGTTTTAGGGATATTATTATAATTTTTTTTTTTATTTTTTTCATATAAATTGTTTGTTACCTTAGTTTGGAGGGGACTTTTCAACTCGGAATAAAATTCTTTCGCTTTGAGGCATTTTTACTGCGTCAGAATCCGACCGATTTTATATTTTATTATATATATATATATATATATATATATATATATATATATATAAAAGAAAATAAATTAAAAAAAACTAAATCATTTATGCCTCTTTTTTTTCTTTCTCGAAATCGTGTCAAGCCCCACAATTTTTTCTATCTTTTCCTTTGGTTTTACCTTATACTTGCATTTCCTTCTTCTCGTCGCTGCCACTGTCATTTTCACGGCTACATCTAAAAATAAAGATAAGTCACACACAAATTTTGGTTTTGTGGTATTCGTTAATAGTATGTCATTAGTTAGTTAAAAATTTGATCAATAAGCTTGTACATAAACTTTCATTAGTATGATCATTAGAGATGAATTACCAATTAATTTTATTAAACATTAGGATTTTAGGAAATTTATTGAAGTAATTTATCTCGAATCTAAAATTTCATCTAGAGTGACTATTGTTAAAATATGTTTTTCTTTTTTCATAAAAAAGAAGGATAAATTGAAATATTTTTTTAAAATTGAATGCAAAATTGTATGTATTTGTACTTGTTGAGATATTTTAATTATATTTGTATTTATTATTGTGTATATTTATATTGTAAATTTTTAAAAATATTGAATTATCCGAAATACCGTATTGTATTGTCTTGTTTTGTTTTGTACCGAAAGAATCGAATAACCGAACTGAACTGTACTGAAAATTATAAGAACCGTACTGAACTGTACCGAAATTAATAAGAACTGAACTGTACCGAAATTTATAAGAACCGAAATTTCAATACAATACGGAGATTTGTAAAGAATCGAACTGTGTACACCCCTAGACCTGACCATTAAGTCAAGTCGGATCGATTTATGCTCATTTCGGATTAGTTCTTTTCGGTTCTACTTTTTTGTGTCATTATTTTTTCAAATCAGGTCATTTATTCACATTTTTTAATTTAAATCGCTAAAATCTATCTAAATACTGTCACATCCAATGGCCAAAATTGAATTCTACACAAAAAAAAAAAATTCATATCAAAATTGAATTCTACACAAAAAAAAAAAAATTCATACACCTAAATCAAAAGTTGAGATCAATTTACTAACTATTACATCTAACAACCAATATTTATGCCTACAAAAAAAAAATCAATTTAATGTTTATTAATTCAAGAGTTAGAATTTTTTTTGGCACTATTTAATTCAAGAGTTTTTAATTTTTCTTCTTTCATCTTTTTATTTTGGATGGTTAGGATCTCTTAATCACTATTTCATCCAATGGCTCATAATCTTTTCAAAACAATTTTTTTTTCCATTCAATTGAATCAATGGGCTTGATTGGATGCATTAGTATTTGATTTAAGAATCACCAAAAATTTCCATTTTTCTTTCTTATCATTTAAATTTCTTTTTAAATAAATTATGACATCATTAATAACTCTTCTTCCTACTTAAAATACATAATTCCCATATATAACTCATCATATTGATTGGTTTGGCTTCTTAGTATTTCGGGTCAATTTTTACTACGGGTCAAACTTGATCAAATATGTCACTATTCACTGTGAAACCATAATCAGAATTTTAATTTTAGTTTTTAATAATTTAAATAGACTTGTGTTCATCTCAAATTCGATAATTGTATTTGTCTCAAATGGTACTACTCATAACCTAAAAAAAATACTATTCATATCCTAGATAATACTATTCATCTCAAAAAGTATTTCACAGTCCGATAATGTACTATTCATAAACTCGAAAATTTGGGCTTTACATTCTATCCCAAATTAAACATACTATGAATTTATTAGAGAAAAATTGAAAGAGTATGACTGAGCATAACAGCAACCCAAGACAATAGACGAGCCATGAACAGCAGAATAGCAGCGAATTAAGACATAGAGAGAAGAAAGATAACAAAAGAAAAGACACAAAAATTATAAATAGTGAAATACAGTATGCACTACAAGCCACTAGATTATTATTTTTGGTTTAACTTTTTTATTTATTTTTCTTTTATCTTTTGTAGCTCAAAAATTAATTGCTGCAAAAAGAAAAAATTAAATAATTTGATTTTTTTATTTCAATTAAATCTAATTTTAATATAAAATTAGAATGGTAATATTATATATATATATATATATATATATATATATATATATATTTAACTAAACTATAATTTATAAATAAATATGACATAAAATAAAATTAAATTGAAAAATTGGATCACGGATTCAGATCCGGTCAGATTTCAAATATTTTTTAGCGGATTTTTTGGATTTCAGGTTCAGATCGAATTCAACTCTAAATTTTTTTGATCATTTGAGTTTTATTTTTTGATTTAGATCATTATTTTGAAGTGGATTCAAATCGAAACAAAAATTGCCAAATCAAATTACAAATAGTTTATATGTTTGAATATAGAAGTATTTTGATCAATCACATTTTAAAAAGAAGATTTTAGCCAATTTAATAATTTTGAATCAAAATCTGAAAATTGTAATTCCATGTGATTGATTATGTGGTATTACTATATAAAAGTAAAAAAGTTAAGGATCAAGTTTGACTTAATTTATCATATATTTATAGTTAAAGTAATTAGTAAGGTCAATTGAATGAATAGAAAGGGGTGAAACTATGGTTCCAAGGTACAATTGTAATTTAGAAACTATAAATAAGGATCGAGTTTAAGAAGTGGATAATAGTTTATTTTGACATTTTAAAATTACCGTGGATAGTGCAGGAGATCACATAGTTTTTCAGTAAAATTGTATTACACATACTTTCAATGCTTCAATTTATATTTAATATTTAGGCTATATTTGGTAGGAATGATAGTAATGTAATGTAATTGACTTAGTAATTAATACTCTGTTTGTTAATGTAAAATTTGTATATTGTATTGTAATATTAAATACATTAGTAATATTCAATACATTTACTAATGTATTTTTTAATCCCTTAAAATTGTATGGTATTTCTCATTAGAATTCAGTTCCCAAATAGTATTTTACTGAAAAACTTCAGCTCTCTACCTCTTTCGCCAGTCTCACCTCACCATCGCCAGTCTCACCACTATCGGAATCACCATTGCCGCCGATCGAAGACTAAGCTCTTTCCTTTCTTTTTAACGGTGAGTAACCCATCAATTATGTCCAGACTTTTCTTTTTTGGTTTTGATTTCGGTCTTGTGAGAAGATGAATCTTGTCTCTTTTTTCTTTTTTTTTTTGTTGATTTTGGTTTTTCAGATATCTATTTGATGGTTTGGTTTTTCAGATCTCGAATTTGTTGCTCTTCTATTTTGGGTATTTTTAGATTTTTCTTCTTATGGTGTTCGTGATTTAGAATTTTCATCACCTCTATTCAGTTCTTCCTCTTTGTAATTATCTTCTTCTTTGCAGCTGCACTAATGCTTTTCAATTTGTCTTATGACTCTATAAAGCTATAAATGTTCAATTAGTTGATATTTGAACATTATTAAAGGGCATTGGCAGTTTTGAATGGCTTTGAAAATTATGTTTTGTCAATTTATCTTATGACTCTGCTTTGTTAATTTCATTGATTTGAAGTCATATTTTCTGTTTCAGTTTATCCAGTGCCAAATTTTGCTGTGGTACTTATTGTAGGTCTATACTGAAGTGATATATGTAATGAATAGAGTGGAGTGTCGAATGCCTTTACAACACAATGCAACTTCTTAGCCTGAGTACTCTAGTAATAGGTTTAACTAACATAAAAAGTCAATGGAATAGCTCAAGTTTTTCTAGTTATACACTTTTTTTTTTATTTACAGATTAAAGAAAAATGGTTCGCCTAGGTTTGGCCACAAGGAAGTTGATAAAGAGGAGAAAGAAATCAGTAATATTGTCACAATGGTTAGACTAGATGTAATAAGTTAGTTTTTTCAATTATATTGTGTGGTATCAACGTATATTAGCTCTTATTATTTGAGAAAAAGCTATACCAATGATTTTTTCTTGAGAAGAAAAATGTTGAATGAAATGGTAAATGAGGGTGATGATGTTTGTAAATCAGAATTAAGGATGAATAGAAACTCATTTAATAAGTTATGTTATTTACTTGAACATGAAGGGGATTTAAAGAAAACTAAATTCATGCTGATAGGTGAGCAAGTTTCAATATTTTTGCATATATTAGCTCATCATGTTAAAAATAGAACCATACAATTGAGATTTAAGAGATCTGGGAAAACTATTAGTAGACATTTTGGGAAGGTCTTGAAAGCTGTCATTCGTTTGCAAGGAATCCTATTAAAGAAACCAGAACTTGTTCATAACAACTCAATAGACTTGAGGTGGAAATGGTTTAAGGTACTATTGTGACTTTTTAGTATCTAATATATTTTATTGAAAAAGAATTAATGATTGACGTAAATTACTTCTCTATTTAGAATTGTCTTGGGGCTCTAGATGGCACATATATTCGAGTCAAAGTGCCTAGAGAAGACAGGCCTAGATATCGATCACGAAAATGTGAAATTGTTACTAATGTGCTTTTAGTTTGTTCACAAGATATGCAATTTATCTATGTATTGCCTGGTTGGGAGGGATCGGCTGCCGATGGTAGAGTTCTTCGGGATGCTATAACTAGGAAAAATGGATTAAGAGTTCCTCATGGTAAGTGCATATTATTTGAAATACATAATCTAAATTTTAGTTAATAACTTATTTTAAAAATTCTTGCCGTAATTATTATATAAGACAATATTACCTTATTGATGCCGGCTATACAAATTGTGAAGGATTTCTTGCACCATATAGAGGACAGAGATACCACTTGAATGATTGGAAAGAAGGACATCAACCTAATTCTAGCAAAGAATTTTTTAATATGAAGCATTCTGCTGCAAGAAACGTTATTGAGAGATGTTTTGGAGTGCTTAAATTACGTTGGGCAATCTTTAGGAGTCCTGCATTTTATCCTATCAAGACTTATAATAGGATTATTATTGCTTGTTGTCTTCTTCACAATTTTATAAGAAGGAAAATGCCTATTGATGAGATGGAGGAGAGGTTAGATAAAAAAAGATTCCAAGAAGAAAGATTTGATGAGACCGAGGACGTTATTTCAACAATTGAAACATCAAACGAATGGAGTGCTTGGAGAAATAATTTGGCAAATGACATGTTCAATGAGTGAAGAAGAAATAGATCAAAAATTGCTACATCAATTAAATGTACTCCATGAATTTTAATTTTCGATTTTGGTGTTCCATGAATTTATTATCCATCTAGATTTTGTACGACTTTTATATTTTAATAGACTTATTTAGGACTATTTTAAAATACAAATTTGCCTCTCGTGGAAATTATTTGATCACATACTACCCACTGAATTCTCTATATACTTCAATTATATAGACTGCTGCTGCTGATTTTTGTGTTGCATAAATATCAAGCATTGGTACATCTTCAGGTTCTATTAAGCCAAAAAGACCAGGAACAAATAAAAGGATATGGACATTTGATGAAGAGACGAAACTAGTTGAAACTCTTCTCGAGTTACATAATACTGGAAGATTTAAAGATGAAAAAGGTTTCAAACCTGGACATTTTAATGCTGTGGAAGATAGTCTTAAGGGAAAATTACCAAATAGTGGAATTAAAGTGAAGCCCCACATCGAGTCAAAAGTGAGAAATTTAAAAGCCAAATTTGGTATTGTGCATGACATGTTGGCTGGTTGTAATTGCAGTGGATTTGGTTGGGATTCAGGTCGAAAATGTGTTACAGCAGAAAATACAGTTTGGGATGAATATTTGAAGGTATGGTTATAAATTTTTCATTTTATTTTTGTAAAAAATATTTTTTTACATATAAAATTTTTAATCTAAGAATGGTTGTATGTTTTTTTAGAGTCATTCAGATGCTGAACCATTCAGGTTCAAATCCTTTCCATTTTATGAGGAGCTTTATATTATTTTTGGAAAAGATCATGCGACTGGAAAAGATGCTGAAATAGCAGCAGATATTATGAAAGAGTTGAAAAAATAAACAATGAATGAAGCTAATGAAAATGAATTAATCTCTATTCCAAATGATTCTGCTTCATTTTTTAAGACAAATGAAGAGGGTTCTAAGGTAAAAAAAAAAAAGTAAAAGTGAAAGCATTACAACTTTGGCTAGAGTTATTAAAGATTCAGCTTCTATTATTAGCATGGAAATTGGAAAGGTTAGTGATAGATTTAGTCAAGCATTAGAAGATGGCGATGCACATGAGAAGAGATTGATGATCAACAGTGAATTGACAAAATTAAGTGGTTTGAATATGTGTGAGAGACACCTGTTAGGGAAACTACACGTTCTCTGCTCTTCTATTTATCCTTTATATTACATTTAGCTAATGTTGTAAATTGTGTATTTAAAATTATACCATCAGCACTATAAATACCAAGTGTTGAATGTATTTTATATGTGTGACAATATACAATTATATTTTCAGTCCTCTGATTTTACATGGTATCAGAGCCATTGCTTCTCTCCCTCTAAGAAATGGCAAATTCTATTATTCCCTTCAACTCCTCTACTGCATCTTCCACCATCTCTTCAAGTCACTCATTCTCTGTTAAACTAAATACTAAAAATTACCTAGCCTAGAAAACACAATTTATTCCCATTCTTAATTATCAAGATCTACATGACATTATTGATGAGTCTCTCTCACCACCATCAAAAACCATTCCTTCCACCGATGATGCCACAGTCCAAATTCCTAATCCTGCATATGCAACATGGTTTAAAAAGGATTAGATGCTCCTTTCTTGGTTGTTCTCTTCTCTCATCGAAGACATATTTCCATATGTTATTGGATTCACTTCTTCAAGTGCAGTATGGGCAGCACTGGTGTAACACCCCTTACCCGTACGTAGTAAACCACACCGTGAATCGGTGGTCTATAACGACGGTCAAGGGCATTACCGAAACAAACACGCAAAACTTATAAACCTTTAAGCTAAAATATGAGTTATAAAATTTCTTTCATTTTCAAAAACACATTATATTTAACTATAAATTCATTATACAATCGCACTGTAAAATATACTTCGTCAGAATTTACTATAGATAGACCATTTACATAACCAATATCATTTTTACAAAACTTATAATTCCAGAATTTCAAATCTTGCATACATTATCAAGACTATACAAATCCTACGCTAATATCTCTTCATAAGCTTGCATTGGCCTGGACTGCTGCGGAAAGACTCTCGAAAGACCCGATCAATAGTACCTACACGGATTAAAAGAAAATCCGTGCTAAGCATAAAGCTTAGTGGGAAACACATACACATAACAAGTAATACATCACACAAATAGAACATCATACATTATACGTAAAAGATCATACTTAACTGACCATGTCACATTAAGTACCATTTTAGGCATGTCATGATTTATTTAGCATTCTCATACACATAGAGCATTAAGCAACCCATCTCATAATTCCAGAATATAACATACATAATGGTTGTATTATTATTATTTCCATTTATTAAGTTGCCTGCAATTCAAAGACGCGGATAATGGGTTTCGCATTGGTACCACCGAGGTACTATAATCACATTAAAATCTTATTTACGCATTGGTACCCTCAGGTACAGTAATATCATTTCACATATAATAAAATCCAGCAAGAATTATACGCATTGTAATCGCATTGTGATTCCCAAGGAATCAGATACATTAAACGCATTGGGCTGCAGCACTTTGACCCTATAGGCATGCCTATCTATCCACTACTTGACTCGCAGGCTTAAGTTATTTAGTTATGTCATCCATTTCACATTGATCAATCTTCATAACACATATATCATTCATGATCACATTCTCTTTTACACATACACTTTAATACATCAACTATTCACATCACTTACATACACATTGCACTTCTCAAATTTACTTATTCATTGTCATTAATTACATACTTAGTTAAGTTCAAGAATCATTATGTCATAGGCATGTACACATCCCTTGAGCCTAACTTCGCGCTTACACACATATATTTGTCATTTCATTTGCTATCCTTTACATAATTATATATTGTTACTTTATTAGTTAAATTACCAATCTTAATCATACTCATTTATACATATTCACATACTTGATTCATTACACTTAAAACACTTATAGGTCACACATATTTATACACATTAGCATGCATAGTTCATCATGCTTAAAATACTCATTTTATAATGATAAATATGTATTGGACAAGCTATGGGAACTCGTGGTGAAGTTCGGGTGCATTTCGGGAAGAAAAACACCCTAAATAGACAAAACAGGGGGGGTCACGGTGACAATGAATTGGTTGTGACCGTGACATACTAAATTAAGCAAAACAGAAGCTAACTTTCGAGACTGGTTCTTACCACAATTTTGTACAGCCCAAAACGATATCTTACACTCAATTTCAGGCAAAGGTCCCTTCTTAATATTTGATCCTTAGGATGTTATCTTTCATATAGAACAAATTTCAGTTCATTTGGACACCTAAATCTCCAGATATAAACAAAACAATATACACTGCTCCCCTGAACCCGGCCAGGGAAGATAACTCTAATTCATGACCACTTTTGGGACACTTAGAACTAAAATTAGCCCAAGTTTATTTCTAAAACATTTGTAGAAATATGTCTTAGCTTTCAAATGGAACTAGTTTCGTTCCATTTGGAGTTCTAAAACTCCGGATAGAGTCTAATAATCGAAGAAGGGTCGAGCGTTTTCTAACACAGTTTTCATCAAATCCTACTCACATGCACAATTTTAACAAACTAAGGCAACACTCACTACCATCATCATAGATTCAACACATATCATTCAAATATATCTCAATCACATTATTTATCATCAAAACACACCAAATCAAACTAGTTTCCAAACCTCACTTCCTTTGCTCCCTAATTGCTCAAATGACTGCACACCTTTGATTTCTTCCTCCATCTTTAGCTTCTCTTGTTTTTCCTCAACACAACCAACAAAATTCAGAATTACACTTAGAATCATAAACACTTCCACTCACGTTAAAATAAAAGAAGAAAGGGGGGGGGGGGGGGGGGGGGAGGGGGAAAGAATCAACCACTTACTTTTCTCAACCCAAAACTTGCATCCAATTACTTAAACTTGAGTAAATCCACTTTGAGCTTGAACTAAGGGAAAAATGGCGTGAGGAAGGAGGAGAAGAGTCCTCCCTCAATCTGATTCCCTCATTTTCACGGCCAAAAATGGCCTAATTGAAGTCAAAGTGATTTAATTAAAGCCATTAATTCCATTCCTATCTCAAATGCCACTTGTCACAAGTTGATTGGTCCTCTCAAGATATTTATGTCAAACTTCATAATTTACCCCTTAACTTACCTTCTTTCTTCAATTGACACAATATCTTTCCATTTCATACATTAGCCCACTTAATTAATTAATTCAATCAATTTAATCCTTAATTACAAAATGACCGAAATACCCCTACCTTACACAAATAAAACTAGTCACATTCTCTATTACGATTAATCACTTCCATCATCCAATTACACATTTTTAGTTACCAAAATAATTCTTTTCACGTCATTTAGGGCACGAAGATATAACTGTCCAATTTACCGAAACCCACTGAAACTTTTAAATTAATGACGGTTGCGTCCTTTTTAACACTTCCGTCCCTATTTCGATCACATTCGGTTTCCGTTACACCCTAAACTTACCCTAATCCGACTAGGGTATATTCGGGGTGTTACAACTGGAAAATTCTTTTGGTTCAATCTCTCAAAATTGACAACTTCAGCTCCATATCAAGCTTCAGGAACTCAAAAAGAATGATCTTTCTATTTCTCAATATTTACAAAAGCCAAAAGCTCTATCTGATGAACTTAAAGTTGTTGGTAAGCCACTTTCTCCTGCTGAATTCAATGCGATTATTTATCGCAATATTGGATATGATTTTCATAGCATTATTACTGCTCTTAATTTGCGTACTGAGCCTGTCTCATTCTATGAGTTACATGGACAATTGGTGGCACATGAGATTCTTATACAAAATGCCCTTGTTCCGCAAGCAAATATTGTTCTTAAAAATTCAAATCCAATTCTCCCAACACCACCTACAAACTCCTTTCGCCCACATGGATCAAATGGTTCCAATCAACGACATAATAATGGTAATAATCAGCGGTCTCATGGTTCTTGTCAAATATGTGGCTATCGCAACCATACAGCTCCAACTTGCCTTTATTGTTATTGACCAAAAAATCAGAATTCACATGGAAATCAACCATTTCAAGGTTCCTCTACTCAAAACTTTCGCCCCTTTCAACCTATGGCCAACTATTCTGTTATGGATCCTCAACAAAATCAACCAATGCACTGTTTTCCTAACACTACAACGAATTACCATATCACTCCTCATGTTCAATCCCTTAGTAGCACTACTGATTATACTGGTAATGATCTTCTTTATGTAGGTAATGGTCATGGCTTGCAAATTACCCATACTGGTACTACTTCTTTTCCCTCTTCCAAAGGTTCCTTAAAATTAAATAATGTTTTATGTGTTCCTTCTATTATTAAAAATCTTCTTTCTGTCCAAAAATTTTCCTCTTATAACTTATGTTTCTTTGAATTTTGGCCTCATTTTTTCTTGATTAAGGATCAACAAACAAGGAAGTGCTGATGTAAGGACCCAGTGAGTAGGGAATGTATAACTTGTGTTCTCCAAAATAAGCCTTAACAGCTCAATTACCATCCCTTGATGAGTTGCATGTGCGTCTTGGTCATCCGAATAATAAAAAGTTGCAACTTGTATCGAAAAATAATTTCATTTCCAGTTCTAATAGTCGTTTATCTCCTTGTTCTAGTTGTCTATTAGGCAGATTGGCTCGCATTCCTCTTGCTGCCATTGAGCACAAGAGTAGTGCCCCTTTTGATATCATACATTCTGATGTTTGTGGACCTGCCCCTATTCTTTCTTATTCTGGTCATCGTTATTTTGTTTTATTCATTGATGATTTTACTCGTTATACTTGGGTATATTTTTTGAAAAACAAAAGTGATGTCTACAATGTATTCTTAAATTTTGAAAAATTAATTGAACGTCAATTCAATAAAAAAATTCGAGCCTTTCACTCCGATTGGGGTGGGGAGTATCAAAAATTACACCAATATTTTTAATCTGTTGGCATCCAACATCGCATTGCTTGTCCCTATACACATGAGCAAAACGGTACAGCTGAAAGCAAAATTCTTCATCTTGTTGACACAACTTTAACTTTATTGGCTCATGCTCACCTACCTGTCAAATTTTGGAATTTTGCTTTAGAACAAAGTGCAACTCTAATTAATATTTTACCAAGTCATGTTCTTAAGAAAAAATCTCCGTTTTAATTACTCTTTGAAAAGGACCCAAATTATCTTGAATTTAAACCTTTTGGGTGTGCTGTTTTTCCTCTTCTTAGACCTTATAATGTCCATAAATTTTCTTTCCGTACTACACCTTGCATTAATTTGGGTGTTAGTCCAACACATGCAGCCTATAGATGTTTTGACAAAACAAATGGTCGAATTTATTTGGCTCGGCATGTGCGAATTCATGACAATATTTTTCCTTATTTTAACACACATGCTAGCTCATCAAGTGTTGAAGTTTCTGCTCCTTGGCTCAACATCGCCAACACTTCCCACTCACATTAGGTTTCTTCATCATCATCTCTTCTAGGTTTGATTTCTAATTTAACTTCATCCTTATCCAATTATTTCTCCACCTACACGTTCTGCCTTCAATTCTAATTCTTCAAATTCAAACCCACCTTTATCTCACCGTTCTACCTTAAATTCAAATTCCTTACTTTCAAATTCTTCTTTGTCTTTATCTTCATCTCAAATTCCTAGCCATACCTTATCATTATCTCCACCTTCTACTTTGGATAAACCTTTATCTCCTTTTTTAAATAAAAAATCTTCTTCATCATCTCCTTCTCGATCTGTCCTAAACAGCTCTCCAATTCCCACCGATAATCTTGGTCTGAATCTTGTTGTTGACCTCACCAAATATTCTACCAATTCAGCGTCTTCTCTCTCTTCTCCTTCACATCTTCACCACATGACACTCTGACTTACTACCATGTCTAAACGTCAAGCCAACCTTGCTCAAACACAATCAAACTACCTCCACACTGAACCTAAAACTCTTACCCAAGCCAAACTACACCTCGAATGGCGAGCTGCTATGTCTGATGAGCTCAATGTTCTTCTTAAAAATGGTACATGGACTCTTGTTACACGTCCATCAAATAAGAACATTATCGGGAACAAGTGGATTTTTCGGATTAAAAGAAGACCTGATGGTGGTATTGATCATTATAAGGCAAGATTGGTATCTAAGGGCTACTCTCAGCAATCTGGTGTTGACTATCAGGAAACCTTTTCTCCTGTGGTGAATTTACTACTGTGTGCACAGTGCTCTCTATTGCTACAGTTTATCAATGGCCCATTCGCCAAATTGATATTTTTAATGCATTTTTGCATGGTTTTCTTGATGATGAGATTTATATGGAGCAACCAGCTGGATGTGCACACTCTGCCTATCCTAATCATGTTTGTCGTCTCCATCGCTCTCTTTACGGTCTCAAATAAGCTCCTCGTTAATGGTTTACTCGGCTTTCTGAGTTTTTACTCACACTGGGATTTACTGTATCCAAAGCTGACAGTTGCCCCTTCATGATTTGCAATGGTACATTCAAATTTTTTATATTAATTTATGTTGATGACATCTTGTTAACTTGTTCAGATTCATCAAAGTTAGATTGGTTTCTCGCCTGCATTAAAGATGTGTTTCCTGTCAAAGACCTTGGGCCTCTTCATTATTTTTTGGGAATTCAAGTTGTTCCTTATGCCTCTGGTCTTCTTCTTATGCAACAAAAATATTTGGAGGGTCCTCTTACTGAGACAAACATGTTGAATTCCAAGCCATGGTCCACTCCTATGTCTATCACTCCTAACTTGAGTAAACAAATGGGTGTTCCTCTTCCACAACCTGAATAATACCGTCAAGTCATTGGTGCACTTCAAAACCTAACATTGACTCGTCCTGACATTTCCTTTTTTGTGAACAAATTGGCTCAATTTATGCATTGTCCTATTGATGTTCATTCGCAAGCAGTAAAACGGCTTCTCCGTTATCTTCATGGAACGTGTAAGCATGGTCTTCTCATCTCAAAAAATACAGACTTGCATCTTCACTGGTACTCTGATAGTGACTGGGTAGGATGTCCAGATGACCGTCATTCTACTGGTGGCCACCTTGTTTATCTCGGTTCTAATTAAATATCATGGTCTTCGAAGAAGCAGCCTACGGTTGCTCGATCTTCTATAGAAAGTGAGTATAAAGCTTTGGCTAATGTCACTGCTGAAGTATTGTGGTTGCGCTCTCTTTTACGTGAACTGGGATTTCTTTCACCATCTTCTGCCATCTTGTGGTGTGACAACATTGGAGCAGTTTATTTGTCTTCTAATCCGATTTTCCATGGTCATACCAAGCATGTTGAATTAGATTATCATTTTGTTAGAGAGCAAGTCAAATCGGGGAATTTAATTGTTAAATTTATTTCTTCAGCTGATCAACTTGCTGATATTCTTACCAAACCATTGGGTACAAAAGCATTTTTGTTTCTTCGTGACAAGCTTCGTCTTCAGTCCCTTCTACCATCAGCTTGAGGCCGGGGGGGGGGGGGGGTGGGTGTTAGGGAAACTACACGTTCTCTGCTCTTGTATTTATCCTTTATATTACATTTAGCTAATGTTGTAAATTGTGTATTTAAAATTATACCATCGGCACTACCAATACCAAGTGTTGAATGTATTTTATATGTGTGACAATATACAATTATCTTTTCAATCCTTTGATTTTACAACACCAGGCAACAAGAAAAATTGGTTGTGACCACGAAACAACTGATATATTTTTCACTATACCTGATGATAAGAAATAAATTTGGGTGAAAAGTTTACTTAGTGGGGATATTTGAGTATTGATAGTTTGAGTTTTATGAAAAAATTTATTGATATTTTATAGTTACTATTGTTATGTTAATTTTACTTTAAATATTAAGTTTAAAACTTAATATGAATCAGTATAATTTATTATAATTGTATTTTTTTTATATGAGATCATAATATTATAAATATATAAAATAATCATAAAAAATAAAATAATTATATAAAATATTAGTTGATAATTATAAATATAATTATATTTTAATACATGTATATAATCTAACCAAACATAAGAATTTATTAATATTTACATTACATTACTAATACAACCAAATATAGTAATATAATCATAATTACATTACATTACAATACATTTTTTAATCCATTACAATCTCCAATTACATTACAATGCAATCCCTCTTACAATGGTTAATGGGACTTAAGTAAGAATTTTGGGTGAATAGGGTCAAAATTTTAAGAATAAATTAATTTTTTATTTTTTACATTTTTACGGGGTCAATTTTAATATTTAATAGGATCAAAGGTCCAAAATAAAATAAAAGTTAAAAAAATTACACAAATGGATCATAAACGTATTGAATCATATCATATCATAACCCAAATGGACCATAAATGGATTGAATTTTAAAAGGATCCAATCATAAGGGAATTGGATTTTTGCAAAACAATTTGAAGCTATAATATATAAATAGACATTAATTTAAACTTTTTTAAATGAACAATCTTATTACCATTCTTATCTTCTTCCTCCATTTCAATTTCCAAGTATTCTACTTCGTTCATCTTCCATAATCATTCAGTTAAGTTCTTGTTGTAAAAGAAATTCAAAAGTGCAATTTTGATTTCTTGTTTAAGCATTATATTCCTAAGATATAATTCCTATTAACCATTTGCACTTAGTGTTGAAATTACTATGCTAAAAAAAGTCTCATGTAAACTACTTGTCTAAACTCATTTCTTTTATTTTCTTAAATTATTTCTAGAATAATTTCACATACGGTTATTGGATTTATACCAAAATAACATATCAGTAATAATAAAAAAATTTAGGATGAAGGTGCAAAATTACCTCTTTACTTTTGTCAAAAGTGCAGTGCAACCCTTCTATTTTATTTTAGCGCAATGTAATCCATGAACTTTCAAAATTGAGGCAATATTGCTCATGTACTAACGGTCTATTAAAATTGATTGGTTTTTATCTGTTAACCTTAATATCTGCGTTCACTAAGGTGCAATGCAACTCTCTTACTTTTACTTTGGTGAAGTGTTATTTCTGAACTTTTAAAATTAGAGTAATGTTGTCCTTCCATTAGTTGTCTTTTAAAATAGACCAATTTTCATCTATGGACCTTACTTGGCTCCAATTTTACAGTGTCACTCAAAAAATTAAAATAAAAGAAAGAAATTAAAATTCTTATATCTACTTCCCTTCCGAAAATTCAAAATCTACAAATATGATCTAATAGAAAATCTCCAAAAACTAAAATTTTGCATTAAAAACCCTCATAGAATACTCTTGATTTTAGAATCAAAATCTTCACCTCATTACAAAATTGTTCATTCTTCAGAACAAGATTGTGGTTGTCTTTGTTGTTATGGTGGTAGTTATGGTGGTTATGATTTTTATTTTTTGACATCTTTAAATTATCAACGGAACTTGGTCTCTTAGGGACAAATAATAGATCCAATTGACACTTTATCTAGTCACTCCGTTCAGACTGATCGGTAGATTTTTTCTTAAAGAAACTCTGATTGATTTAATAGATCAATTCTAAGAACTCAAAATCTCAGGTCCCATAACAACTTATTTTTCTTTGTGTGAAAAGAAAACATATAAAATTAATTTTTTTTCTTAAAAATGAAATGATTTCAATAAAAGAATTTTTTTTTTAATTTAAATAGATATTTTTATCATGTTATTAATTACTCATCTTTCTACCATGTGTTATACATATAAGGCCACGCCATATTATATATGTCATTGTTAATAATTTAGATGCTAGGTATTAAGATTTGGAGATGAAAATTGGTATATTTTAAAAGACATTAAATAAAATGGCAACATTGCTCCAATTTTGAAAATTCAGGGGTATTATTGCATAAAAGTAAAAGTAATGGGGTTATATTGCACCCTTAACGAAAATATGTTAAGATTAATGGACGAAAATCGATCAATTTTAACAAACCATTAACGAATGGGCGACATTGCTTCAATTTTAAAAGTTCAGGATAATATTGTACCAAAATAAAGTAGAGGAGTTGCATTTTACTTTTGGCAAAAGTATATGGTCATTTTTGCACATTTACCCCAAATTTTATAATGCAAAAATAACTCAAACTTTGAAAAATTATTTTTAAAAGTCATTCTGACTGAAATCAATCACGAAAATCGATAGAAATCTTTTCTGTCGCTCTAAATTGAATGCAGGAGCTCACACTAAGACAAACACATCACATTACCAAATCATGTAGAAAATTCTTAGCTATAACATGTCATCTTAATCTAATAATGTCATGTGTAAGTCTAATGTGACATATATCCTATGTGGCTTTATCACATGTCTGCCTACACATGAAATCTTGAGCTGAATCATGTTGAATTAGAGTCCCACTAAAAATTTTGGGTGATTTTCATATAGTTGATTTTGGCTATAATTTTTAAGCATAATTTTTAGGAATTGAGTATTTTTGCCTTATAAAATTTTTTATTATTACTGATCCGTTATTTTAATATAAATTTGATGAAAGTAAATAAAATTAACCTATTCTCTTCTTGCACATTAAATATTTTTAAAACACTTTTCAATATATTACAACAATCTAAAGTAAAATTCTTTAGTAATTTATTTAATAAGAGTTCACTAGTCTAAACAAACAAAGTCTAAACAAGCAAAGTAATAGGAATAGAAATAAAAATCTAATAAAATATATATGGGGAACATAATTTGAGAAAGTTAGGATTGATTTTATTAGATGCATGAATCTCGAAATTAATAAACTCAAGGCTGTAAATTACTTAATTTCTTGATTAATTCTAAAGCATCGCTTAATTTCTTGGTCAATTCTAAACCATCACTTAATTTCTTATTTTACCAAACATTAGACTTCTAATATACTCAACCACTTCAGATTTGTTTTCCTTTTCTGTAAATTGCCATTGGGCTTGCACTTCATGTATCTGATTTTTGGACCGGCCCTAAATAGTAAGTTATTATAGGCATGCATGAATTTATTTTTGATTTAAATTAAATTTGCTAAGAAGTTCAAAAATTAATAAACAAGTTAGAAAGTAAAGCCTGCGTATATTTGTTAAATAAGGAAAACTTGGTGTTACGGATGTTCCAATATTAAACAAATTGGTCTCTCACGGAACATTTCAGCACTCTCTTCTTTTCTCCTTATAAAAAAATAAACCAATTGCACCCATCAAGCAAACGTCAAACTCCAATTTAAACAAGTTACTTAAAGACTAAAGTCACTCATGCTTATCTTGAAACCAAATTACCATTTTTATTAAAGTGAATGGAAATTGAAGCTTTACCATGCAAAGTGCTAAGACATGTCCACCTCATCACCACCTAAAAAGGGCAAATGATGTCATTGTATTATTATTTTTTTTTTAATAATGAGAGGGCATAAATATATAATTAAACATGATTTGAAAACTAAACTAATGAAAGATAGCCATCTTAATGCTTGTTCTTTTGAAAGGGTAATCAATTCATAGGTTTAAAACAAAGAAAGTGGCAACCAAGGATGAGGTAAGATGGAGAAAATTTTATATGTATTCTATGGTGGTTGGTCCAGAGAAAATAATTTATAGTTAGGTGAAAGCATATGCTCTTTTATTGACTAGAGAGGGAGATTATGGGCCACTTGAAAAATAAAACAATAAAATTAATTTTTAAATTAAGAAATCATGACGTTGCTGAAATATTTTTAAAATTTTCAAAGAATATTTTACCAAATTTTTTATACAAAAAGTTCAATCGTTGGTGAGATGACAACACAAGGAAGGTGAATCTAATGCAGCCATCTAACTAAACTAGTAGATTAGATATGCAGTAATTTTTTTTTTTTTTTTATTAATGGCTAAAATCTCTTTAATTGACTCCATCTTCATTTTAATTTTAACCAAAAAAAATCATCATTTATATATATATATATATATATACACACACTCGTAAGTATGCGCATATATTTGTTAAATTTTGATTCGATACGTGAATTCAATCTATATGATCCGTACTTAGTTTGTGAATAATTTATATATGACTTAATTCATATGACCTGCAAAAATTTCGAATCAAATTTAAGTGAATCTAATGGTCAAGCAGTCTTAATTTAAATGGATTGGATCACGGATTGTCAGGTATTATCTATATATATTTTGTCAAAGGAATCTGGGTTTCGTGTACGGTGGAGAAGTATGGGCAAGTTGCGGGTGGGGTCTGTATATCTCCACATGATTTTCCCATTGTTCATGTACTTAAAAAACCTATTTGCAGATTCTATCTTTATTTTAAATGCTCTCTCTTTTTTGAATTCATAAATAACTGTTGCACATGTTAGAAATAATTCAGCAGAATTATTTATTTAGACTTTTCTTTTACAAAACTATGTTTAGCTCTTTCCAATTTTCTGAATTTTGTGTTTTTATGCTTAAATTGTTGGCGTTCTGCTTTGATCTGTTGCAAATTTCAATTGATAGACTTTTAATTTCAACGAGAACAGGTAATAATTGAGTAGGGGAAAAAAATTAGAGGAAAAAGATTAAAAAAAACACTATTAACAAAATAAATGGATTGATTAGTTATCAATTCAATTCATATGTAATCCAATTCAATTCGATTCATTTACCAAGTCTATATGTGCATGTGCAGTTTGTGGTGTATATGTTTCCACCAATAATGAGAAAAATTATAGCCAATTTTCTGAAGAATACACATAAATTGTCGATCACAATCCAAGCATGTAAGGAAAAAAAAGTTATATATATATAAGATAAGAACATGTAGATAAATTGGTCAATTTTTGACCCTAACATAAAATTTGACTCAAATATCCTCGAAAAAATTACCTCGAACTCAATTCAAAAAAAAAAAAGTACATAATCCGATCTAGAACTTGGATGGATCAATCCAAAATCGATTTCTATGTAAATTTTATTTCTAACTTTTTTAAAAACAAAATTTTGATCAATCAAACTTTTTTTTTTAAAATCCCATTTTTACCTGTATTGCATCATTAAATAATTTATGCTGTCATAAATTATATGATTTTCTCTTTCCGGTTCCTTCAAAAATGAATTCATTAAATTCTATAAACAATGTCATTTTTTGTGTACACACACACATATATGTACGGATATGTACGTACATAAATACATGTAAGCATGTGTATGCATATTGGTGAATACTTAGGTGCATATGTACACAAATGCATGTACATATATGCATGTGTGTGTATATATATATGAATCATTATTATTATTACTTGATTTATTTGAACAAATTAATTAATATAAAATGATATTCTAATTGAGTTTTTTTTTTATAATATATGCCCGTAATATATTTTTAGTAATTATTTTTAAACTTGCATTATTATTAATATTTAAAAGTAGTTGAAACATGAGATTAAAAGTTGATTTGATAATTTAAAATTCTATTAATCGGTCTTATATTGAAAAGGTGAATTTGAGCCGAAACTTAACCTGCCCAACTTGAAACTGACTCAATCCGAGATTGACCTGACCCGTTTGATAGGTCTACATATAGGAGAGAAAATATTACAATAGGGTTAATATATAATTTACCTTCCAAACTATCACTTTTTAACAAATTATTTCCTTAAACTAATTAAATATCATATTAGCCATCTGAACTTGTTTAAAATATAAGTAATATCTATATAATATTAAAAATGTCAAATTACCCGCTCTGAACATGTTAAAAGTATCATATTACTACTTGTTACTATTCAAGCATCAAAAGCATATGATTTTTACATATTTTTTGTAAAATTTCACGGGTAAAATATGATATTTTAATAACTTTAAAAGTAGTACATGGATAATATATTAAACGTGATAATATAGGAAAAAATGGATCAAATTATTCCATAATAGTATTACCATTTTGAGCACTCTATTTTTATCTTTCTTATTATTTATTGGTTGGGGTGTAAGGTCAAGAGCTTGCCCACTAGTCGGTATGGAAAAGGAAAAAATAATTAAAAAATTATGATAAAGAAGAAATTAATTGATTGAAAATAATATAAAACAATTAAAAAATTATGATAAAGAAGAAGTTAATTGATTGAAAATAATATAAAAGGTGCACAATAATCCAAAAAAATGAATGCCCCCACAAGCAACATAATAAGTTGGGAATTTTTTTTAATAATATTTTTTAAAAAAAAATTATAAAACTAGTGTATGTTGAAAACTATTTAGGAGATTCAGATTTTTTTCGAAAACGTAGGGACTATTTGCGTTATCAGGTCTGCGCAAGCCAGGGGGACAGGCGCCCTGTCCCCCTAGCGTGACACAAAGGGGGACAGGATTCCTGTCCCGACTAAAAATGCAGCCACCTGCTGTGTTTTTAGAGGGGACAGTCATCCTGTCTCCTTCACGTGACACTGCACAGTGTCAGTGTAACGTGCAATATTTTGACCAAAATAATATTATTATTTTTATATTATATAAACCTTATCTTCTTTTTACCTTCACTTTCATTTTCATTTTCACTTTTACTTCGTTTCTTTCTCTTCCTATCAATAGGTTGGCTGTAATTTTTTTTTTGTTTAAGTTGAGCATATAATATTAGGTTTAAAAGTTAATATTTAGATTATTACAGAAAATAAAGGTTAGTAAATTTTATTATAATTATTATTATATAAAATTTATAAATATTTAACTGTAATATTGTGTAATTTGCAGGTATTTTTTGTTCGTTAATTTGGAAACTTGAGAAAAAGGTAAGTTATCACTTTTAATATTATTTATTGATATAAAATATTTGATAATGTTAAATGTTAGGATAATAGATTTATATAATACGAAAAATTTGATGTTAGTATTAATTAAATTTTTTGAAACAGTTTTGTTATATTATATGTTGACATATAGAAACAATAGTGTAAAATTTTAGCATATTATTAAGATATTTCTGACACGGGAAAAAGAAAATTAATTATTTTATTTATAATCAGGTGAAAGTAGGGGAATTATTTGTAAAAAAAAATTAGAAAAATGGTAACTGTTAGAAATTATTAAAAATAGTATGGTTTTTTTTTTTGAAAACGCACCAAAATATTGCGTGATCAATGTGTGTCGACACAAGGGGACAAAAAAGTTGTCCACCCTGAAACAAAGGTTAGTAAAATGTAGACAATTTTTTTTTATTTGTAAAATATTTATTTATTTTTTAAGTAAAATAATATTATTAATTGATATATACTTCAATTGTTGACTGCATCTGTTAAATTTATTTATTAATTATTTATTTAATTTATAAGAAGCATGCATTTAGCTTATATTGTAACATAACTCATTGTTTAGGTCATGTTTGCATTTTTTTTATATTGGTGAAAAAAAATAAGTGTAAAAAAAAGTGAAAATTTTTGTAATTATAATATTAGAATTGAAAAATAATAGTCACTAAAATGATATTTATTTAGTATAGAAAATAATTTGGTTTATATATTTTATTTTTATATTATGTGATAAATATATTTTAATTATAGTATTTTTTTAATTTTACATATATAGTTAATTATTATCGTATTTGCTCTTAGGTTAAAAAAATGAAGCATTTTAGAAGTCAAGAATTTATTAATCGGGGACCGCACGTTGATGAGCTCCTGACTTTGCATAACAAGTACCGAGCTAGTGTGATTTGGAGCGGAACTGTAATTATATTTGCATACTATAAATTTAATTATTATATAATTTTAAATAAAATATATTATATATATTTGTCTAATAATTTATTTATTTTCAAGTCCAACACAATATTTTGTTTGAAGAGTAAGTGTTGAGAGTCATTATAGAAATATCGATGAGCAAATCATACCATACTTGAAATTGTTGGGATTTTATGGAGTGTCGTAAATCGGTGTAATGCACATTAATATTGACTTGATAACTGCTCTTGTTGAGAGGTGGAGACCAGAGACACATACCTTTCACGTTCCTGTTGGTGAAACAACTATAACATTAGAAGATATACAGATACTCATCGGATTGCCTATTGAAGGATGTGCTGTGACTGGACATTTTCAATATGACTGGGAGGATCTTTGTGCTCGGCTTTTAGAACAAGTTCCACCACAGGATGTCATCAGAGGACTGAAAATAAAAATGAGTCAAAATTTTAGTCACTTGCCAGTCGATGCGACAGACTATCATATACAGCGCTTTGCCCGTATTTGGATACTGTGTTGTATCGTTGGACTACTATGTTTTGGACAAACAAATAATTACATACATATTATGTGACTCCCACTGTTTGAGAATTTAGATGAAGTCGGTGAGTATAGCTGGGGATCAGCATGCCTAGCATGGGTTTATAGAGAGTTATGTCGTGCTTCTCGACCTAGTGCAAATGAACTTGACGAGTATCACTAGTTAATTCAAATATGGGCATGACAGAGATTTTGTAACACCCCCATACCCCCGGTAAGGAATATTGGGGCGTCACGCGGGCACATACGTATACATATACATATACATACACTAGCGGAAGCGATAACAATAAATAATTAGAATATCTTTAGGGCCAAACAAAACACACTTCTCATTAACATATATAAACGGTACATATTACAAAAGCTTTATATTTATTATATGTTCCTTTTCGATTCATATACAAATACTTTTAACATTTACATGTAACAACTATACTCTTTTATTACATGATGATGTTACTCAAAACATCACGAACTCTATTTCTATCTTGTACAAAAAGAGATCACAACAGAACTCCTAGTGGCCTTGACCTGCAGATGCCTTCTCACTGGGTCGAACCTGTAAACCTACACGGAAGCAAACATCCGTGCTAAGCGATAACGTTTAGTGGGGATAAAAATAATACAAAGGACTTCTTTTACGAAATCACAAATAAATCACTCATTTCATAATAAGTACAATCAAATATCTCATGCATATAATCTTTCACACTTGCATAGATCATGTGCTCAAATACAACAATAACCATGTGTCCACATCCATGTAAACATATACTTGTATATAAAACTGTAAACATGTACGGAACTGTAATGTACTTAAATATTACTCTCATGTACTATAATATTTATTCAGAAGAATACTTTTAAATCAGCTCATGTTCACTATACAATAACAACAATAAGAACAATAAGCCTGAATTCCTTTCATGGTGGATACGGGTAACTCTGGATACTGTTTACAGTATCTTACATATGGAGAATTAACTCAAACTCTATGGAATACACGAGGTATTCCGAACTCTGGGCACAATTAAGGCCAACTCTAACAGCTGCACTCTAGCCCTTTATAAGCATGCTTATCTATCTACTATAACGGTAATCAGGCTCAAAAGAGAACAACTCATTTATATGCTACTCTGATGCCAAAGCATAGGTTATAACTCAAGTGCACTCATCAACTTCAGAGGCATTTTAATTCATGTACCATCTTTATTAATCATGTTCAACAACTAAAAGCATGTAACATTTAAATTCCATGCATACACTCTTATATCACATCATCATATACATTGTACTCTACTTTTCATTCAAGAACACTATACACTATTTACATATTAATGGAGCAAACCATGTGCATACATATACCCTATGCATATACTCGCATGTAGCCATATAATATCAATGCATCTTTGCACTCTACATTACTAATTAATCAAATGTACAATGCAATTTACATGTTCATAGACTTCACACATTATGATTCAATCATACATGATCAATATCACATGCATATCATGTTCAATAATTAAAAAGCATATATATACATTTTATTTCATTATTAAACTCTTATTCCATAGCTTTAATCACCTATAATTTCAATTGACAACCACTCACATACTCATTTCATAAGGTTAGAAGTGGGTTGGACATGCTATAGGAACTTACCATGAAGTTCGTGTGCATTTCGGGAAGAAAAACACTCAAAATATGAATATCAGGGGATGGTCACGGTGGTAACCAATTGGTTGTCACCGTGAGGTCCAAAAACATTCGATTCTGCCTTGTCTGGGCATTGGTCACGGTGGTGACCAATTGATTTCCACCGTGACATACCCAAAATAGCAAAACAGAAGCGAAAGCTCAGGACTGCTTCACTATTCTATTTTGTACAACCTAAACCAACATCTAAACCTCACTTTTAGGAAAAACTCTCTTCTTAACAATTGTTCCCTAGGATGTTATCTTTCAAATGGGACAAATTTCAGGTCAATTTTACATTTATAACATCAGATATACTCTAAATAAACTGAACTGGTCAAATGAACCGGCCAAGGTAGAGACACCTCTATTTTTGCCCATTTTCAGGGTCTTAGAGCAAGAATCTGCTCAAGGTCATTTCTGAGATATTTATATCCATAGAAATCAGGGTTCTAATGGCTCAAGAATCACTCAATTTTGAGGTCTATAACTATACTTATGACAAAAATATTACATAGAGGTCAGATGATAATTAAACAGAATTTACCATATCCAACTTTATCATCAACACACACTCAATTGATCAATTCACATACTTTTAAGCATATATACACATATTATAGGCACTGCAAGCAATCAAAATGAACATCTAGCACATATACTGTTAAAAGAACAATTGAGCTAATTAAAGCTCATCAAGCATCTCTCTATTCAAACATGTCTATATTCAAGCATTTTTCATGTGAACACATGCAAGAATATTAAAAATCACACTCGATCCCTACAATGAGGAAGCTTGAACTCTATACTCTATTCAGCTCCCTCTTTTCCTTTCCTTGTCCAATCTCTTGTCCATAGCTCTCATGCACAAACCATTCAAAACACTAGAGTTACTCTTCTTTTCATTTAAAATTAGAAACAAGAATCAAGTAGTAGAAGAAGGCCAATACACATAAAATCACGTTACTTACCTTCTTGAGGAGACCTAATTAAGCCCTTAACTCACTCTCTTCAAACTAATTCAAACGGTTCTCTCAAAGAACAAGACAAATGAAGAAGAAAAGCAAAGAAAATGGCAAGGTAAGAGGAGCATGGAAAACTCCAAGAGCAAAGAAAGAAAGAAGAACCCCAATGGCCCAAAAGCAGAAAAATGAAAGGAATAAGTGAAGATAGTGGCCGGTCAACCCAAGGAAAAGCAACAATCAATTACCCACTAACCATATTAAAAGCCAACCAACCTCATTTAATCCATCTCAATCCAAAAAGTCACATGCCACATGTCACTCTCCTACCATGCCACTTGTCACTCCCCTAGAATACCACTTGTCAACCTCCTATGTCGCCACATGTCCAATACACATCAACTAATCCAACTTACTCTAGACTTCCCGTGAAGCATTCTGTCGTGCCCGCGACACTGTCGTGCTAGCGATAGAACCCACACCAAGCCACTCACTCAAATAAACTCTCTTATACACACAAACTCTGGAATTCCCGAACCAAAATTTAGAAATTCCACTAGAGCCAAATCGGGCTGTTACATATTTTCTCAATTTCGGTCGCCCTTTATTCACACTTTTATTTTAGATCAGACCAAGACTTTTGGTTATAGGTAAATTTTATTTATTATATTTCATGTTGGGATAATTTTAGTTTTATTTATTAAAAAAATACGCTGATAATTTCATTAATTGTTGTGTATTAGGTGGCGTTCCCATTAGATTTAAGAAATAATAATAGTAAAGATATTGCAAAATACTGTAAAGATTTAGACATGCAACAAACTCAATTAGGTTAATATTGCAAAATACTGTAAAGATTTAGACATGTGTATGTATATATATATATATATATATATATATATATATATATATATATATACACATGTATATACATATGTACGGATATGTACGTACATAAATACATGTAAGCATGTGTATATTGGTGAAAACGTAGGTGCATATGTACATAAATGCATGTACATATATGAGTGTGTTTGTATAAATATATGAATCATTATTATTATTACTTGATTTATTTGAACAAAGCAATTAATATAAAATGATATTCTAATTGAGTTTTTTTTTATAATATATGCACGTAATATATTTTTAGTAATTATTTTTAAACTTGCATTATTATTAAAATTTAAAAGTAGTTGAAATATGAGATTAAAAGTTGATTTGATAATTTAAAATTCTATTAATCGGTCTTATATTAAAAAGGTGAATTTGAGCCGAAACTTAACCTGCCCAACTTGAAACTGACTCAATCCGAGATTGACCTGATCCGTTTGATAGGTATAGGAGAGAAAATATAACAATAGGGTTAATATATAATTTACCTTCCAAACTATCACTTTTTAACAATTATTTCCTTAAACTAATTAAATATCATATTAGCCATCTGAACTTGTTTAAAATATAAGTAATATCTATATAATATTAAAAATGTCAAATTACCCGCTCTGAACATGTTAAAAGTATCATATTACTACTTGTTACTATTCAAGCATCAAAAGCATATGATTTTTACATATTTTTGTAAAATTTCATGGGAATAATATGATATTTTAATAACTTTAAAAGTAGTACATGGATAATATATTAAACGTGATAATATAGGGTAAAATGGATCAAATTATTCCATAACAGTATTACCATTTTGAGCACTCTATTTTTATCTTTCTTATTATTTATTGGTTGGGGTGTAAGGTCAAGAGCTTGCCCACTTGTCGGTATGGAAAAGGAAAAAATAATTAAAAAATTATGATAAAGAAGAAATTAATTGATTGAAAATAATATAAAACGTGCACAAAAATCCAAAAAATGAATGCCCCCACAAGCAACATAATATGTTGGGATTTTTTTTTAATAATATTTTTAAAAAAAATTATAAAACTGGTGTATTTCGAAAACTATTTAGGAGATTGAGATTTTTTTTGAAAACGTAGTGACTATTTGCTTTATTAGGTTTGCACAAGCCAGGGGAACAGGGCACCTATCCCGCCTAAAAATGCAGCAGGTGGCTATGTTTTCAGGCGGAATAGGCGCCCTGTCCCCCTAACGTGACACAAAGGGGGACAAGATTCCTGTCCCGACTGAAAATGCAGCCACCTGCTGTGTTTTTAGAGGGGACTATCATCCTGTCCCCTTCACGTGACACTGCACAGTGTCAGTGTCACGTGCAATATTTTGACCAAATAATAATTTATTATTATTTTTATATTATATAAACCTTATCTTCTTTTTTTCTTTCACTTTTACTTCGTTTCTTTTTCTTCCTATCAATAGGTTGGCTGTAATTTTTTATTTTTTTAAGTTGAGCATATAATATTAAGTTTAAAAGTTAATATTTAGTTTATTACAGAAGATAAAGGTTAGTAAATTTTATTATAATTATTTTTATATAAAATTTATAAATATTTAACTGTAATATTGTGTAATTTGCGGGTATTTTTTGTTCGTTAATTTGGAAACTTGAGAAAAAGGTAAGTTATCACTTTTAATATTATTTATTGATATAAAATATTTGATAATGTTAAATGTTAGGATAATAGATTTATATAATACGAAAAATTTGATGTTAGTATTAATTAAATTTTTTGAAACAGTTTTGTTATATTATATGTTGACATATAGAAACAATAGTGTAAAATTTTAGCATATTATTAAGATATTTCTGACGCGGGAAAAATAAAATTAATTATTTTATTTATAATCAGGTGAAAGTAGGAGAATTATTTGTAAAAAAAATATTAGAAAAATGGTAACTGATAGAAATTATTAAAAATAGTATGGTTTTTTTTTTAAAACGCACAAAATATTGCGTGATCAGTGTGTGTCGACACAGGGGGACAGAAAAGTTGTCCACCCTGAAACAAAGGTTAGTAAAATGTAGACATTTTTTTTTATTTGTAAAATATGTATTTATTTTTTAAGTAAAATAATATTATTAAATGATATATACTTCAATTGTTGACTACATCTGTTAAATTTATTAATTAATTATTTATTTAATTTATAAGAAGCATGCATTTAGCTTATATTGTAACATAATTCATTGTTTAGGTCATGTTTGCATTTTTTTATATTGGTGAAAAAAAAATAAGTGTAAAAAAAAGTGACAATTTTTGTAATTATAATATTAGAATTGAAAAATAATAGTCACTAAAATGATATTAATTTTGTGTAGAAAATAATTTGGTTTATATATTTTATTTTTATATTATGTGATAAATATATTTTAATTATAGTATATTTTTTTATTTTACATATATAGTTAATTAGTATAATTTTTTTTATATATATGTTATCGTATTTGCTCTTATGTTAAAAAAATGGAGCATTTTAGAAGTCAAGAATTTATTAATCGGGGACCGCACGTTGATCAGCTCCTGATTTTGCATGGCAAGCACCGAGCTGATGTGGTTTGGAGTGGAACTGTAATTATATTTGCATACTATAAATTTAATTATTATATAATTTTAAATAAAATATTATATAATTTTAAATAAAATATATTATATATATTTGTCTAATAATTTATTTATTTTTAAGTCCAACACAATATTTTGTTTGCACGAAAAGCAAGTGTTGAGAGTGATTATAGAAACATCGATGAGTGAATCATACCATACTTGAGATTGTTGGAATTTTATGGAGTGTCGTAAATCGATGTAATGCACGTTAATATTAACCTGATAACTGCTCTTGTTGAGAGGTGGAGACCAGAGACATATACCTTTCACGTTCATGTTGGTGAAACAACTATAACATTAGAAGATATACAGATACTCACCGGATTGCCTATTGAAGGACGTGTTGTGACCGGACATTTTCAACATGATTGGGAGGATCTTTGTGCTCGGCTTTTGGGACAAGTTTCACCACAAGATGTCATCAGAGGACTGAAAATAAAAATGAGTCAAAATTTTAGTCACTTGCCAGCCGATGCGATAGACTACCATATACAACGCTTTGTCCGTATTTGGATACTGCGTTGTATCGGTGGACTACTATGTCCGGGACAGACAAATAATTATATACATATGATGTGACTCCCGCTGTTGGAGAATTTAGATGAAGTCGGTGAGTATAGCTGGGGTTCAGCATGCCTAGCATGGCTTTCTAGAGAGTTATGTCGTGCTTCTCGACTTAGTACAAATGGACTTGGCGAGTATCACCAGTTAATTCAAATATGGACATGGGAGAGATTTCCTTAATTTCGGTCGCCCTTTATTCACACTTTTGTTTTAGATCAGACCAGGACTTTTGGTTATAGGTAAATTTTATTTATTATATTTCATGTTGGGATAATTTTAGTTTTATTTATTAAAAAAATATGCTAACAATTTCATTAATTGTTGTGTATCAGGTGGCGATCCCATTAGATTTAAGAAATAATAATAGTAAAGATATTGCAAAATACTGTAAAGATTTAGACATGCAACAACTCAATTAGGTTAATATTTATTTTTGAAGTCATTGTAAATTATTAAATGTCGTTAATTACAAAAAATTAATTTTTAAAAAGATTTTGTATGATATTTAAATTTTTTTTGTAGATGGAATGGGAGCCGTACAAGAATATGATGCACTTATTGCTACATTTTTATACAAATGGACATGCAAGTTGGCAATCTGTTGTGCCACTAATATGTTTTCATATTATCGAGTGGCACCAACCTAAATGTATGAGGCAATTTGGGATGGACCAACCAATTCCATCCGCCCCATAAAACAACAATGTTGTGCATTCTATCCATTTGAGGGGCCACACTGATCAAATGAAATTTTTAAATTTCATTTTGAGTGGATCAATCGACATAACCATGTTGTTACAGGTCTATTTTTTAATGCACCATTACATTTGAGGTCGCAATATATGCAATGGTATATCTCGCGCATAAGATGGTGGATAACCTTTGTAGGAGCATCATTGGGGACATCGTTATGAAGTATTATTATTTTTATTATGTTTGTATAAATGTTATTGATGATTTTTAATAAATTTATATGCATTACATGTAGGCCGATGGTGCTGAATGAATATTTCACAGTAACATTGCTGCATCATCCAATGAAAGACTTACTATTCGTTTGACATTTGAAGGAACTTTAGGTGCTGTAGGCGCATTTGATAGGATGTCAACTGATTATCCTCGGCAGCCTGTACCTGATCCTGTCGCAATACCACCGCTCTCAATACCGTATGAAGATTTTTCTCGTTTTAGACGTAGCAGGAGAAGGATGGCAGAAAGACGGACAACAGTTGCATCTATTGCTATTTATCCTGGACTGCACCCAGTTCCTCAACCTTTACAATGGCCATATATTTTTTAAGATACTTCCAGTTCATTTAGTATGGCTTCAAGCAATCCACAACGTTTTTATGATCCTGCAGCTGGTCCTTCTAGATGTTATGACTTTGAAGCTGGGCCTTCTGGTTTAAACGTTGATTTGAATGTTAGCTTGGAGGAAGGTGGTGCACCACCATACAACATATATGGGCAATCAAGCCAGACCGTTCAACAAGATGATTTGTTCAATGAACTTTTTATTGGTCATAATGTTGTCGGTATACAGGCTTTAGCTGATCAACCACTATATAGCGGAGATGGATTATCAAAACCATACAAGATGGATTACCAAAACCCTACAAGTAGTTCGACATCTCGTACTAGGATGTTATGATTATGTTGTTTTGGTTTTTTATTTGAATATATGGCCATGTATGTTGTAATATTATTTGTAGTTTAATTTTTTATATATAAATTTCACGAAAAGCCATTCATTTTTTGCTCAGAGTTATTAAAGCATTATATATATATATATATAATGTACAATATTTACAATGATGAGAATTTCAACCGCTATAATATTGAGTGGTTGGTCCAGCAGCATTTTTTCATGTCTTTTTATTGTGACCTATATTTTCACACCTGCTGCAATGCGTTACATGACCTTGTTCACACGTATCCATCTCGTTGTGAATGCGACTTGTTCTTGGCCTACCTTTCTTCCTCAGCAATTCCATACCAAGTTTAATTTTAGGACCGTAATATTGTGGCCAATATTCTTTATGTGCCATCGGTAGAAATTGGCCATCATAGTATTTGAGTGTCTCTGTTATGCTATAACAGTTATCGATAAATTGAAACATATCTAGATTCTGGCTCATGCATATTGCGATGGCATGTGAACAAGGCATTTTTGTTCCTTGGAACTTACCGCACTCACATTCACAATTTTCGAGACTCAATATACAAGTGTCTGGCGCAACGTTCACCTCTGATGCTCTGCGACCTATAACACTGAACAATTTGAACCGACTATCGTAGGTAATAACAATATGTGCTCGAGCCGTGTTTGCCCGCTCAGTCATAGCTTCAATGCATTTAGGTGTGAAAAGCAATCATTGTGCTATTTTAGTCGTGTAGAAACCCCTCATTTGCTCATAATATTTGACCAACCCCCCAAAAGTATGCTCAACAATCGCAGTGATGGACATCATGCAAACACCTTTAAGGGCATTAATAACACTTTCAGTAATATTTTTCGTGGTGTGACCATATCTATACCCACCATCCTTTGATAATGTCCATTTGTCTAACGATATCTGCATCGCTCAATTGTAGGAATCTTAGCCAAGATCTTTGATTTCATCCATTTTCTATTGGAACTTACTCCTTTCAAAGTGTGCACCTACACCAATATTCCTACATTATATTATCATATAATAAAATTTGAAAAATTATATTCGAAATTTGTTTACTTACCAGCCTTGTAAAACAAATCTTTTATTGTTGAATTCTTGTGGTGCATGTTGTAGTTACTTATAAAATGGCGCAAACAAAATTTGTGAAAGCTTAGAGGTTCCTTCCATCCACTTCTTTTATCCCGGAACAATGCCATTATACCAGCATATCGGTCTGATATAACTGTAATGCCGACACGTACAGTTACATATTTCCTAATCATCGACATGAACCACGCCCAACTTGATTTGTTCTCCGACTCCATAACTGCAAATGCAATTGGGAACAATATGTCATTACTATTGATGAAGTTGGCAATCGGAAGTGTCTGTTGAAATTTTTCGGTCAAAAAAGTGCTGTCAATCAATAGAATCGGCTTACAGTGAGCCAACCCATCAATGGCGAATTTAAAACTCCAAAAAATTCGTTGAAGCTAAAAATTTGGGTCTTGGGTATCGTATAGCTCAAACTCATAAACAGTTCCGTATTGTATTCTTACAAAGCAATTAAAAAACCTGATAACCTCTCAAATGACTCGACATAATTGCCAAATATAGACTCTATGGCTTTCATCTTCCTGTATCATGCCTTACTGTATGTTACATCAAACTTAAATTTCTGCTTAATAGCAGCAATAGTAACATCAATAGGAAGGGTGGGTTTTTTATTTGCCATACCCATTATGCAATTGCGAATAATTTCTGATCCCAATTGCCTGTGATCCATTGAAAGATTGCCAGCTGGGCATGAATGTGGTCATTTAAACCTTGTAATTATCCATAACAGACTAACACCTTTCCTTATTGCTCTTAACCTCCACCTGCACCCACCTTCAGACTGTGCGCACCTAACAACCCTATCGTTTGGCTTCGACTCAATAATTTTAAAGTCAACATTTCTCAGTATTCTCAGTATTAAGTACTTTTTTACACAAGATTTGACTTCATCCTTGCTATTGAAAACTAACCTAGTCAATAACTCAGAGCAACCATCCCAACTATTATATTGAACTCCGTCCAATATATCAACCCGGGATGTAGTGAAGTCAATATATGTATAATGCTTAGATGGAAACATATAATTGACCTGGCCTGTATCGCCGCATGGATGCATTGAAGCTAATGGACTGGCGTATTGAGTATGATCAGACTCGTCACCATCACTGGATTCAGTGCTATTACTTCCTATGATCATGTTTGCATTTTCAGTCTCTGGATCATCATTAGGCGATACATAATCATGGGTAAGTTCAACTTCTTCATCATCGTCCTCACCCCCCAATTAATAGAGGGTTCATTTCCATCATCTACACCAGTGGGATAATAAAAGACTCCCTCATTTGCATCCAAATTTGCAATGTTTCCAGATATGTGATCTCCAAGTAAATCACCATCTTGTCTATAGATAGACATCCAAAGCTGCCTGGGAGTTGCATCTGCAATTTGGGAAACAGAATGATGTTCATTGACATCTTGGATCCGCAAAACATAACTTCTATGTCCGACATCTGGGATATGGGAAATAAAACTTCTATGTCTTACATCTGGGACATGGGAAACATAACTTCTATGTCTTACATCCGGGACATGGGAAACATATTGTATTTGACTATTGTGTTCAATACTTTAACTTCGCTCTGCACCTGTTCCCTCAATAAAATTCCTGTTTCTTGAATGACTTCCAGATCTTGTTCCAAAAATTGATCTACTTAGAAAATTACCAACCCTTTGACTCAATGACCGCCTTGGTCGACTTGTACAGGCAGCAGGAATCTGGCTTATTGATGTGGGTACATAAACATGCCCTAAACCGACAGATGTCTCCCTTCCAATCAAGTTGCCATCTCGTCGACTGATATATTGTCTTGCTTAACTTGGACGGCTATCATTTCGTGGATATATGATTGTTGTTGCCTATTTTCCTCCATATTTTGTATTGCATCTCTACCAAATTGAGAGCACATTTCAATGTCTTGTCGACTTACGGACTGCCTTGGCTGACTAGGACCTACGTCATTCACGCAGAATTGTTAAAGTGCCTCATTATTCTCCATTTGCACTGCTTCATTTGTAATTTGATAATCGTAAGGATGCATATATAGACTAGCTCCTGCATCACCCTTTGCAACTACAATGATTAATTGCACCACGTTAAAATCATCATTTCTCCTTAAATTATCAAATATTGCATCTATGTCATCGTCTTCTACTAAATCCACCGACGTCCAACATAATAATCCTCGATTGTACATTGGTTTCTTGTATATAATTCTTGAAACCACGCCGTTGATACCTAAGCATGGATTTTATGAACCAAGTCAAAAAAAGTTGGCTTGTTTTTAAGTCTCAATCTCTTTATAATAGCATTCGGACCAGATATGTCATATTAAAAAACTGTTGCTTCATAACTTATTTTTCCTCTAGTGTAAAAATAAAATTCGATGTATGTTGACATCTTCCAACTACCTATAAGTCAAAATAATTTTTTCATAATTTTCCTTAACTATTTCTTCACAATTTTATGTTTCATCCAAAAAATAATATTTGACTATTACATGCAATAATACACTAATATTATTATTAAAAAATATGCTTAATTTATGAATTATTGTTACACTTTACTATCACACATGAATAAATTACATATTATTATTACACAATATTTTTGCATAATATACTTTTAGCTAACCCCTAACCCCTAATAAACATAATGTTTAGACCACTTATTATAATTGTACTGTCTACAATAAGTTTTTTGATCTACTGGCATATTATCTCTAATTTTTAATAAATTTTCTTCACTAACTTTAATTACATCTTTCAAAAATATTATAACCAATTCCTCATATTTTTATGCATGCTCCCTATTTCAAATTTCTATTATGGAATTCAAATAAATAATTGGCAATGTCATGTAAAGAGCATTCACCATTTTTGCTTCTGTCATCCGATATCTCCTAATTATAATATGTTGTAACTTTTATTTATTATAATAATATGGTCGGATATTGTTATGCCATTTTCGATTCTACAGTTGTACAGATCATCCCATTTTTAGTACACGATTTTTCTTGTAATATCACTCATCATGACTCTTGGAGCTAAGTATGTGTGCACCATCTATCATATATAAATAAAAAAAACTATATGTAATTTTAAATTTCAATTCGTACATTTTTTTTATTTACATTATTAAAATAAATTTAACCAATATGATTTTTAAAATTTAATATACAAATTAAATTTAATAACACTGCAAAAAAAAATTATACTTTATAAAATAATTTCTCATTTAAACTATAATAATAAAATAATATATAACAATAAATAAAATTACTAAAATTGATACAATACTTTACTTCAATAGCTAGTCTAAACTCGTTCTTATTAACTTCCTGATTTGCAACTTACTTCTGCTTCTAAATAAACAAAAATAAATAAATAAATAAATACATAAAAGTAATTATAGCACAAATAATAACATATATTAAATTATAAATAATTAATTATAAATATTATCGATTTCAAATAATAACACTGCAAAAATAATAAAATTTATATGGACACAAAATTTGCGGTTGAAAATTTTTTTCAATTTACGTTCTCAAAATAATTTTAACCAATATTATTTATAAAATTTAATATACAAATTAAATTTAATAACACTACCAAAAATAAATAATTATACGTTAAAAAATTATTTCCTTATTTCCTTTTTTTAGTCTAAACAAAAATTTTATTTAAATAACAAAATATAATATAAATGATAATTAAATACATTAAATTATAAATAAAAGATATAAATTTTACCGTTTCGAAACAATAATAATGAAATAATTATACAATTGATATGGATAGCAAATTTTATGATTGGAAAAAATATATCGGTGAGCAAATACGAAATGAATTCAAAAATATATATGTATATATGCATTATGATGCCTAACAATGCAATCAGTAGCTGCATTTTTAGACGTCAGTCAGACGCGGTCCCACACCTGATAACGCCCACAGTTATTGCGTTTTTGTGAAAAAATATCATTTTTTCAAATAGTTTTCCGCATACACCAATTTTATAATTTTTTTTTAAAAATATTATTAAAAAAAATTTCCCTTTAGCACATTCAAAATAAAAAAAAAAAAAAGAGCAAGCTAGCTAATATATATGATATCAAGAAGATCCTGCTCCAAAATTAAAGCTGGATGCCTTTTTTTTAAAAATTTATTTAATATTTAAAATTTATTTATTTGACTAATTTAAATATACACAAAGTAGAATTATAAAACCGTAAAATATTTTTTTATATATTTAAAAATTAATTTTCTTTCAGTTTCTTATGCATTTTTGTTTTCCAATAATTGATTGCCACGTCAGGCTCCATTGCCACAACTTTTCCCCCTTTATATATATTTATATCATTATTACCTGTTAAATATAATTAGTTTATGTTTTAAAATAAAGTGAAAGGTTTCTGATTTTTTCTAGAAGTGTGAACTAAATTAAAGTACTACAATCTAGAATAGAGTGCATGTGGTCCTACGTTCTTTATTAAGATCCGTTTTGATCAAGTACAAGTTACTCTTAGCCAAGAGATGTTTTCTATGTCAGATTGATTTCCTGTAATTGAAGTTGCAAATTATCCCTAAAATTATGACTCTATTAATAATGGGCCCCTGAAACTAATAAAAAATATATTGTTATTATTATAGTGGAAATTAAATTAGGTTAATGTGAATGGAGGGGCTGGTGAGACAGACAAAGGAAGCATCCTAGCACATGCCTATGTTTCAATTACATGGATGTGGGAATTAAAATACAAAGAGTAAATCCACGTGTCCCAAAGGCCACTTAAGAGGACAAATATTATCTGGGTCCCTACCCTTTTGTTGCTTCTGGTTGTCAATGTAATATTTACTTTTCTAACTCCTCATTTCCATTTCCATTTCCATTTCCTTTATTTACACTCGAAATTCAGTATAAAATAGGTTTTTCCTTCCTGCCATTGACTTCTTCATGCAATGATCCATTGAATCAGACCAAAACAACAGTGACTGTACAAAATAGAATTTCATGTTTTTTTCTTGGATACTTTCTAAGCTTATAATCTAAATTTCAATGAATTCTTCTTCCAAACAAAATAAATAAATTTTAATTATTATAAGACTAGAGTGTATCAAATTCAAGTTTAAACTCAAATTATTATTTTTTTATCTGCTCTTACAACTAAGATAACCCATAGATAGAATTTGTACTGAGAAACTGACCAAGATATCAGATGAATTAATTTATATTAAACGAGATTTTAGGAACGATTGCTTTGGTTTGAGTAGTAGTATTTTGATTTCTTTTTAAATGAGAGTTTAATTTAATATTATTTATACATAAAACATTACTTTAAATTTTGAATTTGACAATTTTCGACTTTGAATAAATTCCGAGTGAATAACAGATTAACAAAAATTATTTTAGATATTATTTTCTATATAAAAGAAAGAGTGAAATCAAATGTGAAAGAGCAGGGGCAATTAATTACATTAGCCATATGGGTTTCGTACATAGGTTGAATGAATGCCATGTGAATCTCTTATCCAAACCTGCCAAATGGCAATTCACGCCGTACTCAAATTCTAACTCAACCGTATGTATCTTTCAAAGAAAAAAAGAAAAAAAAAATACAATAATTACAAAAATATTCGGTTAAAGTCTATAAATTGAACCAGTACAAAAGTATCAATTCATCAAAATTTATATAAAAATTTGCAAGAATAGCTAGATTAATTCGGATTACTCTAGCCTGATTAATTCATATTAATTTGCATTATTATCCGACTAGTCTAAATTTATACTGATATACTCATAATGTAGGAGTGTGTATTGAACACTTTTGGGTTAAATCTAATCCGAACAATCCGAGACTCGAAATTTTATTCTATACATAATCCGAACTGATCTAAAGATTTGGAACCTGAATTGAGGAACTCAAAAATTTCAAGACCCGATCCGACCAATCCAAAATTTAATTTTTTTGAAATAAAAATAATTTTTTATTTAAAAAATAAATATCCATATAAGCAGAACTTAAAACCTTTAAAATCAAAACCAATATCTCACGCAAAATCAAAACTTTAAAATCAAAATTAATCATAATGATCAAAATTAAAACTTCAAAATCCAAGATCTCACGCAAACAATGAAATTTTTTTTTAAAAAAATGCTTTAATTCAAAACTTCAATCAAGAAAAAAAAAACTTCAAACTAAATCGATCAAGAAAAAACCAGTAATATTCAGCAATATCAGCCACAAAAAATTCAGATTTTGAGCAAAAAAAAAAATAAAGATCTTTGCTTTCTCTTTCTTGCTAGATCTAGTTTTTTTTCTTTGTTTTTTTGGTGATCTTTCCTTTCTCCTCCTGTCTGTCTCTCTCTCAACTTCTCACTAGAAGAACAGCAAGTGATCAATAAGACGAGCACGCGACAGAGATGGAAGCAAATAAATGAAAGCAGGGAGAGAGAAATGGAAGCAGAGAAAACAAGAGAGAGAGGTGTGGGTAAGGATGGAAAAAAATTATAATATATATAGTGTTTTGGTCGGATCGGGTTGAAAAATGTTTTAATCCGATCTAACATGAAATATTCCTTATTTTCCAATCCGATCCGATTCAAATAACTATAATAACCCTATTCAAATACAATTTCAAGTCGAATTTTGTACACCCCTATCATAAAGTGAGCAAAGCGGTTCCTGCTAATCATTTAAAAATACTTAATTATTAAGATTCGAATCTAAAACTTTTAATTAAGGGATGCAAGATCCTGCTATTCTATTTCATATTTTGAAAGGTGTGGGATGCTTACCATGCCACCGCGTCGTTGCAACAGCCAGCCCACGCCCACGCTGATGCCGCACTGCTCCGGCAGATCCAGCACCAGCAACAACCTAGCCCACGCCGATGCCTCGCCTGAAGATGATGCAGATCCAGCGACAAAATAACTCCTCCACTAGTAGCTGCCACGCCAACAGTCAACGATCCACCGCCAGTGAAGTGATTCTCTCTCTTCCCAGATGTTTTGATTTTGCTTGATTTTTTTTTTTTTTGATTTCATAGATGTATTTATTTTATTTTGTTCAATAATTTTCTTTACCTGTTTGGTTTTGAATTTTTACTATTCCAATGAAGATGAATTTTGGTCTCCTCTGTAGCTGAGCTCTTGATTTTTCTAAAATCAAACTTAATTGCTACAGTCAATCATAAAGGTTTAAAATTATCTTTATAATTAATTTTAGGTGTTAAACTTATAAGTTAGAATGCAAATTGAATAGGCAAATAGCATATTAAGTCTTAATTTTTTTAATTATTAATTATGCTACTTTTCACAACATTGGATAAAACTTGGGATATATATGTGCAGTTTTTTTTGTCAAGAGCCATATTTTTAATCACAAACAGCTAATTAAGAATATATAATCCAATTAAAATCTATAATTATTTTCTGTTGTAGCAATTTGAAACTGTGAAGCTATTAATATTTATATGATTTACTCCTAATTTATTTCCATAATTAAAATTGTCTGGTACGTGCATGAATTTCTAAATTCGAATAGAATTAAATTAGCAAGCAAAGATTCATTGTGTCTGGACTTTCCTTTGTCATGGAATTTATAGAATTTTCTTAATTAAGCAAGAGAAATAAATAGCAAAAAGTTTGAAATCTTTATGAACAAAATCGAAGTAGATTACTCTTAGAACAAAAAATTACAAATAAAAATCCTACCTTGGATTTCATCTCCATATCCATATCCAATTAGCTGATTTTCAAACAGTAAGTGCACATGATAGAATTTTTTTTTTAAATATTTAAAAATATTTTATATTTAAAATAAAAATTCAAAATTTCTAATTAAAATAGAAAAACAGTTATTTTTGAATCAATCAGAGTAACAAATTTCAAATACGAAATTGTTATAAAAAAATAAAAATTATGTGAGAAGAAAAGAGTGGAAATTATGTACATTAAAAATCACTACCAACACAAAATATTATACACAAAAATGAAAAAGAAAAAAAAAATCAATCAATTACACAAAATATTATACACAAAAATGAAAAAGAAAAAAGGAAAATCAATTAGTAGGAATAGGCCAGTCGTTGAATCACTCGATCTTTGAGGATCCCATTGTAAAGAGCCACTCTATTTTCAGGCATTCCTCTAACTCTAGCGCCACCGCCACCGCCGCCGCCGCCACCAGTTTTCTTAAACTTGGCCGGAGAAGAAAAATTCTCAGGAAGAAAAATGGCCGCGTGCTGCCGGCGGAACTCTTTTCCATCGCCTTTTGGATCCACCACATCTTCTGCAAAGTGCACCCTCTTTTTCTTCTTCTTTTTCTTTTTTCCATCTTTATTCCAAACAATTAAATAATCATAGAAGAAAAGTCAAGAAATGAAAAGAAAACTACACAAGTTCAATTCTTGAACAATAAAATTCTATCCTTTTAATATGTAAGGGTACCTGATGAAATACAAGAGCGCAGAGCTTGATGGGGAGTAATTTGGTCAAAAGGTAAAGATTTTTGAAGGCGGAGAGCGAGTAGAATTACGGTGCCGGAAACCGCCATGGCTGTGGCCAAAACGACGCCCTGAGAGCAGAGGATAGAGGACATGGTTGATGACGATGATGGAGAAGAAGAAGAGAGAAAGAAATTGAATAAAGTGTATGGTGAAGAGAATATGCTTTGAGAGTTTGTGGGGTTTTACTCTTACATGGGGACAGAGTCGAGGGAAGCGATATTATTTTATAGGACATTTATTCTGAGCATGCACATTTATTTATTCTATCAATTTATGTAAATAAATTTTAGGCTTAATCCATTAATTTTCAATTAAACTTGTAAAAGATATTGTATTTTTTGACCCTCTAATTTGCCCAATAAACTATATTACTATATTACTCCATCCGTTCATTCATTATAATATTTTTTAATTTTATTTAATGTAATAATTTTTAAATTTTAAAAAAATATTAATTATGTATTTTTTATTTTACTTTTATATATACAAAAAAAATAATTAATAGAGTAAAATTATATAACTATAACCAATATGAAATGATATTTTAATAAATTATAATGAATATTAATTGAATTATGTTAATTAATGATTTTTTTCATCTGTATAAAGAATTGTAAATTATAGCCTTAAATGAGGATAGAATACTTTATAGCCAGCTATTTAATTTCTCTACTAAAAAGTACTTCAAGTAAATTATATGAAAAATAAAAGTTTAAATTAATCAAACCATATTGGAATTCAAATAGTAGATGGGTGCACCAAAAACAATTAAGTGAAAATGTTTTTCATTTAGGGCTATTATAATTTATTAGTCTAATATATAAAATATTATCTAAAACTTATTAATTCGGTTAATTTAAATTTATATAAAATAAATTTTAAAGAGAAAAACAAAAATCTATCTGCCAAATAAAAAACGCATCATCCTCAATATTTGAGTTGGTGATAGGAAGAGGGAAGAGAAATTGAAAGGTTAAAATGAAGGATGATGAAGTAGGTAATTGGAGGGGTTGATAGAGAAGTATATAAAATGTCTGATTTCACTTTAAAGTTTTTTGATTGTGCCCCGTGAGAAATGGAAAGGTGACTCTTTAGGGTTACGTCACTTCCTTGCTGGAAGAGGACTGCTTTGCTTTTGCTCATATCTTATTTCTTGTTCTTACTCTTATCATCACCAGTTATGTCGGCTGCATCCATGATGATGATCATCACACTCCACTCATGTTACCCCTCAACTCAACAACATATATATATAAATGAATTTAAATTTATGAAAATTTGAAACCAATATGTTTAGTGATTTCAATTTAATTATTGTAAACACTTGTCTCTATGGCGCACGATGGGATAGTAAGTTGACTGATTAATCGATATTAATAATTTTATTAATTAATTGATTAATATTAGTCAATTTATTTTACTTTATTAATTTAATTTTCTATTTATTGAGTCGAATAAAAGATCAAATAAATACCATTAATTAAGGGATGGGATTGATTGGTAGTTAAAAGCGGACCTAGGATTCGGAACTAAATAGAAATTTTTTTGTAAAAATCAATATCGAAAAATAATTTTAATTGAAACTAATTTTAAAGGGGCAAATAATTAGGATATTTTTTAAACTAACATTTTTAAAAATTTAATTAGAAATATGATGTATTTGAAAAAATATTTGAAATATTAGAATGAATTTAAAATTGCAACAACAGGTCGCGGTTTCATAATATGAGATCTACGAGGACAAATTTTTTTTACATTAAAACCACAACAGACTGATGTTATAATTTTTTTTTAAAAAAAAAGTAATAACTGATGTATAGTACAAACTAATATAATTACTAATTGGCAAACAGTTTTAAAATATTAATTTATAGAATTAAAAAATTATTTAAATGTGTCAATAAAAGAAAAAGGAAATTTGAAAATAAAAGAAAGTGAAATGTGTATCATGAGTATTGAGCTCAGGATACCAAATGTGTAGTGAAAATTTAACACATAGACCAAAATACATAAAATAGCTTGCATGTAGGAATGACAGAAAACAACCTACAGCATCTAATACAACAGGATATTGCTGCGATTTCAGATATAATAGATTTTTTCTGCCAGTTTTTACACTCATAACAAATATCGTAATCGTCCACTACAGTATAGACCTAAAAAATTCAATTTTTTTGTAAATACTTAAAAAAAAATCCCAATTTTTTAAATTTTTTTTTAAAAAACCTTGTTTTAAAAAATATCTCCAAATAGTTAATAAATTTCAATTTTTTAAAAGAAAAAGATTTTGTGTTTTTTTCACATGCATTATTATTATTTTTTTCACATGCGTTCGCTTTGATGGTAGAATTTTTTTATTATTAACTAAATGTTTTGGATTCTGAGTATTTGTTATAAAACATTTTTAAATATTTTGTAGGGAGCGTTTTGCTCACTTTATAAACTTATACAGCGAAAAACTGAATTAATCAAATTAAAATATTTTAAATGTCGGATAGTTATATATATATATATATATATATATATATATATATATATATATATATAAGACTCTGATAAAAAAAATAATATTTCGAAAACTGAATATATGGTAAAATAATGTTATTTCAACATATACAATATTGAAAGCAATGTGAGTTGAAATAATTTTTCAATAGTTTAGTCCAACACAATAAAAAGAAAAAAAAAGGATTATATAGAAAAAATTAAAATTGAGGAATTTAAAGAAGCTTTTTTTTTTCTTTAGTCAAAGTTTAATTAATAAAATAAAGATGATTAAGTGTGAACTTTGAGTCATTTGCCATAAAAATATTCAATATTATGTGAAGAAAATCATTGAATTTACAAAGTCAAAATTCATAGGCCCCGGCCTCAAAAATACTACTAGTTTTTATGTGTTCAAATACAATATACAACACATGAATTTGAATTTTAGCTCTTCATGTATATTATGTTGTTCTGTATTTATTGGATTAGTGTAGTAATAATGACCTAATTAATGTAATTATCCAATTAATTAGTGTAATTATCCCCAAGCATTTACATTGAAAGTGTGTGGGGGGTATAATTTTTTTTATTACTTATTATTTTTGATAATTAAATTATTATTTTCTTTATAATTGAATAATCATAAATTATAGTTGTGTTTTTACATGATGCGTCAGAATAGCCTACCAGAGCCAAAATATTGGAGCTTTAACAAGAGCAGGTAGATCAAGTTAGAGATTGGAAAATGACTTACAACCAATAAAGATTATAGCTTGATTTTATTCAGATGATGATGCACATGTCTTCACCTATTTCCCTTTATATTATTCTATTCTCTGCAGTTTGGTCCTAACTGCCAAAGCTCTTTCAGTGAATCAGTGTATTTACCACAACCAATCAAAAACCTTGGCTGTTTAGCTTTTTGAGTACTGCTTACTCAATACTCTCATCATGTTGGCATTGAAAAGTCTCTTGGCCATATCGTTCTTTTAAGTCTTTGAATTATTGAATGGCAGGGTGAGAAAAAAAAAACCGGTTTACGTGGTTAATCGGTCCGAAATCGAACCGATAAATTGATTAACTTATTATAATAGACTGATTAATGATTATTATTTTGAAAAAATCAATTTTAATGGGCTGGTTAATAATTTTGACTCATATAACCGGTTAACCGAACCGATAACCGAATTTTTAGTTAATTTATTAATTATTCAATATATCCGTATTTAGTATTTATTATTATTTCTTGACTTATCAATTTTTAAATAATAAAAATCATAATATATTCGCTTTAAAAATAATATTTGAATTAAATATATTTCGTTTTAAAAATAAAAAATTTCGTTATAAGTAATAATTAATATTTAATAAAATTAATAAATTATAATTTTTTGATTTATTACATTTTTATATCCTATACATGCATATTGACACAATATTTTTAGTTTATATTTATAATTTGAATATTATATTGAACTATATTTGATTTTTAATGTTTATTTTTAAGTATTTTGGATATTTTAATTTTTTATGAATATATCTTATAATTATATTGGTTAATCGAAATAATATTAGTTAATCGATTCGAAAATTCAAAATCGATGAACTGATTAATCGATAGTAACGGACTGATTAATGGTTAATAATTTTTAAAAATCAATAGTTAATAGACTGATTTTTTTTTTGGCTCACCCCAATTGAATGGTTCCTTTCCCATTCTTATTATAGTCATCATCACTTGTGTACAGTCTACACCCTTATTAATTACTTTTGATGATGACCAGTATATGTCCATTTATTTTTAGTGAAATTATTATGCAATTTTTAAACTATTTAGTAGAAATAAGTGCACCCAATAGCTTACCCTCTATACACGAGACAATCATTGAATTTGAAATCTCATTTAAAAAAAATTAAATTTCGTACACTTTTATTTCTTTAAATAGAAAAATATAATAAATTGAATTAAGAATCATTATAATTGATTTATAATTTTCAAATTTCGATTCATAATACAAGCAAAATATAAACATTAAACAAATTATGACTAATTATTCAAAGTAAAATATAAAATAACATTTGTTAACAATATATAACAAGTCATGATCCATTATTTATTTTATTTTCTAAATAAAACTATGGATAAAATTGCCAATAAATTAATACATAAAAATTTTATATATATAATCAAAATTACAATAAAAAAAAAACAAAATAAAAAATGATAAATTGGTTAATAGAAAATTTTGATTTAATTTTAGACCGGTTTTTCAATTAAGCATTTTGTATGAATTATTTTCTCACCCTAATCAATGGCGTCCTTTGTGTAGTTGACAAAATTTTTAATAAAATTAAGGGCCATTTTTGGCATATTGCTTTTTCTGTAACATTGTTGCCGAATGATCATTGCAGGAACGACATTAAAAACTCCATAATCTTATTTTATTTTATTTTTTATATTTTATAAATAATATACATTCATAAGGTTAAGGGTGTGTTCACTGCAAATTCCCACGTAAATTTGGAAAGCCAGTGATAGAATATCAGAAAAATTTATATATATGTGGAATTTAGTTTAGCAACACTCAAATATGGAATTATGAGTTAATGCAAAGCAAAAACTTTTTTACAGATTGGTACAAAATAAAAATTCTATTACATACATATTATGCTATTATATGCTATTATACTTTCAGGAATAAATTTATAAATCTGATTTGGTTAAAAAAAAAAAAATCTATAAAAATTAAATATTGGTGTGAAGTTGGCTTCTTGTTGGAGTGGCTGCTGAGGCCAACTGCTTACAAACTTATCCCTTATCCCGCAGGCTTATTGAGCTTAAGGCTAAGTCCATATCAATATCACATTTTAGAATTGTTTATAGGGTTTGGGCAATTTTGCCTCCATATTTTTCTTCCTTGTAAAAAACTCTTGATTTTTTTTTTTAATTTTTGTAATTAAAAATATTAAAATGATTTGTTCCTTAAAAAATTAAAATGGTCTTTTTTTTACCAATGAAAATAATTAGTTAGTTTTATCTTTTTTTGAATGAAAATACCAGTCAGCTAAAAAAATAGACCGCACCAAGTGAAAAAGTTATAAATTAGAATTTACATGAATCAAATAATAGACATGTAACATATATTAAAAATTTTACCGATTTGTTATTTTAATCGATGTAATCATTTGATTTGTTACTTTTTTATTGAACACCGTATATTCTGTAACTAATTAAAAATTGTTCTAAAAAATAATAAAAATTGATCATTTTAATATTTTCATGGGTAATTTCTAACTAAAAAGAAAGCTATAGGGCAAAAATTTCCTTTTAACCCTTGTCTATATGCCAAGAACAATTAACTTATAACAATGATGTTTTGTAGTTTATTCCTCGTTTTCTATCACATATGCATAAACTTGGTTATAACAATGATGTCTTGTAGTTTATTCCTTGTTTTCTATTAAACAGTGCATGTGTAAGTTGAAGGATTTGCGCGTTAAGTAGTGAGGATGGAAGGAAGTACATCGGATTTTGACCCGAAAACTGGAGCCTCGGTGTCTGGAAAGAATTCAGTTCCATGAAGATGGGTAATGTCTCCATTAGTAGCAACTCCAATGGGATAAGTAAGCAAATGGCCAGGCAAGTCATCTGCTTCTATATCATTGTACCAATCCCAATTTTCAGAAGCAATTTTGTTCACCAATTGGATACATTCCAGGGTCTCAGGTTGCCGAAAACATTCATCAGAACGGCTTAGGTGCTCGTACCATAATGACATTCTGAACCCATAAATCTGACCCCTGCTTCCTTTCCTGTCAGCTAAGTAATTCGGTTGGTATGCTCCCATTGCTATTTCTGTATCCCTCGCACCATCCATTGATCGTTGATTAATGTTGGCGGATCCTATAATTATGTATTCATCATCCACTGCACAACCCAAACCATAATAATATGATTATATTTCTAATAATATGATAAGCAAATTGAAAGACTTTAACTTACCAATCATCATCTTGGCATGAACATAGATCATGAACCGCCTAGCTGCCTGTGCTGTTCTGTAATGGGAATTATGTTCAGGCCTTTCAGGAGGTACAAATTCCCCTGAATTCTTTGCCTCGCGATTCCCTAGACAAAAGAAAGATAAATAGTCCTTTGGATTTGTGTCGAGCCCTTCGCGTTGGAGGGCTTCAGCTATGTCACTATACATCATTTCCATTGTCTTGTTTTGCCATTTCAATATTGCTTGAACAGTTCCACTTTCAGGGATACCCTCAGGCCACATTGGGATCACAATGTACACACTAAATCTTTCTCCAGCTTTGATCTTACTTACAATCTTTAATGACAGTTCTTTTGGTATGAGATTCAAAGCACCAACCTCTTCAATTTTAATGTCATTTGATGGCTTCCAGGCAAATGAGCTTCCAATTAGGTACTGATTTTCGATATAGATAAAATTCTTTGCTCGTCGAATGGCATTGATATAAGCATTCTGAATGCTTCTATCCATGACATTATCCTTCCAACTAACAAGACCAGCTCTGGCTGTGGCTTCAGGATCATCATCAGGGAAGTTAGAAACAGCTCCACCATCAATGGATCGAAACAATTGAACATTCCAAGTTTCAGAATCATCTTCAGGAAACATATTGAAATCTGAAGGCACAAGTTGTTGTACCTGAACAAGCAATTCCTGCTTCCCACCTTGCCTTCTCCACCTCTGCTCAAAATTGGACAATACATCCCAAGCAACAGGACCCTCTAAACGGCAATGGATATCATGCCAAGGCTGCCTCGGTCCTCCCTGGATAATCGAGGCGTGGGCAATACTATGCTGATAAAAATCATTCTGATGAAGAATATCCAAACTCCTGAAAAGGGAATGAGAAGGATTATCATATCTCCCATCACAAAGATCAATCCCGCCGATGAAACTCACAATCCTCCTCTTTTCTGATTCTTCATCACCCAATATTCCACTATCCACCATCACAGTCTTCTGGTGATGACTGAACATGGTAGAAATCTCCATATCTTGTATAAAGTACGTCCAATTATCAGGTTTTCGCGGGCATAACACGCAATGTACATTCGTGTTATGAAAATAACTTCTAGTATCTTCATCATGTGTAGCCATTACTCCATCTTTCTTTAGTAACTTCAAAGAAGTTTTATCATCCCAAACAAGCATTAGCACCTTGACACCTTCGTCAGCTTTTTTCTTCAGTAGCTCCCCAAGAATCATTTTTGGCCGGCTTGCATCCCTTACCAAGGTGATCTTAGTATACACTGACCATCCAGTAATGTAAATGAAGTACTTGGCATTAGAAATGGCATCAAAAATATCTTCCCAGCATCGGTGCAATTGATAGCATTTCCCCTCATCAGTAAGGCTGATTTTAGGGTCAAAATCATATGGAACATGAGCATCCTGATAAAGCGTAACCCTGCATCCACTTCTTTGAGGGAAAAATGTGTGGGGTACCCCTGGAAACTTAGGACTTGTAATTCCTTTACTCCAGGTACTTGCTTTAGTTGCATCAAAAAATTCTAAATTGACATGAATTTTTGCACCTTTATGTATAGGTTTATGATGTTTGTTCAAGACTTGAAGCCATTGATTGAGTTGTTTTCCATGGAGAAGTTGTGTAGCGGGCAAGTATGCTCGTCCGATAACTTGTGCTCCAATTGGATCTTTAATTTTGATAGTGAATATAACATTTGAAGCCATATGAGCACAGTAAACGTAGAAAGATTGATGCCATTTTGGATCAGAACGTCCATGTTTTAATTGTCTTGTACGCCCAACTCTTGCTTTGTCTAAATCAACGGTGGCATATAATTTACACAAACTTTTTCCGCATACAAATGTCTCTTCAATGTTTTCTAGTACCTGCACATCTAATTTATTACTGTTCTACTGAATTCTCAACCAAACAAATCCACTACTATCAAGAATTACGGCCACATGCATGCAATGAATTAAAAAACTGAATGTCGATCCACGTATCTTAGAGAATGATATATATAAAAAATATATGAGAAAGACATCTTAATTATACGCAAAACAATAAAAACTGGTAGTTAATGGATGAAGATTATAGGTGAGGAAACTAATTTTCTATCCTAAGACTAAAGCACTCTAAAAAGAAATATAATTATCATAACTGGTATGAACTATAAAACACAGGTGTTCATCCTGAAAATTAATTATTGAAAATTAACAAAAATATAAATACCTTGCAAAAGAAGGTGCAGCAACCAGGAGCTGAAAGCTTGACAACCTGAAAGATGGTGACGTGGAGTACCCCATGAAGCAAAACAGGAGCCATTTTCTCAGCTTCATCCATAATTTCACTACTACTTGATTCAAATTTTCAATTAAAGAGAATAAGAAAATGAAGAAGCTTTAACATCCATGAGCATTTGTATATATAAAGCTCTAAAAATTCTGAATAAAGAAGATGAGACAAGGAAGACCAAGACCAAGAAGAAGAAGAAGAAGAAGAAGAAATTGTCAAAAAATGTTGTTTATTTTTGTTGGTGAAAGCAAGAATTAATGTGTAGAGAAAAAGGAAGAGAAGTTAATCGTAGAATGGAAGTTGAAGGAATTTAAAATATCTTATTGATTCGTAAGTAGCAGGTGAGTCCAGAGGTGGCTAACTAAACCATAAAATTATAAACATATGATTTTTATTTATCCATTTTAAAATATCAATTAACTTTTCTTTTTCAACAATTCTTGGACCGTAATTCATAATACTTAAAACATAATCAAACTCTTATATTTATATTTTTCGAGCAACTAGATAGTCATATATACCATTACAAATAACGTGTTTATGTTAGGTTTCCTATATAGGGTAGAATACTTTACATATAATTAAACATATTGTAGAGCTTTTCTGAAAAACCTAATCTTATTAATATAAAATTCAAATAATTAGTGTTAGGAATGGAAAAACACAATTAAACCTGCGGTTAAAACTGAGTTCAAACTACTGTTAATTAACAGTACAATTGGATGCCAATTTTAATTTTTAAGAATTAGACTTAAATGTCTAGTTAATTAGTATTTTATATTTAATTTTTTCAAAGGGATATTTTTTTTAATTGAAATTACCATTTACCTTAACTGCTAAAAACTATCAACTTGTCAATATTTATGAGCGATAAATTACTGTCGAATTATTTTTTTATTGTATTGACATTAAATTTTAATGATTTATATTTTTATTTGTACTTTTATATTTTAAATTTATGAAGGATTTTGCTAGAAATAAAATATCTTTTTAATATTGATATTGAGCCAATTGAATCCCTGATAGAGATCCTTTTATCATTTGTTTAAGAGATAGGCCAAATGGCATTGGGCTGTAAGTCATATTATTTTTTAACGAATTCCATGTGAGAATGTTAGACATGATAATTTCAAAAGTCAATCCTCAATTTAAAAATCAAATCCATCCACTATGAAATCACCCAGCAACATATGTTATTCCCACGAAACAATCACTCATTCTGTCTCTTTATGGTTCCCTTCTGTTAAATCTTTTATATTATGCAAATTGCACAATTTGAGAATAGATAGTATAGCTGACCTTGAATCACCCTTTCAACTAGGTTTCATGTGTACAGCCACAAAAATAAACCCACAATTAAATACACATGCATTATGGTATTGGAGTCGTCAGGTAGATAGGTTTCAGTTCATTGCTTTTGTTTAGCAGATGAAATTTGTTGAAAATTGGAGGATTCAATTACAAGGTAGTGAATCAAAATTTATAGTTATAAGTAGACCTCTCAAATATAGCCCAAGCCCAAAAACCCAGTCCAACCCGCCCAACAAAATAGATTCAAAACCCTGCCCAATTAAAAAGATGCCCATTTAAACCCGCCCAAATAGCACCCATTTAAAACTGAACCCGTTTGAGGCATTTGGCAAAGCCCAACGGACCTCAACTGCAGTATTTGACCAAAATAATTTTTTTCTTTCTCTTCTTTTTTTCTGAGTTCTTTTCTTCTTCACTCTTCCCCAGGTGAATAGTACACTCGGAGTAAAAATTACTCTCGGAAATGAAAAATATTTTATTTGACTATCGGAAAATACTAATTACGGTGAGTCCAGTGGTAAAATTTGGAGTGAAAATGAGTTTAAAATATATTTCCAAAAGTCCAAAATAAGAAAAAGTTCTGGGCCGTATTAAGGGACGCTGATTTGACTAAAGTTTGACCGGCCTTCTAAAAATAGTAAGTAACCTCCAAAAATTATTTTAAGGGTATAAACAAGTTTAGAATAATATTTAGAAACTTTTGACAGTGAAAAATTAAATTTACGGTAACAGTGAAAATTATTGAATCGGACCGGTTAGAGTGAACTGGTCCCGGAAACGGACTTTGATTGAGTTGAAATTTTTTGTGGAGGCTTAATTTATTATTTTGAGAATTATGGAATTGATTTTGAGCTCGAATATAAGCAAACACATCATCAAATGGGTGTCGACCCACATCTCGGTCCATTTGGGTGTCTACCCGACCCGTTTGACTCATCCGATCCATTTGAGCCAATATTTTTTATAGTAGTCGTTTTAATATCCCGTTATTATATTTACAATTATTTTTCGTTAAAAAATTGGTCAAATAAGTCGACCCACATCTCGGTCCATTTGGGCCTCCATCGGGCCCGTTTGGACCATACGACCTATTTGACCTAATATTTTTTAATAGTAATCATTTTAGCATTCTGTTAATTTATTTAAAATTATTTTTTTAAAAAAATGTGTCAAATGGATGGACCCATATCTCGGCCCATTTGAGCCTCCGTCGGGCCCATTTGGGCCATCATTTGACCAATTTATGCCAATATTAGTAATTTTTTTTACATCCCGTTATTATAAAGATAATGATTTTCATTAAAAAATTGATCAAATTTTTAACTCATGAGTCGATCCAACCCGCCCAACCTATTCGGGCATTTGACCCATTTATGACCCATACTTCATTTAGGCCAATATTTTTATGGTAGTTATTTTAGTATCCGTTATTTTATCGAGAATTATTTTTCGTTAAAAAAAATGTGTCAAATGGGCCGATCCACATATCGGTCCAGTTGGGCCTCCATTCAACTCATTTGGACCCCCCGATCCATTTTGGCCCATTTGGACCATCACCTGATCCATTTAGGCCAATATTAGTAGTCTTTTTTATATTCCGTTATTATATCGAGAATTATTTTTATTAAAAAAATTGATCAAATTTTTAGCCCATGGGTCGACCCAATCCGCCCAACCCATTTGAATATTTGATCCATACTTTTTGGCCCATTTGTGACCGTCCATTTATGACCCGCCCATTTATGACCCAACCCAAATCCGCCCAACCCGCCCAATTTGCCACCTCTAGTTATAAGCACCAAGACTAGGGTGTACATGAATCTAAATTTTCCTGAATCAAACTAAAGTATTAAAAAAAAATTATAACCAACTTGTATTGTTGACTTATTTGGAATGTATATACATATTTTGTTTAAAATAAGACCGAGAACCACAGTAAATTATACTGAAATATTGTGAAATGGAATTGAATAGAAATACTAATAATTTAAAGATAAATAATATTTATAATTTTTATTTTACATTTATCATATAAATTTAAGTTGATAAGTATTTGTATTTTAATGCATGAAATTAAAATAATAATCACATAATAAATTAAAATGATGTTTTAATTATTAATAAAATAAATTTAATTATTATAACAATTATTATATCTTATAAATTGTTTAATAGATAGTTAATTAAGTACTATTAGTCAAAATTCATCGTTAAACAAAATCTTATTATATTTAATTATATATAAAAAATTATTATAGTAAATCCATTAATCATCTAACTTAGCAATTTATCACCAAATTACCATATCAATTTAATTTTATTTACTTTTAATGTCACCCAACTACTGATACTGAAGAGAAAATAACATGCCATATGCATATTTGGAGGTAATATAATCGGATAATATGATACCTACCTCTTGTAGCGTAGATATTTTGGTGGAAGTGATTACAATGATCTCTTTTGGCGTCACTGGTGTGGCTGATATTTACGAACGGGATAACGGCAACTAAACCACAGTTTAAAAGCCACTTGGAGTGAAAAACAGGTGAGAGAAGAATCCAATAGAGTTTCAGTATAAGAATTTTTTCTTCTTCTTTCTTATTTTTACCTTAACCCTATTTATAGAAAGCCTTAATCTCTTAATTAAAAGGGCCATTAATTAAGGTAATTAATAAGAAATGGCAGTTATAAAATTAATGAGAATTAAATGGGCAGTTACGACTTAATTAAGGAATTAATATGTAACTTTCCTTATTTAATCCATTTAATTAAGGGAAAGAAACCTTAATTAAAAGACCTAATATGGAACATTTTTCATACGTGTGTAATTCCCATATAGATATAGATTCGAGTCCATATTAGGAGTCATGGGCGTATCTAGACTCCATCATCTCCCACTCGCACATGACGGAACGATTTTCAGTCGAGTTCTCCAGCTATACAGGCAGGTAGACCGTGTGGCTAGCATACATCGAGAGCACTAGTGCTATACATCTGTTAGGGATATATAACGTCTCGAAAAGACGAGATCCTCTTATACACGTATGCCAAACCCTAAATTGCCTTATCACATTCACTATTTTAACTCATGATCTCATAAAATAATTTTCGTGTTCACTATTATGTCTCTACTCATAGAAACTACAATAGGCATGCCGGTGAACTACGAAACAATTGAATGTGATCAAAACGCTATCTTTTCCTCTTACTATATGCCATCCATTAAGATTCAGTTCGCTTTTCTAGCCAGCTCAGCCAGGTGCAAATTATCCCATGCCCTCTTGGAGACTAACTAATCTAAGCCACACTTTAGGAATAAGTTAAGGGTTTTAAGGGTCGAAAAATAGTAGGGTCTCACAATAGAAAAAGTTGAGATCAATAATATTGACTTCCCATCCCTTGGTCACATAAATACACATGGTATAAAATATATGTTATGGTGTTTATTCCCTCCCTTAAAGGAGCGTATGTCTTACATTTAAAATGTATATATATATAACACCATATAGAAACGTAAGGTTGCGATGAACCGAAGCATCCAACTTTAGTCCACTTACTTAAGGACTACTTCTGCTTTGTTTAGACAGAACATGGTAGTTACATATAACTTACCATTGGATTTCATAAAATCCTTATTTGGATGTCAATCCAAAGCATACAACTTTATGTATGTCTTTATCTCGCATTTTAACAAGACAAATCTTGTAATTTCTGCAAGACGGCACTTTTATTTTGAACAGGTTCTCGAGCAATTTCATATGTTCAAAATTCGCCTCATCTTAATCTTTGCCAACTCAATGACAAAACTAAGGTAAATACCCTTGTGAGTGGGCTACTTTTCTGCTCAACATGCTCAATCACATACAAATAACAGTAAATATTTACAGATAAACATTCACACTCATTTATTGCCAACAATGAAGTTTGGTTATTATTCACAAATAATAACATTAAGGGATTATAAAAAAAATATAACAGTGCCAATTAAATTTTACGCAAACCTCGAGATCTAATGTGTTTCTCAAAATACATCTCTCTTTACAGGTTTACTCAACGGATATGCATAAGTAGGTAGAAACATACTGTAAGTTCACATCTCCTCGTGCAACAATATCTCTCGTATATTGATACTTAATGTCGATATGCTTAGCTCTATTATAAACTATCAACAACTGACTATCACTGGAACCTCTGAGGCAGTTACTTTTAAATGGCTCATAAATCATTTTAGCAAAACTGTCTCTTATACTGTAGTTAAGGAAGCGTCAAATTTAGCTTTCATTATTGATAGGGCTACACAAGTTTACTTCTTGCTGCTCATATGAGATGGCACTCTTTCCAAGAAAGAGTAAAAAACTTGAAGTGAATTTTCTTTCATCTACATCTCCTGCCCAATTAACATCTCTGTATTCTCTCAATTGTAGATCCTTGCCTTAAGAACATAGAGAATAATCTATTGTACCTTTGATATATCTAAGTATCCTCTTAACTGCTTTTCAATGTGTTTTGCCTGGGTTAGATTGATATCTACTTATTATGCCCATTGCGTAGCATATATCATATCTTGTATGCAATATTGCATACATAAAACTACCCATAGCACTAGCATATGAAACGTTCTTCATATGTTCCATCTCTTTCGGCATCTTAGGACACATTTCTTTGCTGAAAAACTGATTCTTAGCAATAGGGGTTATGTATGGATTTGCAGTTTTGTATATTAAATCGTTCAAGGACTTTGTTGATATATTTATCTTAAGAAAATGACAACATTCTCGAACAATCTCTTGAAATCTTAACTTCAAGAATGTAATATGATTGGCCCATATCTTTTATCTAAAAGTTGGACAATAACCAATCTTTAATTTTATTTACATACATTTTGTCATTTTCTACTATTAGCATGTCATCTACATATAATGTTAAAATGATAAAATTACTTTTAGAGCATTTACTATAAACGCAATGGTTTTCATCACTCATGTAGAGCCCATTCGACATGATTGTATCATGAAATCTCAAATATCATTGTCTCGAAAACTATTTAAGGCCATAAATTGAACTAATCAATCAGCAAACCTTATGTTCGCTGCCTATTTCAATGAAACCTACAGGTTGATCCATGTAGATTTTTTCATACAATTCTCCATTGAGAAAAGCAGTCCTTACATCCATTTGATGTAGCTCTAGGTCTAAACTTGCCACAATGGCCAGAATTAACCTTATGGAAGTAAATCTTACAACTGGTGAGAAAGTCTTCTCGTAGTCAATCCCTTCCTGTTGTGTAAACCCCTTAGCGACTAGCCGAGTCTTGTATCTTTCGATACTTCTTTTAGCTTATCGCTTCACTTTGAGAATCCATTTGTTCTCAATTTGTGTCCTTCTAGTAGATCAATAGTTCTCAAACATTGTTTGATCTCATAGATGCCATTTATTCTTCCATTGTTTTAATCCATTTTCCTTAGATGGGCATGAAAGAGCTTCTTGAACATTTTTAGGCTTTTCTTAGTCTTGTGGGGTAACCAAAAGGGTTTTGTTCGAGCCTTCGATCTTAAAACGTCGGCGAGGAACACTTTTCCTTTTAGATTTTCGCAGCTTTGAATCTTGATAAACATGTCTTATACATTTATCGTAATTCATAATGCTCCCATTGGGACCATGTTCCTTGCTCCCACTAGAGTTAGGAATATCATATTCTTTACTCCCACTGGAGTCAAGAATACTTCCATTTAAATCAGGGTCTCACATAGATACTCTTTTTATCTCTTGGTCCCAATTAACTAATTTTAAATGAGGTATTTTAGACGTAAATAATACAACCCTAAGGTTGTAAATGGTTTAGGTCAGCTTGTCAACCAGTTCACATCTCATAAGATATGGATGTAACAGATTTGGAGGGCACGCGGTTTAGAACATATGTGACAGTCAATAAATGATCTCCTCGATAGAAGATTGGCAAATATGCCTCTGCCATTATAGATCTAACAATATCAAGGAAAGTCATATTTCTTCTTTTCGCAACACCATTTTGTTGTGGAGTTTGAGAATGGACAACTGATGTTCAATCCCTTTTTTATCACATAAAGCTTTCAATTCATCAGAAAGATATTCCCGACCTCGATCAGTTCTCAAAACTTTAATTCTTTTGTCTAATTGATTTCAACAAAATTCATAAAAAACTTGAAATAACACAATGCTTATGACTAGTGAGAAATCAAATTGACATGACCTTACCTAGTATAGTCATCTATAAATGTGATGAAATAGTAGGTCCCATGCCATGCCCTCACATTCATTTAACCACATTCATCAGAATGAAGTAACTGTAATGGAAATTTGTCTCTAGTTCATTTTTCGAATGATTTTCTAACTATTTTTCTTTTTAGGCAATGCTTGCATGTAAGTAATTCAACCTCATTTGAACTGCCTATTAAACCTCTATTGGCTAACCGACTCCTTCAGTCTAACTCGCTTTGGTTTAATTGTAGCATACTATATTTTCACATTATTCTCATAACTATGTGAAAAGAAAGGAATTAAAGAAAAAACTTATTTTCTTTAAATAGTCATGGTGCACATCCATAACAATAAAATCATTCAGCATTTTACTAGAACCATAATAATCATCATTTAAGCATAAGCATGTACTGTTATCCTCAAAATGTAAATTGAAAATAAATTTCAATAAAACAAAAACAGAAACAAAACTATTACAAAGGTATCTCGATTCCTTATTACATGGTCCTTTGCTCTTGAATCTATCACCCACAAAAGATGAAATTCTTAGCTGAATACACAAATTTCACTCACTTATGAGTTAAAATAGTGTATCTATTTGGGCATAGTGTAACTTTTTGTATAGTGTCCTTTCTGTAGGCAATTTGAAACATTTCACTCTTGAAAAGTTTACCTTCTTTTTGCCTTTGGACTTATAGTGATTCTGTTTTACCTTTTGCTTTTTTTTAGGCTCCCGAGCCTTTTTCTTATCCCTACTTTTGAAGCTTCTTTTATTGTTCTGATTAGAACTCATTCTACCAGAATGGGACTATGCCATATGCACTTCGACATTGACCTTAATCGTTGTCAGTTAGTTCTCTTCAAGCTCCAAATGACAAGCAACATCCTTAAATGTCTCAATGCTTATCCGCTTGAGTTAATTTCATCTTTATATGCTCCCAACTCTTGAGTGAGGAACGGATAACAGTTTGGACCTGCTGCTCGTCAGTCAACTTATGACCAACCTCACTAAACTCACTTATTATTTTTATCTCTCATAAATATTTTCGTATCGAATGATCAGACTTTTCCTAATTAGTATCAAATTCGATCACTAATGATTGGAGCTTAGTCAGAGACATATCTCTTAACTTCTCCCACAAAGCGATCTACGGATCCATTGCATTTTGATACTTGCGAAATTGTTTAGTAATATCATCTTCCATTACACTTAACAAGATGATATAAGCAGTGGAATTCTCTTTTCCATACCACATAGGCATTTTGATCCTGCCTATACTAGGATGTAGTACCATTCTCAAGTTTAGCCATAATCGAACTTAAGGGTTCAAGAGCCTTTAACTTTTCAAGTACATACTGAATTCTCATACTCTAGATTTCACAATTGTCACCATTCATCATAATATCTTTGTTAAATTTGGCAACATTTAACTTGGAAGCAATGTCTATTAGGATCCTTTGATCTCAAATGGAATAATATTGCACAATTTTAAAGGAGATAGGGCAATACATGCTATTTACTATGCATCTGAAATAATAACCCAGTAAAATTTTCTATCAGGCTTCAATTCGAAAAGGTTACTAATAGTATCTAATTACCCTCTAAGTTCTAATGTCCAACCTTACAAGTCAAAATTTCATGTATAGTAAATCTAAATTATTGGATTATTAAATTCTCAAACTTAAGAGGGGAATAATATTGGTTTAAATTTATTAAGTCTCTACTTAATAAACATGAAATTATTTTACTTATAAAATATTGCAAGGCAATTAACAATAAAATAAATACATTTATTATAAAGTTAAAAGCTATCATAATAAATAAACGTATTTATTCATCCAATAACTCAAAATAAGACACTCATGTCAAATAATAATAGGAAACATAAATTCTATTAAATAAAATTAAACGCTAACCAAAATTGACACTCATGTCAACTAATCTAAAAGTTTAAATTTTTGCAAAATCTTTCTTGACACTGGGACTGATATTTTGACTATCTTTATCAATTAATCAGGTAACTCATAAGTTCGTTGATGAAACTATAGACGATGCACACTACATCCACTTCTCAATTTCATCACAGATGTAGTGTTGCTCCTCAACACTCCTCTTTTGGCAACTCTAGCCAAAAAGTGGATGACAGATTTTCTATAAATTCTATCTTCAATGTACTAGGTAGTTTCCAATAACTCTCTGAGTTCTGGATGATATACAAATGAGTCAGCCAATGCTTTGATCAGGACTCTATCATCCTTTCCTATACATAAACCACTTAACCAAATGCACTCCTACATTTGGTTAGGTGGTTTATGTATGGAAAAGGATGATAGAGTCCTGATCAAAGCATTGGTTGACTCATTTGTATATCCTGCATTTTTTCATGCATAAATATTATGTGATGCACTATTGCATCAATGTCATTAGTTCGGATCTTCCTTCACATTCTTATATTGCTTACTAACCGTACTTTTGCATTTCTTAAAGCAATTCCAAACAGAGTGCAAGGAACCACATGAGTCGTTATCATCACCATTTTTGTAACACATCATAGAAATAAAATGTAGTTAATACACTCATGTATAAATATATATGATTGAGACAATTTTAATCAACAATAAGGACAGAACCTCAAAAAATTTTCAAAAATATTTTTCAAAATAATTTAAAGGCAGAAAACACATTTTTCACAATTTTATAATATTTTTAATAATTTAAAAATAAGAATTTATTTTCTGATCATAAAAAATTTTTGAAAAATAACAAAAATATCAGAAATATTTTGAAAAATGGTTCTGTAAAAAATGGAGCTGATTCGGTGGTCAAAGAAGGCCGCACGAGCCCACACGCACCGCCAGAGGGAGGGATGACACGCCCACATGCCATTACGCGCACCACGCGCATCTTCCACTTGTCCTGCCACGTGTCACAATCACAATGAGCCACGTGTCGAAATATGGTTGGTCCACCTGTTGCCAACATGGCAACCGTGGACATGTCATCGCCACGTGGCCTGACACCTGTCGGACACGTGGCAATAACCTATTAGGTCACGTGGCATCAGGGACATGTCACTGTACTGACATGGCCCGACAAGTGGCATGACTTCATTCGTCCATGTGGCACCACCTGACAGGTCCACTTGGTGCACACGTGGCACCTTGCGGACACGTCATCGCCATGTGGCTTGATCTGGGTTAGGTATGTGGCAGAATCCGATTGGGCCACGTGTCCACAGTGACGTATCACTATGGACCTGCATTTGCGCGCGTGTGGGTCATCGCCCAACGTCTGGTGGCGCGTGCATGCGACGCGTCGCTTTCCCGATGAATTCTGAGCTCCGAATTTCTGCCGGTGGGGGATTTTCGGGGTCTGTGATTTCAATAGTGTGGTCAAATATTACAAATCTCAATTTTTAGTCTAGCATTTTGAATACTCATATTCATCTTCTCAAATTACGGTGTACACATACACAATTTTAAACCCGAAAAATATATACAAATATATATTTTAACACAAAAATAACTTTATTGTGTTCATGCATCCTACATCTACCAATTTTACACATAAAATTTTAGATCCATTTTTAGCCACATGCTAGGACGCCAAAAACGACGGCTCTGATACCAATGAAGGGAAAATAACATGACATATGCAATTTGAAGGTAACATAATCGGGTAATATGCTATCTATCTCTTGTAACGCAGATACTTTGGCGGAAGCGATTACAAGGATCCCTTCTAGCGTCACTGGTCTGGCTGATATCCACGAGTGGGATAGCGGTAACTAAACTACAGTCTAAAAGCTACTTGGAGTGAAAAGCAGGTGAGGGGAGAATCTAACAGAGTTTCAGTATAAGAACTTTTTTTTCTTCTTTCTTATCTTTACCTTAACCCTATTTATAGAGAGTCTTGTACTATTAATTAAGAGGGCTATTAATTAAGATAATTAATAAGAAATAGCAATTACAAAATTAATGAAAATTAAATGAGTAGTTACAACTATTAATTAAGAAATTAATATGCAACTTTTCTTATTTAATCCATTTAATTAAGGGAAAGAACCCTTAATCAAAAGACCTAATATGAAATATTTTCCATACCTGTGTAATTCCCATATAAATATGGATTCGGATCCATATCAGCAGTAATGGGCATATCCAGACTCCATCAGATACTCTATATTTGGCACCAATGCTTGTATGGGTATTTAACTAAGCAATTTATCACCTACTTACCTTTGCAATGTAATTTCATTTACTACTACTCCCCTATTTTTGACACCAATGCCTATATGGGTATGTAAATCTTTTTGTACTATGCCTTTGTTTATTAAACATTTACACTAAGAAATTATAATGTAATATGAAATTTATATGGTGTCAATATTGAAATTTATTTAGTGTTAAACTGTTAATATAAATAGTGTTAATATTGTTAATAACATTATAATAATACAAATAAAAATGATACAATATTAATTTAGATAGTATTAAATATTGAAAGAAATAAAATTATTAATGTAAGTATATATAGTTATTATATAAATTAAATTTGAGTTGTAGATGTAGAGGGAATTAAAAATTCAATCTGCGAACAAATAAACACATGAAATTTTCAATTTAATGAAACACAATAAGTCAAATAGAAAATTCTTTTAAACCCTTGAGCTTATTATTATTATTTTATGTAATTATTTGATATCCGAAACTCACTAGCTTGATTAACCAAAATTTGGTATGGGAGGCCCATAAAAAAGGGCAAACTGCTCTTTCCTTAGTATTTAAATTTGTTTTACAAATTTGTAAATAAGTGTTTTACTACGTAAGATATACTTTTATAGGTTTATTTAAAAATATTTTGATATGATGATAAAGTATTTTTTATAGGGCTGTGCAAAACCGAACCGGAACCGAAAACCGAACCGAACCGAATTTTGGTCCATTTGGTTCGGTTTATTCGGTTTTCGGTTTGTTCGGTTCTAAACCGAAATTAAATTTCGGTTATTTCGGTTCGGTTCTTAAAATTGTAAAACCGAAAGAACCGAACCGACCGAAGTTTTTAAAATTCACTATTTTGCTTATATATATATATATATATATATATAAAACCTAAATCTAAATATACACTATAGTTATATTTATTTACATATATGTTTTTTTTTAATTGAAGTATATTAAATATATTATTAATAAGAACTTATATTGTATTTATTTTTAATATATTTTTTTAGTGTAATTTTGTTAATTTATTAGGAAAATAATATGAAAAATTTGTGTATAATTTTTTTAGTTATTTTAAATGGTTTTATTTTATTGAATATAAGTTAATTTAATTTATGGATCCATCTAAGTTAAAAATTTAAAAAAAAAATCTATATTTGTGAAGAACCGATTGGACCGAACCGAACCGACCAAAATTATTTCGGTTTATTCGGTTTCGGTTCTAAAAATTTCGGTCCGCGGTTCGGTTCTAAAAATTCCTCAATTTCAGTTTTTGGTTTGTTTGGTTCGGTCCAAAACCGAACCGAACCGACCATTTGCACACCCCTAATTTTTTAATTAAGTTGAAGTTTTATTTTTATATGTTGATTAATATATATTTAGTTAAGTTGAACTGTAGAGTTTTTTTTTTCAGAAGTTAATTACATTTGTTGGTGATATTATATATTTTATTAGAATTTTTTTTAAATTAAATTATTTGAAATACCATATCGTTAGTATTGTATTGTAAATTAAGTACCAAAAGAATCAAAGAATGGAACTGAATTATTCGGAATTTTTTAAAGAACTGTACTAAATTGTTTCAAATTTTCAAGACAATTACAAAACTTAAGACAATTGTGAAAATTTATAAATACTCGAATTGTACGAGACGGTGTACACTCCTACTTAACAGGATAGCAAATTGATACTAACACAATTTCTTCTAATAACCGATGATTGATTGGCTAATGTTGTACATTTCATCATTTCTCCCAAATTAAAATACCCGAGTCGAGAGAGCTTGATTAGTTAAGGATAAAGAATGGAAATAATACATGAAAACACATATGAATTGGTAAAAGCATTTTATTACACATCTCTATTTTATGAATGACATTTGACACATCTAAAATTAGTAAAAAGAGACGAAATTCAAAAATAATAACTTTACTTTTGTCAAGATTGAGGGGCGTATAAAACATTATTCGTAAAGTTGACGCATAACTAAACACTTTTGCCAATTTTTAGTGTGTTTTTATATATTTTGATCATTTGCTTTGTCTCTTTGTTCAATTCTTTCGCTTATTAAAGCCAGAAGTCCAATGCTGATGCTACTATGCTTGCTTAATTTTTTTTGCTGTGGATTGGGCCATGGAAAAGAAAATTGTTGAAGTGAAAACTCAAGAGCAGTTCTTCAAATCTTGTTTCTCACTACAAAGCTTGATATTACAGTGTTGCTTACAAAATGTATAGAATTTATAGCGACTAAGGATAGGATGAAGTATCATGAGTGAGATCTCGAGCTACCTGGATGAGGTGTTCTATGTTGATTTCAGGGTAGTGCTGCAAAAGTCTCAAGTTGGCTGCAAAATCCCCACTTAAGAGCCTGCTTTTCACGCATAATAGCATTGCACAACAAATTCTCAGAAGCATATCCTGCAAAATAAATAAATAAGCTTGTCACCACAAATAACTATTTGTCTGGATCATCTCAGGATGACATTGGAGAGAGCAATGGTGTTACTCGGGACGGGGCAGGATGTTTGAGGGAGTACCTGAACACCAGATGGGTTACTTAGAAGAGAATCCCAAATTCTTAAAATTGAGGGGAAGTCAAATTCTTGAGTAAGTAGTAGTGTGATCCATCTGAATCCATAGAATTGTGGCCTAACCTGATCATCAAATGACTTGGTATAAGTCTCCAACAACACTAATTTTAGCTCACTAGAAGTAGAATCAATAATGCTAGCAGATGAGCAAAATAAAATAACAAAAATAAATATATAAATCAAGGTAAGTTTTGGTATAAATAAATGCTTATTGAATGAGCATCTGTTACTGTTCTAAATACACTGAATTTAACTTACCTTGGTTGTGAATTCAAGATGCCGCCACAATTCCTCATCATTTGCTTTAAGTAAGTCTGTCAATCGGGAGAGAGTGGATAGGATACCAACTGGACTATTATCCAACTGCTGACAAAAGTGATCCACTGAGTCACTTAATAGCCGAACAAAACAAGAAAAGCTATCTGCTTCTGCGTTTACCTGCATGGTTGAACAAGCGGATGAATATTCTCTTTTTGTGATCTAAATATAATTCTTTTTGCTTATAAAACACATATTAATTAACCAAAACAAAGACAATATCTCATGAAAATGAGAAACTATAAAAGACAGATTTATCTTACAGCATTCTGCTCATCAGGGTCAGTACTAAATACATAGAATATTGGAGCCAAGACCTCATTCATGCCTTGAACATAACGAATAGCAGGATTTAGTTTTGCGAATAGGAGAAGAATTTTCCTCATTGCATCCTGCATTCAGGATTATATCACAGAATTTAGTCAGCAAGAACTTATATTTGCATCATTATTATTGTCACCATCAAGACTACTGTTTTTCTACTGTAAATACAACTATACAAGCACATTTTTGTGAGAATTCACATGGTCTCTAGTGAAAATGAAGACCACAAAAAGCTGTCATGAAGGAAACTGAGAACTTTTGGCATGCTATTAGACTTGAGCAAACACTCAGTACTAGCTAAATGCCTTGAAAGACAAGAGAGCAAGGATGGTGAGTGATATACCCTGTTTTTCTTACTGAATGATGTGTCCCCAGAGAAGAATTTCAAATTTGGGTGTGTTCGCTGCAAATCACGATCGATCTGATCCGCAATCTCTGTATGCTATAAACAAATGTTTGTCATGATAAACAATGGGCTCCAACTAAGTACAAGGAGCTATGAGGGTGGACAAAAGTTTTACCTGGAAGTACTGATGCCAAGGACTGGCTTTACCAACACTCAAGGGGTGATCTTCATGAGAAATTCCATGTCGTTTAAGTGGTCCAGAAACTTCACTTTCAGCATTCACTTCATCAGAACCCAATGCATCGTCATTTACCTTAGTGAGCTCTGACTGTCTAGATTCAAAATTCTGGTTAGTGCATGGTAATGATTAAAGCACCAACCAAAAAAGTACCTGATTGAATATGCAGTAAGAAATCATCTTCAACTATAATTAAGATGTCAAGTACATTAAGAAAATGGCGTCAGCTACTCACAGGACTTGATAAGAGTTCGTCTTTTAACTTGGCATATTTTTGTCTATTTTCAGTAAGCTCCTTTTCCCACAAGTCGCGAGAAGGAGGTAAATAAGCCAGAAGAAGCTGCCACCAATTAAATTAAAGGATAGTCAGGATTCAAAATAATCATATATTAAAACAGTGTGATATTCAGTTATAATAAGTATGTTAAGAGTGCATGTAACTATATTGATGCATGCCCTATTTTTTATACTCATCCCATAACTTATTTTGTAAATATTATGAATTTGGTTGCTAACGATATTAGAGGATTGCAGTTAGCCTGCCAAATTATGAACTGCCATTGTTATGGTGCTTGCAGTATTCCAATTGTATAGCGACCATATGCAGATGTAGTTAGGGAGATTTGGCAGTACATCTGATGGAATGGAATGAGAGAAGTATAATTTGCTTTGACAGCTTGCTAAAGAAGAGATGATGCAGGGAGTAGTAGACTTTCACTTGTTTCAGACATAGGGACAAAGATGTAAATGGTGTGTTTTGAAAAAATATTTACCAAAATAAGGTGTTCGGCAAAACAATTCTCCAATTGGTGTGTTAGTGCCAATGCCGCAGCTGTGAGCTGCGGCATTGCCCTAGAGAGCCTTTTTTTTTTTTTTTTTGCAAATAAGAATTATTTTTTAAAATAAAGATTGTATCCCGTTACATTCCTGTCCAATTTTGCCGTTTATTTCCATACATATGTTTAATTTTTCAGTTTCTAAACTTACCTACAAATTTTATTTTTATAAATTATAATTACGCATTAAATTTAGAATTTAGTGAATGTATTTCTAAAATTTATAAACATATACATGAGAATAAGCGGCAATTTTAATATATTTTAGAAATACATTCACTAAATTTGCAAAAAAAAAAAAAAAAAGCAGCAGCTAGGAGCTGCTACTCTATAGGGCAATGCCGCAGCTCACAGCGGCGGCATTGGCACTGACACACCAATTTGAGAATTATTTTGCCAAATAACCTGTTTTGGTAAATATTTTTTCAAAACACACCATTTACATCTTTGTCCCTCAGACATAATCATTGGAGACTGTTACAGAGTGATTATAGGAGTGGTTGTTAACGTGATTATAGGAGCAGACATAGTTGAACATAGAGCAGACATAGTTGAATATAGGAGCAGACATTTTGTATATAAATACATGTAATCGCTGGTAAATTATAATGAAGAAACACTTGTTTTCTTACATGGTATCAGAGCCTTAGGCTCATTTGGAAAATCAGGGATTTTTGGGTTTTCTGGGTTCTCTTCTCTTCTTTCCGTGTTCTTCATCAAGTGGTGGTTCTGCTATACTTAGGTCACTAAGTTCCGGTGACCTATTCTCCTCACCACCGACTTCAGAAGGAGCGCCGGTGGATCTCCGGCCTTCGCACAAAATCCGGCGGCCAGAAGACCGGCGAGTGGAGCTCACGCGCCTCCACAAGGATCTGTCTCCATCTTCACGCGCCGGCGCGTGAGTAAGATTCCGGCTTCCGTTTGTTCTCCGATCCCGTCTCCGGCGTCGCCTGGGTGTCTCCGACCGAACTGTGGCGTCAGTTTCCCCATCTGGTCACTCCAAAGGTCCCTCTCTCTTCTTTTTTTCCTCTGCCTGTGCCATTGAGCTGTGGAGATAAGGTTCTTTAATTTTAAAGCTACATTTTAATAAAGATTGGGTTTCTGGTGTTGGGATATTGGCTATTTGGAAGTTTTATTTGATTTTGGCATTGGGTGTTTAGATGTCTTTGTGAGGAAGTTATATTTGGTGATAATTTTGGGAGTTTGGATATTTGTAGTTATTTGTTTGTTCGGGTGGTGTATTTGCTGTTGGTTTTGGAATTTTTTATTAGCAGATTAAATGGAAGAAGGTAAGGGGGTTGGTGAAAATAATAAATCGAGCGTAACTGAAATTTTATCAATGCCCACCAAAATTACTGAGCATAAATTAAATGGGTCTAATTTTCTAGAATGGAGTAGGAGAATAAGAATTTATTTAAGAAGTGTTGAGAAGGATGATCATTTAATTGAGGAACCCATCAATGATAAAACTTGGCTTAGAGATGATGCTCGATTGCTTTTACAGATTACTAATTCTATTGAAAATGATGTGGTAGGATTAGTAGATCATTGTGAGTATGTTAAGGAATTAATGGATTATTTAGCTTTCTTATATTCGGGTAAAGGAAATGTTACTCGCATCTATGATGCATGTAAAGCATTTTACCGTGCTGAAAAAGATGAGGCCAAATCTCTCACTGCCCATTTTATGGAATTCAACAAAGTTTATACAGAGTTGAATGTCTTATTGACTCTCAGCACAGACATTAAGAAGCTACAAACTCAGCGGGAACAAATGGCTATTATGAGTTTTCTGGCCAGTCTTCCTTCAGAATTTGAAACCGCCAAATCTCAAATTCTGTCTAGTCCTGAACTCACCACTCTTCAAGATGTTTTCAGCAGGCTGTTACGAACAGAGAAGAATGTTCAACTATCTCAACAATCCAGTGTACTAGTTGTTAAAAGAGGAGAGGGAAATGAAGTTGGAAGAAATCGCAATAGAGGAGGAAATGCTACCAGAAATAATGACTTCAGCAACGTAAATGCTACCAGAAGTAATGATTTTAGCAATGTCACTTGCTATTATTGCAAAGAACCTGGACACACAAAGCGATATTGTAGGAAATTACAAAATCGCCATCAGAGAACTCAAACTGCTAACATTGCTGCTTCTAGTTCATTTTCTGAGAAGTCTGTTCTTATTCCAGCCGAAGAGTATGCTCGTCTTTTGAAGGAATCCACTCCAATTGATGATTCAGGTAAAACATGCCTTATTTCTTCCTCGAATCAATGGGTCATTGACTCAGGTGCTACAGATCATATGACAGGTAATCCTCAAACCTTTTCTACCTTTCAGCCTCATACAGAATCCTCCCCTGTAACAATAGCTGATGGATCAACTTATCATGTTGAGGGCTCTGGAGTTGTTAAACCCACATCCTCCATTACTTTATCTTCAGTCCTAAGTTTACCTTATCTTGCTTTCAATTTAATATCTGTAAGCAAACTTACTAAAGACCTCAAATGTTGTATTTCATTTTTTCCTGACCATTGTCTATTTCAGGATCTTATGACGAAGCAGATACTTGGTAGAGGACATGTATCTGATGGTCTTTATGTTCTGGATTCATGGGTACCTCGATCTCTGGCTTGTTCTAGTGTTACTTCACCTTTTGAAGCTCATTGCAGGCTGGGACATCCCTCGTTGCCTATTTTGAAGAAAATAAATCTACAATTTAATCAAGTCTTGACATTAGATTGTGAGTCCTGTCACTATGCAAAACATCATCGAGGCTCATTAGGTCCTAGAATTAATAAACGAGCTGGGTTTGCGTTTGAATTAGTTCACTCCGATGTGTAGGGTCCATGTCCTGTTATATCCAAAACAGGATTCAAATATTTTGTTACTTTTGTTGATGATTTTTCTCGAATGACTTGGATTTATTTTATGAAAAATCGTTCTGAGGTGTTCACTCATTTTTCTGCTTTTTGTGCTGAGATTAAGACTCAATACAATGTTTCTGTGCACATATTACGGAGTGATAATGCTAAAGAGTACCTGTCAGAACCATTTCAAACCTATATGACTCAATATGGTATTCTCCATCAATCATCATGTGTTATACACCCTCTCAAAATGGAGTAGCTGAACGGAAGAACAGACATCTCCTTGAGACTGCTCGTGCCTTGTTGTTTCAGATGAAAGTTCCTAAGCAATTTTGGGTTGATTCTGTATCCACAGCATGCTTTCTGATTAACCGGATGCCATCTACGGTACTTAATGGTAATAGTCCCTACCATGTCCTTTTTCCTCATAAACCTTTATTTCCAATAGAGCCAAGAATGTTTGGAAGCACGTGTTATGTTCGTGATGTACGGCCCCATGTTACAAAACTAGATCCTAAAGCTTTGAAGTGTGTATTCTTGGGATATTCTCGTCTTCAAAAAGGGTATCGGTGTTATTCTCCTGATCTCAACAGATATGTGATTTCTACTGATGTAGCATTTTCAGAACAAATACCATTTTTCTCTACCAAGTCTACTTCTATCAGTCAGGGGGAGGAAGATGAATGTCTTATCTATACATCTATATCAAGTTCTGAGCAATCAGTAGATGATAGTGTTTCTCACGATGTTTCTCCTACTGATCAAACTTCAGTTCCAGACAAGCCACCTATTGTTCAAGTTTATTCCAGGAGAACAGTGACTACTGATACATGTCCTACACCAGAATCAACTTCGTCATTGGATCCTCCACCAAATGATCTTGATCTTCCCATCAGCCTTCGTAAAGGTAAACGCAGTTGTAAATCTACTTATTCCATTGCTAATGTTATTTCATATGATCACTTATCTCCACCATCCAGTGCTCTCATTACTTCTTTAGACTCCATTTCCATACCTAAAACAGTTAAGGAAGCTTTATCTCATCCTGGCTGGCGCACTGCAATGCGTGAAGAAATTGAAGCTCTAGATGAAAGCCAAACTTGGGAGTTAGTAGGTTTACCTCAAGACAAAAAGGTTGTTGGATGCAAATGGGTTTTTACAGTTAAAGTTAATCCAGATGGATCTATTGCTAGATTTAAGGCTCGGCTTGTAGCCAAAGGATATGCACAGACATATGGAGTAGACTACTCTGACACTTTCTCTCCTGTAGCCAAGTTGGCTTATGTTCGTCTATTCATCTCTCTTGCTGCTTCTCAGCACTGGCCATTACATCAGCTCGATATCAAAAATGCATTTCTTCATGGAGATCTTCACGAAGAGGTATATATGGAGCAACCACCTGGTTTTGTTGCTCAGGGGGAGTATGGTAAAGTTGGTCAAGTTTGTCGCTTGAAGAAATCTCTGTATGGACTTAAACAGAGTCCTCGTGCTTGGTTTGGCAAATTTAGTAAAGTTGTCCAAGAATTTGGGTTAAAGAAAAGCCAAAGTGATCATTCAGTGTTCTACAGACAATCAACAGCTGGTATTCTTCTTCTTGTTGTATACGTCGATGATATTGTAATTACAGGAAGTGACCATGAAGGAATTTCTTCTCTTAAGTCTTTCTTGCATGACAAATTTCACACAAAAGACTTGGGCCAATTGAAATACTTTCTAGGAATAGAAGTCTCAAGAAGTAAGAAGGGAATTCTTTTGTCTCAAAGAAAGTATGTTCTTGATTTACTTGCAGAAATTGGAAAATTAGGAACTAAGCCATGCAGTACTCCTATGGTTCCAAATGTACAACTCACAAAGGATGATGGCGATCCGTTTGATGACCAAGAAAGATATAGGCGGTTAGTTGGAAAACTGAACTATCTTACAGTTACTCGTCCAGATATTGCATTTGCAGTAAGTGTTGTTAGTCAGTTTATGACAGGTCCGACAGTTAAGCATTGGGAGGCATTAGAGCATATCCTATGTTATTTGAAAGGTGCTCCTGGATTAGGAATACTTTACAGTGATCATGGACATAACCGCATTGAGTGCTTTACTGATGCAGATTGGGCAGGATCCAAGACCGATAGAAGATCAACTACAGGCTATTGTGTTTTTATCGGAGAAAACTTAGTGTCTTGGAGAAGCAAGAAACAAACTGTAGTATCCAGATCAAGTGCAGAATCTGAATATAGAGCTATGTCACAAGCCGTATGTGAAGTCTTATGGATTCGTCATTTGCTTGCCGAAATTGGTATGAATTCCTCATCTCCAGCAAAACTTTGGTGTGATAATCAGGCTGCTCTTCATATTGCCTCCAATCCAGTGTATCATGAGCGGACCAAACATATTGAAGTTGACTGTCACTTTATTCGTGAAAAAATTCAAGAGAATGTAATTTCAACTGGACATGTGAAGACAGCAAAACAATTAGGTGATCTATTCACAAAAGCTTTAAATGGACCTCGAGTCGAATATTTGTGTAACAAGCTGGGCATGATCAATATTTATGCTCCAGCTTGAGAGGGAGTGTTACAGAGTGATTATAGGAGTGGTTGTTAACGTGATTATAGGAGCAGACATAGTTGAACATAGAGCAGACATAGTTGAATATAGGAGCAGACATTTTGTATATAAATACATGTAATCGCTGGTAAATTATAATGAAGAAACACTTGTTTTCTTACAGAGACCTAAGGTTCCAATATGTTGGTTCTGACATCTAGCAATTAGCATTGATTACCAATGATGCTATTATGTTCTTGTTGCTGAAATTTCGATAAAAGGAAAATAGGTGACAATAATGGACAAAATGTATAAGTTGTTCTCACATTGTTACCATATGCTTGGACTCTACAATCAATACAATCTTGCTTTGGCAGGGAGAACAAAACAGACGGAGATCTCAAACCTTCCTTGTATTGTCAAGGTTCCTCTACCACTTCTCAAGATTCACAGACTAAAAGAACATATGTGTGTTTGATGAAGATACAGCTAATGAAGAAGCCCACAGGCCTACGGTTTGGAGGGTGTATGCGAGAAGACCCAAAAAGAAGGCTGGACTTGGGGTGGAAAGTGACCTGGCGCAAGTTAGTTAGGAATGTATATATATATGTATCGTTCTGTTAAAGAGAGGGCATGAAAGAGAATTTGCTTTTGATAGGTGTAAGATGGGGGTGAGGGAAAGAAGAATAGCAGGCTGTTTGGTTGTTCTTCTTATAGTTGGCCCTTGCTAGTATTTTGCATTATTTTCCTGGATTGTAGAGTTACAAAGCTACTCTTCTGTTATTGATTTCTTCATTATCAATATACACTGCTATTAGCATTCACCTATTGTTGTTTGCAATTGGTTGTGTGTTTATCAATTGTTTATCATTTGTCCGACCTGCCGGATCCGAAGGAAGGAGAAAACTAAAATGGAAACCCGATTGCAATCAGTGAACATCCGATTAGAGGAAACAGAGAACAAGGTAGGGGAATTAACCGCGTGTGTAAATGAACTAACCAAATCGGTCACTGAAATCCAGGCTTGTTTGGCAACTTCTGAACTTCATTATCAGGCAGACAGGAAAAAGGAGGACGAATTCCGGAGTCAAGTGCTAAACTGAATTAAACGATCGGATAAACAGCTCAGTCATACTGAGGAAATCAGTTTCCAGGGGGAAATCACCATGGACGGCGGAGCAAATCATCAGGGACAAGGTTCATTGCAGAGGATGAATTACCACATCAACTCTAACCATTTCGCAGACCCGTTCGCTTCCCTGAAGAAAGTAAAAATGCCCACGTTCAACGAGACAGATCCTAGGGGTTGGACGATAAGGATTGAAACTTATTTTCGGTTAAACCAAATTCCTCCTAAGATACGCATCCAATTGGCTGAGATATGTATGGAAGGACCGACTATAAATTGGTTTTCTATGTTACTGGATGTATCACCATCGCTTACCTGGGAGCAGTTCAAAATAGATTTAATGCGACGATATGGGGGAATCAAGTCTTCCAGCCCTTTTGAGGAGTTAGCATATCTTAAACAAAATGGGAGCATAGAAGAATTTATTGAAGTGTTTGAGATGGTAGCAGCTACGGCTCCAGGCTTACCTGAACCTCAGTATGTGGGGTATTTTATAAGTGGGTTGAAAGAAGAGATTAAAGGATGGGTGAAAGTATACAAGCCGGCGGATAGGGTGGAGGCCATGAGGTTAGCTCGCACTATCGAAGCTTCTCTGTTGATCGGGAGATTGGGGATGAACTCGGCAAGGCTGTCACAGAATTCATTCAAGGAGACGGATACACCTAACCGATTTTCTTTATCCACTGGATCTTGGAATGGGCCCAATAGACATGGTTTTTCCTGTGGGCAACCTAATTCACCTGATGGCCCAAATTTTGGTAGATACCCAATTCATTTACCCAATACCCAACCCTCACCCAACTCTTCTCCATCAGAAACAAACCGATGGGGAAATCGGAGATCGGGAGTCAAGCACCTCTCCAAGACCGAATGGGAGGAGCGTCGGAAAAAAGGGCTTTGTTTCCAGTGTGGCCAGAGTTATTCTCCCCAACACAAATGCCCAAAGGCTCAGCTGAAGGTGATGTTATTAGGGGAGGGAGAAGATATCGAAGATGAGGAAGAATTTTATGAAGTGGAGAACGAAGAAGGAGAAGAACCAGCCGATGGTGAATGCAGGGTCCTTGACTTAAATCGACTTAACCACCGTGTGGGTGCTCTGGCTAAGAATGAGCGGGAATTACATACTATCAAGCTTGCGGGATCCATCAACGGAATTCCTATGGTGATGTTGGTTGACAGTGGAGCCACGCACAATTTTCTTTCCTCTCAAATGGCTACTGCCTTAGGATTCCAGGTATGTCGTATTAAAACTCTTGGAATTAAGCTTGGGGATGGGAATCTGATTGGGGTGGATACGAAGTGTACAGGAGTTCCTATAAAAATAGGTGATTACCAGTGTTCCATTGATATATTGGTGACTGATCTCGGCGGGTTGGATGTGATTTTGGGCGTCGAATGGTTAAGAATTCTTGGGGACATCACTGCTAATTGGGCATTAGGGAGTTTAAAATTCGAACACCAGGGAACAAGAATTGAGTTACAGGTGATGAAAACATGGCAATGGGAGTCACAAAGCTTTGCAATCTTGGTTAGAGGGACATCTCTCTCAGCTTACTGCTGACGAAAGCAAGTCCTCTGATGTATCATTGGAAATGTTGCAGCACCTGAATGGACAGCAAAAGAAACAAATGTCAGCCTTATTCCTTAAATACAGTTCAGTTTTTGGGGACATGGAAGGCCTGCCACCCAAGAGAGAAGTAGAACATTCGATAACTCTCCAACCTGGTCAAGGACCAGTGTGTGTGAGACCATACCATCACAAGACAGAAATTGAGTGACAAGACTCCGAGATGCTGGCCCGTGGGATTATCAGACATAGTCAAAGCGCCTTTTCAAGTCCGGTTATTTTGGTTAAAAAGAAGGATCAGTCGTGGAGAATGTGTGTCGATTACCGTACTTTAAATAAGGTGACGGTACTAGATAAGTATCCGATTCCTGTAATCGAAGAGTTGTTCGATGAGTTGGGGGGAGCCAAATTTTTTACCAAAATGGATCTCAAATCGGGTTACCATCAAATCCTTGTTCGGGAAGTGGATATTGAGAAGACAGCATTCCGGACGCATGATGGCCATTATGAATTTTTGGTGATGCCCTTCGGATTGACCAATGCTCCGGCCACTTTCCAAGCTGCCATGAACGACATTTTTCGACCCTTACTTCGTCATTGTGTGTTGGTTTTTTTTTATGACATTCTAGTATACAGCCGCACTTGGGAAGAACACTTGCAGCATGTGGCGCTTGTTTTGCGTATTCTGGCAGAGAATTAGTATGTGTTGAACCCCAAGAAATGTAGCTTCAGTCAGCAGTTAGTGGAGTATCTTGGTCATGTGACCACGGGGGAAGGGGTAACGGTCGATACTAGCAAGGTCCGCGCTGTCCAAGCCTGGCCTACACCCACCACAGTTAAAGGAGTGCATGGTTTCCTTGGGCTTACCGGCTATTATCGAAAATTCATTGTCGATTATGAGAAAATCGCTAAGCCCTTGACAGAACTAACTAAGAAGCATGGTTTCAAATGGAATACAGCAGCTTAAGCTGCATTTGAAGCTCTAAAATATAAACTTGTGACTGCTCCACTGCTGGCTCTCCCAAATTTTTCCAAGCCTTTTGAGATAGAATGTGATGCCTCGGGATGTGGTATAGGGGCGGTGCTTATGCAAGATCGCAGACCGGTGGCCTACTTTAGTAAGGCATTGTCGCCCCAAAATCTTGCTAAGTCAGCTTACGAGAAAGAGATCATGGCGATAGTTCTTGCTGTCCTACATTGACGGCCATATTTGCTAGGGGAGCCATTTATAGTCCACACGGACCATCAAAGCATCCGCCAATTACTTCACCAGCGAATCACCACCAGTGATCAGCAAAACTGGATTGCTAAACTGATGGGGTATAAGTTTGAAGTCAGATATAAACTTGGGAGAGAAAACCGGGCTGCTGATGCTTTGTCACGAGTTACAGGGATAGCAGGAGAGTTGTCGGCTTTCTCAGTCAGTCCCCGTTTGTTAGATGGACCTGAGATGACTCATGGCATAGCACAGGACCAGCAACTTCAGAAAATACTTGCTGATTTGCAACGGGATTCCCTCTCCCATCCCGGTTTTGTGGAGCGCAATGGCAAACTATTTTTCAAAAACAGGTTAGTCCTCCCCACTGCCTCTCCTTGGATTCCTATTCTTTTGGAAGAGTTCCATTCCAGTCCTTTTGGGGAGCATTCCGGATACTATTGCACCTACCGCCGGCTGGCCTCACTGTTCTACTGGCTTGGCAAGACAAAAACAGTCCAAAGGTTTGTTCAAGCTTGTGATGTCTGTCAACGGTACAAGGTGTCCACTTTGGTTCTAGGTGGTTTGCTCCAGCCCCTGCCCATTCCGAACCAAATTTGGGAAGACCTCTCTATGGACTTCATTACTAGGTTACCTAGATCAAAAGGTTTGATACAATTTGGGTGGTAGTGTACCGCTTATCGAAGTATGCTTATTTTATTCCACTCAAACATCCTTTCACCGCGCGATTGTTGGCTGAAATATTCATCAGGGAGGTCATTCGCCTACATGGTTTGCCTAAGTCTATACTCAGTGATCGGGATCCACTGTTTATCAGCAGGTTTTGGCAGGAGATATTCAGGCTGTAAGGCACTAAGTTGCATTTTAGTTCCGCCTACCATCCTCAAACCGACGGTCAAACAGAGGTCGTAAACAGGCATGTAGAAACCTTTTTGCGTTGTTTTGCTACTGACCAACCCAAGACCTGGTCTCTCTGGTTGTCTTGGGCAGAATTTTGGTATAAATCCAACTACCACGTGTCCATTGATAAGACTCCTTTTGAGATGGTTTATGGCCGCAAGGCACCCACTGTATTCCAATTTGTTCCTGGTGAAATTCAAGTGGCAGTGGTAGGGCGCGAGTTAATGGACCGTGATGAAGCGCTGCGCTAATTGACGTCTCACTTAGCTCGTGCACAGTCTAAGATGAAACAGGTAGCAGATAAATATCGTCGACATGTTGAATTTGCTATGGGAGATCAGGTGTATGTGAAGCTGCGTCCTCATCGCCAATATTTTGTCACTTCCAAAATTACGCCCAAGTTGGCCCCACAGTTCTATGGTCCTTTCACTATCAACCAACGCCTTGGTCCTGTTGCTTACAAATTGGAGTTACCTCCTAAGGCCAAAATCCATCCAGTCTTTCATGTATCTCTCTTGAAGAAAGCACTTGGTACTGCTACAATAACTGATTCTCTACCAACAGGCTTGGAACCGGATGAGGTAACTACTCTGCAACCTACTAGTGTTTTGGCCAAACGTACCATTAGCAAACATGGGGAGACGATTTCTCAATTGCTAATTCAATGGAGTGAAGGAGGGATTGACAATGCCACATGGGAGGACGAGTTTGTTATATGTAACCAATTCCCTCAATTCAGTCTTGAGGACAAGATTGCTACCCCACCCGGTGGCAATGATGAAGATATAGCTAATGAAGAAGCCCACAGGCCCACGGTTTGGAGGGTGTATACGAGAAGACCCAAAAAGAAGGCTGGACTTGGGGTGGAAAGTGACCCGGCGCAAGTTAGTTAGGAATGTATATATATATATGTATCGTTCTGTTAAAGAGAGGGCATGAAAGAGAATATGCTTTTGATAGGTGTAAGAGGGGGGTGAGAGAAAGAAGAATAGCAGGCTGTTTGGTTGTTCTTCTTATAGTTGGCCCTTGCTAGTATTTTGCATTATTTTCCTGGATTGTAGAGTTACTGAGCTACTCTTCTGTTATTGATTTCTTCTTTATCAATATACACTGCTATTAGCATTCACCTATTGTTGTTTGCAATTGGTTGTGTGTTTATCAATTGTTTATCAGTGTTCCTCACGCTTATGGAGGAAGTGATGATGGAATTTGCAAAAGGGGACCCAGAATGCTTACCAAAATGAAACTTACAAGCTATCAATAAGCTAATGCTAATCGGGGAGAGATAATGTAATTAGAAGTTGCAAGTGATATTTCCAGTGCGCAAGAGCCAAACATAATTTCATTCAGTGATAACAATTATGTAGCTGTTAATGAGGAAACGATGCTGCAAATAAGCAGGTTACCCAACCATCACTTTACCAAACAATATCTGCTCTTTGATAGACCAGAATTATAATTATGGAGATTTTTCTATATATGATAAAGGACAAAGGAAGCAGGAAAAGTCCTTTGGCTCATTAAATTGCATTATTATAAACTCCATTTTTTTTTAAAAAAAAAGGGCACTAATATTGCCTAACAAAATGAACAACTAAGAATTGTCCTCCTTACATCCGCGACATACTCTCCTCAAATCCTTCTGTCCGGGCTAATTGGATTATTAACAATAATATGAAAAGAATGAGTTTTTGGGGAGTGAATAAGGCAAAAAATACCAGTTGGGTGTGGACATTTAGCTTGAGAGATGACTTTGAAAACCTTTATCATTATACTCTTGGTGAAGGAAAAAGAATATCCTTCTGGTATGGGCCATGGCTGAATGGTGATTCTCTAATTGAGAAATTTCCTATCAATACTATAAATGCCGAAATTCACAATACAGCTAGAGTTGAAGATTACTGGAGAAATGGAAGATGGAGACTTCCAGATGCCATAAAAGAGGATATCTTAGAAGCTTGGAATGAGGTTAGAAAATATCACATTAAGACAGGGAGGGGTTGAGAAAAAAATTCATTGGAAGATGAAAAGTCTGGTAGTTATACTATAGCTAGTACTTGGGATGTGATTCGTGCTAGAAATAGCAAAGTGGAATGGAGCAAGCTGCTTTGGGGAAAGTATCATATACTGAGACACAGTGTCATTGCTTGGATAGTGATGAGGAGCAGGTTAGCTGTAAAGGATAGACTTATCAAATGGGGTGTAGTTCATACTACTAAATGTTATTTGTGCAGTTGTATAGTGAAACAATTGCCCATTTGTTTTTTGAGTTCCAAGTCTGTTTGGAAGGAGATTATCATCAAATGCAATATTAGCAGAGGTCCTTATAGATGGAGAAGGGAGGTCAGTTGGTTTTGTAGCAAATCATGTCAGAAAAGCTCGAAAGCAAGCAGCAGAAGAGTGGCTTTCATAGCTGCCATATTGGATTTGGAAGGAAAGAAATAGGTGGCTTTTCAAAATGAAGTTGCTGACAGGGACATAGCAATCAGAAGAATCATGTATGGTGGCCAATGTATGATTGTTCATTGTTGATTCTTTTGTTTTGTGCAGCTGTGTTCTTAGTTCTGTTTTTAGCTGAGAAGCAGGTCGTTTTTTCTTATTCTTTTCTCTTTGGAAATAAAAGAAAATTTATTGACCAAATAAAAAACAAAAAAAAAAAAAAAAGAAAATGAACAACTAAGGACCTGAATAAAGTTGACAAACATCATCCACAATGCTGCTTGAAATTTTACAGATACTTGAATTAGAAGTATAATCATATTTTGCACAAAAATATATATAAAAAAAGGAGCAATAAATAACTGAACAATTAAAGCTTACCTTCCAAGCTGTTGCCCGCAAACCTCCACCTTCAGGAAGACCCGTGCTAGCAATTCTTCTCAACTTTTCCAAGTTGATCTCAGTCTGAGACAGCTGACCAGAAAACAGAATTTAAAATAACAAAACAGTTAAAGACAAAAAGAAAGTTGAAGTCAGACTCAAACGCAGGAAAAGAGAAACAAATTGGGAAATTGAATCTGTAATTAGAAACTATTGGATGTCAAGGATATAAATTTCAAACTTCATTGAAACTAATACGTACCCTACCTAAAATCCCCCAAGAATCAACCAAAACTAAACCCAAATAAAACCCATTAACCCAATTAAAATAAACCATATGAACGACTGTTTCCACAAATTACCTCATATTCAAGGTCGGACCTTTTCTCATCGGCGGCAATAACCTTCATAACCGAAACCTGACCCGACCCGTCTTTATCGAATTTTTTCCTGGTCCTAACTTCTTTATCAATCATTTTCTGATTTTCAGGAACATCACCGTCCTCATCATATTCACTATGAAATTCATACTCACTTTCCTTGCCTAACTCAGCCCCATTGGGCTGCATAATCTCAAGCTCCTCACCGGACTCAAAAACCGAGTCAAATAGTCCATTTTCATCTTCCTTATCTTCAAAACCAGCAACCAAGCTCCCAAGCCGGTCTGGGAAGACCCGCCTGGCCTTGTCAGGGAGCTTGAGCTTCCCTTTGAGCATTGTAAACAACCTGGGATTGAGTCAGTGACGAGGAATCGGGCGAGTTGGGTATCTGTGTGCGTGATGTTGTTCCATAAGAGAGGAATGACAAGAGGGAAGGGAAGAGCCTCTTTTGGTGGGTCATTAGAACTTGGTGTTTTAACTCAGTTGTGAAATCGGCGTTCCTTGAGGCTCTGGTCTCGAGGGAGAGTGGTAGTTGATTATCAGTTGACTGGTAGTTGTACCAGAGATACCGGGTTCTGTTTATTGTTTTTGGGCTTTTAGTTCAAAATGGTATCTAAAAAGGCTTTTAGGCCCATTAGCAAAGTCTAATATAGCTTAAGCCCATAAAACATTAACCAGATTTTTTTATGGATTTTGGGGGGTTCGCACAAAAATGCTCCAAAAATAATGTGTTCATAAAAATACCCTTTATTATGTATGAGATAAGGTGCGTGCACGTATAATGTGAAGTACATCTGAACCATTCGATCAAATAAATTTGTGCGATACGACGATTCGGATGCACCTGCATTATATGCACGTGCCCACTGGATTATCCTATTTTTTGATTATTCTTTCCTTTGGCCCACGGACTCAATTGGATAATAATTTATTTATAGTGGCTTCAAAATAGAGTGAAAACATGCATGAAGCATTAGTTTACTGTGACTTGTACATGTATACATGGAATGTATTACAGACAACCATATACCGATCTCCTTCCAATCTTTTATTTCCCACACACAAGGACTTGCCTTATGTCCTATTCGCATCCACTTTATCATGGTCATTTTGGCATGTTCATAAACTTGACATAGTTCTCACAACTCAAACTCCTAAAGGTGAGAATGTGTTTTAGGGAAACTTATCCATTGTTGATGAATGATTAGAAGGTGATGAGCACACCGCAAGGTGATTTTTTAAAGAGTCACCACTAGGGATGATCACAGGGCGGGGCGGGCTGGGGGTAGGGAGCATTCCCTACCTAAGGGGAAAATTCCCCCCATCAGGGCGGAAGCCCTAGCCCCGACGAGGAATTCCCTGTCCCTGGACTATATAATTACCATAATCAGCAAAGTAGACAACTTAGGAACACAAAAACATAAAAATTGAAACTTTTATACCAACAAAAGCCAAAGAATCAGAAATCACCGCCACCTGTAAACCACTTTACAGTACCTATCCTTGACCCACCCGAAGTTCTTCTTTAAAGAACCTTTAACTTTCCCTTCAACACCATAAACCTTATAGCCAGCTACTCTCCTTTCTTTTGTAATTTCGGGTCATTAATCTTATATCCACCTGAAGCTCAGATCGATTGAGCTAAGGGAGATCGACTGAGGGACAGAGAGAGCCACCTGAAGCTCAGATTGACTAAGCTGAGGGAGATCGAGCGACAGCAAGGGAGATCGACTGAGCAACAGAGAGAGTGATAGACATAGAGAGCGAGAGATAGAGAGAGTGAGGGTTAGGGTTAGGGAAAGTGAGGGAAAATGCCAATTTTTATATAACGGGGTATTCGCCCCCTGGGTCTGACCCGAATATATATATATATATATATATATATATATATATATATATATATATATATATATATATATATATATATATATATATATATATATATATATATATATATATTCGGGTCGGGGAACCTAGGGGGCGAATACCCCGTCCCCACCCCGAAATCAATTTTGGGGATTTTTTTATCCCCATCCCACGGGGAAAAAAGAAGGAAATTCCTCGGCTTGTTCGAGTCAGGTCCCCGCCGAAGTCGAGTATTTCCCACCCCGTGATCATTCCTAATCACCACCTAAAAGGGTACACCTCTAATTATAGGGGTGCAGAAAGTGGAAGCCAAGCCACCGAGACCCTTAATGTTTCCATGGTAGGCAATTGACATTACTCCAATTTGGGTTAGTCTTTATCATCGTGCCTTACTTTATATTATTTTTTTCTTTAATTTTTTTTTTATTTTCATACGTATGCTATGCACTTGCAGTATTCACTAAGCTAGTGCCTCAAAAACTTGTACTATTTTATTTTTTTTATTATATATTTATATTTATATTTACATATTCCCATAATAACAGTAATTTTTCATATTAATATTGTTTTTTCAGTCATAGCTAATAAATTATAAAATAGTGTTTTATGTAAAGAATAAATCACATGCATCATATTATACAATAAGCTAGTAAGATGAGAATGTCATACCATCAAATAGCAAATTATGGTAAATACATTAGGTTAATTTGTATTGATTTTTTTTATTTCTTTTTCAGAAAAAGCTTTCGGAGAGCAGTGGCCCCAAAGCTCTACCTAGTTGTTGAAAAGTCAAAAATGTTGGCTTAAATTCATTATCCCACATTGAAAATATGTAAAAGAAGGGGGAAGTTGTTAAGCTATAAATATAGCCCTCATTTCCTAATTAAATCATCCCAAAATTGCCAATCTTTTCTAAGATAATAATTCTTTCTCTCTTTAGCAAATAGTTCACTTGTATTATTTTTTTGAAATAGTGAAATATAATTTGGTAGTGTCCGAGTACGTAGGCATAATTGGCCGAATCTCGTTAAAATCTGATATTTTTTATTTGTCTATTTAATAGCTATTTTCGGTTATATTGTTAGTAAATTATTGTGTTATTAAATTACTTAAGAAAATTCTGTCTAAAGAGATTGAATTTTAAGTGGGACCATTTGTGACCCCTCTAGTCTTTCCTGAGAATTTTACCTTGTTTGATTTTTTAGTACAATCGTTTATACTTTATTCACATGCTCAATAGTATTCAAGGTGAATTTGGTAAAAATTAACTGAGTTTCCACAACAATTAGTATCAGAGCTTAGGTTTTTTCTTAGTATGCTCTGTGGTTGCAGTATAGTCTGATCTTTCACATCAGAAAAAAATTTTTCTTGGGCTATTGCCATTCCTCATCGACAGTTATTGAATAGTAATTATAGCTGAAATGACAAATCCATCAACTTCTTTTTTCTCATCCAATTTGATGGCAAATGCAAGAGTTGCGGTGGAAATTTTTGATGGTATGGGTCATTTTGGCATGTGGCAAAGTGAGGTTCTAGACGCTCTTTTTCAGCAAGGTTTAGACATTGCACTTGAAGAAAAGAAACCAGATGATGTTGACGACAAATAATGGAAGAAACTTAATCGTTTGGCATGTGGTACAATTCGATCGTGCCTTTCTAGAGAACAAAATTATGCTTTCTCGAAAGAAACTTCTGCAAGTAAATTGATAAAGGCACTGGAGGAAAAATTCTTGAAAAAAACAGTCAAAATAAGCTCCACATGAAGAAAATACTGTTTCATTTCAATTATGTTGCGGGTACTACAATAAATGATCACATCACCAGTTTTAATCAGTTAGTCGCTGATTTATTAAATATGGATGTGACATTTGAAGATGAAGATGAAGATCTAGCTTTGATGTTATTAGGATCCCTTCCTGAGGAGTTTGAGTTTCTTGAAACTATTCTACTTCATGGGAAGGCTGCTGTGACTCTTAGTGAAGTTTGTGCTGCCTTGTATAATTATGAACTGAGAAAGAAGGACAAGAAAGAAAGCATAAGTGGAGCTACAGAAGCTCTAGTAGTGAGAGGTCGGTTGCAGAGTCAGACTAAAGGAAAAGAAGGGAGATCGAAGTCGAGGCCCAAATTGGGCAAAGACGAATGTGCCTTTTATCGAGAAAAAGGGCATTGGAAGAAAGATTGTCCTAAACTGAAGTATAAGGGCAAACCTGATAAGGGAAAGGCTGTTGCAGATTCAAATGTAGCTGAGTGTAATGATGAAGATTCAGACTTTTCACTTGCTGTTACATCATCAACTAGCTCTTCTAGTGTATGGCTGCTTGATTCAGGCTGCAGTCATCATATGTGTCCCAACCGGAATTGGTTCTATGAATTTAGAGAATTAAAAGATAGAGTTATTTATACAGTAAATGATGTATCTCTCACCACACATAGGATTAGTTTCATTCGTTTAAAAAACCATGATGGATCAATCAGAATCCTGAAAGATGTTCGTTATGTGCCCAGTTTGTCAAGGAATCTCATTTTCGTAGGAGTTCTAGAAGAAAAGGGTTTTGAGGTGCGAGCAAAAGGCGGAGTAATGAAGATAGTCTCTAGTGCACTTATGGTGTTAAAGGGAATTCGAAAGAATAACAGATTGTACCACTATCAAGGTACTACTGTTATTGGTATAGCAGCAGTGGCTTCTACTAATAAAAAAGAGTTAGAAGCAATCAGGTTATGGCATATACGCTCGGGGCATGCAGGTGAAAAATCCTTGAATCTCATGGTAAAACAAGGATTATTAAAAGGAGTTCATACTTGCAAATTGAATTTTTGCGAGCACTGTGTCAAAGGAAAAAAGACAATGGTGAAATTTGGAACAGCAATCCACGATACCAAGGGTGTTTTGGACTATGTTCATTCTGATGTGTGCGGACCTTCCAGGACGGCTTCCTTGGGAGGAAAACACTATTATGTGACCTTTGTTGATGATTTTTTTCGAAAAGTTTGGGTGTATACTATGAAGACTAAGGATGAAGTGCTGGGAGTTTTTTTCAAATGGAAAAAGATGATGAAAACTCAAACAGGCCGAAAGACCAAGCATCTCCGTACAGATAATGGCGGAGAATATAGGAGTGATACATTTATGAAGGTGTGTGAAGATGAAGGCATTGTCAGACACTTCACAGTTAGAAATACACCACAATGTAATGGAATGGCAGAACGTATGAACTGGACATTATTGGAGAAAGTTTGGTTTATGTTGTCCAATACTGGGTTGGACAGAGAATTTTGGGCTGAAACTGTTACATATGCTTGTCATCTCATTAATCGCCTACCATCTAGTGCTATTGGCGGTAAAACGCCATTGGAGAAATGGTTTGAAAAATATGCTACAGATTATAATTCCTTACATGTGTTTGGTTCCATTGTATACTATCACATTAAGGAATCGAAGTTGGATCCACGTGCAAAGATAAAAAAATTTATGGGGATCACCTCTGGTGTGAAAGGATATCGACTTTAGTGCCTAGAGTCAAAGAAAATAATTTTCAGCAGGGATGTTACCTTTGATGAATCTACCATGTTAAGAAAGGTGACAAATGAAAGTGTTGAGCAGACAGATGGTACCCCAAAACAGGTGGAGTTTGAAAGGAAAATTGTTAGCCCAGCAAATGATGAAGCAAATGCAGAAACTCCTATGGTAGATGAGGAGTTAGATGAAGAAGAGGTTTTAACCCAAAAACGTCCACAGCAATCCGAACCAATTGCATTAAGTAAGCTAAAGAGGACAATCAAAAAGCCTGCTCGCTATGTTGATATGGTGGCTTACGCATTCCAAGTTGCAACTGATAACATTCCTACCACTTATAATAAAGCAGTCAAAAGTGCAAGAGCAGAGAAGTGGAGGAAAACTATGAATGATGAAATGCAGTCCCTTCATAAGAATCATACGTGAAAGCTAGCTAGTCTCCCAAAGGGAAAGAAGGCAATTGAGTGCAAATGGATATATGCGAAAAAAGATGGATTTCTTAACAAGGATGAAGTTCGCTACGAAACAAGGCTGGTGGCTAAAGGCTACGCTCAGACGGAGGGAATTGATTATAATGAAATTTTTTCTCCAGTTGTAAAACAATCATCCATTCGAATTTTGTTGGCTTTGGTAGCTCAATTGGATATGGAACTAGTTCAGTTAGATGTAAAAACTGCATTTTTACATGGAGACTTGGAGGAGAAAATCTATATGGCTCAGCCCGAAGGATTTAAAGTTGCTGGAAAAGAGAATATGTGCAAGCTTAAAAAATCATTTTATGGATTGAAGCAATCTCCGAGGCAGTGGTACAAATGATTTGACAAGTTTATGATGGGGCAAAAGTATATAAGAAGCAAATATGATCATTGTGTGTATTTGCGTAAGCTACAAGACGGATCATGCATTTATCTTCTTCTTTATGTTGATGATATGTTGATAGCTTCCAAGAGTCCATTAGAGATTGAGAAGTTAAAGACTCAGTTGAACTAAAAGTTTGAAATGAAGGATCTAGGTGAAGCCAAGAAGATTCTTGGTATGGAGATAAGCAGAGATAGGGAATTGGGGAGAGTTTGTTTGACTCAGAAACAGTATATGAGAAAAGTGCTAAAACGTTTTGGCTTGAATGAAAAGTCAAAACCTGTTAGTACTCATCTTGCTCCTCATTTCAAGCTCAGTGCATTTTTGTCTCCAAAAGATGAAGCAGAATGAGAATACACGGCAAAAGTACCATATGCAAATACTGTTGGTAGCTTGATGTATGCTATGGTGTGTACAAGGCCCGATATTTCACAGGCAATTGGGGTTGTGAGCAGGTATATGCATGATCCTGGAAAGGAGCACTGGCAAGCTGTGAAATGGATTCTGCGGTATATTCTGAACACTGTAGATGTTGGTTTGGTATTTCAGCGGGATGATCAAGATGGTCAATGTGTAGTTGGATATGTGATTCCGACTATACTAGTGATTTGGACAAACGGCGATCAACTACTGGTTATGTGTTTACTCTTGCGAAGACACCAGTTAGTTAGAAGTCTACTTTACAGTCAACAGTTGCTTTGTCCACTACGGAGGCAGAGTATATGGTAGTTACAGAGGATGTGAAGGAGGCAATTTGGCTTCAAGGGTTGCTTGGTGAATTAAGGGTTCAACAGAAGCACATCAAAGTGTATTGTGATAGTCAGAGTACTATTCTTTTGGCAAAAAACCAAGTTTACTATGTAAGGACGAAACATATTGATGTTCGTTATCACTTTGTATGAGAGGTTCTGGAAGAAGATGGAGTAACAATCCAGAAGATTAAGACCACTGAGAATCCTGCTGATATGTTCACAAAAGTGGTGACTGCGGTCAAGTTGCAACATTATTTAGGCTTGATCAATATTGTTAAAAGTTGAAGTTGGGCGCTTTGAACCGCATTTGGTGACACTACTAAAATTGAGTTTTGTGAGAGATTTGAATATGTGAATTACGCCAAGGTGGAGATTTGTTGAAAAGTAAAAAATCTTGGCTTAAATTCATTATCCCACATCGAAAATATGTAAAGGAAGGGGGGAGTTGTTAAGCTATAAATATAGCCCCCATTTCCTAATTAAATCATCGCAAAATTGTCAATTTTTCCTAAGACAATAATTCTTTCTCTTTTTAGTATATTTCACTTGTATTATTTTTTTAGTAAATAGTGAAATATAATTTGGTAGTGTCCGAGAATATAGGCATAATTGGCCGAATCTCGTTAAATTCTGGTGTTCTTTATTTATCTATTTAATAGCTATTGTCGGGTATATTGTTAGTAAATTATTGTGCTATTAAATTATTTAGGAAAATTCTGTCTAAAAAAATTGGGTTTTAAGTGGGACCATTTGTGACCCCTCTAGTCTTTTCTGAGAATTTTAGTTTGTGTGATTTTTCAGTATAATCGTGTACACTTTATTCACCTGCTCAATAATATTCGAGGTGAATTTGGTGGAAATTAACCGAGTTTCCACAACACTAGTTTTGCCCTAAGAGTAATTTCATGCCAAACAATGGACGCTAACAGCAGTGGACCCAAGCTCCACCTCCTTCTCATTCCCTCCGGCCAGCAACTTAGAGAAAGACAAATTTCTTTCTTATTTTTTTTAAGATAAAATATATTGAATAAAAAAGAAAAAGGCCTAGACGATGAAGAGCACCAGAAAGTTACTTGACAACTAATTAAAATTTCTTTGAAGTCACTATGGGACCACAGCTATAAGGGTCGTTGTACATAGAGGGGAAATACCCTATATTTGGGTACTTAAGTAAAAATTGATGGAATTTTGTACTAGTATGTGCGTCCCCATCATGCATGTGCTGTTGCTCTCACATTTGTGGTAATGTATTAAATTCGAACCTATATATTTGATAGATCCTCGACACCAATAGCATCTCTTAATTAACCTATATATTATCATTATTATATGTCTTTTCTTTTTCTGCATGCTACGTGGTTCTTGAACAATCCATACAAACAACTATCCAATCATTAAATTCTTTCATTAATTGAGTATGAAATATCCTGTTCCCGGTATCCGCAAAATAATTCACAAAATTATATGATATATACATTGCTCACAGTCCCAAAGCATGTAAAATCATTATCAAACTATTGTTAGCTAGATTGTCTCTACATTAGTAGCATATTAATATTAAATGAAGTTATTCACTCACTAAATCATGTTATTCACTGTAGATTGTGATATGCTCTAAATGTGTTCATGTTTGAACTTTTTTGAAGGCGAAGCACATGACAATAGAAGTCTAGAATTTAAGTGCATGAAAATGTGTCTAATCCTGTGCGAATTAGGTCAAGAAGAATATTAGAGAGGATAAATCTCTATAGCTCTTGATTTGAGTTTTGCCATTGATAATATTCTATATTTGAGGGTCTGAAATATGAAGAAATCTTAATTTAAATGGAATTCAAATATAATTTTATTAAGGGACATAAATTCTATTATGAAAAAAAAAAAAAAAATTTCTCCTTTAACAGGCATAGTTGGTCAAAATGCCGAATCTTTAACGATAAATAGGGGCTTCAATTCCCATACTTAAAGAACGAAAACAACTCGTTGTTTCTAATATTTACATGTTTCTTGTTTTCTTTTCTCTTTTCCACGTCTTTACTCGAAGATAAATTTCACATGAAATATATCACTTATTATGAAGGTATTCAAGTAGCGAGTGCGATATTAATGAAGAAAGAAAAGAGGATTTTTAGACTCCAAAACTATAACGTTTTATTCTATTATATTTTAACTTACATTGGACTCACTCTGAAATATTGAATAAAATAATAATATTATTTAAGAACATACACAGCTAGCTTTTCAAACTTGGAATAGAGATTATGAGTATATGATTGTGATTCTGAGACAAAAAATATCAATTTTCTGCCCTTAGATTTATTGCATTATGATAAATTGGATGCAGACTACAACCTGAACGTGCAATTTTCTGTATCAACATCTACTGTACATTGTTAGATTACAATTTTTAATAAATTGTTGCTTTCGTTTTCTCTATATCCCATCTAAACAATTGAAAACGAGAGAAAATGAACAATTAACGCAAAAAAAAAAAAAAAAAAACCCCCAAACTATGACTCTGTTAATAATTGGTTCCCTCAAACTAGCATACCAAACTCACATGCCACTTTCAATTAGGGGAGTTCCTTTAATAAACTGTTAAATCAAATAGAAATTATGTTTTAGCGATGATATTTAGCGGCAAATGAAAATTTTATTGCTAGTGATAACAATTAATTAGCAACAGATTCTATAATCCATTGCAAAAATTCATTAAGAAATGAAATTTCTTAGTCATAAATAACTAAATTTACATGGTAAAATAATAAAAATTTCCAACCAAATGGGTCAATTCACGCAATTCTTATAAAGGTGTATCCACCCCCTCTAAATTAATTAAAATGACATAAATAATAGTGCAATAAATTAAATGACTCTTACTGCACAAGAAAAGAATGACTTAATATTTTAATATTTATTGAAAAATCATGTTTTTATTTTCTGTCTTCCTCTTTTCACTCTTCCGATTCACCTTACAAAAACATTGATAAAATTAAAATAATACCAATCACACGCTAATTCATAATAAAAAAGAAATAAAAGCAAATAGATGCTTTCTGTAATTAACCACCAAAATTTCAAATCAAGTTAGTTTGCTTTTGAAAAGACTGAATAACTGTGATTACAATTCACAAATTGTTTTTCTCATGATGGAAAATTCTTGAATTGCTTTGAATATTTATACAAATAATGCTATATTTAAAATCTAAATTAGTGATTGCCTTCTTTTCTACTCCGATATTAAGTTTGTAAAGAGAGATCAGACTATGTTAGAAGTAATTTTCATAGTTGTAGACATTTAGGGCCTGTTTGACATTGCTTTTGAAAGGTTAAAAAGCTGATTATGAGATAAAAATAAGTGTTTGGTAAATGCTGATTTTAGAAAAATCAATTTTCTGAAAATTGAAAAAACCTCCTATTAGAAAAAACTAGAAATTGGAGCTTTTCAGAAAAGTTGATTTTCAGCTTTTAAGGGCAGCAGATTTAATATTTTTTTTAGACAAAAATATCATTTATTTTATTTCATAATGTCAATTATATCTGATTATTTCTGAAAAGTGAAAAAACCTCCTATTAGAAAAAGCTAGAAATTGGAGCTTTTCAGAAAAGCTGATTTTCAGCTTTTAAGGGCAGCAGATTTAATATTTTTTTTAGACAAAAATATCATTTATTTTATTTCATAATGGCAATTATATCTAATATAATCTTTTTTTTTTTGTTTTTTCTCTTATCCTACCACTCAAAATTATTATTTTTTATTTTTTTATTCTAAAAAGCCATTTTTAATCATATTATTTACCAAACAGTTAACAACTATTTTTAATTTTATAAGTCATTTTGAATTTTATTTATCAAACAGTCATCTAATTTTCGACATACAGCTTTTTGGAATACAACTTTTTTCAATTGAAAAAACTGTTTTCATAAGTTTTGCCAAACTGGCCCTTACAATGATTTGGATACATAATTAACACATTTCTAGTCCTAGCTGATAATTTGCTTATTTAACCAAATCAAAGGAGATTTCAAAATAATAAAAAATAAAAAATAAAAAAAATCAAAGGAGATACGAAGAGCGTTGAAATGCCAATATTATAATTATGGTGATGCTATAAAAAAATAATAGTACATCATAATAATTGGTAGTACGAAGTTGTCTGTGATAGAAGCACAAAATAAGGATCATAATTCTCTCATTTTATTATTTGTAACTCCCTTATCTGGGCATTGTATTTCCTTATGTACAGCGTAAATTAGTGCTAAATTAGTGGCACTGTTTCTTCTCCTGGCTGTATATATTTTGTGACTTTTGTATCTGATAATTAAATTCATTTTTCATCAAAATCTTTTATGGTATCAGAGCTTCTCTATCCTTGAATAGAGCTGATCCTCTTATTCTCAATCTTTCTCTCTTTTCTCGATAGCAATGGTGAACCCGTCCCTGTCAGACACAACACCCAAGAATGACTCTTCTAGCTCCCAAGAACAGAGCATTGTTTCAACACCCACAAACATCATAACTCAAGGTAACCTTCTTTCTGTAGCTCTTAATGCATCCTCTCAGATCCCATTCAAAGTTGCAAAAAATGGTGGAAATTATGCATCATGGAAATCTCAAATGACCAATCTTCTCTTCGGTTATGGACTCCTTGGCTTTGTTGATGGAGCTCGTCCATGTCCACCTCAAACTGATTCTGAATACTCCTTTCGGACTCGTCAAGATCGGCTTGTCCTTCTTGGCATTCAAGCTACTGTTAACAGCACAATCAGTTCACACATGTGGAGTTCAAACTCATATAAGGGAAATCACAGCCAACCTTGAATTATTTGTCAACTATGTGATAAACCCGGACATACTGCAAAGAACTGTTATTCTCGAGGCCAGCCATCCTCCCACCTTTCTCGCCCTCAAGCTAATGTTGTCGATGGAAACTCAAATCACTCAACCAACAATTAGGTTCTTGACTCGGGGGCCACACATCACATCACTTCTGATCTCCATGCACTCGGACTATGTTGGTAATGAAGATGTTGTTGGTAATGGTAATGGAATTCCTATCTCTCATATTGGTTCTTCTTCTATTGACTCTTTTACATTGGATAATGTTTTGTGTGCACCTTTAATAAAGAAAAATATGATATCTGTCTCTCAATTCTATAAACAAAATGATACCTCCATTGAGTTCTTTCCTAACTACTTTCTTGTGAAGGATTTGAATACAGGGGCATCCTTAGCGAAAAGCCGGAGTAGACACAACCTATATGAGTGGTCAACCCCTGCTCCATCCATCAAGAAGCTTCCTCTTAAACCCTCAACATCAGCTGCTATATCTTCAAAAGTTTGGCATCAACGTCTTGGCCATCCTTCTCCTCCAGTTCAAAAACAAATTTTAACCCGCAACAATTTTTCATTCTATGATGAATCCAACGTGTGTGATTCTTGCTTGTGTAACAAAAGTCATAAATTATCATTTAAAGTTTCTTCTATCAGTTGTGATAAACCATTTCAAGTTGTGTACTCGGATGTTTGGGGGCCTGCCCCTGTGCAATCCTTTGGTAACTTTCGTTATTATGTTATTTTCGTTGATTACTTTACCAAATACACTTGGTTGTACCCTCTCAAACTGAAATCTGATGTTCTTGTTGTTTTTACCAAATTCAACAATCTTATTCAAAATTTCTTTCACACCATAATTAAAACTGTATACACAGATGGTGGTTGCGAATACAAAGCGCTCTCTCCTATTTTCACCCAATATGGTATTCAACACCTTACCTCCCCACCTTATACTCCTGAACATGTTGGCTCTGCTGAACGCAAATACCGCCACATCGTGGAAACCGGCCTCACACTTCTCCTCCATTCTGCCCTTCCTCTTCGATTTTGGTCCCATACCTTCCAAAGTGTCGTTTACCTCATTAATCGTATGCTTACCCCTGTTCTCCAAAATGACACTCCATATCACAAATTATTTAGCCATAAACCCACCTACACCTCCCTCCGTGTCTTTGGCTGCCTATGTTACCCATGGCTTCGACCATACAATACTCACAAACTAGCACCTCGCTCACGACCATGTGTGTATCTCGATTTTTCTATTCCTCATCGTTCATTTCTCTGCTTTGACATTCAATCCAATCGTTTATTTGTCTCTCGATATGTTGTCTTTCTTGAACATATTTTTCCTTACAAAAATCTTTACTCAACTGATTTGAAAATTTCTCCTCACAATTTTTCCTAGTATATCTCTGCTTTTATAGGTAAAAATCTAAACAAAGTCCCAACCACCACAGATGCTTCTACTGATGTCAGTCTATTACCTATATCCACACAAAATCCTCTTCCTGATCTCCATCTTTTCTCTTCTTCCACACCAGCTCAACAAGTTGCGTCATCTCCGTCTCTTTCACAAGCTGTTACTCCTCATTCTCCAACACAGGTACGTGATAAGTCTATCTCCTCCTCCATCTCCACTAATAATCATGTCCCAACCGCACCTACCCCATTTTGTGACCCCACTTACTCTAATTCAGACGCTCCAAACTTATCCACATCTCAACCCTCCTCCTCACAAACCCAGACTACTCATTCTGCCCAGTCCATCGACCCTACTGCATTACCCACATCTCCACCAGCCCAACCAACACGTATGGTTACACGGGCCCAAAATAATATTCACAAGCCCAAAATACCTTTTTCTCTTAACACCACTACCTCCACTATATCTTCCTCAGTAGAACCCACCTCTTTCACCAAAGCTAATAAACATCCTCTTTGGTGTGATGCCATGAAAGAGGAATTTCTTGCCCTCCGTAGCAACAATACCTGGTCTCTTGTACCTCACTCTTCCACACAAAATGTTATCGGATGTAAATGGGTCTATAAGATTAAGAAAAATTCGGATGGTTCCATTGCTCGCTATAAGGCGCGCCTTGTAGCCAAGGGATTTTATCAACAACCTGGAATAGATTTCACTGAAACGTTTAGCCCAGTTGTTAAACCAGTAACTATTCGGCTTGTGCTTACTATTGTTGTGTCTTGCGGTTGGGTTTTAAATCAATTGGATGTTAATAACACCTTCTTGCAAGGCACTATCTCTGATTGTGTTTATATGCAGCAGCCTCCGGGCTTTATTGATTCCAGATTTCCATCACATGTTTGCAAATTACATAAAGCTATCTATGGTCTTCGTCAAGCACCTCGGGCCTAGTACACAGAGCTTCGCTCCTTCCTACTTACATATGGGTTCTTCAACTCTAAGAGTGATGCCTCTCTCTTCATCTACACATCGGGCACTTGTGTTATGTACTTGCTTGTGTATGTTGACAACATCATTCTCACTGGTAACCAGTCTTCTACACTTCGCAGCTTCATTACTTAGTTGTCCAACCGATTTTCTCTCAAAGATCTAGGAAAGCTCAACTACTTCTTGGGTGTTGAAGCTACTCGGACCTCCTCTAGCTTATTCCTCTCTCAACGCAAATATATACTTGATCTTCTTCAGCGTACAAACATGCACCACTCCAAAGCTGTTCATACTCCTTTATCTTCATCTGAAACTCTCAAGCTTGATGATGGCTCTCCTAGTCACGATCCTACTGAATATCGCCAAGTTCTTGGCTCTCTTCAATATCTCTCGCTTACGCGGCCGGATGTTAGCTTTGCTGTCAACAAGCTCGCTCAATTCATGCATCGACCTACCACTACACATTGGCTAGCTGTTAAAAGAGTCCTCCGGTACCTCAATGGGACTATTGACCATGGTGTGTATCTTTCAGCTCGCTCTCCACTTACTCTCCATGCCTTTGCTGATGCAGATTGGGCTGGTGATGCTGACACGCGTCACTCAACTTCAGGCTATGTTGTGTTTCTTGGTTCCAATCCTGTTAGCTGGAGCTCTAAGAAACAATCCACCATCGCACGATCTTCTACAGAAGCTGAATTTCGTGCTATTGCTGCTGCCACAGCTGAAGTAAACTGGATTACGAATTTGCTTCGTGAACTGGTTGACTTTAAACTTTCCACTCCCATAATTTATTGTGCCAATGTTGGCGCCACTTATCTATGCTCCAATCCTGTGTTCCATTCATGGATGAAACACATTGCTATTGATTTTCACTTTGTCCGTGATCAAGTCTCTCGTCACTTGCCTCGTATATCCCATGTTCATTCTCAAGACCAACTTGCTGACTCACTTATTAAACAGCTTGCCCGTAAACAGTATCTCACTCATCGATCCAAGCTTAGTGTCCTTCCTGGACCCTTGCACTTGCGGGGGCATGATAGAAGCACAAAATCAGGATCATAATTCTCTCATTTTATTATTTGTAACTCCCTTATCTGGGCATTGTATTTCCTTATGTATAGCGTAAATTAGTGCTAAATTAGTGGCACTGTTTCTTCTCCTGGCTGTATATATTTTGTGACTTTTGTATCTGATAATTAAATTCATTTTTCATCAAAATCTTTTAGTCTGGTGATGATAATTGAACAAGTCAAACAATGTGCGTCATTAAAGTACATAATAAACATCATGCATAGATACATACATGCATAGTGACATAGATATATACATACATAAATGTATACATACATAGTGAATAATGAATGTATATATGTATGTAAAGAAAATGGAATTATTTGGTCCGATTGGATGGGAAGGGTAATTAGTAGAAAAATAGTGCGAAGAAAAATAATAAAATATTCAATCCCATGATAGCAGAAGGCCAGGGTGTGTGTTAGGATTGGTCATTTACCTTTTATATATTATCAAATGAGGTTGTGAATTAATTATGGACATAAATCAGTTGTGAAGTAGCAAGGAACTAAAAAAATTTAAAATATCAAAAACAAGTTATTTAATTCATAAGGCTTAAAAAATAGACAAATCTTGCCTACATTTATGCATTGACTTGGCGTTTTGCAAGTTAAGTAAAAAGGGTTAAACATGTGAATATCAAGCAAGCATGACATTTTATCATAACCATTTTTAGTTATATGGTAATATTTTACCATCAATTTGGTGTACAAGTCTTTTCATACACCGAGTGTAGGTAAGAAATTTTCAAAATATTCATTAGTACTTTTTTACGGCTCTTTATACGAGCCACATGTATTTAATCTTAAGAAATGATTCAAGTCTCGTGGTTAAATGCTATCTCTCTCTCTATATGTACACTTTTCTTTTTTCCTTTTTTTTTTTTGAGAAATAAGTATATGTACAACATTGTTGGTTTATCCTTTTAGTATTTGAAAATAACTAACCTAATTAATCTGAATTTATGTTGGACATGTTCGTATAAATATTTAAAGATATTTTATACTAAAAATTGAAATCTAAACCTCTAGTTAAAGGAAAAATATATTGATTTTGTTACAAGTGAATTTTAGAATTTCAAATTATAATGAGATTCCCTATTAAAAGATAAATAAGAGAAAATGTGAGCACCTAAAACCCTAGTTAGATCATATATATATAGAAAGAGAGAGATATGGGCATGCGTACTAAGATCTCATAATGTATATGTAGAATTACATGCATATTTTGCAACCCAATCACATAACACCTGTAGGCATGTGGTTGTCATATTTGTACGAGTTTATCGTGGTAAGGCAAACCACATATCTCTATACATTGGGGTCCAGTCCATCGACTAAAATAAATGAATTTTAACAGCCTAGTGAGTAGAGACTTTTCTCAAATACTTTTGAACTTAAAAAGAAAACAAATCATAACGACCTTTTTCTCTTCACATGGATTTTTATGCATGGCTTCAAAGAGGTAGATGATACAGTGCACATATTATTAGATGCATGAGATGCAAGGAAACCCCATTCATTAATTGGGTAGGTACATATATATACAATTTTTGGAATTATATTAAAAAAATACTCTTTACATTTCAGAATACTTGATATTTTTGAGAAAATTTCATATTCAATTTTATATGATGTTTTTAAACTTTCAATACAATATTATTTTTTTTCAATTTTCAATACAATATTAATTCTATATTTTATTTCCAATATTATTCAGTTAATTAAATTTAAATCATAATTTTAAAAGTAATAAAAATAAAGTTAATTTAGTTATTGTTCAGTACATTTAATCATAAATTTCAATCTAATTATTATTATTTAATTCTAGTAAAAATAAAAAAGTGACACATAAAATAAAATGTACGAAGTAATAATTATATTCCTATACACAAAAATTTATAAAATGCCTACTTTTATGTAGTTTTAAAGTTATTATATCTTATAATGGGTGACTTTAACATTATTTAAGCGTGTTTAAAAGAACATAATAGATAAATTTAACATTTATAGATATATGTTTAAAAAATTTTGAATTGCCTAAATTGTTAAATTTTTGTTTGATCAAATAGAGGTGATTACAAGGAATCAAAATTGACGGCCACACATTTAGATAGACAAAAAGAAAGGAGAAAGGGGATTGGTTATGTGGGTTATATATTGAAATAAGAAATAATAATAATTGTAATAATATACATGGGAATTAGGAGGTTGTCGTACAATTCTCTTTATTTCGCCGACAGTGTATGATTGCAAAGTCAGTAAATGTTTTAAACTAACTTTCAATACTTTCTGTCTCTCATATCATCTTCTTTCTTCCATCTTAACAAACTCTGAAACCTTATAAAAGTACTTTCACTTCCATCTCTCTGTCTCTGTAATATTTTTGCTCTGTCTCCTAAACCCTCTCTCTCTCTCTCCCCATCATCATCATTAACATGGTTCAATCAAAGAAGTTCAGGGGAGTCAGGAAACGCCATTGGGGCTCTTGGGTATCAGAAATTCGTCACCCATTGTTGTAATTCTTCACCTACCCTATCTAACTATAATTATTCTCTCGTTGTATATATCAAATGTGATTGGTTTTGGTGAAGTTCGGATAAATCGGTTCAATTCAAATGTAGTTTTCGTAAGGGTTAATGGTTTGTAATTTGGTTATGTTAGTTTGTCATATTGTGGTTGTTTGTTAAATTCTAACCGTCTCCTCTTAATATGATTATTTATTGATTTGGTGTATTTACAGGAAAAGGAGAATATGGCTAGGGACTTTTGACACAGCAGAAGAGGCAGCAAGAGCTTATGATCAAGCTGCAATCTTAATGAGTGGTAGAAATGCGAAAACCAACTTTCCAGTATCTGAAAACCCTAAATCCGGCGATCTGACTCCTTCTTCAGCTACCCAACTAAACGTTTTGTCTGAAAGTTTGCACGCAAAGCTTCGGAAGTGCAGTAAAACTCCGTCGCCGTCGATGACCTGCCTACGGCTGGACACGGAGAATTCGCACATCGGACTTTGGCAGAAGCGAGCAGGGCAGCAGTCAGATTCCAACTGGGTTATGACAGTGCAGCTTGGGAACAGTAAACAGGAAGTCCCCGACTGTTCTTTGCCGTTGGATCGGCCATCAGGGACGGTGGTGCCGGAGCCGGAGTTGAGAAGTGAAATAGATGAAGAAGAGAGAAATGCAATGCAAATGATAGAAGAGCTTCTTAACAGGAATTGCCCTAGCTCTTCCATGTCTTTTGGGAATGACGAAGATCTTGATGGTGGGTTTTTTGTTATTTAATTAGTAGAATTATACCTTCATTTAAGGGAGTTTCTGTAGCATGTGTTTATATATATTGAAAAATTATTGACTAAATTCAGTTTATGAATTTTTTATGTACCAAATTAATAATAAAGTGTTATATATATATATATATATATGGTAACGACTATCTTTTTTTTTTTTAACATGTCAATTATTAAGACTTTTCTAATAGACATTCTCATTGCTGCTCTGGTTTTTTAATTAATCACTACGTGCATAAGAACAAAAAAAGTGAATTTCTTGTTGGGTGAATATTAGAGCTTATTTTCTTTTAATATTTATTTTGGAGTTAATTTGTCCGTGATATTTTGAACTTGAATACTAAAATACCACTCTATGTTTCCTTAATTTCTCAATTTAATTTTTCTTATCAAAATTTATTTTTACTTTTAAATTACATCCAAAACCAATGAAATTATTTTAAAATACTTCTACAAATCTTTTGATATCAATCAAATTGAGTATGCTCTATACTAGGAATTTTCTAAGTATTATAAGAAAAATTATATAGCTACTCAAAAAACTTAAAATTATCCCGAATAGCTCTATAATTTCACTTAAGATAGTTAATTTTTTTTTTTACTATGAAACAGTCTCGATTTGATTGGTAACAAAATCTTGATAAAAGTATTTTTAAATAATTTTATAAGTTTTTGATATAATTTAAAAGTAGAAATAATTTCCAGAAAAAAATTTGAATTGTGGTAATAATACAAAATTTTAAATTAAGAGAACATGTAGAATATTTAGGATCCAACATCAAAATATCAAAACAACTTAGCTTAAAAAAAAGTTAAGGGCAAATTAAAATCTTATATATATATATATATATATTTATATTGTTGAAAAATTCAACAATGATTGGCTTAGTTTTTTTTGTTATCCCACATTGAAAAATTGTAAAGAAAAGGAAATTTGTTAAAACTATAAATATAGCCTCTCGCTTCTTTAATTTAAATCATCCCAAAATTGCCATTCTCTTCTAAAGTAAAATTCTTTCTCTCTTTTGTAAATATTTAATTTGTATTATTTTTTTGAAATAATGAAATATAATTTGGCAGTATCCGAAAACGTAGATATAATTGGCCGAACCTTATTAAATTCTGGTATTTTTTATTTGTCTATTTAATAGCTATTGTCGGGTATATTATTAGAAAATTATTGTACTGTTAAATTATTTAACAAAATTCTGTCGAATGAGATTGGATTTTAAGTGGGACCATTTGTGATCCCTACAGTTTTTCTTGAGAATTTTATTTTGTGTGATTTTTCAGTAAAATTGTTTACGTTTTATTTATCTGCGCAATAGTGTTCGAAATGAATTGATGGAAATTAATTCAAGTTTCCACAACATATAATAATAATAATAATAATAATAATAATAATAATAATGTTCAATTATAATTATAAATGTCAATAAAAAAATTTGAATACGAGACATTTTACATTTTTAATTAAATGTTGGCAATTAGGCTAACGTCTGGTGGTTTTTAATTCTTCACTTATTATTATTATTTTTTTTTGAAACTATTTCTTCGCTTATTATTATTATTAAGTAGATATCATGTAAATTCACATTTTTAGCTATAATGCGATATTATGTGTGTTTAGATATGCGATATTTTTGGTCATGGTTTAGATTCTCAAAGTGCTTATCGTCAAGTTGGAATTTTCTCAAAATTTTATAATTAATGAATTCTTTGGTTATGTGTTTGTTTCAGGAAATATTCTCGTTTAATTTTTTTTTTAAATTAAATTAATAGTAAATTGCCATATATAATTAATAATTACTTTGTTTGTACTTTTTTAACTACTTTATCTAGTGTGATATTTTATTATTGGCTTGATTTATAAACTTGTTTCTGAATTCCTCTCTTGCTAGGCTTGTTTCTTTTCTTTATTTCTTTGTATGGGCAGGATTAGTTTATGCGAAGCTGATCACTCTTATGTGTTTATTTATCATTTGTCACTTTTTTTTTTAAGCCATGGAATTTCATTCAAAAGTAGGCATATTGTCAATAACAGACACAAATCATATTAGCCAAGCTATGAAATCAGACTGCCTGTGCACACCCTGTTTAGCTAAAGAATCAGCTATACAATTACATGTCCTCGGTTTGTGAAGTTATCATTTGTCACTCATTCTTCTATATATACTCATTTTTGGTTTAAACTAACATTTAGATTTACCTTTTTGATTCAAAGAAATGCACATAACAATAATAAAAGGACTCCTTTATTCTAAAAAACAAAACAAAACACTATTGGGTTTAAACACTTCAAGCTGAGGTGGTATGTTACGCTCTAAATCGGCTTTAAACACATTGATGCCTTGGTAGTGAAATGATAGACACGTGAGACTCAAAATCTCGTGCGAATGCAGCAGTCGAGAAAATGAAACATGGACAACGAAAACCATATATAGTTTATTTCTCACTATTTTATTTTATTTTCTCCGTTTCAGTCTTTGAGTTTGTGTGATTTTTGTAATTAGAAAAATAATCTATTTGTTGTAGCATACTTAACTTAGGGGCATTTTTCTTCTATAACAAAATGAAATGTCAAATAATATTGTTTTTAAGTTGTTTTGACCACAGGAGATAGAGTTGAAGTTACCTTAATTAGAGTCCTTTTCAGAATATTCAAGACTTACAAATTATAATGAGTAACCTAATAAGTAATAATCAGTAGCATTTTTTTTTTCTTTTTTTTACAAGAAAATTAATTGACACTTAAAGTGCACTTATACATGGCAAGGTAATACATCTTCGAGGAAGAAAGATTCTTGAAGTGGATATAGTGGAAAATAAATAAAAAGAAAAAAAAAATCATAAGAGCAAATGCAATGTTATAAATCATTAATATTCTACCCAAAACATAAAATGAAACGACATAAATTTCTTCTCATTTAGTCAGATATTTTAAGTTTAAATCTTGTAAATAAAACATCTTTAGATATTAGAAAAAAGTATTTTATTTTCATTTATAAATTTATCTGATACGAATCTGAATTAATCGGATTTAACTAATTTCAAAGAGCATATCGTTATAAAAAAAATATATAAAAAAATTACTAACACGCTTTCCAACCTCAACTACCTTGTCTTTCCTTACCTAATTTCGTTTGAAAAAAGAAAAAAAAAATAAAGTGCGAAAAAGCAGCTACCCTTATAAAATTAACCACGAGTACGAAGATAAAATTAAACCAATCCCATTAATGTGCATGTGTGTCCATGAACTTATAATAATTATATGATGTCACATTATAAGCCCATCACTTGCTCAATCTAAACTCAACTTTTACTTTTTAGTTGGTGAAAAGATGATATCCTTTGTCATGGAAAACAAAATACGATATCAATCAAAGGATCATGGGCGGCGCCAGAACCCCCAAGTCAGAGGGATCACACATTATAATTTCATTATAAAATATTAAAAATTGAAAATACATACAAATTATAAAGAACAAAACGACGTCATATTTTGGGCAAGAATGGAACGAAATCCGTTTAGATAAGCGGCAGATTTTTTTTTATATGTCTAAAAATATCAAATTTTTTATCCGCAATATTCAAATAATAATGTTACAAATATATTTTTTATAAATAAATTTTTAATTTTATTTACATGTCGAAAAATATTGGAAGTAAAATATGAGAAGGGTCATTTAAATGGGTTTTTTTTTTTAGTTTGGTGTGAAAATAGGAAAAAATAGGCATAGTGGTGCTACAGGAAAAGTATTTGGGAAATTGGTGTGCCGGAAAACGACACTCATGTTTGCCGTTTTTCGAAATGGTGGGCCCTCGAAGGAAAATCGGAAATTTGCAAAAAAACGGCACACATTGGTGCCGTTTTCTGGCAAAATGTCAGCCAGAAAACGGCACGTAATGGTGCCGTTTTCTGACCTTTACAGACCGGTCAGAAAACGGCACCATTACGTGCCGTTTTCTGACATGCAGCAAACGGCACTACTTGGTGCCGTTTTTCGACCCCAATTCATTCCACACCACACAAATTTCTGACGCATAGTTTTAAATTACTGTATTCTGCACTGAATTAGACCCCGTGAAATCACGGGTCTGAAAAAATTTTAAATTATTTCAGATTCAATTTTCATGTCTTTATAAACCAACGCCTTTCGATATATTGCACTCTTCGGTTTCTATTGTTTAAACGTTGCTCCTGCATTTATTGAGCATTTCAATTAACTATTGCATATTTACTTATATAATTTTCATTCAGTCTTAATACTTGAAATAGAGAAGTCGCTGATGCTGCAGTCAAAGAAAGAAAAAAGGTATGATTATGTAAATAAAGTATAAAATAATAATGTTAATATCATGTGAGTATATGCATAATAATTTTATTGTAATGTGTTAATAGTAGGTGCAAGAAAAACTGAATTGAAGTCACAAGCGTAATTTGGACAGGTAAATTTGTTATTGTTTTTATTGTATGAAATAAGTTTTGTATGAATGAATTATGAAAGTTATCGATTATATATTATTGTTTAGTTAATTGAATGATTTTTTAACTACAAATATGTTTAATGCTAGGGGATAAAAGCGTTGATTTGTTGCCTTACATTAAGTAGCATGTATTAAATTATAATCACAATTTGAGCAGGTTAATATCTCAAGTTATATATCTTTTTTGTTTGTATGATAAAAATTATGTTTGAATAGGATATGATAGATATCGATTATATATTATGGTATAGTTAGTTGCAATAATTTATAATCTTGAATATGTGTAAAGTAATGTGACAAAATTATTAGATGATTTAAAATAAATAAAAATTGTTGCAAGGAATAATTTAAGTTAAGAGGGAAATGAAAACATGTGGGTAGTATGTAAAGTTCGATGATGTTAAAATTATTGATTAGTTGAAAACTATAAAAAAATTATATGTAGGAGGACGAAAATGTCGATTCCAGCCATATTTATATTACATATCGGGGGGCAGTCAGTATGGGGTATGGCAGGTTATCAGTATGATACATCAAGCTCATCAGGACGGTCGAGGCGAATGAAACTTAGAAATAAACCGACATTTCAGGAACTTATTCATAAAATTTCAGTGAAATTGGATCTATCTGTTGATTTGAGGGTTAATAGAGTAATATATAAGTGTCCTGTAAACAGTCAGGGCTCGTATTCTTGGGCACTTATGGATGTTACGGACGACGACGACATAGATCAAATATATGAAAATTTTGTACTATTTCCTGGATATACGGTGGCGGAGTTAATTATTGAAACCGAAAAAATCATGATTGGGGATGAACAGAATGTGGCTAGTGGATTTGATAACATGAATAGGGGTACTGATGGAGATCCAACTACAACCGGGGGTGAGAGAAATGTATGTAATGAAGAGGTCAATGTTGGGTGCGGTAGTGGGACCGTCTTTGGTGTACAGTGTGAGGAGCTTGCACAGAGGGAAGTGAATGATGATTTGGATACGATAGAAGCAAGTCCAATAAGAGAGTTTAGAGGGCCAATAAGAGAGTTTAGAGCGCAGAATGAACTTAATATTGGGTCCAGTTCAAGGGCCGAATGTAGAGACGGTGCAAGTAGCGACATAGCTGATACTGATAATGGGTACATTTCGCCCAATGTTGATCCGGAGGAGGATGACCAGGAGATTGACTTGAATGATGCAATTGAAGAAACCGGTATTAGAGCAGTTGGCCAAGTCAGCACAGGTTGCCCAACCCATGTTTCAGAAGAAATACCGAATATGAATATTAACGATGTCAGATATGTTGTGGATGACTTGTCAAGATTTCAATTTCCATCAGTGCACCATACAAACGCAAATTTCGCGGAAGCGGAGATTCACACGTCGAATGATTTATCAATGGGGAGGTGGGACGGTGTATCTGAATTTTGCGAAGGCTTGATGCTCACTTCAAAAGATGAAGTCAAGGCATGTGTGAAGAAATGGTCAATTTTGAACAATGTTTCTTACAAAGTTGTGGAATCGAAGCCATCATTTTGGGTGGTTTGCTGCTCAAGAGCAGATGAAACGGGCTGTCAGTGGAGGTTACGTGCCATGAAGAAGAGGACATGTGACTACTGGATAATCAGTGTGTACAAGTCATCACACAGCTGCACATCATTAATGGTTTCTCAGCAGCACAGACAGTTAGGCACGTAGCTAATTTGTGACTGTATCCTAGAGATGGTAAGCGCAGCCCCCGATCTGAAAGTTAGTGTTATAATGGCCGACATGATGAGCCGGTTCAACTATGAAGTATCGTACAACAAGGCATGGTATGCGAAGACAAAGGCGCTGGAAGAAATTTTTGGCAAATACGAGGACTCATACGGTAAGTTGCCAGTTTATCTGAAATTAATGGAAAGGTACAATCCCGGATTCTGCTATGAATTTGTTGTTGATGAATGTGTGCAACAAAATTGTACGCAATTCAGAAGACTATTTTGGACTTTTAAGCCATGCATTGATGGGCTGCCACATTGCAAGCCGGTGTTGCTAATAGACGGGACGTTCATGACGGGGAAGTTTCACCAAACCCTTTTGATTGCCAGTTCTATTGACGATAATAATTTTCTATTCCCGACAGCATTTGCAGTTGTTGAGGGGGAAAATAAATCTAGCTGGTCGTGGTTCATGACATGCATCAGACGTTATGTCACGAAATATTCTGGGATAACAGTAATTTTCGATCGCCATGCTGGCATTATGTCATTATTTCGTGATGAAACTAGCGGGTGGAAGGAGCCTTTCGCATTCCATCGTTATTGTCTACGACATTTCGTGTCCAACTACAATAGCGCACACCGTAACCCCAAAATCAAGGACATGTTGTATTTAGCAGGTACGTCGAAAGTATAGTATTCATATACAAGTATACTATTCAACATTCATAAGAATGTTTATATTTATTTTTAATTTAAAAATTGCAGCTAGCAAATTTAAGCGGAGAAAATTCTTCAAAATAATGGCCAAGATAAAGGAACTCGATGATGACTCATACAATTGGGCCATGCAAAATAATTTGGAAAAGTGGACTTTATCGCATGATAATCGGCACAGATATGGAAACGCCACCACTAATATTGCAGAAAGTGTTAACAGTGCGTTGAAGGGCGTACGGATGATGCCAGTTTGTAGTGTGGTTGATCACGTATTTGCGCGACTGGTAAAATATTTCGATGACAGAAGGACAATGTATCGTGCCCAGATGGCTACGGGTAATAGGTACACTGCACGATGTGTGCAGGAGATGAACAGACGCGCTCAAAAGGCTACAGGTCATAGAGTTCAAAGTTTCGACAGACGTGTTGGTATTTTTGTAATCAGGACAAGAAATCAACAGAGCCGACGAAAAGGGAATAACTCGCACTCAGTTAATTTGGATTGCAGAACTTGCGAATGCGGTAAGTTTCAGGGGACAAAAATGCCCTGCTCACATGCAATCGCAGCATGCATGCATGTAAGAGTTGACATGTGGATATATGTCGACAAATGTTACAAGATGTCAGAGGCATTGAGTTGTTACCAGTCTTTATTCCAACCTCTGGCACACCGTGATTATTGGGAGCCCTATGTTGGTCCGACGGTAATTCTGAACCCGGAGCTGTTACGTAAAAAGGGCAGACCACGAACGGTAAGATATAGAAAAGAAATGGATAGGAGAGACCGTAGTCGGCCTAATCGATGCACGTTATGTCGGACTGAAGGTCATAACAGAAATACATGCCCAAATGTGGCCGGTCTTCGGAGTATACGTCAAGATATCCTTGAGTTATTTACTTTGTATGTATTGGCAATGTGTATTGTACTATGTGCTTTAATTTCGTTATGTATAAATTTGGCGTTGTTTGAGAATAAATGTTATTGTATGCTCATGTGTGTTGATAATATAGGGCCAAACTTAAGATTACTCACGAACAAAATAATTATAAAAACAAATCAACTAATTACGGTAACACGTGGACAACAAATTTCAACGACACAGTAGTACATTAGCATTTATGGTAAAAGATGTGATCCTGTCCCGCATCTAGTTGGCCTTCGACGTCTCGGGGGAAACCTACGACGTTGTTCTTGTACGACGGGGTCCTCATTGCCTTGACGTCCTGCCTCATCCGAGTCTGTAGGTTGATCCGACGGCAAGTATTGATCGGATGGTACCCCACTGGAGCTAGAATCACCGCTAAGTACATCACGGTAGAATTGTGTGAATGCTGGTGCGTTGCCTTCACTGCGTTGCATATTCGTTACTTCAAATCCGCCAAAAAGACTTTGGAATATTTGTTGATTCTGCTCGTCGTGCGATGACTGAAGAGCATCTCCAAATGCCGGAACACGGTAGTCCATGGGTGTCTGAAATACATCTGAGGAGATGGGAAAGTTTGCAATGTTCTGACTTGAACCACCTACATCAGCAATATCAAAACTAGTTGAACCAACTTCATATGATGTTATGGTTGGAAATGGTGGCGTCGAATGTACATTCGGACATTGAATCTCATTGAAAGGCCACGACATTGGCGGTGGAATAGGTGGGACGTTTGGGTTGTTATACGGCTCCTGAACAGCGGACCGCCTGTCCGCCATCCCTCTTTGACGTCGTTGAGTACGAAAGTCATGAAACTCGGTTTCCAAAGGTGGAATATTTATTGTACTTGGTGCCGGCTGCCTTTGATAATCAGTTTCCAATCTAGATTCGTGGCCAATTGCGCCAAGTATGCTAGCCATTAACCCGCGACCCGGTACATCATCACCTTGCTCATGAACTAGTCGTTCAAGGCCATCCGCCTGAATATATATTACGCGATGTACAATTAAACATTAAGCAAAAGACTTGCCAGTATTTATGTTAAAAAACAAAAATATGTCACACTGAAAATACGTAATCATTAAGTGAAAATACTTACGGCTGCTGCTCGGGATGCGCCTATTGGAGTGATCCATCGTCTAGTTCTTTGTACGTACCACTGCATGTACTCGGATCGATGGCATAAATGCCGCCTCGGCCCTTGGCCAATACAAATCCGATTATATCGGTTCATCCACTCATTAATGAATGCGGCAAACTGTAAAGCCCAGTTCAACTCGATTTGTCCACGCAAATCTATAGAATGTAAATTATCTTGCACCATCGGTGGAGCTGGGATGGGTTGGTCAAAACCAAACTGTCTCATTACTCTATCCGGATGGTGCCACTCAATGATGTTGAAGCATATTAGTGGTACAGCAGACATCCAACAGCACTGGCTCCTTCTACAAAATTCTGGGAGCAATTGAATGACATTTGCATATGGCTCCCACTCAAACTGTAACAAACACAAATTCAAACAGATAATTATTATATTACATTCTGATATGTAATAAACGGAACCAGACACATATTTCGATAATCACCTGTTCTATTGACTGCGTATCTAAAATTTCTCGATACGTATTTGTTTCTCTCCGGTGCACATGGATGTTGCGTGGTTCAACGTGCTGTGCATGCCTACGTCATCATCGCAATTATTAACAATTAATCATGTTTTCAAGTCAATTAAAATGTAAGAGTTCATGCATATACCTGACTCCATAAGGCATGCCCGTTTCTGTCCGATATGGTGCCACGTGGTCCGGTCGAAATTGGGGGAGCCTCTCCCACGCCCACATCTGCAGGAGCTGAAGATATCCTGAAACTCCCTTCGCATCGGGCCGCGTTGCTCTACAGAGATCTCGATAAAGCCATGCAAGACAAGCTGACCCCCAACTGTATTGGCCAACATTATCTAACTCCGCTAAAAGTGGTAGGAACATTAAGTGCACAAGTGAAGCATTTTGCGAAGCAAATAGCATGCCGCCAAAACATCTTAACATCCATGCACGCGCATGCTGTCTTACAACTTCCGGAGTTGCATTGCAGGGAACCTCATTAAAGGTTGCATCCAACCAGGTCAATTTAACTTTACCTCCGCCCATATCATGTTCGCCCGGAACTGCTCCCAAAAGCTGATAACAAAGAGTTTGCCAATCCAAATTTGTTCGACCGGTTACAGGTTCGCCGTCTATTGGTAATCCCGTCAATATTCCCACATCCTGAAGGGTAATGGTGGTCTCACCACATGTCAGATGAAATGTGTGAGTCTCCGGTCGCCATCGCTCAACAAGGGACGTTATTAAATTCCAATCTAAAGACACCATGCCTATATTAGCAACCCCTTCCAGACCAGCTGCCCTGATATAAGGTAAAATTCTATGGTCAATAGACGTGTAGTGCTCATCTACACTACACCTTCGGGTCCTCAACAAATCTCTCTCAGCCTGCATCATTCAAACAACAAGTCAGTCCGTAAGGTCCTGATAACAAACAACTTCGATATTAATCTCTACGTTAAAATTATAATAAAATAATTACCGAATTGTTCCAAATTGCATCTGATCGGTGTCTCCCTTGAAGGGTCAGCAGTTCCCTATTAATAGGGCCCGGATTAATTCGTGCAGCTCCAACGTATCGATCCATGTCCTAACCTATATTAATTGCACCATCATTCACTTCTTGTAAATTAAGTGCATGCAAATTTTGTTTTTCCATATTGAAAACTAAAAATTACTCAAATTCGTACACCACCCCACTATTATATTATACCATTTTCCAATATTATATCATTTTCCAATATAGATTACATTACATGTAATCAAGTATAAAAAAAATATATATATACATATTACCATTCGCAATAATAACTTACATTTTCTAACTAAAAATGCATATCGTTTTTTATTCATGCATATATATATTGATTATGAACATTACTATTTTCTTTCGTAACACATTTTGTATATTATTACAACAAAACTAAAATATTAATAGATATTATCATTGGCAAAAATATTTAACATAACTATTTTATAAGTCACACCGTTCTTAATACATCATTAATATTACAAAACAAACAACGATTACATTTCTCCCCTAACTAACGATCTAATGCACATAGTGTTCAGGCCATAAGTTATAATTATGCCACCTACAATAAGTTCTTTGGGGTACTGGCATTGTATCCCTAACTTTTAAAAATTCTTCTTCGCTAATTGTGTAAACATTATTCAGAAATATAGCAACAACCTCCTCATACTCTGTCACTTCATCAATATTCCAAATTCTCATAATTGGTGGCAAAAAAATTATTGGTATCGTCATCCAGATGGCCTCAACTTTTTTTGCTTCCGTAATTGGATAACCATGCATTATAATATCCTGCAATTTTTTATTCATTCTTACAAAATACTCCCCCATTGTCATTCCATTCTCAATTCGGCTGCAATACAAATCATTCCATTTTCGCTTTACTATTGCTTTGGCCAAATCACTCATCATGGCTCTTGGGGCTAAGACCAATTGCACCATCTATAATATCAAATTCACATTAATAAACTCACATTGCAATTTTATTATGCTGCATTATTTCACATTCTTATATTTTTACATTGTTATATTATAGGTTTTCCAAATTCATTTTCGGCGATATTGTGTCGAAAAATTACTTAACCTATTCCACGAACCTATATTACACGTTTATTATATTTTTCATCAATGACTTTATTTTTTTAAAATAATAATCAACGAAATCTTACCTTCAAAATGTTGATTAAAAATTAATTTTTCCAATCAAAACCTCCTGCATTTTGAAAAATAAATTTATATTAGTCAAATTAATAATAATAACGTTATAATATTTTCTACTTCAGCATCAAAAACTTATTGAAATATTTAGATCAACCTCAACCAAACATATTAAAATAACAATATATTAAATACTAATACTTTCATGCCATTTTACCTAACAATTAAAATGTTATCTCACAACTATATTATTATATAATATTACAAATAACCAAATACTTAACCTCAAAATACCGAACAAAATAGTATTTCTCAATATCACCCGCTTGCAATTTGATAAATAAGTTTATGTTAGTCAAAATCATTACATTAGTGTATTAATATTTTTTATTTCGGCCATTGAAATTACATATTTTTTTTTACCTCACTATTATACAATAATATTCTAATGCTCAAATAATAGAATACAATAATATTCTTTTATTACAGTTTACCTAACAACGAAATTATTATTTCACAGCTCTAATATTATCGGTTACTAATTTCATGAAATATTAAACTTCACAACACTTTGAAAAACTTTTTACAAATAGCAAAATAACTTATGCAACGAAATAAGAAACTTACATTTGTTCTTCAAGCTTGTAAACGTATGTATGCAAACCACAGATAGCTTCTTATAGGCAAAATTATATATAAAAAAAAAAATCCTTTTTTCCCGGACAGACCCGTGCATGGCAGAGGACACGGGTCTGTTATGGCTGCAGCCCACAGTATTTCCCGTGCGCTGCAGCCGCGTGGGAATAGTATTCCCTGTCAGAAAACGGCAAAATTTATTGCCGTTTTCTGACTGGCCCAGCAGGGCAGAAAACGGCACTTTCTAGTGCCGTTTTCTGTCTTCAGAATCTGACCCCCTCAGCCGCAAAACGAAGCCAAACGACGCCGTTTTCCAAAGGAGACAAAAAAAAAATTAATAATTTGCCAGAAAACTGCACAAATATTTGCCGTTTTCTGGCAAAATCACCTCTCCCCCATGGGCCCCGCCATTTCGAAAAACGGCAAACATGAGTGCCGTTTTCCAGCACACCAATTTCCCAAATATTTTTCCTGTAGCACCACTATGCCTATTTTTTCCTATTTTCACACCAAACTAAAAAAAAACCCCATTTAAATTAATTGAGGAGGGTCACAAATATAATTTATATACATATATATGTATATTAAAAAAAAATTGAGGTGCACACCCTCAAGCCAACGTATCTCCGCCGGTGCAAAGGATGATATGGCAGTATCTCTACTAAACTCTAATACAATGTATTAAAGTAGTAAATAAACTGATTTTGGATGAGTTTAACAGCTGTAATATCACTATTCGTGATGGATTCGGATTTAAGCATATGGGTATTCATTATCCGAACTCATATATAAAATATATAATCTTTTTAGTTATTTTTTAATAGATATTTGAATTTAATTGGATTTATTTTAATGTTTATAAATGTAATTTAATTATAAATTTTTTGTTTATATTTATTTTGAGTTTATATTTTTTTGTTTACTTTTGAAAAAACATTAATAAATTGATACTTAAGTGGAAAAACCCTCATAAAAACACATTTACTTAGTTTATTTTTAGCATTCGCACGCCTATACTTTACGGTTCACATTTACAAAATTGACCAAAATTCACATCTACTATTTACACGGCAGAAAGCTCGAATGCAAATGCTAATGGGCGCATGGATGACATAATGACGCTGACTAAAATAATTATAAAAATATAAATGTACTTGACTCATTTTTCTAGTTGCACGCACCTATATATACTTTTTGGTCATTTGTAATATCCCCACCTATAAAAGAGAATATAGATATAAACTATAACGTTTTACCAACAGCAATATGCAGTATTAGGTTCTTCTTAATTCCGTTAGTCTGGTTAATTAAGGTTCTCCTAATTCCAACAAAAGCCATAACGAAAGGATGTTGAGGATTTCATGAGTATGTCTCTCTCTTAAGGACAATAATAATATTGATTCTTTTTCAAATATAAGGTTTTAGGATAATATTATTAAAGCTGAAATCTTGAAATAGAAAACTATCGGATTCAAAGATTTGAAATTTGATAAATTTGCATTTAAATTCGAAACTCTGAATTAAAATTAATAATACCAAGTTAAAATTTATCGACCCAAAGATGTATTATTAAAAAAAAAGAAATAAAAAATCGTTTATTGGATTGTATTCACATATTGATACTTACAAAAGAGAGGCCAGCTTGGAGTCGCGCATGAATCCGTTGAATTTTTTAAGAATATCTTTGCTTTTACTATGGTCCCAATTAAAGGTGCATTACCAGTTTTTGGTACTAACGTTTAATTAGAACTGAGGGAATGGCTATGAAAGGTCCCAATGCAACTAGATCTTTGAAAAGGATTGTGGCTACATGTGCTTGCCAAAATATGAAACCCTAAATTACTGTAGTTGGCTTTTGTTTGTTTAGATAACAATACATTATTTATTTTAATTTATTAATATATTTTTCTTTTACAAAAGTAATATGAAATTTCTTGGTAAAAAAAAATTAACGAAATTTCAATTCCAACTCCATGCAATGCAAACTCTATCCTTGCACCTCCCACTATTGAGCTTATATATCCTACAATGCAAAGATGTAATACAATAGTGTTGTATTAGTTAATACACTCTATATTAACTTCTAGATTAATTTAATCCATAATCACTAGATTTATATTTTAATTAATAACAACTTGATTAAAAAAACTCATAAAAATACCTTAAATTTTTTAAATATTACAACTAAAGTCATTTTGATTGGAAAATTATCAATCCGACATCGGAACTCGTGACAAGTTATAGCAGTTTGAAACATCTACATGTCATGTTATGAAAATTTTAATGTGTCATTTTTTGGAATATTCCAAACTGAAGCTTGTCACATTCGCATTCCGACTCTATATTCTCATTTTTCAGTCAAATTGATTTTAGTTGTAATATTTTAAAGGTTAAAATATTTTTACGGTACAATTTTTTTTAATGACGAGTTGTTATTATTTTATAAGTATAGAGAACATGAATGAAATAACCTATTAATTTAGATCGAATTGCACTAGGTGAATATTTCAAAAATTGGATTAATTAGGCCTCATTTGGTTTAGCTATTAAGTATAATTGTTAGCTGGTATTTGTTGCGGGTACAGCTGATACCCAATAAAAAAAAAACTGATAATGAATTTATTTTCAGTGTTTGATAAAACTCTGTGTACATGATGTTCTTCTATTATAAATTTACCACAGCGAAAATTTAAAATTTTGAAACCATGACCATGGAACTTTCATGATAAATAGAATTGATCAACCATAAAGATGTAGAAAAGTTTATTTCTTTGAGCTTTTTTTCTTCTCCTACCTTGTTTTATTTCTTACCGGAATGTGGAAAACCACAGTAATCCAATTGAATCACCTTCAACTAGGGGTGAGCATGGTTGGTTAACCGGTGCATGAGTTCCAGTCCATTAATATCGATTTTTTGAAATTTCAGTCCATTAACCAGTCCATTACCATCGGTTAACCAGTCCATCGGTTTCGGATTTTCGGATCAGTTACCCAATATTTTTCGGTTAACCACTATAATTATAAATATATTCATAAATAAAATTAAAATGTTCAAGATAGTTAAAATATAAATTTTTTCACTATAATATAACATTATTGTTGTTAAAATAAAAATATTTGGTGGATCTAAGTAAATTTGTTTTTAAAAATTAATATTTAATAAGTAAATATATTAACCGGTCCATAATCACTTTTAATTAGATAAATTGTTATATTTACTAATAGCCAATTAAAAAAACTTAAAAACTTTAAAATAATTAGTATAATGAAAAAAAAGTACATGATTACCTTTAATTATGATAAATTGTTATAAATTATTAATAAATTAATAAATTAACTAAAAATTCGGTTTCGCTTCGGTTAACCAGTCACATGAGTCAAAAATCATTAACCGGTCCATTAATATCGGTTTTTTCAAAACATTAACCATTAACCAGTCCATTACAATCGGTTAACCAGTCCATCGGTTCGGTTTCGAATTTTTTTTTCAGTTAACTAAGTCCATCGGTTTTTTTGCTCACCCCCACCTCCAACGGTAATCAACACAAGGTAGGTAATCTTTAGAAATGGACTTTTCAATTTTAGCAACGGATACATAAAGTTTTAGCAACGGATATAACCTTTAAGTGACGGTTTAGGTAGCTTCTAGCAAGCGGAGGAGTCTTTTAGACAAAAGTTTCAGTGACAGTTTTTTTGACATTTAGCAACAACGATTAAGTGGTGATCTTTTAGCGATGGAAGTCTTTTGCAGATAGTTATGTTGACTTTTAGCTACAACTTTGTTTTCTTTACTGACAGACATTTTCAGTTTTAGCAGCAGATTTGCATCTTTAGCGACAACATGGAAGTTTTCTGGCGATGTCGTTCTTGACTTTCAGCAACAGATTTGTTCCATTTATTGACGCATGTTGGTTTTAATGGCGGATAGCAGCTTTTAGTAACGGTTTGGAAGTCTTTTTGCAACCTTTCTCATGACCTTTAGCAACAACTTGTTCTCTTTAGCAATGGATGTTTTCTATTTTAGTGAGGGACTGGTCATCTTTTAGTTGTTGACTTTTAGCAATAATTTTGTGCTCTTTAGCAATAGATGGTTTCAGTTTTAGAGGTTGGCACTTAAATTTTTAGCGACAGTCTTGTAATCTTTTAGCGACTGATATCGCATCCTTTAATGACAGTTTTGTTGACTTTGAGCAACAATTTTGTTTTATTTAGTGATAAGATATTTTAATTTTTGCAAGGCATTGTCATCTTTTAGCGACGGTATGGACATCCTTTAGTGACGTTGCTATGACTTTTAGCAACAGTTTTGCAACACATTAATTCAAATTTAATCCAATTTATTCATTTTTTTAAAAAAAAAAAAGAAAAAAAGGAAAACATTTCATAAACTAGTTTGGTTGGGTTATCTTATATGTAACTAAATATTTTAAATTGCATGGTTTTGATTATCTGGATGTATATGGATATATAAGAACCTTAAGATTAAATTCGTTAAATATCATGTTCATACCAAACAATTAAGTAATTAGATATATTTCAATTAATTTTTTTTAGTTATTAGTTGAAACAGTAAATTCATAGCATCAGTAATGAGTTATTGATTTTGGACCATGAGTGCTAGATTGCAAGTTAATTCTGGTCCATTTATTAAGTTTAGGCCACCAAACATGTGGCATTGTCTCATAATTAAGTGCAGTTAAGTGTGGAAAATTATGTGCATTTTAGTACCACATACATATTACTCCCTCCGTTCCTAAATAAGTGTCACTTTTGTTGTTTTCACTATAATTAAAAAATATTAATTAGACTTGAATTTAAGAAAAAATTGAGTGATTCAATATATATTGAATGTTTAAATGTATAAATTTAAATCTAATTGGTTAATTTGTATGGGAAAAGAAAATTAAATTGAAAAAAAAAATTAAATTGCATTGAAAATTTAAAAGTGACAGATAAATGAAATTTGGATTTTTATAAAAAATGACAGATATTAAGAAACGGAGTGAGTAGTAATTAGAGTGAGCCAATATTAATTATATATCAATAAATTACCTTACCATGCACGAGGTTATTAAATACGTTGGGCTGACACACACACACACACACACGGACCTCTAATTAAGCTGCATTAACCATTACTTCTTATATATATATATATATATATATACACACACACACACACATGGACCTCTAATTAAGCTGCATTAACCATTACTTCTTACTATGCACGAGTTTATTAAATACGTTGGGCTGACATATATTTATTTTATATATATGGTCCTCTAAGCTGCATTAACCATTACTTCTTCCATCGTTAGCCATCTTAGATATCCCGAAGCCAAAAAAAAAACGACGACGACAACAACAACCACCACCACCTTGTATATGGAAAGCGTTGGATTTGTGACCCTAAATTTCTCGTAATTATGACTTGGAATACTTATTTTTTTTTTGAGCAAATTTTGTTTCTTATTTAAAGTATAAGTAAAGATTTTTCTATTTCTATACTAAATAGGAAGTTTTGGTACTCTAAAATTTTTATCAACTTGAAATATAGAATATAGACTTTATAAATATCGATAAGTGATATTTCTTTTTGTGCGGAAAGATAAAGGTGCTAAATTTTATTTACAATCCACACATTTTACGGGTTGATTTTACCCACGGTCACTCAACTTATCATTTATCACCCAAAAGTAACCGACTTTTTTTTTTCTTACTTAAATGTCACTGAACTTTTAATATTTTTGCAAAAGAGTCATGTTGACCGGAATCCGGCAAGGAGTCTCGCCGGATTGATGACATGGCATGCCATGTCAGAAATTACATGTCGTTTAACAATATTTCTAACAAATACTACATCTAAATCAATTTCACTCACGGTCACTAAACTTATCATTTATCGCGTAAAAATAACCAACTTTTTCTTTTTTCAACTTAAATGTTACTGAATTTCTAACATTTTTGCAAAAAAGTCATGTATTTACTATTTATCGCCACGTGTCATATGCCATGTCATCAATCCGGTAAGGGTCTCGCCGGATTCCGGTGTACATGACGTTTTTGCAAAAATGTTAGAAGTTCAGTGACATTTAAGTCAAAAAAAAAGTCGGTTACTTTTGTGCAATAAGTGATATGTTGAGCGAGCATGAGTGAAATTGACCTCACATTTTACCATTACAGATGTTAGGTAACTATCCAATGGCATTTAAAAAAGTAGCATCAAAAAGATTGGTTAGAAGATTAATTAGAGAAAGCCATAATTGCAATGTTGTTCAAAAAGTAATTTCTTATTAGGATTTGGTTTTAAAATCAAAATTGCTCTAATTTTGCTATTATACTTTCTCAGCAGACAATTAGGTGGATCTATATTTATCCATTGATATACATACCAGTAATAAATTGTAATAACAAGTTACACGTTTTGCCATTACGGACATTAGGTGACTATTCGATGACATTTAAAAAAGTGGCATCAAAAATATTGAGTAGATCGAAGACTAATTTGAGAAAGTGATCATAACTGCAATGTTGTTCAATGATAACGGTTGGATTCTCGAAGCGTCTTCTCGGATTGACCACCTGAAAAACTTAACAAAATCGACGGGTTTCTGATGATAAAAGTTTCGACGATCAAGTCAGTGAATTAACTAAAAATAGGGATTCTATGTAAAAAGTTCAGAGAGAGATGAATATACCTATTACTTTCCTTTATATAGAGCTCTTTTCCTAAGCCAAATAGGAAATAGGATCCTGAATAGGAGGAAATCACCTTAATCTCTTGATTGGTGCTTGATTCCTAATTTGTGAGAATTTGTTGAGTGATTCTTGGTACTTTCCATCATTAAGGGATCAAAATCTGCACAATATCTGGAAAATACCCGTGAATGATGACTTTTCATATTCTGATACCGAGCTGTTATGGTGACCGAACTACTGATATGACAGATATCCGAATGAGCCTAGTTACCTAACTCTTCAAATGAGAGTCCGGTTCGCAACACGTGATCAGAAGGGCGCTGCCGATCTCCAATTCAAAGAGTCCAGTTACCATAAGTCCACCCCCCCCTCAAGTGATGACATTCATGTCATTAGAGCGTTGATCTGGCACTCAAAGATAGCACATGGGTATCAACCTATGACGCTTTGAAGACAGCTGTGCGCGTGACCCTTAAAAAGCGTGGACAGGCACTTCGTTCACTGTGATCTGACGGCTGTGTCAGGCACTGAAGTGATGGCATCTCTTCGACAACCGTGCAAGGAGTAATTACTGCCAAATCATCCAATCAGCACTTGCCATCTGTTCGCATCTGAGTGGCTCAGTTTTCCTATAAATATCAGTCCCTTCTCCTCTCTTTCACTTTCTTTTTTCTTAGGGATTTCGATTTTTCTTTCTTTATTCTCTTCACTTCTCTCTTGTGCGATTTTGACTTCTTCTGGCCTGATTCTTCGTCTCTGATCGTGCCTCTTCTAAAGCTTCCACTATTCCCTTCCGATTTCGGGTTAGTATTTTACCTTCCTTTTTCTTTCTTACAATGAGTGCTTCTGAGAGTTCATCTGAGAGGGTGAGAGTGGAGGAGGGACTTTTACAAGATGATATACCAGAGCCTCCTGGTTCCAGCCAATCAGAGCCATCGAGGAAGAAAGAGCCCAGGAGGAATCCTCGTGTAGGGAGCATAAGCTCGGTCGTGAGGAGCAGCGAGATGTTAGAACTGCATGAGAGTTTGGGGATTCCTGAAAACTATAGGATTCGAGTACCCGGGGCCAGCGTTCGAGATAACACAAAGTTCTCGGGCAGAAAAACCATAGCAGTTTATGAGGCTGATTCAAGACTGGAATGAGCCTTCCCCCAACAGCTTTTGAAATCGAACTGATGAATTTCTATGGTTTAACCATGAGCCAAATTCATCCAAATGCTTGGCGAACTATATCCGCCTTGTAAATGTGGGCAACCGACAATAACATCGACTTGACACTTCGGCTCTTTCAGTCTACTCATGTGGTTGGACTCCGGGTCACAACAGAGGATCATAACTATGTCCAGGCCTGATCTGGTTATGGGGTTTTCAAGGGAAACCCAGAATTTTTGAAGAATTGGAAAAACCGATTCTTCATTGTCGAAAGCGATAACAACTTCAGCTTCCGGACAATATGGGCTCGGTATGTCAATAAGAACGACAACCTCCTTCTTCTTACTAATGAGGAGGAGCGAACTCTGACCCGATGGAGAGCTTTAGCTCAGACCAAAATTGATATAAGGGATCAACTCATGTCCGGCTTAGAACGAATAGAATCATCTCGGCGTCATAGAAGAGGTATTTTTTTTTAACAACTTTTTTGTTCTAATACTTTCTCATTGTTCGGTTTTTTGCAGAAATGAAGAGAATCGAAGTGCTGAGCATGGTGGAGATAATGAGGGCCAAGAGGCAGAAAATATATGCTCGCTCAAAGCCTGTTGAGCCTTCACAGGAGACCCCCACAGCGGCCTCCCCCCATAGCCCAATGCCATCAGCTCCGGCCTCTAGCTCGGTCCCAATTGGCATGCTCGATGATACTCCATCCCCAAACCAAACAACGGTTGCTCCTTCAGCTGAACACCCGATAACTTTTGGGCCCTTATCCCCCGAGGACAATGCAAGAGCGGGGACATCCCGTGCCAAGCTCGAAAAAAGGGACATACGAGCCCTCGCTGATGAGATTTGTGACATATGCAAAGAAGAAGGGGACGATTACTCGCATAATAACCCCGTCTATCTTTATTTTGTGCACCAAATTTCTTGTCCTCCGAAGGGAATTGCGCCTTACATGCGCTATAATGCCGAGGAGTTAAGCACTGTTATCAAGAGGCATCAGATTGAGGTAAGATTTCGATCTCAAATCATGTTTCGACCTTTTTTGATTACCATATGTTCTGAGTCCTCAACTGTTCCTTCACAGGGGTCAATGATTGGCAGAGCTATCATCGCTAAGATGAATAGGCTGATTATGGCCTAGAAGAAGGAAATGCTAGTTGTGGCCGGTCAGAGATTTCGAGCTAATGCCGCGGAGGCTAAGTTGAAGGATAGTGAGAAAAGGGCTTTGGAGGCCGAGGTTAAAGCTACCAATGCACTGCAAAAGGTTGCGGAAGCTGAGGAAAAGGCAGCTGTGAGCGAGCAAGGAAGAGTTGAAGAGGCAGCCGAGCTGAAGAAAGTTCAGACAAAGCTCGAGGAGGCTAACAAGGCGAGGGCCGAGCTAGAAGAAAAATATTCCGAGCTGAATTATAAGTCGTTGGAGTTAGCTGTTGACAAGTGTCTTACGTATAGTGAGAAACTTTTCGACGCTGTCAAAGGGCGATATCCCAATATGGACTAGTCTTGGTTGGACGAAGTATATCCGGATGAATAGACCAGCTTGTATTGTTTTTTACTTAATAAAATCTGAATTTTCTTTTATTGCCGATCTCTTTAACCTGTTATCATAAATAACCATACTGCACAATCAATTTAACATCCATGCGTGAATGTAATAGTGGATTGTATGTTTATCCGAATGATCACTGTAGACACCGGGTCCCGAGCTCAACATAAAAATGGCAATGGTGATTTTTTGATCCTTGATTATTCCCTCCGAAAGAAAAACCAAAAAGAAAATATAAATAAAAAATATATATAAATATATGTGTGTGTAAAATTAATTAATTTTGTTATTAGTTACTTGAGTAATTAATATTATGGTATAATTAAAGTTTAAAGTGTATAATTAATTAGATAAATAGATAAATATATAGGATAATTTAAATGGATTAATTAGTGTAATGGATTAATTAATTAGATAAATTATATATTGAGTAGATTAATTATATTAATATGTGATGTGTGTAATGTTTAATTATTGTAATATTTAATTAATTGAATATATTAATGTGTAATGTTTAATTAATATGTGCATGTTTAATTAGTATGTGTATGTGTGTGTATTAGTTTTAATTAAGTTAAACTAATTAAAGTTAAAAAATGAGAAAAAGGAGGGAAATTAAGGAAATGACTATTGTGCCCTTAACCCTAGTTTGAGGGTGTATAAAAAGAAAATGATGAGTAGAAAGAAAAGAAGGGGGTCGGCAGATCAAAGAGAGGAAAAGCCAAGCAAAAGAAAGAAAAAAGGAAAAGAAAGAAAAAGGAAAGAAAAAGAAAGGAAAGAAGAGAGGAAGAGCAGACCCAGGAACCAAACGCCGGACCGGAGAGAAGAAAAAGGAGAAAGGAGAGAGGGAGAAGGCGTCGCCTTCGCCGGCCACCCCCGACGCCGGATTCAGGCACGCGCCCCACCGGAAGAACCACCACGTCCGGGCGCACCCAGACGTCGCCGCCGCTTCTCCATCGGACTCCGGCAACTGGCGCGTGAGGGAGAAGGACCCGGACCGCTTTATCGCGTTTTCCGGCGACGGTGGACCTCCGATCGGCGCGTGGACACCGGATTTGGACTCCCGACGAGGCGATCTACCGTCCGGTGTTGGCGGTGCCGTCAACCGTCGCTCCGGCCAATCTCCGGCGACCTAAATCCGGTAAGCCTATTTTATATTAATTTATTTTAATATATTATTAATTAATATTAATTAATATTATTATTTATTTATTTATTTATTATTATTATTATTAATATTTATTTAATTTCTGAATTATTAATATTATTATTATTATTATTATTATTATTATATTTATTTACTTAATTTCTGTTTATTAATATTATTATTATTATTATTATTATATATTTATTTGATTTTTGTTATTATTGTTATTATTATTATTATTATTATTATTTAATTTCTGTTTTTATTATATTTATTTATTTAATTTCTGTTATTATTATTATTATTATCATTATAATATTATTATTATATTTATTCATTATTCTGATTTATTATTAATATTATTAATATTATTATTATTATTTATTATTGTTATTATTTATATTTATTTAATATTATTATGTTAATATTATTATTATTATTATCATTGATATTATTATTATTATTATTGTCTAATTTGTGTTAATTTTATGTTGATGTTATTATTTAATTGATTTGTGATTATTTAATTTTATGTATTATTATTATCATCATTATTATTATTGTTAGAATTTAGTTATTTATTTATGTATTCATTTATTTATTTATTTAGAAATATGTAATCATTATTGTATGTATTTGTGGTCTGTAATAATAAAATGATTTTCGACCGCTACTAAAAAGAACCAACACACAAATGTTTCCCGCTAAAAAGAATGTTTGCTAAATAAAATTGGACCAATGTCCTATTTTACCCAATAAAATCATCACATAAAAATCGTTTTCCATAATAAACACATGCGGGACCAAAGTCCTCAAAATAAATGAATAACCCGTTTTATGCATGTATAGTACATTTATAAATGGGAGTTGTATTCCGCTCCCAAATATTATTGTAAATTTATTTTACGCTTTAATGCTATTTTATTTTATGCTCTTGAATGAATAAATTGTGCTTTAACCAAACTTGCATTGTGTGGAGAGAGAGCGAACTAATAAATTCAAAACTCAATTGTAAACTTAAGCAAGGTACGAATAAATGAGAAGTCCTAAACCCTGCTCTGGTCTTTGGGCTCAAGAGGCTAGAGGTTATCCTCCAAGACACCTCTTGTGTCACGAGACTTAGACGTTAATCCTAGGTCTCATGGCCCAATATGGATAAAATGCGCAAGTCTTAGGCTCTCCGAGGCGAGAGAAACTTTCCTAATGTTCTATTGGGTGGCGACTCCATGAAACCTCTTTGTTGCCCAACATAGACGCACTTGCGATTTATCGCAAGCTGTTGACGGACCCGCAATTGCCCCGATCGCCCACGTGCGGGCGGTCCGAACGGGCGGCCGCGGGGATTCGGCGCGCGTCACAGTGGCGACTCCGCTGGGGATGTATTTGAGACTTTGATTCGAAAGTACCTTGATTAAAATTTACAATTGAGTTTTAGTTTACAAAATTCGCTTTTTCTCAAAATTGCATTGCATATCATTAGAGTTTTAGAATATGCTAGTTTGGTCCCTTTATCATCCCCGGTGCGTTCCCGAAGCACGACCTCATTTTCACTCAATTTGGGGAAGTGTTAAGGATAATCACCAGCCCAAGCCTCGTACCATCGTGGTATATAAAATGGTGACCCGATCGGTCGTTATGCTCGTGATGAGCTAGACCCGTCGGCAGGGATCATGCTTGGGTAGCCTCAAAGTAACACCACCTTTTGACCAAAGCTCATGTAATAGCAATAGAAATCTCCACTAGGTGAAATGTACCATAATACTGTGCTTGCTATATGGGCCATAATATATTGAACAAAATCAATCAAATCAGATGATTTTCATCAAAGGCTTTCATGCCCCGAGGGGCTCATCTTGATTTAATCGAATTGTTTAAATATATGATGGCCAAACATCCATGCGCATGTGCTTTAAAGTAAGAGTTGTTATGCTGCCGGTTTTTCACCGTGCACTATACGCTTCCATTGGGTTCCCTGTTAACCCTGGGATAAAGCCCACCTAGGAAAGAGACCGCACGACTTCGTGTGTGGGAGAAATAAGGTTGGAAGGTTCTGCCTGCTTGCATGTGGCTGTGAATGCTGCACAACATGCACATACATCACATGTCAAAAAAAAAACATAATAAAAAAAAATCAATCAAAAATCAAAAAAATATATAAAATGAAAAAGTAAATAAAATAAAAAATATACATTTCATATTGTGTATATATCCTTTTGCCTACATATTATTCATGTGCATATACCATCATGTATATAACTTTTGCATTGCATCGCATAATTGCAATTTATTGATTTTTTCATTTCATTCGTACAATTCACGATCATGCATTGTATATTGTCATGCACGCATCATTCTAACAATTTAAATCACGATCATGCATTGTATATTGTCATGCACGCATCATTCTAATAATTTAAATTTTCAGCCATCATAAATTCATCCAAATGGATTAGAGACCCTAATGGTCGATTAGTAAGGACAGACTCGCCCTTTGGATTGCTCGAATTAGTGCTTGATTGGGATCCTGAGCCATTCTCAGCATCTAGTACTTCATCCTCATGATTCACGAGTATCCACTATTCCACAACCACCTGTTGATCCACGACAACCAATAGCCCATGCTGGGGGCAAGCCGAACCACCTGCTGGTGGAGAGGCTCTTTTTATTGGCAATGCTACTGTCAACCTGTCAATGAGCATGGAGCTGCGACACTTATTGAGCCAAAAAGGGCAAGAGTTCATAATCCCGAGGAGGATTTTGTGGAAGAAGATGAGATTAAGGACATAGTAGCCCACCAACGCTGGCCAGTTAACAGATCAATGCTAAATTCTGATGAACTAAAATCAAGATCTTATCAACAATAAAGAAATTGTAGACCTAGAGAAGAAGGGGAAATAAAAGCTGATGACAGATGAACAATGTTTTTTCGTACTTGTATAATATTTCTAATGATTTCATTTTTTATGATCATGATACATTCATTCATTTTGACATTAATTCAATTAATACTACTACATTTAATCTTGGAACTTTGAAAAATTCAAAGAAAATCTTGATAGCATCTGATATAACTCCTGAAGAGAGAGAGATTCAAAGAGAAAGAAAAAATAATAAGAAAGAAAAACTAGTTGCAATTAGGAGATTGGATGAAAACTCACTAAGAGCACTAGAACCTTTCTGATTACCCGTCGAAGCGATCTCTGGATAAGACAGGACCTGGAAAATGATTTAGGCACTATTTTTTTGTATAGCTCTCTAAACGACTATTTCCTACCCTTGTTCTGCAATCACTTGCTAGCCCATTGAGCTTTTATGCAGGTATGCTCAATGCGTACCAATTTCGTTGTTACACACATTAAAACTACCCCCTCGCCTAAAATGATTTTGGCTTCCCCTTAGAAGAGTGGCCGCTCTAAAACTGATGGATGTACATTTGAACAATTCTTTGGACTATTAAAAAAAAAATTGCCTTGATAAGAGCAAGTTCAGACTTTGAAAAGAGGGTTTAGTCATGTATGAAAGGCATGAGCTCAAAAAAAAAAAAAGAGAAGCGAAAGCAAAAAGAAGAAAAAGAAAAAGAAAAATGAAAAATCCAAAAAGAAAAAATGAATGAAAAATGAAAGAAAAAAAAGCAAAGAAAACGAAAAGAAAAAAAAAAAGAATAAAAAAGAGAGCTCAAAATGGTGACCAATTGACTAGTTTCAATGATTGACCTTCTGATCTCAAGGTGCTAAAATGTTATCGAGTCCAAATTCAAGAATACTTTTGAGCCGAGAACGGTTCATCCATCAGTTGAGAAAATATCGCGGCCATTTTTCTCTAGCGACCTGATCTTTCTTTGACAACCATCTACCTAAACCTGAAATTACAACCAAAGTAAGACCTCTTGATTCTGGGTCCAGTCTTATCCAATTAGCGGAGATGACCTTCTAAGAAGGTTTGGTACGTAAGAAGAGGCCTATGGTGTTTCTTGAGCTTCAAGCAAGAAGCCATAAGTGCATTCATGCATTCGAGTTAAGTCTCGTCTCCGACGTTGCTTCTAGAATTTGCATTCAAAAGATTAAATGAGAGCAGAGAGAAAATATTCAATCATGAGAATCAAGAAGAGAGCGGATTGATAACAGGAGTTTGATGCTTTCAAGATCCATCCCGAGATTGGATGAGCTTTTGTATCTTGAGATTAATGCCAAATAATGACCATATATTATGAAATCAAATTGAAATATGTGCATTTATGCAATGGTATTGATGTAACCAGAGTAGTTCATCTTATGTACAAAAGAAAAAAAAGAAAAAAAGAGAAAAGAAAAAAAATAAGAAAAAAAAAGAAAAAAGGCCGTTAGAGATGAAAACCGTAATTGGCGCTCTAAGCAAAAGTTAGGCCAAAAGACAGGTTGAAAACCTGAAAACAGGCGGTCTGTCCTAAAAAAAAAAAAAGAAAAAAAAAGAGAAAAAAAAGAAAGAAAAAAAAAAGAAGAAAAAGCCGCTGGATTGGGTTGGGTCCATTCCGGGCAAAAATAAGGCACATGGTTATGTGAAAATCCGAAAGGACGCATTTCCCGCCAAGAAAAGCTAGTGTGAAAATCCATAAGGAACGCACTACCTTAAAATAATGACTACAGGTTTCAGACGAGAACCTCACGATCCCCAAAGAACATGAAATTCAAAGGCAATTCCAGAAGGCACTGATCTTACTGCAAATTGCAATCAAATCGGCTGTCGCCTCCAAATCCAATTAGATGAATTTTTATACTGCATTGCTGCATACATACGCATCTCACGTGCATGCTCAAAAATTTTTTTATGCATATCTGCCTTTCTAAGTCTCGCAGAAAAAGAGACTCGAATACGACACCGGCAGAATCCGAGTGGCGACATCATTCCAAGCATCAATCAAGACAATTAACCCAAGACCTCTCAGGGGGCAGTTATCAGAAACGTGAAGTCCTTTGAGGAGGCAAATCTCGAAGCCCTCTGAAGAGGTCTATTCCCTAAGCTCCCTAAGGAGATAAATCCCACACAACATCATGCATACAACTTCTTGTGTATATTTTGTGCATCTGATTTTGCAGAAAATATCTGAATGACCGCTCAAAAGGGCAGTCCAGGAGGACACCCAGTCCGGAAGGACATCCATTTCAGAAGAACAACATCAGCACTTTGTAAGTCTGGAGCAGACTCAGTGCAGCTCAAGAGAGCAACCCCCGCACTTTGTAAGTCTGGAGCAGACTCGGTGCAGCTCAAGAGAGCAACCCTCGCACTTTGAATCTTGGTAGCGATTCAGTGCAAACTCTTCGAATCTTGGTAGCGATTCAGTGCAAACACTTCGAATCTTGGTAGCGATTCAGTGTAGTTCGCGCTTTGTAAGTCTGGAGCAGACTCGGTGCAGCTCAAGAGAGCAACCCCCGCACTTTGTAAGTCTGGAGCAGACTCGGTGCAGCTCAAGAGAGCAACCCTCGCACTTTGAATCTTGGTAGCGATTCAGTGCAAACACTTCGAATCTTGGTAGCGATTCAGTGCAAACACTTCGAATCTTGGTAGCGATTCAGTGTAGTTCGCGCTTTGTAAGTCTGGAGCAGACTCGGTGCAGCTCAAGAGAGCAACCCCCGCACTTTGTAAGTCTGGAGCAGACTCGGTGCAGCTCAAGAGAGCAACCCTCGCACTTTGAATCTTGGTAGCGATTCAGTGCAAACACTTCGAATCTTGGTAGCGATTCAGTGTAGTTCGCGTTTTGTAAGTCTGGAGCAGACTCGGCGCATTCACAAAATTCTCCAAGCCCTCTGAGGAGGCAAAATCTCCAAGTCCTCTGAGGAGGCAAAAATCTCAAAGTCCTCTGAGGAGGCAAAATTCTCAAAGTCCTATGAGGAGGCAAATTCTCAAAGTCCTCTGAGAAGGCAAAATTCTGAAAGTCCTCTGAGGAGGCAAATTCTCAAAGTCCTCTGAGGAGGCAAATTCTCTAAGTCCTCTGAGGAGGCAAAAGGCAAAAATCCCGAAGTCCTCTGAGGAGGCAAATTCTCCAAGCCCTCTGAGGAGGCAGACCCCCAAAGCCCTCTGAGGAGGCATCTCTCTATCCGACTCTCGGCAAGAAGACAAGGTCTCTGCCACAGGTATGTAATCCCTTCTCTCTTACTCTTTGAATTTTGGCTCACCTAGGTGTCTATGCACTAGCTTCTCCAAAATTGGGGGCAACTGTAGACACCGGGTCCCGAGCTCAACATAAAAATGGCAATGGTGATTTTTTGATCCTTGATTATTCCCTCCGAAAGAAAAACCAAAAAGAAAATATAAATAAAAAATATATATAAATATAAGTGTGTGTAAAATTAATTAATTTTGTTATTAGTTACTTGAGTAATTAATATTATGGTATAATTAAAGTTTAAAGTGTATAATTAATTAGATAAATAGATAAATATATAGGATAATTTAAATGGATTAATTAGTGTAATGGATTAATTAATTAGATAAATTATATATTGAGTAGATTAATTATATTAATATGTGATGTGTGTAATGTTTAATTATTGTAATATTTAATTAATTGAATATATTAATGTGTAATGTTTAATTAATATGTGCATGTTTAATTAGTATGTGTATGTGTGTGTATTAGTTTTAATTAAGTTAAACTAATTAAAGTTAAAAAATGAGAAAAAGGAGGGAAATTAAGGAAATGACTATTGTGCCCTTAACCCTAGTTTGAGGGTGTATAAAAAGAAAATGATGAGTAGAAAGAAAAGAAGGGGGTCGGCAGATCAAAGAGAGGAAAAGCCAAGCAAAAGAAAGAAAAAAGGAAAAGAAAGAAAAAGGAAAGAAAAAGAAAGGAAAGAAGAGAGGAAGAGCAGACCCAGGAACCAAACGCCGGACCGGAGAGAAGAAAAAGGAGAAAGGAGAGAGGGAGAAGGCGTCGCCTCCGCCGGCCACCCCTGACGCCGGATTCAGGCACGCGCCCCACCGGAAGAACCACCACGTCCGGGCGCACCCAGACGTCGCCGCCGCTTCTCCATCGGACTCCGGCAACCGGCGCGTGAGGGAGAAGGACCCGGACCGCTTTATCGCGTTTTTCGGCGACGGTGGACCTCCGATCGGCGCGTGGACACCGGATTTGGACTCCCGACGAGGCGATCTACCGTCCGGTGTTGGCGGTGCCGTCAACCGTCGCTCCGGCCAATCTCCGGCGACCTAAATCCGGTAAGCCTATTTTATATTAATTTATTTTAATATATTATTAATTAATATTAATTAATATTATTATTTATTTATTTATTTATTATTATTATTATTAATATTTATTTAATTTCTGAATTATTAATATTATTATTATTATTATTATTATTATTATTATTATATTTATTTACTTAATTTCTGTTTATTAATAATATTATTATTATTATTATTATTATATATTTATTTGATTTTTGTTATTATTGTTATTATTATTATTATTATTATTTAATTTCTGTTTTTATTATATTTATTTATTTAATTTCTGTTATTATTATTATTATTATCATTATAATATTATTATTATATTTATTCATTATTCTGATTTATTATTAATATTATTATTATTATTATTATTATTATTATTTATTATTGTTATTATTTATATTTATTTAATATTATTATGTTAATATTATTATTATTATTATCATTGATATTATTATTATTATTATTGTCTAATTTGTGTTAATTTTATGTTGATGTTATTATTTAATTGATTTGTGATTATTTAATTTTATGTATTATTATTATTATCATTATTATTATTGTTAGAATTTAGTTATTTATTTATGTATTCATTTATTTATTTATTTAGAAATATGTAATCATTATTGTATGTATTTGTGGTCTGTAATAATAAAATGATTTTCGACCGCTACTAAAAAGAACCAACACACAAATGTTTCCCGCTAAAAAGAATGTTTGCTAAATAAAATTGGACCAATGTCCTATTTTACCCAATAAAATCATCACATAAAAATCGTTTTCCATAATAAACACATGCGGGACCAAAGTCCTCAAAATAAATGAATAACCCGTTTTATGCATGTATAGTACATTTATAAATGGGAGTTGTATTCCGCTCCCAAATATTATTGTAAATTTATTTTACGCTTTAATGCTATTTTATTTTATGCTCTTGAATGAATAAATTGTGCTTTAACCAAACTTGCATTGTGTGGAGAGAGAGCGAACTAATAAATTCAAAACTCAATTGTAAACTTAAGCAAGGTACGAATAAATGAGAAGTCCCGAACCCTGCTCTGGTCTTTGGGCTCAAGAGGCTAGAGGTTATCCTCCAAGACACCTCTTGTGTCACGAGACTTAGACGTTAATCCTAGGTCTCATGGCCCAATATGGATAAAATGCGCAAGTCTTAGGCTCTCCGAGGCGAGAGAAACTTTCCCAATGTTCTATTGGGTGGCGACTCCATGAAACCTCTTTGTTCCCAACATAGACGCACTTGCGATTTATCGCAAGCTGTTGACGGACCCGCAATTGCCCCGATCGCCCACGTGCGGGCGGTCTGAACGGGCGGCCGCGGGGATTCGGCGCGCGTCACAATCACAACCGAGCGATTATTAAGTACTTTGGTTTTGATAACATCATCATTGCTAATAAAGTCAATTGATAATCGAACCGATGCTCATGTGGCGATAATGTCGAGCGAGCTCTTCGGGAAATGCTAAAGCAAATATTGTGATATCGATATAACCGAGCTTTGCAATAAGTTATAGAAATTAACGGCTTTCACGGCTTTGTAGCTGAGCTTATCAAAAAATAACACTTAGCCAAAAAAATGCTCGATGGCATTATAGCCGAGTGAGCGATATAGATGGTCTTATTACTGAATATGAGGATGTATGCCCTGACGGCGGTATAATTGATGTTGTTGTAATAACATTTGGTTGCTAAATGGTGAAATTGCCGAGTTAGAGCAACCATATTGCAGATAATAAAAGATACAATTTTTTCATGAATATACCTCTTTTATTGGTATTTTAGCTAGTACAATTGCTTTTATGGTGATAAAGCCGAGCTAAGTGAAATACAATACCAGACAAAAATGCTCGATGGCGTAATAGCCGAGTGAGCGATAAGAGTGTAAAGCCGAGCTGCAGATCCGAGGTTACTGATAATAGATCTTCAAATTTGAAACATTCCATGAATGAGGAAGTATCTTTCCAGAGGAGTCCTTCAACCTGAATGCTCCACCCCTAACTTCATTTATTAAGTAAGGACCTTCCTAGTTAGGGTTTAGCGTTCCCACTCCCGCAAATATTTGGGATGCAACCACCTTCTTGAGAACGAGCTGTCCGATTCTAAACGTCCTCGGTCTTATGTTTCGATCGTGATAGGACGACATTCTTTGCTTGTAGGCAACAGATTGTACTTGAGCAAACTCCCTCTGTTCCTCCAGTCTATCCAGCTGACATAGTAGGTTCGATACATTTTTCACAGCATCAAACTCGAAGTTCCGATATTGGGCATACCGATTTCACAAGGAATAACAGCCTCTGTCCCATATGTGAGTGAGAAAGGGGTCTCTCCCGTTGCTGTTCTTGGTGATGTTCAGTAGGCCCACAAAACGTTGTATAGTTCGTCTACCCAGAGATCTTTCGATGCATCAAGTCTTTTCTTCAATCCTGCAAGAATGGTTCGGTTAGTGACCTCGGTTATACTATTAGACTGTGGGTGGTACACCGAAGTGAAGCAAAGCTGGATCTTCAATTCCGAACAATATCCTCTGAATGCTGAACAATCAAATTGTTTGCCATTGTCTGTTATAATGGAGTGGGGGACCCCGAACCTTGTAATGATGAACTTCTGAACAAACTTGATAATGTTCGCCGGTGTGATTGTTGCTAAGGGTTCTGCTTCTACCCACTTTGTGAAGTGGTCCACTGCCACAACTAAGAATTTCTGTTGTCTTGTTGCCAAGGAAAAAGGGCCTATAATGTCGATTCCCCACTGAGCAAATGGCCAAGGACTGTGTATCGGTGTAGACACCGGATCCTGAGTCAGCCTAGATCAGAGTTAACCAATGATGATAAATTGCCTATTCACGGGCGAAAATGTTTAAAGTAACGATTTTCTTGTCAAATTTGCATTTTAGAATAAAAAATAAAAAAATAATAAAAATATTTTTTAAATTAGTTTTAAAAAATGAAGTTTGAAAATTTTAGTGTTTTTTAGTTATATTTAAAAAAAAAGGGTTGGAAATTCGGATGTCGACGCGCAGCAGAGCACTCGCGCGCTTCTGCGAGCTGCATGTGCGACCGACGGGCGTAGGTCGGCCCAGTCTCGCCGCAAATCTGATTTTTTTGCCCTAAATCCATTTTTTTTTTCATTTTTGACTTCTTTTTACCATTATTTCGGGATTTGAATGATTTTTCCCTTTTTTACGCCCAAATTAAGGAAAATTAGCTAAAAATCCTATTTTTTTATCTAATTAATTATTTTTTCCATTTTTATTCATTTAAGTTGAAAATTTGAAAGGGAATTGAAAAAAAAATCATTTTTTGGCATCAAAAGATCTTATTTTTCTTCTCTTCTTTCTTCAAGAATTCTCTTTACACCATTTTTACATCTTTTTCTCCAAATAAAATTTTTAAGTTAAAAAAAATTCAATTTTTAATATAAAATTTTTCTTGAGACAAAGAAAACCATTCTTTGTTCTTGAGATTTGGATTTTTATTCAATTGTAATTTTTGAGACAAAAAAATCATTTTTTTGTTCTTGAAAATTAAATTTCTTTTCTTCTTTTTAACAATTTTTATCAATAATAATTTTTGAGACAAAGAAATCAATTTTTTGTTCTTGAGAATTAATTTCTTTTCTTATATTTTTTTTAAGCAATTTTCTCTTGAAATAAAATTTCAATTTTTATTATGTTTATTTCTATTTTGTGAATCAAATCAAGGAAATCAATCATATTTTTCATCAATCGAATCCAAAATCTGAGGGTAAACATTCTAGACTTAATCTTTTTAATTTTATTTTTCTTCTATTTATTTTTTGTTCATATTTAATTATTAACAATGTTGATTTTTATATTTATTGTGTTTTTATTTATTTTATGTGATTTTGTATATAGTTTTAACATTTTTCATATTCTTTCTACTTTATTTTATTTAATTGTTTATTCTTCATTTCTATTATTATTTTATTTAATTGTTTATTCTTCATTTCTATTGTTATCATTGTTATCATCATCATCATCATCATCATCATCATCATCATCATTATTATTATTATTATTATTATTATTATTATTATTATCATTTTTTGTGTTAATATGTTAATCTATGTATTTTAATATGTCATTTAATTTATTTGTCATACATAATACATATTTTATTTATTCTAATATATTATTTATTGTTTCATGTGTTTAATTGATTTTTTTGATTTAATTACTAACATCAATTTTATTTGTACTTGATTTTGGTTTCAAATTCTTATTTTTTCTTGTTTGAGCATCCATGCGAGCGAAGGAAGAGATTCGGAGATTGATCATTTTTATTATTTTTAGCATTTTTCCTTTATTTGTATTTTAATTTATTTGTCATGTAATTATTAATGAAATTCTTTATTTTATACACCCTTAATTAAAAATCACACAAAAATATTTTTATAAATAAATTGGCTTTTTCTAATAAAATGGGACCAATGTCCTAATTTTTCATCCAAATAAATTGTCACTTTAAAATTATTTTTTTAACTATGCATGCGAGGACCAATGTCTACATCCTTAATAAATACCCCGTTTTATGCATGATTTACATTTATTTTACAATGTGGGTTGTATTCCGCCCCTAGTTTTGTTGTAATTTATTTTCATATACTTTATTTTAATTATGCTTTCATTTACCGCTTTCCTTGGATTACCGACTTGCTCTCTAATTATTGCATCAAAACGTATGAGAAAATGGATGAAAACTTAAATTCAAAACTTAATTTTAACTTAATCAAGGTATGAATAAATGAGAAGTCCCGAACCATCTCTGGTCTTTGGGCTCAACGAGGCGAGAGAGCCATCTCAATGTTCTATTGGGGTGGGGCCTCCAAGACACCTTTTGTGTCCCATAAAAAGGCTCAAAATTGCACAGTCCTAGGCGCTACGAGGCGAGAGGGCCATCCTAATGTCCTATTAGGGTGGGGCCTCCAAGACACCTCTGGTTTGCCCAAGCGCAAGGCCGAGAGGGCCATCCTAATATTAGGGTGGGGCCTCCAAGACACCTCCGGCTTGCTTATGATGTTCATAGCCGTGCTGTCTCAGGCTCACTGAGACTAGACGAACTTTTTCAATGTTCTATTGGATGGTGACTCCAAGAAACCTCCTTGTTGCCCAAAATAGACGCCCTTGTAATTTCACTTGCAAGTTTTCATGAACCTCATTCCCGAAAACCCTAAGAGTGGGTCTTCGGGGCCTCCTGGGGTTCGGCGTGCGTCACAGTGGCGACTCCGCTGGGGATATAAGAGACTTCGATTCCAAAATATCTTGGTTAAAATTATAATTGAGTATTAATTTAAAAATTTTATCCCTTTTCGAAATTGCATTACATATCATTAGAGCCTTAAAACTATGCTAGTTTGGTCCCTATTCTTACCCTGGTGCGTTCTTGAAGCATGACCCTACGTTCACTCAATGTAGGAAAGTGTTAAGGATAATCACCAGCCCAAGTCTCGTACCATTATGGTATATCAAATGGAGACCCGATTGGTCGTTATGCTCGTGATGAGCTAGACCCGGTGGCAGAAACCATGCTTGGGTAGCCCCAAAATATCATCACCCTTGACCAAAGCTCATGTAACGACAATAGATACTTTCCCTATGTGACATGTACCTTAATACAATGCTTGCTATGTGGGCCATTATATATTGAACAAAATCAACCAAATTAAATGGTTTTTTATCAAAGGCTTTCATGCCTCGGTGAGCCCATCTTAATTTAGTTAAAATGTTTAAATACATAAAGGCCAAAACTCATACGTATTTGCATTAGTTAAGAGATGTTATGCTGCTGGTTTTCCACCGTGCACCATAAGCGTTCATTGGGTTCCCCGTTAACCCATGGATTAAGCCCACCTAGGAAAAAGACTGCATTATCTCGTGTGTGGGAGTAATAAGGTTGGAAGGATCTACTTGCTTGAAAGTGATTGTAAATGTTGCATAACACACTATCATGCATTGTATAAGTCATTCATGCATCATTCTAGCAAGTTAAATTTTTCAGCCATCATAGATTCATCTAAGTGGACTAGAGATTCTGACGGTCGGCTAGTAAGGACAAATCTGCTCTTTAAGTTGCCAGAACTAGTGTCTGACTAGGATTTTGAGTCATTCTCATCAATCAGTGAATCCTCTCTTAAATCATCAATGGCAGAAGAAACTGGAGGTTTGACCACTCAAGACCTTGCTAGGAGACTAGAGGATTTTGACCGGAGGATGCTGGATATGATGGGCACCATGGTTGAACGGATTGCTCATCCTCCTGCTCCCCAGGCACCTGCTGCTCCACAGCCTCCTGTTGCTCCGCAATCAGAGGCAGTCCCTCCTCGGGGGCAAGTCGAACCACTTGCTGGTGGGGAGGCTCCTCTCGTTGGAGTTGCTGCTCGTCAACCTGTCAATGAGCACAGAGCTGCTGTACCCATCGAGCTAAGAAAGAAAAGGATTCCTAATCCCAATGATGATTTCCTAATGGAGGAGGAATATGAGGAGCCAATAGTCCACCAAGCTGTGAGGCCCAGAGCACCCAGGGTAGAGGATGAGACTTTGAGAGGGATGATACAGCAGATTGAGGCTATCGCCCGTATGCTATCAGCTGGAAAGGGGATCAACCCTGAGGATAGAGATCTGGCAGATGAAGAGCTGTTGCCCCAAAGGTTCAAGATGCCTGAGCTGCCGAAGTTCGACGGTACTTCGGACCCATCTGCACACATCAAGCAGTATACCCTGGTGATGAAAGGCACAGGGTTGAGCAAGAAGCAGAAGGTAGAATATTTCTGCCTAAGTCTGGTGGGTCCGATAGTAGACTGGTACCACGGGTTGGACAGGAGGTTTAAGGAGGATTGGGACCTTTTGACTGAGGAATTCATGAAGTAGTACGACTGCAGTACCAGGATAGAGGTCACCCTAAAGGACCTTGAGCTCTTACAGCAAAGGAGCGATGAATCATTCCACGAATATCTTATTAGATGGAGGAATAGGGTCATAGAGATGAAGAGAAAGCCTGATACTGCTGACCAGATCAGGTTATTTATCAGGAACTCATGCCCTTACTTGAGGGATTTGCTCAGCTTTAAGGGGCTCAGAGATTAGGAGTCGTTTAAAGACATTGCAATAGAGGCTGAAGGGGCTTACCTAGCAAAGAAAGCAAGCCAAAATAACTTTACTGGAAAAGGCTTTGGGAACCAATCAGGGTATAGATCAGGCGGAGCTGAAACCAGTAATGGTAAAAATGGTAAGACAACCGAGGTTTCAGCCACTGGAGTGGGATAAGGCCAACGGTACTTTTCTAATTTAGGCCGCTCTCTATCCTAGGTACTGGAGAGACTAATGAAGGAGGGCAAGCTGCAACCATTGCCGCCCAGGCCAGCCTTGAGTCAAGGACAGCCGGGGCATAAAAGTGATCAATACTGCGCCGACCATCAACACACTGGACATCTAACAGATCATTGCCGAATTTTGAGGGGCAAGATCCATGATCTCATTGACTCCAAAGAGATCACTAACCCTGAGAAGAGAGATAAGAAGAAGAAGGCAGGCTATAATGTCGTTGTGACGCGCGCCGAAGCAGCAAGGCCCTCATTGAGCCCACCTTTTGGGGGTCGAGCGATTGGTTTGCGTCTTTTATGATCTTGGGCATCGTGAGTCATTTTTGATGCCTCCTTTCCAATAGAATATTGAAAAGGAGGATCTAGACCCACAACGCCTTTAGGCACCTTTGAGGTACTTTGGAGTCGCCACCCAGTTTACGAGAAACTGGGAAAGGTCTCTAACCTCTATTGGTTTAAACCAGAAAAGGTGTTCGGAACTTCACTCTTATTAATAACTTAAATTTTATAAATGAGTTGTTGAGAAATCCAAATTCCATCTCTCATCTCACGCGATTATACATTAAATTAAAGCGCATTCATTCACATTAAAAAGCGATAAATAAAGCCAAAGATAAATAAATTACAAAATAGAAAATCGGGACAGAACAATCCCCAAATGAATAATAGAAATAAATAAAAATGGGATAGAACAATCCCCCAAATAAGAATATAAATAAACAAAACAAGTAAATAAATAAATAAACACATATATTAAAATGCAACATACATAAATCGGGTCATGAATTAAATTTTAGGAACATTGGTTCCTTTTTATTTATAAGAAAATTGGAGAACTATTTTTAGGATATTAATTGGAGAAAAACCGGGATGAGTGATCTCGCTTTATAGAAAACTTAGTTCTCCATTTTGAAAGTGTGATTTTATTGGCTAAAATAGGATATTGGTCCAATTTATTAAGAAAAAACCCAAATTGTTAATTATCTAAAAGACGTGACTTTTTTATAGTGCGGCTAATTAAAAATATATTTTACATACAAAAATAATAATAACGTAATAAAAAGAAATTAAAATAAGAAAACTAAAATGCAAACTCTAAGCTGAATGGTCTCTCGATCCTCCATCCCGGGCACGAATGTATTTCGCGAAGACAAATAATTTTGAGACAATAAAAAAGTAAAAATGAAATAAAATATTAGTAATGTAAATTGAACAATTGATATAATAAAAATTAATTAATAGATTAGCTAACTAAAATTAGCTTGATAAAATAATTAATTAAAGTGATTGATAGATTTAATCAAATAATAATAAGAAAAAATAACAATAATATTAAGACATATATTAATAAAATAATATTAATAAAAACTTTTGAAAACATATTCATATAAGATATTAATAACAATTAATAACAATTAAGCTAAATGAATATAATAATAGTAAAATTAAATAAATTAAATAAAAAATCAAAATGAGATAATAATAATAATAATAAAATGAAATAATATAAAATAACAAGACAAAATGGTTGTAAGAAATGAGAACTTAAAGTAAATAAAGAGAAGAAAGCATCACGTGATAATCCTAGCTAAATGACAAAAGATGGCCAAAGTAAGGGAAATAGGAAATGAAAAGAATGGAAATGTAAAGGATGTTAATTAGAAACACGTGAATGGTGGACACAAAAGACAAAAAGTGGCCAAAAGATGGTGAAATTAGAAAAGGAATTGGAAATGTGAAAGGACTGGAAAAGTAAAAATGGGAAAAGAGGCATCAGTGCACGACTGGGAGCACGACTCGTGTGAGAAGTGCACGAGTCGTGCACACCTTCCATGACTCAGACAGGAGAGCAGAGGAGGATTAATCGATCGGATAGCAAAAAAATATAAATGTGTGACTCGTGCAGCAGGAACACGACTCGGACAAAGGTTCAAGACTTGGACAAAACACAGAGACGATCAGGAGAATGTGAAAACAGGGATGAACAGAGTAATTTTAACAGATCGAATAAACATGGCATTAATCCATCAAAATATGAATAAAACAACAACAAACATGCCGATTAAACATAATAAATATTTTAAGCTCATGTCTGATGATAAACAACAACAAACATGCTATATACAGATCAATGAAATCAAATGAAAAATAACCAGAGTATGTACAAGGAAGAACATTGTAAAACCAAAGCAAGAAGACGAAAGAAGAAAGAAAAGATGAAGATTCACAGTATTTACCCTCAGATATTGATTTTTGATCTACAAATAAAAGAAATGCTGGTTTCTTGGATTGAAGAATAAAATCTAAACGTCTTGAAAAATCAAAATCTTTGTTTTTGGCTCTCAAAACTCTTTCATTGTGTTTTTTTTTCTTTTCTCCCTTTTTCTTTTCGTGCTCTCTAATGCCCCCTCTCTAATCCTCTCCTCCCCTTTTTTTTTTCTGCTCCCTCCTCTTTCTCAAGCTTTTTACTCCCTGTGTTTTTCTAGATGCTTGATTTTTTTTTTATTTCACGAACTTTTTATGACACAGTTTGCAGTTTTAAATAAGATGAACAATTTTTGCTTGTTTGTATGATGTTTCTATTGATTTCATTTCACATGATCATGATACATACATTTTGACATTAATTTATCAAATATCACTGCATTTAATCTCGGAACTTTGGAAAACCCGAAAAAAATCTTGATAATATCTAATATAACTCCTGAAGAGAGAAAATTTCTGAGAGATATAAAAAAACAAAAAAGGGGCCTTTGCCTAAACATGAAATGACATGCTGATAATTGATAAGGACATTGTAGGGGCGACGCTGCTTCAACATGCCGGCATGATGACGAGCAGAATTTCAAAAAACCATTCTTTTGCATCCTCAACATCTACGACGCATACAGTGCAGCCAAATCAAACTCCAAGGGGTACATCAGAAGTTAGATAGATGAAACTTTGGACATTCACAAGAAATACATAACTCATTGAAACCAAGCCCTTAGGAGTCCTTTCCTTCCAACCATTTGAAATGTTTACTCCAAAGGCAATCAAGACTAACCTTTAATCATATGAGACCAACAAGGGTCCCTTATAACAAAACTTAGGAGGACAACTCATTACCTCGCAAAAGAAAAGAAAAAAAATCCATGGTCCTGTCCTAAACCATTTAAGACCAATGTACAACCCCATCTCAACCATTAAAAGTTACTTCAGAAATCGAGCCACCAAAGCCAACAAAAGGAAGATACAGACTTTCACAGCCAAAATCCAAGCGAAGAAACTGACTATCTCAACTCGTTTGCACAAGTCCCAAGAATAAGACTTTGATGCTAAAAAGAACCACCGTCAGAAGAAGTAGCCTCCCCAGTGTAAGCACCGTGTCCCGAGACAGTCCAGATCAGAGATTACCCGATGAAAAAATCAATGCCTGGTTCCGAATAGATGAATGGAATTCGGAGATGTCGGTCCTTTGAGTTCACGAGAATTAAAAGTTTTTTTTTTATTTACGGTAGAGAGAAGCGGAAAATCGAGGGAATTTTCACTTAAATTTTGAGTTTTCTTCCACAGACGGTCAGACCGTTAGTCGCGGGGGCATCCGTCGGTCATAGCGGCAGCCCGTCTCACTCATCACGAGGGACGGACAGTCTGTGAGTGTACCGACGGCCACGTGTCCGAACTAGCGAACACGTGTCCGTTGGCATGTGCCCATCAGTAGGTCAGGCGCCCGTCGGTTAACCTCCGATGCCCGTCGGTCGTGTTTTTCTACAAATAGGAAAATTTTACACTTTTATAGATAGTCAGGCAGGTGGCCTAGCCTTAGCTAAGAGAGATTCTTTAACCACAAAAGCATCAACCATTTAACCGGATTTTCACTCCTCCCCCACTTCTTTTGCTGTTTTCTTCTCCTCTATGCTTGACAATACCCCATCTGTTTGTGCTAGATGAAGATTTGCAACAGAACAGCATTCCCATCCATCTCGAGAGGCTGAAAAAAATTTCATTTACCCATTATAGAAGAATCCGATTTTTAACTCCAAAGGTTCAATAAATCTTTTTCTTTGGTTCTGTTTTCTTCTCGTAAAACGCGTAGGACCAAATCTAATCGAATTTTCATCCAAAAAGGTAAAATCTGAGGGTAAATATTCTGGACATGTGTTCTGTTTAATTTATTTAGTTATTCTTTCATTTTTTTAACCTTGCTTGATTTTATTATTTATTATTCTCATAATTTTATCTTGATTTTTGGTTAATTTTGGACCCTTCTCTCACTAACATATTTATTATTTTGTGAAATGTCATTTCCTTGTTTTTTTTTTGGCGAGTTGAACATTGAGACAACGGTAGCCGTTCACACCCTGGGAGAATCCCTTTTGGTTTAATTCTGTAACTTTATTCTTTCATCTTGTTTATTTATTTATTTAATCATAGTTTTCATTATGTATAGATTTTTTTTACCTCATGCGAATAAAAATAAACAAACGTTTTATAGTAATTAATTGGGATTTTTTTTATCAAAGTTAAGGACCAATGTCCTATTCTTTTTATCCAATAAATTCATCACTAAAAATTGTTTTCATGATAAATCAAAGTCAAGGACCAATGTCCTCATAATTAATTCCCCGGGTTTATGTATGGCTTGCACTTCTAAAATGGGAGTTGTATTCCGCTCCTAGTATTATTGTATTTCATTTTAAATATTATTCTTTATTTTATCTATTTATCGCTTTCAGCAATGGATAATTACGCCTTAATTAAATTGCATCGTGTGGAGAGAGAGAGAATTAATAAATTCAAAACTTAATTGTAAAATTAATCAAGGTAGAAATAGATGAGAAGTCCCAAACCCATCTCTGGTATTTGGGCTCAACGAGGCGAGAGGTCTATCCGATCATTCATTGGAATAAGACCTCCAAGACCCCTCTTGCGTCCTGCCAAATGACTTAACATATTCTAGGCTCCAAGGGAGAGAGGTTCATCCTCCAAGATCCCTTTTGGTTGGCCCAAATTGGATACATGCGCTGTCTTAGGCTCTCCAAGGCGAGATGAACTTTCCCAATGTTTTATTGGGTGGCGACTTTATGAAACCTCTTTGTTGCCCAAAATAGACGCACTTGCAATTCGTCGCAAGTTGTAAACGAACCTCACTTGCCCGATCGCCCTCAAGCGGGCAGTCAAGGGGCGCCCACGGGGTTCGGCGCGCGTCACAGTAGCGACTCCACTGGGGACATATTCGAGACTTCGATTTGAAAATACCTTAATTAAAATTTATAATTAAGTTTTAGTTTATAAATTCGCTTTCTCTCAAAACTGCATTGCATTTCATTAGAGCCTTAGATTATGTTAGTTTGATCCCTCTATCAGCCCCGGTGCATTCCTGAAGTACGACCCTATGTTCACTCAATGTAGGGAAGTATTAAGGATAACCACCAGCCCAGGCCTCGTACCGTATAGGATTGGTCGTTACGCTCGTGATGAGCTAGACCCGTTGGCAGGGACCATGCTTAGATAGCCCTAAAGTAACACCACCCTTGACTAAAGCTCATGTAGTGGCCATAGATACTTCCCTTAGGCGATATGAACCGTAATATCATGCCTGCTGTATGGATCTTTATGTATGGGATGAGCCCAAATATCTTGTTTGGTTACCTAACCAAAGGCTTTCATGCCCCGGTAGGGCCATGTCAATGTATTTAGATTACCTAAATATGTAAAGATCATTATTCATGCGCTTGTGCATTAGTATAGGAGCGTTATGCTGCCGGTTTTTCACCGCGCACCATGCGCGTCCATTGGATTCCCTGTTGACCCGTGGGCTAATCCCACCTAGGAAAGAGACCGCATGACCGCGTGTGTGGGAGCAATAAGATTGGAAGGATCTATGTGCCTGCATGTGATTTGTGGATGTTGCATATCATAATCATGCATTTCATTACATTCATGCATCATTCTAACTTTTTTATATTTCCAGCCATTATAAATCTGCTTAGGTGGGCAAAAGGTCCCGGGGGACAGTTGATTCGGAATACTGTGCTTGAGCTGCCAGAAAGGGGAAGCCTTTCAAAGATTCCTTTAGAAAGCAGTAGAACTACTTCAAAGATATCGAATTCGCCCAAGGGGAATGATGCCACACGCGCAATGATTGCGGAAGAAGTGGGACGCCGGTTTGAGGATTTTGAGAATCGTATGATGAATATGGTGGCTGCTATGGCCCAGCGGATGGCCCCGCAGAATCCACCACCTCCTCCGGTAAGAAGCAATGAGACGGAAGAGGTCAAAGTAAATCCAACAGAAGAAAGCCACCCTCCACCAGTTCACATTAGAGCTACAACTTCAGGGGTTCAGAGAGGAAAGCAAGTTCTGGGTTTGGATGAGGATTCAGATGAAGATCGCGAAGAGCACATGTCTCAGAAAGGAACGGCCCCCCAAACCGAGGAGCCTGTATGGAAAAAGCTGGAAGAGAGATTTGAGGCAATGGCTAGGACTCTGACGAAGGGTTAAGGGATGAGCCCGAAAGATAAAGAGTTGGATGGAGATGACCCTATCCCAATGAACTTCAAGATGCCAGATGTTCCGAAGTTCGGTGGTACTTCTGATCCCGCAGCACATATTAAGCAGTACTCGTTAGTAATGAAGGGTACCACTCTGACAAGGAGACAGAAGGTCGAGTATTTTTGTTTGAGCTTGACTGGTCCAGCGATGGATTGGTACCATGGTTTAGATCGCCGGACTAAAGAGGATTGGGACTTATTGACGGAAGAATTCCTGAGGCAGTATGATTGCAGTACGAGGATGGAAGTGACCCTGAAGGACTTAGAGTTGCTGCAACAGAAGGTGGGTGAGTACTTTCATGAATATTTGACCCGTTGGAGGAACCGAGTAATGGAGATGAAGAGGAAGCCCGACACTCAGGACAAGATTCGTTTATTCATTAAAAACGCGAGCCCGTATTTGAGAGACGGATTGAAGATGAAAGGGTTGAGAGATTGGGAGTCCTTGAAGGATATAGCCATCGAGGCAGAAGGAGAGTATCTGGCTCGGAAGGCGAGTGGCGAGAATTATGCTAAGAAAGGGAGCCACCCCCAGGGGGCAAGTAGGCCAGCGGGTTCCAGTGGTAGCGTAAGGAACACAGTCGAGGTGTCAGCACCTAATGCAACCACAAGGCGTTTTTCAAATTTGGAGAAATCCTTATCATGGGTATTGAGGAGGTTGATGAAAGAAGGAAAATTGCAGCCGTTACCGCCTAGACCTGCCAGGACTCAGGGGATGTCGGGTCATAAAGATAATGAATATTGTGATTACCATAAGCACACGGGATATTTGACTGATAATTGCAAAGCTTTGAGGCGTGCCATTCAGGATTTAATCGATTTAAAGCAAATTACAGACCCTGAGAAGAGGGAGGGCCAGAAGAAAGCCGGGTATAATAATGTACCCCCGCCAGTGTTCATGATAGGGTCTAGCCTGCCGGAAGGGCTTGTTCTGAAGGAGTTATACGGAAGCAATGCAAACACTGCTATCACAAACCTCCGTGAGGGGAGTGAAAAAGTGATGCCCGCTACAGCAATTGATTGCTGGTCCACTAGTGAGAGTAGAAGTGATGATGAAAAGGGCATTGAGTTTCCGGACCTGTGGGGTTCAGATGAGGAAGGATCAGAAAATAAGAAAGACAAGAAGAAAGTGGGAGCTGTAACTCGCAGTGGAAGGGTAGTGCCAGAAGTAGCTAGGCCTCAAGAGCCATTGGAAGGCCAAGAAGAAAGAGAGAAGGAGCCAATGGGGGATCATATAATGAAACAACTACAGAAGATGCCAGCACAAATTTCTATTTGGGATCTCTTGAGGCAGTCCCCATCCCATAGGCAGAGATTGGTAGAGGCCTTATGCCAGATGACTGTGGCTACAACAATCTCGCCCACAGAGCTGCTAGAGGTAGTGAAAGGAGGGGCTGGAGAAGATGTGGTGTTTACAAACGCGGATCTGCCAGTTGAGGGTTGCAACCATAATCGCCCTTTGTATATTCGGGCTCAGGTCAACCAGAAGCACACATCTTGCGTGATGGTGGATGATGGCTCATCAATCAATGTTTGCCCATAGGTGGCAATGACAGCTTTTGGCATAACGGAAGATATGTTAGCTAAGTCTGATTTGACCATCACAGCATATGATAATTCTCGCAGGCATGTTTCGGGAACTTTCAAAGCGATGGTCAGAATGGGGCCAATAGAAATCGAGGTGGAGTTTGTTGTTTTGCCTATCCCCGCCAATTTTTCAGTTTTGCTGGGAAGGCCGTGGTTTCATAAACTAGGAGGTGTTCCTTCTACGCTTCACCAAATGGTCAAGATACCACAGGAAGGGCAAGTGGTGACCATCAAGGCTGCGAGGGAGAATCAGGTGTCTATGCTTGAGATAGCAAGACAGCCTTTTAATGGGTTCCATGTAGCTGTGATCAATGAGGAAGAGTTGATGGATGGTAGTCCCCAGGTGTTAGCCATGATGAAGAAAATGTCCTTCCTTCCATAGGCTGGGTTAGGCAGGAATTCCCAAGGATTGCCAGGAGTCATTGCTACTAAGGGTTAAAAAGATAGAAAAGGGTTAGGATATGAAGGTGAAATAAAGAGAGGGTTAAGCCAACGAAGAAGATTCCTCATATTTGGGAAAGTTTTGTGCCTGTGGCAGTAGTCTGTGTGTACACCGGAGAAGCCGAACCTCAGTGGGTCAATGGAAAGTTTGTGCCAGGTTTTGAAGTATTCAACGACGTCTATGATTGGGATGTTGGGATGATCAGGTCAGCTGAGGACTTTTGGGATGAGGAAGTCTTGACCAGCAAAGCTATCGGGGACAGAGAGGAGCCCGAGGAGGTTGTGATTGAGGCCATGGTAGCCGCTCACTTTAAGGGAAAAGCGAAGATAAAAGAAACAGTTCAAGAGGTGGATGAAGAACCTCCGTTCTACTCGACTGATGCAGGACTGTCGGCAAAGGCAGTTCCGGCGAGGGAAGAGGAGGAAGCTGGCTTAGATTGTCTTTTCATTCCCAAACTTTTTTATGATGTAAATGACAATTTTAATTTTATCAATGAAATGAATGATTTTGCTTACTTGTGTGATGTTTCTGACAATTTTGACATGCATAATCATGATCATATTCCATTTATATTTGATATTGATTCTACTAATGCAAATCCATTTAATTTTTGAACCTCGGAAAACCCGAAGGAAATTTTAATAGCATCAAATGTGACTCCTGAGGAAAGAGAAAAATTTGAGAGAATGTTAAAAAAATATGAAAAAGTCTTTGCCTGGACCTACGAAAACATGCCAGGGATCGATCGAAACATCGCATAACACGCTATTCTGACATACCCAGATCATAAATCTGTGAAATAAAAGCTAAGAAGGCTCAGACCAGAATGGGCAGATAAAGTAAAAGAGGAGATTCGGCAACAAATCGAAGCTAAGTTTCTGATTGAGGTGCAGTATCCCACGTGGTTAGCCAATGTTGTCCCTGTGGCCAAGAAGAATGGAAAGGTGAGAGTATGTGTGGAATACCGGGATTTGAACAAAGCATGTCCAAAGGATGACTTCCCGCTACCCCATATTGATGTGCTGATAGACAGTGCCGCCAATTGCGCGATGTATAGCTTTGGGGACGGTTATGCTGGTTACAATCAGATACTCAACAAGATAATTGATCGGATCAAAACGGCTTTCATCACAGAGTGGGGAACATATGCTTACAGGGTGATGCCTTTTGGTTTGAAGAATGCAGGGGCTACCTACCAAAGGATAGCAACGAAGATTTTAAGTGACTTGATCCATAAAGAAGTAGAGGTATACGTGGATGACATGATGATCAAGTCAGCCACCAGGGAGAGCCATTTTGAAGCATTGGAAAAGTTTTTCACCAGAATAGATAAATACAACCTGAGGTTAAATCCTAAGAAGTGTATTTTTGGGGTCACATCAGGAAAGCTGTTAGGACATGTAGTCAGCCAGAGAGGGATTGAGATTGACCCAGACAAAGTGAAAGCCATCAGAGAAATGCCAGTGCCTCAGAAGGAGAAAGACGTTAGGAGTTTCTTGGGCAAATTACAGTATGTCAGTAGATTCATTGCCAAGTTGACTTTGATTTGTGAGCCGATTTTCAAGCTCCTTAAGAAGAATTAGCCTGTGATATGGAATGAAGATTGTCAAAAGGCCTTTGATACCATCAGAGAATACCTGTTGAATCCACCCGTATTAAGGCCGTCGCAGCCAAACAAGCCTTTGATTCTGTATTTAGCTGTAGAAGATAGCTCTGTAGGTGCCATGATGGATCAGGAGGATGAGTTCGGAGTGGAGTTCGCGATTTATTATCTCAGCAAAAAGTTCCTCGCCTATGAGATCAAATACGCAGAAGTAGAAAAGATCTGTCTCGCTGTCATTTGGGCATCTAAGAAGTTGAGGCATTACTTTCATTCTTATAAGGTTCAAGCGGTGGTAAAGCAGGATCCCCTAAGGTATTTGCAGGAAGCGCCGTCATTGCTCGGGAAAATGGGAAGATGGTTGTTGTTATTGCAAGAATTTGATGTAGAGTATATCACTCGAAAAACCATCAAGGGGCGTGCAGCGGCTAAATTTTTGGCAGAGTACCCAATTCAAGGAGACTCATGTGAGTTCAACTTCTCAGATGAGGATGTCGGGGCGATTGCGGTTAAGGGATGGCAGTTGTACTTTGATGGAGCCGTGAATAGCAAGGAGCAGGAGTAAGAATTATTCTGACAACCCCAGAAAATGAGAAACTCCCTCTGACCAAGAAGTTGAGGTTTAAGGCTACCAATAACGAGGCTGAATATGAAGCATGCTTGTTTGGATTGGAAGTACTGTTAGCCTTGGGGGCAAAGAACGTTGAAGTGTTCGGGGACTCTGCCATGGTAATTAATCAAATTCGAGGCAAATGGGCTGTTAAAGAAGAAAGACTGATGCCTTATGTCAAGCACTTCAAGAATCTGAGCGATCAATTCGAAATGTGCGCATTTCATTTCATCCCGAGGGACGAAAACCAGCTGGCTGACGCGCTCGCTACTTTGGTATCAATATGGGACAATTCGAAAGGAGTAATCATGAGGCCGATTTTGATTTTTACCTCGGATAGACCTAGTTTCGAGGCACAATCAGTAACAAAAATAGATGTTGCAGACGGGAAGTCGTGGTATTACGATATCATGAACTATCTAGAAAATGCAACCTTTCCAGAGGAAGCCACAGAGAAAGACCAGAGATTGATTCGCAGGTCATCTACTCAATTCATATCCATAAACGGAGTGTTGTATAAACGACAGGCTGATGGGATACAATTGAGATATTTGGGCGAAAAAGAGGCTAAGAAGATAATGGAAGAAACCCATGCCGGTGTCTGTGGAGCCCATATGAATGGCTTGATGCTAGCCAAGAAAATCATGAGGCAGTGATTTTACTGGCTCACTATGGACAATGATTGTTTGAAGTATGTGAAGAATTGCCAGCTGTGCCAGCAGTACGCAGATTTGAGATACTTGCCTGTGTCAGAATTACACAGTTTAACATCGCCATGGCCATTTGCGGCTTGGGGGATTGATATTATTGGGGAGATCCGACCTACTGCCTCCAACTGACACATGTACATTATAGTCGCAATTGACTATTTCACCAAGTGGGTAGAAGCAGAGTCTTTCAGAAAGGTGGATGCACGAGATATGGCAAAATTCATTGAGAAAAACTTGATCTGCAGATATGGCCTTTCGCATCACGTGGTATCCGATAACGGGGTCCAATTCATTGGAGAAACGAAGAAGTTGCTTCTGAAGTACGGTATCGAGCATCACAAATCGTCTCCATATCGCCCTCAAGCTAATGGTGCAGTCGAAACTGCTAACAAGAATGTCAAAAAGATTCTGGCTAAGATGGTGCAGAATTATAAAGACTGGGTGGAGAAATTGCCTTTCGCGCTTTGGGGTTATAGGACGGCAGTCAGAACGTCTACGGGAGCTACGCCGTATTCCTTGGTGTATGGGACGGAAGCGATCCTGCCAGTTAAAGTAGAGCTTAAATCGTTAAGGGTAGTTATGGAAGCTCAAATCCCGGAAGCTGAGTGGATACAGCATCGGTTGTTGCATTTGAACACGCTGGATGAAGGCAGACTAAGAGCATATTACCATAACCAAGTCTACCAGAAAAGACTTGCCAGGACATTTGGGAGGAAGGTAAGGAAGCACCCACTAAAGGAGGGAGATTTGGTATTCAAACAAATGAGACCAGGTGCGCCAGACATCCGAGGGAAGTTCAGGCCGACATGGGAAGGACATTTTATCCTCAAAAAGTTATTAGCGAAAGGAGCAGCAATTTTGGCAGACGGCGATGGCAATGAGTTCAAAGAGCCGGTCAACATTGATAGGCTAAAAAGGTTCCATGGCTAAGACCAAAATCAAAAGAAGAGAATAAATGCCCCGAGGGTCGAAAACCGAAAAAAGGCGGCCTTGCTAAAATTGGGCGCCTCGATAGGGTGAAAACCAAAAAACGGCATCCTATGCAAAAATTAGAGGCATGAGAGAAAATGTCCAATCGAGAAAACCCAAGAGGGCTGATTGGTAACAGGAGCCCGATGCTATTAATATTTGGTTTCATGAATTAATATGGTTTACGCAGTTGAATTAGTAACAAATAACGATCATGTATGCCGAAATTGCATGGAAATGTAAACAATTTTGTGAAAAGTGTAGAATTATTATTTTCATTCTCATCGTTTTCCAATTCTGCTTTGAAAGATACATATTGCTTGGAAAACATACAGATTTAAGCTAAACTACGTCCTACTGCTACTCTCGCCAGCCAAACGCTTGAGTTGTCGTGTTCTGTTATCAGACTCTGAACTAAGTATCCACCTCTTATACTCAATGGTAGAAATCACAGAATGAGTCCCAAAAGAAGGCATGACAGTTTTCGCCGGTAGGCGGCCCCATAACTCGTGGTAGCGAGAAACAAAAGCAGCAGAAAGATTCCCTCCTTGGAAGGATAAAGGAACTTTCACCACATCTTGAGTTATCCCGAGTTGACGAGCACACCGGGCAGCAACATAAAAAGTAGCTCGACGAAGCCCGCATAGGGGAACGCATCCTGAAGGTCCGTCGATGACTGTGTGAGGTAAGGGAAGCCAAGCATGAGTGAAACTGATGCCCTCATCCGCTGTTTCACTGAGTCTAGCAATGCCGTCGTCAGGAGTGGCAAATGAATATAGTCGTTGACGTGGGAGAAAATGCCTGGGCGAGTATTGAGGGATGACTGGAGGAGGAGGTTTCGACAGCAAGTTTAGCTTCTCCTGCAGCCAAATCTAAAAAAAAAAGGGGGAAAAGCCGCTGGAGTAAGTTGGGTTTACTTCAGGCAAAAGTTAGGCACTGGGTTTTGTGAAAATCCGAAAGGACGCACCTCCCATTAAGAAAAGCTAGTGTGAAAATCCATAAGGGACGCACTACCTTTTAAAATAATGACGTACCTGTGCAGCAAAGGGCTCCCAGTAGGTAAAGCAGTGGATCCAGAGCAGACAGAGTCCAAGCCCAGAATGGTTTCAGCTAAGATGAGGGGAAAAGGGTTCAGTCCACGATGAAAACCATCCAAAACCTTGAACAGGCAAAGATCACCAACCAAATCCTCTGAGGTTACGGACAAGAATCTCATCATGCAGAATAAAAACACAATGCTTGCTCGATATATGGGGACGTCAGAGAATCTGTCCAAGGCCTCAATCAGCGGTTCCAAGGAAAATATAGAGTCTAGTGGGACTAGCCGAGCAGCTTCGGGGGGAGTTATGCCAAGAGAGAGGGCAACGTTCTGGGTTAGAATCAGACCACAGCTAGGAGTACAAGGTAGAGCATTGGGAGGATACCATGCTCCAGTGATGACAACAAATTCTTCAGGTAAGGGACAGAGTTCCTGATAAGTAAATTTAAAAACGTGAAAGTGGGGATTCCAGAAGTGAGCTGCAGCTGAGAGGAGGTTGTGGTCTATTTTGACCCTGCGTAGGAATTTCATCCCGGATAGTGGGGTGAGAGCGCTATATTCCCAAGTGTGCGTATTGTCCAGAACGCGATACATCCTTTGAAAAGAGGGAGGAATCATTCTTGAAAGTTAAAAATTGGAAAAAGCAAGTAAGAAAGGATGAAGAAGTCGAAAAGCTCAAGAAATTGGTGGAATTTGAAGGAAAGCTCCACAGATGACCTGCCCGTTCCTCATAACACATGGCACGCCCGTCCCTCGGTGACACCTGGCAGAATGCATGCATCATTATTACATTTGTCACGAGCATTTATTGCCATTTAATGCAAAAATCTGGAGCGACAGACGGGTAGCCCATCGTTTGCTCCTGGAGATGGCTAGCCCGTCGGTCACGAAAATTATATAAGGGGCTGTAACCGACGGGGTAGTGGTTTCTTTTCCTCTTCTCCTCTTCTTAACCGACGGTTTTTGTTGTTTTTTGGTATTTTCTCTCTTATTTCTTCACTTTTTTGCATTTTTATTTGCATTTTTGTGATCCTCGTGTTGCCGTACATCTACCGGGGTTTTTCTTTTTATCCAGTTTCCGTTTTCTGCAAAACAGGTTAGTAGATAACTTCTTTATTTATTTCTACTTCTTTTAGTTTCTTCTTTTAGTTTTTTATAAAAACAACAAATAAGTTATATCGCCTAAATGTTGCTTGTTCTTTATTTAATTATTCTTATTATTATTATTTTCATGTATATATACATTACTTTAATAGTCATTTTTAATATGATTATTAGCCAATTTTGCATGAATGTTGGATTGCGCTGTTGACTAGATTAGGTGCACTCTTGACTAGATTAAGATTAATTTAATTTGAATCTTTTAGACAATACATGTTGCTCAAATGAACTAGATATGATTTGCGATTAGTGAGCATATGCTTAAAATAGGATTTTTTGCATGCTTAGCTCTAAAATATTAGAAGATAAATGTTTATGCTCTGGTTGGGGCCTGAGGCTTGTGCTTTTGTTTTTTTTTTTTGTGTAGGAGGTTGGGAGCACCCTTGCCGGGGTGCTGCCCAAATTTTAATTTTATTTTATCGATTTAATTTGACTTTATTTCATTTTTTTATGCCCGAAGGGACTTGAAATCTATCCCACGCTAATTTTCTCGCCTCCTTATACAAGGGGCTGAGACATGTCCCTGTCGGGATACAATTTTTTTTATAACTAATTACGTTTTTTATTATTTATTATTATCTCAGGATGCCTCCTCATCGACATGTTCCACAGGGTCAGCCTGAGCTGCAGGCTCCTGAGTAGATGAGCCCTGAGGCTCAAGAGAGATACAGAGCATTGGCTCAAGTGGAGTTCCGAGCCAGCCGCTTCGTCTCAAGGTCGTTCCTGGAAGCCTTAGGGATGGTAGATGAGGTTGATACATTGATAGCCAGCGCTGGATGGATGGAGTTTCTGTCAAATGCCTTCCCGACTTACCCTGAGGCGGTGCGACAGGTTTTGGCTACGCTACATTATGGAGGATTCCAGAGATCAGACACAGAGCCTGGGGTGGTACAATTTTGGTTCGACAGATATCACTTCAACATCACCCGCCAACGGTTCGCAGAGGCTATGGGCCTTCCATTAGGCGATGGGATGATAGTTCCCCAGCGAGCGGTCCGACGTGACCATTGGGCTACCATAGCCCTACCGGGAGTGCTGTATGACCACGATACAGCGAAGAGTACTATGTTGATCTCACAGGCGCTCCCATACCTACATAGGGTGTTATCCAGCTCATACCTTGGACGGGCTGGTAACCCAGGGTCGTTCAGTGCCGCAGAGATATGGAGCTTATGGGCTATGGTAGCGGGTTAGCGCCTCAATATTAGCCATGAGATACTGGCTAACATGATGAGGGTTTCCAGAGGGACTACCCCGGTGGTGATCATTGGAGGAGTCATCACCAGACTGCTACTGAGACTAGGAGTTGCTCCAGACAGGCTTAGGGATGCCTTGGACGAGAGTATGTATGTAGACGCTTCGGCAGCTATTCAGATGGGCATGATATCGCCGCTGCAGGGACAGGCCGAGGCATATAGGCTTTGCACTATACATGAGACTAGACGTGCCTTTGGCCTCCCCTTTTAGAGCCTGAGCAGGATCAGCCCGGGGATGATGTGCCTCCTCAGCACTAGTTTCAGCAGGGTTAGCCTCCTCAGCACTAGTTCCAGGAGGGTCAGCCTCCCCAGCACCAGCACCAGGAGGTTTTGCCATCGCGGCCACAGCTAGAGTAGGAGGAGCTTAGGACGCCCTCCGATTTTGAGATGGAGTTTACCATGAATGAGTTGTTAGCGACTCCTCCGGTGCCGAGGGCACAGACTCCCCCTCTATCTTCGAGAGTACAGCGGACTACTCCCTAATTTTTAGAGAGGTTTCATCCCTATATCAAAGGAGGCCCCGGGGTATCTACTTCTACAGCTCCTCCACCAGAGCCGATGCCTGAGTCAGTTCCTCCTCCAGCAGCACCACAGTCGGACATATCAAAGATCATTACCTCCATGCTTGCGTCTTTCGAGCGTAGGCAAGAGGAGAGGGATAGGGCCTTGCTTGCTCAGGTTGGAGAGCGAGATAGAGCTATGATGGAGAGGCTTGAGCAACAGCAGGGTGTGATCCAGGAGCAGGCCAGGGTCATAGATCAGTTGAGGCAGGAGCATACAGGGCTCCTTGAGCAGATGACACAGCAGCAGGAGAGGCTGATGGATCAGTTGAGACAGGAGGTGAGGACCTCTCAGGATGAGACAGCCCAGGGGATAGATACGACACTCCAAATGATGCAGGAGTCGTTGGATGCCCTCAGATCCAAGGTACAGGGAGTAGATGGAGCCGTCCATCCTATGACCCAGTACATCAGGGAGTTTCGTCAGCAGACGGAGCAGAGATTGGACCGTATGGGGACCGCCTCTAGTGATCAAACTCATCAGCTGAGCAGAGCTTTTAGAGAGTTAGGAGAGGTTGTTAGAGACAACTTGCGGTTTATGACCACGTATGCGCAGCCCTTTTTAGATGGGCATGCTCGTGTACAGTTCCAGTCACAGGTCTGAGCTCAGGCATCTCAGCCACCTGGACCGACAGATCCCGCTAGTCAGCCATCCACCTCAGAGGCCGGGCCTTCGACATCTCCAGCACAGCCCCAGGTGATCCATATATCAGATAATGAGGATCCAAAAGAAGAGCCCTCAGACTATCCACCTCTTTAGTTTTCAGGGAGCTTGACTGTCATCTCTCTTGTATTCATTTTTGTTATTATCATATTTGCATATACATTGTACAAAAATTGTTTTCCTTTAGTAGAGAAACACTTATTATCAGGTTTATGTGTTATTTTTTTTCCATATTTGTCATCTTTACTTCATTTTGTGTTAAAGCCAAATGGCTGTATAATGAAATGAAAAATAAAACAACAAAAGAATGAAAAATAAGGAAGTAATAAATGACGTCATAAAGACATTTACAAATTTGTTAAGCAAGTCGAGTTGACATATAAGTTAACCAAAGAGATTCTTTGCACACAGGAACACTGTTTAACGATGATTCAAGAACGGACATCAACTACATTGAAGGATAAGCGAATCGAACGCTACAACCTTCAAGATAAAAAACAGACTGGCCACCGTGCAGACTGAGACGAGGTTAGCGGGGCGCCAGCAATAGAACAGATCGCAAACAAAGGATGGAGTTAGAGACACTTCACCTCACACCGTGCAGGCCAAGAAGAGGCTAGCGGGAAAGACCGGCCATCGTGCAGACCGAGACGAGGTTAGCGGGGTGCCAGCGATAGAACAGGAGGATGGAGTTAGAGACACTTCACCTCACACCACGCTGGCCGAGAAGAGGCTAGCGGGACAAACCGGCCACCGTGCAGACCGAGACGAGGTTAGTGGGGCACCAGCGATAGAACAGATCGTAAATAGAGGATTGAGTTAGAGACACTTTACCTCACACCGCGCAGGCCGAGAAGAGGCTAGCGGGACAGACTGGCCACCATGCAGACCGAGACGAGGTTAGCGGGGTGCCAGCGATAGAACAGATCGCAAACAGAGGATGGAGTTAGAGACACTTCACCTCGCTCTGTGTAGGTCGAGACGAGACCGGTAAGGGCACCTACATTCGTTCATCAACGAGCAGATTGAGTCGAGACCTGCCAGATGAACACCCCGAAGGTAAGGATTACTCTAGGTACGCTTTTCTTCTCTTCTTTCTCTGAATTTTGGCTCACCTAGGCACTTGTGCACTAGCCTCCCAAAAATTAGGGGCAACTGTAAGCACCGTGTCTCGAGGCAGTCCTGATCAGAGATTACTTGATAAAGAAACCAATGCCTGGTTCCGAATAGATGAATGGAATTCGGAGATGTCGGTCCTTTGAGTTCATGAGAATTAAAGGTTTTTTTTATTTGCGGTAGAGAGAAGCGGAAAATCAGGGGAATTTTCACTTAAATTTTGAGTTTTCTTCCATAGACGGTCAGACCGTCGGTTGCGGGGGCATACGTTTGTCATAGCGGCAGCCCGTCTCACTCGTCACGAGGGACAGGCCGTCTATGAGTGTACCGACGGCCACGTATCCGAACTAGAGAACACATGTCCGTTGGCATGTGCCCGTCGGTAGGTCAGGCGCCCGTCAGTTAAATCCTGTTTCCTAGTGGAAATAGGATTTAATCGACGCCCGTCGGTCGTGTTTTTCTACAAATAGAAAAATTTTACACTTTTGAGAGGTTGGAAAAAAATTCATTTACCCATTATAGAAGAATCCGATTTTCAACTCCAAAGGTTCAATAAATCTTTTTCTTTGGTTCTATTTTCTTCTCGTGAAATGCGTAGAACCAAATCCAATTGAATTTTCATCCAAAAAAGTAAAATCTGAGGGTAAATATTCTGGACATGTGTTCTGTTTAATTTATTTAGTTATTCTTTCATTTTTTTAACCTTGTTTGATTTTATTTTTTTATTATTCTCATAACTTTATCTTGATTTTTGGTTAATTTTGGACCCTTCTCTCACTAACATATTTATTATTTTGTGAAATGTCATTTCCTTGTTTTTTCTTTGGCGAGTTGAACATTGAGACAACGGTCGCCGTTCACACCCTGGGAGAATCATCCAATAAATTCATCACTAAAAATTGTTTTCATGATAAATCAAAGTCAAGGACCAATGTCCTCATAATTAATTCCCCGGGTTTATGTATGGCTTGCACTTCTAAAATGGGAGTTGTATTCCGCTCCTAGTATTATTGTATTTCATTTTAAATATTATTCTTTATTTTATCTATTTATCGCTTCCAGCAATGGATAATTGCGCCTTAATTAAATTGCATCGTGTGGAGAGAGAGAGAGAATTAATAAATTCAAAACTTAATTGTAAAATTAATCAAGGTAGAAATAGATGAGAAGTCCTGAACCCATCTTTGGTATTTGGGCTCAACAAGGCGAGATGTCTATCAATCACTCATTGGAATAAGACCTCCAAGACCCCTCTTGCGTCCTGCCAAATGACTCAATAAATCCTAAAGCTCCAAGGGAGAGAGGTTCATCCTCCAAGACCCCTTTTGGTTGGCTCAAAATGGATACATGCGCTGTCTTAGGCTCTCCGAGGCGAGAGGAACTTTTCCAATGTTTTATTGGGTGGCGACTCCATGAAATCTTTTTGTTGCCCAAAATAGACGTACTTGCAATTCGTCGCAAGTTGTAAACGAACCTCACTTGCCCGATTGCCCTCAAGCGAGTGGTTAAGGGGCGCCCACAGAGTTCGGCACGCGTCACACCCAGCTAACGGAGATGAAAGCAAAAACCAATCGACACTGACAGACTGAAGGAGGTTCCATGGCAAAGGCTAAAAAAAAAGAAAATTAAATAATAAATGCCCCGCGGGTCGAAAACTGAAAACTGACGATCTTGCTAAAATTGGGTGCCCTGCCAGAAAAAAAAATATTATGGGCAAAAATTAAGGGCTGAACGAAAATTTTCAATCATGAAAACCCGAAAGGGCTGATTGATAACAGGAGTTTGATGCTTTCAAGATCCATCTCGAGATTAGATGAGGTTTTGTATTCTTGCGATTAATGCCAAACAATGATCATGTTTAATGAAACCAAATTGAAACACATGCATTTATGCAATGGTATATTGATGTGATCAGAGCAATTCACTTTGTGTGATCAAAGTTATTTACTGTCTATCCTCTTCTACTCTCACTGCTCGGGTCCTTCAGCCGACTCATTTTACTATCAACTGTGAAGGCAATGCTACAACACCATCATGCGAAGAATCAAGCTCAGACGGCCACGACATGGGTGTAAGTACATGCTGATTACACTAGAAGGATCTTTGGCAACAACTTCAACCTCTTTTAAAAAAAAAGCCGTTAGAGATGAAAATCGTAACTGCCGCTTTAAGCAAAAGTTAGGCAAAGGGATAGGGTGAAAACCTTGAAACAGATAGTCTATTCCTTAAAAAGAAAAAAAAAGCTTCTGGATTGGGTTGGGTCTATTGCAGGCAAAAATAAGGCATGGGGTTGTGTGAAAATCCGCAAAAGACGCATTTTTCGCTAAGAAAATCTAGTATAAAAATCCACAAGGGACGCACTACCTTCAAAAAAAATGACTACAGGTATCAGATGAGAACCTCGCAATCCCAAAGACATGAAATTCAAAAGCAGCTTCAAAAGCCATCGATCCTATCTCAAATTGCAGCCAGCCTGGCTATCATCTATAAGTCCACTAAGATGAATTCTTATCCTGCATCACTGCAAGACACATACATTTCACGTGCATGCTCACTATTTTTCCTGCATATTCGATTTTTCAGTTTTGCAGTAAAAAAGAATAGATGCGGACACCGACAAAAGCTGAAAAACGACATCAAATAGACATTAATCCAAGCATCAACCAAAGACCTCAAGGGGCAACCAACCAAAATGACATCAATCCAAACATCAATTCAATCATCAATCCAAGCATCAACTAAAGAACTCTCAGGGGGCAACCAGCCAAAACAAAATCAAGCCAAAACATCATTTTAAGCAACACTTCAACAATTAGCAAAAGACCTCTCAGGTGGCAACCAACCGAAGACCTCTCAGGGGGCAACCATCCAAAGACCTCTCAAGGACCAACCATCCAAAGCTCTCTCAGGGGGTGATCAACCATCCAAAGACCTCTCAGGGGGCGATCAACCATCCAAAGACTTCTCAGGGAGCGATCAACCGAAGACCTCTCAGGGGGCAACCATCCAAAGACCTCTCAGGGGGCGATCAACTGAAGACCTCTCAGGGGGCCACCATCCAAAGACCTCTTAGGGAGCGATCAACCGAAGACCTCTCAGGGGGCAACCATCCAAAGACCTCTCAGGGGGCGATCAACCATCCAAAGACCTTTCAGGGGGCAATCAACCGAAAACCTCTTAGGGGGCAATCAACCGAAGGGCTCCTTGGGGAGCACCACTTCAACACAGGATAACACGCTGACAACATGGCGACGACCACTACAACAGCATCACCTAGTTCGGAAAGATAGCTGCCTCAGGTATGTGTCTCTTTGCTTTTTTTTTTTTTTTGAGTTTAGGCTCACCTAGACATTAGTGTACTAGTTTCCCCAAAACTGGGGCAACTGTAGACACCGGGTCTTGAGTCAGCCTAGATCAGAGTTACTCAATGATGATAAATCGCCTATTCACGGACGAAAAGATTGAAAGTGACGATTTCCTTGTCAAATTTGTATTTTAGAATAAAAAATAAAAAAATAATAAAAATATTTTTTAAATTAGTTTTAAAAAATGAAATTTGAAAATTTTAGTGTTTTTTAGTTATATTTAAAAAAAATGGTCGGAAAATCGGATGTCGACGCGCTGCATGCGCGACCGATGCCCGTCAGGCGCGCTAACGGGCGTCGGTCGGCCCAGTTTCACCGCAAATCTGATTTTTCACCCTAAATCCATTTTTTTTCTTCATTTTTTGACTTCTTTTTACCATCATTTCGGGATTTGAATGATTTTTTCCCTTTTTTACACCCAATTTAAGGGAAATTAGCTAAAAATCTTATTTTATTCCCTAATTAATTATTTTTTCCATTTTTATTCATTTAAGTTAAAAATTTTTATTCATTTTTTGGCATCAAAAGATCTTTATTTTCTTCTCTTCTTTCTTCAAGAATTCTCTCTATACCATTTTTACATCTTTTTCTCCAAATAAAATTTTTAGGTTAAAAAAAATTCAATTTTTAATCTAAAATTTTTCTTGAGACAAAGAAAACCATTCTTTGTTCTTGAGATTTGAATTTTTATTCAATTGTAATTTTTGAGACAAAAAAATCAATTTTTTTTTTGTTCTTGAAAATTAAATTTATTTTCTTCTTTTTAACAATTTTTATCAATAATAATTTTTGAGACAAAAAAAATCAATTATTTATTCTTGAGAATTAATTTATTTTCTTCTATTTTTTTAAGCAATTTTCTCTTGAAATAAAATTTCAATTTTTATTATTTTTATTTCTATTTTGTGAATCAAATTAAGGAAATCAATCATATTCTTCATCAATCGAATCCAAAATCTAAGGGTAAACATTCTAAGCTTAATCTTTTAATTTTATTTTTCTTTTATTTATTTTTTGTTCATATTTAATTATTAACAATGTAGATTTTTATATTTATTGTGTTTTTATTTATTTTATGTGATTTTGTATATAGTTTTAATATTTTTAATATTCTTTCTACTTTATTTTATTTAATTGTTTATTCTTCATTTCTATTATTATTTTATTTAATTGTTTATTCTTCATTTCTATTGTTGTTGTTGTTGTTGTTATTATTATTATTATTATTATTATTATTATTATTATTATTATTATTATTATTATTATTATTATTATTATTATCATTTTTTGTATTAATATGTTAATCTATTTATTTTAATATGTCATTTAATTTATTTGTCATACGTAATGCATATTTTATTTATTCTAATATATTATTTATTATTTTATGTGTTTAATTGATTTTTTTGATTTAATTACTAACATCAATTTTATTTGTGCTTGATTTTGGTTTCAAATTCTTATTTTTCCTTGTTCGAGCATTCATGCGAGCGAAGGAGGAGATTCAGAGATTGATCATTTTTATTATTTTTTAGCATTTTTCCTTTATTTGCATTTTAATTTATTTGTCATGTAATTATTAATGAAATCATTTATTTTATGCACGCTTAATTAAAAATCACACAAAAATATTTTTATAAATAAATTGGCTTTTGCTAATAAAGTGGGACCAATGTCTTAATTTTTCATCCAAATAAATTGTTACTTTAAAATTATTTTTTTTAACTATACATGCGAGGACCAATGTCTTCATCCTTAATAAATATCCCGTTTTATGCATGATTTACATTTATTTTACAATGGGGGTTGTATTCCGCTCCTAATTTTGTTGTAATTTATTTCCATGTACTTTATTTTAATTATACTTTCATTTACCGCTTTCCTTGGATGACCGACTTGCGCTCTAATTATTGCATCAAAACGTATGAGAAAAGAGATGAAAACTTAAATTCAAAACTCAATTTTAACTTAATCAAGGTATGAAAAAATGAGAAGTCCGGAACCATCTCTGGTCTTTGGGCTCAACGAGGCGAGAGGGCCATCTCAATGTTCTATTGGGGTGGAGCCTCCAAGACACCTTTTGTGTCCCATAAAAAGGCTTAAAATTGCACAGTCCTAGGTGCCACGAGGCGAGAGGGCCATCCTAATGTCCCATTAGGGTGGGGCCTCCAAGACACCTCTGGTTTGCCCAAGCGCGAGGCCGAGAGGGCCATCCTAATATTAGGGTGGGGCCTCCAAGACACCTCCGGCTTACCAATAATGGACATAGCCATGCTGTCTTAAGCTCATTGAGACTAGACGAACTTTTTCAATGTTCTATTAGGTGGCAACTTCATGAAACCTCCTTGTTGCCCAAAATAGACGCCCTTGCAATTTCACTTGTAAGTTTTGATAAACCTCATTCCCAAAAACCCTAAGAGCGGGTCTTCGGGGCCTCCCGGGGTTCGTCGCGCCGCAATCGGACCTGAGAAGTAGGCTTTTGATGATTCAAATTGCCGAACCGTTGGCACTTATCACACTTCCGGACCAGTTCTTTTGCATCCTTCTCCATGCTTGGCCAATAATACCCCTGCAGCAAGGCTTTCCAAGCTACCGCTTGTGCCCCCTCATATGCTCCATAGATGCCTTCATGGATCTCTCTCAATACATAGTCACCTTCTTCCGTGCTCAAGCATCTTGCCTAAGGAGCTGAGAAAGATCGTCTGTACATCTGATCATTTAGAATTGCGTAATGGTTGGATTGTCGAACTACTTTCAGGCTTAAACCTGATCCTTTGGAAGAGATTCGATACTCAAATATTGGTAAATTGGGATCCATCCATCTATTCTTGCAAATAGACCTTATATGTTTCATGAGTTGGGGCCAATAGAATGGACCAGATGATATCTGAAGTAGATGCCTGGTTTTGGAGACATGCCTGCTTAGCCAAAGCGTCTGCCTCCTCATTCTCTGCCCGGGGTGTCTGCTCGATGGCCCACGCACATCCTAGTTTCTCTAGTTGGGAGAGGAGTGCATCTATTAACTCTTTATATCTGATCATTGTTTGGTCCTTTGCTTTAAATTTGCCAAGTATCAGGCTAACCACCAGCTGCGAGTCAGAAAAAATAGTTAGTGAGTCCGATTTTACCTCCATGGCTAGCTGTAAGCCGAAGCTGAGGGCTTCATATTCTACAATATTGTTGGTTGTCTGGAATGCTATGTGAGCCATCCCTCGGATTACTATATTCCCTGGTCCAATTAGGATCACCCCGGCTCCGGCACCTGTGGATGAGGATGCTCCGTCTATGTACAACTTCCAAGAGAATGGACTTGGCTCCTGTGGGGGTGCATGCAACTTTGCTACGAAGTCAGCTAAGACTTGGCCCTTCATTGATGGACGTGCTTCATACCGGACATCAAACTCTCCTAAACGAGTCGCCCATTCAGTAATCCTACCAGATGCTTTCGATTTATGTAGCACTTTTCTAAGGTTTGAGTTTGTCCTAACTGTTACAGTGTGTGCCTGAAAGTGGGGACACAATTTGATGATAGATGTTACCAATGCAAAGACTAGCTATTCAAGTATGGGGTATCGCAGCTCGGCACCTCTCAAAACCTTACTGGTGTAATAGATGGGGAACTGTTGGCTACCCTCTTCTCTTATCAGAACTGAACCCAAAGCTCCAGATGAAACTGCGAGGTACATATACAGGATTTCTCCCGGCTGTGGCTGACTCAGCAGAGGTGGGGTGGTAAGAAAGTGCTTTAACTCCTCAAACGCTTTCTGACAATCTGGAGTCCACTCAAAACCCTTCACTTTCTTGAGAGTGTTGTAAAAGGGTAGGCGCCTTTTAGCCGAACAGGAAATGAATCTGCCCAGAGCTGTTACCCTTCCGTTGAGTTTTTGAACTTCCCTTATTGACTTCGGTGGTTCCATCTCCAGAATGGCTTGGATTTTTGCCGGGTTAGCCTCTATTCCCCTTTTCGAAATCATGTACCCCAGGAATTTTTCGGACTGCACCCCAAAAGCACACTTATTTAGGTTTAGCTTCAGACCGAACTTCCTCAAAATCTCGAAAGTCTCTGCGAGCTCGATCAGTAAGCTTTCGACTGTCTTGCTTTTGACGATCATGTTATCCACATAGATTTCTACATTCCTCCCCAGTTGACTCGCGAACATCCTGTTCATTAATCTTTGGTATGTGGCCCCAGCATTGTTCAGCCCAAACGACATGACCCAGTAGCAATAAGTAGCCCGATGTGTGACAAAAGCGGTTTTCTCTTCATCGCTCTTATTCATAGGGATTTGGTGATATCCCGCAGAGGCATCCAAAAAGGCATATTCGTCGAATCTTGAAGTGGAGTCGACCAGGAGGTCAATGTTGGGCAGTGGGTAGCAATCTTTGGGACAGGCCTTGTTCATGTCTGTAAAATCAACACACATTCTCCATTTTCCATTGGATTTCTTTACTAACACCACATTTGATAGCCAGTCCGGGTAGAGCACCTCCTTTATGAAGCCATTTTTCAACAACGTGTCAACCTCCTCCGACATCGCCAACTGCCGCTCGGGAGTATGATTTCTCTTCTTCTGCTTAACAGGCTTACAGCTAGGTTGCACATTAAGAGTGTGACATATTACCTCGGTAGAAACTCCCTTGATGTCCGAAGGTTGCCAGGTGAACACATCTTTGTGTTTTGATAACACTACTACCAATGCCTCTTTCTCCTTGCCTGTTTTACTGGCAGTGATCTTGACCACCTTTCCCGGCGAGAGTTCCACCTCCTGAAGTGAATCCATAGGTTCAGCATTCCTCGTTGTTAGGACGTCCAGCGCATCCAATGGTAAAGCCTAATCTGCCTCTTTTAATATGGTGACATAAGTTTCCCGGGCTGCCTTTTGATTACCCCGAAGTATGGCCACACCTTCGGGGACAAGTATCTTCACAAGTAGCTTATGCATAGAGATGTAAGCATCCACTCCAACTAAAAGAGGTCGTCCAATTATCACATTATAGGCGAGTGGTATATCGACTACCATGAAACAGCTCCTGCAATTTCACACACTATCCTCATCCCCGAGCTGCAAATCTAACATGGCCGATCCTTCCACTTTGATCGGTTGCCCAGATATGCTGATGAGCGGAGCTGACACGGCTTCTAACTTATTGGCTTACATCCCCAATGCTTTGTAGGCCTGTAAGGTGATAAGATTCACCGCACTTCTTGTATCTACCAAGATCTTCTGGACCAAATAATCTTGTATCAGGGCTTTCACAACCAATGAATCAGTGTGAGGCATTTAAACATAGGCTTTATCCGCCTCGAAAAATGTTACCTTATAGCCCCTGTGTTATGACCGGCCCCCAAGGAAAATGCCTCCTTTGCCTTTCGCTTCCTGGACTCCTCGAAGACATCGTAATGCTTGCCCCCTGCAATGACGTGGATCATCCCGGTTGGAGCCTTTTTACTTGAACTAGCTCCATTGCCTTGCCTTCGTGGTGATGGAGACCTATCTCGTCCACTCCTTTCTTTACCCTTTACGAACTGTCCGAGCTTGCCTCTTCGGACTAAATTCTCAATTTCTCGCTTCAGCTGGCGGCAATCATTCGTCTGATGGCCTTTGTCCCTGTGAAAGGAGCAGTAAAGGCTTTGGTCTCTTTTAGGATCATCTCTCATGGAGCGTGGCCAGTTAACCTGCTCATTCTCCTTCAGATAGGCTAGAATTTAGGACCTCGAGGCTATCAAGGGTGTGAACCGCTCATCTTGTTTATCGCTAAAGGTCGGCTTTATGACAAGGAAGGCTTGGTTGGAGTTGCCGGACCCTCTACCTCTAGCATTGTCTTGGCCGCCATTGTTCCTATCCCGACCTGTGTGGAATGCTCTATCCAAGTCTCTGACCTGCGAATTATATCTTAGGCGGCGAGCTTCATCCATTCGGATATATTTATGAGCCCGGGACATGAGCTCGGTGAAGTCGCCCGGTGGCTTCTTGTTGAGGGAGTCACTGAAGTCTTGGCACCTAGTATTGCAGATGAGAGCATTAATAGCCACCTCCAGGTTTAAGTTCTGGATGTCCATAGCACTGCATTAAATTTTTCCACATAGGCTTGGAGTGCTTCTCCCTTCTATTGGTGAACCATCGTGAGCTCGGCCGAGACTTTTGCTGGCCTTATGGCAGTAACGAATTTTGCGATGAACATGTCGCTGAATTGCTCAAAACTATAAACAGAGTTCTCGGAGAGATTGTGAAACCAAATCTGTGCAGAGTCGGTAAGAGTTTGGGGGAAAATCTTGCATAAAGCTGTTGGGTTTTGTCGGATTAATTCAACATTAACGCAGCGGAAACAAATCGAAACCCGAAAACAGGATCCATGTATTTCGATTGATTCAAAAGAAAGTGATAAGATTTACTAACCTTTTCAGTGTGGGAATTCGAATTAAACACCTTTAAATCGAACTGAAGACGCTGCCTTTAACACGAACGTCCTCTACTGGTATCCACACGCATGAACAAAATGAACCGAAGTCGCAAGGTTGCTAGTTCCCTTTAGATGCGAATGGATTTTACGATTTTCTTTCCTTCTCAAGGAGGAATAATGGTGGCTGTATTTTTCTTTTTAGAAAAAATAGCTAGAGTTTTCTTTTCTTCTTCTCAATAAGAAGTTATGCTAGCTAGGGTATCCAATGTTGGTATCCTATGTTTTAACCACTTTAAAACTCTTATTCCTTTTGAAAAACGGGAATTGAGTTTTGATAAGAGTTAATAACCTTTTATTAATCTATATCCCATACATATATCTATATATATATATATGTATATATATTTCAAATCCTTTTTCTCTTAGGAAAAGATAAATAAGGATATTATCTCTTAATTCAAAACAAGAGATATCTACCTTATATATATATATATATATTTATTTATTTATTTCTTATTCAAAATAATAAGAAATATTAATACATACTATTATCTCATATTCAAAATTAGAGATATATGTATATGTACATAAATAAATAAATAAGTAATTTCAAAATTAAATATATAAATACCTATATTTATATATTATTTCGAAATAACCCAATAAAATCCATATTGTTCATTTTGGTCTTGGTGTGTGACCCAATAGGTTTATATTATGTTGGCAGTGGACCTTATCCCATAATAAGCCCACAAGTCATAATTGGTCTCTAGCAAGACATTATGACTACCCAAATAATATAAATATCGTTAGTCCGATTTTAACCTATAAATAGAACATGTTATTATCCTTTTGTCACACGATATCTTGTTCGAACATAAGTCATGGTCCATGTCAAACTCAAATTGTTCAAACATATAATTTCTCGATCACCAAGTAGACTGATAAATTCAAATGACATTGATCACACTATCAATTCATTTGAGCACGGCCATGCATTTTATAGTCCTACTTATCGAGGGGCCCAATAGATATCTCTCTCATTAGAGAGGGACAAATTCCATCTTGATTATTCACTTTCCTCCGCGTAATTCTCATTATGCCCGATCATAAACTTTATAATTATCCGATTAAAGATAATGTTTGATTATGTCAAAACATAATGATCCTTATGTAGGAAACTATGATAACCTTAGGTCAAAGAATTCAATAACATATCTATTATAAGATCACTTATGACACTATCCCATGAAGTGATCTTACAGTGGGTCTATCCAGTACTTTGTTCTCTAGCAAGTACCTATAGTTTTGATTTATATCATCATATATAATCATCCCATGATTATCAATTCAAATCTATACGAGTCTTAATTTATCTTTATGCCCTTTAGTGATAAATGACTAGGGATAACATGAATAACATTGTTATTCATAAACATTACAATAATGTAACATGCCAATAATATCAATGTGAAGAAAACCATTATATAAATGAAAATGTAATGATTACATCAAGGTCCAAATGTTTGGCCTAGGGCATAACCACTAACAATCTCCCACTTGCACTAGGCCCAATCATATATATATCTAATACCCATTGACCTAGTATGTCCATCATGTTTGGCCTGTGGGAGAGCTTTGGTAAGTGGATCGGCGATGTTATCTTCAGTAGGTACTCTGCATATCTTGACGTCTCCTCTTTCAATTATTTCTCTAATGAGATGAAAATGCATGAGTATATGTTTTGATCTCTGGTGAGATCTGGGCTCCTTAGCCTGTGCAATAGCACCATTGTTGTCACAATAAAGATCCACTAGGTTGCTGATACTAGGTACTACTCCCAATTCAGCAACGAATTTCTTGATCCATACTGCTTCTTTAGCTGCATCTGATGCTGCTATATACTCAGCTTCTGTTGTAGAATCAGCGACAGTGCTTTGTTTAGAACTTTTCCAGCTTACAGCACCTCCATTTAATACAAATACATATCCTGACTGCGATCTAAAGTCATCTTTGTCAGATTGGAAGCTTGCATCTGTATAACCATTTATTACTAGCTCATCTTCCAATCCTCCATATATTAAGAATGCATCCTTAGTTCTTCTTAAGTATTTAAGGATATTCTTAACAGCTATCCAGTGACTTTCACCGGGATCTGACTGGTATCTGCTCGTCATGCTCAAAGCATACGAAACATCTGGACGGGTGCATAACATGGCATACATGATTGATCCTATTGCCGAAGCATAAGGAATCTTACTCATGCGATCTCGCTCATCAGTTGTTATTGGACACTGAGTCTTGCTAAGAGTAATGCCATGAGACATTGGCAAAAATCCTCTTTTGGAATTTTGCATACTGAATCTATTTAGCACCTTATCTATATAAGTGCTTTGACTCAGACCAATTATCTTTTTAGATCTATCCCTGTAGATTTTAATTCCAAGGATATAAGCAGCTTTGCCCAAATCTTTCATTGAAAAAGATTTTCCTAACCATTCTTTTATCTTTTGCATGATAGGGATGCCATCGACATATAATACTAGAAACATCACAGCACTCCCACTAACCTTCTTGTATACACAAGGTTCATCCTCATTTTTGATAAACCCAAACTCTTTGACTGTTTCATCAAAACGAAGATTCCAGCTCCGAGAAGCTTGCTTCAATCCATAAATGGATCCTTGCAGCTTACATACCTTCTTAGAATTCTTAGGATGGACAAAACCCTCAGGTTGTGTCATATACACATCCTCAAGTAAGTTTCCATTAAGAAATGCTGTTTTGACATCCATTTGCCATATCTCATAGTCATACTATGCAGCAATAGCAATAAGAATTCTTATAGACTTAAGCATTGCGACTGGTGAAAAGGTTTCATCATAGTCAATACCATGAGTTTGTTTGAATCCTTTTGTAACAAGTCTTGCTTTAAAGGTATTTACTTTGCCATCCATGTCGGTTTTCTTTTTGAAAACCCATTTGCACCCAATGGTTTTAACTCCTTCAGGTGGATCAATCAAGTTCCAAACTTGATTATCATACATGGATTGCATCTCAGACTTCATGGCTTCTAGCCATTTCTGAGATTCTGGACCTGACATAGTATCTTGATAGGTAGTTGGCTCATCTTGATCCATGAGCATTACTTCACGACTATCTGTCACGAGAAATCCATATCTCTCGGGTTCATATCGTGTCCTATCAGATCTACGTGGTACTTGTGTAACAGATACAGGTTCCACAACTGGTTGTGAAACTTGTTAAGTCTCCATCAATGGCTCTATGTCATTTTGTGGTTCTTGAATTTCTTCAAGTTGTACTTTACTCCCACTGGTTCTTTTAGAAATAAATTCTTTTTCTAGAAAGACACCATTTCGAGCAACAAACACTTTGTTCTCAGAAGGATTATAAAAGTAATATCCTTTAGTTTCCTTAGGATATCCCACAAAAAGACATTTATCAGATTTTGGTGCTAATTTATCTGAGACTTGTCGTTTGACGTAAGCCTCACAGCCCCAAATCTTTAGAAAAGACAAATTAGGAATTTTCCCAATCCATATCTCATATGGTGTCTTTTCAACAGCTTTAGATGGAACTCGATTCAAAGTGAATGCAGCTGTTTCTAATGCATAACCCCAAAAGGATAATGGAAGATCTGTTTGACTCATCATAGATCGTACCATATTTAATAAAGTTTGATTCCTCCTTTCAGATACACCATTCCATTGTGGTGTCCCTGGCGGAGTTAATTGTGAAACAATTCCACAATCTCTTAGATGATTGTCAAACTCTTGGCTCAAATATTCACCACCTCGATCGGATCGAAGTGCTTTAATAGTTTTACCAAGTTGATTTTGTACTTCATTTTGAAAGGTTCTGAACATTTCAAATGATTCATGTTTATGTTTCATTAGATAGACATAGCCATATCTACTGAAATAATCAATGAATGTAATGAAGTACTGAAATCCTCCCCTGGCATTTATGCTTAATGGGCCACATACGTCAGAATGTACAAGGCCTAATAAGTCAGTGGCCCTTTCACTATGTCCAGTGAATGGATCCTTTGTCATCTTGCCTAATAAACAAGATTCGCAATTATCAAATGATTCAAGATCAAATGATTGCAAAAGTCCATCTGAATGGAGTTTAGCTATGCGTTTCTCATTTATATGACCAAGGCGACAATGCCATAAATATGTTGAATTTAAATCATTTGGTTTGGATTTCTTTGTAGTTATGTTATAAATATCATGATTATTGGATGTTTCTAGGTTTAGGACATAAAGCCCACAATATGAATCAGCAATACCATAAAGCATATCATCATAATAAATAGAACATTTCTTATTCTTAATAAGAAAAGAAAAACCTTCATCATCCAAACTTGAAACTGAAATAATATTCCTACTCAAACTAGGAACATAATAGCAATTGTTCAAAACTAACAAAAGCCCATTGGGCAAAGTCAACTCATAAGATCCTACAGCTAGAGCAGCAACTTTTGCTCCATTACTAACTCGTAGGTCCACTTCACCCCTTTTCAGCTGCCTACTCCTTTTGAGTCCCTGCACATTTGTACAAATGTGAGATCCACATCCAGTATCTAATACCCAGGAATTAGAAGTAGATAAGTTAATTTCTATAACATAAATACCTGAAGAAGTAGTCTCACCACTCTTCTTCTTCTTTAATTCTTCCAAGTAAAGCTTGCAATTCCTTTTCCAATGACCAGGTTCATTGCAGTGGAAGCAAACTCCTTCCTTTGGAGGTTTAACCTTGGGCTTGGGTTTGGGCTTAGACTTACCACCAACTTTTGCCTTAGCCTTAGCCTTACCCTTGACTTTCATGCCTTTCCCTCTGTTGACCATCAGAACATGGCCAGACTTTTTGCTTATGCTTTGCTCAGCTGTTTTGAGCATGGCATGCAGCTCAGCTATTGATTTCTCCATATTATTCATGTTGTAGTTCATGACAAAATGGTCATAACTATCAGGCAATGAATGAAGGATCAAATCCGTTGCCAGTTCCAAACTGAGGGGAAATCCAAGCCTCTCAAGGTGATCAATGTAGCCCTTCATTTTCAAAATATGAGAGCTAACTGAAGCACCTTCAGCCATTTTGCAAGAATGCAAAGCTTTGGTAGTCTCATACCTTTCTTGCCTAGCCTGTTGTTGAAAAGTTTGCTTAAGATGAGTACTCAACTCATAAGCCTCCATGTTTTCAAGATGCTTCTGAAGCTCTGGAGCCATGGTAGCTAACATGAGACAGCCAACATCAACAGAATCATCAACATGTTTCTTGTACTTTTCTTTGACTGCCCTTGTAGCATCAGCAGGTGGCTCATTGGGAATAGGCTCATCTAGCACATATAATTTCCTTTCTTGCTTAAGGACAATCCTCAAGTTTCTGAACCAGTAAAGGAAGTTTGTGCCAGTTTCTTTAAGTTTGTCCTTCTCAAGAACAGATCGCAGTGATATAGCAGAAGTGTTATTTGATGCCATTAATCTTCAAACATGCAAGATAAATTATATTAGTACCATTTTCATTTTAGGTTTTCTTATAAACTCCCACTAAAATAGTAACCCTCATTAATAATTACGATAATTATAATAATTTAGTGGGCTAAGATCCATATTTCACTTAACTCTAAGTCAGCTTTGGCATGACGCTTAAAGTTAAGTTATTTAGGTAGGTAGCTCATTTACCAATTATATCTTATATAACTCTTATATCATTTATGGGATTTTGACATCATATGTCCCGGCATGTTATAATCCCATCTTATGCCCTTAGGCCCAAAACCGTTTTGATAGCCTAATTAAGTCTAACCATTTTAAACATATGAGTAGCACCATTACTCATCTTGCCTTACTAGGATAACCTAATGCACTTCGCTTTGGCAGAACCTACATTTTGGTGATTTTAGTCTTAACAAGTGTTTTAATAAGGGGTGGCATATGACTTAAAATTATGGTGAGGGATTTAATTTTAACTTATGATGTCTAATTATTTATATACATCATGCATCAATTCATACATGCCATCTCATACACATATATAAACATTCATCGCATCACATACTAAGAACATATGCATAATATATATAAAACCGTGTCATAGCATGGCTAAATCTATATTGATCCTCATATGCCAATATGAAGATCAAAGGTCAATCCTAGGTGTGAAAAATGGACTTGATCAAAATCTTCCATCTTGCACCTCCATCGCCATGGATTTGGATTGATCTCCATTGTTGCTCTACGTCTTCATTACAATAATAATACAAAGATATCTTACTACAACTATTGAATAAAATAAAGATTACAACAAAGTTAACGACACGCAGGTCGTATTTAAAATTACAAACCCTTAAAAAGATAAAATAAAATTCATCCACAAAAGGTTCAATTGGCCATGCTATGCACCATGCAAAGACATCATACATAAACATAATAAATCATATTTATTTCATATCATGCATAATATACCTTATTTCATAAATTGATATATTAAAATTACCGATTGATAATCATAAAAAAAAATAAGGCGCTACGAAGAGGTAGCACGGTTGCCCCGCTGGCCGGTCAGCGGGCTGGGTTAAGGGGCAGCGCCCCGCGAAACTTTTTCTATTTTGTCAATCTTATTAACAATTTTCTGCCCAAAAACTCTATTCTGTATGTATGAAAAAACGATTTTGCTAATCATATCAGCCGTCGTTTAATCACATTAAACAATTTAGTAAACACAGAATACCATCATAAATAATTTCGTATTAAACATATTAATACCTTTAGTTAATCACATTAACACTTAATTGAGTTCGTTAATCATATTAACATAATGTAATTTCGTAGCCCTTAAAATACCAAATTAATATTACCAAGTTAATCTCGTTTTATCACATAAATTCATTCATTTTTAACACTTAAAATCGAAATCAATCTCCAAGTATCAACATACAAATCGATCAACAGAATAATATATATATCACATACATATATAAAATATTTGAATCAATCGAATATACAAGTGGCTCTGATACCACTATTGGGTTTCGTCGGATTAATTCAACATTAATGCAGCGGAAACAAATCGAAACCCGAAAACAGGATCCATGTATTTCGATTGATTCAAAAGAAAGTGATAAGATTTACTAACATTTTCAGTGTGGGAATTCGAATTAAACACCTTTAAATCAAACTGAAGACACTGCCTTTAACATGAACGTCCTCTACTGGTATCCACACGCATGAACAAAATGAACCGAAGTCGCAGGGTTGCTAGTTCCCTTTAGATGCGAATGGATTTTACGATTTTCTTTCCTTCTCAAGGAAGAACAATGGTGGCTGTATTTTTCTTTTTAGAAAAATTAGCTAGAGTTTTCTTTTCTTCTTCTCAATAAGAAGTTATGCTAGCTAGGGTATCCAATGTTGGTATCCTATGTTTTAACCACTTTAAAACTCTTATTCCTTTTGAAAAACGGGAATTGAATTTTGATAAGAGTTAATAACCTTTTATTCCCATACATATATCTATATATATATATGTATATATATTTCAAATCCTTTTTCTCTTAGGAAAAGATAAATAAGGATATTATCTCTTAATTCAAAACAAGAGATATCTACCTTTTATATATATATATATATATATATATATATATATATATATTTATTTATTTATTTCTTATTCAAAATAATAAGAAATATTAATTCATACTATTATCTCATATTCAAAATTAGAGATATATGTATATGTACATAAATAAATAAATAAGTAATTTCAAAATTAAATATATAAATACCTATATTTATATATTATTTCGAAATAACCCAATAAAATCCATATTGTTCATTTTGGTCTTGGTGTGTGACCCAATAGGTTTATATTATGTTGGCAGTGGGCCTTATCCCATAATAAGCCCATAAGTCATAATTGGTCTCTAGCAAGACATTATGACTACCCAAATAATATAAATATCGTTAGTCCGATTTTAACCTGTAAATAGAACATGTTATTATCCTTTTGTCACACGATATCTTGTTCGAACATAAGTCATGGTCCATGTCAAACTCAAATTGTTCAAACATATAATTTCTCGATCACCAAGTAGACTGATAAATTCAAATGACATTGATCACACTATCAATTTATTTGAGCACGGCCATGCATTTTATAGTCCTACTTATCGAGGGGCCCAATAGATATCTCTTTCATTAGAGAGGGACAAATTCCATCTTGATTATTCACTTTCCTCCGTGTAATTCTCATTATGTCCGATCATAAACTTTATAATTATCCGTTTAAAGATAACGTTTGATTATGTTAAAAATAATGATCCTTATATAGGAAACTATGACAACCTCAGGTCAAAGGATTCAATAACATATCTATTATAAGATCACTTATGACACTATCCCATGAAGTGATCTTACAGTGGGTCTATCCAGTACTTTGTTCTCTAGCAAGTACCTATAGTTTTGATTTATATCATCATATATAATCATCCCATGATTATCAACTCAAATCTATACTAGTCTTAATTTATCTTTATGCCCTTTAGTGATAAATGACTAGGGATAACATGAATAACATTGTTATTCATAAACATTACAATAATGTAACATGCCAATAATATCAATGTGAAGAAAACCATTATATAAATGAAAATGTAATGATTACATCAAGGTCCAAATGTTTGGCCTAGGGCATAACCACTAACAAAAGCACCATCCTCCGTGGTGTGCACCAACATGGTGTGGTGGAATTCATCCAAATGAGCTCGGGGGTTTGTGCTGCCGCTATACTTTGGCAAATTTGGCAATCTTATTTGTGGAAAAGGGGCAGCCACGATATCCCTAGATAGTGGAGATTGAAAACTGCCCTGATATTGTAAAGTACTGTGGTTCTGGAACTTCTGCATTTCTCTCTTCGAACATTCCTTCAAACTGTTTGGCCGTCATAGTTATTGTTGTGCTAGGAGCCAGTGTACTCAGTAACGGTTGTGGTGTTTGGGCGGGGAATTGTGTTGTTACGGGTATTTGTGTGAGGTGTGTTGTCATGGGGGTGTTTGTAGGTACTGCTGGTGGTGCCTGAGCCACCATAGCTGACAGGGCAGTCAGGAGAGTTTGGGTTGTTTGAGGGGTTAAACCTGGGATTGTGGGGAGCTTTATGGGTGCTTGCGGTGTTGCCGGTGTATGGACTTGTGTTTGGGGGAAAAGTTATCGTACTGGGAGTGAAGAAATTTGCTCTGATTGAGCTGGTTGCAAGTTTTGGAGGAGCTGGCCAAGAAGGTTGACCGGAGGCTGGGCTGCAGCGTTGGGCTGGTTGGCTGATAGGGTAGCAGAGACAGACAAATCGGGAAAAAGATCCATTGCTGACTGAAATCTTTGGAGTGTTCCACGCTCACCGCACCAAATGATAATGGTTGGATTTCTCAAAGCGTCTTCTCGAATTGACCACATGAAAAGTTTAACAAAACCGACGGGTTTCCGATGATGGAAGCTCCGACGATCAAGTCAGTGAATTGACTAAAAATAGGAATTTTGTGTAAAAAGTTCAGAGAGAGATGAATATACCTGTTACTTTCCTTTATATAGAGCTCTTTTCCTAAGCCAAATAGAAAATAGGATCCTGAATAGGAGAAAATCACCTTAATCTCTTGATTGGTGCTTGATTTCTAATTTGTAAGGATTTGTTGAGTGATTCTTGATACTTTCCATCATTAAGGGATCAGAATCTGCACAATATCTGGAAAATACCCGTGAATGATGACTTTTCATATTTTGATACCGAGCTGTTATGATAACCGAACTACTGATATAACAGATATCTGAATGAGCCTGGTTACCTAACTTTTCGAATGAGAGTCCGGTTCGCAACACGTGCTCGGAGGGGTGCTGCCGATCTCATGTTCAAAGAGTCCGATTACCATTCAAAACCTATTTTCTAATTCGATTTGGTTTTAAGATATAAAGGAGATGTGAAATAGGGTTTAGTTTAAAGTTTTTATCTATTTTTCTTATTAGATTTATCTTCGTCACACCATCGAATGATGGCCGATCACGATCCCGGGATCTCTGCCAGCTTTCCTGGATGTTATAACTGCTTACAAATAAGGCTTTTTGGATAGATGGTAATCATTCTAATCCCATTTCTTCTTCTTTAGTTTATCTTTTGTAAACACGTTTCTTCTATTACATACTAACTTAGGCATCAGAGCTTTGATTTCCGCATAACGATCATTATGTGTTCTTCTTTGCAGTATAGGATCGCTTAATCCTGATTGGAAACTTATTAAGCAGCCTTAAGTGTCCATTGCCATCTCTACCATTTCTCATCTATATTGATAGTCAAGTAAACCTTTTCATATTTTGATTGTGCCAATTTTACTAAGCAAGCCTAACGGTCCATTCAGCTTAACAAATAAAATACACATTCATTTATATTTTTTTTTATTTATTTTATAGTTCGGCTCTCTTTAAAAGTTTTTATGGCCCACCTCTGATAATGCATTTTATCTCAATTTTGATGCCTAAGTTAGTATGTAATAGAAGAAACGTGTTTACAAAATTAAAGATAATGTATCCACCTCTGATAATATCAGAGGTGGATACATTATCTTTAATTTTGTAAACACGTTTCTTCTATTACATACTAACTTACGCATCAAAATTGATGCCTAAGGGTCTGATTGGAACAAATGAATTCAATTTGTAGAATTCATTTACAAATGAATTCCATATGGAATTCATTTGTAAATGAATTTCTATGTTTGGAATAAAATTATTAAAAATATATAATTGAAAATGAATTTCTTATTTTTATATTTGGAATAAATGAATAAATGAATTCATTTCTATATTATTTACTAAAATATCTTTAATGCCAATTTTGATATCTTCTTTCAATTACTTCCAATAAAAAAAAATTAACAACCATTAATTATCATTTTAAAATTTATTATTAATTTAATTACTCTCAATTTTGATGTATTATTTCAATTTCAATTATTTTCAATTTTCAATTTTGACATTTTCTTTCAATTTCAATTACTCCCAATAAAAAAAACCGTACATACCGAATGAAACTAATAAGTAAAAAGCCAATAGAGATAAGTAAAAATCCGGTGATGGTGGTTTTAGATGACAAAAAAATAGAAATAGGAAAAGGAGAATAACAGTGATGGAATAAAAATAATAATAGATTACGTTAACTATATAAAAGAAATTTATTTATAATAAATAATTAAAAGGTTATTATAGTCTTTTCAATTTTAGCTCTTAAAAATGTGGAATTCATTTGCAAATTCCACCTATTTTGATGGAATTTGGTGAAAGCATAATGAATTCCGTGGAATTTAATTCTATGAATTCAATTCCTAATTTTTTTGCATTCCAAGCATGAGAAATGAGAATTACAAATGAATTCCATAAAATTTTATGGAATTCATTTATTCCAAGCGGAGCCTAAGTCTTCTCTTCATCGATTCCTGTACGTATCCACCTCTGATAATGCATTTTATCTCAATTTTGATTTTTAAAGATCTATTTAATCTGATTTTAATCTTTTAATAGTAAAATTAGTTCCATTAAAAAATATAAAGCGTTTAATTAATTACTACTATTGAAGTAAATTTAAGGGGATGATTCATCGTTTTAAGCCATTAATGTTTTCTTTTTGTGTTTCTAAGTATGTGAGGGAGTATATTATCCACTAGATTAAGCATGTTTCTGGCTACAACTACACTGCATATATGGGCAGATATCTCGGTTTTCCTATTCTTCATGGTCGGAATATGAAAAGCTATTATGACTATTTGGTGGAAAGGGTGATAACACTCGGATAACACTTGTTAATTATGCTCTAATGTCAATGCCCACATATGCTTTTCAGTCCTGCTTCATTCCAATTGGGATGTGAGAAATTGGAAAAATTAAGTCGTGACTTTATTTGGGAAAATTCAAATGAAGAAAGGAAAATTCACTGCTTGCCTTTCTAAAGATCTCGGAGGACTTGGAATAAAGAACATTAAGCTTTTTAATAAAGCTTTTATTGCAAAATTGGCATGGCGAATTCGTAAGGAACCCCATTCTTTGTGGGTCCAAGTTCTTGGTGGAAAATATAATTTCAATGTCTTATAGCTTGAAAGATCATCAAGGCACCCCATTTAGAAGGAAGTTCGCAAATGTTGGATGAATGGCAGTATTCCGTCTGAAATTAGTAACTAAAAAATCAGCAATGTGCTTCTTGGTGATGGAAATTGGAACTCTTCACTTTTATCCTTTTATTTGGATCATGCTATTGTTGATTTGATCACTAGTTGTTGCCCTCAATTACTTTTTCTTGGATCAAATGCAATGTACTGGAGGCATTCTTTTAGTGGTGATTTTTCCATTGCTTCTGTCTATAATGTTCTCGCTGGTTTTAATGATCTTTAGGTGATTACTACTGGAATTTTCTTTGGAAATTGAGGGGTCCTCAGGCACTACAAGAAATTGTAGTTTTCGCGACGGAAATTTAGCAACGGACGAATTTTCGTCCCAGATTTGTGACGGAAAAAAATTCTGTCACTAATTAAGGACGGTAAAAATTTCCGTCGCTAAAAATGGCGAGAATAATTTTCCTCCATTTTTAAAGACCGAAATTACGACGGAAATTAAATTCCGTCACTAAATTTAGCGACGGAATTTAATTTCCATCGCTAAAATTATTAAAAAAATAAAATCTTTTATTAGCGACGGAAATTCGCTAAATGTGAAATTCCGTCGCTAAAATTATTTAAAAAAATAATATATTTTATTAGCGACGAAAATTGAAATTCCGTCAAAATTGAAATTCCGGAATTTCAATTTTCGTCGCTAAAATTATTTAAAAAAATAATATCTTTTCTTAGCGACGGAATTTCAATTTTCGTCGCTAAAATTATTAAAAAAATAATATTTTTTATTAGCGACGGAAATTGAAATTCATTTTCCGTCTCTAAAATTTCCCTATAAATTCTATTTTTTCTTTCTCCTTCCCCTCTCTCCTCCCTCTCCCCTCCCTCCTGATCCACCCTCCTCTGCGCCTCTGCCCACCGCCGCCCTCCTCCGGCGTGCCTCCACCGGCATATCCGGGCTTCCCACCGACGTCCGCCGCCGATCCGACCCGGACCACCCACCTTCGGCTTCCTCCTCTCTCGCCCCTCCCTGCCCTCCCTCTCCCCTCTCTCTTCTCCTCCCTCCTCTCTCTGCCCAGACTTCTTTTCCGCGGCTGTGCCGCCGTTGCCCTCCTTCCAGCACCCCCTCCCCTCCGGCGCCGGTTTCCCCTTCCCCCCTCCCCCTTTTCCTTCCCTTCCTCCCCCGCTCCCCTCTCACATTTTCCCTTCCCCCCCGCCCCCTATCTCCCTCGCCGGTGAGCTGCGGTCGGCGACGCGTGGATCTCCGCCTCCCCCTGCCGTTCCGTCGCCTGTGGTGCCTCCGGTGGCCTCCTGCTGTGGTGACCGGCGAGTTGGGTTAGTTTGGTTTATTTCTTTTTTTTTCTTCTTTATTTATTAATTACAAATTTAATTATTATTATTATTATTAACATTATTAGTATAATTATTATTATCATTATTTAATGGATATGTTAATTATAATAATTATGAGTATTATTAAATATTTATCTTAATTATTATTATGATTATTGCAATGTTGTGTTAATTATTATTATTATTATTATTATTATTATTATTATTATTATTATTATTATTATTATTATTATTATGTAATGGGTAGGTTAATTAGTATTATTAATAGTTTTATTAAATAATTATCTTAATTATTATTATTGTTATTATTTTTATTAAGAAGTTGTGTTAATTTTAGTTATTATTATTATTATTATTATTATTGTTGTTGTTGTTGTTGTTGTTGTTGTTGTTGTTGTTGTTAATTGGGTATGCTAATTGGTATTGTTATTAGTATTATTAAATATTTATCCTAATTATTATTATGATTATTATAATTTTTATTAAGTAATTGTGTTAATTATTATTGTTATTATTTAATGGGTATGTTAAGTAGATATATTATTAGTATTGTTATTATTTTTATTTAGAAGTTGTGTTAATTTTAGTTATTATTATTATTATTATTATTATTATTATTATTCAACATGTTATTATTATTAAATTAAACTCAGTAAAATTTGTACCTTAATTATTATTATTATGTTAATTTGTATTGTTATTATTATTATTATTTATTTATGTTAATTTGTACTATTGTTATTATTAATTTTTTTTATTTGTAAAAATTTCCGACGGAAATTCAATTTCCGTCAGGAAATTTGCCGACGGAAATTCATTTTGAATTTTTGTCGGGAATTTTTCTGACGGAAAAAATTCCGTTGGGAATTTTGCCTACAACTAATATGCCGACGGAATGAATTTTCGTCGGCAATTTCGTTTCCCGACGAAAATTCCTTATTTTTCGTCGGGAATTTCCGACGGAAAATCATTTTTTTCTTGTAGTGAGCTATTCGCTCTTTTTGTGGGTACTCAATAATGAATCCTTACTAATCAAGAAAGGAGTAGAAGGAGATTGTCTAAACGTTGATACTATTTTATTTGTGGGTTGGAAGTTGAGATGATTTTTCATGTTTTAAGAGATTGTATTTTTGTCAAACCTGTGTGGCAAAATTCTTAGCTAATGGGGATCGAGATGTTGGATACAGCGGATAAATTAAAATAAATTAATAGAATAAAAATATTGATACCGGCAATTTAATGTGGTTCACCCTTTAATTTGGGTTACGTCCACGAGACAAATTCTGAAAAATATTTCTTCTAATAATAAAATTAATGGGTATAAAAGAGAAAGGCAATACAATAATTTTGAGATAAAACCAAAATAGTAGCAAACAAGTGTTTTCCAAACTCACTATTTTGTCACTCCCCTTTTAGAAAAATATTCCAAATATTTTTATTTTTATTTTTCTTCTCTCTCTCACAAACTTCTGAAAGTTTGATATGATAAACTGAAATGAAATAAGGCTTATTTATAGGCGACTATATGCGTTAATTACATGTTTTGGACAGCTTTCAATAAGCTGTCGACCTACCAATTTAAAAAAAAGAATGCAATTCTTTCTTTCCTGTCGCAAATTTTGACTTTTCCTATTTCTTGCCAACCTTTTACTCTTTTTTTTTTCAATGATGTGGGCCCCACATGTTGGAGGAACCCACGCCTAACACGAGAATCGTTCTTCCAGATGCCATTTAAGGAATGGTTTCTTTACTAATCTTAATGGCACTTTTCAGAGCACAACTCAATTTGATTAGACTTCTTTGTTTGGGTTTTTTTGCTGGTTTTGCTGGAAATTGCGCAACCTCTTCATTTTTCAAGGCAAAATTATTCCTTTTAGTTCGAAAATTTCTTTAATTTGCAGCCCTGCTTCTAGCAAAAATGTTTCTAAAAGCTGTAGGTTATTTACGAGCCTACCCTACCCCTACCCGGACAACGCTTGTTGGCTAGGCTCGAGCCTACCTTGCCTATTCCTTTTAGTTCTAAAATTTCTTTAATTTGCAGCTCCGCTTCTAGAAAAAATGTTTCTAAAAGCTGCAGGTTATTCACGAGCCTACCCTACCCCTACCCGGACCAGGCTTGTTGGCCTGGCTCGAGCTATCCTGCCCGGACCAGGGCCTCCTGGCCCGGCCTAAGCCTACCCTATCCCTACCAGGATCCCATGGCCCACCCTAGATTTTTACATCAACAAATTTGCCTACCAATGTAATCGCATGTTAAAATTAGTATTTCTCACTATGATATATAGATTGCTTGCATATTCAAGCTAGTATAATAGTCTTGTAATAGTCAATTTTTGAATATCAATAGAATTCCTGTAAGCCAATGGATCTTCAATCCAAGTGCATCAAAAAATGGCAAAAGAAATAAGGCCAAGTGAATAAACATACATATACGTGCTTCCATCGTTGTCAACTATACAACATAGAATGAGTAGGTTTGAGTTATATGATCAATTTCACTCAAGATGTCTTCTCTTGAAACTTGCTACATGATCTCTTGAAGGACTTTTCACATTAACTAATTGCAGCTGTCCTGAAATCCTTTGCCTTGATGATCCACCCTTAACATGAACAGAGTTTTGTTTAGTCTTCCACTTGGCATTATGGTGATGGCAGTGGCAATGGCTCCTACTGCTTGAAGGATACCGAGAGCTCTGCAATCCTACTCTTCTTCCTTCTCTTACTGACTTTCGCTTTCTACTATAATGCTTAACTGACGATAATTGTTTGAATACTCACATTCGTGATATAACCCTTTTCAACATCTCTAAAGGGGTTATATTCTTTAACCTGTACTAATAAAAATGAGTGATGTATTCTAAGGCATGCCAGTATGCATAACATGCAGCCCAGCACATCTTACAAAGGCGTCTTCCAATGCATTAGCAAATTCCAAATTGGAACAGTAAATAGAACAACAACAAAATTGCCATCATTATATATTAAACAAGTTTCAAATTTTAAAAATTAAGTAGCAAATTAGATTTTAAAAATGAAGTTGGACAAAAAAACTTATGCAAGTAACAGAGTCCTAAGATTATCAACAACTTGACCAAATTGGAGATGCACATGTGCTCGATAAAACATAAAACATCCCAGGTACCTGCACAAACATCCCTGCATTCCACATTCAGACCATTAACAAACATTCAGAGGATTGATTTCACCCACGGTCACTCAACTTATCACTTATAGCGCAAAAGTAACCGATTTTTTTCTGACTTAAATATCACTGAACTTTTAACATTTTTACATAAAAGTCATGTTGACCGGAATCTTACGATGACTCTCACCGGATTGATGACATGGCATGCCATGTCAGAAATTATATGTCGTTTGACAATATTTCCAACAAATACTACATCTAAATCAATTTCACTTACGGGCACTAAACTTATCATTTATTGCGCAAAAGCAATTAACTTTTTTTCTTCAACTTAAATGTTACTGAACTTTTAATATTTTTGCAAAAAAGTCATATATTTACTATTCGTCGCCACGTGTCATATGCCATGTCATCAATTCGGCAAGGGTTCTCGTCGAATTCCGGTTTACATGACTTTTTTGCAAAAATGTTAGAAGTTCAGTGACATTTAAGTCAGAAAAAATGTCGGTTACTTTTGTGCGATAAGTGATAAGTTGAGTGACCATGAGTGAAATTGACCCAACATTCAGGATAACCACAATCATTACTCATATTGAAGGAGAAAATAAAATAATAATTCGACCAACGCATACTCGCATGATGCTCCAAAAATAGTCTTAAATGGTGCATAAAAAAAGTCGCCAAGAACACTTCCAATTCCATTTGCGGCCTTACTAATCACACTCCCGATTCCTATTAAAAAATTTGACTACAAAATCAAAATGACTTGCTGTAATTTTGCTTTTTTGGTTCATAACAATGATCTGATCTTCAAAGGTCATCCTTACATATTTAAGACATAGAGGTATCAATAGCAATTAACCAACAACAAATATTATATAGCAGCCGGTAGAGCAAAAAAAAAAAAGGCTAGGAGAAATAGTATAGTAGACCAAACAAAGAAAGTTCACAGAACAAAGTTTATTTCTCTAGAACAACGGAACGTAAACTGAGAGAAATAAAATTTCTATGAATAACAATTTTCCTTGTCTATAAAAAAAAAATATTTTCCTTGTAGCATTTGACTTATATTATTGTTTTCTTAAATATTAATATATTTCAGCTACTTCTAATTAATAATTTAAATCGAGCCCTACCTCCCCCTACCCCTGCCCTGGACTAGGCCCGAGATTAACATACCCTTGCTTGGACCAGAGCCTTGCGGCTGAGCCCAGCTTGAGCCTAGCCTACCCTTGTCGGGCCCTAGACGGTCCGAGGCTCCTTGGCTCGACCTCTGCCAACCATACCCCTAGCCCCTAGCCCTTAGCCCTGCTCGAGCACATTACCCTTGCCCTGCCTGGACTAGGGCCCCCTGGCCCAGCCCCTGCCTACCCTACCCCTTACTCAGCCCAGACCCGAACCAAGGCCTCCTAGCCCGGCCCGAGACTATGCTATAGGCCTGCCTGTATCATCCTTCAATCACTATACTGTACGTTCGGTGGTTGGTTAACACAGATGTCACATCAGTGTTAAAGTCATCAGATTATGCTAAACTAAACAATTCAGATTTTTTTTTAACAGACAACAATATAACAGTCTATACATAACTTTGTTTAAGATCTAAACTTACACATACACATCAACCATAAACCTGTCTATACATATTCTTAATATCATCCATCACGATCATATACATGCCATGCGTATTTCTCTATCCTTGCTTATCATCACTCATCTTGATCATCAGTAAAACCTCGGCCACTTCAATTTTTCTACCCTCTATAACTTGATTGCAGTAACAATACTATGCGCTGAGCATTAAAATGACCAGTGATTGATACGTATCCCAACCTTTCAATTTCTATAATCACATGTATGCACATACAAGCATACTTGTTTCTCACGCTATATGAACATTAATTCTTTTAGTACTTTTACTTAACTTATACCTTAATTTAATGTCTTTACTAAATCTTTTGCTATAATCAATTATGTCCATTAGTATCTCCATAACTATACTTTAGTACCATGATCCCAGTTATCAGTATTATTACCATTTGCATTGTTAATATTAACATTAACATTATTATGATCATTCTTTTATTTCGATAATTAACAATATTAACTTTATTGTCATTATTTCATTAATGTACCCATTAGTTTCCTTTATTTATTATTATAATTTATATACCTGTTCATATTCTGTATCTGTACACACTTATTTATTTACTAAATCACTCACTACTGTTATTATTATTATTAACACTAATTATACTAATATTAACATTATTATTTTCTTTATATCCTTGATATTTCTATTACCCTCCTTTAGCTACAATTAATCTTCCCACGTATTTACACTTGTCTTGTTACTTCTCAACTTAACTAATTCTTTCAATGCTACTATTATTGTAGTTATAAACATAATATGTATACACTCTCTCCATTACTTTATTTTATTTAGTTGCGTTCCAGTTTATAATCCTTTGTATCATTAATAATACTACACAACACACTACCCTTATTTATATCCTTATTATTTCCATCAATTATTCTTTTAATTCTATACATAATTAAGTTCTGTTAACATTATTCGACTAAATACATATTATTTGTTATAAAATATGAAAAACTATATAGAGTAGTATATGAATAAATTATACGAATAAAGGCAATGGAATGAGTTTAGAGAAAATGAGAGAAAAGTAAGTATTATATCCCAACTCAACCATCATCTTATTTCATGAAGGATGCCTCTATTTATAGGGCTTAAGTACATAAATTACATAAGAATTCATAAATATATAAGTTACAAACTAAATATATGAGTTACATAAGTTGAAGAGTTGGAGAATTTGGAGAGTTGGAAAGTTGAAGAGATGGAGAGTTGATGAGTTGGAGAGTTGAAAGAGTTGGATAGTTGGAAGGACATTCACAAATTATTTATTTACAACACTCCCCCTTGAATGTCCGTAAAGCTAAAAATTGAGAAATTGTGGCTCGTTAAAACCTTACTAGGAAAAACCCAATGGGATAAAAACCTAGTGAAGGAAAAATAGTACACAATATTTACAATATATATAGTAAGCTGCCTCATTAAAAATCTTGCCAAGAAAACCCAGTGGGATAAAACTTTGGCTAAAGGAAAAGAGTACAGTGCAATATATATTACTCCCCCTCATACAGACATATCTTTAAGTCTGCGCATTCCAATGCCGTATCTTAACTTTTTGAATGTTGTAGTGGGTAATGTTTTGGTAAATAAATCTGCCAAATTCTCACTTGAATGAATTTGTTGAATATCTATTTCACCTTTCTTTTGAAAATCATGAGTGAAGAAAAATTTTGGTGAAATGTATTTCGTTCTATCTCCTTTGATGAACTCACCTTTTAATTGAGATATGCATGCTGCATTATCTTCATACAGTATTGTTGAAATGTTTCTTCAAAATGCAAGCCGCACATCTTCTGGATATGGTAAATCAATGACCTTAGCCAAACACACTCTCGACTTGCTTCATGCATTGCAATTATTTCTGCATGATTTGAGGAAATAGCAACTAAAATTTGCTTTATAGATCGCCATGATATGGCTGTACTTCCATAAGTGAATAGATAGCCTATTTGTGATCGAGTTTTATGTGGATCAGATAAATATCCTGCATCTGCATATCCAATTAAATGTGATTTGGATTTATCAGAGTAAAATAAACTCATATCAATTGTTCCCTGGAGATATCGAAAAACATGCTTAATTCCATTCTAATGTCTTCTTGTCGGATAAGAGCTAAATCTCACAAGTAGATTTACAGTAAATGCTATATCCGGTCTTGTATTATTAGCAAGATACATCAATGCACCTATAGCACTTAGATATGGTACTTCAGGACCAAGAAGTTCTTCTTCATTCTCTCGGGGACGAAACGGATCTTTATTTACTTCTAATGACCTTACAACCATTGGAGTACTCAATGGATGTGCTTTGTCCATATAAAATCACTTTAAGATCTTTTTCGTATAAGTTGATTGGTGAATAAAAATTCCATCCTTTAAATGCTCGATCTGCAGGCCAAGACAATATTTTGTTTTCCCAAGATCTTTCATTTCGAATTCTTTCTTTAAATAACTTACTGCTTTTCTAAGCTCTTCAGGAGTTCCAATGATATTTAAATCATCAACATATACAGCAATTACGACAAATTCTGATCCTGATCTTTTTATAAATACACATGGACAAATTGGATCATTAATATATCCTTCCTTTAACAAATATTCACTAAGACGATTATACCACATTCGTCCAGATTGATTTAATCCATATAATGATTTTTATAATTTTATTGAACAAATTTCTCGAGAATCTTTATACGCTTCAGGCATTTTAAATCATTCAGGGATTTTCATATGAATTTCACTATCAAGTGAGCCATATAAATAGGCTGTAACAACATCCATTAGACGCATGTCAAGCTTTTCACAAACTGCCAGATTAATTAGATATCTAAAAGTAATTGCATCAATTACTGGAGAATATGTTTCTTCATAATCAATGGCAGGTCTTTGCGAAAATCCTTGTGCAACCAATCGTGCCTTATATCTTACAATTTCATTTTTCTCATTTCTTTTTCGCACAAATACCCATTTGTACCCCACTGGCATTACTCCTTTAGGTGTTCGGACTACAGGTCCAAATACTTCACGTTTTGAAAGTGAGTTCAATTCTGCTTGAATTGCATCTTTCCATTTTGGCCAATCATTTTTCTGTCTACATTCTTCAACAGATGTAGGTTCAAGATCCTCATTTTCTTTTAAAATATCACTAGCAACATTATATACAAAAATATTGTCGACAACTATATCTTTTCGGTTCCATCTTTTTCTTATGTTGACATAACTTATGGAGATCTCTTCATTATTATTTTCAGGTACCTGGACCTCTTCTGGGGTTTTAAGATTAGTTATGTCTTGTGTCTCTTCAGGAGTGTCCGCCTCTATGATATGACCATCTTGATTATTTGCTCCTTTCCTTTTTCGAGGATTTTTATCTTTGGAACCGACCGGTCTACCACGCTTCAGGCGTGGGTTGCTAGTATTTGTAGTATTAGATTGTCCTACAGGAACATCAATTCGAATAGGAGCATTTTTAGCTGGTATATGAGATTTAGTAACTCTTCTTAAATCAGTGAATGCATATGGCAGTTGATTTGCAATATTTTGCAAATGTACTATCTTTTGAACTTCCAGTTCACATTGTTTTGTTCGAGGATCTAAATGAGATAGTGATAATGCATTCCACGCAACTGTTTTTTCCAGCTGTTTATTCTCTCCCCCTAATGTTGGGAAAATTGTTTCATCAAAATGGCAATCAGCAAATCTTGCCGTAAATAAATCTCCAGTTAATGGTTCAAGATATTTAATTATTGAAAGAGATTCATACCCAACATACATTCCTAACCTCCTTTGAGGACCCATCTTTGTGTGTTGTGGTGGAGCAATTGGCACATATACTGCACAACCAAAAATTCTAAGATGAGCAATATTAGGTTCTTGACCAAAAGCTAATTGTAATGGAGAGAATTTATGATAACTTGTTGGCCTAATGCGCACAAGTGCTGCTGCATGTAGAATAGCATGCCCCCAAGCAGAAATGGGGAGTTTTGTTCTCATAAGTAATGGTCTAGCTATTAACTGTAGGCGTTTAATAAATGATTCTGCTAAACCATTTTATGTATGAACATGTGCAACAGGCCTTTCAATTGTTATTCCAATTGACATGCAATAATTAGAAAAAGCCTGAGACATAAATTCACCAGCATTATCAAGACGAATTGACTTGATTGTGTAATCTGAAAACTGTGCTCTCAATCGAATTATTTGAGCAAGCAATCTTGTAAATGCCAAGTTGTGGGTTGATAATAAACACACATGTGACCATCTTGTAGATGCATCAATTAATACCATAAAATACTTAAATGGTCCACATGGTGGATGAATAGGCCCGCAAATATCACCCTGAATACGTTCTAAGAATACGGGGGATTCAGTTCCAATTTTAGCTGGTGATGGTCTAATAATCAATTTTCCTTGAGAACAAGTAGCACATGAGAATTCTTTGAATTGAGGAATCTTCTGGTTCTTCAATGAATGTCCATGTGAATTCTCAATAATTTTACGCATCATTATAGAACCGGGATGGCCTAACCGGTCATGCCAAATTATAAATATTTTTGGATCAGTAAACTTCTGGTTTACTGTAGCGTATGTCTCAATTGTATTAATTTTTATATAATACAAGCCAGAGGATAATGTTGGCAATCTCTCTAAAATACGTTTATTACCTGATGCATTATTTGTAATATACAAATATTCAATATCATTCTCATTTCCAGTCTCAACATGATATCTATTGGAACGAATATCTTTAAAACTTAACAAATTTCTTCGAGACTTGGAAGAAAATAATGCATCATTTATAGTAAGTTTTGTTCCTTCAGGTAATAATATAGTAGCTCTTCCAGAGCCTTGAATTAACTTTGTATTACCCGATATTGTATTAACATTAGCATCTTTTAATATCAAATGATAGAAATATTTTTTATGTTTGAGTATGGTATGTGTTGCAGCACTATCAACAAGGCAAATATCTTCATTATTGAGTATCGGCCCAAATAAAGAATTTGAAACATCCATTCCTTCATTAAAAAAAAACATAACATATAATTAGAATATGGCAAATACTTAAATATCTATATATATAACCACTCAAATAAGAAAGAAAAAAAAAACTAAAATAAAATACTTAAGTAAACACACTATTGAAATATAGAAATAAGACAATAATTTTAAACTTTCTTATCTTTTATTTTCTTCATTATTCTTCATGACTCTTGGAGAAAATCTGAAGCATCCAAATGAGTAATATCCGCAAGATCTCCAAAATCATCATCATCATTATAAGCCAAATTTGCCTCAACATCATTATTTTGGTCAGCTGAATTTATTTCCACATTTTTCCCTTTTCTTTTAATGGAGGCTTGATAAAGTTTAACAAGATGGTCAGCCGTACGACAGGTACGGGACCAATGGCCTTTCATTCCACATCGATAACATGAATTTTCTTTAGTTTTTGAAGAGCTATTATGGTTGACCTTATTTTTCCTTTTTTCTCCATTATTGTTCCACTTCAGGTGGTGGGAAAAATTATTGTCATTATTGCCACTATAATAACGGTAATTATTTCGTCCACGTCCTCTTCCTCTACCACGACCACGACCGCGGCCATGGCTATGGTTATGTTTTGCTACATTTACTTCAGGAACTGGAGCGTATCCTGTAGGACGAATCTCATGATTTTTCATTAATAGCTTGTTATTTTGTTCAGCTACCAGTAAACATGAGATTAATTCAGAATACTTTATGAAACCCTTTTCTCTATATTGCTGCTGCAGGAGCACGTTTGAAGCATGAAAGGTTGAAAAAGTTTTCTCTAATAAGTCCTCATCAGTAATCTTTTCTCCACATAACTTTAACTGAGAACTAATTCTAAAAACAGCAGAATTATATTCACTTACAGTTTTAAAATCTTGAAATCGCAAGTGTATCAATTCATAACGAGCTTTAGGTAATATTACCGTTCGTTGGTGGTCATATCGCTCTTTTAAATTATCCCACAATTCAAGCGGATCTTTCACTGTCAGATATTCAGCTTTTAAACCTTCATGTAGATGATGACGAAGAAATATCATCGCCCTTGTTTTGTTTTGATTGGATGCTTCATTTCCAGTTAAAATTGTATTTCCAAGCCCTTTAGCATCAAGATGAATTTCAGCATCGAGAACCCATGGCAAATAATTTTTGCCATTAATGTCAAGAGCCTCAAACTCAAGTTTAGTAATATTTGACATAATGCAAATTGGAAAGAAATAAAGGGAAAAATATTTTACTACGAACCGTGGAGCGAATTCGTGCTGATAACGTGTTATAAAATATGAAAAACTATATAGAGTAGTATATGAATAAATTATACGAATAAAGGCAATGGAATGAGTTTAGAGAAAATGAGAGAAAATTAAGTATTATATCCCAACTCAACCATCATCTTATTTCATGAAGGATGCCTCTATTTATAGGGCCTAAGTACATAAATTACATAAGAATTCATAAATATATAAGTTACAAACTAAATATATGAGTTACATAAGTTGAAGAGTTGGAGAATTTGGAGAGTTGGAAAGTTGAAGAGATGGAGAGTTGATGAGTTGGAGAGTTGAAAGAGTTGGATAGTTGGAAGGACATTCACAAATTATTTATTTACAACATTATTAACCGTTTCATAATTAATTCTATGATTACTGTCATTAATATTATTATTGTTAATAACAATATTATATACTTATATTATTAATATTATCATCATAATAGCTAACATTATTTTATTATCAACTTAGTATTAACAACTCTATATCCCTTTGCATGTGTACGGTCCTATCATTAATGCTCTCCTGTGACCGCCCGCCCCCCTCCTTTTTTTTTTTTAATTCATTAACATTTATACACTTCCATTTATTTATTAACGTTACTATTATTTACACTTCTTTTGACCACTACTACTATTATTATTCACATTACTTTCTCTATTAACGTCATTAATGTTATAATTATTATCATTAACATTAATACTACATCACTAATCATGTCACTATATAATATTACCTTACTAAATTTGCATGTACATTATCCTAAAAGCATCAGGTCCCATGTTTTGCATTTATATAACTTAACCCATGTTTATGTTACTTATACTAATGACACCACACTATCTTTTTTTCTATTATTCTCTCTCACATTCTTGCTTCTTTATAATTTGTACTTGTGTAACTTTAAATGTCCATTTTAATACTCCTGAAATTTTATTTCTTTAAGAATTCCAATGTTGTCATTATTATTAATTAGGCTTAATATATCAAATCCCTCTTGCACTTGTATTTAATTTCAAACTTGAAACCTAAATTTTAATTATTTTTGATTCACCACTTGAATTTTGAAAAGTGTATTAAATTACCACATAATGCAATAATATTGCGTATAACTTATCACCTACGAGCTAAAGTAGACTGGAGCATGAAATGCACGCGCTGAGAAAAATAGGTGGTAAGTTATACGCAGTATCATTGCGTTAGATGGTAAATTAAAAATTTTTCAAAATTCGGGTGGTAAATTAAAAAATTTTTAAAATTTGGGTGGAAAATTAAAAATTTAAAAAGTAAAGGTATCAATTTTGAAATTAAATACAAGTATAGGGGGTTTTATGTATTAAGCCTTATTATTATTAACATTAATGTTATATACCCTATCTCAATTTCCTATTATTCCCATCCAACTCTTTTATTTCCGTTATTATATACAATATCACTATTATTAGGTCATTACACTAATACATTTTATTTCCGTCTTAATTTTGCATGTCTAACCTTTTTATTCAACAGGTCCACATGTTGCCACATACATTCTTAACCGTTATAAATTATTCACATCATCTTATATTATTTTAGTATTATTACTATTATTTTAACCATCTTCACTGTTTAATAAACTCAATTAATTATTTTAACTCAATTATTTATCATATAGTACTGCTCATTTGCATGTCTTTTTCTTTAGGTCATCAGTGCCACACGTTTTTCGTATTCATAAATTTCTTAATCCAACTTTATTACTAATATTGTCTGTAACTCAAACATCTATCATTTTATTCATTGATACTTTAATTTACTTTAAAATTCTATTATTATTATTGATAACCCAACAAATATCATTTGTACCAAAATCCATCTAGTCGGCCCAATAGACTGGCAAGTCCCAAACCCCAACAGCAAAGAGTATCAGGCGTGAGTTCCAAGTCAGCGCACACGCCCGATCGGATGATGTGACCACCAGTCCCATCAACCGTCTGACACAAGGCAGCGCCCATATCCATCAACTGCTCCCAGTCATTTTGCCGCATACCTATTCTGACTGCCAGTAATCACTCTCTAGGCACTCAAGTGCACCTCAACCATCTCATATAAATAGCTCAGCCAACGATGGCTCCGGGTATTGAATCTCTAGCATTCTATCTCTAAAAGCACTTTCTCTCTCTAAGCTACTAACTTAAGTCTCGGAGTGTTTACGCCTGATCCGACCGGACACTCTTTCTTGCAGGGTTTCTCTCATTCGATCGGTCCTACCTCTCATATTCAGATAAAAACATAACTGGCTTGATCATTTGGTGCTCTCGTTGAGAAGAATGGCGAACTCACGATCCAATGAGAACACGACCCCCAGAGATTTTAACCGTGAAGGTGATGCTCATGCTAACTTAGGCACCTCACAAGGAGGGGAAAGACCCATCTGGTCCCCAACAGAGACCACCCCTCTCCCTGAGTTTAGCGATGCCATTTTAAGGCAATCAGAGGATACTCCCATCACTGTCAGAGACATGCGTGCCATCCTCGGTGATTTTGCTAAGAGTATAGCCCAAACGATCCAGAAGGGAAAAATGCCAGCTATTCCTGAAAGAAAGCGTGAAAGGGATTTCGTGGATGAGGGTTTAGAAAGAGGAGAAATAAGGGAATTTCCATTAACGAGCCGCGAGCTCATGACATGGGGAGACGCTGCGTCGAGACCTCCGGAGGGTATGACAAGGGAAAGGCGATAATGTTATCTGATAGAGACTCCAACTACCTCCCCATCGAATCTCTCGTTTTCATCAGCGAAGGCGACTTGTCCTACATATGCACACCTAGTCGGGGCGATTCTAGAAGGTCATGACTGGAGTCTGTCTCCATCGCTTTGAGCAAAGGGGACAAGTGGTTGAAGCAAAAACTGAAGCAGTTCGGCTTGACGAGCTCCAAGAAGGACATGCTCAAGGAAAACATCTGCAAGAACATGACATCCCCATTTTGCAGAGAAATAATGGAGTCCAAGTTGCCTCCTAGGTGGAAGGACATCAGGATGGACAAATACATGGGTAAGACCGATCCCACTGCTTATTTAGCTAAATTCCTAACAAAAGCGCAGGCATACACTCGTAATGAGGGGGTCGCCTGTCGGATTTTCCCTACCACCCTTGGAGGAGATGCCTTGAGATGGTTTCGTGAGCTACCCCAGGAATCAATCATCTCCTTTTGGTAGCTTAAGGAGCTTTTTACTTCACGGTTTGTAGTGAAGACGCGCGCACCAAGATCAGCAAGTAGCCTGGGCGATCCTTATCAGCGGGCCGACAAAAGTCTTAGAGATTACGCCAATAGGTTCCAGGCTGCTATGTCCGAGACAAAGAACTTAAGCGTCGAAATGGCAGCAACCGCCTTAGCTGGGCGCACTGTTAATCGCCCTCCGCTTGAATCTACAGCCACAGTAACTCCCGTAGATTTCTATGACCTGATGGAGTGGGCCAAGCAATACGTTCAGTTGGATGAGGCCCTGAGGTCTAGTGGGGGGAAGAAAGACCAGTGTGATGAACAGATTACGGTATCCGGACGGACGGCCCTTCATTAGAACATGAGTATCCGAGCAGCTAGGAAGCAACCCGGATGGACCCAAGAGCCCACAACACCTGGGTAAATGGAAAAAGTCCAGGAGTGAATTTCCCAATAGAGCGGATGACCTGGCGCCCTGGAGCTTTATCCCGCTCAATGTCAGCCCCTCCAAAGTGCTGGTGTGGATCAAGAAGAACCCCCGCAGAGTCAATTGGCCCAAAAAGCTCTTCGATCGGAGTCGACACCGGAGAGACCAGAGCTTGTATTGCGAATTTCACAGAGACGTCGATCATTCTACTGACGAGTGTTATTCGCTGCATAGGGAAATCGAGCGGCTCGTGCAAAAGGGGGCTCTCAAGAATTTCGTTGGACCCATCAAAGGGGCAAGTCCCTATAGATGGCTGGATCTTAAAAAGGAGTACTTTGATTCAGATGATGACCACGAGCACAGAAATCCGAGAAATGTGGGCCCAAGTAAGCCATTCGTAGCGTCGATCAACATCATTGCTGGAGGATCCTCCTATGAGGAAGAGCTCTCCAGGAAGAAAAAGGGGAAAGAAGTTTACCTCTCCCATGCCGTCGAGCAGCTCTCACCGGTCATCGTATCCAGCAAGGATGCACGGGATGTCATGTTTCCTCATGAGGACGCCCTTGTCATCAGAGCTCGCATTAATAACTTCGAGGTAAGAAGAATTCTTATGGATAATGGCAGCGCTGTCAACGTGCTTACATTGCAGGCATATAAAGCAATGGGATTGCCAAAAGAGGAGTTGAAGCCGAACGCCACGCCGTTGATCGACTTAGGCAATGCCACTATCCCAGTGGTAGGATCGGTGGACCTTTTCATTGAGCTTGGCCAGGAAGCAACCACTCACACCTGTAAGGTAACTTTCATGGTAATTGATATTATCTTTGCCTATAACGTCATTTTTGGCAGGCCCCTGCTCGCTCGGACTGGAGCTGTCACCAGTGTGTGCTTAATGGTGATGAAAGTCCCAACTGATCGGGGCGCCGTCATCATAAGAGGCGACTAGAAGGCATCGCAAGAAGCTTATGGTGCCATGACTAAGCGGTTGAAGGAGGTATCTTGACCGATTGGCGAGGGGTTAGAGGGTCAAAAGACCCGTAGACGACCTAGGGAGAACAAGAGCCCGAACGGACATACTTCCCAACTCACCCAAATTGAAGAAAGTCTTAACTACCTGGGCGAATGTTTTACCTTCTTGATAGGATCGATGATACTCCCGATCCGAACGTCCCAAGCCCAAGGGCAAGACATCCGCAGGAGCTGTGACGCCGGGATACTTAAAAAATACTATTTGTAAAAATTTGGCAATTGCCCAATCAATAAAGAGGTTCTTTCTTTTCTTTTATCATGGTATTCCTGGTCCGAAAATGTGGAAATGGTTGTGTGTCAGTCAGCACACCTTTTGGGAATGTTGGCAATGTTTCCAATCCAAAGATGCGGAATTGCCCAAATGAATGATCGTTAACTGCACTCCGTCAATAAGGAAATTCTTCTGATGCTCTACAAGAGAGCCTGAGTGGTACAACTTATACACTAGGCTTGATAATCATCCCAAGCCAAAAATTCGAGGGTTGCCAACCGTTTGTTCGTAGGATAACCACTCCCGTTAGGATCGATGCAATTCCCGATCCCAAGATACGGAATGAAGAAAAACTTTTGACAGTTCGACCGCTAGGATCGACGATTGTCCCGATCCGAAAATGCGGAAAACACGAACCTTATATCGACCCCATTCGATAGGATCGGCTATATTCCGATCTGAAAATACGGAAGGCTCTCTGATTGTGCTGATTGATTTGCTAGATTCGATGCCTATCCTGAATCCAAGATGCGAACACAAAAATTAGATTAAGGCACACGTTTCTCCCAAGGCAAATGTTGAGCAACGGTCACGGACCAGAATGCCAATCAAACACTAACTTGACGAATGAAACTATTCACCTAATTCCAAGTCTAACTCAAGAGTAGTTCCAGATGGCCGACTGATCCTGCATCGCAAGCCAGATTGGGCAAATCGGTCATTGGACTTGGGAAACTATTCCAATTCAGGAAGTCTCTAAGACTTATTGATTTATTTCACAATAGCAAGTTATATGCAATTTAGTGAACTATATTTGAACTTTGCATTTTTATGCAATTTTACAGTTTATTGAAATTTGCGAATGCATAGTTAAATTGCAACTTACGTAAAATAAAGATGATAATAAGCAAATGAATAACATTTATTGAGAGTAAAGTATACAAAGAAAAATCTCTACATGTTTACAATTCCTAACTTAAGTTTCTACATCTACAACATCTGGGACAGCTGGAGCCGGGGCTTGGTTTGAGGAAGGTTCTGCGCTCGCCTCGGCAACAGGGTGAAGAGGTCAGTAACAGGCTGAGAAGGCTCGATAGTGGCATCAAGGATTGGCTCAGCTTGCGGAGCAACGCCAACTTCAGGCACATTTAGCTGGATTTCCTCCGGCAAGGGACGCTCCGTCGGTTGCCTCCCCTCGAGGAGCCTCACCTTCATCATCATCACTAGGTGGAGGATCGGGCAGACTGGTGGGATCCTCCATCCAGTTAAGATCAACACCAGGAAAATGCCTCCCGGCCTCATAGATTAGCCGAGATAACAATTTCGCTTAGGCTTCACCTAGTTGATCAAGAAGTTGCTCCTCTCGAGAGGCAAGCTCCTCCTTGAGCTTCTTCCCCCAGGACACCTCCTTGTTCGCCAGAATGTTGCGAAGCCGATCGCACTCCGCAAGTGCCTTGTTCTTTTCCTCCTGCTCCTTGGCCTTCTCAGCGCCCAAGAGCTTGCACTCGGCATCCAATTTGGCCGCCTCCGCCTCGAATCTTTGGCTCTGAGCACTCTTGGCTGTCAGGCGTGCCACCTCACCCTTCAGCCGATCGGACTCAGTGAGCTTAGTCTTTAGCTCTACGGCGTGATGGGTGGCCTCCCTCCTCGCAACCACAACCTCCTCACGAAGGCCATAGATCTGCTTATGAAGATCTGCCATCTCCAGTCGAAGGGCAGAGTTCTCTTGTTGGGCGGCCTCCCGTTGAGCGCTCATCTCCCCCCTCGCCTTGGCAGCATCTGTCGCCCTTACCTCAGAAAAGCTACCCAAGCCATGCAAGCGTTGACCCCTTCGGATTAGCTACAAGAAGAAGAATGCAAAGTCAGCAAAAGGAGAATTTGCCACCTTTCAGGCAACGTGAACCAAGGCAGTCAAATTCTTACCTCCAGGGCCTGATGGTTGAACAATTCAAGCTCCCTGCCGAGCGAGCCAAGGTCTCCCATGACTTTGAAGTCATCTTCTTGAAGAATACCTCGGCATAAACAACTGGCCACCGCCTTGTTGCTTATGGACCAGTTCCTACTGAAGTTCTCCTTCAAGAACTCCTTCAATGCCACAGGTCGCCTTTCTGGACGCCGAGTTGGTTCGCTCGGCACAACATCTTTGCCTTTGGCCGCCACTTCAGCAGCTTGCTTCTTTGCGGCCTCCTCAGCCTGCCTCCATTCGGCCTCGTCCGTTTAATGTTGTCTCCCCTGGGCTATCTCCCTCAAATTTTGAAGATCAAGAAGGCGGACATCCCCAGGCCCTTCCTCCTCCTCTGACTTGTTTCCGATTATTATCCTCCGACGGCGAAGGGGCTAATCTCCCACCTTGGGACGAGGTGCCGAAGGAGCTGTAACAACTAGAGCTTGGCAGGCAGTTGTAGCAGCTATTGTTGCGGGATGGGCAGCGGAGATCGGGATTGCGGCGAGCGGGGCAGCGGATGAAGCACCTTGCTGTAACTTTTGCACCTCAAAAGCAGGCAAGAGCTTCTACTTTTTCCTCTCCTCCCTAGCCTTACGCTCGGCCTCCCTCTTAGCAACGGCCCGACTGAGGATGCGCTGCGATATATCATTCCCACCGGCCATTTCAGCTGCAACAAAAACACAAGAAAGATAAGATTTCCTTTAAATCACATATTTCATGCAAATGCCATGCATGGTTGATGTTCTATGTCAATTTGGTTTACTCCAATCTCAATGCTCACGTTCTGCATCCTCGGCAGCTTCAGAGCTTGAAGAACCAAATAGTGTGGTCAGGAGGAAACTGGACTGATAAGGCTCTCCATGCCTGCTCATGGCATCCATCAATTTCTTGATATCGGCCTTGTACATAGGCTGACCAGTAGCTAGGTCCTTCAAGACTTTGGCTCCAGCCGATCAGGTGAGGCGCACCCCGAATCCACCGATCATCCCCACCAGAAAATATCTCTCCTTGTACCCCTTCATTAAAGTGGGGATGTATATAAGCTTCTTTTTTGGGCGGCTGGTGAAGAAATATTCCGTCCCATCGCTCCGACTCAATATGTAGAAGAAATGGGTGAAGAGGTCCAGAGTCGGAGCCACCCCTTCTATTTTGCAGAGGATTTTGAAGCAGGCCACTGACTTTCACCCGTTCGGATGCAGCTGATTTGGGGCGATCCCATACCCCTCCAGTATCGCCATCTCGAAGGCGCCTAGTGGGAACCTCAGGCCTGCATCTACGCTCCAAAGGTGGCAGATAAACCATTCATTGTTATCCTTTCTGAAGGGCCCCTCCGTCACCGCCATGGAGTCGAGGCACCGCATCACAAATATGTCATCTGGGAAGCCATATTTGGCAGGGATTTCGGCCACCTCCCCAGGGGTCAAGCGAGAACACAACTCAACTGCTGGCTTATCTCTGTATCCCTCCATGAAGCTCCTGTTTAACACCTCGCCACTGCTGGAAGCCATCTTCGATAAAGGAAAAGGGAGGAAAATATGCAACTCTCTAAGGATGAATGCAAGGAAAAAAGTGGAAGGCAAAGAGAAAGCAAGAAAGCAAAAGAAGAGGAATCACTTACTTGGTAAAAAAGACTTATGGAATTTGAGGAAAAAGTAAAGGATGATTGCTGAAATCTGGGAGTCGAGAAAGCAATTTGATAGAGTTTCGATAAGGGATTGCAAAAAGTAAAGAAAAATCCTTGAAAAATTGCCTTATTTATAGGCCAAATCTTCTGAAATATGCCAACCATCTTGCCACTAGAAGAATGCCACGTGTTAAAGGCGTTATGTCTGTACGAAGAACGAAGCGTCACCCTCGGAGCACGCGCAGCATTAAATAAAAACAGTTGTACAAACAGACACGTCTCTTTAAATGACCGCTTTTTAAAATTCAAAATCCCGCCAACGAATGCCTTCGGATCAGGACAACTCAAAGCGGACCTCATCCGAACGAAACTTCAAAGCGAAATTTATGCCCGATCGTACCAATTGAGGGGGGACAAGTGATAACCGAACAAATATCATTTGCACCAAGGCCTATCTAGTCGACCCAATAGACTGGCAAGGCCCAAGGCCCAACAGCAAAGAGTATCAAGCATGAGTTCCAAGGCAGCGCACACGCCCGATCGGATGATGTGACCACCAGTCTTATCAGCCGTCTGACACAAGGCAGCGCCCATGCCCATCAACTGCTCCCAGTCACTTCGCCGCATACCTACTCTGACTGCCAGTAATCACTCCCTAGGCACCCAAGTGCCCCTCAACCATCTCATATAAATAGCTCAGCCAACGATGGCTCCAGGTATTGAATCTCTAGCATTATATCTCTAAAAGCACTTTCTCTCTCTAAGCTACTAACTTAAGCTTCGGAGTGTTTACGCCTGGTCCGACCGGGCACTCTTTCTTGCAGGGTTTCTCTCATCCGATCGATCCTACCTCTCCTCTTCAGATAAAGACATAACTGGTTTTATCAATTATTATTATTATTATTATTATTATTATTATTATTATTATTATTATGTACATTTTTGCTCGTTATTTATTAAATACACTTAATTTCTCTAACTCCATTAAATCAGCAGTGAGTAATGGTCGGTTCAATAACCAAATTGATAAAACCAAAAATTTATTGGGCAAATCGAACCGAACCGAAATGTTTGGTCGGGTCGGGTCGGGTCGGTTAACTATATAACCGAAATTTTAAAATTATAATTAAGAAAAATTGTGTCTAAAAATTATGCTAAATTACAAATTATAAAACTAAAATAAAAATATTCAAATTGAAAAAAATACAAGTCTAAAATAAAGATATAATTCCAAAATATATAGTACAACTCATAAAAATAAAAATACCATTTCAATTTTTAAATATAAAATAAATAAAATAATAATTTTAGGGGTAAATCGGTTGGTTCAGCTTTTTTCGGTTTTTGCCTTTCAAAATTGAACTAAAGTAACTGAACTTGCTATAATTTTAAAATCGAAACCGAACAAAAAAATCGAAAAATCGAACTAAATTAAAATAATCGGTCAGTTTAGTTCGGTTTTAACCAAAATTTGCTCATCCCTACATTAAATACCATATACATGTTCAAATTATCTTTTGGTCCTTCATTTAACAATAACGTGGTCAAATTATAATTTAGTCCCTATATTCTTATTAATTTACAGTTATGTTCTTCACTGTCCACAAATTACCATTTTGCCACTACTTACCCATTTTTCACACTTAATCTTATATTTGTCATATAAAATTTCTATTTAGTCCCTTAAATTTCATATCTATACACAATTACACTTTAGTCCTTTATTTTATTAATTTTTCACTTATTTACTATTTAATTATTTATTCTTCCATTTTTACTCTTTAATCTCATTATTTTACATAATTACTTGTAGCGCCCTATACCCGTATGTGATACGGATACCGGTTGCTACCGCACTGAACTAACATACACTCTAATACTTTATTATCCAATTAAATAATTGTTCATTTTAATCCGGTTAACCTAATTAAACTATTCATGTTATTAAATAGACAATTAATTAAAATCGGTAATTTTTTTTGAATAGTACCGTATACATGAATAGTACCATATGTATGAATAGTGCCATATATATGAATAGTACCGTATGTATAATACTGTATGAATAGTGCCATATGACAAAAACAATTTACTTAAGTCTATTAATACTTATTAATTAATTACCAAACTTAATATTTCTATTTTAATTCACTATTAACTATGCCGATTGACTTATAACTGTCTAAGTTACTATTCATCTGGTCAATTTTTCTTTATTTTAAAAATTTATATTCTACTTTACCAATAGTATTAACTTAATTTCTACTAATTATTAGGCATGCCCAGACAAATATACTAGAGACAGTTATAATAATCTATTACAGTCCAAAATCCAAAAACAATATTATAAGACATATACATGCCAAAATCCTAACATACTCAATATTTCAAAATACTCCTTCAATACCACTTCCAAAATATGTGAGGTACGTATTGCTACAAAATTCTACGGATTACCTACACGCAATCAAATAAAATTACGTGTTGAGCATTAAATATACCCAGTAGTGATTACAATTCCATATATTTTCACTTAATTTAATTTTTTATGCATGAGTGATATTCAATAAATAATATCATTTAAATATTCATAATTAAACATAATTGATTTAATTACCAATTACTCATGCAATATTTTTTTTTAAATATCTTTAAAACACACAATTAGGCAATTACACAATTAACACATAAATAATCTCATTTATCAGTTTATTCTTAGCTTATGGTAATATTTCACTTTTATCCTTAAACTTTTTCAAAATGACAAAAATGCCATTAGTTCATCTTAGTTTCACTTATATTACCATTATGCCACTAGTTTATTCTAATTTCAATAATATTGCAATTATGCCACTAATTTATTTTTAATTCAACAATATTACTATTTTATCATTAATTTACATGCCAAATTACGATTTTACCCTCCAATTATTATTTTCATGCCAAATTACATTTTTACCCCTATAAAGTGGCCAATTTTCATATTTAACCATTTATTTACATTTTTACCCTTATTAATCATTCTTAACACACATACGCACAAAATTACAATTTTTCCCTCAAACTTTTTATATAATTATATTTATGTCATTTTTCCATATAAATATTATTTTAATTACATTTTAACCATTTTAATCTTATTTTTATAATTATGCCCCTGTAATACACTAGCAGACTCTATATACAGAATAAATGAGACGTGAACTCCAAAAATTTACAGAAATACCAGCGGAGTCCTGTGAGACCACCACTGTCTTTTAATACAGAACAGTACAATTCAGATATTCAGATAAAGAGAGGTAGGACCATCATTGGCCTACTAAAAAGTGAGACGCCATGCTCACACCCGCGGTTTTATGTCCCTATGGCATGCCAACATATTCTGAATTAGACTTGACTACCAAATCACTACATAGGGCAATATTATTTTATTTTTCACATTATTAATATAATATACTTATTTTTCATGGTATATCATCATAATATTTTATTCTTTTTCATACTATTTCATCATTTCACATGTGATTATCATCATTACATCATCACATGTCATGTAAACTTATTATTTCATCATGGTACACATGCATACATACATACATGCATACGGCCCACATACCAATTTATTTACATTAATTCTTTTTATCAATTTTATCATTTATTTAGGCCAATTTCACGATGTATAACATCACTATACCATCAATTTTCATAAAAACACATAAAAATCATGACTTTAAACATGATATACATTAGGCCATACATGCATCACATGCCTCATGATATTTTCATATGCTCTAACACATACCATACATTAATTCACATGCCAAATACCATAGATCCATCATAATTATACATAAAACATCATGAAAACACATGAAAATCACATGAATTACATTCAGCCAAAGAAGGAACTTTTCACACAAAATTTATTTCTTCAATTTAATCATCCACGCCATTATTTTTAACATCTCTAAGCATGAATACCATGTTAATTTTAATTAAACATGCATAAATCATATACTTTCTTCACAAATATAACATAAATCCATGCTTTTACCATGGAATTAAATGGAATTTGCAATCACAAACCTTAGATCCTTGAAATATACTCCTCAATTTTCCTTTTCCTTTCCCTCATCTTGATTGAAGGTTCCCTCACCTATTGGACATAATTATGTCCAAACACAAAAATTAAGATTTAATCAAAACTAAGTATCCTTTCATCAAATAAACTTGATAAACATCTAATTCACATCCTAATCTACCTTTAAGAACCTTAAAACCAATTTTAAAACTCTTAAATCTCTTACCTCAATTTTACACCCAAACTTCAATTCTAGATTTCACCCACTTATACTTCTCCAAATGAAATTCTAAGACCGCCAATGGATTCTAGATGAGCTGAATTATGTTAGGGAGGTTTGATCTTGAGGTGAGATGAAGAAAAAAATGAAAGAAAAATGGTGGAGGAGGGAGGAGAGGAAATTCGGCCAAGGAGAGGGAAGAAGAAGGCTGAAAAATGGAATCCAAGGGGATTTACAGATTTTTAGATGTATTTATATGAGTCCAATTGGATCCAACCAGGTCCAACCAAAGTGGTTGAGCCGATTTGGTCCGATTTTCATTTTTCGAGTCATTTTCCACTGTTTTGGTGAAATTATATGTTCCTGAATTCATTTTCATTCCCAAATAATTCATAATATTAAAATTAGTCTCCCTGCAAAAGTTCAGCTCAATCAGAGTCCGTTTGGGATCTGGTTCACTTAAATCGGTCTAATTCGATTCAATTCGGTTTTGCCATAAAATACAATTTTAATACTATCAATAATTTCTAAAAATTATTCTAAGCCTTTTATCCTCTTACAATAGACCGTTTTATCCACTCTAACCATTTTTAAAAATTCGGTCAAAGTTCAGTCAAACCTTGGTTCAATCGAACCGAACCAGAGAAACTTCAGACTAACTTTCAGAAGCATATTTGACCTCGTTTTTACACCAGATAACACCATTATACTACATTTTTCATCCTCTTTCTGATGGTAAAATAAAATATTTTCGAGTACTATTCACCCCGAACTCACTATTTTATGGGCCCATAGTTACTATTCACAAACTAGTCAAAAATGCTGTCACTATTTAATGGAGCCCAGTCAATGGTGATATTACACTTTAAGGGACATAATTACTATTCATCATGATGTCATCGTTAATGTCATCATAGTCCGATATTTACTATTCAGTGGGCCCCAACTGGCCCCACTTTTACTATTCAGTGGGTCCCATCTGAGCCCACTTATACTTTTCAGTGGGTCCCACTTGGGTCCACTTTTACTTTTCAGTGGGTCCCATCTGGGCCCAATTTTCATAGAAATAAATACTTTTGTTTACTGCTTCAACTATTTTGGACTCGTTTGACATCCGATTGATCTGAAATTTGCGCTTACGGATTCGTATTGATGAGCTCTATCCAATGGTCCAATAAAATATTTTTTAATTTCGAAAAGTACTATTCACATAGGAAGCACTATTCACTCTTGAAAAAATAGTATTCACAGACCAGTCCAAGATGCTATCACTATTTAATGGGATCCGATCAATGATGATATTACACTTTATGGGACACAATTACTATTTATCATGATGTCATCGCTGATGTCATCATGGGCCCACATTTACTATTCAGTGGGCCCCACTTGGCCCCACTTTTACTATTCAGTGAGTCCCACCTAGGCCCACTTTTACTTTTTATTGGGTTCCACCTGGGCCCACTTTTACTTTTCAGTGGGTCCCACCTGAGCCACTTTTTACCGAAGTAAATACTTTTATTTACTATTTCAGCCATTCCGGATTGGTTTGACCTTCGATTGACCTGAAATTTGAGCTTACGGACTCGTATTGACCACTACAAGAATTCAGGAGAATAGAGACAAAAAATAGAGACGAAATTCCGTTTCTAATTAAAAATAGAGATGAAAAAATTCCGTCTCTAGTTTGGCGGTCTCTATATTTAGAGATCGAAATTTTTCGTCGCTATTTTTAGAGACAAAAAAATTATTTTCGTCTCTAAAAATAGAGACGAAAATGATCTTTCCGTCTCTATTTTAGAGACGATCATTATCTTTCCGTCTCTAAAAATAGAGACAAAAATATTTTAGAGACGGAAACAAAATTTTCTTCTCTAATTAGAGACAGAAATTTCATTTATGACTCTAATTTTAGAGACAAAAAATCGATCTGTCTCTAAAAATATAAATAGAGACAAAAATTTCTTTCCGTCTCTAAAAATAGAGATGAAAATAATTTTTTTGTCTCTAATTAGAGACGAAAAATTCGTTTCGTCTCTAAATTAAATACATATTTTTTTAATATATTATTAACTATATTTTTTAATTATAATTATTAACTATATTTTCCGTCTCAAAATCTATTTTTAATACATATTTTTTTTAAATAATAAAACTATAATTGCCAAAATTTATATAATGAAACAAGTATTAAATAAAAATTAAGTAAATTAAATAAAAGTATAAATAGTAATGTATTAATATATTTATGTAATTTAGTAAGACTACAAGCAAAAGTATTTGAAAAAATTTAAAACAGTAACTAAGATGGAGGTGATTGTGGACGATCAGCCGACGGTACATGAACATTTCGGCTAATGAAATCCTCTAATCTATTAATGCGGTTCATTAAATTATCGACAGTGCTGCGAAGCTCAATGACCTCATTTGTAGTCGTCGCAAGTCTACTCGCCGTTGCCGTAGAGGATGAAGCGGCATGCAAATAACAAGTATTTGCATAAGAGCCCAAGCCGAAGACCCGTCCATGGCGGTCCCTACTGTTGGCTCAAAAGGCTAATGTATAGGTTTTGATGTATTAACAAAATAATTGCACTTAATCAAATTGGGTTTTTCTTGAGCTTTAATAATGCAGGTCCAAGTTTCAGAATCTGATGCAGAGTGTTCCATCAAGTATAGAACAGACATGTTCGTGTTCTACATCTGTCAGAACAGACCTGCAGCCTTAAAAGGTTTGTTAGGAAATAAAATTTGTAAAATCATTCTTGAGGAACCCACACACTGACATCACGTTTATTACATTTTTTTCTGCATGAAAAATATTTTTCAAATATCATGGTTGCCCAAAATGAAATTAATTCTTTCCTAAAAGATAAAAATCCACAATTATAGTTTTTGAAAATGGAAAGAAAGTCTTTTATTTGAATCTGATTTTTCTTATTTAAAAAAACATAAAATCTGAAAAAATCTCTCTCAATCAGATCTTCATTGACTAAAGAAACATGAAAACAAAAATCTCTTCAAACATAGAAACATTTTTGAAATAATGTTCATACCTAACAACTATAATTTTCAGCTATAAAAAGGAGTTATGTTGGGGTGTTTAATAAGTGAGTGAAAAACGTTTTGTTTTAATTGGATTTTATCTTGTAAGTTTTTCATTCCTTCATGTGCATTTATGATCACATCTCCTCAATATGATTATAGTTTTTATATTGTAATCATGTTAGAGAGGTTTATCAAATTTGTGAGATAAGATGGTGAGGTTAGGTTGCTAGAACCTAGGAAAATAAACTAGCAAGTGTTTAGGTTCTTTTACTTGGAAAAAATGGTTAAGTGTTTTGATCATTTTACTTTGGAAAAATGATTATAAGTATTTTTAGAGTTTTCACTTGGGAAGAAAAACTTGGGGTAGCTACTTGTAACAATCTTTTGACTCTTGCCCGTAAATAAAGTCACATTAGAAAGAGAGAAATTTTTAAGACGGGTTGTCTTAAGGAGAGGATGTAGGCGGTGGCCGAACCTCTATAAATTGCGGTGTTAAATTCTCTATCTCTCACTCTCTTTTTATTTTGTGTTCTATAATTTTTATGCTGAAATTAACTGTTCTGTATGTGTTTTGTGTTCTATAGAACAGAGTCAGAAAATCACATGTGTTCTGAAAAACGGGATTAAATTGATTTTTCTAAATTAATTTATCCAATGAAAGTCTGATTTTTTCTCACTAATAATTTCGTCCATATGTGTTGTTTTTAATGTTAAAGGATAATTAAAAAGTTAACTTAAGTAAATTGCATAAAATGGATTTATTATGATGACAGTATTTTGCATATCAATTGTCCGTATTCTAATATGTTCAGATCATGAAAAATTATGAAATGATCTATTCGTCCCCCCTCTAGATTATATATTTGGGACTCACATTTGGTATCAGAGTAGGTCTCTTTATTTACAGGTTTAACCACCTAGAGAGATCATTCAAATGGTTGAAACAAATCAATATGTTGAAAAAAACCAAAATGTAGTAAGTGATTCTGATTTTGATTTTCTTAAAAGATATATATTTTTTTAGCTTTGCATAAAATATGATAGAGTAAAGGAAATGGATTTTAATATCTTTGTTATCTATCATGCATCAAAATAAGATCATAAAAGTTTGCAAGACTCATGTGCCAATTTTTTTTGTTGCATTATTCTCGTGATGAACTTAAAAAAATTATCTAAAGTTGCTTAAAGATTAAATGAACTTAATATTAAATTATATGATTGTGTGGAGTTTGGACGAAAGTTGCTGATTTAAATATCAAGATTGCAAAAGTAAATAATATTAAGAGATTCATCCAAGGCTGTAGTAAGAAATGAGAAAATGGTTAAATAAGATAGCTGATCATTCATCTGCAATTTTTTATCCCAAGTTGATTATACTTTTTATGGTAAAAATGGTCATTTTACGAAGAATTATTTTCACAAAAAGAAATGTAAGGTAAAATGGATTGAAATAGAAACACTTGTTGCAAAAACTAACCTTTAAGGAACCAAAATAAATTGGGTACCTAATAATTATTTTGCAGGTTTGTTTAAAGAGCAACGTGAATGGAAAATGGTACCTTGATAGTGGTTGCTCAAAACATATGACATGCGACAAAAATAAGTTTGTTGAACTCTCTATGAAAGATGGAGGGACTGTAAGTTTTGGTGACAAAAATAAAGACAAAATTATTGGAGTTGGAACTGTCGGAATCAACCCACGTATCGTGGATGTTTCCTTAGTGAAGGGATTGAAATATAATCTTCTTAGTGTAAGTCAATTATGTGATAAAAATAGAAGAGTTGTCTTTGAAATAAAAGACTGCAAGGTTGAAGATGCAAGCTCAGGTAACATTATTCTTACTGGCTATAGAACTGGAAACATTTATCAAGTAAGTTTGGATGAAAATGAAAATAATAATTCAACTTGTTTAATTTCAAATGATGATCAAAATTGGATATGGCATAAAAGACTAGGTCATGCAAGTTTACATGCTATTGAAAAATTATCTAAAAAGGACTTAGTTGTTGGGTTGCCTAAAATTAATTTTGATAAGAAATATGTATGTGAAGCATGTCAATTTCGTAAGCAAACTAGAAGTTCATTTAAATCCAAGAAAGAAATTTCAACTAAAAAATACTTAGAACTATTGCATATGGATTTATTTGGACCAATTTCTCCATCTAGTTTAAAAGGAAAGAGTTATGTATTTGTAATTGTTGATGATTACTCACGTTTTACTTGGACACTCTTTCTTGCACAAAAATATGAGACATTTGAGCCCTTCAAAAAGCTGGCAAAGAAAATTCAAAATGAGAAGGGATATCACATTGTCAAAATTCGAAGTGATAATGGAGGTGAATTTGTTAACAAAGAATTTGATGATTTTTGCTCAAGGGAAGGAATAGGTCATAACTTATCGGCACCAAGGACTCCACAACAGAATGGAGTAGTGGAGAGGAAAAATAGAACATTGCAGGAAATGGCACGAACCATGTTAAATAAAAATAGTATGCCAAAATATTTTTGGGTTAAAGCAGTGAACACATTAAGCTATACTATCAACAGAGTTTTAATTAGAGAAATTCTAAATAAAACTCCGCATGAGCTGTGGAAAGGGAGGAAGCCAAACATCAGTTATTTCCACACATTTGGCTGTAAGTGTTTTATTTTAAATGATAAAAATAATCTAGGAAAATTTGATGCTAAATCTGATGTAGGTATTTTTCTGGGTTATTCATATAAAAGAAAAGCTTATAGAGTCTATAATAAGAAAACACACATGGTTGAAGAGTCAATTAATATTAAATTTGATGAGATTGATATCTACACTGGAGAAAAGTGTGTTTCTGATGATGAGACAGGAAATAAAGATGAGAAAATTCAGAAGAAAAATCAAACAGAACTGAGATCTAATTAAAATATAGCTGATGAGACAGAACTGTTAGATGCAGTAGAACACACAGAAACAGAACTGAAACCTGATCAAAATAGAGCTGATGAGACAGAACTGCCAAAAAATGCAGTAGAACACGTGGAACCAGAACAGAACACTGATCTACAAAAAGAATGGAATGTTTATAGAAATCATTCAAAAGAAGATTTGCTAAGCAGTCCATCAACAGGGATGATGACCAGAAAACAACTAAGAGAATTTTGTGGTAACGTTGCTTTTGTTTCTCAAATTGAACCAAAGAATATTGAGGAAGCTCAAGATGACAACAATTGAACTCTTACTATGCAAGAAGAATTAAATCAATTTGAAAGAAATAAGGTATGGTCTCTTGTTCCCAAACCGAAAAATCATTCAATTATTGGTACAAAATGGGTCTTTAAAAACAAGCTGGATGAACAAGGAAATGTGACAAGAAATAAAGCAAGGCTTGTGGCTCAAGGCTATAATCAAGAAGAAGGTATTGATTTTGATGAAACATTTGCACCAGTAGCATGTTTAGAAGCTATTCGTATCTTATGTGCATTTGCATATTTTAAGAAAATTAAGTTTTATCAAATGGATGTCAAAAGTGCATTTTTAAATGGATACTTAAATGAGGAAGTCTATGTTGCACAACCACCTGGTTTTGAAAACAACGAATTTCCAAATCATGTCTATAAATTGAAAAAAGTTTTGTATGGTTTAAAACAAGCTCCAAGAGCTTGGTATGAAAAACTTTCAAGTTTTTTAATAAAGCATGACTTTGCTAGAGGAAAAGTTGATAATACATTATTTATAAAGCATAAAGAAAATGATATCATGCTTGTGCAAATATATGTGGATGATATTGTATTTGGTGCTACTAACATCTCAATATGCAAGGAATTTGAAAAATTAATGAAAGAATAATTTGAGATGAGCATGATGGGAGAGTTGACCTTCTTTTTGGGGCTGCAAATTAATCAGAATAAAGATGGAATCTTTATTAGTCAAGTTAAGTATACAAAAGAATTACTGAAAAAATTCAAAATGATGGATGCAAAGATTGTCAGTACACCAATGAGTCCATCAATTAAGCTTGATCTTGATGAGAAAGGTAAAAGTGTGGATCAGAAGTTTTATAGAGGAATGATCGGTTCGTTGCTGTATTTAACTGCCAGTAGACCTGATATACACTTTAGTGTATGTCTATGTGCTCGATTTCAGTCAAATCCAAAGGAGTCTTATCTATCAGCAGTGAAACGAATTCTGAGATATCTATTGGGAACTCAAAATATTGGTTTATGGTACTTTAAAGACTCAAGTTTTGATCTTGTTGGTTTTTCAAATGCTGACTTTGCAGGTTGTAGAATTGAGAGAAAAAGTACTTCTGGAACATGTCAATTATTAGGACAATCTCTCATTACATGGTCTAGCAGAAAACAACACTCTATTGCCTTGTCAACTGTAGAAGCCGAATATATAGCTGCAGGAAGTTGTACTGCACAAATTTTATGGATCAAACAACAATTGATTGATTATGGTTTTGAACTTAAGGAAATACCCATTTATTGTGACAACACTAGTGCCATAAATTTCACAAAAAATCCAGTGATGCAAGTAAGAACAAAACACATTGAAATAAGACATCATTTCATACGAGATCATGTTCAAAGAGGAGACATTGCATTGAATTATGTTTCAACTGAACATCAATTAGCTGATATCTTCACCAAACTATTGAAGGAAGAACAATTTTACAAGCTAAGAAGAGAATTGGGCATGGGTATGCTAGAAAATTCATCTTAAAAGGTAATCCTATTCTCTTCAGAATTTTTAATTTTTTCGTGTGTTTAATATTTTTTCTTGTGTTTTGTAGAAATGATATGCTTTAATGTCTTTGGTGTTCTATGCATTATTCGTGTTTTATATATGTAGTGTGTTGAATTATTTTTACAGACTGATCACGTACTCTATTTTTCTTCAAAAGTGTCAGTTATGGAAAATCAATTTTTATCCTATTTTAATGGAGATATTTTTAGTTGAGAAAGTTGACTTCTTTCTTTTTAGTCATTTCTTTTCTTTTTAAATAACTTCCCATTTTTTTAAAATAAAAAAAATCCTCTTTTAATATTTTAAAGTACAGCTTTTTCACCTACCACTTCTTCTTTTATAAGGAAATTAAAAAAAAATGTATCTCTTTCTCTTTCCCGTCGATTTACTTCCTCAAAACATGATTTACATTCAACCATTTACTCGCCGGAGGAATCAGTTTTGACGCCGCTCACAAACCGAAGCACCCATCATCCGTCGTGCCTCCTACTCCAGTCGCCTCCAGCCAATTAAGCCAAAGCCAATTTTTTACTATCTTCTACTCTCTCTTGCCTAACCATAAATCTATTTTGAATTCCCCAGTAAAGAAAAGGCGCAATGATTGCTTCAAATGGCTTCTTGATTATGTGGGTCGTATGAATCGAGTCGATTGTTGGGTAATAAAGTATTAGGTTGTATTATTTAGGTATGGCTTAAAATGAGAATGGGAGAGTGAGATTTTGAGTGGATAGTGCTTGATGGATTGTTTGTGCCCTTTCTATTTAAGTTAGGAATAAATTCCAAGATAATTGTTATTCTTGCTTGCTGTGATATTTCTCAATTATTTTAGATATTTTTTCTGCAAGTAGTGATTATTTTTGTGATGACAAAAAGGGGGAGAAAAATGATTATTTGATCTTTTGTGCTTGATTGTGGCTTGATTGATTTGATTGATTTTAATTGATTATGTAGAGTTATGATGATATTTTAAATGGAGAAAAATGATTATTTGATCTTATATGCTTGATTAATTTCAATTGTGAATTATTCATTTGATTATGCAGAGTTGTGATGATATTTTAGTTAAATGTGCAGATGTGAAAAAATTGATAGATGCGGAGTTGTGATATTTTAATTATGATGCAACATTAAGTTTATGCAAAAATTAAATGTGCAGATGTAGAAAAATTGATATGTGCAGAGTTGTGATATTTTAATTATGTTGCAGAATTTTGGTTGTGCATTTATGCAGAATTTTTATGATATTATATGCAGAATTTTTATGATGTATATGCAGAATTTTTGTGAGTGTAGAATTTACATTATGCAGAATTGATATATATGCAGAATTTTTGTGTGGGAGTACAAAATTGACATTATGCTGCAGATTTTCAATTTATGCATGATAATTGATTTTAATGTAGAATATATACTATGCAGATTTTGTTATTATGCAGCAGAATGAAATATATGCATATTGATGAAACCAAATGTGCTTGATTTAAAATGATGCAGAAATGATTTGAGGTGTGCGTGCAGATTTGTTATTATGCAGCAAAAATAAGTGTGTGTATTTGATATTATAAAAAAAAATGTGCTTACGCAATTATATGTGCAAATTATTGTGCAAAATGCTTGATTTGCAGCAAATTATTTTGATCATGCAAATAATAAAAATATAATGAATATATCTTGGTCAACTGAATGAAATCTGCAGGTTAGACAAAAATTACTTACGGATGATAATGCTTGATCATAAATGGATGACTTGACTATTTTTTGTCATATATGTTGATTTGATGAAATTAATGGAGCATGAATTTGAATATGTATAACTGTAGATTGGGTAAATTGATCAAATATATGCAGGTTGATTTACATGAGCATATGCAAAAATATACTTTATTATCTTACTTGATTAGATATGCAGGGTAATTTTGAATAGATGCAAACTGATGAATTTAGTATGAAAGATATGCAATATGAATAGATAAATTTGAAAATGATCCACTGTTGAGATTTGCTTAAGAATAATGTGATTGTCGTGATAATATTTATACTGCAAATGGTAAATATAATATGCATACTCATTGATAAAAATTATTTTTAAGTGCATATATTTAGGGGGAGTTATACTCTGAATAATTCATACATACAGGGGGAGCACAAGCTCAAATAAATAAATATTTTGTCATTATCAAAAAGGGGGAGAATGTTGGCTCAAAAGGCTAATGTATAGGTTTTGATATATTAACAGAATATTTGCACTTAATCAAATTGGGTTTTTCTTGAGCTTTAATAATGCAGGTCCAAGTTTCAGGATCTGATGCAGAGTGTTCTATCAAGTACAGAACAGACGTGTTCATGTTCTACATCTGTAAGAACAGACCTGCAGCCTTAAAAGGTTTATTAGGAAATAAAATTTGTAAAATCATTCTTGAGGAACCCACACACTCACAGCACGTTTATTACATTATTTTCTGCATGAAAAATATTTTTCAAATATCATAGTTGCCCAAAATAAAATTAATTCTTTCCAAAAAGATAAAAATCCACAATTATAGTTTTTGAAAATGGAAAGAAAGTCTTTTATTTGAATCTGATTTTTCTTATTTAAAAAAACATAAAATCTAAAGAAATTTCTCTCAATCAGATCTTCATTGACTAAAGAAACATGAAAACAAAAATTTCTTCAAACATAAAAACATTTTTGAAATAATGTTCACACCTATCAACTATAATTTTCAGCTATAAAAAGGAGTTATGTTGGGGTGTTTAATAAGTGAGTGAAAAACGTTTTGTTCTAATTGAATTTTATCTTGTAAGTTTTTCATTCCTTCATGTGCATTCACGATCACATCTCCTCAATATAATTATAGTTTTTATATTGTAATCATGTTAGAAAGGTTTATCAAATTTGTGAGATAAAATAGTGAGGTTAGGTTGCTAGAACCTAGGAAAATAAACTAGCAAGTATTTAAGTTCTTTTACTTAGGAAAAAGGGCTAAGTGTTTTGATTATTTTACTTTGAAAAAATGATTAAGTATTTTTAGAGTTTTCACTTGGGAAGAAAAACTTGGGGTAGCTACTTGTAACAGGTTTTTGACTGTTGCCCGCAAATAGAGTCACATTAGAAAGAGAGAAATTCTTAAGACGGGTTGTCTTAAGGAGAGGATGTAGGCGGTGGCCGAACCTCTATAAATCGCAGTGTTAAATTCTCTATCCCTCACTCTCTTTTTATTTTGCGCTCTATAATTTTTATGCTGAAATTAACTGTTCTGTATGTGTTCTGTGTTCTATAGAACAGAGTCAGAAAATCACCTGTGTTCTGAAAAACAGGATGAAATTGATTTTTCTAAATTAATTTATCCAATGAAAGTCTGATTTTTTCTTACTAATAATTTCGTCCATATGTGTTGTTTTTAATGGTAAAGGATAATTAAAAAGTTAATTTAAGTAAATTGCATAAAATGGATTTATTATGATGATAGTATTTTGCATATCAATTGTCTGTATTCTAATATGTTTAGATCACGAAAAATTATGTAATGATCTATTCACCCCCTCTCTAGATTATATATTTGGGACTCACACCTACCGCCATCTGCGTCGTAATATACTCTTGCGTGATCGACATTATCACCATCTGCCTGGTGACTCTGAAAACTCTCTAGTACCCGTTCCTGTAATGAAAATTATTCGAATGTTATTTAAGAGTAATCTAAAACTAAGAACATATAGAAAAATAACAGTAAAAATTTTAAAAATCATACATGAACTTGTCTAACTTGATCGCTGATGAATGTGATACCGTAATGATTTCACGTATGTGTATGCATAAATAACTCATGAGGATACGGTGTTCTGTCCATACTAGACTCCTATAAATAAATTATAGGTCAACAACATTTGAACAGAATATTCCTTAAATTTGTATCAAAAGTAATATGAAAAAACAACAACAATACTCATATATGTTAATATTTTAATACTAAGCGAAAACAATTCTAACTCAAAATACAATAACACTTGGCTATAGATTAAAAAAATTTTGGCAGAGTTTCCCCTTAATTTGTAACAAACTCCCTGTTTAAAAAGCATGAAAATATATTTAGAATTATATTATCCACAATCAAAATCCTTTTCAAACTCCTTACACAACATTTTTCCCATCCTCTTTCATGCAATGAAATATTTAGCCTATTATCAAGATGTGATATATGCAGTCAAAAATTCCTAATGCACTAAATAATTTATACACAATTGCAATAAAAAGTAGCTTGTATAAATTAAGATGTATGAATACTTACGAGTCTGTCAACATGCCCGTGATGGGACAACGTTCCTCTAGTGTGTAAAGAAACGCTAACTCCCTCTGTTCCTCCCCTCCTATTAGTAGAATTCCGATCGGCAATTGTGAGGGCCTCCGTTGATGACCAATACTGCATTCAATTTGTCCAAATTTCTTAATTTATGTACCGTGATTGTAGACCCTTGGTGCGCAACTTGTTAAGCATGTCCTTGTAACGTACACGAACACATTTCTCCCATATAGTGTAGACTAGGTGATCAACCGAGGAATTCCAATAAAAAGCTTTCTGAGAAATATAAAACAAAAAAAAAAGGTTAAGCATAATGTATGTATTTGTACAATACGTATAAAATTTAAATAATACATGAATTAAGGTGCAATAATTAGAAATAAACAATTTAATTTAATTACCTGAAACTCTTGGAAATAAAACATTCTTGTCTCCTGAGATATATTCTTCCATAAAAAACCATTGAGTTCAACTCTCTCCTTAAATGTTCGAGCCATGGAGCGGAAGCAAACACCAGATGGCAAAAATCTAATGGACAACATAAATATAATAAATTATTCGAATGCAGCATATCATAGTAAATAGAAATACGAAAGTTAAAAACTCATTGTTGTCCTTCAATGACAATATAAATCCGTCCATCCACACCAACTGATCCGGGCAAATGACCTTCAACTGTATCAGGATATCTCTGAGATGCCTCAGACAGAATCTCTGTAGGAGGCGCTTCAGTAGATGATGTACCAGCAGGATGAGATGGGCCTTGAGACGTCGAGGGTGTAGATTCTGCAGCCACACGCGGAGGTACATAAGCATGAGACGATGATCCATCACCTTGACTAACTGGTGCGGATAATGACGAACGCACCCTAGGTGGTTGGATAGTACCAATCCTTATCTTGTGATGCATTTTTTCCCTTAATATATTATTGAACAAGATTATACATCAGGTTATTATTACATAATCATAATTACATGTGGTAATAATACATATATGTGTCATTTGTGAATTAAACTAAACAAAAAGTAATAAATGATATGCAGGTCATATGGATCATACTCACGTGGTCAAAAAATTATTCGCTATCATCGCTTAAATGTAATTCATTATCATTATCGTCTTCATTTTCTGAATAATTAGAATCAAATTTGCTTTCCAATTCAGATGTAGACCTGGATTCCTCGTCCGATACAATATCAACCAATTCATTATCGACATTGTTCAAATGCTCATTATCTTCATATGGCATGATTTCATTTATTTCATGACTCGCCACTTCATCTTCCTGAAAGGCTTCACTTTCAATTCGTTTATTTTGTCGATTAGCTTTCATTTCAAATAAGCCCCTCGGTTTTACTTTGCAAACTGCCAACCAATCTTTCTTATCTCGCCTTAGGCTAGGAAACGAAAGATAATACACCTTGACACGGGCAAAATAAACTAAATTTAAGAGCAAGTGTACTCTGTCAGTGCAAGTAGTAAAGGATAGTGAGTCCAGATATCGTCCTCAGGGAACAACCTAACAATTACTAGAATTCTCAAATACTTATGTTATTTAGACAAGCAATGTTTGAATATGAAAATAAATTAAACTATGCTAACAAATGATTAAATAATCTAACACTAACTTTAAGAAGAGAATTAATAAATATGATGAATGCTAGGACTTGGGTTTCACTTAACTTCTCAACTATGCAATTTTCCAGATTATTATGCAAAAGAATGACATTTCATATGAGATGGTGATTTTTCCCTAAATTAATCAAAATCCAATAATCATGGTATTTTAACCCTAATCTCAATTTAATTCTTCCAATTGATCAAGTAAAAGAACTAAAATTAGAAAGCATTAAGTTCAATGGAAAAATCTTGATAAAAATCAAAAACCACAAGGATAAAAATAAGGTTGATCATGCATATTTCCAATCAAGGTTATGTTTCATTTGATCCACCAGTTAATCCAATTGGTCAAGTAAATTAATTGATTAAGTTCATGTTGAATTGATCAATTCCAACAAGCATTAATCACAATAAAAACATAATCTCAAATAAGAAAATCATTCATATGCATAAAATCCAAAATAAATCACACAATCTCAAAGTTAAGATCCACCATAGCCCTAACTATGGAATTAGTTCATATTATAAATATTAAATCCCAAATCACAACTAAAATCCATAAAGTTCATCATAATAAAAGAAAACAAAGTAAAATAAAGAGAAAAGAAGAAGAAGAACACGATGGAGAGCAGGGGACTGGCCACCAGCGACTTCAGAAAGAAAGAGGAAAAACAGAGCCCAGGTTGGCCACCAGCAGGTTGCTTTTCCAAATTCTCTGTTGCTGCAAAACGTCAATGATCTTGTTCCCGTTTCTTTTATGTTTTTCTTGCGTTTTTCTCCCTTAGAATTAGGTTAAGATATGTCTTTTTAATGCTCAGTCGTTCCCCTTTTAATCCTTCTTAAGAGTCCCACTTGACTTAAAGATCTGTCAAAATAAGGAATTTAAAACACATCAGGTAACTGACCAAAACTGCGACCGAAGCTGGGTCTTGCTTTGGTCTCAGCTTTTGTCAGTTAATTTCTCTCTACCAAAGCTGCTGCTTGCTTTGGTTCCATCTTTGGTCCCACCTTTGGTAGGCTTCTGTCCCTCTCATTGGTTTCTTTCTCACGATTTCCTCTTGACCAAAGCTGAACCTTGCTTTGGTCTCAGCTTTGGTGTTAGCTTTGGTAGGATTTTGCCCCTCTTGTTGATTTCTTCCTCTGTTTCTTTTGCTCTTGACCAAAGCTGGACAACTTTGGTTCCAGCTTTGGTCAGCTGCTGTCCCTCAAGCAATTTCAATGTGAAAACTTGTCCAAGTCACCCAAATCTAACACAACAACATACAATTGACACATGAACATAACCATTAATAATAAATGTAAAAACATCAGAAAAACCTACATTAAATTAACAAAATAACATTAAACTTAAATACAAACAACCTAAACAAACTATAAAAATACTATAAAACCACATCTTAACACACCTGAATCGCTTGCATGGCCAATACAAAATGTTCAAAATTAGGAAGTCTTCTTCTTTGATTTATATCAACCAAGTTGTAACTGTTTTGCACTTTTGTTCCAACATTAAGCGTTGGATCAAACCATTTGCACTTAAATAACACACAACGTTTTATTGGCAAGGCGGGGTATTCAATTTCTAATATCTCTGTAATTTTGCCGTAATAATTCATCAATTCACCTTGAATGCAAACTCCACTATTTGTAGTAGCCTTGTTATGACCATGAGATTGGGTATGATAATTGTAGCCGATCACGAAATAAATCGGATAAGATTTAACAGTACGTAAAGGTCCCTTTGCAACATCAGATATGAAATTATTTTCAATTGTATGCGTCATAAAATTAACGGGCAGAGTTTCCCTTATACGGGTCTTTATCCCCCTGTTAAACAATAGCAAATTTTACACTTCTATAAAATATCAACACATCTCAACTCCATAAATAAACCAATACAATATCACATTTCCCCTTCCACCTCAAACTTTCAAGTAAAAATGATAAATTCACCAACAGCTGTAAATTTAACCTTTCAAGTCATACATACAACTAAATACAACTACAACATGTGTAATTTAATTTAATTATGGTCAAATTAAAACATGGTCGTTACAGTAACTGGTAAAAGGCAAAGAAAATAACATACTTTTAATGCATAACTAACTTAATTATCTCGGGTGAAGCAACATTTCCATTTATAGATGGTTGTGATTTCCATCGTAACTACCCACTTTCCAATCCCAATTCGTTATGATTTTCCTTTCACGTATTAACTAAACTGAAAAAAGGTGCATCCCACTCTCTCTTTTTTTATTAATTTTTTTATTTTATTTTGTGAATCAATTCAATTTACAAATTACTAATTTACATAAACTATAATTTGTATGCTTAATTTATCTGTGATATTAAAATAAAATATATTAAAAGAATTAGTGTATTGACAAAATGGGGTTTAACTAATCAGCAATTCCTCACCTATTAACTAATCATCAAGGACCAAAAAGGTGGAGCAAAGTATGATAAATTTGACATTAGAAAATATTAATAGTAAAAAGGCCATTCACTATAAAATTCGTAGGAAATGCCAAAAAGACATACTGTCTATTTGCTTCCTATATATATATATATATAGGAATATATTGGAGCCAAGTTCAAACTTAAACTGCAAAACAATTAACTAATTTAAACAAAATTTAAACAATAATTTACTTATATTGTGCACAAGTAATATACCGTTGAAATGCCGCTCCAATTATAAATCCGATAGTAACTAATTTTATATTAATCAATCTTGTAAATTTAAAAAGACGGATAGAACGCCAAAGGATTATATAAAATAGAAAAAGTTTTAATTATGAGATTCACCCTTATGTTATTCCCTTTTTTTTTTTGACAAGAATTATTAGATATCTATAATTACAAATAAAATAAGATGACAATTATTCAGTCATGATAAACATTTATTGCACATCTATAATTGCAAATGAAATGCCTGTTTCAATAACAATGATATTAATTAAGAATTCAGAAGTGCTGGAGTAGAATAAACCATATGCATAATTGTAGATATTACTTTTAATATTTTATACCATGAAGCCATTATCTTGTCAAATGTGTCTAATTTGACAACTATCACTGGAAATATTAATATTCAAATGTAGAAATATTTATTGTGTGCATAACTATTATATTTTATTTGGGATTGTTATCCTTCTTGCTTAGCTTATATCTGTTCTTTTATATGATATTTCAGATGTTAGAAATATTAATTGATTTTAATTTTTATGTAAATTCTAGGGATAGATTTGTACCTTATTCCAAACTTAAATTTTGCCTTGCGAAAAACATTTCTTTGTATATATTATATTTTATATGCAAAATCAGTTTGCTTCATTTTGAAATTGTCAAAATTCAAAAACTTTTAAAATAGAATTTTATTTTTTTCTCCAATAAAATAAAGTTGACAGTTCTACATGAACAAATCATGGATATTTATATTATTATACATTTAACTTAAAAAGATACACAACAACATTTATATTATTCTACATTTAATTACAACATTACATTTACTAATTAAAAAAAAACCAAATACCTAATGCAGATCTCGCCGGAGGGAGTATGCCGGTGCAGGCGACGGGGCAGAGCAGATCGCCGGCGTCGACTCGTCGGTGGCACGGGGACCGGACAACGAAGGGCACCGGAGTGGGGAGGGGCAGCGATCTGGAATAGGTGGAGATGGAGGAAAGAAAGAAGAGGGGGAAAAGAAAGAGGGGGAAAACAAGGAGGAGTTAGGGATTTAATCCCGAAATTTAGAGACGGAATAATAATTCCGACTCTAAATAGAGACGGAATAATAATTCCGTCTCTATTTAGAGACGGAACTCCTATTCCGTCTCTAAAAATAGAGACGGAATTCGTATTCTGTCTCTATTTAGCGATGGAACTCCACAGAATAGGAGTTCTGTCTCTAAATAGAGACAGAGTTCTTATTCCGTCTCTATTTTTAGAGACGGAATAGGAGTTCCGTCTCTAAATAGAGACGAAATTTGTATTCCATCTCTATTTAGAGACGAAAATTGATTTCTGTCTCTATTTAGAGACGGAAAAATTATTCCGTCTCTAAATACCTTCTCCAATTCTGGAGGAAAACAATCCTGCCATTTTTAGCGACTAAATTTAGAGACGGGATGATTTTCGTCTCTAAATAGAGACGGAAATCATTCCATCTCTATTTTATCTTTTTCTTGTAGTGGACAACCTCTATCCAATGGTCCAATGAAATATTTTTTGATTTCGGAAAGTACTATTCACTCCGAAAGTACTATTCACTTTTAAAAAATACTATTTACAACTAATCCGGTATTGAGGGTGTTACATTACCGTTCTGCCCTCAATACTTTTAATTCTTTACAATTTAACCCTTTTCAGTCCATTACCACGTAGTAATTATTATTTACTCATTTTAATCCATTTTTCTTATTTTTCCCTAATATCAATCCGATAGAAATTTTTGAACTGGATACATGAGACAGAACACTGAAAAGTGATCCCGAAAGACCACCCAAATCACTGTCACTGTCACTATCACTGAAGCACTAAAATCGAAATCATCGTACACTATAATCATTGTATCACTATGATAGACCGCCATTAGCCTACTGATACGAGTTGTCATGACTCGCTACCACAATATATGTGTTCCTATGGCTACTAATGTACACTTTTCACTTATATCACTATGCATTTATTCACTTATTCACTTATGCACTTAATTCTTTCAATATTTGCTATTTATTTTGTACTACTTATAATCACATAATTTTATTTCCATGTATTTAGATTTATAACTTATTTTTATAACTTGTCTTGTACCCACTCATTAACAATATGCATACATATACTTTATATTCATTGCTTTATTCACATAGTCATGCTTTTATACTATTACATTAATATAAATTTCGATGCATATAAATATTATTTCTCTTAATTCCTTAAATATATCATATACATAGATTTTATTTCCAACCCACTTTCTTTTATCACAATAGCGCTTTATAACATGTACTATGCCATGCCACTAGCATTTGCATTTTCAATCATAATTCACATTTAATGGGACACCAATCATAACACATATTTAATTCCATATTCATACCTATCCGCATTAATCACACATTCACTTGTCATCAATACCATTCTATAATACATACCCTTTTTCAATTATCTATTTCTAACTTCCATATACTCATGTTTCACTTTAGGTACACATTTTTCTATAACATTCACTTTAGACATAATATACATCCAAACTAAAATATATTTAATTAAATTATAGAAATTCCTAATAAATTAATATATACTCCACCTTCAATCTACTTTCATTTTTTTGGCATTGTTTTCATGTAATTAACAAATTATACCATAATATACTTCACTGAAGCATTCGGCCATGACTTCATTTTTGTTCCAAATTTTATTTTTCTTTCATTTATTATTATTTCAACTAAACATAAATCCAAGCTTATATATATCATTAAACATCAAAATATACAATTATAAACCTTAATACCCTATTCGACCCATATTAAGATTTCACATACAAATTAATTCTTTTCTTTTTAAACATATTAATCTTCATTTTTAAGCTCCACTTACATATTTATAAGCTTTGCTTCAATTAAACATGCATCAATCACACATATACATAACATACATACACTTAACCCTACATAAACTTGATGGAAAAAGAGGGATATTATGTTCACTAACCTCAAAATCTTATTCTACACTTTGCTCTTTGAAACGCCTTCCTCTTCCTTTTTCTCTAAAGAGGTCGAATATACCATGATTAGAAATTCTCCACTTAATTTCTAACACTTCCTTCACCTTAAATAAACTCTTGATGTAACACCCACTACACCCCCTATGTAACACCCTAGATAGTGGAGTTGTCGATAATAAGAAAACTCGGGGAGTTCCAGTTGTAGTTCTTTTTGTATTTTGTTACTATATTTTATATAGTTTTGTACATTTATATGTAAGAGTTATTATGACCAAGTTTTAAATATATATGCAATTTGTAAATGAAAATTTTGGTATATGTATATGTAATGGTTTAAAAGAATACTTTGTAATGTTTTTATGATCATTTATTATATATATGGTTAATTATTTCTATTCCTTTATATGTTTTAAGCTTCCGCTTGAGTTATCATGATTGCAATTGTGTGTGTGGCACCTCGATATCCTTCTAGGGGTATTGGGGTGTGACACTCTAGGAGGATAAGAGAGTGCACACAACAAAACATAACTCTAAAAACATAACTCTAAAATCATAGTTATAAAATTTCTTTCTTTTCATTACTGTGCAAAGTCAATATTACAATATACAGATAGACATCGTTTACAATTACTAACTAGCACTGACACAAACTTCATTTGACTCAACAATAAGACTTTATCCTATCTTCGTGTTGACCTAGCCTTCAACGGACAATCCTTCAGAGTAACTCCAACTTTATACTTACACAGATAAAAATCTGTAACCGTTCGTTACAGTTAACAAAGTGTCATACATTCATCAAATACATGTAATTAACACACGTTTTAACAATTAACATTATAACATAAGCTAAACACACCAACATGTCTACTATAAATACAGTATCTTTACATGACATTTAAAATATTATTTTTGAGACATCAGAACTCACATAAATACATACACATAAATAATAAACAAAATATCTCAAATCTAATAATTTGTACTATAAGTTGAGTACATTACCGTAGCACTTAAGTTGCTTATCTCATACATTAGGGATACCTGAATTTTTGGAGTACCAAACTGTAGGTGGGTATAATACAGAATTACAAGCTGAGCACATCAACATATCTTATTACAAGCCCACCATACAAGCATATCTTCACATACTGAGTACATTAACACCTTAATTTTCCAAGTACATTAACATATCACATTCATCTTGGACAAGTACATAAACTTGTCTCAGAATTACAAGCCATTACACGTATAATTTCCTGGTTCAGTTCCATTCATAAAGCTTTTTAACTTCTAAGTATCAGTCTTTCGAAATTAGGTTCGGACTTGGAATGCATATTCCAAGCTTCCTACGTATCCTAAGTGTTAAAAATCAGAATCACGTAGTTTTACGATTTCATTACACAATGTGAAGACATATATACATAATCATTACTAAATGTAGAGCATCGTCTTAATGATCATTGTGTGTATTTGCGCAAGCTACAAGACGGATCCTACATATATCTTCTTCTTTATGTTGATGATATGTTGATAGCTTCCAAGAGTCTGACAGAGATTGAGAAGTTGAAGACTCAGCTGAACAGGGAGTTCGAAATAAAGGATCTAGGTGAAGCCAAGAAGATTCTAGGTATGGAGATAAGTAGAGATAGGGAATTGGGAAGACTTTATTTGACTCAGAAATAGTATCTGAGAAAAGTGCTAAAGCGTTTTGGCATGAATGAAAAGTCAAAACCTGTTAGTACTCCTCTTGCTCCTCATTTCAAGTTCAGTGCATCTTTGTCTCTAAAGAATGAAGTAGAACGAGAATACATGGCAAAAGTACCATATGCAAATACTGTTGGTAGCTTGATGTATGCTATGGTATGTACAAGGCCCGATATTTCACAGGCAGTTGGGGTTGTGAGCAGGTATATGCATGATCCTCGAAAGGAACATTGACAAGCTGTGAAATGGATTCTGCGGTACATTCTGAACACCGTAGATGTTGGTTTGGTATTTCAGTGGGATGGTCAAGATTGTCAATATGTAGTTGGATATTGTGATTCCGACTATGCTAGTGATTTGAACAAACGGCGATCAACTACTGGTTATGTGTTTACTCTTGCTAAGGCACCAGTTAGTTGGAAGTCTACTTTACAGTCAACGGTTGCTTTGTCCACTACGGAGGCAGAGTATATGGCAGTTACAGAGGCTGTGAAGGAGGCAATTTGGCTTCAAGGGTTGCTTGGTGAATTAGGGGTTCAACAGAAGCACATCAAAGTGCATTGTGATAGTCAGAGTGCTATTCATTTGGCAAAGAACCAAGTTTACCATGCAAGGATGAAGCATATCGATGTTCGTTATCACTTTGTACGAGAGGTTCTGGAAGAAGGTGGAGTAACAATTCAGAAGATTAGGACCACTGAGAATCCTGCTGATATGTTCACAAAAGTGGTGACTGCAGTCAAGTTGCAACATTGTTTGGGCTTGATCAATATTGTTAAAAGTTGAAGTTGGGCGCTTTGAAGCGCATTTGGTGACACTACTAAAATTGAGTTTTGTGAGAGATTTGAAAGTTATGGATTTCGCTAAGGTGGAGATTGTCAACATTGGTGGCTCATCCACCCACATTTGTTGACAAAATTATTTATTTTGTTAACAAAGGGAATCCCACATCGGGATTTCATAGAAAAATAGGAGGATTGATCTCCTATATAAACAACTCAACTCCTTTAGTTTTATACATCCCAAAATTGCCAATCTTTCTAAGGCAATAATTGTTTCTCTCTCTAGTAAACATTTCACTTGTATTATTTCTTTGAAATAGTGAAATATAATATTGGCAGTGTCCGATTACGTAGGCATAATTGGCCGAACCTCGTTAAATTCTGGTGTTCTTTATTTGTCTATTTAATAGCTATTGTCAGGTATATTGTTAGTGAATTATTGTGCTGTTAAATTACTTAGGAAAATTCTATTTTAAGAATTTTAGCTTGTGTGATTTTTCAGTACAATCGTTTACGCTTTATTCACCTGCTCAATAGTGTTCGAGGTGAATTTGGTGGAAATCAACCCGAGTTTCCACAACAATTGGTATCAGAGCCTAGGTTCTTTCTTAGTATGCTATGTGGTTGCAGCGTAGGCTGATCTTCCACATCAGAAAAGATTTTTCCTTGTGCTATTGGCATTCCGCATCGACAGCTATTAAATAGTAATTGTAGCTGAAATGACAAATCCATCCACTTTTTCTTCCTCGTCCAATATGATGGCAAATGCAAGAGTTGCGGTGGAAATTTTTGATGGTACAGGTCATTTTGGCATGTGGCAAAGTGAGGTTCTAGACGCTCTCTTTTAGCAAGGTCTAGACATTGCTGTTAAAGAAAAGAAACCAGATGATGTTGATGAGAAAGAATTGAAGAAACTTAATCGTTTGGCGTGTGGTACAAATCGATCGTGCCTTTCTAGAGAGCAAAAGTATGCTTTCTCGAAAGAAATTTTTGCAAGTAAATTGATGAAGGCGCTGGAGGAAAAATTCTTGAAGAAAAGCAGTCAGAATAAGCTTCACATGAAGAAAAGACTGTTTCGTTTCAATTATGTGACTGCAACCTGAATCAAGCAGCCATACACTAGAAGAGCTCGTTGACGATATAACAGCAAGTGAGAAATCTGAGTCTTCATCATTACACTCAGCTACATTTGAATTTGCAACAGCCTTTCCCTTATCAGGTTTGCCCTTATACTTTAGCTTAGGACAATCTTTCTTCCAATGCCCTTTTTCTAGACAAAAGGCACATTTGTCTTTGCCCAATTTGGGCCTCAACTTCGATCTTCCTTTCTTTCCTCTAGTCTGGCTCTGCAACCGACCTCTCACTACTAGAGCTTCTGTAGCTCCACTTGTGCTTTCTTTCTTGTCCTTCTTTCTCAGTTCATAACTATACAAGGCAGCACAAACTTTACTGAGAGTCACAACAGCCTTCCCATGAAGTAGAGTCGTTTCAAGAAACTCAAACTCCTCAGGAAGCGATCCCAACAACATCAAAGCCAGGTTATGGCATATGCGCTTGGGGCATGCAGGTGCAAAATCCTTGATTCTCCTAGTGAAACAAGGATTATTGAAAGGCGTTCAGACTTGCAAATTGGATTTTTGCGAGCATTGTGTCAAAGGGAAAAAGACAAGGGTGAAATTTGGAACAGCAATCCACAATACCAAGGGTATTTTGGATTATGTTCATTCTGATGTGTGGGGACCTTCCAAGACGACTTCTTTGGGAGGAAAACACTACTATGTGACCTTTGTTGATGATTTTTCCCGGAGAGTTTGGGTGTATACTATGAAGACTAAGGATGAAGTGCTAGGTGTTTTCCTTAAATGAAAAAAGATGATGGAAACTCAAACAGGCCGAAGGATCAAGCATCTCCGTGCAGATAATGGCGGGGAATATAGGAGTGATCCATTTATGAAGGTGTGTGAAGATAAAGGCATTATCAGACACTTCACAGTCAGAAATACACCACAACAGAATGGGGTGGCAGAACGTATGAACCGAACATTGCTGGAGAAAGTTCGGTGTATGTTGTCCAATGCTGGGTTGGGCAAAGAATTTTGGGCTGAAGCTATTACATATGCTTGTCATCTCATTAATCGCCTACCATCTAGTGCTATTGGTGGTAAAATGCCATTGGAGAAATGGTTTGGAAAACCTGCTACAGATTATAATTCCTTACATGTATTTGGTTCCACTGCATACTATCATATTAAGGAATCGAAGTTGGATCCACGTGCAAAGAAAGCAATTTTTATGGAGATCATCTCTGGTGTGAAAGGATATCGACTTTGGTCCCAGAGTCAAAGAAAATAATTTTCAACAGGGATGTTACCTTTGATGAATCTACCATGTTGAGAAAGGTGACAAATGAAAGTGTTGAGCAGACAGATGGTACTCCAAAACAGGTGGAGTTTGAAAGGAAAATTGTTAGCCCAGCAAATGATAAAGCAGATGCAGAAACTCCTATGGTAGATGAGGAGTCAGATGAAGAAGAGGTTTTAACCCAAGAACCTCCACAGCAACCTGAATCAATTGCATTAAGTAAGCCGAAGAGGACAATCAAAAAGCCTGCTCGCTATGTTGATATGGTGGCTTACGCATTCCAAATTACAACGGATGACATTCCTACCACTTATAATGAAGCAGTCAAAAGTTCAGAATCAGAGAAGTGGAGGAAAGCCATGAATGATGAAATGCAGTCCCTTTATAAGAATCAGACGTGGGAGTTAGCTACTCTGCCGAAGGGAAAGAAGGCAATTGGGTGCAAATGGGTATATGCAAAGAAAGATAGATTTCCTGACAAGGATGATGTGCGCTACAATGCAAGGCTGGTGGCTAAAGGCTACGCTCAGACGGAGGGAATTGACTATAATGAAGTTTTTTCTCCAGTTGTAAAACATTCCTCCATTCGCATTTTGTTGGCTTTGGTAGCACAATTGGATATGGAACTAGTTCAGTTGGATGTAAAAACTGCATTTTTACATGGAGACTTGGAGGAGAAAATCTATATGGTTCAGCCCGAAGGATTTAAAGTTGCTGGAAAAGAGAATATGGTGTGCAAGCTTGAAAAATCATTGTACGGATTGAAGCAATCTCCGAGGCAGTGGTACAAACGATTTGACAAGTTTATGATGAGGTAGATGTACACAAGAAGCAAATATGATCATTGTGTGTATTTGCGCAAGTTACAAGACGGATCCTACATATATCTTCTTCTTTATGTTGATGATATGTTGATAGCTTCCAAGAGTCTGACAGAGATTGAGAAGTTGAAGACTCAGCTGAACAGGGAGTTCGAAATGAAGGATCTAGGTGAAGCCAAGAAGATTCTAGGTATGGAGATAAGCAGAGATAGGGAATTGGGGAGACTTTATTTGACTCAGAAACAGTATCTGAGAAAAGTGCTAAAGCGTTTTGGCATGAATGAAAAGTCAAAACCTGTTAGTACTCCTCTTACTCCTCATTTCAAGCTCAGTGCATCTTTGTCTCCAAAGAATGAAGTAGAACGAAAATACATGGCAAAAGTACCGTATGCAAATACTGTTGGTATCTTGATGTATGCTATGGTATGTACATGGCCCGATATTTCACAGGCAGTTGGGGTTGTGAGCAGGTATATGCATGATCCTCGAAAGGAACATTGGCAAGCTATGAAATGGATTCTGCGGTACATTCTGAACACCGTAGATGTTGGTTTGGTATTTCAGCGAGATGGTCAAGATTGTCAATATGTAGTTGGATATTGTGATTCCGACTATGCTAGTGATTTGGACAAACGGCGATCAACTACTGGTTATGTGTTTACTCTTGCTAAGGCACCAGTTAGTTGGAAGTCTACTTTACAGTCAACGGTTGCTTTGTTCACTACGGAGGCAGAGTATATGGCAGTTACAGAGGCTGTGAAGGAGGCAATTTGGCTTCAAGGGTTGCTTGGTCAATTAGGGGTTCAACAGAAGCACATCAAAGTGCATTGTGATAGTCAGAGTGCTATTCATTTGGCAAAGAACCAAGTTTACCATGCAAGGACGAAGCATATCGATGTTCGTTATTACTTTGTACGAGAGGTTCTGGAAGATGGTGGAGTAACAATCCAGAAGATTAGGACCACTAAGAATCCTGCTGATATGTTCACAAAAGTGGTGACTGCGGTCAAGTTGCAACATTGTTTGGGCTTGATCAATATTGCTAAAAGTTAAAGTTGGGTGCTTTGAAGCGCATTTGGTGACACTACTAAAATTGAGTTTTGTGAGAGATTTGAAAGTTATGGATTTCGCCAAGGTGGAGATTGTCAACATTGGTGGCTCATCCACCCACCTTTGTTGACAAAATTATTTATTTTGTTAACAAAGGGAATCCCACATCGGGATTTCATGGAAAAATAGGAGGATTGATCTCCTATATAAACAACTCAACTCCTTTAGTTTTATCCATCCCAAAATTGCCAATCTTTCTAAGGAAATAATTGTTTCTCTCTCTAGTAAATATTTCACTTGTATTATTTTTTTGAAATAGTGAAATATAATATTGGTAGTGTCCGAGTATGTAGGCATAATTGGCCGAACCTCGTTAAATTCTGGTGTTCTTTATTTGTCTATTTAATAGCTATTGTCAGGTATATTTTTAGTGAATTATTGTGCTGTTAAATTACTTAGGAAAATTCTATTTTAAGAATTTTAGCTTGTGTGATTTTTCAGTACAATCGTTTATGCTTTATTCACCTGCTCAATAGTGTTCGAGGTGAATTTGGTGGAAATCAACCCGAGTTTCCACAACAATAACTAATCTTAAAACCAAACTAATTTCGAACATTTTTTTTATATATGATTTAGAACAAACACAGGAGCTATCGAATTTACAGTCAAAAATATACGCTTACCTAATTCCAAGCAAAACCCATCCTCAAGCTTAATTTTCCTTCCAAGTCCTCTCTTGATCAATGAAGAGAAAGATGGAAGAATGGAAGAGAGAGCAAAAATCGAAGGAGAAGAGGAAGAAGGACCAGGAATTTCGTGAGCCCTTTCACCCGACCTCTTCTCCTTTTGTATCACCCTCAATTTCTACTGTTAAATGTCAAATTATAATTGGACATCAAGTAAAATTCCCCAAATGATCCTTCCTTCTTTCTCTTTTCTTATAAATACATCTAATTAATTTAACTTAAACATTAGCCCACAAAATTAAATTCTTTTAATGCAATTAAAGTCTTAATTAACAATTTTTCTAGTTATCACTTTTACCAAAACCTTTGACACTAATGACTTTTTTTTAACAGTTCACAATCAAAATGTGCATATTCAGTTATAAATATCCCCAATTACTCTTTAATTCGACTAGGGTAGATTTTGGGTTGTTACACTTGAGACCACTACCAACGAAGAGAGAGGTTGAAAATTACTTGGGAAGCTTTGATTTAGTGAGATTAATGGAAAGAAAATGAAGAAAACTATGGAGAGGAAAGAGGAGAGCAATTCGGCCAAGAAGAAAGGGAAGAGAAGTGGAGAGATTTCTAAAATTTGGCTGATATTTCAGCCTTTATAGATGGATTTAATGGGTTGGACATGGTCCAACCAATTGGGCTAACCCAACTTTAAGGCCAAATACAAATATTTAACCATTATTTTGCCTAAATTAATTTCTTTTACTTCCCAAACTCAATTTCTCATAACAATAATACCAAAATTCTTAAAATATATTCATTAGTCTACACAAATATTTTCGAGTCAATCGGAGATCCTTTTTCGGTCCGATAAATATTTACCCGTCTGATAATTTAATTTTCAGTGTCACCATAAAATTAAAATTTTATTACCATATGATTCTTGATATTATTTTGAGTGCATCCATATTTTCGGATAATTTTTTGGAGATCCAAAACTATTTTTAAAGTCCGATTAAACTTCTAGTCAAACCGGTTACTATGCAAATTTTGGAGTCAGGTTTGAATACCGCCCTTTCCTCGACTGAGTGACGAAGCCTGCCCTGCCAGCATGGGTAGGGTAGGTCTCTAGCCCGGCCCAAGCCATCCCCTAACCTCCCTCCAGGACCAGGGCCCTAGGCCCCCCTACCCTGCCCCCTACCCCCGCAACCAGGCCCCTTGGCCCCCCTACCCCCGGAACCAGGCCGGCCCTACCCCTCCCTCCCGAACTAGGCCCCCCGGCCCGGCCCTACCCTACCCTACCCTGTAGCCAGGCCAATGCCACTGCCCTACCCTCCCTCTAAGACTAGGCCCCTCGGCCCGGCCGTACCCCTCCCTCCCAAACTAGGCCCCCCAGCCTTACCCTACCCTACCCTCGAGCCAGGCCCCTTGCTTGGCAAAACCCCTACCCTCCCTCTAGGATCGGGCCCCCCCCCCCCCCCCCCCCCCCCCCGGCCCGACCTTGCCCCCTACCCTTGGAACCAGGCCCCTTGGCTCGGCCCTACCCTCGAGCAGGACCTTTGGCCCAGCCCTACCGCCACTCCCGATGGCCTTACCCCCTACCCGAACCAGGCCCTAAGGGCTGGCCCGGCTCTGCCCTATCCTAGCCTACCCTACCGTACCCTCGAACCAGGCCCCTTGCCCTGCCCAAACCACCCCGACCCTTTAGGAGCGGGCCCCTCCGGCCCAGCCATGCCCCTTACCCCTGGAACCAAGCCCCTTGGCCCGGCCCTACACTCGAGCCGGACCCTTGGCTCGACCCTACCCCCTCCCGATGGTCCTACCCCCTACTCGAACAAGGCTAGGCCCGACCCTACCCTACCCTCGAACTAGGCCCCTCGCCCGGCCCAAGCTGCCCCTTGCCCGGCCTCTAGGACTGAGCAACCCCAGCCCTACCTTGCCCCCTGCCCCCTCGAAACTAGGCCAGGCACTAACCTCGAGTCGGACCCCTGGCCCGGCCTTACCCCTCCTCCCGAGCCCTACCCCTTACCCGAACTAGGACCCTCGGCCCGGCTCTACCCTACCCTACCCCCGAACCAGGCCCCTCGGCCCGGCCCTGCCCTGCCCTACCCTACACCACCCTACTCCCTTGCCTGGCCCAAGCCACCCCTCCCTCTACCCCAGGAACTAGGCCCTTGGCCGGGCCCTGCCCCCTCCCCTTTGGCTTGAGGCCCGAGAGGACCCTACCCTACCCTAGCCTACCAGGTCTCTAGGACCGGGCCCCCCTGCCCTTTACCCTCGGAACCAGGCCCCTGGCTTGGCCCTGCCACCTCCCCCCGGAACCAGGCCCCCTGGCCTGGCCCTATCCTACCTAACCCCCCCTCCTGGGCCAGGCCAAGACCCTACCCTATCCTACCCTCCTGGGCCGATCCAAGACCCTACCCTATCCTACCCTCCTAGGCCGAGCCAGGACCCTACCCTACCCTACCCCTTAGGCCGGGCTAGGACCCTACCCTACCCTACCCCCCGGGCCGGGCTAGGACCCTACCCTAGGCCCTTGCCACCCAAGCCACCCCCTACCCTAGGCCCTTGCCCTACCCTCCCTATAGGACCGAGCCCCCTACCCTACCCCCTACCCCCTAGGACTAGGCCTCCCAGTATCTACCCCTACCCCTACCCCCTAAGACAAGGCCTCCCGGCCCTACCCTCCCCCCTACCCCCGAGAACCAGCCTTTCCGGCCCCTACCTCTACCCCTACCCCTACCCCTACCCCTTACCCTCTAGAACTAGGCCCCCCGGCCCGGCCCTACCCTACCCCAGGACCAGGCCTCCCTACTCTAGGCCCTTGCCCTGCCAAAGCCACCCCCTACCCACCACGACTATTAATGCTAAGTTGTTAGGAATTCCTAACAACACTGTGAAAATATGGATGATCAGCCCATATATTATAACATATTAAAGGCTTCCCGTCATTCCCATCAGCCACCCTGCAGTACCCCCTACCCTCCCTCAGGACCGGGCCCCCTATCCCCTAGGACCGGGCCCCCTGGCCCCTACCCCCTACCTCCTACCCCCTAAGAACAGGCCTCCCGGCCCGGCCCATAGGACCAAGTCTCCCGGCCCGGCCCTACCCTACCCTACCCTAGGACCAAGCCCTACGGCCCGGCCTTACCTTACAGGACCAAGCCCCCCAGCTCGGCCCTACCTCCTACCCCCGGCCCTACCCTACTACCCTACAGGGCCCCCGGCCCAGCCTTACCCTACCCCAGGACCAGGCCTCCTTACCCTGGGCCCTTGCCCTGCCCAAGCCACCCCTACCTCCCTTTAGGACCGGGCACCCATATCCCCTAGGACCAGGCCTCTCGGCCCCTATCCCCTACCTCCTACCCCCGAAGACCAGGCCTCCCGGCCCGGCCCTACCCTACAGGACCAAGCCCCTCGGCCCGGCCCTACCCTACAGAACCAAGCCCCCCGACTCAGCCTGGCCCTACCCTACCCTAGGACCAAGCCCCCCGGCCCGGCCCTACCCTACTACCTTACAGGGCCAGGCCCTCCTGCCCTACCTTACCCCCCCATGCCCCCTACCCTACCCCCATCTAGGACAAGGTCCCCCAGCCCGGCCCTACCCTACCCCCTTAAGACCAGGCCCCCCAGCCCTACCCCCTACCCTACCATACCCTACCATACCCTACCTCCCCCCTACCCTACCTACCTACCTTATAGGACCAGGCCCCCCGGCCCTACCCCCCTGGGCCCTACCCCCTACCCCCTACTACCCTACCTCGGGCCGGGGGGGCCTGGTTCTAAGGGGGTAGGGTAGGGCCGGGTCGGGTGGCCTGGTCTTAGGGGGTAGGGTAGGGCCGGGCCGGTAGGCCTGGTCCTAGGGGGGTAGGGTAGGGCCGGGCCGGGGGGCCCTGGTCCTAGGGGCGTAGGGTAGGGCCGGGCCGGGCCGGGGGGCCTGGTCCTAGGGGGTAGGGTACGGCCGGGCCGGGGGGCCTGGTCCTAGGGGGGTAGGGTACGGCCGGGTCCTGTAGGGTAACTGGGGGCCTGGTCCTAAGGGGTTGGGGTAGGGTAGGGCCGGGTCCTGTAGGGTAGCCGGGGCCCTACCCTACCCTACCACCCCTAGGACCGGGCCGGCCCTACCCTACCACCTTTAGGACCAGGCCCCCCAGCCCACCTCTAGGACCCGGCCCTACCCACCCCCGACCCAGCCCTACCCACCCCCCCAAGGGACCAGGCCCCCCGTCCCGACCCTACCCTACCACCCCCCCAGGACCAAGCCGGCCCTGCCCTGCCCTACCCTAGGACCAGGCCCCCCCCGGCCCAACTCTACCTCCCCCCTAGGACCAAGCCCCCCGGCCCAACCCTGCCCAACCCTACCCTGCCCTGCAGGACCAAGCCCCCCGGCCCCACCCCACGCCACCCCATCCCACCCCACCCCTGGAACCAGGGGCCTTAAACCTAAACCTAACCTAACCTAACCGTTAACCTAAGCTAACCTAACTGGTAGCCCCTAATACTAAATCCCTAAATTTACTTAACCTTAAATCTAAACCCAAATTAAAATCTTAAACACCAAATCCAGATCCTTAAAAACCCAAACAAAAAAGCCAACACCAAAATTGGGTAAAAGCTTTTTAATAATTAATTAACAATAAATGATAATTGAATAAAAAAAATCTAAAATTTAAAATTCTAAAATATAGCTCTGGCATAGAAAAAAGGTTTTTTTTCACTATAGCAGCAGCAAACATTTTACTTTGTTGGTCACCCTTTGTTGCATGTTCTAAGACACTTGTTCCTATGATTACATTAAATTAAGTCATATTTTAGCACAATTTTCAAGCATTTTGAAAGAATTGAAAGAGGTTAAGGAAAATATAAACCTCATCTTCCGGGCCACAATGTGATTCTCTGCTTTAGATGCCACACAGTTTCAATTCGTTAGGCAAAGTACCAGTAAAGAATTCCAAATGAACCGTGAATGCCATTCAACATATAAAGAGAGAAAAAAAAATCAAAACCCCATTATTTCAAAAAAATGAGGAAAAACATGATCTCTTTCCTTATTTCTGGAGAATCAAAGAAAAGAAACAGAAAAACAAAGGAATAGTTTCTACAACAAAACAGAAAGAATAAAAAATGAATTAAATTCTCAAGAAAGTAAATGGAAGAGAGAGAGATTTTGGTAGAGAAGAAGAGTCAACAGAGAAGGAAAAGAAAACAAAAATAATAAAAAACAAAGATTATCAGATGAAAGCAGGAGCTAAAATTGTTGTGGGCAATTAACTTTCTTCTACGCAGACGATAGACAAATAGGGAAGAAGAGTTTTAGAGAAAGAAAGAATGACAGAGAGAGATTTCGGTGGAGACGAAGAAGAGAGACAGAGAAGGAGAGTCTTCTTAAATAATCAACGGTCGATTATTTAAATAATCAACGGTCTTCTTAAAATTGTTGCAACGGTCGATTTGCAACCGTAAAAAATCTCTCTTTTTCTAGTCGTTGTTTAGATAGGAGGGACTTTTATTTTATTTTATTTGATAGAAGGTAGGAGCGTCTTATGCTGTAAAAAGAAAATCCCAGATATACAAGAAGATCCCAATTTGAAAGGGATTCCATGCTATTCTGCAAGCGTTGGTGCTGAACCAGGAGAGTTTTTCAGAGTTTTCTCAACTATATAGCTACAGGACTTCAAGTTTATATTTTCTTGCTTTGGATCACTCCAGAGATGGAACTTCAGTTGAGGTTTTTACTTATGCATGTGAAGTTTGGGAGTCAAAAGCGGCACCATCATGGTTTTCCAAAAGTTTCTTTTTGCACCAGTAAGAGAGACTCTCACAGTTGATTATGTTCGATTTATATGCTATGCACATTATCCATTTAATGAAATTATCGAGTCAGACATCATTCTTTTCGTACATGCCATTGGAGTTAGAAGCACAAATATAACTTCTTACTTCAGTTTTTTGCTGTATCTTCGGAAACTTAATTCTTTTGTTGGTTAATTACTACATTTGTTTTCTCTAAATTGGTATTTAAGAATCCGCAAATGTTTGAAGATTTCAAAAAACCTATGGTTCGTGAGTTTGAAATGACTGACATTGGCCTCATGTCATTTTATATTGGCATTGAAGTGAAGCAGAATGATGATGAAATTTTTATTCTCAAAGTGGCTTCGCAAAGAGATCTTGAAGAAGTTCAAGATGGAAAATTGCAATCCTGTCAGCACTCCTGTTGAATGGACAAGGATGAACACGGCGTTCACTTGGAGTTCATGCGTGTGTCATGAAATTTGGCTGAGAAGATTGCTGAAGGAATTGCAGATGGCTCAATACAATCCAACGAAAATTTTTATTGATAAAAAAATCGGCATTGGCGTTGGCAAAAAAATCCCGTCTTTCATGATCGAAGCAAGCACATCGACACGAGATATCATTTTATTAGAAAATGCATCGAGCAGAAGGAGGTGACATTGAAATATGTAAAAACTCAAGACCAAGTTGCAGACATTTTCACAAAGCCGTTAAAATATGATGCCTTTAGTCAATTGCGAGCATTATTGGGAGTTACCGAAAATTAAGTTTAAGGGGGAATGTTAAAAGTTAAACTTAATTAAGAAATTAATTAAAAATGAAAAAGGAAAGAATGAGACACAAATGAGTGTGGACAAGTTGCACATTGTATTGTTCATACTAATTAATTGATGAAAAGTAATCCACGTAGTTGGCTGCAATATTTGTTAAAGAAGAAGATATAAATAATTGACAAGTATGAGTGGTTTATTGAGTTGGTAAGTGTTGACAAAAATGTATGTGTTGTCATTTAAAGAAAAATTTGTAGCATTAATTTCTTTTCTAGCTCTATAAGTAGTGCAGAAATTTGTGTTCAATGTGTGTCAAGTGTAATGAAAAACAATAATGAGAGTCTTCAATTTTTCTTAGCAAATTTTATTGTTTTTTCAAAAAGTTTTTGTTCTTTCCAACAATTCTTTGCAACAAGTTATGAGGGGGGAAGTACAAAAATAGGATGTATCAACCTATGAAGCACGGATACTTCAGCAGAGGAGCGTATCCCGTATCGGATACCGTATCCGATACGATACACGTCCGATACGCCCACGATACACGTATCGGACGACACTGAGTTTTGGATACTTTATTGAGGGGTTGGATACACGTATCGGACGTCCACTGAGTTTTGAAAAGTTTTTCTTTCATTTTTTCTTAATTAGAAAGAAAGGAAGAGTTACATCTGTTCTTTTGTTATATAGAGATAGAGAAAGAGAGAGATTTATTTTCTTGAGAGAGACAGAGAAAGAATGGAGGGGCAAATTTTGAGGACCAGTGGGAAGAAGGGGGCCGTGATGATTGCGTTGAGAAAGATGGAGGAGATGGAATGTGGACCGTTTGATTGCCCTTAAATGAGATTTTAGAAGTGGGAAGGGTTGTTTGGCTCGGCAGGTAAAAAAGAAAGCTGACAAAATAAAAAAAAAGCGGGCAAACAAGGGGATTGATTGAAGAAGACACTCAAAATGTGTTTTTTTGTGTAAAGAATAACATGTTATTATATGTTTTTTTTTAAATTGAATTTTGAATTTTGAGAAAAACTAAACAATCTTATCAGTTTTAATTTAATAAAATAAAATAAATATATTATTATTAATTTTTAATTATCGTATCTATAACGTATCGTATCTTTATTTTTAAAATTTTGCCGTATCCCCGTATCGTACTGTATCGTATCTCCGTACCGGTATCCGTATCCGTGCAACATAGGTATCAACATATTTACTGCCAAGAGGGCTCGAGTTTGTCTTAAATTCAGACATCAAAATGGAAGGAACATAATTCCTAAACATGAATTACAGAAAAGAAAAAGAAGAAATAAAGAAAATTCATATCTGAAACTTTCGAGATTGCCATTATATTGTGGGTATTCGCTTCACCTGACAGAATAGACCAAAAGATTCAATATCCAATTAGATATAAATCACAGTGCTAAGACAAAAGAAATGAAGATACAATTAATTGATACAAGGTAACATAAATAAATTCCCAGTTTCTCGACAACCAAACAGATCTTAAATCAAGAAATCTAACCTAAAAGAGAAAATCAACAGAAACAGATAAGTTATGAGATAAACCAACATTAAAGCGTAGACACAAATAATGCGCAGTGACTCACCGACAAGAAACTGGAGGACATTTGCGATCAAAACAGAGAAATTAAAGAAGAAGGAGAAGAAAAATAACAAGAGATATGTTTGAATAGGAGAATAGATGAATTTTGGAAAAGGGGAAGAAGCTTTTTATACAGAGTTTTTTTTTTTTTTTTAAATGACCGTTATTCTTATTGGAATTTTTTTGAATATTTTCTTTTTTCTTTTTTTTAATTTTAATTTTAACAAGAAATAAAAGTTGAATTCATGCATTTAAAAGGCAAAAATGTGTATATTTTCCGTAAAATTCAATTTGAATTTAATTAAATTATGCAATATTTCATAATAGATTTATTTCAGTTACTTTTATTTTTTGATATTGTTTCAGTAAATAATTTTAAAAAATATTTTATTTTAGTCTTCCAATTATTACTTTTCTCTTTATTTTGAGGGTAAGTTAGTTACTATTGATAATTAATAGCTTCAAGTACTGAAATTACATGAAATGAAATTCTACAAATACAACTTTAGTAGCTAATTCAATCATACTTTGTTATAAGTCCTACACTATTATTTGTTTATGGTGTTGGCAAAGTAGAATGAATAAGAAGAGTAGAAATATCATCTATGCTATAGTGAGGCTACCTGTAGTAACAAATTTTCTAACCATAAGATTGTTTGTGATGTTGATAATCATCATGAATGCACAAAATTCTCCAGTATTTTGGAAAAAATAACATTTCCAGCACCTCCAATCACAAAAGAAAGTGTAATTCTTCCTCAGGGTAGCAGCTGTGACAGTTTAATTGACTGCTAATTTTTATAGGAACGATCGCAATTAGCAAGGAATCAATCTCATTGCTGCCTATCTAAGCTAACTGGAAAGCAGCTGGAATTCAAGAAACAAAACATAAGTTAAAAAGTTGGAGAGCTGAAACTTTCCTATCTCATACAGAGGAATGATATACCTATTAATTAAATGCAAAGCAAGGAGTTGCTGCTTAATATATAAACATGATTCATCTGTTGGATATTAAGAAACAGAAAAATAAAAATCACAATTATGAGAAGAGATAGATTGAAATTTTCAGTTCTGCAAGGTCAACATAATGCAAAAGTGAAGAACAGTTACAGAAAATAAAAAGAACAGCAACGAGCACAAACGATTAATCCAAAATCGAATTGTTGTAAGATGGTATTTACTCAATATTATATAGCTGTAAATTCTAGATAACATCAACCACAATAAATGAAATAAGAATTTCATTCCAGCAAAATTCTCTCTTAGTTTCTCTCTGTCTCATCAACCTATTCTCCCTAAAATCAAGCTAATGGTATCAGAGCCATCTTTAGGGGCCTTGAATTGAGGAACTACAAGGCCTGAAGATACCACTGATAATGCTTTTCAAGTTAAACACAAGTTTAAGGAATCATCGTCAAGGAGGAGTAGCAAACCAGCTGCAGGAAAGTATCTTCCATGTGGCACTTGTAAGAAGACCAGCCATAAAAAAAAAAGAATGTGGCGCAAGGGAAAGCCACAATGCTCCAACTGTCAAAGGTTTGCGCCTGTAGAAAAATCTAATATAGAACAAGTTGAAGAAGAAGAAGAACATTTATTTTGAGGAAGTATAATGTTGGAGAGATGTGCGTCAGCACAAAACAACTTCAATATTTAATGGCAAGTGTGTAAGAAACCCTAGAATTTATCTAGGTAATATTAATCACGTTAAATCATCAAGAAAATAAAATCAATAGCGGGAGCGTACCTGAATTCATGATTTCAGTTGAAATACCAAGATTTTGCGGCTGATGATCTTCCAAATTGATAGGTAAGGTGAAAAAACTATCTTCTGCAGATGAAAATAAGAAAACAACTCCCTTAACTTATAATTTGGGACCATAACCCTTTTATACGAAAAAACTTTCCTTTATTTCTAATTTAGCCCATCATAAAATTAGAAATTATAAAAAGTATTTATACATTTAACTCATACTTATAATATTATTGTTATGGCTCACTTTAATATCTATTAAATTAGATCACTTTAATATTTAGGCCAAGTCTTTTAAATGATAGTTATGACATATAATTAATATAATCTTTATATATATAATGTATTTGTCCATAAATCCTAACAATCTCCCACTTGGACTATACATACATATATATATATATATATATATATACATATATACATATATATATATATATATATATATATATATATATAAGCATATTACCTTATAATTATATGTCAACTATATGAGCTCAAAACTTTACTATCATAATCAAAGACATTTCTGAACAATCTCGTCCATCAATCATGCTTACATAGAACCAAGGCGACTTTTGTTACTTATATGTCGCAACTAAATCCATCCCTGATCACATATATAAATACAACCAAATGACACAGAACAAGTATGGATGCATAGCATGAAAATTACATGTAATGTGATCTAAACATGTCTATTTTCAACTGGTCCATTTTATAAACTTAGTGAGATCAATCCATAGCTGAATCAAAGTGTGAATAACTCAACTTCATTTCTGTAGAAAATATAGATAAACCAAAACTAAAAATGTGTCTATAATAAGAAAGAAAGATTACAAACTCCCACTAAAATTAAATATCCTTTAAAGACATGACATCCATATGAGCATTATGCTCATTAAAGACCTTGGGTGGCAATCCTTTAGTAAGCGGAACCGCAACCATGGAGTTTGTATCAATATGCTCAATAGACACATGTCCACTTGAACTCTTTCTTTAACAACCAAGAATTTAATGTCTATATGCTTTGACTTACTCGAACTCTTGTTGTTATTGGAATACAAGACTGCTGACTTATTGTCGCAAAAGATTTTAAGGGTCTTTCAATTCCATTAATAATTTGCAGCCCAGTGACAAAATTTCGTAGCCATATTCTTGATTTGATGCCTCATAGCATGATATGAACTCTGCTGTCATGGTAGAAGAGGCTATAAGAGATTGCTTAGCACTCTTCCAAGAGATAGCTCCTCCAGCAAGCAAAAAAATGTAGCCTGATGTAGATTTCATGCTATCTTGGCACCGAGCAAAATCGGAATCTGAATACCCAATGATCTCTAACTTATCCGATCTCCTGTAAGTGAGTATGAAATGTTTTGTTCTTTGAAGATATCATATGACTCGTTTGGCTGCTTTCCAATGAACCATTTCTAGATTGCTTAAATATCTTCCTAACACTCCAACTATGTACGCAATATCCGGACGCGTACAAATTTGAGAATACATTAGACTTCCTATTGCTGATGCATAAGGAATCTTTTACATTTCTGTTTCCTCAAAAGCATTTTTGGGACACTGTTGAAGACTAAACTTGTCTCTTTTAGCCACAGGGGTATCTCCTGGTTTACAATCTTGCATGTCATATCTCTTAAGAACCTTTTCGATATAAGCCTTTTGTGATAATCTAAGGGTACCTCGAGAGTGATCTCGATGTATTTAGATCCCTAATACAAAATTTGCATCTCCAAGATCCTTCATCCCAAAATTCATAGCTAGAAATCTCTTGGTTTCATGCAACAAGCCTATATCGTTGCTGGCAACCAATATGTCATCAACATATAAAACAAAAAAAATATGCTTACTCCCACTAAATTTGTGATATATACAATTATCAACCAAATTCATCTCAAAACCATAAGAGATAATGATCTGGTGAAATTTGTAATACCACTGACGAGACGCTTGCTTAAGCCCATAGATGGATTTCTTCAATTTGTAAACCATCGACTTTGCATCTTTTGATACATAGTTTTCTGGTTGCACCATATAAATTCTTTCATCAATATTACCATTGAGAAACGCTGTCTTGACATCCATCTGATATAGCTCAAGATCAAAATGTGCTACTAATGCCATTATAATTCTAAAAGAGTCTTTCGATGAAACTGGAGAGAAAGTCTCTTTATAATCAATGCTTTCTTTCTGTGTAAAGCCTTTAGCGACAAGACGTGCTTTGTACCTTTCCACATTACCCTTTGAATCCCTTTTGGTTTTAAAAATCCATTTACATCCAATGGGTTTTGCACCTTCAAGCAATGGAACAAGATCCCATGCGTCATTATCTTTCATAGACTTAATCTCCTCATTCATGGCATCTATCCACTTTTGAGAGTTAGAAATTTCTATTGCTTGATGAAAATTGACTGGATCATTTTCCATCACTCCAATGTCAACATTATGTTTATGGAGAAACACAACATAATCGTTTGAAATTGCATTTCTTCTTTCTCTAGTGGATCTCCTTGATGGCAATGGTTCTTGAGACTGCAGAGTTTGTTTTTCAGGAACATCTCCTTGAGACTAAATGGGAGGATCAATGACATTGTATTGATCTAGAATTGCATCATGAACAATGTTTGGTATAATAATATGTTCTTGATTATTGTCCATAGCAATTAAAGAAATATCAACATATTTCTGTTCAAAGACAAAGTCCTTAACTAGGTTTTATCACATTGGGTTTTTCCTAGTAAGGTTTTAACGAGGTACAATTTCTCAATCTTTAATTTTTTTTTGGACATTCAAGGGGGAGTATTATAAATAAATAATATTATGAATGTCCTTCCAACTCTCCAACTCTCCAACTTTCCAACTCTCCAACTCTATAACTCATGTAACTCATGCATTTAGTTTGTAACTTATATATTTATGTCTTCTTATGTAATTTATGTCTCTAAGCCCTATAAATAGAGGCTTCTTCCATAGAATAAAATGGAGTAAAGAGGGGATAGAATACTTACTTTCTCTCAATTTTCTCTAAACTCATTCTATTACCTTTATTCTTATAATCTATTCATATAATATTCTATATGGTTTTTAGTATTTTATAACACATTCTTTCGGTAATTCAGGCAACCCTGCATGGACACACTAATGTGAGTTGTTGCACCTGAATCAATCCACCAAGTGTGTCTAGGTATTGAAGCCACATTAACCTCAGAACAAACAAAGTTAAGAAGCATACCTTTCTTAGCACGCCAAGCGTTATAGTTGGTATATTGCTTCTTTTGGTGTCCTGTAGCTCCACAAAAGAAGCAACCATCTTTTGTTTGTCCATTAGGTTGTTTCTTGTGTGGTGTTGTTACAGCAGCTTCCTTATTCTTTATTTTCTTATTCTCTTTCTTTTTATCCTTTGAGGTGTAGACTAAATGAATACTTGGTGTCTTTTCTTACTTTAACCTATCCTCTTTCTGAACACAGTGAGAGATGAGCTCATTAAGGGTCTATGAGTCCCTTTAATAGTTATAGCTCACCGTAATTTGACCAAATTGTGCAGAAAGAGATATCAAAACCAAATGCACTAACAAGTCTTTAGATAAATCCAACTTGAATGCCCTTAAACTTGAAGCAAGATTAGACATTTCCATAATGTATTCCCTTATATTTCCTTTGCCTGTATACCTCATAGAGATGAGTTTTGCTAAAACTGTACTTATTTCAGCCTTTTCATTCTTAGCAAATCTCTTCTCAAGGTTCTCAAGGAAAACTTTAGCTGTTTCCACCTGATCGGACGTTGTGCCCCTAAAAGCTTCAGGAATGGCATGCTTAATGACCATAAGACTTATGTGATTAGACCTTTCCCACTTTTCCATCTCCCTCTTTTGTTCAGAGGTACTTTCATCAGTGAGATCAGCAGGTCTAGGTTCCCTTAGTGCAAGGTCTAGGTCCAAGACTCCGAGAGTGATCAATACACTCTCTTGCCATGCTTTAAAATTAATGCCAGTTAGCATAGGAATGGAGTTGATACTAGCAGTAATATTAGCTGCAGGAGCACAAACTGAATTTAGAACAAAACATATAAAACAAACTCACATAAGTATCAAAATAATACCAAGATTGAATAATAAATTTAAATACAGTTAAACCCCATCTCAAGACATCTGACACTCTATTAATACTTTATCTTTGGACAAAATATTAAATTATAAGTGATATCTTGGTGTAGCAATTAAACACAAATAATAAAATAACATGTCAAATAATAATTCTTCCTTTGGGCTGATTTATTATTCACATGTAAAACCAAATAATTATCACATGCTTATTGCCACAAATGTATATGTAATCATATTAAACATCAACTTTCCTTTGGGCCAATCAATGTTTATGTAATTACATACACATAACCAATTATATATTTTAAAATAAATCAATTGACTTTCATAAAGGTCACTTTGGCAACATATTGGTTCAATTAATCCATCTCAACATATATATATATATATATATATATATATATATATATATATATATATATATATATATATATATATATATATATATATATATATATATATATATATATATATATATATATATATATATATATATATATATATATATATATATAGCCATACTGTAATTTAAATTTAAATTCCACAAAATTTAAAAATGAAATTAAGAATAAAATGTCTTAATATCAAATTGTTTATGCATACTGGCAGAAACTTAATATATATATGTATATATAAAACCAACCAAAGCAATTGCAATTGAGCAATATCAATTACATCATAAACATGCCTATCAAGCAAATAGCAGTAATATGATGCTTAATGTTTATGGTGATATATCATCCAAAGCACAATTCCAAAAGAGATAGCAATTGATTTTACCCAATAGAAAATGAGAAAACAGAGGCTGCATAATTATTTCAAAAGAAAACAACAAGAAATGGTGAAATAATTGATACAAAACCAATAACTCTCTGCAACCTCAATCAAAAAAAAAAAAATACATATAATAGAATAGAAAACCCAAAGCCTCAAAATGCCAAAACCATAAAGACAAACCATAAAGCATTCAACCAAAATAAATAAATATTGCCAAACAGGATTAATCAAATCAACTATTTCTACATACCGTAATGAAATCGACGCTTAAACATGGTACCCACAAAACACAAAATAAAATGAATCAAAAACTACCGTATCCACGTAAAATGCCACAAATCCAAAAACAATGCCGCAACCCTCATTATGCCGCAAATTATCAATTCAATCAACCCAAAAAATAAAGTTTTGTGCCGAGAAAACCATCAAAGGCACAAATGCAACCGAAATTAAATAAAATTTTTGATTAAAATCCTTAATCAATTTAAAAGAATCATTAACCCTAAAAATCAATTCTCAATGATTCAACATAAACCTGACTCTAATACCAAATGTAAGAAACCCTAGAATTCATCTAGGCAATATTAATCATGTTAAATCATCAAGAAAATAAAATCAATAGCGAAACTGTACCTGAATTCATGATTTCAGTTGAAATACCAAGATTTTGCGGTTGATGATCTTCCAAATTAATAGGTAAGGTGAAAAAACTTTCTTCTGCAGATGGGAATAGAAAAACAACTCCCTTAACTTATAATTTGGGGACCATAACCCTTTTATATGAAAAACTTTCCTTTATTTCTAATTTAGCCTATCATAAAATTAGAAATTATAAAATAGTATCTATACATTTAACACATACTTATAATATTATTATCATGACCCACTTTAATATCTATTAAATTAGAACACTTTAATATTTAGGCCAAGTCTTTTAAATGATAGTTGTGACATATAATTAATATAATCTTAATATATATAATGTATTTGTCCATAAATCCTAACAAAGTGCACTGAATTAGAGAGAAGTGCTCTAGTAAATCTAAATAAAGAAAAAAATGGAGAGATGTGCTCCACGAACAACAATGATGCTTTTCAGGCTGTTTTCAGAGTTTACAGTAGAAAATCTGAACAATGACTTTATATCCTCTTTGCACATACACTTTCATGCCACTACAGTAACTAGGGGTGTTCAAAAATGGTGTAACCCGTCCAATCCATTTAACCCAATCCATCTAATCCATTTTTTTAACAATTTTATTGGGTTATTATAACCCATGTAATCCATTTTAAAACTTAAAAAGATTTGTATGGGTTATGGGTTATTATATAACCCAACCAATTAACCCATACAATTAATCCATACTAGGCCAAGTATTTTTTTCCCTTCTACATATATAATAATCCAAGCCCTAAATTCGGAGCAACATTAAATGATATCAGGGAAGAGAAGGTTCTAGCCTCCGATTCCTCCATCTCACGATACACAGTCCGGCGACATTCTGGTGGTTGTTCCGATCACATGCCACGGTGAAGGGAAAGGTAGAATTTCCTACTTGATTCTCTATTTTCCTTTCATAAAAGTTTTCAACCCTTGACTACTATTTCTTCGTCCTCTTCTTCTTTCCGACTTGGGTTTTCTTCTCACTTGATTTCTTAATATTTGCATAGAATCCTAATTTGAAGCTGAACCAAAGGAGTATTAAGTATTAACTATGGTGCTGGTTAAATTAATTTGTTTTGATGAGAGTAATTACTAATTAAGACGATTACAGATTAATTACGTAGTAGAGACCTGCTATTTTCTTTTTCCCAAATCATTTCACTGATTCTATATTTTTCTATAGATAAATAATTTTCTGGCTGTGTGTCTCTTGTCTTTTGTAGGCTAGATACAAAAATTGAAGCAGAACCTGAAATTTGCGATAGATATTGAAGATATACATCTCGAGGTTCTTCAAAGTAAGGTGTGTGGATTTGCTTAGATTGACAAATTAGAATTCAGGTTGCTTCATGTGCTAGCAATTGAAATGAATTCTGGATCCTTGGAGTTTTTAATTGTAAAATTTAAAATTTAATTTAATGCAATTTATTAGGAAAGAAACTTAATTCATATAGCTCTGTTTTTTGTGATGGATTTTTGTTGTTGCTGTTACTTAAGAATGTTGTTGTTTTTTATGATGTTGTTGTTTTTGTTGTTAATTTTTGGTTTTCTTTTATATTCCATAATTGTTAATATCAGATGGAAGCTCCTAGTTCTAATTCTTCCTTGCCCTTGACTTCAGAAGCTACTCAAATTGAGGATTGTAGTAGTAAGAAACCCCCTCGCAAACGAACTTCTAAAAGAACATCAGCTATATGGGATCATTTTACTAGAGTAGAGAATGCAGATAATATTAGAGCTATTTGTAACTATTGTAGTAAGAATTATGCGTGTGACCCTACGCATGGTACTAGTACTCTTTGGGCTCATCTAACCCATAAGTGTTTGGAGTACCCTTATAAGCTTAACAAAAAAAAAAGAGTACAGAGGAGTCTAGAGATGAAGAACATCAAATTTTTTGTGTTAAGCAAATGAGAGTGAAACTTGCAAAAATGATAATGGTTGATGAGTTACCATTTAGCATTGTAGAAGGAGAAGGATTTAAGGAATATTCTGACTATTTACGACCTAGGGTTGTAATTCCTTCTCGCATAACTGTTGCTAGAGATTATTTGAAGTTGTATTCGGAGGAGAAGCAAAAGTTAAAAAGTATTTTGAAGTCACAACGTGTATGTCTCACCACGATACTTGGACATCAATCCAAAATTTAAATTACATGTGTCTTACTGCACATTGGATTGACAGTGATTGGAAATTGCATAAGAAGATGTTAAATTTTTGCCTAGTTCCTAATTATAAAGGATTGACAATAGGTACTACTGTTGAGGCATGTTTATTAGATTGGGGAATTGATCATATCTTCACTCTCACTGTTGATAATGCAAGTTCCAATGATAATGCAATTAGATATTTGAAAAATGAAACCAAATATTGGAAGGGTACTGTTTTAAGTCATGAGTATTTGCATGTTAGGTGTTGTGCACACATTTTGAATTTAATTGTGAAGGATGGTTTAGATGATTTGGATGAGTCAATTATTAAAATTCGTAATGTAGTAAGATATGTGAGATCATCTCCATCTAGATTACATATTTTTAAAAAATGTGTGGAGAAAGTGAAAATAGAAAGTAAAAGAGTTTTGTGCTTAGATGTTGAAACTAGATGGAATTCGACTTACAAAATGTTAGAGGTAGCTGAAAAATTTGAAAAAGTTTTTCAGAAGTTAGAAGTTGAGGATTCTAAGTTTCTTTCATATTTTGATAGGAGTGGGAATGAAGAAATTGAAAAGGATGGGAATGAAAATGAAAAAAGTGGGGATCGTAAAAAGAAAGGGAAAGGGAAAGGGAAAGGGAAAGGGAATGGAATTATTGGGCCACCTATAGAAGAAGATTGGAAGAAAGCAAGATGTTTTATCAAGTTTTTAAAACTCTTCTATAATGTAACATTAAAATTTTCAGGGTCATTATTGGTGACATCTAATGCCTTTTTCCGTGAAATTATGTCATTACAGACCATGATTCATAAGTTGAGTTTAAATGATGATAACATAATGAGTTCCATGGCAATAAATATGCAATTGAAATTTGATAAATATTGGGATAATGCGAATAACTTGAATCTTTTGCTATATGTTGCTATCATTTTGGATCCTCGTTATAAAATGAAATATGTGAAGTTTTGTCTTGAGAAAAGTTATGGAAAAGAGAAGGCTAAAGAGATGTCAAATAAGGTGGAAACAACTTTGACTCGACTCTATAACTATTATTATGAATGTAGTTCAACTGACAAAAATATAGGAGGTTTATATGGTTGGGGTCAAAGTATTGGTGATGTGAACATGGATGATGAAGAGGTGGATGGTGGAGAGATATTGAATAGCCTATTTGATAGGCATCTGGAAGAGGAAGAGAGTGCAGAGAATAAGTCTGAAATGGTGAAATATTTATTAGATGATTTTGAACCTAGACTTGATCCTTTTGACATTTTGGGATGGTGGAAAAAAAGTTCACCAAAGTTTCCAATTCTCTCTCTCCTAGCTAGAGATGTTTTGGCAATACCAATTTCCACTGTAGCTTCGGAATCTGCTTTCAGCACAGGCGGTCGAGTGCTTGACCCTTTTAGAAGCTCTCTTTCTCCAATGACGGTGGAAGCCCTAGTGTGCTGTCAAAATTGGCTAAGATCAACACCGATACCCATAGACCTTCGCCATACAATGGATGAAATTGAAAAATATGAAGAAATTGAGACAGGTAATGCTTAAACTTTTTAATATTTTGATTTGTTTTGTGATAAGTATTGAATAACTTTAATTATTATGTTGATGCAGATTTTGTAGGAGTAAGATCTCCAATAATAATAGAACCAACTTCACCAGTCAATGAATGACTTCGATTAGGTACCAATGATAATTATATTATTATAATTAATTCTATTGGTTAATTGTACTTAATTTTATACTTAATTTTGACAGATGTAAAAGGGAATATATATTGAATGTCGAAGCCAAGCAGAAGATATATTACCAGATGCTAATTTTACTTAATTTTGTACTTAATGTTTTTTCTATATGTATTTTCTTTTTCATTTTTTCTATATGTATTTCACAGTTTAAGAATTTTTATTTACTTTGATAATTTTTAATATTAAAAAATGATAATTAAATATTATTAAATTAAATTTTGGTGCAATGAAATTAAAACTGTTAAAACTTTGATAATTTTTAATATTAAAAAAATGATAGAATTAAATAATATTAAATTATATTTTGTTGCAATGAAATTAAATTTTAGGACATAATTAATTTTTTTTATTTTTTTAAAAAAATAAAATATGCATGCATTATTTAAAAAAATATTTACAAGAATGAAATTAATAAATCATATAAAATTAACATAATCCATGTAATCCAGTTATAACTCAGCCAACCCAAGATAAAGAGTTTAACTTATAATCCAGCTGGGTTGGGTTGGGTTCAATCCATTTAAAATTTTAGATGGGTTGGATGGAAAACCGATCGTAACTCATCCAACCCATGTTTGAACACTCCTAACAGTAACACAATGTTAAATCACTCGAAGATTATTATAGCACTTAAATCAAGCTTTGCAGGTAGCAGTTCTTACACAGTTTACTCATTATAATAGCACTATGCTGAAGTCTTTAGCATGCTTTTAGTAAAGAAAATGATAAAGAATTGAGATTAAAATGTAGTTTGGCCAAAAATGAAAGGTAAGAAAAACAATTCTTTTCCAAATTCTTATTAAATCACGTAGCTTAAAGCTATTTTTAGTACATAAGTACGGAAAAAATGACGATTTAAGGAGAATATTGCAATTACAAAGCAATTGAATAAGGATATATTATAAAAGTTATATAATTTAAAAAAGAAAATAGAACTATAATCTGGGGCGTGTAAAATTAAAAACCACGGCCTTAGTTGAACATGATTTATTCCATAGGATCACACTTTTGTGACCTTAAGGTTATGTTTGGTAAGAGATAATGAATTGTAATGTAATTTAAAATGTAATCAATCCTTAATTTCAATTTTATACAATGTAATGTAATGCTATATATAAAGGTATTTTTCAATACATTTATTAATGTATTGGCTAATACTTAAATTTTATATGTATTTTTCATTATATTTTCTTATTTCTCTCTAAATCCTAAATCTTATCTCCCCGGTCTTCCCCTTTGCCTCCACTGCTACTTCCGTCACCCCCGTCGACACCATCTTCCGCCTGTCGACGCCATCCTCTGCTGGTCGCTATTACCTGCCGTTTTTTTATTCTAGGTGCATCACTAATTCTTTTCTTCCTTCTATATTTTCTTGTTCATTTTACTCAAGTAATTCTTCTAATTTTCCAGGCCTAATTTTTGCCTAACTTTCTTTTAATTTTCTTAGACTGGTAATTTTTTTTCTTCCTCTAGATTTTATTCTGCCAAATTTGGCAAGCTCTCTGAATACTCAATTTTCTTTAATTCTGGTAATTAATTATCGTTTACTTCTTCTTTTATTAATTTATCAAAAAAATATATAATGTCCAATAAATATGAAAATGGACGAGAATGTGGTGCTACTGTGGACATTACCTATTAAGGAAATTAAAAAAAAAAAGATTTTTCTCAATAATATTTGATGTATTCATATGATTAAACTCAAATATTTATTCTAAAAAAATTATAATTGTATTTTTATATGAGATCATAATATAATAAATATATAAAATAATCATATAAAAAATTGGTTTTTTTTGGAGAAGATATAAAAAATTAGTTGATAATTATAAAAATAATTATAATTTAATACATGTATAAAATTTGGCCAAACATAGGAATATATTAATATTTACATTAAATTACTAATACAACCAAATATAGTAATATAATCATAATTACATTCTATTACATTATATTTTTTAATGTATTACATTACATCATACCAAACATAGCCTAAGGGTATGTTTGGTACGAAAGGATGTATGTAATGTAATGTAAATGAAAGTTTAATTAATCACTTGTTTGTTAATCTAAAATTTTTATATTGTAATTTAATACCAAATACATTGGTAATTTTGAATACTTTTACTAATATACTTTTTAATCCTTAAAATTAGCATTGTATTTATCCTTACATCTTATTTCACAAGACTTGCTAATTGCAAGTGCTAATGCAGTATTGGCAATAACAGCTTGCTTTTATAAAGTTGTATTATTATTATTATTATTTGGGTAAATAATTTTTAAATTGGGAAAACACTAGATGTGGCTACTGTAATTTATCTGTTTACTTAAATTATAATGTAAATGGGGCATCTTTACATTTCTTAGTTTGAATACACTTTCATATAGTTTCTCTCATGTTTTAATACATACAGAAATATTTGACTTACTATTGCTATGTTAATTTTACTTTAAATATTAAATTTGAAACTTAATATGAATCAGTACAATTTATTTGTGGAAAACAATATTACAATTTAGTAAAATTTTATTTTTATATGAGATCATAATATAATAAATATATAAAATAATCATATAAAAAATTAATTGATAATTATCAATATAATTATATTTCAATACATGTATATAATCTAATCAAAAATAAAAATGTATTAATATTTATATTACATTACTAATGCAACCAAATATAGTAATATAATTATAATTACATTATATTAAATTACATTTTTTAATCCATTACATTACAATTGATTACATCATAATAAATATATACTATAAGAAAATAACATATTAGCGACAGAATTCCGTCACTAATCGTAAATAGTGACGAAATTTAGCGACGGTCAATTTCCATCGCTATTTGGTTCGTTTGTAATTTTTGTAACGGAAAAATTTTCTGTTGCTATAATCAGGGATGGAATTTATTTTCTGTTGCTAATTTTGGAGACAGCGACGGACATATAGCTTTCGTCGCTAAATTTAGCGATAGACATACATATTCTATTGCTAATTTTAGCGACGAAAAATTGTGTCCGTTACTAAATTTAGCAACGAAAAATTGCATCAGTTACTAAATAGTGATGGACATGTGGTTTTCATCACTAAAATTAGCGACGGAAAATTAGATTCCGTTGCTAAATTTATGAAATTTTTATTTTTTATTTATTTATATTAATTTATAAATGATAAAATTACTAATAACATAAAAATTATAATTAACAAAAATAATATAATTGAGAATATATTAATTATAGCAAATAATATTTGCAAAAATGTAACAATAATGTATTATCATATAAAATAATTACAAAAACTAAATTGTTTAAGAATTTCTAACTAATTACAAATCACAATGAGCACTATTATCTAAGTTATAAATTTTAGTCCTACACTGACGGGATCTGTACTCCAGGAAGATCAGTTAAAGTAGTAGAATAGTAAGCTCATACTCTTAATTCTCCATCCTCATTAGTACTTGAATCCATTACTGTAACGCCTCGACAATTTCGGAGTTGTAAATAGTACTACAATAGATCAAAAATTTACCAAATGTCAATTTTTGATTTGAGGATAGTCATAGATAACTCTGATTAAATAATTAAGTCGTAAATGAAATTAAATAAGGTTATTAAGTCGGATCAATATCAATTACGACTATTAAGCAACGAACATTTAATATAGTGACGGGATTAGAGAATTAAAATTTAATTTGGAAATTTAGAGAGATGTAAAATAAAATAATAATAATATTAATATAAAAAAAGGGAAGCAACATCATGTTAAATGAAAGAAAAGGGCAGAAGTGGGACACAGAAAAGGAGAAATCAAAACGCAGGGGGAAGGGGAGACCGGAGAGAGGTTCGTCCCCATCGGTTCCAGCGGTCGGCCACCCACCCAGGCTTTCCTCACCGTTTTTGCTTTGACGCTGGTATCTTTCCCTCGTAATTTCTCTCTCTTCAAAATTGAATGCTTTCCTCCATTTTTCAACCAGTTTCGAGATCGGACGACGACACAAGCCACACCACCTAGCTCTTGAAGGCGAGGCGTACCTATTGGTACCCATCGATCATCCTTACATGCCGGCAGCAAGGAGATCGAAAATGGATATTTTGCGACCTTTCGATGCCAATTTCGATTCCGATCAAATGGCATTGCTTTAGGGCACGTGACCACCTGCAGGAAGTTCCTGACACCTCGAGTTACACTTCGGCAGTGGTGGTGTTTCATCGGTAATGCTCCGGCAAAACTGCACTGACCAGAGATCGGCATGCAGAATGTTGATTTTGACGAATTAAACAAAAATTGAAGGAATTTAATACTGTGGTAGTAAGTGCTCAATTAAATTTACTTTGCTCAATTAAATTTACTTTTTTTCTCAATTCTTACATAATATACTAAGTTAGGAATGATTAAAAGTTGAATTATGTCTAAGTTGGTTTAAAGAAAAATAAGCAGTATAAGCAAAGTAGATAATCTGACCTGAAAATAAGATAAATGAAATCAAAATAGGAGAATTGGCTGTTTGAGGTTCGTTAAAGAAATATATTTATCTTTAGTTGGTTTATTTAATTGAAAATAGACAGAATAAATATAATGAAATAAAATTGAAGAAGTTTAAAGAATTAAACTTGTAAAATGCTAGAACTCAATAAGTTGAGTAAGTATAGTTTGTACAAGGATAAGAACCAATTGAATTTCCATTAATTTAGAAAAATTCTAACAAATGAAATTGGGTTGTGAAAATGCTATTTATTAAGATGTGTGACAGTAGGATGACTTTATTTATATAGATACATGCATATAGATGTGTGTATATTTGTTTGAAAGATTATGCACGCGGAGTCATGATTATGGGTAAATAAGTTAAATGGATATTAGTGAAAATAAGAACTGAGATGTTACGACGATGTAAAACTTCGAGAAATGTTTATAACCTTAATTATGCTTTGATAAATTTTATAAATTAAAAACAAAAATGTGTGTGTCGTTGATAATTGTGCACATTATTATGAAATTTTGATGTATTAAGTGATGGGGTTTGAGTATGTACTAGTATTCTATATGGCATAACATGTGACTTTGCTATGTAATGCTTAATAAATGAGACAAATACCATATTAGTAAGTTTTAAAAGTTTTATGCAAGCCTTTTTACATAAATACAAGTTTATACTCATTTATAAATATGATATGAAAATGGACAAGAATATGGCTATATATGCATTATGAGTGAGAATGAACATACCGATGAATTATGTCATGATCTTGAATGTCGGATGGATATTGAATTTTTATGTGGAGTGTAGGATGGAAATTGATTGATATGATGGAAGATATATTTGAATATTGTTAATTGGTATTATAGGTTATTGAGAACTTACAAATTTGAATTGAAGTGTAGTACCCGGTATAGGCAACTTCGATCCGTTGTCCCGTGTATCCTCTCGATGTATTTCATCAGATTACTTTGGGCAATAATTGTAACAAATAAGTAAATGAAATAAGAATAGCTTGGTTATATAGTTTTAAAAGTTTATAAATTGTAAGTGTAATTGATCTTATGTGTGGACTGAGAATTTGCTAACTGGTATGGTTATAGTAAATCTTAACTTAATTATTTTGCATGGTTATTTATATCGGTATAGAATTTATACACCAAGTGATGTGATAAACCTATAATGGAATATTAAACAAGATCATGATTTCTGCTTAGTTTGAATCTTAGTATAACTAATTGTATTCTCATATTACTTATATTATGTATAAAATTATGTTAATTTATTAAGTGGCGAAATTATTGACTTTATGTTAGTTAATTATGAATGATGAACTTCATTGTAGAATTAAAAATTTAATTTAGATGTTACTATATTGTAGATTTGGTCAAGCGATGAGCATAATTAATAATGTTCAACTCATTCTTCGAAATTTGTGTTTATGCATGCTTATATTTTGACATGAAAAAAGTTAAAGTTAATTGAAATTAGATATTAAAATATCATTATTTATTTTAATTATACTTATGGTCATTCATTTAGAATATATCTTGTTAATTGTTATAGTGTAGTTGATCACATGGTATTAATTAAAGTAAAATTAGTAGAGCACTCTCACTAAACTTTTAGCTTAGCATGTGGTATTTTTTGCGCGTAGGTGAAAGAATAGCATTTAGGCAACTAAAGAGTTTAGTTCAGTGGATCTGTATCAAGCGAAAGCCATATCAAATCTGAAAGGGGCATTTGTATTGTATCTTGGGTTCTCATTCTTAGACCGGCATGTATATTTTTGGAGTATTAGTCTAACAATAGTTTGGTATTGAATAGTTGGATATAGTTAAAAGATTATAGTGTTCTATGTTGTTTAAGCAGAAGATCTTGTATCTGATGAAATTTATTCTAAAATAAGTGTATTATGCTATAGATATGTATGATTTTTGCGGTTTTTGTATTTATATAGTTAAGATAAACTATTGAATGCTGATAGTTATGTGAATTATTTGGAAATATATAGATTGATGTGTGTATTGGAGGATGGGAAAAATATTTGTGTGGAGATTGTTGAGGAGTTTGGAATTAGTTATTGATCTTTAGAAGTGTAAAAATAAATTTTCCTTGCAGGAGGATAGGAGATTTTATGGGGAGATTCTGCTGAAATTTCATAAGATTGGGTAGTAACAAATTAAGTAGTATTATTTCAATTATAAGGAAAAAATTTTGTTATTTGTATATTATTGGGGCACAAAATAACTTGTAACATTATTATCCGACTCATTCATCGAATCGAGTATAGGTTGTTACAATTACTGAGAAATCTTTAAATTGGGAAGGAGATACGCCAACAACATCTAATGTGCCTATATATATATATATAAAAGATGGCACCCAATGTATGTTTGTGATTTACTAAATGCCAAAAACAACCAAAACGTGTATGTTTGTGATTTACTAAATGCCAAAAACAACCCAAATATTTTTATTAGTTTTACGAAAGGAGAAAGAAAAATATACCTTGGGGTTTAAATAGATCGGCAAGCGGCGGCTACTTGTTGGTGCATGAGGGAGAACGCGAGCTAGGGAGGGGCGATGCCGGGATCTTCTGTGGGGTGCGCAGATGGAGGATAGCGGCGGAGGAAGGGGAGCAACCCACGGAGGCGGGCAGGAGAGAAAATTCACCAGATCTGGACTTCAGTTTGGGGGGTGGGGACACCGGTGGTAGATCTGCAGGTGGAGCAAAAGAGAGGCAGGCGGAGGGAGAGAGAAGAGGAGACCGGCGGGTTGCGTAGGCGGAGCAGGGGGAGGGAAGCCGAAGCCGAAGTAAATAGCGATGCCCAGATCTGGCTGGTGGGTGGCAAGGGGGGTGGGAAGCCGACAGCAAGGGAGAGAAGAGAGAGGAAAGAGGAAAAAGGAGAGGATGTATAGAGGTAAAAAAAAAAAGGTATTTATAACCTTCTAAATAGCGACGGGAGAGATTTTTCGTCGCTAAATAGCGACGGTAATCATACTTCTGTCACTAAATAGTGACGGAAATATAACTACCGTTTCTATTTAGCGACAGTAAAATGCTTCCATCGCTATTTAGCGACGGTAAAGTTATCCTGTCGCTAAATTTAGAGAGACAAAAGAACTTGACCGTCGCTAAATAGCAACGTAATGGCAACTCCGTTGTTAAAAATTGTAGTAAAGTTTCCTTAGAGCCAAATTTAGCGACGAATAATTTTTTTCCGTGGCTAAACATGGCGGGACAAATTTCCCTCTATTTTTAGCAACGAAAAATTTTTTCTATATCTAAAAAATATATTTGCTACGAAAATAGCAACAGTATTCTTTTTCCGTCGCTAAAATTGCATTTTCTTGTAATGATACCCTACGTATTAAGGAGATAGGAACTCAAGTCTGGTGAATGAATGAATAATTATTGTGTGATGAGAAAAATTAAAAACCAAACTTATATTTATGAAACATAGAGAGTAATGTATGTGGGACATAATTATAATGTGTTCATAGAAAGAGAAAAAAAAGGGACGATAGGTATTGAAATTAAGACCTTGCGAGACCCTTAACTAAAGGAAAGCCCCCTAATAGAAAACATTTGTGGGTTTGATAGCCATTTGTAGATGTTTGTTTATAGTAATGAAGTGACGAGAGTATGTTTGGTAGGAGGTAATGTAATATAATGTAATTTAAAGTGTAATTAATCTCTTATTTGTTAATATAAAGTTTTTATATTGTAATATGATGCTAAATATATTGGTAATTTTTAATATCTTTACCAATGTATTGTTTAATCCTTAAAATCAGTTGGCATTTATCATTACAATGCAATTCATTTAATATACCACTCGACTCTACTATACATTAATTATTTCATTCTATTCTCATATTATTATTATTATTATTAAATTTACCTTTTAATTTTATTTATGTACTAAATTTGTATGAATAAATTATATATATGTACTGAGTTTAAAATAATAAATTACATATAAATTATTTATGGCTTGTAATGGCCGCAGTACTGGGTTAACAGTGAATAGTATTTTTCGGTGGTAAATAGTGCACCCAGGACAGAAATTACATCCGGGGACGAAAAGTATGTTATTCGACTATGGGAAAATACTAGTCATGGTGAGTCTAGTGATAAAATTTGGAGTGAAAATGAGTTTAAATAGGTCTCCAAAAATCAAAAATAAGAAAAGTTCCGGACCGTGTTTAGGGATCTTGGTTTGACCAAAGTTTGACTAGATCACTAAAAATTGTAAATGACCTCCTAAAATTATGTTATGGCTATAAACAAGCTTATAATAATATTTAGAAATTTTTGGTAATGAAAAATTAATTTGATGGTAACAGTGAAAATTGTCGAATCGGACCGGTTAGAGGGAGCCAGTCCCGAAAACGGTTTTCGATTTGGCTGAAAATTTTGTGGAGGCTTAATTTATTATTTGGAGAATTATGGAATTGATTTTGAATGAGTTTGAGGTCAGGGGAGAAGAAAATAAAATTGGGTTTTATAAATGGGCTTAATTTTGGGTCCAACCACTTTGGTTGAACCGGACCAGCCCAAAAACCAGGGTATTTACGGGCCAAATATCGGAATTTCTGGAGAAGACTCCAGAATTCTTCAATCCTCTCCTTGGTTCTTCTTCGCCGAATATAAATCCCTCCTCTTCTCTCCAAAATTCTTCCTTTCTTCTCCAATTTCTTCTCAAATTCAAGTCTCCCTAATATAATTCAGCCCCTCTACAACCTAATTGCACCCTTTAGAGCTCAATTGGAGTGATGGATTTGTGAAATTTCAAGTGTGCAAGGTTTAGGGCGCAAATTGATGTAAGGGGAATTGGAGTTTTTAAATTGATTTAATGGTTCTAATAGGTAAATTAGGGTGTGTATAGTGTAATTATGTAGTTATATTATAATTAGAAGGCATGGTTTTGATGAAATCTTAATGTTGGATTTCGGCCACCATTAGGAAACAAAGAAGGTGAAGGCACTTCAAGGGGAAAATGGAAAGGAAAGGAAGCTCAAGAGGAGCAGAACAAGAAATCAAGGTTAGTGGTTACAAAATCCAACTATTTCCATTGATTTAGATCGAATTCAGGTTATGTTTTAATGGCAACCATGTGTTAAATTTGTGTTTAATTCAAATAAATGTTATAGACATGCTTTAGGATGATAGAAATGAGGAATTGCATGTTTAAATGAAGAAGAAGTAAAATGTAGGGAGGTGATGTAGTGTTGGCCGAATAGAGTCCTTGAAATAAACTAGGTAAAATTTATGATTTAAGGTGAAACAAATGTATTTACATGTTAATTTAGGTGTAATATAGTTAAATAAATGATAATTGAGCAAAAAGTAAAAATGGAATACGAAAATCATGTGTAGGCCGAATGGAGTTCATGGGACTACTATAATGTAAATTGGTGAATTATCAAATATAAGGTCATGAAATCAATATATTAAGGAAAATGAGTGTGTGGTAATTTATTTGGAATTAATTGAGTATATATAAATATTTAAGAGAGTAATTATGTATTATGTTTATATTGAAAAATTTTTGTTAAGTGTATATTTTATTGAAATTATGCAATGTTATTAAAATCGGACCGGATAAAAAACCGGCAAAGCTGAGGGTTCGTGGTTCGACCGGGTTCAACCGGGTTTTTTTATATTTTTTAAAATATTATTAATTAGTATAGTTTTTATAAATACTACTACTAAAAAAAATATCAATCAAAACATTTAACATATGCCTCAAATATACTAGTAATAATATTTTTTTCACCTTTTATTTTTTTTAAATTATTAGTTGATTAGTTATTTTCTGTTAAAATATTTTATTTTATGAGTTTTAATTTAAAAATTAAATAATTCAATAACTGTAGGTGAAATTAAAAAAATGATAGAAAATTATCTTTAAGTTTACGAATTTTAATAATTTATTCAATTTTTATTCTATTGTATTTTATTGAATTATTAAATCATTATATTATTTTCATTAAATTCAAATGTGGTTAAATAGTAAAAAAACCAATTATTTGTTAAATAAAATTTATTAGATTATTTATTTTTATGAAAAAATAATTATTTTATTAATTATTTTAAATTAGACCATGTTTTTGGCCGATTCAACCCAGTTTTGGCCGGTTCTTCCCGATTTTTTCCAATCCGGTTTTCTGCAGTTGAATCAACCAGTTGAACCGGCCGGTCCGGTTTTAATAACCATGAAATTATGGCATGCATGGTGATAAAAATGTTTAAGTGAGAAAAATATGATGATTTAGTAAGAAATAACTAAATTGTGCATTAATTTACAATGATGGCCGAATGGTAACATACATATATATATTAATAATCAAATTTGAGTATTTAAAGGAAATTTAAGTGGTAATATTAGTAACAGTCTGGTAGGTAATTTTAGTTAAGGATACAGTTAGCTAGCCATAGGAACAGTAAAAAATGCGGTTTGGATCATGACGACTCATTATTAGTAGGCTAATGATGGTACACAAAATGAATGAATGTTAAAATGTCAAATGTAATGAAATGTAAATGTATGGGTGGTTTTTCTGGGTCACTCTTAAATGATGTGAATCTGTGGGACCCACATCCCCATATATCCGGTTCGGAGATTTCTACCGGATCGATAATAGGGGCAAAATAATAAAATAAGTAAAAATAATTAAATAAGGATTTATCTGTGAAAAAGAAAGAAAAAGGACTAAATTGAAATAAATTATATAGTTTTAGGGACTAATTGATAGAACTATAATTAATGTAGCCATTAAGATTAAATAAAAGAAAATAGAATTTAATTAGTAAAAATATTGAACTGATATTTATTTGAGGACTAAAATGTAATTTGCCATAAAAATAATAAAATGAGGACTAAATGGTAAATTATTGGTTAAATAATGGATTAGTGAAGCAAATTAAGTTAAACAATGGCATTTTAGTAAATAAGGGCAAAGAAAGGATAAAAACGTAATTTAATGGAAGTTTAAGGACTAAATTGTAAATTGACTCTAAAATGTTAAAATTAAGGATTTTAAAATGAAATGAATTATTAATGTAAGGATTTATCAATTAATCAAGTAAATAATCTGATGACTTAATAAATAAATAGAATTGGTAGAATTAAAAGATAATAATAATAATAATAATAATAATAATAATAATAGTGTGTGTGTGTATATATATATATATATATATATATATATATATATATATATAAGAGAAATTAATTACTTAAGATTTGCAACTAGATTAAATTATAGAGTAAGAAATAAATTGAATGTACATAATAGAGTGTGCTTGAGATAGAATTAGGAGATTTAAGTAATTTAATGTTATTTAAGTATAAAATTAAGGTAATGGAAATCCTTGGATTTGTAACCACCACTGAGCATATTTAATGTTCAACACGTAGTTTTCTGTTGACTTCGTGTAGGTACGGATTAGGAGCTGGATCAAGTATATTCCGTTTTGGGAGCTGATTAGATAAGAGTATACAAGAACATTTAAGTTACTGGCATGTATATACTTATGTTTTGATTGTATAATTTATGGCTTTTCACCACAAAAAAAAAAAGAGAAATTAGCGACGGCCAATTCAGTCGCTAATGTGAAGATTTTAGTCGATATTTTTTTGTAGTGTTTGTGTTTATGGTATGCATATGGATATTGAAACTTAGTGGATGTTATGAGACTACCTATGATGGATGGATGGATGGTGAGAAAATGATTTATACTATTGTTGTGCCCCGTGTGGGGTTGTGGTTTGTTGATTTGCAGGTTGGGCAAGTTAAAATTATAGCCGTCATACTGTCGAAATTTTCACTAAGTGAATAGTAAACTGGACAGTCACAGGTCATCGGCCATAATGTTAAAAAATTATAACTGGAATGAGTTAAGCATAATTAAAAAGGAATTATTTGTCTTGAAAAGAGTTAGTTAAATAATTAAATGGTTAAGCAAAATAAATTTACCTGTATTTTTACAAAAATAAAATATCCAGTGACTGACATAACCACTAAACGTACGTTAAAAAATGTTGTATAAGGGTGTTACATGGCTGTCAAAACCCTTGCTATTTTCCAAATGTATTTCATGTATGCTAAAATTTCATTTTCAGACTTATAGTAGATAAAATCAATGTTTTTTTTTTCATTATCTCTATATGAAGAAATTGTTTACTTCACTCTCTTCCCATTTTTATTTATGAACTAAATAAATGGTATAATATTATTCATATGAGTATTAATTCGATGCGTACATGTATTTGATAAGTGTAAATTTCAACCGTTGGATCAAATTTTCATTTTTGATCCAATGGTCGAATTTTGCACGCCCCATATATAATAGGTGCACCATATTCCGATCCTAATTATACTTGCGAAAAAATATTCTTTTATCATAAGATTATATTATTAGCTTGATGAATAAATAATTATTTTTAAGGATTGTAATTGTAACACTCCTTACCCGTACGTGGCACTCCACATAGTAATATGGTCGGAGCACGACGACAAGTAAAGGATGCTACCAGACGAAGCACACCAGAGACAATAACAGAACAATAAAAATAGAATTATAAAATTTCTTTCAATATAAAATACTTTCACATTCCAAACTCATAAAATACTTTTCACTGTAAATCATATTACATACATACCATATATTTCTGAAACAACGGTTCATTACATTACAAATAACAGTTACAAAATCTATTACAAATACTCCTACAGACTCGTTGGCCTTATTTGCTATAGAATGTCCCTGGCGACACTTCTATCTCCAAATCTGCACGGATGAAACACCCGTGCTAAGCACAAAGGCTTAGTGGGGAAGAAAACATAATATGGACAACTACTCACAGCAGTCGTCGATAAAATAAGATCACACACACACACACATATATATATTCATGTATTAAATACATATGCTAATTTTCACACAATAATCGCATATAATTGGTCATAACCAAAGTACTTTAAGCTAGCCATTTCTTTATTTATTTTCCCAAAACATCAGTTTTTTCATTTATCAAAGCAATAAATAAGAGGCATCAAAACACATAGTACCCGAGGGTACATTCATTTCAATAATAGAAGGGATCTAGCGAGATCCAAAAACTTGTAGGTACCCGAAGGTACAAGCATATCAATACAAAAGGGATCTATCAAGATCCAAAAACACATAAGGATCCAAATTCAGGATCTAGTCCTGATCCCAAAGGCCATCAAGACACATAGCAGAGGCTTATAACATTTATATCAATTCCATATTCGTTGCATTCATGAATATTCACTTAAACCTTTAATTAAGTGCCTGCATTTACAAGGTGGTGGATAACGGGTAAAAACACATTAGTACTCGGAGGTACATTCACATAAGAATCTACCACAATCCACAAACACATAAGGATCCAATTTGGGATCCAGTTTTGATCCAAAATGGCCATCAAGACAAACATAAGTTGTAGCACTCAAAGGTCCCTATAGGCATGCCTATCTATCCATGACTCTGTTAATGCAAGCTAAATTATTAATCCATTTTATGCTCATATTATTGCATCGTATGACATCCATATAGCCACATTAAGCATTATCATAACATTTGATATCTTGCATACACATAAGGCTCATCACACAAGCCCCCACTTCATAATATATGTTCACATGGGTTAATGCATTTATAATTTCCATATGCTTAATTATTCATAAGCCAAATACAATAGTTTACACAAAATAAGACAATCAATAGGCATTTATAACACATAGCTCTGGGTAATTTATGCCCTACAGAGCCCTCTATCGCGCTTGCAACCCTTGTCGCGCTCGCGATAGACTACATATCCTCCTATCGCGCTCGCGACTTTAGTCGCGCACGTGACAGTACCGTATAATGTTATTTGTATTTAATCAATTTAATTCCTATCATATTATCCATATTATAATCCATTATATTCCAAGTCAATCATTTAACCATAAGTCATTCGAATATGGCAAACAAATTTCAGGAAATTCAGGTTAAAAGTGGATTCAAAACAGAAATTAAATCTCATTAATAAAATAAAATAATACAAAAACTTAACAAATATTATTATTATTGTTAAATAATCATCATATTTAATTTGGTTTAAATGCGAGTTCATTTGGTAGCAAAATTTATAATTTAAATCATAAATAAAAGAAATCATGCTAAACCATAATTGTGCTTTTGCGAAGCACAAACTACAACAAATATTAAAAATAGAGACAAAAATTTAGAGATGGAATAATTTATGTCTCTATTTAGAGATAAAAAATAGTTTTCGTCTCTAAATAGAGACGGAAAGAACATTTCGTCTCAAAACAGAGACGAAAATACTTCTGTCTCTAAATTTTCGTCTCAAATTGTAATATTTAGTGACAGATTATGGATTCAGTCGCTAAAAATAGCGGGATTGATTTTGCCTCCAAAAATAGAGATGGTATTTAGAGACGAAATAGTGTTTTCGTCTCTAAATTTTCTAAATAGAGACGAAATTCTATTTTCGTCTCTATTTTTAGAGACGAAAAATAAATTATGTCTCTAAATAGAGACAGAAACCTCATTCCATCTCTAATTTTAGAGATGGAATAAGGTTTTCATCTCTAAATAGAGACGGAATTAGTTTCCCGTCTCTATTTAGAGATGAAAACATATTCCGTCTCTAAAATTTGGGTATAAAAGCCCGCTTTTTTCCTTCTCTCTCTTTACTTTCCCCTATCCCGCTCTGCTTCTCGATCTGCTCCCCTTCCCCCCCAACCCCCTCCGTCATCCTGCCGACGACGAGATCCTCGGGAACTGCGTCCTCAACATTGGAGCTCCTCTCTCCTCCGACACGTCCTCGCTCTACCGTTCCTTGCGTGAGGAAGCCGGCATTTTCTCCCACCGACGAGCCACCCAATCTGCTACCCTTCTCCGGCCGGCCTGCTGATTCCCGATGCCGGCGCATCCCCTTTTCCAACGATCTGTTTAACAAGTATTTTTTTTAATTATTAAATGTTTTAATAATTTAAATTTAGTATTTTATTTTTGTGTATTTTTTTAATTGTTTAATTTATATTGTATTATAATTATTATATTATTTATAAGTGTTTTAAATTTGTGGTATATTGTGTCTAATTGTGGCATATTGTGAATTATTAATTTTTTTATTAATTTGTTTGTGTATAATTGTTTTAAATTTATGTTATATTGTTTGATTGTGGCTATTTTATTTGTGTATGTAGTTAATTTTTGTGTATGTATATTGAGTTGTAATTGTTGTTATGTTTATTTTATTTATAATTTTGTTGTACATTGTATAAATTGATATGTTATTTGTGTATATATATAGTGTTTTGAATTTATATATATTATATTGTGTTAAAAAGTTTATTATATTAATATATTTATGTTGAAATTTAACGTTTTATTTTGCTATTAAATTTGTGTATATTTATTATTTTGGTGTATATATCTTCTATTATGGCATGTTTGTTAAAATTATATGTATTATTGTTTTAATTATGTGTGATATATGTGAATGTATGTATTTTATTTTTTGGGAAATCTTTTGTATTAGTATATATGTTGTTATATGTAGTTTTGTTTAAATTATGTATTATTCCTAATTTTTTTTTGCAAATGTGTATTACATATATGCATATTAAATCAGATCTCTAGTTAATGAATTTTGGATGTTGAATTTTATGGTAAATATATGCTTGGATGATGGAATTGGATCTTATAATATTATTTTGGATAATGTATGAATTGAAAGGGCAAAATCACAACTGTTGGTGAATTTGGCCTTTTATTCATTTGAGGCGGAAGGGAAAATTTGAAATTGCATTGGCTTTGTTGTGGAGTTGAGATGTTTGGATGATTTATAGAAGTGTAAAATTTGTCATTGTTTAATAGGGGTATACGAACTCGTACGAGGGAAATTATGTCTGTTTTTTCACAGAAATTTGTGGTATTTTTGTTATTATATGCAGTATTGTTTTAATTTTATATTGTTGTTAGTGTTCTTGGATATGTGTGTATTATATATAGATGTTAGCATAAGTTTAAATTTACTTAAATTATACTATATTTCATATTACATATAACCCAATTTCACCGATGTCCACCGCTTTTTAGCTCCCCGGCATGCGTCTTCCCGCTCCCATCCATCCACATCATCTAATCTATCTGGCTTGATCTGTATTTCAGCCGCTAACCCACACGTACCCTCCCTCTCTGACTAGTTGCATCACCAAAGGTCAACGATTCTTTTTTAAACTGATTTTGTCAATAATTAGTATATGTGTGTATTAATTTATTATGTAGGTATTTATAGTTTGGCTAAATATAGTAGCATATTGTTTATGTTTAAATTTTATATGATATTTATCTATATTTAATTTGTGTGTATTTATTTTGAATAATAATTGTTATTATGTATAAAATTTTATAAGAGGGTATTAAATTTGTGTATATAATTTAAAATGCATTTTGAATTAATTTGAAGAAATAGAATATAGAATTGACTTGCAGTTTAATATGAAAATCGACACATGAAGGTTCTAACTATGTATTTATGAATTTTACACAACAGTTTAACAATAATGAGTAATTTAAACAGAAGTTGGATGCATAAAAGAATAATACCTGATGGTTACATTAATCTTGAGTTTGCCGAAGGAGTTCAATCTTTTATTGAGTATGCAAGCTCTCAACTTACATGCATACACGGCTCAAAAATTAGATGTCCATGCAAAATGTGCAAAAATAAGTGTTATCTTACTACAGAGGATGTGCATCTCCATTTGCTGAAAAAGAAATTTGTGTCCAATTATTTTGAATGGGCAAGACATGGAGAGCTAATAATTTGTAGCACATCTAAAAGTTCAGAATTTGGACCAGAGGTAGTTAAATGTGAAATCAAATGAGGGGGGGCGGGGGAGATTTTATGACAAGCAATATTTGTGCTATAGAAAATCCATATGTCCAAATGGTTTTTAATACAGCGGGAAATTCATTTCAACCCAATTTAGGTGGTGTCGAAGAAGAACCCAATCCAACCGAAAAAAAAAATTGACTTACTTAATGCTGCTGACCAGGAATTATGACCAGGATGTGATAATATGACACAGTTAAGCTCTATTGCTCAAATACTGAATATCAAATTTGCAGGTTATATTTCTGATTGTAGTTTAAATAAAATCCTAACTTGGTACAATGAATCATTGCCTTCGGATAATAAAATGGTTGACAGTTTTTACGAAATGAAGAAGTTATTTTGGAGTCTTGGTTTGCCTATAGAAAAAATTGATTGCTGTCGTCATGTATGATATTCTGGATAGTTGATGTGGAATTAATGAATTTTAAATTTTATAATCAACCTAGGTTCAAGCCGTTAAATGCTAATAGGAAGCAAAAATTAATACCATGGAAGCGAATGTATTATTTTCCTATTACTCCAAGACTTCAGAGGCTATATTCATCCGATGTTACTGCATCTCACATGCGATGCCATAATGAACATGAACAGACAGATGGAGTAATGAGCCATCTTTCGGATGCAATAGCATGGAAATATTTTAATAACATTCACCTCGACTTCGCTGCTGATAATAGAAATGTGAGGTTTGGTTTGAGCACTGATGGTTTTCAGCCTTTTGGGTAATTAGGCCAACAATATTCATCATGGCCAATCATAGTAATTTCTTATAATTTGCTTCCATGGATGTGCATGAATGAGGCTTTTATATTTTTAACAGCAATTGTTCCGGGCCCAAAGAATTCAAAGTAGAAGATTGATGTATTCCTACAACCGTTGATTTCTGAATTGCAACAACTATGGGAATTTGGTGTGCTCACATATGATGTGCACATTAAACAGAATTTTATGATGAAAGCAGCTTTTATGTGGACAGTGAGCGATTTTCCTACATATGCTATGCTTTTAGATTGGAGCACGGTGGAGAAATTAGCGTGCCCTTACTGTGGCAATGATTCAAATGCTTTTTATCTTACTAATGGGTGTAAAACTTCATGGTTTGATAATCACAAAAAATTCCTTCCTCCAAATCACCTTTTTAGATGAAATAAACAAAAGTTCATTAAGAATAAAGTTGTCCATGCCACTCCTCCATCTATTAGATCTGGTGAAGAAATTTTGCAAGAAATTGATGAATTAGGATTGCCGAAAGTAACAAAAGTTGAAGCTGAAGAAGTAAACAGTAGCATTTCTAAAAATTTTAATTAGAGAAAATGTAGTATCTTCTGGGATTTGCCATATTGGAAATCAAATTTGATATGACATAATTTAGACGTGATGCATATCGAAAAAACTATTTTTTACAATGTCTTCAACACGATAATGAATACTGAAGGGAAGACCAAAGATAATGCAAAATCTCGTGCAAATTTAAAATTGTATTGCAAAAGAAATGAGTTATACATAGATTCACAAACTGGCAAATATCCAAAAGCGTGTTATACTTTGGACAAAAGACAAAAAGAAGTTTTGTGTGAATGGTTAAAAAGTATAAAGTTTTCTGATGGAAATATTTCAAACTTAGCAAGATGTGTTGACATGAGAAAGAATAATTTGTTCGGAATGAAAAGCCGTGATTGTCATGTATTCATGCAAAGGCTGATGCCAGTTGCTTTTTGTGAATTGTTACCTCAGAAAGTTTGGGAAGCTATAACTGAGTTAAGTTTATTTTTCAAAAACTTGACCTCATCTGAGATAAAAATGGCTGACATGGAAAAACTGGAATTAGAAATTCCAGTAATCCTTTGCAAATTAGAGGGAATTTTTCCTCCCAACTTCTTTGACATTATGGAGCATTTGCCAGTACATTTAGCACATGAGGCCAAACTGGCAGGACCCATTCATTATAGATGGATGTATCCCTTTGAAAGGTAAATCCAAATGTTTGATATATATATATGAACTTATAAATTGTTAAGTTATTATTAACTTGAACTACAATTGACTTGTAGGTATTTGTATCATTTGAAAAAAAATGTTAAAAATTACCTCCTTTTTCCTAGCCTAAGACAAGATAATTGGTGGGCAGTTTGCAAAGTAAAACCGAGAGGCATATTTGAAATGAAAGTTACAGGACAAAATAAATGAATTAAAAGCAAAGCCTTTCAGGAAGATGAAGTGGCGGGTCATGAAATCCACATCTGAATTAGAAACCGAATTTGATTCTAATTATTCAAAAAATGAAGATGCTAGTGGTAATGAATTACATTTAAGTGATGATAGTGAATAATTCTTAGCCCACGTGAGAAAAATCCATATTTTAAATATCATTTATTACTTTATGTTTTATTTAATTCACAAATAACAAAAATTTGTATTTTTGTCACAGAAAATCATGAATATGTAATAATCAACTGACGTCTAATTATGTTTATTAATATTTACAGGGAAAAAATGAATAACAAGAGGAAGACTGGTACTGTGCAACCTCCTAGGGTGAGGGTGCGTTCATCAGTATCCGAATCTACTGGTCAAGGTGAGGGATCATCGTCTCTTGTGTCTGTACCTCCCCGTATGGGCACAAATTCTTCACCCCCAATGTATCCATGCCCACAATCTACTGCTGGTATTTCATCGACTGAGGCACATACTACAGAGACTCCGTTTGAACCATCTCAGAGATCGCCTTGAAACTGTTGAAGGTCTTTTGTCAGGATCGTTTGGTGTGGATGGACGGATGTATATTGTCATTAAAGGACAACAGTGAGTTATTAATTTTCATTTTTATATTTACTATGTTATGCTGAATTCAAACCCATTATGACAATTTTGTTGTCCATTAGATTTATCCCACCTGGTCCTTGCTCCCACTCAATAACTAGTATATTTAAGGAGAAATTTTAATTTAATGTTTTTTATGGAAGAATATCTCTCAAGAGACAAAAATATTTTATTTTTAGGAGTTCAGGTAAATAAATAAATTTATTTATTTTTAATTATTTTTCCTTAATTCATAAATTATATAAATTGTAAACGTATTTCACAAATACATATATTATGTTTAACTTTTTTTGTTTTTCTTTTAAATCTCTCAGAAAGCTTTTTATTAGAATTCTGCTATTGCTCACATTGTGCACGCTATATGGGAGAAACGTGCCCTTGTACGCTACAAAGGTATGCTTAACAAGTTGCACACCAAAGGTGAACGACCACGGTATATAAATGAAGACATTTGGACAAATTACATGCAGTACTGGTTATCAACTGAGGCCCTTTCTATTGCCGATCAAAATTCTACTAATAAGAGGGGAGGACCAGAGGGAGTGAGTGTTTCCTTACACACTGGATAAACATTGTCCCATCATGAGCATGTTGACAGAGTTGTAAGTATTCAAATATCTGACTTTGTAAATGTTACTCTTTATTGCATTTTGTTTCAACTAATTGGTGCATTATGAGTTTTTTTTTATTGCAATAAATGCACCTCTTAATAATAGGCCAAACATTTAATTGAATGAAGGAGGATGGGAAAAATATTGTATAAGGAGTTTGAAATGGATTTTGATGGTGGATAATAGAAATATAAATGTAATTTCTTTATATTTAAACAGGAGGTTTGATACAAAATTAGGGGAAATTCTGTCGAAATTTAGTAACTTATATGCAAGTTTTATTGCTGCTATGAGTTAGAATTGCATATGGTTGGCATTAACATGATAATATATAAGTATTTTTGTGGTTTTTACACTGGAGGTTTGCTATAAATTTAGCGGGAATTCTGCAGAAATTTTTTTAACATATGTCTATAGGTTATTGTGTCAGGAGTTATAATTGTATTTGTTTGGCATTAAATTAGTAATACATAAAAGCACTTTTGTGGTTCTTATACATTAGTTTTGTTACAAATTTAAGCAAAATTTTGTCCACGTATTATTAACCTATAAGTTGTTTACAGGAGTCTAGTATGGGCAGAAGATCTTATCCTCATGAGTTGTTTTTGCATGCACATACACGAAATCATTACAGTGTGACATTCGTCAGCGACCGAGTTAAATAAGTTCATGTATGTTAATTTCACAATTTATTATTATTTTATTATATATTCTTAATTTTATTTTTATACTAAATAACATTCAAATAATTTGTATTATAGGAGCAGGTACAAGAGAGTCTTCAAAGTTAGCAAGCAGATGGCGACAATGTGGACCATGCTAGGGTATTTTATGGCGCAGCTGGCGGTAGGGACCGCCGTGGATGGGTATTCAGTTTGGGCTCTTATGCGAATACTTGCTATTCGCATATCTTATCATCCTCTATGGCTACGGCTAGTAGGCTTGCGACAACTACTAATGAGGTATTTGAGATTCGCAGTACAGTCGACATATTAATGAACAGTATTAATAGGTTAAAGGATTTCATTATTCGAATATTACTTGATGATACGCAAGCACCGTCGGCTGATCGTCCACATTCACCTCTAGCTTAGTTAGTGTATTTATTTTGTTCACGTACTTTTATTTGCAGTGTTACTAGATTATATATTTATTAATACATTATTAATTATATTTTTATTAAATATAATTATTTTTTATTTAATACTTGTTTCATTATAAAAATTTTGGCAATTATAATTATAATTTTATTTATTATATATATTTCAAAAAAAACCTTAAAAAATAGAGACAGAAAGCGTATTCCGTCTCTAATTTTAGAGATGAAAATTATATTTCGTCTTTATTATTTTCCGTCTCTAAAAATAGAGATGGAATACACTTTTTGTCTCTAAAATTAGAGATGGAAATATTCCGTCTCTAAATTTCGCAACCGACAAAATAAAGATGGAAAATTTTCGTCTCTATTTTCGTTTGGAGACAGAATTCAATCTCTATTTTTCGTCTCTAAAATTCATTTTTCTTATAGTGACGGCTGTGCTTCAACAAGCACAACTGTGCTTCTCGGGCACAGCTGTGTTTCTGAGAGCACAGTTGTGCTTCTTGGGCATAATTGTTTCCTCCTGGAAACACAGCGTTTCACTCTAAAAATATTTCCAACCCAAACATCCACTCATAACCAACAAGTAAATGTCATTTTTAGCCAAACTCATCTCTTAATAAATGGTTCACAAGATGTTAAATTTCTAATGGAACAAATTTCAGGTCATTTGGAACCGTAACCTAAGAGAGATGACATCATCAACATAGACTACTCCGAAACCCTATTCCATGAAAAAAAAACTACAGTTTTGAACACTTTTAGAGACCTTAGATCTAGAAATAAATTATGGATATTTTTAAGACATTTGTAGATACATAATTCACGATTCAAATGCATCTAGAATCACCCAATTTCGAGATTTCGAACTCAATCTACATTCCAAAAATCGGACTAAGGTCAGATTTCACTAAAGACAAAGCTGGTTCTAGTCACTTGGCCAAAATAGAAACCCTTTTATTTTGGCCACTTTTGAGGATTTTAGAGTTAGAATTAGCTCATGGTCATTTCTAAAACTTTTATTGGTATGGAAGTCATGGCTTTAATGGCAATTAAATCACTTCTTTTATAGTTCTCAAACTACACTTACACCAAAAACAGTCATCAAAAGTCATTCTACACCTATGGGCAAAACTACACTATGTCCTTCAATAGGCCTATAATCAACTCATTTGACAACATCAATTCACCAAATTCAATCCACTTCAACATAACACATATATAAACACCTCCAAACATTCAATTTATCGATAACTATTTAATAACACAAAAATCAGCACAATAATTCCCAAACCTCATTTGATGGCTCCTTCATCTTTAGTAGCTCTTTCTTTCTTGCTTTCTCACTCTTTCATGGTCAACATCGTCCAAATCCCTCATTAAAACCCATACATTTCATTAATTAGTGTGACGCGCGCTGGAACCAGCAAGGCCCTCTCCGGGAATCCGCTTTTAGGATTCGAGGGATAGGTTCGCGTCTTTTTCAATTTTAGGTGTTATGAGATATTTTCGGCACCTCCTTTTACAATAGAACATTGAAAAGGACCATCCATCGTCATAACACCTTTAGGCACTTTTGAGGTATTTTGGAGTCGCCACCCAATTTACAATAAATTGGGAAAGTTTAACCTTTTAGCGGTCTAAACCAGAGATGGTGTCCGGAACTTCACACTTATTGGTGCCTTGGTTAATTATAAATGAGTTTTTAAATTATAAAATTTCATTTTTCATCTCACACAATTAATGCAGTTTATTAAAGCGCGTATCAATCACATATGAAATGATAAATAAAAATGAAAATAAAGACAAAATTAAATTACAACAAAACTAGGGGCGGAATACAACCCCCATTGTAAATAAAATATAAATCATACATAAAACGGGGTATTTATTAATGTTGAGGACGTTGGTCCTCTCATGCACAATTAAAGAAAATCATTTTAAAGTGACAATTTATTTGGATGGAAAACTAGGACATTGGTACCATTTTATTAGAAAATCCAATTTTATTTGTAGAAATATTTTTGTGTAATTTTTGATTAAGCGTGCATAAAATAAATGGTTTAATTAATTATTACATGCCAAATAACTCAGTAAAACAAACAAAGGGAAAATAACAAATACAATGAAAAATAACAACTCCTCGGATCTCCTCCTTCATTCGCACGGGTGCTCAAACAGGGGAACACAAGTATTTGACACCAACAACAAATACAAATAAACTTAATGTTAGAAATCGAAGTAAGAAAATCAACTAGACATTTATAACCATACATAAATTAAATAAAACATGTATATTATATGATAAATAAATTAAATGACATATTAAAATAAATTAACAAATTAATAGATAACTATTTAAAACATAAAGTAATAATAATAACAATAACAACAACAACAAAAATAATAATAACAATAATAACGATAATAATAACGATAAACGATGATAGTAACAATAAATAACACTAATAACAATATACTAATGGCATATATAATGATGATAATAGCAAAAGATAAGTAAATAAGTAAATAATAATAATAATAATAATAATAATAAGGATGAACAATTAAAAGAAAATGGGAACAAATAACGAAATTAAAAGTTAGATCTACATCTAAGAACAATATTAAAAGTTAGATCTACATCTAAAATGACATAAAATAAATAAATCGACAACAAATATATAGATCTACATGTTTACTAATTTAAATGTTAGCAAAAATGATGAAAACAAAAATTAAATCAAGAGATCGAGTCTAGAATATGTACCCTCAGATTTCGAATTCAATGGAAAAATATGATGGATTTTCCTTGTTTTGATTTGCAAAATATGGTTTTGAAATGATAAATTTTGAGATTCTGATTTAAAAGAAAAACTTGAAAAATAATTGAAGAAAAATTAAATTGATTCCCAAGAACAAAAAATTGATTTTTTTTGTCTCAAGAACAATTGTTAATTAAAATTAAAGAGAAGAAATTGATGAAAACAAAATTAATTTCCAAGAACAAAGAATTATTTTCTTTGTCTCAAGAAATTGTAATTGATAGAAAAACCAATCTCAAGAACAAAGAATTGATTTCTTTGCTTCAAGACCAACTTTAGCTTGAAAATTGATTTTTTTGGCTTTGAAGATTTTATTTTTTGATGAAGAAAACTCAAATGATGTAGAGAGGATTTTTTAGAGAGAGGAAGTGAGAAGATGAGGAAAACCAGAAAAATTAAAAATCCTTTCTAGAGAGAAAATGGCCAACCTCCTAATTTCCCTCATCTCTTTCTTTTTATTATAAAAAAAAAAACTAAAAAACAATTAATTAATTAAGAAATAAAATTATTTTTATTAATTTTTCCTTAATTTAAGTGTGAAAAAGGAGAAAAAACCAACCAAATCTTGGAAAAATCTTCAAAAAAGTCAAAGAAATTGAAAACAAAAGATTTTTGGATGAAAAAATGTCAATTTCGGTGATTTTGGGCGACTGAGGCGAAAGCACAGCTGTGCTTTTGCGCGCAGTGCGCGTAATGCACACTGTGCAAAAGCACAGCCGTGCTTTCAAAGCACAGCCGTGCTTTTGAAAGCACACCCTCCATCCAAAAGCACACCCTCTCTCTTTTCCTTCTTTTTTTTTTTCTTCTTTTTTCTTTCTTTTTTTTTTTAAATTTTTAAATATGACAAAAAAAATACTAAATTTATTCTCAAAAACTAATTTATAAATTATTTTATTTTTATTATTTTTTTTATTATTTTTTATTATATTTTTTTATTTTTTTATTTTTTTAATATTTTTATTATTTTCTATTTTTATTTTAAAATACAAATTTGACAAGGAAATCATCATTTTTAATCTTTTTGCCTGAGAAGGCAATTTTTCATCATTGGGTAACTCCGATCTAGGCTGACTCAGGACCCGGTGTCTACAGTTGCCCCCAGTTTAGGGGAAGCTAGTACACTAGTGTCTAGGTGAGCCTAAACTCAAGGAGAAGAAGGAAAGAGACACGTACCTGAGGTGGCTTTCTTTCCGAAGCGAGTGGTGTTGTTGTGGTCGTTATTGTCATGTTGTCGGTGTGTTGTTTTTAGTTGAAGCAGTAGTGCCGTGATCGTGCTAACCCTCCGTAGAGCGGTAGTGCCGTCATCGTGCTAACCCTTCTGATGATTTGAAGTGGTAGTGCAGTGGTCATGCTAACCCTCCTTAGAGTAGTAGTGTCGCCATCGTGCTAACCCTTCTAGGATTCGAAGTGGTAGTGCCGTGGTCGTACTAACCTTCCGTAGAATGGTAGTGCCGCCATCGTGCTAACCCTTCTGAGTTGATAAAGTGGTGCTCCTTGAGAGGACTTACAAATTTTGCCCCCTCAGAGGACTTTGAGATATTGCCTCCTCAAAGGACTTTTAGTTTATTCCTCCTCAGAGGTCTTCGGGATTTGCCTCCTCAAAGGGCTTCAGGATTTGCCTCCTCAGAGGTCTTCGAGATTTGCCTCCTCAAAGGTCTTCGAGGTTTGCCTCCTCAGAGGTCTTCGGGATTCGCCTCCTCAGAGGGCTTCAAGATTTTCCTCCTCAAAGGGCTTCGATATTTGCCTCCTCAAAGGTCCTTAAGATTTGCCTCCTCAGAGGGCTTCAGGATTTACCTCCTCAAAGGTCTTCTAGATTTGCCTCCTCAAAGGTCTTCTGGATTTTGCCTCCTCAAAGGTCTTCGAGATTTGCCTCCTCAGAGGGCTTCGATATTTGCCTCCTCAAAGGTCCTTAAGATTTGCCTCTTCAGAGGGCTTCAGGATTTGCCTCCTCAGAGGTCTTCGAGATTTGCCTCCTCAGAGGTCTTCGGGATTTGCCTCCTCAAAGGGCTTCAGGATTTGCCTCCTCAGAGGATTTAGAGATTTGCCTCTTGAGAGGGCTTTGATTAATGCTTGGATTGAAGATTGAACTGATGTCTGGATTGATGTTGTTTTGGTGGCTTGTTTGGATTGATGTTTGTACTGATGTTGTCACTTGGCTTCTGTCGGTGTTCACATCAAATCTCTGTCTGCAAAACAGGGAAAACAAAATATGCAGGAAAAGTGGTGAGCATGCACGTGAGATGCATATGTATGCTGTAATGTATGATAAGAATTCATCCAAATGGATTTGGAGGTGACGGCCGATTTGGTCGTAATTTGAGGTGGGATCAATGCCCCCCGGAATTGCTTTTGAATTTCATACTTTTGAGTATTATGAGGTTCTCTTCTGATACCTGTAGTCATTATTTTAAGGTAGTGCGTCCCTTGTGGATTTTCACACTAGCTTTTCTTAGCGGGAGATGCGTCCTTGTTGGATTTTCACATAACCCTGTGCCTTATTTTTTGCCTGGAATGGACCCAATCCAAACCAGCGGCTTTTATTTATTTCATTTTTTGTAGGGCAGACTGCCTATTGCTAGGTTTTCACCCTGCCCTTTGGCCTAACTTTTGCTTAGAGCGCCAGTCACGGTTTTCATCTCTAACGGCCCTTTTTTTTTGCGAGAGAAGTTGGAGTTGTTGCGAAAGGTCTTTCGGGTATGATTGGCATATGCTTGCGTCTTAGTTGTAGCTATATGAACTTGACTCTTCCTATGATGACACTGTAGGATTGCATCCGTTGTTGACAGCAGGGTAAGTTGACAAAAGGACCCGAATGGTGAGAGCAGCAGAGGGTACACAGTAGATGATTCTAATCACACAGGTTGGACTGCTCTGATCATATTGCACAAATGCATGTTCTTCCATTTGATTTCATCAAACATGATCATTGTTTGGCATTAATCTCAAATAATATAAGATCTCATCTGATCGCAAAATAGATCCTGAAAGCATCTAACTTCTGTTATCAATCAGCCCTCTCGGGTTTTCATGATTGAAGATTTTCTCTCAGTCTTTTTTTTAGCCTTTGCCATGAACTTTCCTTCGGTCTGTCGATGTTGATTGAACTTGTTTTCATCTTCATTAGCTTGGGAGGCTGCTCCTTTCAACGGTAGTTCTTTTAGCATCAAAGTTTCGTTCTTGGCCCTTGCGCCAAATGGTTGAGGTAGTTAGCTTCTCCACTTGGATCTGTGTCTTCCTTTTGCTGGTTTTGGGTGGTTTAATTTATGAGGTACCCATTAGTGTTTGGGATGGAGTTGTAGGATAAAACTATGACAAGGCTATGGTTCTTCCTTTTTTTTTTTGTTTTGTTCTTTGCCTCTTTTTTTTTTTTTGAAAGGTAATGAGTCGTTCTCCTGAGTCTGGTTACATGGGCGCTTTTGGTCTCATATGATCAAAGGTTGGTCTAGATTGGTTTTGAGGTACATGTCTTGCATGGTTGGAAGGGAAGGGATTCTGGGGTTTGGTTACATTTCTCGTGAAGGTCCAAGATTTTATTCGTCTATCTCCTGACGTGGCACTCAGGGCTTGACTTCGCTTGGCTGCATTATATGCATCTTGAATGTTGAAGGAGCAAAGGAATAGCCTTTGAAACTTGCTTGTCGTTATGTCAGCATATTGAAGCAACATCGATCCAATAATGTCCTTACCAATATGTCGTTCCATGTTCAGGCAAAGGCTCTTTCATTTTGTTTTTTTTTTCTTTTTTTTTCATATCTCTCAAAAATATCCTCTCTTCAGGAGTTATATTAGTTGCTATCAAGATTTTCTGACATTAGATGTTATCGTATTAATTAAATTAGTGTCAAAATGAATGCATCATGACCATGTGAAATGAAATCACTAGGAGTACCATACAAATAAGCAAGCTTGTTCAATTTATTGAAAATAACCAAACTGCCATAAGGAGTTCTTGAAATAAAATGTTTAAAAACATAATCTTCTTTTCCACTCTCCCGACGAGTGTCAGCGACCTATTCATATCCATGTAGCTCCCGCAAGATATGCCATTCTAGTGGACCGGATCCGATCACATATTTGGTGGAGGGACTGCATTGTAGGCTGGCTTGTTCTTCTTCTCGCTCTTCTCAGGGTCCAAGATCTGTTTGGTGTCAATAAGATCTTGGATCTTATTCCTCAAAGTTCAGCAGTAATCAGTCGAGTGCCTAATGTGTTGATGGTAGGCACAGTACTGATCATCTCTATGCCCTGGCTGTCCTTGATTCATGGCTGGTCTGGGTGCTAGTGGCTGTAGCTTGCCCAACTTCATCAATCTCTCCAATACCCATGATAAAGAGCGGCCTAAATTGGAGTAGTGCCTCTGGCCTTGCCCAACTAAAGTTGCTGCAACTTCTACTGACTTGCCATTTCTGCCGTTATTGCTCCTGGTGCCATTTGATCTGTACCCTGATTGGTTCCCAAAGTTCCTCCCAACAAAGTTATTTTGGCTTGCTTTCTTTGCTAGGTAAGCAGCTTCAGCCTCTACAGCAATATCCTTAAGCGATTCCCAGTCTTTGAGCCCCTTAAAACTGAGCAAATCTTTTAGGTAAGGGCAGGAGTTCCTGATAAATAGCCTAATCTGGTCAGCAGTGTCAGGCTTTCGCTTCATCTCCATGACCCTGTTCCTCCATCTGGTGAGGTATTCGTGAAATGACTCATCACTCCTCTATTGTAAAAGCTCAAGGTCCTTTAGGGTGACCTCCATCTTAGTACTGCAGTCATACTGCTTCATGAATTCATCGGTCAGAAGGTCCCAATCCTCTTTGGATCTCCTATCCAACCCGTGATACCAGTCTACTGCCGGACCTACTAGACTAAGGCAAAAATATTCCATCTTTTGCTTTTTGCTCAACCCGGTGCCTTTCATTACCAGGGTATACTGCTTGATGTGTGCAGATGGGTCAGAAGTACCATCGAATTTCGGCAGCTCAGGCATCTTGAACCTTTGGGGTAGCAGCTCTTCATCCCCTAGATCTCTGTCCTTAGGGTTGATCCCTTTTCCAGCTGATAGCACACGGGTGATAGTTTCAATCTGCTGTCTCATCCCCCTCAGAGTCTCATCCTCTAACCTGGGTGCTCTGCCCCTCACAGCTTGTTGGACCATTAGCTCTTCATCTTCCTCCTTTATCACAAAGTCATCATTAGGATTGGGGATCCTTTCCCCTCTTAGTTCGATGGGTGCGGCAGCTCTATGCTCGTTGACAGGTTGATGGGCAGCAGCTCCAACGAGAGGAGCCTCCCCACCAATAAGTGGTTCGGCTTGCTCTCGAGGAGGGGCTACCGGCGCTTGTGGAGCAACAGGCGGCTGCGGAACAATGGGTGCTTGTGGAACAGGAGGGCGAGTAATTCTTTCGGCCATAGCTCCCATCATTTCTAACATTTTTCGCTCAAAATCTTCTAACCTCTTAGCAAGGTCTTGAGTGGTCAAAGTTCCAGTCTCATCTGCCATGGAGGATGATTCACTTGTTGTTGAGAGTGACTCAGAATCCCAATAAAGCACTAATTCTAGTGATCCAAAGGGTGAGTCCGTACTCACTAGCCGACCGTCAAGACCTCTAATCCACTTAGACGAATCTATGATGGCTGAAAAATTTAAATTGTTAAAATGATGCATGAATGATATATATATATAATGCATGATTGTGAATTATGCAGATGGTCCTGGATGAGTGAAAGATAAATAAATTACAGTGATATAATGCGATGCATGAAAAGAATATACGTAAAACGATATGCAGACAAAAGGATATACACACACAAAATTAAATGCATTTTTTATTTTTTCATTTTTTATTTTTTTAATAATTTTTTTTTTCATTTTTAATTTTATCATAAAAACATGCATGAATGACGTATACAATGAATGGTCGTGTGTTATGCAACATAGACAAACACATGCAAGCAAGTAGATCCTTCCAACCTTATTACTCCCGCACACGAGGTCAAATAGTCTCTTCCTAGGTGGGCTTGGCCCATGGGTCAACGGGGAACCCAATGGGCGTGTTAGAGCATGACGTCTCTCAAGATGCGCACACGTATGATTTTCGGCCATTGTGTATTTGGACACTTCAACCAAATTAAGGTGAGGTTATCGAAGCTTTAAAGCTTTCCATAGAAGACCACTTAATTTGTTTGATCTTGTTTAATACACGATCACCCACGTAGCAAGCACTGTATTAAGGTACATACCACCTAGGGGAAGTATCTATTGCCATTATATGAGCTTTGGTCAAGGTGGTGTTGCTTTAGGGCTACCCAAGCATGGTCGCTGCACGACGGGTCTATCTCATCACGAGCATAACGACCGATCGGGTCACCATTTGATATACCATTTGATGGCACGAGACTTGGGCTGGTGATTATCCTTAACACTTCCCTAAATTGAGTGAAAATAGGGTCGTGTTTCGGGAACGCACCGAGGTTAAAAGAGGGACCAAACTAGCATATTCTAAGGCTCTAGCATGGATGCAATGCAATTTAGATGAGAGATGAAAATTTAGTTTTAAAAACCCAATTATACATTTTAACCAAGACATTTTCAGAGCAAAGTCACAAACAGTCCCCAGCGGAGTCGCCACTGTGACGCGCGCCGGAACCAGCAAGGCCCTCTCCGGGAATCCGCTTTTAGGATTCGAGGGATAGGTTCACGTCTTTTTCGATTTTAGGTGTTATGAGATATTTTCGGCACCTCCTTTTATAATAGAACATTGAAAAGGACCATCCATCGTCATAACACCTTTAGGCACTTTTGAGGTATTTTGGAGTCGCCACCCAATTTACAAGAAATTGGGAAAGTTTAACCTCTTATCGGTCTAAACCAGAGATGGTGTCCGGAACTTCACACTTATTGGTGCCTTGGTTAATTATAAATGAGTTTTTAAATTATAAAATTTCATTTTTCATCTCACACAATTAATGCAGTTTATTAAAACGCGTATCAATCACATATGAAACGATAAATAAAAATGAAAATAAAGACAAAATTAAATTACAACAAAACTAGGGGCGGAATACAACCCCCATTGTAAATAAAATATAAATCATACATAAAACGGGGTATTTATTAATGTTGAGGACGTTGGTCCTCTCATGCACAATTAAAGAAAATCATTTTAAAGTGACAATTTATTTGGATGGAAAACTAGGACATTGGTACCATTTTATTAGAAAATTCAATTTTATTTGTAGAAATATTTTTGTGTAATTTTTGATTAAGCGTGCATAAAATAAATAGTTTAATTAATTATTACATGCCAAATAACTCAGTAAAACAAACAAAGGGAAAATAACAAATACAATGAAAAATAACAACTCCTCGGATCTCCTCCTTCATTCACACGGGTGCTCAAACAGGGGAACACAAGTATTTGACACCAACAACAAATACAAATAAACTTAATGTTAGAAATTGAAGTAAGAAAATCAACTAGACATTTATAACCATACATAAATTAAATAAAACATGTATATTATATGATAAATAAATTAAATGACATATTAAAATAAATTAACAAATTAATAGATAACTATTTAAAACATAAAGTAATAATAATAACAATAACAACAACAACAAAAATAATAATAACGATAATAACGATAATAATAACGATAAACGATGATAGTAACAATAAATAACACTAATAATAATATACTAATGGCATATATAATGATGATAATAGCAAAAGATAAGTAAATAAGTAAATAATAATAATAATAATAATAATAATAAGGATGAACAATTAAAAGAAAATGGGAACAAATAACGAAATTAAAAGTTAGATCTACATCTAAGAACAATATTAAAAGTTAGATCTACATCTAAAATGACATAAAATAAATAAATCGACAACAAATATATAGATCTACATGTTTATTAATTTAAATGTTAGCAAAAATGATGAAAACAAAAATTAAATCAAGAGATCGAGTCTAGAATATGTACCCTCAGATTTCGGATTCAATGGAAAAATATGATGGATTTTCCTTGTTTTGATTTGCAAAATATGGTTTTGAAATGATAAAGTTTGAGATTCTGATTTAAAAGAAAAACTTGAAAAATAATTGAAGAAAAATTAAATTGATTCCCAAGAACAAAGAATTGATTTTTTTTGTCTCAAGAACAATTGTTAATTAAAATTAAAGAGAAGAAATTGATGAAAACAAAATTAATTTCCAAGAACAAAGAATTATTTTCTGTCTCAAGAAATTGTAATTGATAGAAAAACCAATCTCAAGAACAAAGAATTGATTTCTTTGCTTCAAGACCAACTTTAGCTTGAAAATTGATTTTTTTAGCTTTGAAGATTTTATTTTTTGATGAAAAAAACTCAAATGATGCAGAGAGGATTTTTTAGAGAGAGGAAGTGAGAAGATGAGGAAAACCAGAAAAATTAAAAATCCTTTCTAGAGAGAAAATGGCCAACCTCCTAATTTCCCTCATCTCTTTCTTTTTATTACAAAAAAAAACTAAAAAACAATTAATTAATTAAGAAATAAAATTATTTTTATTAATTTTTCCTTAATTTAAGTGTGAAAAAGGAGAAAAAAACAACCAAATCTCGGAAAAATCTTCAAAAAAGTCAAAGAAATTAAAAACAAAAGATTTTTGGGTGAAAAAATGTCAATTTCGGTGATTTTGGGCGACTGAGGCGAAAGCACAGTTGTGCTTTTTAAAGAAAATACAGCTGTGCTTTTGCGCGCAGTGCGCGTAATGCACACTGTGCAAAAGCACAGCCGTGCTTTCAAAGCATAGCCGTGCTTTCGAAAACACACCCTCCATCCAAAAGCACACTCTCTCTTTTCCTTCTTTTTTTTTTTTTCTTTCTTTCTTTTTTTTTTTTTTAATTTTTAAATATGACTAAAAAAGATACTAAATTTATTCTCAAAAACTAATTTCTAAATTATTTTATTTTTTATTATTTTTTTTATTATTTTTTATTTTTTATTATATTTTTTATTTTTTTATTTTTTTAATATTTTTATTATTTTCTATTTTTATTTTAAAATGCAAATTTGACAAGGAAATCATCATTTTTAATCTTTTTGCCTGAGAAGGCAATTTTTCATCATTGGGTAACTCCGATCTAGGCTGGCTCAGGACCCGGTGTCTACAATTAGGCTTCTTAACCATTTAAGAAGAAAACAATGAAATTAGAGGCTAATTTCCTTACCTTTCTCATAAAAATTCTCCATCCAAAACACTTGAAACTTAAGAAGTCCAAAAACTCCAATTTGTGTCTTCATTTTAGGGAGGATGATGTGAGGAAGAAAATGAGGAAATTCTTTCTCTTTTCCCTCCTCAATTCACCGACCAACTCCCCACACTAAGAGCCAAAATCATTTACTTTTAGTTGGTCAACCAACTTCCCTCCATTCTTTCATACGTATACTCTCACCATACTTATCAACATCTTATTGGTCCTATTTAGATTTTTATGTAAACTTCCATTTTAATCCTTTATCTCTCAATTCTTCATACATTTAGCATATAATTTATCCATTCTCAAATATTGGCCCACATGATTATTTAAGGCATTCGATTAAATTCATACGTACAAAATGATCAATTTACCCTTGACTTTTATTTCTCTCACCTCTCGGCCTCAATTCCTCATAAAAATGATTCTAAAATTCTTAAAATATATTAATTATCTTACACTAATATTTTTAAGTCAATCCGAGACTGTTTTCCCGGTCCAGTTCACTTATACCAATCCGATAATCCAAATTTTTATGTCACCGTAAATTAATTTCTCTTTACCGTGTGATTGTCTTCATTAATATGAGTGAGTCCTTATATTCATATTATTTTTAGGAGGTCTAAGACATCATTTCTTGTCTTACGATCTATAAATATCAAATTACTAATACTACAAGAAATCAGGAGAATAGAGACGAAAAATAGAGACGGAATTTTGTCTCTAATTAAAAATAGAGATGAAAAAATTCTGTCTCTATTTTGGTGGTCTCTAAATTTAGACACCGAAATTTTTCATCGCTATTTTTAGAGACGGAAAAATTCTGTCTCTATTTTAGAGACGGTCAATATCATTCCATCTCTAAAAATAGAGACAAAAATGCTTTTCGTCTCTAAAATTAGAGACGGAAAGCTAATCCGTCTCTAAAAATAGAGACGGAATAATTTTTTCGTCTCTAATTAGAGACGAAAAATTCATTTCCGTATCTATTTTTAGAGATGGAAAGAATTTCTGTCTCTAAATTAAATACATATTTTTTTAATATATTAACTATATTTTTTAATTATATTTAACTATATTTTCCGTATCGAAATCTATTTTTAATACATAATTTTTTTTTAATAATAAAACTACAATTGCCAAAATTTATATAATGAAACAAGTGTTAAATAAAAATTAAGTAAATTAAATAAAAGTATAAATAGTAATGTATTAATATATATATGTAAATTAGTAAGACTACAAGCAATATTACATTTACTAATTAAAATTTCATAAATTCATCGTCACAATTCTCTACCATCTCGGCCAAGGTCTTGAGATTCTTCGCTGGCTTGCCATTTAAAGCAAGAACCTTCATCGGGATGCAGATTAGCTAGCATTCAATAAAAGACAAGATCAAACCAATCCGGCAATTATAGACTGCATTCCTCACCTGTGTATTAACAATGTCCTTATTGTTGGGAAAAATAACCCTTCTAAAGAATGCGGAATAAATCAGGAGAAATTCACAACACAAGAAATTATAGTGGAAACTCCAAAACCGGAGAAAAACCACTTGTTGTCCGAAAACAACCAAGAAAATTTCACTAAGTGTTTGAACAATTTTTACATCCACTCACTCTAGTATTTTCTCACACACCCAATAAATGGATACAAACCCAAGAGAATTTCCCACAAATTCTCTAAGTTTCAAAGCTTACAAGCTTTCATTGGAATTCTTTCTATGAATCCAATCTTATCTTTGAAGAACAATCTCCTGCCTTATATAGGCAGGAGTTTCCATGTGAACAGTCAAAAATATTGTCTAGTCACAGTCAATATTGGCTGGCCAGTCTCCATTTTTGACTGCGTACCAATTTTGACTACATACTATTTTTGACTACATACCATTTTTGACTACATACCATTTTTTACTTTGTTTTTTTTTAATCTAATACAACACTTGTAACCAATATTAATATCAGCCACAAGCACCTTCCATAGAGTTGACAGGAAATAATATCAGTAAGCAGAAGGCAATCAAAGGCAAATATCACTGAAATAATGGAGAGAGAGGAAACCTGAGAAACCACAACAAGCTGCTCATCTGGGGATTGTGGCATTGAATGCATAAGTTTGTCTAAAAGCTTAACAGGAGCTTCATATTCATAGTCTTTGCCGTACTGAATGAATAGGCAAAAAGAACAAATAAGACAAAGCTAATGTCGCATGAAAGTTTCATGCAAGAGTAAGTTGCAAATGGTGAGTAACAAGAGACTGATATGTCACATCACACACACACTCACACACATATGGCATAAGATAACATAAAGTGAGTACTCATGTTACCAGTGCACCAAAAAGAATTTGCGATATAATTTGCCCTTGTTTACACTTCAACCCGAAAACCTATTTGCCAGAGCAAGTACAAGCACAAAATTTAATAGTCATTGCCTCTCTAGTACATAATGCTAATAATTGCAACGCTCTTGCACAAAAATGCATTCACAGCACACTTGGAAGAGCTTGTGTTAAAATTATGTATTCTGCATTCTTCTAGCTAAAGTTCAGAATCTAAAGGTCATAAAGCCATAACAAAAGCATAAAATTGAAAACTACACATGAAACTATATATATTATTCTACATTTAATTGCAATATTACATTTACTAATTAAAAAAAAAAAACCAAATACCTGATGCAGATCTCGCCGGAGGGAGTACACCGGAGCAAGCGACGGGGCAGATCGCCGGCGTCGACTCGTCGGTGGCGCGGGAACCGGACAGCGAAGGACACCGGAGTGGGGAGGGCCAGCGATCTGGAACAGGTGGAGAGAGGGGAAAGAAAGAAGAGAGGAAAAAAATGAGGAGTTAGGGATTTAATCCCGAAATTTAGAGACGGAGTAATAATTCCATCTCTAAATAGAGATTAATAATAATTCCATCTTTATTTAGAGACGAAATAAAAGTTTCGTCTCTAAATAGAGACGGAACTCCAATTCCGTCTTTATTTTTCGTCTCTAAAAATAGAGACGGAATTCATATTTCGTTTCTATTTAGAGACGGAATAGGAGTTCCGTCTCTAAATAGAGATGGAGTTCTTATTCCGTCTCTATTTTTAGAGACGGAATAGGAGTTCTGTCTCTAAATAGAGACGAAATTTGTATTCCTTCCCTATTTAGAGATGAAACTTTTATTCTGTCTCTATTTAGAGACGAAAAAATTATTCCGTCTCTAAATACCGTCTCTAATTCTGGAGAAAAATAATCCCGCCATTTTTAGCGATCAAATTTAGAGACGAAATGATTTTCGTCTCAAAATAGAGACGTAAAGCAATTTCCGTCTCTATTTAGAGACGAAAATTTATTTCGAAATCATTTTTCTTGTAGTGTAATTTGCCTTCAATCTTTTGATTAATACCAGATATATCCTAAACTACATTTAACCATCTCAATAGTCAATTTCATATTTCAATCACTCTGGTACTCAAGACACCTTCAAATCAGACTAGGGTGCACTTGGGCCCTTATAGTTATTATTTTTATTTTTATACATTATTGTTACATTTATACCAAAATTATTTATTTTAATTAATACATTTTCAATTATATTATTTTTGTAAATTATAATTTTTATATTATTGATGATTCTATCATTTGAAAATTAAATAAATAAATAAAAATTCGATAAATATAAATATATAAAATAATCATAAAAAATAAATTAATCATATTAAAAATTAGTTGATAATTATAAATATAATTATATTTCAGTACATGTATATAATCTAAGCAAACATAAAAATCTATTAATATTTACATTACATTACTGATACAACCAAATATAATAATGTAATCATAATTATATTGCATTCAATTACATTACATTTTTTCATACCAAACATACCCATGAGTGATTTATACGGAGATGGTGATGGAGATATTTTTGTTAATAGTTGTAAACCAATCTTTCACTCTTTTTTCCTTTTTTTTTTTTTAAATAGGAAACGTGCTAATATATTCAAACATTTATTCACATGAGCTAAAATACTTTTGACATTTATTTTAGCTGAAGGATTTATATCATGCCACATGCATAAATTGAGGTAACAAAATTAGATAATTTGTTACCTACCTCTTGAAGCGCAGACTAAAGCGGAAGCGTCAGCGAGAATCACTTCAGGCGTCACTGGTCTGTCTGTTATCCACAAGCGGGATGACAGCAACTCTTTCACAGTCTAAAAACCTTTAAAGAACAAATACAGGCGAGAGAATATTCCGACAGAGGTTCGGTATCTCGGGAATCCTCTCCTTACTTTTCTCAAGGAAAAGGATCCTACTTATAGGCATTCATCTCCCTAAGGAGATGAATGCACACTAAATAGGAATTAACTCCCATAATGGGAGTTACCCCCTTTAATGTCATATTAAAGGGGAAGTTAGGGTTGTAGGAGGATATCAAGAGGCACAATCCCTTGATATTCTCTTAATTTGGAATTCTTCCAAATTAATATGATTCCCGGTCCAATATACATATTTCCGGGTCAACCCGAGAAGTCATGGGCGCATCCCGACTCTAACATCTCCCACTCGCACATGACTGAACGATTTTCAGTCGAGTTCTCCAGTTATACAGGCAGATAGACCGTGTGACCAGCATACATCGAGAGCACTAGTGCTATACACCTGTTAGGGATATATAGCGTCTCGAAAAAACGAGATCCTCTTATACACGTATGCTAAGGCCCTAGATTGCCTTTTCACATTCACTGTTTTAACTCATGATCTCATAAAACAATTTTCGAATTCACTATTATGTCGCTACTCATAGAGACATAATAGGCTAGCCAGTGAACCTCGAAATAATTGAATGTGATCTAAAGGCTATCTTTCCCTCTTACTATATGCCATCCATCAAGATTCAGCTCGCTTTTCTAGCCAGGCCCGCCAGGTCCGAATTATTCCATGGCCTTTTGGAAACTAACTAAGCTAGCCACACTGAATCATACTTTAGGAATAAGTTAAGGGTTCTGAGGGTCTAATTATAGTAGAGTCTCACAATAGGGAAAGTTGAGATCAATATTTAATTTCCCATCCCTTGGTCACAAAAGCACACATGGTATAAAACATGTGTTATGGCGTTCGTTCCTTCCCTTAAAGGAGCGCATGTCTTACATTATTAAAACACCATACAGAAGCGTAAGGTTGCGATGCACCGAAGCACCCAACTTTAGTCCGCTTACTTAAAGACTACTTCTGGCTTTTTAGACAGAACACGGTAGTTACATATAACTTACCATTAGATTTCATACAATCCTTATTTGGATCTCAATCCAAAGCATACAATTTTATGTATGTCTTTATCTTGCACTTTAGTAAGACTCATCTTATAATTTTTTGCAAGACGGCACTTTTATTTTGAACAGGCTCTCGAGTAATCTCATATGTTCAAAATTTGCCTCATCTTAATCTTTGCCAACTCATTGACAAAATCAAGGTAAACACCCTTGTGAGTGGGCTACTTTTCTGTCCGACATGCTCAATCTCAAATAAATAACAGTAAATATTTACTTATAAACATTCACACTCATGTATAGCCAATAAAGAACTTGTTCATTATTCACGAATAACAATTTTTAAGGGGTTATAAAAAAAACTACAGTACTACTCAATTTCTACGCAAACCCTGAGATCTTATGTGCCTCACAAACACATCTCTAGCTATGGGTTTAGTCAACGGATCTGCTAACATATCATGCGTAGAAATGTACTGTAAGTTCACATCTCCTTGTGCAACAATATCTTTTATGAATTGATACTTAATGTCGATATGTTTGGTCCTACTATGAAATTTAGGATCTTTCGTATAAGCTATCGACGATTGACTGTCACTATAGATGGTCATCGGTTCCTCCGAGGCGGTTACTCTTAGTTGGTCCATAAACCGTTTTAACCAAACTGCCTCTTGTACTGCAGCTGCGGAAGCGACAAATTCAGCTTCCATAGTTGATAAGGCCACGCAGGTTTGTTTCTTGCTACTCCAGGAGATGGCACCCTTGCCAAGCAAGAATATAAATCCTGAAGTGGATTTTCTATCATCCACATCTCCTGCCCAATCAGCATCTGTATATCCTCTCAACTGTAGATCCTCGCCTTGATAACATAGAGAATAATCTGCTGTACCTTTGAGGTATCTAAATATCCTCTTAACTGCTTTCCAATGTGCTTCACCTGGGTTAGACTGATACCTACTTGCCATGCCCACAGCATAGCATATATCAGGTCTTGTACACAACATAGCATACATGAGACTACCCACGGCATTTGCATATGGAACGTTCTTCATACGCTCTATTTCATTTGGCATTTTAGGACACATTTCTTTGCTGAGAAACTGATTCTTAGCAATAGGGGTATCAATAGGCTTGCAGTTATGCATATTAAACCGTTCAAGAACTTTATTAATATAAGTCTCTTGAGAAAGAGATAACAATCTTCTTAAACGATCTCTTGAAATCTTAACTCCAAGAATGTAGTCTGCTTCTCCCATATCTTTCATCTCAAAGTTGGACGATAACCATTCTTTGATTTCATTCACGTACCTTTTGTCATTTCCAGCTATCAGTATGTCGTCTACATACAATGTTAAAATGACAAAACTATTTTTAGAGCTTTTGTTATAAACACAATGGTCTTGATCAATCATATTGAACCCATTCGACATGATCGTCTCATGAAATCTTAAATACCATTGTCTCGAAGACTGCTTAAGACCATAGATTGATCTCTTCAATCTGCAAACCTTATGTTCGCTGTCCATTTCAATGAAACCTACAGGTTGATCCATGTAAATTTCACTACAAGAAAAGAGTAGAATAGCGACGGAAAAATAGCGGCGGAAATTTTTCCGTCGCTAAATAGCGGCGGAAGTAACATTCCGCCGCTATTTAGCGACGGAAAATTATTTCCGTCGCTAAATGCCGACGGTTATATTAAGCCGCCGCTAATTAGCGACGGAAATTTCAATCCGTCGCTAATTATGGCGCCAACTGTTCCCTCCAAATTCTGCGACACTATTTAGTGACGGAAAACTAAAACGTCGCTAAAAATAGCGACGGTTTAAGAGAACCGTCGCAAAATTAGCGACGGTTATACTATTCCGTCGCTATTTTTAGCGACGGTAAAAATTACCGTCGCTAAAAAGAAAAGAAAAAGTTTAAGTTTTATTTAGCGACGGTGAAGTAGTTCCGTCGCTAAAATTACCGACGGTTTATCTCTTCCGTCGGTAATATTAGCGACGGAAACGAATCTTCCGTCGCTAAAATTAAAGATTCAGATTTTAATTACCCGATCCCCTCCCTCTCCCCTATCTCTCCTCCCTCTCACCTCCCTCTCTCTCTGCTCCCTCTCTCTGACCCCCTGTCCTCACGCCGCCGGCCACCGCGCCCCTGCCGTCCATCGCCGGTCCCGTAGCTCCCCTCCTCCTCCGCTCTCCCCTTCCTTCCCTCTCTCCCCTTCCTTCCCTCTTCCCGCTCCGATCTTCCCCTTCTTTCCCTCCCTCCGCGTGCCGCCGGCGTCCTCCACTCCGATCAGCCTGCTTGCCGGTCCGCCTGTCCTCCTCCGCCGCCTCCTCCTCTCCTCCACTCCTCCTGCTCCTCTCCTCCAGCGTCGACAGGTCCCGATCTCTCCCTTTAATTTTTTTTTTTTTTATTATTATTATTATTATTATTATTATTACTATTAAATTCAGATAATAATTATAATATTAATAATTTTATTTTGCTTATTAATATTAATTATTATTAATATTATTATTACTAATAATATTATTATTATTATTGTTGAGTTGATTATATTATTATTATTGTTAATATGATTGTTATTATTATTAATTTATTTATGTTAGTTAAGTATTGTTGAATAAATATATATTATTTTTAATTACACCAACAATTAATTGAATTTATGTTGTAATTGTTAAAAAATTAAAATTAAAATATCTTCTTAATTAAGTGATAAAATCATATATAGTACTATATCCTGAAATTAATGATTTTCTTTAATTAATTAGATATATATATATATAGTTCAAAGATTCCTGTATAGGAATTGTATATTCTACAATAATCTTGGCCATAATCTCTTTCAATCCGCAATCAATTAAAATCTAAAAGCAATTAAAATGGAATCTTGCCCTTCCATTTTATATCAGTAATGGAAAACTCAAAGCAAATCAAACAGATGGTATAAAATGTTATTAATTTGAATCAAATCTCAATTATTAATTTAATCAAAGAAAGACAAAATGTTAGTATAAAATTTAATCCATATATTAATTTGAATGTTTGAACACATAATTTAAGTTCAAATGGGAAATTATATAGCAAATTAAGAAAGTTTGTTGAAATGCCAAAAATTTGTATGTTATCAAATTAAAGAAATTGGCAGTTATGTCTTGTTAAACAACAAAGTATAAATTTTCCTAAAATAAAATATAAAAAATAACAACAAACTATATCTACTAGTTCACATCAATTCAGCCTAATATTTCACATCAATTCAGCCTAATATTTCAATTGTTGAGTTTTTTCTTTTTCTTGAATATTGGGTATTAATTGAAAAGTGAGTAAAGATTGAGTTTTTTTTTTTTTCCAAGTAGTTATTAGCAATTTTTTTTAATAATCTGATACCTAAAATTAACTAGTCCGGCTAATATAAATTCGTACCATGGTAGTACTAGATAAATCTATAAAGCATGTTTAAAAGAGAAGAAATCACATTTGTTTATTCTATCTTATTCATCAGAGGTTATCCCTAAATTTTTTGAAATACAACTATTTATTCTTCAAAGTAAATGCATTAAAAATTTACTTAGATTATTGCTTTGTTCGTAGTAAACTCAAATATTTGTTCTTTTTCTTCAACTTTTCATGCATTAACTAATTTCTAACATACTTAATTTGATTCCAAAAAGAAAAAAAAAAAGAATATTTTTTTCAGGCATAATAACATGCATGTGCATGCATTTGAACCCATCATCAATCGGACAATTTGAGATGTATCGGACTAACAGTCTCTCCTTTCTTTCATACCCTCAAAGAAAAAAGCCTAAAGGCTTGTTTTACTCTTTTATGCATATCCCAACCACCTGATGTAGACTTTGATCATATGGGCATGCAATTTGGACAATTATCCCAATCATATTTATGACGGTAAAATGACAAAATAACCCTTCATTCCCTTTGGAAACAATGGCTTGTAAGGTGATGGTAGTGGTCTTTTCAAGGATTTTATATGTCAAACCCATTAAAATTGAATAGCAACATAAATAAGTGCCTTTTGCTATATATATATATATATATATATATATATATATACGAGTGCCACTTTTTTTAATTTATTAAAATACTTGTAAAAATAATCTTCAAAAGAAAATCTGATTGCACATGACATTGGGATACACACCATATGATAGATCCACAAAGATGTTATTAATTGATAGATGAAGCACAAAATCAAGCAAAATATTATAGGCTTTTATAATAGTTGCTTAGATCTAGGAGAAGACTTTAATAAACATGAGTTTTTTAGTTTTTGATAAATAATAACCATGAATTGCCTATAATCTTGTAAAGTTATTTTTCTAATTAGTATTATTATCTAGGTTATTGACTGTAATATGATTTTTTTTTTTTTGTTAATAGCATAATAATCCGTATAATTATTGTTTAAATGACTCCTTGTTCATGTAACAGTTTTGGAATTAATTATGAGTAGCGTAGATAGATCTTGGATGTACAGACGAAAAACAAGGGATGGTTACATTAATCCAGAATATGTGGAAGGGGTTCAGTCGTTTATTGCATACGCCAGTTCTCAACCTGCACATATGGACGGGGCTAAAATAAGATGTCCATGCAAAAAGTGCCAACACCTTAGTTATCTTCCTGTTGATGAAGTATATTTTCACCTGTTAAAAAAGGGATTTGTTCAAAATTATTTTGAGTGGACACGACACGGAGAACCATCAATTTGCAGTACCTCGATGGGAAACGTGGGTAACATGTCAACAATTGAGGGTGAATTTGAAAGAGGTGGGGAATTTGGTGCCGATGATGTAGGGGTGAATGATAATCCATACGTCCAAATGGTTTACGATGCAGCGGGCCATGATTTTAGAGAAAGTACAGCAATGATGGAAGAACCGAACGAAAATGCAACCAAATTTTACGATTTGCTAAATTCAGCAGATCAGGAGTTATGGCCGGGCTGCGATAACATGACTCAGTTATCTTCTGTAGCTCGGATATTGAATATAAAATCCGAGCAACATATTTCGGATCGAGGTTTTGACCAAATTCTTGCTTGGTACAATGAATCATTGCCTCCTGAGCATAAAATGGTTCCTAATCTGTACAATGTGAAGAAACTAATCAGTGGTTTAGGTTTGCCTGTTGAGAAAATCGAATGTTGCCGGTTGGGATGTATGTTGTTTTGGAGGGATGACGTCAATTTACAAGAGTGCAAATTTTGTGGTCAACCTAGGTACAAATCTAAAAGTGGCGGTAATCAGCATAAATTGGTACCTTGGAAACGTATGTATTATTTTCCGTTGACTCCCAGGCTTCAAAGAATATATGCATCCGAAGTTACTGAACCTCATATGAGATGGCATGATGAGCACGAAAGTACAGGTGGAATAATGAGCCATCCATCAGATGCAGTTGCATGGAAACATTTTAATAACATCCATCCTGATTTTGCTGCTGAATCTAGAAATGTTCGGCTGTGTTTGAGCACTGACGGGTTTCAACCTTTTGGTCAATCAGGGCAACAATATTCCTCATGGCCAGTCATAATGACTCCTTATAATTTGCCTCCGTGGATGTGCATGAATGAGGCATATATGTTTTTGACAGTCATTATTCCAGGACCTAAAAATCCGAAGCACAAAATTGATGTATACTTGCAGCCGTTGATTTATGAGTTACAACAGCTTTGGGATGTCGGTGTTGAAACATATGATGCATCACTTAAACAGAATTTCATGATGAAAGCAGCTTTAATGTGGACGGTCAGTGACTTTCCCGCCTATGCTATGTTGTCCGGTTGGAGCACGGCTGGAAAATTAGCATGTCCTTACTGTGGCGATGATTCAGATGCGTTTTATCTTCAGCATGGTTGCAAAACTTCTTGGTTTGATAACCACAGGAAATTCCTTCCACCTGACCACCCGTTCCGACGGAACAAGAACAAATTTATTAAGAATAGAGTTGTACTTGCTAGTCCGCCGGTGGTGAAAAGCAGTGAGCAAATTTTACAAGAAATTGATGAGTTGGGTTTACTGAAGGTAACAGAACTTGATGCTGATGAAGTAAATGGAAGAATCAACAAAAATTTTGGCTGGAGAAAAAGAAGCATTTTTTGGGATTTGCCGTATTGGAAGACTAATTTATTACGGCATAATCTGGATGTGATGCACATAGAAAAGAATATTTTTGATAATGTATTCAACACCATTATGAATATAGAAGGGAAGACCAAGGACAATGCTAAATCCCGATCCGATTTAAAGTTGTTATGTAGAAGGCCTGAGTTAGACAAAGATTACTTAACCGGAAAATATCCCAAAGCATGCTACACTTTGGACAAAAAACATAAGGAAGTCTTGTGTGATTGGCTAAAAGGATTAAAGTTTCCAGATGGTTACGTCTCCAATTTGGCAAGGTGCGTCGACATGAGAAAGTACAAATTATTCGGTATGAAAAGTCATGATTGTCACGTTTTTATGCAGAGGCTACTCCCAATAGCATTTCGAGAGTTATTGCCGACAAAAGTTTGGGAAGCTATAACAGAGCTAAGTATGTTCTTCCGAACATTGACGTCATGCGAGATAAATGCAGCAGATATGGCTAGATTGGAAATAGAAATTCCAGTAATCCTGTGCAAACTGGAAGCAATTTTTCCTCCAAGTTTTTTCGACTGTATGGAGCATCTCCCCGTGCATTTAGCACATGAGGCGAAACTCGCTGGTCCGGTTCAATATCGTTGGATGTATCCATTTGAGCGGTAACTATCTATGACCTTTAATTGCAATTATATTATACCTTTGTATGCTAATTAATGGCATTAAAATATATCATGTAGGTATTTGTTTCACTTGAAGAAAAACGTAAAAAATAAAGCTAGAGTTGAAGGTTCAATATGTAATGCTTATTTGGTCGAAGAAGCAAGTACTTTTTGTTCGCATTATTTTGAGCCTCATATACAAACGAGACAGCGAAAAATGCCACGTAATGATGATGGCGGGGAATCAAGTAATCAGGACGGAAACTTATCCATTTTTACATATCCTGGGCGTTTACATGGCCGTTCAATACGGAAAATGCTAGTAGAGAATGAATTAATAGCGGCCCATAGTTATATTCTATTGAATTGCGAGGAAGTTCGTCCTTATGTGAGGTAAGTTTAATATATACCCACAAATATTCATTTGTTTTACTATGTTAAGAGTAATATATAAATTGATTTTGGCATTTTAGATTATTTGAGGAATGGGTACGGGATCTAATGCCTGAAAAAGATGAAAATGAGGTGAATAAGGAAGTCGAAAAGCACTTTCATCATTGGTTCAAGACATATGTAAGTTGTGATTTTGACCATATATTTCCATACATACAATATATATGTAATATATGAATTAAATGATGTTTGCTTATTGGAAGATGTAGGCATCGACAAATGCAATTGACAACAAGTACATCATTGATCTTGCAAAAGGACCTTTGCGATATGTTAAATCATTTCCGGTTTATTTCGTAAATGGATATAAATTTCATACACAGAGTCATGGTCATAACAAGGAAACGGTAAACAGTGGGGTTTGCATTCAAGGAGAGTTGATGGATTATTATGGGCACATTGTTGATATAATTGAAGTCGAGTACCCCGCGCTGCCAATAAAACGTTGTGTATTATTCAAGTGCGAATGGTATGATCCAACTATTAACGTGGGAACAAAAATACATAGCAGATACAATTTAGTTGAAGTCAACCAGCGTAGAAGATTGAGGAACTTTGAACCATTTGTGTTGGCAATGCAAGTGGGACAGGTATATTATGTCTCTTATCCAAGCGTAAAGCGAGACAGATCGGAATGGTTGCATGCGTGCAAAGTAAAACCAAGAGGCATTTATGAAAGGAAAGGCGCCGGACAAAGTGAACGTTATGAAAATAATGATGCATTTCAGGAGGAAGAATCGGAAGTTCATGAAATCAACAACTCTCTGAATTTTGAAGATAACGAACCATTGAACTATGCGCACAATGAATTTGTTGACATTGATGGTGAGGATGATGAAGAAACTTTGGTTGGCGATGGATCTGATGACGAGCCAGAATTTTCATCCTATACATCGGAAAATGAGGATGATTTGAATGACGATTTACAGCTTAGTGACGATAGCGAATAATTTATTTAACTACTACTTGCTTATCATGTGAGACCAATTAATATTGCACTGACTTGGATATTAATTTAATATGCTTATTACAATGCAATTATTTTCTATTATCTGACAATATGCATTTCCAATGTAATGACAGGTTCAAAGAAGAGAACGGCGATTCCTCCGCGTTTGAGGCAGCATGACGGCGATGACAGTACTGGTGATGGAGGATCCTCATCACCTACCCTCAATGCCAGCACTCAGGCTGCCGCATCACCTACCATCCCACCCGTTGCGCCATCTACCATTCCTTCCACGGATTCCACTCCTATAGCACACCCTGAATCTATGCCACCTCAGGGGTCAGGAACAGAAGATGCGGAAGAGCCTACACCTGGCTCAATTGGAGTTGATGGAAGAATGTACATCAATATCACAGCTAAGGAGTAAGTGAATAATATTTCATTCATTATGATTTAAATGACAGTTATTACTTGTACTAACATTATTCACATTGTTATATTTTAGATTGAATCCTTCAGGAAAGTGCTCACGCATAATGACAACTTCTTTCAAAAACAGAATTGAATATGATGGATTTGCCTGGAAGAATTTGTCAGAGGAAATAAAAATTTTTTATTTCGAAGAATTCAAGGTAAAACATTTATGATATTGTATGTTACATAACGAATTATATTTTACTCTTGCTAACAATTTGTTTTTTTTTCTGTCTGCCTTATAAGAAAAAATGTTATTGGAACCCGGCGCTTGACGAGATCATGTATTCTGTGTGGGAGACTCGTGCGCGGGCACGTTACAGAGATTTTGTTTGCTTGATAAAGGATGGTGGTGTCCAACCTCGCTACATGACCGAAGATTTATGGGGACATTGGACACAGTATTGGGCGACCCCTGAAGCCATTTCCATTTCAGAGAGGAATTCTAGTAATAGACGGGGAGGACCTGATGGACTCAGTTCATGCTCGCACACTGGAGGGTCGATGTCACATCGGGAACATGCAGATAGACTAGTAAGTTTTACATAATATTACTGTTATCACTGTAATTAATGGTTACAATTTCTAAAATATATCTCATTACCATAGAGGAGGATGGGAATGTTACTTGTGTGAGGAGTTTGCATTGTTGTGGAATGTTGGATGGTAGCTGAATGTCGAAATTTTGAAGTGTTTTTTTATCTTTGTATACAGGAGGTATGCTCCAAATATAGGGGAAATTCTGCCAAAATTTTAGTAAAAACTTATAGGAATAGTCAATAAATTATAGTTCGCCTTTAATTCTTTTTATTTTTGCAGGGACAATCGATGGGTCGACCGGCTACACTCCCTGAGGTATTCTTACACACCCACACAAACAAGCATGATGGTCAAACGTTTGTCAATTCCCGGTCAAGGATTTTACATGTATGTCCACATTACTATATTATACAAATTTTAAAGATTAGTTATTATTAATCGTTACTTATTGTAAAACACTTGTCCTATGACAGGAACAAGTTGAAGATGCAATTCAGCAACGCTCACAGACTTCTGATCATGTTGATGCGAATCAGATCTATTATGAAGTGGCTGGTGGTAGAGACCAGCGAGGACGGGTATTTGGCTTAGGTTCTTTGGCCAAATCTTGTTACTCGCATTCCTCGGGTTCAAGTACTGCCGCATCTAATAGACGGTCATCCAGAGAAGTACTTGAACTTCAGAATACTGTAAGTGAGCTGAGATCGGAATTGCAACAGTCACAGACTCGATGGCAAGACTCAGAGGTTCGATTGCAACAATCTCTGGACTACATATCTGAGTTACGCAATGAGATGGCAAATTTATCTGACCTACGCACTGAGATGGCAAATTTGAAGGGTATGTTTGCCTCGTCATCGCATCAGTCTGATCGTACGCCGCCGCCGCCACCGCCGCCATCAGTTTAGTTCTCATTTTGTATTACACATACATGGATATTATGTTGTTAACTAATTACTAACTTTATAATTAGCACAATTATTAAATTCGAATATTATTGGATATTGAAATTTAGATATTATTATGATTTTTTTCATTATTTTGCAATTAGTTTTAACAGGTTATATTTACATAAAAATAAAATACAAAAAAACAATATTCAAATTTTCTTTAAAATTACCGACGGAAATTGTTTTCCGTCGGTAATTTTTTCCGTCATTACCGACGGAAACACAATTTCCGTCGGTAAAAATTACCGACGGAAAACAATTCCGTCGGTAATTTTTACCGACGGAAAACAATTCCGTCGGTAATTCACCGACGGAAACACAATTTCCGTCGGTAATTTTTACCGACGGAAATTTTTCCGTCGGCAAATTTCCCTACGGATTTTATGCCGACGGAATCACTTTCCGTCGGCATTCACATTTCCCGACGGAAATTACACATTTTCCGTCGGTAATTTCCGTCGGGAAATGTTGTTTTTCTTGTAGTGTTTCTTCATACAATTCGCCATTGAGAAAAGCAGTCTTTACATCCATTTGATGTAGCTCTAGGTCTAAACTTGCCACTATGGCCAGAATTAGCCTTATAGACGTAAATCTTACAACTGGTGAGAAAGTCTCATCGTAGTCAATCCCTTCCTGTTGTGTAAACCCCTTAGCAACTAGCCGAGCCTTATATCTTTCGATACTTCCATCAGCTTTTCGCTTTACCTTGAGAATCCACTTATTCCCAATAGGTGTGCGTCCTTTAGGTAGATCAATAAGTTCCCAAACTTGGTTCGATCTCATAGATGCCATTTCTTCTTCCATTGCTTTAATCCATTTTTCTTTAGATGGGCTTGAAAGAGCTTCTTTAAAATTTTTAGGCTCTTCCTCATCTTTTGGGGTAACTAAAAAAGCTTCGTTCGACCCTTCAATCTCAAATCATCGGCGAGGAACACTTCTCCTTTTAGATTTGCGCATTTCTGAATCTTGATAAACATGTCTCATATATTCATCATAATTCGGAATGCTCCCACTGGGGCCTTGTTCCATACTCCCACTGGAGTCAGGAATACTCCCACTGAAATCAGGGTCTCGAACATCCGGATCATTATTTTGAGGTTGAAGGTCTTGACCCTCATCCTCTAATTCCCTCCCACTCGGATGAAGTGATCCTGATGGTTCTTCTTCTTCCTGTGTTTCATAAAAAGTGAAATCTTGGTTCACTTCGCCCAATCTCGGAAATTCATCCTCTAAGAATACAACATCTCGTGATTCGTATTCTGTCACAGAACCATTTTTTTGTTCGCCCATGAATACGTATCCTTTTGATACTTCAGAATATCTCACAAAGATACTCTTTTTACCTCTTGATCCCAATTTACCAAATTTGCTTGAGGTATCATGAACGTAAGCTGCACAACCCCAAGGTCGTAAATGGCTTAGGTCAGGTTGTCGACCAGTCCACATCTCATAAGGCGTGGATGTGACAGATTTGGAGGGCACGCGGTTTAAAATATATGTGGCAGTTAATAAAGCATCTCCCCAATAAGAGATTGGCAAATTTGCCTCTGCCATCATAGATCTAACCATTTCAAGAAGAGTCCTATTTCTCCTTTCCGCAACACCATTTTGTTGTGGAGTTCTAGGAATGGACAACTGATGCTCAATTCCTTTTTCATCACATAAAGCTTGAAATTCATCTGAAAGATATTCCCGACCTCGGTCAGTTCTCAAGGCTTTAATCTTCTTGTCTAATTGATTCTCAACAAAATTCATATAAGTCTTGAAACAACTCAATGCTTCTGACTTATGAGAAATCAAATAGATATGACCATACCTAGTATAGTCATCTATAAATGTGATAAAATAATAGGCCCCATGCCTTGCCCTCACATTCATTGGACCACAAATGTCAGAATGAACTAATTGCAATGGTATGATGGCTCTAGTTCCTTTTCCAAACGGTTTTCTAACTAATTTTCCTTTTAAGCAGTGCTCACATGTAGGTAATTCAACCTTATTTAAATCACCAAGTAAACCTACTTTGGCTAACCGACTCATTCGATCTTGCCCTATGTGGTTTAATCTAGCATGCCATAATTTCACATGATTCTCATAACTATGTGAAGTAGAAGATATAAATGAAAAACTAGCTTTATTCATAAAGTTGGGATCAATATCCAAAACTATTAAACCGTTTGAAATGTAACCATAACCATAAAAAACATCATCCAAACACAAGCTTACTTTGTCATCTTTAAAATGTAAATCAAAACCAAGATTTATTAACACAAGAACAGATACTAAATTCCTTCGAATGTCTGGGGCGTAAAGCACATCATGTAGGAGTAAGGTTCGGCCTTTATGCAAGACTAATCTGCATGTGCCAATCCCTTGGACCGCCACTCTGGCATCGTTTCCTACATAAATCCATTTAGCTCCACTGGGCATTCGCCGGAATTCAATAAAGGCATCTCGATCCTTTGTTATGTGGTCCGTGGCCCCTGAATCTACCACCCACAAAGGATGACATTCAGTCAATAAAACAGAATTAGATACACAAATTTCACTCACTCTTGAGTCAGAGTAGTGTACCTTTTTTGGCACAGTGCAGTCTTTTGCATAGTGACCCTTCTGTTGGCAGTTAAAGCATTTCACTCTTGAAATGTTCACTTTCTTTTTGCCTTTGGACTTCTTTGAATTATGTTCTTTCTTTTGCCACTTATTGTTCTTGGTTTGTTCCTTACCTCGACTCTTAAAGCTTTTTCTCTTGTTCTGGTTTGAACTCATTCCCCCAGAACGGGATTGTGCCACGTGCACTTCAGCATTGACCTTAATCGATGCCAATCTATCTTCTTCAAGCTCCAGATGACGAGAGGCATCCTCAAATGTCTTAATGTTGTCCATGTGAGTCAGTTGCATTTTCATATGCTCCCAACTCTTTGGTAAGGAACGGATGACAGCTTGGACCTGCTGCTCGTTGGTCAACTTATGACCATATTCACTAAGCTCACATATCATATTCTCCATTTCTCTTAAATGTTTTCGCATAGGGTGATCAGACTTTTTCTGATAAGTATCAAACTTGATTGTTAACGATCGGAGTTTAGTTAGAGTCACACCTCCAAATTTCTCCCGCAATGCAATCCACAGATCCATTGTATTCTGATACTTTCGAAATTGCTTAGTGAGATCATCTTGCATAGCACTTAGCAGGATGATCCGAGCAATGGAATTCTTTTTCTTTCATGCCGCATAGGCATCTTGATCCAGCTTATGTTGGGCCGTGTCGCCATTCTCAGGTTCAGCCATAACCGAACTTAAGGTTTCGAGGGCCTCTTGCTCCTCAAGCACATACTGGATTTTCATACTCCAGATTTCATAATTTTCGCCATTTAATTTCAAATCTTTGTTCAGCTCAGCGATAATCGATTTGGAAGCAGTTGCCATTTGGATCATCAGATCTCTAATGGAACAAAAAAAAATTGCACGATATTAATGGAGATAGGCAATACATGCTATTTACTATGCATCTGAAATTAAAAAAAAAACTAGTAAAGTTTTCTATTAGGTTTCAATTCGAAAAGGCTACTAAAAGTATCCAATTACCCTCTATTTCCTAATGTCCAACCTTACAAGTCTAAATTTCATGCATAGTAAATCTAAAATATTGAATTATTAGTTTTTTTTTTTTTTTAATTTGAGAGGGAAACGATATTGGCTTAAATTTATTAAGTCTCTACTTAATAAACATGCATATATCTTACTCATAAAATAATGCAAGGCAATTAATAATAAACACATTTATCATTAAATTAAAAACCATAAAATAAACTCATTCATTCATCCAATATCCAAAAACAACTAATAATCCAAAATATGACACTTATGTCAAATAGAAACAAGAAACATAAGTCTTATTTAAAATGGAAAAACAAACGCTAACTCCATAAGTTTTTGACACATATGTCAACCGGATAATGAGAGAAGACTTCACAAAGTCTTCTTGTGGACAGGAGTCGAGAAAATAGCTCTCCTCAATAATGGAGCTGGCACACCTTTGCGCCACTCACGAAGCCATGGACGACTCACATTGCGTCCACTTCTCAAAGCCATCACAGAATTTTCGTCCGACCTCCACACTCCTCTTTTTGCAGCTTTCAAAATAAATTGAACTATAGCATGTCGGTAAGAATCAACTTCTGCTTCCCATACATGTATCATCAAGTTCCTTAGAACTGGATGATGCTCAAAGGAATTAATCATTACCTTAGCTATTTCAGTTTTATCTTTTCCACAGCTCAAACCACCAATCCAGATGCACTCTTGCATCTGCTCATGCAAAAACTCAACATGATGCACTATTGCATCAATATCATCAATCCGGGCCTTTTTATGCATCCTGATGTTCCGGACTTCATGCACTTTTGCATTTGTCCTGGCAATACCCTCAGGAGTGCGAGGAACCATGGGAGTCCTTATCATCACCATTTCTGTAACACATCACAGAAACAACAAAAATAGTTAATACACTCATGTATAAATATATATGATTGAAACTCATTTCAACCATTAACAATAAGGACCAAAACAAAAAATTTCAAAAAAAAATTAAATTTTCCAAATTAATTTTAGAACAGAAAGATAAATATAATTTAATTTAATAATATTTTAATAATTTAAAATTAGGAATTTATTTTCTACTGATCAAAAAATTTTGGAAAACTTACCATAAAATCAGAAATATTTTGAAACATGGTTCCGCAAAAAATCAGGACTGATTTGGTGGTCGGATGGCGTCGCACGAGCCACCACGCGCCGTCAGGGAAAAGGATGCCGTGCTCACGCGCCACACGCCCCACACGCGCGCCTCCCACTGAACTGCCACGTGTCACACAAAGAGTGTGCCACGTGTCGGCCATTTATTGGTCCACCTGTCTGCCACGTGGCGGTAGGTTGACACGTCACTGCCACGTGGAGACACTCCACTTGGCCACGTGGCGCTTCCCCATTGGGCCACGTGGCAACAGTGACTTGTCACTGTGCTTACGTGGCATGGCACGTGGCACGATACGATTCGTCCACGTGTCACCCCCTAATTGGTCCACGTGGTGACACGTGGCGCCACAGGACACGTGTCATGTGACACGTGGCGTGATCTCAGTATGCCACGTGGCCGAATCCGGTTGGGCCACGTGTCCACAGTGACGCAACACTGTGGACGCGCGCTTGCGCGCGTGTGGGCCACCGCCCACGCGCACGCGCCCTTCGACCAGCGGCGCGTGCATGCCACGCGCCGTCTTCCCAATGGATTCTGGTCTCCGGATTTTTTCCGGTGGGGGGTTTTCGGGGTCACTGAATTTAATGGTGCCGACAAAAATTGCAAATCTCAATTTTAAGCCTAGCGTTTTGAATTTCCATATTAATTCCCTCAATATACGGTACACATACACGTATTTTTAGACCCGAAAAATATATACAAATATATATTTTAATATAAATTAATTATTTATCGGGTACAAGCATCCTAAATCTACTAATTTTACGCATAAAATTTTAGATCCAGTATTAGCCACATGTCAGGACGCCTAAAATATTGGCTCTGATACCAATGAAGGATTTATATCATGCCACATGCATAAATTGAGGTAACAAAATTAGATTACCTACCTCTTGAAGCGCAGACTAAAGCGGAAGCGTCAGCGAGAATCACTTCAGGCGTCACTGGTCTGTCTGTTATCCACAAGCGGGATGACAGCAACTCTTTCACAGTTTAAAAACCTTTAAAGAACAAATACAGGCGAGAGAATATTCCGACAGAGGTTCGGTATCTCGGGAATCCTCTCCTTACTTTTCTCAAGGAAAAGGATCCTACTTATAGGCATTCATCTCCCTAAGGAGATGAATGCACACTAAATAGGAATTAACTCCCATAATGGGAGTTACCCCCTTTAATGTCATATTAAAGGGGAAGTTAGGGTTGTAGGAGGATATCAAGAGGCACAATCCCTTGATATTCTCCTAATTTGGAATTCTTCCAAATTAATATGATTCCCGGTCCAATATACATATTTCCGGGTCAACCCAAGAAGTCATGGGCGCATCCCGACTCTAACATTAGCTGAATTAAGGGACTGATTTACCTTTAATCATACTTGAAATTTTTAAATATTACATTTGAATTATAGAAGTAGGTGAAAATTCTTAAATCTAGTCATTTTAAAGAATAAAAATGTCTTAAATGACTCTTATTAAATATTTTCTGACAATATGAAATAGCTTATGAAAATTCAAATTCCAATAATCTTTTAAAATTTGTTGCAAGTTCTTAATATTATAATATATATGAAAAATTGAGAGAGGTTATAAAGTTTAGAATTTAATCTTCAAAATAAATTTAAAATTTTTTGAGTAACTTTATAATTTTGTCTAGAATAGTCATAAAATTTTTAATATAGAAATGATTGGTATGAGAGATTTGGTATAAGTAATTTAGATTGATTTTATAGGTTTTGAGTATTTTAAAAATAAAAATAAGTATTGAAAAAAGAAAGAAATTAATTTGGAGTAAAAATATAATTTTAAAAAATTAAGGAACACAAAAAGGTACTTTAGAGCCAAAAACTAAAATGTTACGGGAAAATCAAATCCGAAGAATATTTTAGGTATAAATCAATTCTTTCAACAAAACATCATAAGCAAATCAAATTTTTATCCCAATTGAATATTAAGAGCTGAAGTTGTCATTTTGAGTGAAAGGGATGGAGCATATTTGATCATTTTTGGGCTCGGACAGGACATAACGGACTTTATTATATTATAACATTTTATTTTTTTTATATATATTTTTATGTGTTTGAAATTATGTAATTAATGAAAATTTATATATAACATGTATATACATGAAATATATTATGGTTTGCATGCCAAATTTGGCTTATAAACTGAAGAACTAATATAACAATACTCACCGTTTTGTATTTATTTCAGTTAGTTAGATTAGTTTTGTCTTTATTAGCTCTGTATATATATAGCCGGGTAGCTCTGTATATATCTAGCCTAACTCTAATACTCTGTTTTTCATGAGTTAATACTCAAGAAGTATTTTTCATTTTCTTCTAGCTCTTTTCTTCTCGTTGTTTGTTAAGCTTTGATGGAAGCTTAGGGTTTGAACATGGTATCAGAGCCATTTCGGTTCTTTGATCCATAGAAGCTTGTATTTTCTTCTATTTTCACTTTTTGAAGTTTATTGTTATTCCAATATGTGTTACTAGTTCGTGAAGATTTTTTTTTCGAAGATCTGGATTCTTGATTGCTAGGTTTGAGATCTGGAATTTCTTGAATGGTGCCTACTGGAGATGATGTGGAAACTGCAGGTACGGGAGAAGAAAGTCGACGATTTGTTCCACAAGCTCCAAGAATTCATGTAGAGGTTGATCCGCTGCAACTACATAGTTCAGATCACCCTGGAATGGTTTTGGTGACTACTCTTCTTACTGTAAACCATTACATGATCTCTGTGGTAAACTCGTTAGAAGCAAAGGATAAGCTGGGTTTTATTGATGGCTCGATTAAATCGCCACTTGACAATGCACTATAATACAAGCCCTGGAGGAAGGTGGATTGTATGATCAAACAATGGATCCTGAATTCCATTAGTAAAGAAATAGCAGAAACCTTCATTTATAGTCCTACTTCCAAGATTCTATGGGATTTATTGGAGTAAACATTTGGAGATAGTAATAATACGCCTCAAATATACCAGATCCAGAGAGAAATAACCTCTATTGAACAAGGAAGCAATTCTGTCACAATTTACTACAGTAAACTTTATAAATGGTGGGATGAGATCTCCCGGTTGCAACCTATTCTGGTCTGTTCTTGTAATGGTTGTAGCTGTCAATTAAGCAAGAAACTTGAAGAGATTGATACAAGAAATAAAGTTGTTCAGTTTTTTATGGGACTGAATTAAAGCTTTGATAATATTAGGAGTCAGATCTTAGCATCTGATCCTTTACCCAACATTAACAAGGTGTATGTTATGGTGCTTCGCATAGAGAGACAACAAGAGATCAACATGATGCGTGATAATGTTGATGGTAGTGCTATGCTTGTTAAAAGCTTTGGATCAGATAAGCACAATTGAAGGAAAGGAAGTTTTAAGAAGAAAGATTTTAAGAAGAAAGAAGATAAATTTTGTGATTTTTGTAGAAATGAGGGTCATGAGAAGGATAGTTTTTTCAAGTTACATGGTTATCCAGAATGGTACAAAGAATAAAACAAAAGAAGGGCAATGGAAAGGGGATAGGCAAAGACAAACAAGTTTATATGGTTGAAACTCCATTTGACTATGGTGAAGAAGAATCGAAGAATAACAGTATGCAGAATTTGCAAGAGCTTATTCAACAAGAAATTGCAAAGGGAAACAAATGGTGGATTCACAGCAGTTGAATTTTGCTCAAGTAGAGTATGCAGGTATGTCATTGGAAAACATTTCTTCTACAAAATTGAGATGCTGGATTATTGACATTGGTGCGTCTACACATATTTGTTCAAATAAAACCTTGTTTCAAACATTGATTCCTGTTGATAGACCTACCAAAGTTCACTTTCCCAATGGTGTTGTCACTCACGTGGGATATAAAGGCACTGTTCATTTCTTTTCTTTAACCCTGCTAAATGTCCTTTACATTCCCACTTAACCATAACCTGTTATCTGTTAATAAACTATCCAATTCTTCTTCCCTTTTATTCCAATTTTACCCAAATTCTTATTTGTTATAGGAATTGAAGAGTGAGAAGATTCTAGCCAAAGGCCATGTTATAGACAACCTATATGTTCTAGATCAATTTTTTTCTGATATTTTATCATGTAAACATGACCGTTCCATTTTTTACTTTCCTTCTAAATCTTTTGAACGTGCCTGTACTATAAATAATGCATCTGTAACTAGTAGACAGATTTGGCACTAGAGATTGGGTCATCCATCTCCATTTGTAATGAAACACTTATTCATGTTTAATGGAAATACAGTTGATTTTGATAAGATTGCAGATGTTTGTGATGTATGTCCCATGGCAAAGCAGACAAGTCTACAGTTTCCAGTAAGCCATTCTAGAGCAGTTGCTAAATTCAAAATTTTACATGTTGATGTGTGGGGTCCGTATGCTCATGCTTCTATATCAGGCGCACGTTACTTCTTAACTCTTGTTGATGATTTTAGTAGATGCACTTGGACGTATCTAATGGCACAGAAGTCTCAGACATCATCACTTTTATCATTGTTCATTAAAATGATAAAGAACCAATTTGCAGCCAATCTTAAGGTACTTCGGTCAGATAATGGATGGGAGTTTATTAGTTACCATTGTCAAGCTTTATTACAGGAGAATGGAATCATTCACCAAAAAAGTTGCCCAAATACTCCTCAGTAAAATGGAGTGGTTGAGCGCAAATATAGGCACTTGCTGCAAGTGGCGAGAGCTTTGCTTCATCAGGCTTCTTTACCAAAAAAATTTTGGGTCATGCTATTCTACATGGCTACTACTCTAATTAATTTGTTGCCTTCTTTTGTTCTTAATTGGCAGAGTCCTTATCAATTGCTATTTCAACAGGAACCCTCTTATGTACACCTCAAGACTTTTGGGTGTTTATGTTACTGTACTAACAATAGACCACACAAAGACAAGTTTGATTCCCGGGCTATTAAAGGTGTTTATGTTGGAGTTTCTCCTGGTCAAAAGGCTTACAAGGTGTATGATTTGAAGAATTAAAGGTGTATTGTTACTCGAGACCTAGTTTTTTATGAAGAGGTTTTTCCTTTTAAACAGAACTCTACAAATACTTCCTCTTTACAACCAGTTTCGATTGTTCCTGTTGATTTGGATAATTTTTCTATTCTAACTATTCCTGAACTAGAGATTTCTATTTTGCCTACGGGTTCTTACTCTGAATCTATTGATGCTCAAGCTATTCCTTTGAATTCTTATAGTCCAGTTGTTGTTCCTGTTCCGGCCTTGCCTAGGGGAAGCATGTAGTAGTCCAAACCTCCAACCCGGCTTAACGATTTCGACACTAATTCAGTTCATGAACAAGTCGTTGCTATTGATGAAGTTCTCAAGCGTACATCATATACTCCATCCACCTTTCCTTTTGTTCACTCTAGCAATTGTTCGACTGACTATAGATGTTTTTTAACAAATTTATCCAAAACCACAGAAGCCAAATCTTATGCAGAGGCTAAGGGGAATATACATTGGGAACGTGCTATGGCTGATAAGATAGCAGCCCCGGAAAGGAATCAAACGTGGGTTCTTACTGATTTATCGAATGAAAAACGGGCAATTAGATCAAAATGGGTGTACAAAATCAAGCTTAAACCTGATGGTTCTGTTAACAGGCATAAAGCAAGGTTGGTAGTAAAAGGGTATAATCAAATTGAGGGACTTAATTTCACTGATAGTTTCTCTTCTGTTGCTAAGGTGGTTACTGTTAGAGTTTTCCTCGTTATTGCAGCAGCTAAAAATTGGGCATTGCATCAGCTAGACATTAATAATGCATTCTTACACGGTCATATTGATAAAGAGGCATATATGTATCCGCCTGATGGTTATTGCAAGGTTCAACCTGATCAAGTATACCGTTTGAAGAAGTCTCTTTATGGCTTGAAACAAGCCTTGAGACAGTGGAATGTTGAATTGACACATCAGCTTCAGTCTTATGGTTTTAAGCAATCTTTTAATGATCAGTGCTTGTTCACTTTACAGTTTGCTGATGTTTTTGTGGTTGTTTTAATCTATGTTGATGATATGCTTCTTACTAGCAATTCCACAACTGAGATTTTGAAGGTTAAACGGTTCTTGGATGCAAAGTTTACAATCAAAGATCTTGGTTTGCCAAGTACTTTCTAGGATTGGAGATTGCACATTTTGTGGAGGGGTTATATGTGAATCAACGGAAGTATGTTTTGGATTTAATTCAAGAGGCTGGACTTCTAGGAGCAAAACCTGCAACTACTCCTCTTCAGAAAGGTATTAAATTGACTTCGACTTCTGCTTCTAGAGATTTATTGCCAGATGCTCAGCCATATAGAAGGTTGATTGGGAAATTACTATATCTTGGCTTTACTAGGCCAGATATCACGTTTGCGGTACACTAAGTCAATTTGTTCAAGCTCCACGAACTCTGCACTGGCAGTGTGCTACACACTTGCTCAAGTATTTGAAAAATGGTCCTTCATCGGGATTATTGTTTCCTGTTAATAATTCCTTTACTCTATCTGCTTATTGTGATGCTGATTGGGGTGCTTGTTCTGATTCTAGAAGATCGGTTACTAGTTTTTGTGTGTATCTTGGTTCTTCATTGATCTCTTGGAAGAGCAAGAAGCAACCTACTATTTCATGTTCTTCTGCTGAGGCTGAATACCGTAGTATGGCGATGACAGTTTGCGAACTCTAGTGGCTTAGTTACCTCTTACATGATCTTGCTCTTATCTTACCTCTTCTGATTTCTTTGAAGTGTGATAACAAAGCAAATCTTAACATAGCTGCTAACCTGGTTTTCCATAAACGAATGAAACACATCGATATCGATTGTCATGTTATTCGTGAGAAGTTGAAACAAGGCTTCATTGATACGACATACTTGGCTTCCTCGTTGCAGATTGCTAACATCTTCACCAAGGCTTTGAATGCTCCTTTGTTCATCAAGCTTTGTTGCAAGCTGGGATTGGTTGATTTCCACCATTCTCCAACTTGAGGAGGGGGCTGAAGAACTAATATAACAATACTCACCGTTTTGTATTTATTTCAGTTAGTTAGATTAGTTTTGTCTTTATTAGCTGGGTAGCTCTGTGTATATATATATATATAGCCTAACTCTAATACTCTGTTTTTCATGAGTTAATACTCAAGAGGTATTTTTCATTTTCTTCTAGCTCTTTTCTTCCCGTCGTTTGTTAAGTTTTGATGGAAGCTTAGGGTTTGAACATAAACAAACTTTGTTGTTCGAGGTATCAAAATGGTGATGATTCTTTTATTACAAATTTAGAGATAATTCCAAGATCTTTATAATAATTTTGGTTGTAAATTATACTCATTTCGTCCGAAAATAATAGGCCTACTTCTATTTTTTTGTAGTTTAAGAAAACGTTAACTTTTATTGTTATGTTTTTCACTCATGGTTAAAAAGATTGTGGGACCTTTTATGACTTATGTTAAAATGTAAAATAGAGAGATATAAAGTTGCATATTAAAAGTCACGTTATCTTAAATTTGTTTTTGAAATTGTATAAAAAATTGAATGTTGTTCATATGGAAAATTGTATAAAATATTGAAATTTGAAGCCTATTTTCATCATTAGGGGTTTGCCCCACCTTACCATGACCCAACCAGAGCCCTATTCCTTAACCCTACACCTAACCTAACCCCACCCTACTTTTCCCTACCCCTACCCCTACCTGCCTTACCTTACCTGACCCAACCCGAGCCGTTATACCTTAGCCCCTTTGGCCTAATCGGAGCCCTGTACCCGAACCCTAAGTCACTCGAGCTTTTACCCTACCCTACCCCGCCCCTGTCCGAACCAGGCCCCTTAACCCAGCCAAAGCCCTAACCTACATTACCCCCCAGCCCCTACCCGGACTCAGCTCCCTGGCCCAGCTTGAGTCCCCCAGCCCTTGCCCAAACCCAGCCCCCTAGCTCTACCAAGCCTACCCTACCCTACCCTTGCCCGAACCCGGGCCTCCAGCTAGGCTCGAGCCCTACCCTACCCCTGACCTGAGCTCCCCCACCCTCCCAAACCCATCCCTCTTGCCTAGCTCGAGCCCCCTAACCCCTACCCCGGCTCGAGCCACCCCAAAACTGGCCCCCCTTGCTCGGCTCAAGTCCCAACTTACCCCTGCCCAAACAAGGCCCTTTATCCTGGCCTAAGCCATTCCCGGCACCCTGGCCCCCTAGCCCCTGCCCAGAGTCGACCTCTGGCTCGGCACGAGTTCCCCTATCCAGACCAGGGCCAACCTACCTTACCCTACCCTAACTTAACCAATTCAAAATAAATTTCGTGGTGACTCTCCTTAACATTAGCAGCTTAATAATTTGGTAAGGGCACATATAGTGCACTCATGCTATTACATACTCAGCATGAGAAATGTTCTAAAAACAAAATTGTTTTTGTAAATGTTTGATTTTTTTTTCCGGAGTTTTGAGATTTACCCTTCCAAATTCATTGACTTTTCGACACTTTGTATACCAAAAAAAAAAAAAAGATTTTATGCGAATGACAAACTAGACAGTGTGTGATAATGAAAGGGATCACATTAATTAATTAATTAATTACTATGAATGATAAACTAGGCAGTGTCTGATAAAGGGGTCACATTAATTAATTAATTAATTACTATGAATGATAAACTAGGCAGTGTGTGATAATGAAAGGGATCATATTAATTAATTAATTAATTACTATATTGAGTTTGGTGTACAACTGGCATAAAAGGGCAGGGAAAAGAAAAAGGATATTCTAAAATGCTTTGGAATTATACGATGCGTCACAAATTAGCAAAACCTCACATTACTCCTAACTACTGCTAGTAGTAGGCTCCATTTCAATTATACTTCACATTGCACAACATCACAGCTCAGCTTATGAACATACAGCAAAACAACAATTCTATCCCTTTTATTTAAAAAAAAAAAAAAAAACTATTTTATCCTCCACTTTCGATTTGAAACTTTATATTACCCCCTTAAATTACTTTGCTTGCAAAGGTGAATACTATAATTTTTAAAAATGGGCTAAATTGGAATATTTTTGTTACATAATTTTTATTCATCTTTTTTTCTTATTCCGTCTCAAACTATTATCCTTTTTTTTTATTTTACATTATAGTTAATTTATAAATTGTCTATTATACTTCTATTTAATTTTGTCTTGTTAATTGCAATTTATATTTTCCATATTATATTATTAATTATAATTTTTATGATTTAAATAATATTTAATTACTCATTCTATATTTAGATTTGATATAATAGAAAAATTATACGTTAACTATAATAAATATAATTTTTTAATATATGTGAAAAATGAAAATGAATATAATTTTAGGAAAGGACTATCATTTTAAAACACTTTTAAGTTTTAACATATATAAAGATATTTTACTCTAAAAATAATTTAAGGGATAAAATAGAATTTCAAGATGAGAGCAACACAATATCTTTTTTCAATATGAATAATATTTGACAAAAAAAAAACATTATACAAATGAATGATAGATATTTAGATATATGTAGTGAGTAAAACAAGTTGTTACATGCTTGGATCTTTTAAGGTAATTCATGATGCACTTGAATTTGACAAACAAAACTTTCTATTAAAATTTGATAAAAGTGCAAATGTTATCTTCTTAATTGTTAAGTGGTAGAGAGTACATATTTTTATTAAAAAAACACATAGTCCTGGCTAAAGAGATAGGTAAAGACTAACTTGGTAATTTTTGATCCGATTCGAAAATGTGATATGAGTTTGTACAAAATACGTGATTTGAACTCTAACTCAAATTTGCTGTAAACTCAAATGATCCAAGAAATTTAATATCAAACCCAATTCGAATTTAAAATTTAAAAAATTCATTCAAAAATATTTGAAATTTGACTTGTACCCGTGACCCGAATTTTTCAATTAAATTTTATTTTATCATATTTATTTATAAATTATTATTTAATATATATATATATACACATTATATACATATATTATACTGATAATATTGCTTTTTTAAAAAAAATATTTTCATCCCAATTTTTATATAAAAATTAAATTTAATTGAAGACAATAAATGTCTAATTATTTAAATTTTAAGCAATAACTTATTTAATATTTAGAAATTTTTGACAGCAAAAAATTAATTTTTTTGTAACACTGAAAATTATCGAAACGGACCGATTTAAATGTACCAGATTAAAAAACGGACTCTGTTTGAGCTGAAATTTTGTAGGGATACTAATTTATATATTTTAAGAATTATAAAATTAATTTTGGGAGAAATTGAGCTTACAAAGTGAGTGAAATAATTTAAAATTATATAATTGGCTTAAAAATAGAAAAATGGCCACTTAATTTATGAATTATTGTGTTGTTGTGCTCCTACGTGTGACTGTGGATTGTTTAAATTGTAGGAAATGTATGTTATATATATAGCCGTTATACTGCCAAAATTTTTACCAAATAAATAGTAAATTGGAGAATTATAAGTCAATCAATATTCCGATCCGTTTGGATCTCCACCGACCCATTTGGATCAATATTTTTATAATAATTTTTTTAGTATCCCGTTATTATATCGATAATTATTTTTTATTAAAAAATATTAAATGGGTCGACGCAAATCCACCAAAGCCATTTGGATACTGATTCATATATTTTTGACCCATTTATGATCCCAACCCAAATCCGCCCAACCCGCCCATTTGCCACCTCTAGCAATAAGTAAAAAATAAAAGGAAAAGAAATAAAAAAAATTCAAACGGAGTTAACTGAAGTTCAATACAATATTTTAATAAAAATACATATTATATCATAATCTTAAATTTATAATATTTTCTCTTTTCTATTGTTCATCGTGCCTCCCTCTTTGTCTCACTTTATATATACATATACATATACATACATATATATATATATATATATATATATTCTATTTTATTTTAATAAAATTATATTTACATTATGAGTAATTATTTTTGTCAAGAAAGTTGGAGTCTGGTCGTTAAACATAAACAGATGTCCCATTTTACATTTTGTTAGATTTCTTCATTGCTGTAGAGAATTAACTATGATTTCATGTCATTTGCAAGCTTAAATCTCAATCTTAAATCTTATCGTCTCCGTTCCACTTTAAACAGTCATTAATTTTTATTATTTTATTTTATTCCATTTTAAATATTTTTTTAGTAATTTAAAAAAAAAATTACATATATATTTGTATTCATTATACACTACTACATTTAATAGACTGATAAATTTAATTCGATCATACAAAAATTAAATGATATAGTTAAAATGAAAAAGGCACAAATTAATCTTAATAATTTTTTATAAAATTAAAAATTTTCATTTATTTTTTTTTTATTTTAGGTGAAAGTAATAGGTTAAAGTAGAAGGGAGTAATAGTAAATTTCTGGGTCACTCATTCTTTCTTTAATCTTTATTTTTATAGTGTTTTCTTTCATTTATAAAATATAAGCTTGCTTACATATTTTAAATGGGTAAAATCATTGTCATTGTCTGTTTGTTCAAACAAGCTTTGCTTCAGAGGATCTACATTACTCAAATTTCAAGTTTGAAAGTGTTTTACAAAGTTGGAGTTAATTGTTAACTTTTTTTAGATTGGAGTCTAATTGAAAACCAAATGATAGATTAGGGGGATTTTAGATATTATTCGTTATTTGATTTTGTTATCTTGTTGATTAATGGCTTGATAAATATTAAATTTATGTCATTTTACTGTTTAAAGAAAAAGGGCAGCGGCTGTAATATTAAAAAACACCACGTGTCATGAGAAGGCCCACAAAGACAATGGCCATAAAATAAAGAAAGAAAAAGATAAAAAAAAAAAAAAAAATCTAATAATAATAATTAGTAACTCACTCTCTCTCTATCGCTGGGGAATAAAACCAGAGATATCCTCTTTCGTTTTTTCAAAGAATAAATGGATATTCCAATACCAGACCTCGAATATTCTTCCCTTGCCGTTATATCACCCCCACATCATCCCTTTCCTTTATTCTCCCCCTCGTTTTTCCTTCTTCTTTTATCGCCAACCAAACGAACCTATTTCAAATAATTATGAAGTTCGGCAAGAGCCTTAGCAATCAGATCGGAGAAACTTTGCCTGAATGGCGAGACAAGTTCCTCTCCTACAAGGATCTCAAGAAAAGATTGAAGCTCATAGAGCCCAATAAAAGCAGTCCTAGGCCCAACAAACGCCCCAGATTGGACGCCGGAGATTCTACAGACGACAAAAAGGATGCCATGACCAAAGAGGAAATCGATTTCATTAAACTATTGGAGGACGAGCTCGAGAAATTCAACACCTTCTTTGTGGAAAAGGAGGAAGAGTATATCATCAGATTGAAGGTATTTTATTTATATATCTGTCCCTGTTTGGTTTCCTAGAAAATTTTTCTTTCTTCCCTAGACTGGACGGTAGTTAATTTAAGTTGCGAAATTTGAGGAAGCTAAGATACTAAAAGTGGAATTTTAAAACGATGTCGTTTAATCTAGGGATTTTAGATCAGAGCTCGCCGAGTAGAGGTTGCAGTAGAAGGGTACAGTAACTGATAGTTAGTACATTAATTCGTTTCTTTTCGTCAACGACCAATTAATAATTGCCAGCTGTACCCTTTAACAACTGGTGCGCATCTATAGCTATGCTGTTAAGGGAATTGTGCCTTGGTATATTCTTCCAGCATCGAATCATCTACCATAGACGTGCCTATTTAATCTGTGTCAATACGTTTTTATTTATGTTCTTTTTAAGGTAATAATGTTTGAACAAGCAAAATATATACTACAGTGCGAACGAATGCGGTGTGCATGCATGTGTGATGTCGGATCGTACGGATCCATTTGATCTAAAGGTCCATATCTTGTCATTTAATGATTTTGTAATTGTTTGTAAAAAAAAGAAAATTATAATTTCATTGATTACGTGATATATTCGTAGACTAATTCTTAGCTAGTGAGTAAATATTGAGCTTAGTTTTGTAATAATATTTGTGTAATTATTTACGTGATACAGTGGCACATGAAGTGCTATTGCACCATAGTGTGTGTATATATATATATATTCAAACCTACTAAGCTAGAACAATTTGAGTAAAAATTTCAAGTTCTTATTACTAATGTATAGTTAATATTATAAATCAAGTTCTTTTTTTTTATGAACTGATTTGGAAGTAAATTTAATTTAATTATTTTTTATGAAATATGGGATTCAGGAGTTGGAAGATAGGGTAGCAAAGGCAAAGGCTTATAATGAGGAGATGATAAAAATAAGAAAAGAGATTGTTGACTTCCATGGAGAAATGGTTTTGCTGGAGAATTATAGTGCCCTTAACTACACAGGTACTTAAATGTTGTTTTGTTTGTTTCATAATGAGTTTCTGATTCCAAATTGTAATTACAACTAATTTAACTATGAACAGGATTGGCAAAAATTCTGAAAAAATACGATAAAAGAACTGGCGCTGTAATTCGTCTGCCATTCATCCAGAAAGTACTTCAGGAGCCATTTTTCACTACTGACATGCTCTACAAGCTTGTGAAAGAATGTGAGACCATGCTCGATCGCCTTTTTCCCACAATCGAACCTCCATCTTCTTCGGTTGGTGAAGGTTGCAGCCCTTCGACTTCTGATACCCCTGATGGAATTCTGAGAACCCCCAAAGAGCTGGCCGAAATCAAACATATGGAGAGTTCTTATATGAAGAGCACAATATCAGCATTGAGAGTTTTGAAGGAAATAAGGAGTGGAAGCTCTACTGTTAGTGTGTTTTCATTGCCTCCATTGCAGATTAGTGGGCTGGATGATACTTGGAAAAAGGTTCCTATACTGGAACAGGTAGCCAAGTGACATGTCTTAGATACTAACATAGATGTAAAATGTTTAATCAACCTTCGATCAAACAATTATAAACAATATAATGTTGGATATCAGTTTTGCAGATATATATATATATTTTTTTTCTTATTACAATAAAAGATTTTGCAATACCGGATTATATTGAACAATCTACTACCTGTTATTTGATACCATTCTGGCACTTGTTCTTTAGAGACAACAAATTTTAGATAAAACACTCTGCATGCTTTTCATATAGATATCCTTTTAATACAACATATGTCACCGAAAGGATCTGGTGTTAAAACTGCTAAATATTTCTTAAATTTATATTAGTATGATATTGTCCGATTTGGGTCAATTTTGCACGGATTTATTTTTGGATTTCTCGCAAAAAAGCTCATACTAATAGAGTTAAATAAACACTTTATATTCAAAGTGTTTCTCCCATAATTTTTTAATGGTATCCCAATAATCCTCCTCTAAAATCAAGGACCATACATCTTATATCCTCCCATCGAGTAATAATCAATTTGATTCATCAAATTATGCTGCACCGCCGTTATCAATCAATGGGACACGCTGCCTGACCACCACAATATCAGGAAGACTTTCGACACAAGATACCAAACACAAATTTCCAATCGCGAGATCGTACCGGGAGCCTCCCACACAATGCAATCCACTCTTCCGAACCGTCTTCAAACCATGACTCTGATATCACTTGTTAGAACTGTCAAACATTACTTAACTCCATATTAGTATGATATTGTCCGCTTTGTACCAATCCCGCACGAATTTATTTTTGAGTTTCTCCCAAAAAAATTCATACTAATGGAGTTACGTGAACATTTTATATTCAAAGTATTTCTTTCTTAATTTTTTAATGTGGGACTTGGATTGTACCTCAATATCTGGAAGACCTACCAAAGCGCAAAAGCTAGAATCTTTTATGAATAGATTCTTCTTCCAAGAGTGCATAATCATTTTATTTATTTATTTTTGCATGAAAGAAGGTTTCAGATAAGCTTCGAATTTCGTTGCAAGGTACATTAGATAACAACAAGAAGAGCATCTTCCTGCACGATTGATGCATTATTAACACTTAAAGCTGTCTTAATACGTACTTGGGATGAACTAAAGGTTAAGAGATTGTTATTAATATATACTTGTTAGAAACAGAGCAGGTACAGGGAGAAGATTGATGTTACGCTCCCCCATCATGGATCTAGTTATGGGACGGTTCAAAATAGAATCAGATTTAGTGTGGGGTAGATTTGGGAAGAAGATTTCCTTTGTCGACCTATGGTGCAGGTTCTGCGATCTCGAGAGTTAAGATACAATGTTGGTGGAGTAAGCACCATTGAAACGAGATAACCTCCTATTTACTAGAATGGGAAAGTGGAGGAACACCGTCCTACATAACTGGAAACACAAATGAATATGAAATAACTAAAATATAAGAAACTGCCAAAAATACTTTGACTAATTCATTGGCTTCCTGACAATAGTTTTTTTTTTCAACTACTCAAAACAGAACAAGTATATTTTTTGTCCTTTATTTTAATTTTTTGTTTTTTAATTTTTTTTTTTTTCAAAATTGATCCCACGATTCCTTACTTTTTTAGGTGAATGAATTTTGTATTAGTTATTTTAATTTTCACCCCACTAAATTAAATTACTTGCTATGCCTATGCCCCTCTTGTAGTTTGCATTTTTGTAAAAATTATATTTTAGATAAAGAATACAAATTAATTAAAATTTAAAATTGGAACAAATCATGATCATTAAGTTAAAATTTATTGGTTTAATAAATATATACATACAATGTGTAATTTCAGAGTTGGACATCAAATGGCACATGTAATTGATGTCCCTTATTTTAAAAAGTAAAGGTCTATCTTACACACCATAAAAGAAATCAAGTCAAACACATTCAATCATTGATCTCTTGTTTATTGTCTTCGGTTCGATACTTCAAGATGCCCAAGTTCTGACTTACTTGCGTAACTTTGGTGATCTCTTTAGGAGTGTTGTCTGGTAATCTCAGCACAACTGGATCAAAACTCCCATCTTTAGAGTTCTGGATTGCGTTGGATAGTTTTTTCCATGCATTCTCAAAGCTAAGTGATAACCCAGCAAATACCATTTGCTCTAAGACCCATTCAGCCGGCCCACTCAAATGGCAAGGCCCAAATCCTATCGGCCAAGGGTATCAGACACGAGCTCCTAGGCAGCGCACATGCCCGATCGGCTGATGTGACCGCCAGTCTCATCAGCCGCCTGACATAAGGCAGCGCCCATGCCTACCACCTGCTCCATGTCATGTCGCCGAATACCTACTCTGACAGCCAGTAATCACTCACCAGGCACTCGAGTGCCCCTCAACTATCTCATATAAATAGTCCAGCCAACGATGGCACCAGGTATTGAATTCACACCATTATCTCTCTAAAGCACATTATCTCTCTAAGCTACTAACTTAAGCTTCGGAGTGCTCACGTCTGGTCCGACCGGGCTCTTCTTATTGCAGGGTTATCTCATCCGATCGGATCGACCTCTCTCCTACAGATAAAGACATTCTTGGATTTATCATTTGGTGCTTTCGTTGAGAGATGTCGAACTCAAGATCCAACGAGAATACTACCCCCATGGATCATGACCATGATGACGACGCTCGTGCCATATCAGGCACCTCGAGAAGGAGGGTAGCGCCCACCAGGTCCCCTGTGAGGACCAACCTCCTTCCCGAATTTGATAATGCCACTACTAGGCAACTAGAGAACACCCCCATCACTGTGAGGGACATGCGCGCCATTCTCAGTGATTTTACAAAAAGCATCGTCCAAACCCTTAAGAAGGGTAAGATGCCAATTGCTTCTGAAAGAGCCCAAGAGGATTACCTCGCGGGCGAAGACTTCAGGAGAAACAGGAACAAGGGAATCATTATTAATGAGTCCCGAGCTCAGGGAACCAGGAAAAGTGCGATCAGAACCCCAGGTAAGAGTGACAAGGGAAAGCAGATAATGTCTGCAAGTAGGGCCTCTCCCTACAGCAACAGGTCCGCCACTCTGTCCGCGAGGGATGATGTGTCTTACATGTGCACCCCGAGCCGCAGCCAAACTAGAAAGCACAAGGGCGAGTCCACCGCCACGACCCTGAGCAAACAGAACCCGTTGAATAAGCAGGACCAGTGGCTTATGCAGAAGCTTAAGCAGTTTGGTGTCCTCGCGCCCAAAAGAGGCGCCTTCGAAGGAAATACTTGTGGGAACACTGCCTCCCCCTTCTGCAGAGAAATCACCGACGCTGAGCTTCCCCCCAGGTGGCGAGATGTGGTTATGGAAAGGTATACGGGCAAAACCGATCCTGCCACACACTTGGCAGAGTACTTGACCAAGGTGCAGGTCTATACTTATGACGAAAGAATAGCCTGTAGGGTTTTTCCCACCACTCTGGGCGGGGATGCATTGACGTGGTTCCACGAGCTGCCCATGGGATCCGTTACGTCATTCAGACAGTTAAAGGAGCTGTTCACTACGAGGTTCATTGTGCAAACACGTGCGCCTAAGACGGTGAACGACCTGTGCAACCTTTACCAAAGGACAGATGAAAGTCTTCGAGACTACATCGACAGGTTTCAGGCTACCATGTCTGAAGTGAGAAACGTCAGTGTTGAGATGGCGACCAACGCCTTATCGGGGGGCATCACTGACCGGCCGCTCTTCGAGTCACTTACAACAAGACCCCCATCCAGCTTTGCTGAACTTATGGAGAGGGACAGGCAACACATCCAGTTGGATGATGCCCTTAGGTCCAACAGAAGAGGAAAGACCAGCGTTCTGGACCGCCTTCAATATCCGGACAATTGCTCTGCTCAAAGAGCCCCCGCTTCCGATCGGACAGCTAAAGGCCAAGATGGAGCTCAAAGTTCCAGAAATTCAGGCCAGGCTAGAGGATCGGGAAGAGACTGGAACCCGCGTCCAGACGACCAGGCAGAGAGGACGTACACCCCTCTCAATGCTACCCCAACCGCGGTGTTGATGTGGATTAAAGAGAAGCACCGCAAAGTCAACTGGCCCAGGGACCTCTCCTTAAGAAGCCGGGGTGTGAGGGACCCAAGCAAATTTTGTGAATTCCACAGAGATGTCGGTCACTTAACCGACGAGTGCACCTCTCTCAAAAAGGAGATCGAGAGGCTGATACGCCGTGGGGCCCTCAGGAGATTCGTAGACCCGGCCACAGGGGACGAACCCTGCAGACAGCCGAAGCCTCGGAGGGACGATCCTGACTCAGATGATGATGAGCGCAGGAACCCCAGAAACGCCGATCCAAGCAGGCCCTACGCCGGGGTGATAAACGTAATCACCGGAGGGTCATCCTATGGAGAAAATCTCCCTAAGAAAGGGAAAGGCAAAGGTGTCTACCTATCCCGCCAGGCAGAGCAGCCTGCCTCAGTCACCATTTCCAGCGAGGACGCACGAGACGTCCTGTTCCCTCATGAGGACGCTCTCGTTGTAAGAGCTCGGATAAATAATTTCAATGTAAAGAGAATTCTGGTGGACAATGGCAGTGCTGTCAACGTTCTAACTCTCCAGGCCTACCGAGCCATGGGACTCCCAATCGGAGAGCTGAAGCCGAACGCCACTCCTTTGATCGGCCTGGGCAACGCCACCATCCCTGTAGTGGGATCCGTAGAGCTCTTTGTCGAGCTCGGCCAAGAAGCGATAGCTCACGCTTGTAAGGTAATTTTCATGGTAATTGACATGACATTCGCCTACAATGCCATTTTCGGCAGGCCATTGCTTTTCCAGACCGGAGCCGTGACCTCCATCCGCTACATGGTGATGAAGATTCCAACCACAGGAGGCGTCGCCATCCTAAGAGGTGACCAGAAAGCATCCAGGGAGGCTTATATCACCATGATAAAGCAACAACGAGAAGCAATGGTCGTAGAGCCCGGCCTTGAGCAACGAGAGCAGGCGGAAAGGCCCAGGATGGACCCAGCAGAGGCCACAAAGGCCAAGTCGCTCGATAAAGGCAAAAATGTTCAGGTGGGGACAAGCATGGATAAAGAAACTGAAGAAGCCATCATGCATGTCTTGACCATCAATCAAGCGACCTTCGCCTGGAAGCCAGAAGATATACCTGGGGTAGATCCCAAAATAATCACCCACAAGCTAAATGTGGACCCAAACTTTCCCCCGATCCGTCAAAAGTTAAGAAGGCACGCACCCGATCGGAGGAAGTTCATCTCCGAAGAGGTGGATAGGCTGCTGAAGACCGGAACCATCCGAGAGGTAGACTATCCAGAATGGCTGGCTAACGTGGTGCTGGTCAAGAAGAAGTCTGGCAAGCTGCGGATGTGTGTCGACTTCACCGACCTCAACAAGGCATGTCCCAAAGACAGCTATCCCTTGCCCAGCATAGACCAATTGGTAGACGCTACAGCATGCCATGCTATTTATTCTCTTCTAGACGCATATGCCGGCTACCACCAAATTCTGATGTGGCTCCTAGATCAGGAGAAAACCAGCTTTATCACAGATGACGGAACGTTCTGCTACAGGATGATGCCGTTCGGACTGAAAAATGCTGGGGCCACATATCAGCGTCTGATGAACAAGATTTTCAAGGATCAGATCGGACAGAATGTCGAAGTATATGTTGACGACATGATCGTCAAAAGTCGGAGCGCCTAGGAACATCCAGCCGATCTGGCAAAAGTTTTTGACACCTTGAATAAATTCCAGATGAAGCTCAACCCCGAGAAGTGCATCTTCGGGGTACCATCAGGAAAATTTTTAGGATTCCTAGTCTCTCAACGAGGGATTGAGGCAAATCCAGAAAAAATAAAGGCCATCCTCGAGATGCAACTCCCCAGGAGCATAAAAGACGTCCAAAAGTTGAATGGAAGGATAACAGCTTTAGGACGATTCATTTCCTCCTCTGCCAAGCGCTGCACGCCCTTCTTCAAGAAGATCAGGAAGAGTGAAACTTTCATCTGGGGGTAAGACTGCCAGCAAGCCTTTCAAGAGTTGAAGGCATTCCTCACCAACCCACCGTTGCTTAACCGACCAGTACCAGGTAAAAATCTGTACTTATATTTAGCCACCTCTAAGGAAGCTGTTGCAGGTGCCCTTGTCCGAGAGGAAGATACTCAACAGCTACCCGTGTACTACGTAACTGAAGTACTCAGAGGTGCAGATCTAAGAAAGGGGCCGGTTGAGCAGCTTATTATTGCTCTCATGATGTGTGCAAGGAAGCTCAGACCATACTTCGAGGCGCACACAATTGTCGTCCGATCGGGACATCCTCTTAGAAAGATACTCCAGACGCCCGATCTGGAAGGCAAAATGGTGGGATGGGCAATTAAGCTACAGTCCTGGGATGTCAGATATGAGCCCAGAAAAGCAATAAAGGCCCAAGCTTTAGCAGATTTCATCGCCAAATTTGCGGGTGAGGAACCACAAAGTCAGCCCACGCCACAAAACTGGGAAATGACAGTGGACGGCGCAGCAAACGACACTCGAGGAGGCGTCGGCATAGTAATAAAAGGCCCCTTGGGCATCACAATAAGGTACGCCATAAAGCTTAATTTTAAAGCTTCTAATAATGTGGCAGAATACGAGGCGCTCCTTCAAGGGCTGAGGCTGCTCCACGCCATCCGACCGGAGTCGGTGGCCATCAGGAGCGACTCCCAGTTGGTAACTAGTCAAGTTTTGGGGACTTTTGAAGCACGAGAGGCCACCATGATCCAGTACTTAGCCAAGGTTAAAGTTGCTTTCGCAAAACTGGAAGAGGCTGGATCGGAATGGGTGCTACAGAAAGTCCCAAGAGACCAAACTGCAGAGGTCGATCGGCTAGCAAAGATTGCTGCTTCCGCACAAAGTGTTATAGAGGAAAGCATTGTCATTGTCAACCAGACTTCCTCCTCCCTAGACGAGCCGAAGATGATGGAGATTGACCAAGAGAGTGAGACCTGGATGAGCCCGATCAAACAGTACCTCCAAACAGGACGACTGCCCGAGGACAAAGACGAAGCTTGAAAGGTATCTCGAAAATCTCTCAATTACTCCATCATTAACGGTGATTTGTACAAAAAAGCTTTCAGTCACCCTTAGCTCAAGTGCGTGACGGAGGAAGAGAGAGACTACATCCTCAGAGAGCTCCACGAAGGCATATGCGGAGCGCACGAGGCAAGCAGAGCCATGGCAAGAAAAGCCCTTCAGACGGGATATTACTGGCCTAGCATGCTCAAGAATGCCCAGGAGAAAGTAAGGATATGCCCGCAATGCCAAATACATGGTAGGATTATAAGGCAGCATGGAGCAGACCAACAGCCGATCGGAGTCGCGTGGCCGTTCGACCAGTGGGGTATGGACATCTTAGGACCTTTTCCCCAGGGCAAAAAGCAGATGAAGTTCCTCATAGTAGCTGTAGACCATTTCTCCAAATGGATTGAGGCTGAGCCGGTAGCCACCATCACAGCCGAGAGGGTCAAGAGCTTTACATGGAAGAACATCATCTGCAGGTATGGCTTACCCAATGTCTTTATTGCAGATAATGGCAAGCAGTTCGACAGCTCCGTCTTCAGAAACTTTTGCCAAGGCTTGAACATCAAATTAAAGTTCACATCTGTCGCTCATCCCCAAAGCAACGGAATGACTGAGGTCTCCAATCGGACCATCTTGGAGGGATTGAAGAAGCGACTGGGTCAAGCCAAAAGCAGCTGGACTGAAGAACTGCAGAGTGTCCTGTGGACATACAGAACGTCTCCCAGAACAAGCACTCATCAAACGCCATTCTCTCTTGTTTACGGCTCCGAAGCAATGATTCCCGTGGAGGTCGGCCTCCCTTCTTACCGATCGGCTCTCTATTCCGAACGGATGAACACTCAAGAGAGATGCCAGGACTTGGATCTCATAGAAGGAAAGAGGGAGGACGCCTACACCAAGATTGCTGCCTATAAACAAAGAGTGGCCAAATACCATAATTCTAGAGTAAGGTCCAGAACTTTCAATGTAGGTGATCTGGTGCTCAGAAAGGCAGAACTAGGCTCGGGAAATGCCGGAGTGGGAAAGCTAATGCCGAATTGGGAAGGGCCCTACGAGGTTTCTAAAGTCTTAAGCCCAAGCACTTACAGGCTCCGAACTGTGGAGGGGCAAGATATCCCCAGAAGCTGGAATGTTGAGGTACTCAAGAAGTACCATGTCACGTAATGTATTAGAATCTGGCAATTGCCTCTTTAATAAAAAGGTTCTCTCTTTCATGACTATGCAATTAATACATAATATAGTGTCCTACGCTAGGCTTGATGCCCATCCCAAGCTTAATAAGTAAATCCTTTGCGAAGGAGGATCTTACCTCCCCGAATATTATCTATATTATAGAGGATCTAATCTCTCTCGCTCGGTTATGCAATTTTTATGCAATTTTACGAGTATTCTCGGCTATGCAATTCTCATGCAGTTCTACGAGTATCACTCAACTCGATTTCGCAATAACTATGCGATTCTACGAGTATCACCTAGCTCAGCTATGCAATCCTTATGCAGCTTCATGAGCATCACTTAGCAAACTGGTGCAAATTTCATGCGATCTGAAAAGCCAGATTGACCCGATCGGTCACTAAGCTTTGACGTTATTCGAATTCAGGAAGTACTTGTGAAATTTAATGCAAATTTTAGTTACGAGTTTTAATTAGCTCGATCATATTGCAAATTTTAGTACAAACTTATGTATACGTTGATTTGCAGAAATATGCAGTTTTATTAATACAAATGCCTCCACTATACAATTTGTAAATAATTGTTACAAAAAAAAAAAAAAAGAAGGGAGGAGAAAGTAAAGCTGATCTAAACTCCTAAGCTAACTATCTATATCTACAATCTCCACTTCGTCAGGAGGATCAGCGACTTCTTCAACGATTGGATTGATGGTGGCTTGAGAAGGGTCGGCAGCTGACGGTAAAGATACTGCCCCCCCCTTCAGAGACAGGCCCAATGGAAGAAGGTGCCACTGGCTCGGCTTCAGGCGCAGGAGGAACCTCCATTTCGGCTTCGGGGACTGAAGACGCCGCAGGCTCCACTTCAGAGGGAACCTCTTGAATAGTCTCCGGAAGTAAAGGGCTTTCTCCAGAAGTTCTCTCGGTGATTTCCCCCTCGGGAGCGCCTTCATCATCATCATCGTTTGGAGGAGCAGGCAATGACGCCGGGTCGTCCATCCATGACAGATCCACCCCGGGGAAGCGCCGCCCAGCTTCATGGACCAGCCGGGACAACAGCTCCACCTGAGCGTCTGCCAACTCATCAATCAGGCGCTCCTTTTGAGTGGCAAGCTCAAGTTCAAGAATCTTCGTGAAGGAAGCCTCCCTCTCCCCTTCCGACTTCTTCAAGGACCCCACTTCTGTCCGAAGCTGCTCGCCCTCTGCCTTCAACCCGGCATTCTCAGCAGCCAACTCTATGCACTCGGCATCCAGTCGGGTTGCATCTGCCTCGAACCGCCTTAGCTGTGCACCCTCCGCAGATAGGCGGGCAACTTCGCCTTTTAGCCTATCGGCCTCGCTCTGCCGAGCCTTTAGATCCTGAGCACTCTGGTAGGCCTCCTTTCTTAAGGCCACTGTCTCCAATTGAGAGGCAGCATGCCGCTCCTCTAGCTTGGCAACCTCAGCCCGAAGGTCGGAAGCTTCCTTTTTGGCAACCTCGCAACGCGTGTTTGCCTCCGCCTTGGCCACGACGCCTGACTCGGCCCTCCCTTTCCACAGATGGGCCATCATGTGCAGCCGCTGTGTCCTCCTGACAGCCTACACAGAATCAAGACTAAAAGACTCAGACACAAAGGTGTAAACGAGCACCAGAAACAGCCAGTAAAATACTTACGTCTATCAGCTGTTGGCCGATGGCATGGGTTTCCCTGCTGATCTGACTGGCGTCGCCAGCATCCCGATGATCGTCATCCCGGAGAAGACCCCGGCAAATGAAACTAGCCACCTGGCCCACCGACCAGTCATCGCCAAAGTTCTCTCTTAGAATGTCCTTCATAGGAACCTGCCGCCGATTGGAAGAGCGTCGCGGAGACTCGCCATGCTGAACGGCTTTGCCTCTGGCTACAACCCGAGCGTCCGATTCGGCGATCAGCTCAGCAGCCCTCCTCTTGGCCGCTTCCTCGGCCTTCTTCTGGGCAGCTTCCTCAGCCCTCTTCTTGGCCGCCTCTTCTACCTCTCGGAAAGTGATCCGATCGGCCTATCATCTTCGTCTGATTCATCCCGAAGAGTGTGATGCCGGCGGCGCACTGGCGGAGGAGAGATCTCAGTTTGAGGCACATTATTCGGCCTAGCGGCGCTGGAGGTAGGAGCAGTAATGGCAGCAGGGGGTGCCGACGAGATCGGAACGGCCGCAATGGCCGGAGTCGTTGTAGATGTACCGGTCGGCCCCTTGGAGGCTCGAAGGTCGGAAGCGAGGACCAACTTCCTCCTCTTTCTTTGCTCCTGAGCCTTTTTCTCCGCCTCGCGCTTTTGGCGGATCCGATCACCAAGTTGTTTGGAGGCTTCGTTCCCACCAGCCATCTCAGCTGCACAACAGAAAATAAACTAGATAAGTTTTTTCATACGCAAAATCTCTATCATAAAGCATAAATAAAATGCAATGCATGATAGTGCATAATGGCAATATTTTCTTCCCGATCCTAATGCTCACGTTCTGCATCCTCAGCGGCTTCTGAGCTGGAAGACCCAAACAGCGTTGTCAAAAGAAAGCTGGACTGATAGGGCTCTCCATGCCTACTTACAGCGTCCATCAGCTTCTTTATATCGTCCGCATACATGGGCTGACCCCCTGCAAGGTCCTTTAAAATATTGGCCCTGTTTGATCGGGTAAGGCGCACGCCAAATCCACCCTTCATCCCGACCAAGAAGTATCTCTCTTTATACCCTTTCATCGAGGTCGGGATAACCATCAATTTCTTCTTCGGTCGGCTAGTGAAGAAGTACTCTGTTCCGTCGCTTCGGGCCGATATGTAGAAGAAGTGCGTGAAAAGCTCAAGGGTCGGAGCGACCACCTCTATTTGGCACAAAATTTTGAAGCAGGCTACTGATCTCCACCCGTTCGGATGCAGCTGGTTGGGGGCAATCCCATACCCTCTCAAGATAGCCATTTCAAAGGCGCCAAGTGGGAGCCTCAGGCCAGCATCCAGGCTCCAAAGATGGCAAATAAACCACTCATTGTTATTTCGGCCAAAAGGCCCTTCGGTCGCCGCCATTGATTCTGGGCAGGCCATTACTGACACCTCGTCGGAAAGGCCATATTTGGAAGGGATCTCCGCCACTTCCCCAGCGGTCAACCGAGAATGGGACTCAATGGCCGGTCTGTTTTGATAGTCATCCAAAAAGCGGCTATCCAACCTATCACCGCTACTAGAGGCCATTTTCGACAGGCAAGAAGGCTAGACAGATGCAAATCTTTGGGGTTTAAATCGAGTGGATGCACGAAAGCAGAAAGAAAAACAAAAAGGAAAGAGGAAAAATTACTTACTTGATAGAAAGAGCTCAAGGAATTTGAAGAAACAAGAAGATGTTTGCAGAAATCTGAGATTCAAGAAGGAATTTTGACAGAGCTTCGCTAGGGATTTCGAAAATAAAGAGGAAATATTCTGCAAAGCTCCCTATTTATAAGCCAAAAGCTTCTGGAACACGCCAAACAATGCGCCATTCAGAAAGCGCCACGTGTCAAAGGACATTATGTCTCTGCGAAGAACGAAGCGTCACCCTCGGTACGCTCACAACATTAAAGGAAAACAGCTGTCTCAGCAGGCGCGTCGCTTCAGAAACAGCGCCTCATAAATTCAAAAAGTGCGCCAGTACGCGTCTTCGGATCGGGAACCTCCAGATCTGATCCCATCCGAACGGACTTACAAAGGCAAATATATGCCCGATCGGACCTGTTGAGGGGGGACAAGTGATAACCCAGCAAATACCATTTGCTCTAAGGCCCATTCAGCGGGCCCACTCAAATGGCAAGGCCCAAAGCCTATCGGCCAAGGGTATCAGACACGAGCTCCTAGGCAGCGCACATGCCCGATCGGCTGATGTGACCGCCAGTCTCATCAGCCGCCTGACATAAGGCAGCGCCCATGCCTACCACCTGCTCCATGTCATGTCGCCGAATACCTACTCTGACAGCCAGTAATCACTCCCCAGGTACTCGAGTGCCCCTCAACTATCTCATATAAATAGTCCAGCCAACGATGGCACCAGGTATTGAATTCACACAATTATCTCTCTAAATCACATTCTCTCTCTAAGCTACTAACTTAAGCTTCGGAGTGCTCACGCCTGGTCCGACCGGCCTCTTCTTATTGCAGGGTTATCTCATCCGATCGGATCGACCTCTCTCCTACAGATAAAGACATTCTTGGATTTATCACTAAGAATGTCATAAAGTGGGCGAATTCTTTGCTCAAAACCTCTTTGAAATGCTCGTGGAATAACTCTTAATCTTGCAGCCTCTGAAACCATTTCAACAACAGTCACAGCCCCAGTTTTAATATTCTTCTGGTCATTATTATAAAGCCATTGGATTGCCTTTCCAAGTGCAAACTTCCCCAAATCCACTTCTAATCTGTCTGGCAGATTTGTGTATGAGCCTGTAAATGGAAGATCCACTTGTTTTGTTTCTTTGAAAAGAACAGTTTTCAAGCTCACAAAATCTTGAAAAAAGTAGGAGGTGGTTCCTGCCTTGTAAGCCACAAAGTATAAATCCACAACTTTAAGGGCCAATGTGATGGTGTGCTTGTTATATGTTAAGTCTATCATTATATACTCTTTGCCTTTGAGAATTTTGGATTCTTCGCACAGTATGGGTAACTCGTAGCTTACTTCGTCACTCTTCACTTTGTTCCTGAAATATCCTAAGAATTCTACGTAGCTCTCGTATGTGGCATCGTCGACAGTGAAGCTCTGAGATTCGTAGCTAAGTGGAGAATTATTAGGTTTGGGATTTTTAGGACAAATTTTGGATGCTGATTCAACTTTAATACTACTCCAGCACCACACCCATGTTGCCACCACCACTATCCACACCTTCTTATCCATTTCCACCTGCCAAATTATGTAAACATGATTAAACTCTATAAACAGAGACAGACGGATTAATTAAAGAGATATAAATTTTAAATTCTTAATCTTAAAGTTTTAGAAATAATTAATAGCTCTGTAACCCACACAAATTTTACAAAACTAATAAGTAATAATAAAATACGTAGAACAGTTAATGATTATAAAAACAAGATAAACCATTAAAGAAATGAAAAATAAACTAGCTCAAACCAATTCATGATCAGTGTCCATATAAGTTATATATGTTGGAAGAAGGTCAGAAAGATTTGATTTACTTACAGGGAGAGCAAGTGAAAAAAGAGAGTGAGAGATTGTTTTCAGAATTGATATCTTCTGCTTTAAAATATAGAGGATTATATGGTATTTTATAGAACTAAAGCTCATCTTTAATATATAGGATAAAGTTCCAACATTGACTAGATGTAAAGAATACAAGTTAGGTGTTTCTATTCTGTAAATTCCTTTGTCTGCACGTAAATGAATTGGAGGGATAGACTTTGGCGGGGGCGGCTCTTCATTCGCGCAACCCAAAATTAGTAACCATAAAGCTTCTACTCAATTCATTTATCGATCGTTTAAAAAATAATACTAATAGCCTTGCCACTTGCATTCGCGCAACCCAAAATTAGTAACCAAAGTTGTTGCCACTTGCCACCATAAAGTTGAGGGTGTAAGAGTTTGTGTGAAAGTTGCTTAAGTAATTCAAGTATAAGCCTAAAGATTCAAAGTTCAATTTCCGTGCTCTATTTTATCTTTTGTTTTTGTTCAAAACATCAAAGCAGAATTCTCCTATCTACGAGAATCTTGCCGTACAATTTCTTTTTAAAAAAATTAACATATATTCCAGTTGATTTAGAACATGTATTAAAAACTACACTCAAACAGGCAATAATTCTAAATTTGATACCTGATTTACCAATTTATATAAAATCTTGACAAGATCACAGTGAATGCTTTTACAATTCTCTTAATTCTTTCAACTCTAACATGCTGGGCGGCTGTTAACTATCCTAATCGACTCTATACATTTCTCTCTTTAGCCTTTTAGAAACTTTAATTCGTCCGTATATGTATCTATTTTCATATCATTATTAATTTTCTCATTTTTTTCATAAATAAATATTTCTTTTTTCCTTTACAGATATACATTAATTAATAAAAGGATAATTTAGACTATATAAGTGTTTATAGAAGAACTAGTATTCGTTAATGATTTCATCATATATATATATATATATATATATATATATATATATATATATATATATATATATATATATATATATATATAAATAATGTGTTAGAGATACCACAATATATCAAGGGCAAATTTAAAAAAAAAAAAAAAAAATACCCCGCTAGTTATTAAAAAGAACAATTTGAATGGAACAAAATTAAATTTTGTAAATGATTATTTGAAATGAGATGGAGGAAATTTATGTAGATGAGTATTAGTTTGCAATTTAAAAACGCAAATGATTGCTTTCTTAGAGGGACACCTATGCCCTAATAATATTCAATTATTCCTTATTTGAAAATAAATTTAGGTATATTGATATGATTATGCTTTATTGAAGATGATTGCCGAAAGAATAGGCATGGACTTGAAATTATCTAAATTGTTATAAAAATTATTTATTTTATCATTAGTGTATAAGATATTTAACATATACTTTTCAACTTATGATATAAGATCTTTAACGCACACTTTTCAACTCATGAGCAACACATAAAGTTAATTTCATTTATAATTATTGGATTTATATCATAATAATAACGACTTAAAAAAAAACTTAATTTTTAAAATATTATTATTAAAGTCATTTTTTTTGCAGAAAAATTATAAATCCAACATATGAGCATTGATGTGACAAGCCAACCCAGTTTTAAATATCAACATGACAAATTCTGAGAGGTTTTATGTGCATTTTTTAAAATATTTCAAATTAAGCTGAATTTAACTTAACTTAAAAGCTAATTCGTGAAAAAAATGATTGTTGAATTCATTTTAAGGAGCATTACAGCCTGTATCAATTCCATTAAGTGTTGTTCCTCTCTTGATTTAATTTCAATTGTCAATTTTTATCATAGAAAAATTGAGATTGATGTTTTTCTTACCACAGCTACAGCAAGTGAAAAAGAGAAAATTATTAAAAATTAATTCGGTAGCCAGCACTCGATTAAAATTAAAAAAACTTTAAGTTCGATTTCTTCTAATGATATTTAGCTTTGTAATTAAGCATATCACCTCTCTTAAAAAAAGAAAAAAAGCACGTGTAATATCCAAAGTTAGACAATAACTAATAATAAGGCATATCGACACCTAATTAAGTAGTCAAAGCATAATAATCTAAAACTCACAATGTCAATTTTGTTGAACACTTTGTTAGCTTTATTTGCCAAACTGTGTACCCATGTAAATAATGTCATAACAACTCATATGGACTCCCCTAATCCATATCTACAATTACTTAATATATATTGATAAAATCTGAATATGCACATGACTCCCGGATCCATATCTAGATGGAAATTTCAAAGATATAAAATGAGTTTAATATTTGGTCTTTTAATTAACGGATTTTTCCCTTAATTAAAGGGTTTTAAGATGGGAAGTTACAATATGTAACTTCCCTCTTAAAGGAAAAGGGAAGTAACTTCCCCCTTAATGCACATTAAAAGGAGTAACTCCCTAATTGGGAGTTAATATTCCCATAATGGTGCATTAAACCTATTTGGGAGAAGAACCATATAAATAGGTTAGTTTTCTAATGAGAAAACAAGAAAGAGAATTTTCATATACCGAAACTCTGTCGGTTTTACCTCTCGCTATTTTTCACTTCAAGTGATTTTTAGACTGTGATCAAGTTGCTGTCATCCCGCTTGTGGATATCCGCCAGACCAGTGAGGCCAAAAAAATCTTTGTTTACGCTTCCACTTTATATCCGCGCTACAAGAAATAGATAACATATAACCCGATTTTGTTACCTCCATATGTGCATATGGCATGTTATTTACCCTTCATTGGTATCAGAGTCAGGTTTTTGGCGTCCTGGCATATGGTTAAAATTTGATCTAAAATTTCATATATAAAATTGGTAGATTTAGGATGCATGAACACAATATAATTTTTTTTGTGCTAAAATATATATTTGTATATATTTTTTGGGTCTAAAATCGTGAATGTGTGCACCGTAATTCGAGGAGACAAATATGAGTATTCAAAACGCTATACTAGAAATTGAAATTTGTGAAATTTGACCATACAATTGAAATCATAGACCCCAAAAACCCCCCACCGGGCGTGTGGCTTGTACGTGCCGCCACACATTGGGCGCGTGCGAGTCGGCGGTGGCCCACATGCGCTCAAACGTGGGTCCACAGTGACGCGTCACTGTGGACACGTGACCCAATCGGATTCTGCCTTGTGGTTGACCCAGATCATGCCACATGGCGATGACGTGTCCACAAGGCGCCACGTGGGTTCCACGTGGACCAGTCAGGGGGTGACAAGTGGACGAATGAATTCTTGCCACGTATCGGGCCATCTCAGCATAGTGACGTGTCATCGCTGCCACGTGGCCCAATCGGTTGTTGCCACGTGTTCGATAGGTGTCGGGCCACGTGGCGATGACGTGTCCACCGTTGCCACGTTAGCGACAGGTGGACCAACCAAATTCTTACACATGTTGATGCGACCTCAGCAAGTGTACTGAATCGGCAAGTAATATAGTGGAATATAATTAAGACCACAAGTTATCGAACCTAAGGGACTGTGTTGTGCAAGTGTTGATAATTAATTATATGCTAAAGAATTCCCAATTATTTTGATTTGGTGATTGTTTAATGCATAAGAATTAATAATCTAACTGATGATATTAATGTCTAAGATTATTAACGATTTAATAATACAACAATTTGATAAAATAACTAAGAGATCTTGCTAAGTAATACCCATTCTCCCCAATAATATCATGTGAATACTTGATTCAACAATTTCATATACAATCAGTGAATAATCTAGCCTATACCATAGCTTGCCTTTCGGATCCAGTTTCTCTAAAATATGCACTTACCAATCCGGATTCAACACATAAATTAGCATTATTACAGATCTTAAGTTCTAAGTTAAATAATCTTACCATTACGGATTCATATATCAAACTCATTTATCTTCCACCATTCTGAACCTATTGAAATAAACATTCACAGATTTTAACTACCAATTCGGATTCATCAAATCAATGAAAATTGATTAAAATAGAACAGAACATGTGTACGTATTTATGGGCTGATTGCAATCAAAGTTTATCTTGGTAGATCTCCCCTTAACTTGCATTCAAACCAGCAACAACAGATAATTTCAGAGAAGATAAAACTGAAGTATATTTGTATGTATTTATGAACTGATTACAATTAAAGTTTATCTTGGTAGATCTCCCCTTAACTTGTACTCTATTCAGCAACAACAAATAAAATCAGAGAAAATACAACTGAGTATATGCATAATACAATCCATACAAAATATTCACATGAATTACTGGGGAATTAAGACATCCCTTAACAAGACATAAAATTACTCACTCATATTTGAAATAAAGACTGAATTAAATAGAGAGAAATTGATATTACCCATTTGAATCTGAAAATAAAATTCTTACAACAATAAAATTGATGTTCTTCCCGTTCAATCTGTTCTCAAAACTTCAAAAAATAAATAATAACCTTCAACTATCTCTGATTATTCCTCTTAGAATTAAAAATAACAGCAGCTTAAATTCAATCCAAACTTATATAAAAATCCTAACTTAAGTTGCAGAGAAAATAAATTTTCTTTTTGTTTCCAGGCAAAATCCATCGACCCCTTTTCTGTCTAATTTCAGTCTCTAAATAACCGTTCAAAGTTCAAAGTCAAAAGGTGGCCTTCAAAGTCTTTGATTTTGTGCAGATTTGGTTCACAAATAGGTTACACGGCGGTATGAGAGTCTCTCACCGCCGTGTAACTTGCCTCTGGTCAACAATCTTGACATTTTGCTCCCCTTGTCCAGTGCCGCAATTTCTGGAATTTTTACGCCTCACACGGCGGTATGAGACTTCCATACCGCCGTGTAACACTTTACGTATGTGATGATTCTCGTGGTACACGGCGGTATGGATGTTCCTTACCGCCGTGTGCTGCCCTTCTGATGCTCTCTTTTATTTTCGTTTCACACGGCGGTGAGGAATAACCTTACCGCCGTGTAAGCTACCTAAAAATGCCAAAATTAACATAAATCTTCATTTAGTGCAGCAACTAACATCAAATGACATTTTATCAAAAATTAACATAAATAACAGCTTTTAGACTAAGAAATAATCTCTAAATTCACATCAAAACATTAATTAATTTAAACTTATCAAAATACCCCACACTTAGCTTTTGCTCGCCCTCGAGTAAAATAACTCTTCAATTCCAGCCATCTCAATTTTCAAGCAGGAAAATGGAATTTCAGAATACCAAGCAAACACTTAGTAAATTCCACTTTAGAGTAATTCTTACTCAAACAAGTTTCAAAGGAAGAAAATACAATCGAATTTCTGATGTGTGTGTGCAAAGGCCAAAACCAATGTTTTAATATTTTTCAAAACTAAAAACTTTCAGCATCAATCAATCAAGAGCAGATTAAATCAGTACATAAATGTACTTCTGGTTTCTCACTTGAAACTCTAGAAACACCATATGCCTCTCCTTTAGTACCGGAACCCGAAGGTCATCTCCACTGAACAAATTAAAACATAAACATGATCATTAGGTCTTAAGCAGGTTGTAATGTACGGTTCAATTGTTGATGGCTAACAAGAAAAGTTTAGGAAATCAAATGAAGATTCAGCCACTCTACCAACTAACACTGCTACCCAAAAAAAATTTTCCATCACCTGCTTCCACTTCAACAACAATTTCCAAGACTTAGCTATTTTCCCAAATATGAAAAATTCTTATTACAAGAGAAATAATACGATACAATTTCTTTCTCAGTCCCTATTATACCCCAATATTGTCTTCTAATAGAGGATACCACACACTTGAATTTTGCTATACTCAGAATTAAATATTTTATATATATATATATATATACATTTTTTTATTTTTTTATTTTATTTTATTTTATTTTATTTTATTTTAAATTAAATAGAGAATTGTACTTAGTGGGATACTTATATCCTCTATTTTCTTGCAACTTACTTGTCAAGCAATATCCTAAAATTCTTTAATTTTTCTTGCCCACTTATTTAATACTAAACACCCTATTTCAACTTTCAATGTCTTCTCAACCCAATCCTAGAGTGGCCAATTCTTAGAAGGGATAGGCAAAAGCATTTAAGTTAAATGGCATATTAAGTGTATAACAAGAAAAATTTCAGAGTACGCTTTTAGCGTACCAATTCAGCTCAATGGGGCTAGCAATGGAAAATTAATTCAATAGGTGGGAAAAAGTTGATTTTAAGTGGCTACTCCAAAGAATTAATGCCTAAATCATGTCAACATTTATGCCTTAATTGTTATATCGTTTCGAAGGGCAATGAGGAAGGTTCTAGTGTTCTAAAAATTTTCTGATCAAAAGATTTCATGCTGGTTTTTCTTTACTTGTAAAAGCTGGCATAAGTGCACAATTCATGGAAATTGCAATTGTATATTTCTAATTTGAAAATTGTTAAGAAAAATAACTTTAAGACAGAATCTTACTCTCTTGCAGACTAAGTGCTCTGAATGACCTTTTCAAGATTAACAATTGAGCTGGAATAACAACTTAAAAATTTGTTAAACTAAGCATGAGTCAAATTGATGAGCTCAAATCACAAAAACAATTAACTAAAGAAACCATTATCAAAAAGCAGAAAATATAACTTCTAAAATATAAAGGAAAAAGAAATAACAATATTAAGCTTTGATAAAATTAAACTTACTCAAAAGAAATACTAAAATTAAGCTTACTAAAGTACTGCAGGGTTAGTCACATCCAAGTTACACAAACTAGTGACCCCACACTTAAAAGCTTGCTGTCCCCAGCAAGTAATTCAGTCAATCACAAATAACGAAAGTATCAAAATAAAAGATCAGAGAACTCCCAGAAAATTCAGTCCTGTGGAGGTGGTGGTGGAGGGAAACGATCCCTCATGGTCTGGTAAAACTGCTCCTGCTCCTGCCGAGAGATATATATGGAATGCTCCAGCCTTGACAGACTCTGTGCTTGCAAAGCTAACTGCTGCTCATGCATATCTAAGCGTCCCATAAGCTGAACATGTTCAGCATGAGTATCCTCCATGAAGCTCTCCCACTGGTCTAAGCGAGAATTGATCTGAGCCTGTCCAGTCTGCAAAGCCTCGAACTGGGCAGTAAACTGAGAGAAGTCATAGGCTGGAGCGGGTCCTGCAGCAGCTGCTCCTGCAACCTCCTCTGGTTGCTCATCCTCATCTTCAGCCCCTTCCACTGGCAACTGTACTCGACCCCTTTCAATGAGGCGCAAGTATTCTTCCCTTGTGGACAATCTGACTTGTTCATGAAACTGATGATCATCCACAATGATCCTCAAATTCTTCAGCATCTTGAAGTCTATGAAATTACTATCTCCTAAATCAGGTCCCAATGAGCTAAGGCCTATTCTCTTAGCCAATACTGTGACCACCCATCCGATCGCTATCTTCTTTACTTTCCTGGGATTAGCCTGCAAGTCCTCAAATTTTTTCCATAAGAAATAAGCTCCATTTAACCGGATCTGGTTGATCATGCAATGTAAAAATAATGCCTCAGCCTGGTTCACCACGCCAGCAGCTTCAATGTGTCCATAAAAAGAAAGGAAAAAAAATCGATGCAAGATCCTCAAAGCATGATCTCTAAGGTGATGCGCCTTTGATTGCCCAGTGACATATCGGGTAGCCGTGATTGGATCTCGAATTGTTTCCTAAATAGTTTATTTATCCAAATCTGGCACATAGCGAGCTCCATCCAATGGAAAACCCAATGCATCTGCGAATTCATTGAAGGTCAGTGTGTGTTTCCTCTTGTTTAACCAAAATGTTACCTCTCCGGGATCTTCCTCATCATCATTATCAATCTTGCAATCTATGGTTGCAAGGAAATCCCTTGTCAACTTCGGGTGAACTCGCTCCCTTTTCTGAAAGAAATCCGTCCATCCTATCCCCTCAATCAACTCATTGATTTCGTCACGTATGCCCAAGCTCTGTAGTGAATCAAAATCAAGAAATGTAGATGGTAGGAAGGTTGCCGCTGTTAGACATTCGTATGCGGTGTGGCATCTGGTTGGGACCCATGAGGGTATGGAGCTATCCCGAGAAGACGATGCCTGATCTGTTCTAGATCTTTTTGGAGCCACTGCATCAATAAATAAACACAATTAGAGAGAGGAGAACAATGGCTTACATTTGCAACAAAATAGTACGCGAGCCGTAATTGAGCTTAAAACAATTTGCAGATCAATGAGACAGCAATGCTATAATGATAAACTTTAACAATGACACAGGCTAGCAATTCTGATAACACCCCCTAGTTCCCTTAGCAGCAAATGCACAAAAGAAATAGATTGTAAAAAATTACAGCATTCTCACCGAATTGTCATACTGCCATAATGTTTACATGCTTAAATGCCTACTCAACCGTTAATAACAGCTCGCGACAAACATAATTCAAAGTATTTGGAAATCCAAAAGAAAACTATGTTTGACAGCAACTATATGACAGAGAAGGGTTAATGAACACTCATTTAGGCATTTTGTCAAATACTTGGTGAGCACCACTTTTTGTATATAGAAACAGAATCTCTCATGCAATTGTTAACCCCAATTTTTCCAATTAGCATCAAACAACCCACCAAGTAAGCAAGGCAATATAATTCAAGGGAATAAAACACAAATTCAGACACCAATTAAGGACATAAATCAAAAGAATGCCTCATACATCCCCCCCCCCCAATTAACGGAATAAAACAAAATTTAAAGGAATACAACACCAAATCAGCCTCCAATTGAAAATTAAAACACAAAATCCAGCCATGACTTAAAGATTAAAGCATACAATTCACGCATTGCTTGAAGAAAGAAAGAATTAAGAGGAAGGAAATTGAAAAATACATAAACCCTAGAACAACAGAGAACAAAATTAAAAAGAAAAGAGAGAAAGAAAACTTACTTGATTTGAAGAATGCTGATTAGATGTGCAAAAGATACTCTGGAATTGTGTTTAAACCAAATGAGAAAGAAGAAATTTCAAAAATTGTGGGTATCGGGTAGAGAGAGGCGAGAGAGGGAAATTTTAAAAGAAAACTGACGACAGGGGGGTTTTTAAAATAGGGTTTAACTTGTTACACGGCGGTATGAGACTTCCATACCGCCGTGTACAACATGACTGCATATGGAGATTTTTAATTCAACTTCTTACACGGCGGTATGCTAATTCAATACCGCCGTGTAACAGCGCCACTGGAACTTCGTTATCTTAAATCCCGATATACACGGCGGTATGACGATTCCTCACCGCCGTGTAAAACGCCACTGTCCCAGTTATGAAAATGCTCGTTTCACACGGCGGTATGATGGTTCCTCACCGCCGTGTAAAACGAGTTTTTGAGAAAAACTAACCCTTTATATAAGCAATAATTACACCAAGTACTCCAAAACATTTTTTACATTATGTTCAAAAATCAACAGACCACTAAATAAAAATACAAATGACCTACAAACTAAAAATAACCAGTCTTAATAAATTAAAACAAAAGAGAATAAGAATAGAAATTATTTTAGTTCTGATTTTTAGTCTCAGCTAGACTTTGAACTCACCTTATTCGTCGTCCAATAAAATAGCCACTGCTGCACCTTCAGCGTGGTTTTCAAAATAAGGTTTTAGACGGTGACCATTTACCTTAAATTCCGTGCTCCCAGGTTGCTTCCTGATGGTAACAGTTCCGAACTTTTCGACCGCCACGACTTCAAAAGGACCTGTCCACCTTGATTTTAATTTTCCAGGGAACAATCGCAACCTGCTGTCATATAACAAAACTTTCATTCCTGGAACAAATTCTTTTCTTACTATCCTTTGATCATGCCATTTTTTTTGTGTTGCTCTTGTACTTATCAGCATTATTATATGCCCAAAATCTGAACTCCTCCAATTCATTCAGCTGTAGGGACCTGCATTTTCCTAAACCTTCAAGATCAAAGTTCAAAAATTTTGTAGCCCAATATGCCTTATGTTCTAACTCGACCGGAAGATGACATGACTTTCCAAACATCAGCCTAAATGGGGACATTCCAATGGGTGTCGTAAAAGTTGTTCTATAAGCCCAAAGAGCATCATCTAGCTTAAGGGACCAATCCTTCCTAGATACACTGACTGTTTTCTCTAAAATAGCTTTCAACTCTCTATTGGATACCTCAACTTGTCCATTGGCCTGAGCATGATAAGGGGTTGTAACCTTATGTCTAACACCAAACTTTTTCAATAAAGCTTTAAATTGATGGTTCACAAAATGTTTACCACCGTCGCTAATGATCGCTCTCGGGGTTCCATATCGAGTAAATATATTCTTCCTCAAAAATTTAAGCACAACTTTGGCATCACAGGTTTTAGTGGCCACAGCCTCTACCCACTTACTTACGTAATCAACGGCCACTAAAATATATTCACAACCATAGGAAACCGGAAAGGGTCCCATAAAGTCAATTCCCCATACATCAAAAAGCTCTACCTCAAGCATATTGGTCAAAGGCATCTCATCTCTCTTTGATATATTCCCTACTCTCTGGCATCTATCACAAGCTTTCACATAAGATTGAATGTCTTTAAACATTGTAGGCCAATAGAACCCAGAAGATAAAATTTTCATTACCGTTCTGTTTGGTTCATGATGTCCACCAGCTTCTCCACTATGACAGGCTGTGATAATCTCACCCTTCTCCTCATCTGGAATACATCTTCTCAGCACTTGATCTGCACACAAACGAAATAGATAAGGATCATCCCAAATATAATGCTTTGCATCAGCCTTTAACTTCTTTCTCTGCTGCCATGTGAAATCCTTTGGCATAAATCCCCCTGCGAGAAAATTAGCTAAATTAGCAAACCAAGGAACAGAAATCTCATTTTCAAACAAAGCACAAATATGTTCATCAGGGAATAAATCTGAAATCTCCCCTTTCTCAATATGAGAATTTTCCAGTCTTGACAAATGGTCTGCTACAAAGTTTTCTGCTCCCTTCTTATCTTTAATTTCCAGGTCGAATTCTTGCAGTAGAAGTACCCATCTGATCAGTCTTGGTTTGGATTCCTTCTTTGCAAATAGGTGTCTCAAGGCAGCATGGTCAAACCACACCACAATTCTTGCTCCCAACAAATATGGCCTGAATTTTTCGAATGCATACACGATTGCAAGAAGTTCCTTCTCCGTTGTGGTGTAATTCATTTGAGCTCCTGTCAAAATGTGACTTGCATAATAAACCGCACAAAATACTCTCTCTTCGCTGCCCAAGCACTGCACCAACTGCAAAATCACTAGCATCTCACATTAATTCAAAAGGCAAATTCCAATCCGGAGAAATAATCACCGGGACTGAAATGAGCCTCTGTTTCAAAGTCTGAAAAGCCAGCATACATTCATCGTCAAAATTAAAAAGAGCATCTTTCATCAACAAATTGGATAAAGGTTTAGCAATTTTTGAAAAATCTTTGATAAACCGGCGGTAAAATCCTGCATGTCCCAAGAAACTTCTAATGCCTTTCACACTAGTTGGGGGTGGTAACTTTTCTATCACCTCTACCTTGGCTTTGTCAACCTCTATCCCCTTCTCAGAAATTTTGTGGCCAAGTACAACGCCTTCCCTTACCATGAAATGGCATTTTTCCCAATTTAGCACCAAGTTGGTCTCCTTACACCTTTCTAACACCAAATCTAAATGCCTAAGGCAGCTCTCAAAATCACTCCCATAAATGGTAAAGTCGTCCATGAACACCTCCATAAATTTCTCTATGAAGTCATGAAAAATTGCCATCATACACCGCTGAAATGTAGCCGGTGCGTTGCACAGCCCGAAGGGCATTCTCCTGTATGCAAAGGTGCCATAAGGACAGGTAAATGTTGTCTTTTCTTGATCTTCTGGAGCTATGGGTATTTGCATGTAACCTGAATATCCATCTAAAAAATAATAGAATCCATTTCCTGCCAATCTTTCCAACATTTGGTCAATGAAAGGTAAAGGAAAATGATCCTTTCTGGTTGCATTATTTAACCTCCTATAGTCTATGCACACTCTCCATCCTGTCACTGTGCATGTGGGAATTAATTCATTTTTTTCATTGGCTACTACAGTCATCCCTCCTTTCTTTGGTACACATTGGACTGGACTTATCCAATTGCTATCAGAAATGGGATAGATAATACCTGCATCAAGGAGCTTGAGTACCTCCTTTTTCACCACTTCTTGCATTGCTGGATTTAATCGCCTTTGGGGTTGCACCACCGGTTTGAAATCAGTTTCCATAGGTATCCGGTGTGTACAATAGCTGGGACTGATTCCTTTTAAATCTGAAGTTGACCAGCCAATTGCTCCTTTATGCTTCTTGAGTACTTCAATAAGCATTTCTTCTTCCAAACCTGTCAATAAAGATGAAATAATTACTGGTTTTGCATTATCTTCTAAAAATATATATTTTAAATGTGAAGGAAGAGGGTTAAGTTCAGAATGTGTATCCCCCTTTCTTAGGTTCAGTCCTTCTTCCTGCGTGTTTTCTTCTTCACTTTCTTGCTCCACAGCTGCAATCACTTCCTCATCTTCAAATTTTTCATTCTCCAAAGAATGCAGTAAATCCTCATTCATCGGATCAGCTTCTAACATTTCCTCTTGCATTTCTTCTATACACTTGTCTATTGTATTCACAAAGTAAGCAGATTCTTCTATATCATCTGATGGGTACCTTTGCGCTTTGTTCATATCAACAACTAATTTTTCATCATTGAATCTCAGGGTAACGGTTTGCCCATTCACATCAATCAAAGCTTTTGCTGTGTTTAAAAATGGTCTCCCCACAATAAGTGGTACTTTCCTATCCTCTTCCATTTCCATCACCACAAAGTCTACTGGAAAAATAAATTTCCCCACTTTCACTAACAGGTCCTCTATCACTCCCTTGGGTCGCCTCACCGACCTATCCGCAAGTTGGAGTCTCATTCTCGTCTCCTTAAGATCACCAAGATTCAGCTTCCTGCAAATTGAATAAGGCATTAGATTTATGCTTGCACCTAAATCACACAAAGCATTACCATAAAAATTTTCACCAATAGCACAAGGTACAGTGAAGCTACCTGGATCTTCCAATTTCTCAGGGATATTGTTCATGATTATAGCACTGCAATTTTTTGTTAGTTGAACAGTTCCATGCCCTTCTAATTTCTTTTTATTAGAACATAGTTCTTTCATAAATTTAGCATAGTTGGGCATATGAGCTAAAGCTTCAGCAAATGGTAAATTAATGTGTAATTTTTTAAACATTTCTATAAACCTAGCTTTTTGCTCATTTTTCTTTTCTTGTCTAGCAACAGCAGGAAATGGCAGTCTATTTATATCAAGATCCTCTACCCTTGGATTCACTATACTTTTACCTTTGTCCTTTTTAGGAGCATTTTCATTCATTTCTAAATTAGAGTTAGAATTACTTACAGCCCGTGTTGGCTCCTCGTTTTCTGATGAAGAATTTTTACCTTGATCTTCTCTTTGTGCAACATCCTTTCCACTTCGCAGTGTAATTGCTTTTGCTTCCTCTTTTGGATTCCGATCCACATTTGATGGAAATGTTCCTGGTTGCCTTTGGGATACAGAGTTTGCAAGCTGACCTAACTGAGTTTCCAGATTTCTCATAGAAGCATCTTGGTTTCGGTTCCACTGCTCTTGAGATTTCCACCTAGCTTCTTGATTTGTCATGAATTGCTGCTGACTGTTTACGAAGCTAGCCACCATATCCTCAAGGTTTGGCTTTTTCTCTTGCATAGGTGGGTATCCCGGTGGATGGTATGTTTGAGCTTGTGGTTGATTGAAGTTTTGTCCATGGTTGTGATGGGGTGGATATGGCATTTGGTATTGGTTGGATGTTTGGGGTTGGTATGAATGTCCTTGATTGTGCTGAGTACTTTGGTTGAAAGGTGGTCTTGTTGGTGGTTGTGAGGATGAGGCATTCTGATTTCCATCTTTCCAAGAAAAATTCGGGTGATTTCTCCAGCCCGGGTTGTATGAGTTACTATAGGGGTCACTCCTTCGATAATCCCCTACAACATTAACATTTCCCATTGCTGCACTCTCTTGAGCATATTGCCCACTTTCATACCACTCATCTTCTTGAGAAACAGAGGCTACATTTTTCATTCTTAAGTTTTTCATCTCGTTCTGCATTGACTCCACCTGTGCCCTCAGCATTGACACTTCATCTACACTATGTATTCCTTGTCTTCTTGGAACTGATCTAGGATTAGCCCACTGAGCGTCATTTGCTGCCATTTTATCCAGCAGCTGGAATGCTTCTTCTGGTATTCTATTCATAAAAGAACCTCCTGATGATGCATCCAGCAAAGATTTTGTTTGTGGTGAAATACCAGAATAAAATTGTTGCATCAGATGATAAATTGGTATTTCATGATGCGGACAGCTTCTTAACAATCTTCTGAATCTCTTCCAAGCCTCATAAAAAGGCTCATCACTCAATTGGCTAAATTGAAAAATGCTGTTGCGAATATTTGCTGTTTTTTTAGGTGGGAAAAATCTCATCAGAAACCTTTCTTGCAATTGATCCCAAGATGTAATTGACTGTCTTGGTAATATTTGCAACCACTCTCTTGCCTTTCCAATCAAGGTGAAAGGAAATAGTTTCAGTCTTACAGCATCAGGTGTCACTCCAGGAATCTGCACTGTGTCACTAATCTCCAAAAATAAATCCAGGTGTTGTGCAGGATCTTCCACTTCTGTTCCAGAAAATTGATTTCTTTGCACCATGTTGATAGTTGCTGGTTTCAGTTCAAATTGTACTCCTCTTGGCAGCACAATTGTCCTATGGTCTTCAGTCCATCTTGGCACAGCATAGTCCCTTATCGTTCGCTGCCTAGGGACTTCTCCTCCATAATTTCTTGGTACCTCTTCTTGTGCCCTTGGCACGTGTTCGTTCTCGAGAGGAATTTGCGTCAACACAGGAGAGCCAACAGAGACAACAACATGGAAAATGATCCTTCTGAAATTATCTGTTGTTGCTGGTTTGAATGCAAGTTAAGGGAGATCTACCAAGATAAACTTTGATTGCAATCAGCCCATAAATACGTACACATGTTCTGTTCTATTTTAATCAATTTTCATTGATTTGATGAATCCGAATTGGTAGTTAAAATATGTGAATGTTTATTTCAATAGGTTCAGAATGGTGGAAGATAAATGAGTTTGATATATGAATCCGTAATGGTAAGATTATTTAACTTAGAACTTAAGATCTGTAATAATGCTAATTTATGTGCTGAATCCGGATTGGTAAGTGCATATTTTAGAGAAGCTGGATCCGAAAGGCAAGCTATGGTATAAGCAAGATTATTCACTGATTGTATATGAAATTGTTGAATCAAGTATTCACATGATATTATTGGGGAGAATGGGTATTCCTTAGCAAGATCTAAAATTACTCACTCATATTTGAAATAAAGACTGAATTAAATAGAGAGAAATTGATATTACCCATTTGAATCTGAAAATAAAATTCTTACAACAATAAAATTGATGTTCTTCCCGTTCAATCTGTTCTCAAAACTTCAAAAAATAAATAATAACCTTCAACTATCTCTGATTATTCCTCTCAGAATTAAAAATAACAGCAGCTTAAATTCAATCCAAACTTATATAAAAATCCTAACTTAAGTTGCAGAGAAAATAAATTTTCTTTTTGTTTCCAGGCAAAATCCATCGACCCCTTTTCTGTCTAATTTCAGTCTCTAAATAACCGTTCAAAGTTCAAAGTCAAAAGGTGGCCTTCAAAGTCTTTGATTTTGTGCAGATTTGGTTCGCAAATAGGTTACACGGCGGTATGAGAGTCTCTCACCGCCGTGTAACTTGCCTCTGGTCAACAATCTTGACATTTTGCTCCCCTTGTCCAGTGCCGCAATTTCTGGAATTTTTACGCCTCACACGGCGGTATGAGACTTCCATACCGCCGTGTAACACCTTACGTATGTGATGATTCTCGTGGTACACGGCGGTATGGATGTTCCTTACCGCCGTGTGCTGCCCTTCTGATGCTCTCTTTTATTTTCGTTTCACACGGCGGTGAGGAATAACCTTACCGCCGTGTAAGCTACCTAAAAATGCCAAAATTAACATAAATCTTCATTTAGTGCAGCAACTAACATCAAATGACATTTTATCAAAAATTAACATAAATAACAGCTTTTAGACTAAGAAATAATCTCTAAATTCACATCAAAATATTAATTAATTTAAACTTATCACATGTCATGTTGTAATTGTGACACGTGGCAGGACAAGTGGGAGACGCGCGTGGTGTGCGTGATGGCGCGTGAGGGCATTATCCCTCCCTTTGGCGGCACATGTAGGCGTGTGCGGCCTTCTCCGGCCACCGAATCAGTTTCGATATTTTATAAAACCATTTTTCAAAATATTTCTAATTTTTTGGTTATTTTTCTAAAATTTTTTGATGATCTGAAAATAAAATCTTATTTTTAAATTATTAAAAATATTATAAAATTGTGAAAAATGTGTTTTCTGCCTTTAATTAATTTTGAAAATTATTCTTAGAAAGATTTTATGGATCTGTCCTTATTGTTGATTGAAATGTGTTTCAATCATATGAATTTATACATGAGTGTATTAACTACATTTTATTTCTGTGATGTGTTATAGAAATGGTGATGATAAGGACTCCTATGGTTCCTCGTACCACCCAGGGTATTACTAGGATGAATGCAAATGTGCATGAAATCCGAAATATCAGGATGCGCAAGAATATCCGAGCTGATGACCTTGATGTAATAGTGCATCATATCGTATTTATGAATGAACAGATGCAAGAGAGCATCTGGATAGGTGGTTTGGGTAGAGGAAGAGATAATACTAATAATTAAGGTGATGATCGACTCTCTTGAGCATCATCCAGTTCTGAGGAACTTGATGATACATGTGTGGGACTCAGGAGTTGGATCTTATAAACAGGCTATTATCCAGTTTATCTTGAAGGCTGCTAAAAAAGGAGTGTACAGGTCGGACACTAAATCTGTGATGACCTTGAGAAGTGGACGTAATGCGAATCGTCCATGGCTTCGTGAGTGGTCTAGAGGTATGGGACTCAGGAGTTGGATCTTATAAACAGGCTATTATCCAGTTTATCTTGAAGGCTGCTAAAAAAGGAGTGTACAGGTCGGACACTAAATCTGTGATGACCTTGAGAAGTGGACGTAATGCGAATCGTCCATGGCTTCGTGAGTGGTCTAGAGGTATCCTTCTCCGTTGTTCAAGGGGGTCGTCATGTCAACCCCAGTCCATATGAAGATTTTGTGTAATTTTCACTTATTATCTAGTTGACATGTGTATCAAAGGTTTATGAAGTTAGCTTTTTATTTTATTTTATTTTTAATAAGACTTATGTTTCTTATTACTTTTTGACATGAGTGTCATATTTTGGATTATTAGATTTTGAATATTTGTTGAATGAATGCGTTTATTTATTATGTTGGCTTTTAATTTTATAATAAATGTATTTATTTAACTGTTAATTGTCTTGCATTATTTTATGAGTAAAATAATTACATGCTTATTAAGTAGAGACTTAATAAAATTAAACCAATATGATTCTCCTCTTGAGTTCGAGAACTTAACAATCCAATAATTTAGATTTACTATGTATAAAATTTTAACTTGTAAGAATTGATATTAGGACTTAGAGGGTAATTGGATACTCTTAGTAGCTTTTTCGAATTGAAGCCTAATAGAAAACTTTATTAAGTTTTTATTTCATATGCATAGTAAATAGCATGTATTGCCTAATCTCCTTTAATTTCGTGCAATTTTTGTTCCATTAGAGATCTAAGGATCCAAATGGCTACTGCTTCCAAATCCATTAGAGCCGAGTTGAATAAAGACTTGAAATTGAATGGCGAAAATTATAAAATCTGCAGTATGAAAATCCAGTGTGTGCTTAAGGAACAGGAGGCTCTCAAAACCTTAAATTCGGTTATGGTTGAACCTGAGGATGGCAATACGGCCCAACATAGGCTGGATCGAGATGCCTATGTGGCATGGAAGAAAAATAGTTCCACTGCTCGGATCATCTTGATGAGTACGATGAAAGATGATCTCACTAAGCAATTTCACAAGTATCAAAATGCAATGGATTTGTGGATCACGTTGCGGGAGAAATTCGAAGGTGTGACTCTGACCAAACTCCGATCGCTGAAGATCAAATTTGATACCTATCAGAAAAAGCCTGATCACCCTATGCAGAAATATCTAAGAGAGATGGAGAATATGATTACCGAGCTTAGTGAATATGGTCATAAGTTGACCAACGAGCAGTAGGTTCAAGCTGTCATCCATTTCTTACCAAAAATTTGGGAGCATATGAAGATGCAACTGACTCACATGGACAACATTAAGACATTTGAGGATGTCGCTCATCACCTGGAGCTTGAAAAAAATAGACTGGCATCGATCAAGGTCAATGCCGAAATGCATGTAGCACAGTCCTGTTCTGGTGGGATGAGTTCAAACCAGAATAAGAAGAAAAGCTTCAAAGGTCAAGGTAAAGAACAAGCTAAGAAAAATAAGTGGCCAAAGAAAGAACATAATTCAAAGAGCTCCAAAGGCAAGAAGAAAGTGAACGTTTCAAGAGTGAAATATTTTAATTGCCAACAAAAAGGTCACTATGCAAAAGACTGCAGTGTGCCTAAGTAGATTCAGGAGCAACGGACCACATAACAAAGGATCGAGATACCTTTGTTGAATTTCGGTGAATACCCAGTGGAGCAAAATGGATTTATGTAAGAAACGATGCCAGAGTGGCAGTACAAGGGATTGGCACATGTAGATTAATCTTGCATAAAAGCCGAACCCTACTCCTACATAATGTGCTCTACGCCCCAGACATTCGAAGGAATTTAGTTTCTATTCTTATTTTAATAAATCTTGGTTTTGATTTATATTTTAAGGATAACAGTGTAAGCTTATATTTGGATGGTCTTTTTTTATGGTTATGGTTTCATTTCGAACAGTTTGATAGTTTTGGATATTGATCTTGACTTTATGAATAAAGCAAGTTTTTCCTTTATGTCTTCTACTTCACATAGTTATGAGAATCATGTGAAATTATGGCATGCTATTTTAAACCACATAAGGCAAGATCGAATGAGTCGGTTAGCCAAAACAAGTTTACTTAGTGATTTAAATAAGTTTGAATATTACCTACGTGTGAGCACTACTTAAAAGGAAAATTGGTTAGAAAACCGTTCGGAAAAGGAACTAGAGCCATAATTCCATTGCAATTAGTTCATTCTGACATATGTGGTCCGATGAATGTAAGGCCAAGGCATGGGGCCTATTATTTTATCACATTTATAAATGACTATACTGGGTATGGTTATATCTATTTGATTTCTCAGAAGTCAGAAGCATTGGGTTGTTTTAAGAGTTATATGAATTTTGTTGAGAATCAATTAGACAAAAAGATTAAAACTTTAAGGACTGACCGAAATCGAAAATATCTTTCAGATGAATTTAAAACTTTATGTGATGAAAAATGGATTGAGCATCAATTGTCCATTCCTAGAACTCCACAACAAAAATGGTGTTGCGAAAATGAGAAATAGGACTCTCTTTGAAATTGTTAGATCTATGATAGCAGAGCCAAATTTGCCAATTTTCTATTAGGGAGATGCTCTCTTAACTGCTACATATATTCTTAACCGCGTGCCCTCCAAATCTGTCACATCCATGCCTTATGAGATGTGGACTGGTCAACAACCTGATCTAAGCCATTTACGACCTTAGGTTTGTGCTGCTTATGTCCATGATACCTCAAGTAAATTTGGTAAATTGGGACTAAGAGGTAAAAAAAGTATTTTTGTGAGATATTCTGAAGTATCAAAATGATACGTTTTCATGGGTGAATAGGAAAATGGTACAGTGAGATGTCATATTCTTAGATGATGAATTTTCAAAATTGGGCAAAGTGAATCAAGATTTCACATTTTATTAAACGCAGGAAGAAGAAGAATCATCAGGATCGCTCCATCGAGTGGGAGGGAATTAGAGGAAGAGGGTCAAGACCTTCCTCCACCAAATGATCCGGATGTTCGAGACCTTGATTTCAGTGGGAGTATTCTTGACTCCAGTGGGAGTATGGAACAAGGCCCCAGTGGGAGCATTCCGAATTATGATGAATATATGTATGAGATATGTTTATCAAGATTCAGAATTGCGCAAATCTAAAAGGAGAAGTGTTCCTCGCCGATGATTTGAGATCGAAAGCTCGAATGAAACTCTTTTAGTTACCCTACAAGATGAGGAAGAGCCTAAAAATGTTCAAGAAGCTCTTTTATGCCCATCTAAAGAAAAATGGATTAGAGCAATGAAAGAAGAAATGGCATATATGAGATCAAATCACGTTTGGGAACTGGTTGATCTACTTGAAGGATGCAAACCAATTGGGAATAAGTGGATTCTCAAGGTGAAGTGAAAAGCTGATGGTAGTATCGAAAGATATAAAACTCGGCTAGTCGCTTAAAAATTTACACAACAGGAAGGGATTGACTACAAGAAGACTTTCTCACCTGTTGTAAGATTTACGTCATTAAGGTTAATTCTGGCTATAGTGGCAAGTTTAGACCTAGAGTTATATCAAATGTATGTAAAGACTGCTTTTCTTAATGGAGAATTGTATGAAGAAATTTACATGGATCAACCTATATGTTTCATTGAAAAAGGCAGCGAACATAAGGTTTGCAGATTGAAGAGATCGATCTATGGCCTCAAGCAGTTTGCAAGACAATGGTATTTAAGATTTCATGAGACAATCATTTCGAATGGGTTCAATATGATTGATCAAGACCATTGTGTCTATAATAAAAGCTCTGAAATTAATTTTGTCATTGTATGTAGACGACATATTAATAGCTGAAAATGACAAAAAAGTACGTAAATCAAATCAAATAATGGTTATCGTCCAACTTTCAGATGAAAGATATGGGTAATGCAGACTATATTCTTGGAGTTAAGATTTCAAGAGATCGTTCAATCTCTTTCTCAAAAGACATATATCAACAAAGTTCTTAAATGATTCCATATGCATAATTGTAAGCCCATGGATACCCAATTGCTAAGAATCAGTCTCTCAACAAAGATATGTGTCCTAAGATGCCAAATGAGATAGAACGTATGAAGAACGTTCCATATGCCAACGCCGTGGGTAGTCTTATGTATGCTATGTTGTGTACAAGACCTGATATATGTTATGCTGTGGGCATGGTAAGTAGATATCAATTTAACCCAGGCGAAACACATTGGAAGCAGTTAAGAGGATACTTAGATATCTAAAAGGTACAGCAGATTATTCTCTATGTTATCAAGACAAAGATTTGCATTTGAGAGGATATACAAATGCTGATTGGGCATGAGATGTGGATGATAGAAAATTCACTTCACGATTCATATTCTTGCTTGGCAAGGGTGCCATTTCATGGAGTAGCAAGAAACAAACCTGTGTAGCCTTATCAACGATGGAAGCTGAATTTGTCGCTTCTGCAGCTGCAGTACAAGAGGCAGTTTAGTTAAAACGGTTTATGGACCAACTAAGAGTAACTGTCTCGGAGGAACTAATGATAATAAAAAGAAAGAAAAAAAAAATTAAACTCCGTCAGTTGATGTAAAGTTAATAGACTCTCAGCTTAGATGCATACAGGAGGGAAAAGATTAGTCATGGCTTCCATTCCCCAATTCCAAAAAAATGAATCAGCTCCAAATCAAGCACTAACAGTTGCTATTTCTAGAATCTCATAAGCACTTCGTACTTCTGGCAAATTCAAGAAAATAAAACATATTAGTCAGAAGTAGCCATTGGAATCAAACATGTACAGTAACATTTAGATAAAAACCAAAGGGTTCTTTATGTCACATTCATTGTAAGCCACAAATTGAACCGAGATTCCTACACTAAAAAGCAAATTCAAGGTAGGAATAAAAATTATTTCCAAGAAATACTGCAGCTTATTTCTGTGGTAGTTCACCAATACATTGACACAACCAGCTTGTATTTTCCTGCTAGATGTAGAAGTCATGTTGGCTACGTTTCTAATACTTGGTTGAGTTAAAAGTGATAATTTTCTTGCAAAGGGAACTTACAACAGATAAACATATGTTTTTCCAATCCCCTTTCCAAAGTCGATATCAAGCATTCCGCTAAATGGCTTTAGTTTGGCCTTTTCTCCTAATTACAGTAAATTAACAATTGCTTGAGTTTCATTTAAAAAAGATCAACATACAGACAAGAATAATATATGCAAATTAGTAAATGCTGTTGAAAATGGACCTTTGTTATATGCAACTACTTCCTCTCCAAGAAGCAAGAAACTAGTGGCTAATATTGTTGGACCAGCCCCACCTGTCCCTAATGTGTAGTAAGAGAACCTAAAAAGAGTAAATTCAAGTGAATATCATGCAAGTAAACAGGATAAGGAGAAAGAAAATCGTTTAAACCTATGTTGTAACAGTTCTCCTGACATGCATAGTTATACTAAGTTCATATCAATTTTAGTTTATTTCAATTTAATTCAATTTGAAAAACACGACATATTCATATCCCAAGGATACCAGAAACGTCCAAAGCTTCATTTAAGGAAAATAATATGTGAAAATTGAGGATGCTGCTCATGGAGGTAAAGGTAAAGCATGCAGGAGAGCGGCTAGGAAGAAGTCCTTTCAGAATTAGAGCTGGTTTGCACCACTAAAAATCTAATTTTGTTGAGCCAGCAATCAGATATTGGAGATGTTGCTCGGTTGAAATTTTCATTTAGAAACTAATTAGTCTAAGACAAAAATAAGCACAAGGGTAGTGAAATGACTAGAAGTAATAAAATTGAGCATTGCAAAATGATTTATAAGGGATTTTGGGGAGTACAAACATTCCTGGACTTCAAGTACACAAAAGGGAAATGTTTTCGTGAGCCTTTCGGGCTTCCCCTTGCTTTCAGTTCTAGCAGCACGAACTAGATCTGCCGCTATCACTGCAACAATAGTGATCAAAATTAGCATGTATACTTATGCTAAAAGCACAACTATATTTACCAAGAAAGCACTAGTCTTACCACTGCTCACTCCTGGACAAATTCCAGCAGCTGTAATGACAGGAACATTAGCAGCTAAAGCTTTATCATTAAATGATTTTGCTCGAAAAGCATAGCTTGTATCATTACAAACATCAACATATGATGTCTACTAAAAGACAAAGACAGGGTCCTAAGATTAACCAAGGTTACATAAATTCCTAATATAAATAAAAAAAAATCAAAATTTAAAGTTGAATGGCAGCTTCAAGCACACTGCATTTTTCTGCTTGCTGAAAAGGTCCTGCAGCATGAACCACAAGATCCACATCTGCAGGGAAAATGATAATATAATCCACAATTTTGCATTCTTTTCAAATTAAAAATAAAAATGATAGCATCATATTTATCTTGATCATTTACAAAGATAATTTATATTTATATAGTTAAAGGAGGAAGAAGAAAAGTACTCACCTCTTAAAGCCGCTTCCAAAGAGCTCACATTGTCAATGTTGACCTCAAAGTAATCAGGATTCTCCCCCAATTTATCCACTATGGCTGTACCTTTTTCCTGACATTCGAAATAAAGTATTTAATTTCACCCAATATAACAAGAACCCAAATTTTTTTTTTCCCCCAAAAATATGATAATTACCTGTTTCGACCTCCAATAAAAATTTGAAGGTCTGGGCAAAGCTTAGAGAGAGCAATGGCGGTAGACCAGCCAACCCGATCCGCTCCACCCAATACAAGAACCCTCGAATTTGCAGTCTTTTTGGGAAGTTGAAGTCTGGTATTATCAAGGGCGGAGCCAGAGCCAGAAGTAAGAGGGTCACATATTATAATTTCATTTTAAAAAAATTAAAAATACATACAAATTATATTATAAAAGTATATTTTATTTAAAATTAAAAAAAAAAGATAATAATGAAAATAAAATAAAAATATAACTTTTACAATTATTTTCGACGCGATTTCATATTTTAAAACCGTTAACTTATTATAAATACTATCAAATACATCTTTTTCTATATAAATAATTAAACAATCATTCATTCAAACATCTCTCATTCGGTTACGCAACCGATTTTTGACAATTTTCATTACAGAAAATGCTTTCTCTACAGTCGCTATAACAACAAGTAAAACTAAAGCCAATTTAATAAGCAAATAAATCAATGCATAAACAATGTATTTTTTAGTTTCAACTAATTTTTGGGAAATGCTACCAATTCCCATCAAATTAAAAAAGTCTTCGCTATTCCGCATGTTGATTATATATGTTTCTAACTGATTATCAAGGACAATCAAATCAGTGGCTAATAAATCATGTGGATAAAATTTAGCAAATTGAATCAACCTTTGCTTGTCAAATGCAAAAAATGAGTTATCATGAGCTAAGCATGTTAAACAAAGAAGCAATTTCTTATTTGTCTCATTAAAACGATCATTCAGCTCCTGAAGTTGCATGTCCACAACAGTATAAAGCAAATCAATTCGATAATGATGCAAATTGGTAATCTCTTGAACTCTATGTCTTGATCGCCTATTGCAAAGAGACATCTCATCCATGTTTGGCACATCAATATCATGAGCAATACAAAACAAAGATACTTCAGATAATATAGTATCCCATCCACTATCTCTTAAATTTTGTAACAGTTGCTTTGAAATACTAACTAATTTCATGGCATCACGCCACATGAATGGTAGCGGCCATGCCACGTGTTAGTGACATGTTATCTGCATGCCATGTGGGCAAAAAGTGGCCCAATGAAGGGGCGACACGTGGATAAATGTGGTCATGCCACGTGTCATGCCAAGTGTAGGTGATGATGTGCCATCATCGACAAATGGCCCAATGGGATAATACCACGTGTATGCAAGGACTGGCCACATGGACAGTGATGTGTCAATATTTGACACGTGACCTAGTGTGTAGTGCCACGTGGCGGGAGATGTGTCACCAAGGTGCCACGTGGGCACCAGGTGGACCAACCAGACATAATCACGTGTCGTAACGGAGGTCTGACATGTCGACACGTGTGTGGACACATCAACCAACAGGTTAATGCCACATGGCAGGATAGAGGGATGCATGCGTGGTGGCGCGTGAGTGCGTTTGAACTCCACCGGCACGTGAGGTGCGTTGGTCCTTGTCCGGCCACCGAATAAACTCCAATTTTTTTCAAAAAAAAATTTAAATTATTTCTGATTTTTTGGTCATTTTTTCAAAATTTTTTTATGACCATAAAATTAAATTTTATTTTTAAAAATTTTCAAAAATATTATAAAAAAGGTGTAGAAAATATGTTTTTTACTTTCAAAATATTTTTAAAAATATTTTGAAAAATTTTGGAGGTTTTATTCTTGCTTATTGATTGAAATGTGTTTTAGTTATGTGAGTTTATACATAAATGTATAAAATTTTCTGTAATATGTTACAGAAATGTTGAATAAGGACACCGATTCTTCCTTAAACTATGCATATATTGCTTTGAAAAATAAAAGAGTGAAATTAATAAGCAACATTGTAATGCCCGAGAATGTGTCCTAGTAGTTTTGACCTAATTCGGGGGATGTGTGTGTAGTTGAATGTGTATTTTGGGACTTAATTGAATAGATGGAGGACTGGATTGAAAAGATTAGGTATAGTTTAGTGGCTGGAATGCAAATTTTTGCATGGTTAATTAAAGGTTGTTTAATTAAGTAAAGATTGAGTAGTTAATAATAAAATAAGCTTAAATAAAGGATGATGAAGGACAGGTGTTAAGGGAAGCTTTGTGTGGCTAATTGTGGGGTGGACAACTCACCATTTTGCATGATTTTGTTAAAGGGGAAGGTGGTGATTTCGGTGGGACTTCATTTACTCATTTCTGCATTTTGTTATGTCTTTCTTTTGTTCATTTGTGAGTGAGAGTGTGAGCTGAAGAGTGAGTTGGTTGCATGTTTTGAGTAGCTAAAAACAAGGATTAAGGTTCCAAATTTAGAAGGCAAGTGATTAAGTATATATATATATTCTCGTCATCTACTTCTTTCTTCCTAGTTTTGATTGGTTTGAATGGGATATTGTTGGATTGAGCTTAAACCTGTAAATTGAATTATTTTGGTAGTTGAGGAATTGAAAAGGGATAAAGGAAAGGCCAAAGTTGGAGAGGCGAGCACTCAACAAAAATAAGAGCTAAGACGACAAGGTTTGGGAACAAACCTTAGACTTGTATATTATGTAAATTATGTTTGTTGATTTGTTTGATCATGGTGTGTAATTGATGCATGGATATTTTGGTTGAGTATAAATGTTCATATAAGTGTGTATTGAAACTATAGTTTGAATTGGGAGAGTTGATTTGGCCAAATTGGCTATTTTCAAGCTTTACAAGCTTGATTGGGTAAATCTGTTTTTGGAAGTCTATACTGACCCCCGAGACTTGTTTATATTATAAGTTGAGTTTTACAACTCCAAAAAGGGTGAGACCAATTGGGTTAGAACCATAAGATCCGTATCTTTAAATGTTATAGAAATAGCTCTGGTGATTTGAGGACTCTAAGGTCATAAAAATTGGCCATAACCGTAGTGTCTCTGTTTGGGACGGGTTACCTGAACAGTATAAGTTGTTTAGCTCATATCTGAAGGTATAGATGTCTAATTGACCTGAAACTTGTCCCATTTGAAAGATAAGACATAGGGGAATAAATGTTAAGAAGGGACTTTTTCCTAAAATTGGGTGTAAGACATCGTTTTGGGCTGTACAAAATTGTGGTGATTTTTGCCCAGTGTCAGGTGGTGAAATAATCTGTCACACCCTTAGATGGTGAAATAATCTGTCACACCCTCACGTGGTGATTTCTGCCCAGTGTCACCACCTCAGGTGGTGAAATAGTCTGTCACTCAAAATATCACAGCCTTAGGTGGTGAAACATTCTGGTTGCTTTCTTTCAGCATTTAACACTCTTTTTGGATCTCTAAAGCTTCCAATGGATATTTCTTTTAACTCCTAACTCATTAATCATTGAAGATTAATAAAATTAACCTAAAATTCACCTAAAAATAAACCATAAAACTTATTAGTAAAAGTAACAATACATATAATTATGTGAAAAATAGTAATGGAATGATAAATATATGTGTTTGAGCTCGATGTTAAACTCAAGTGATGTGTATATGCCTATGACATGGTGATTCTTGAACTTAACTAAGTATGTAATTAATGACCATGAACACGTAAACTTGAAAAGTGTAATGTGTACGTAAGTGAAGAAAACAGTTGATGTGTTAAGTACATGTGTAAAAGAGAATGCGATCATGAATGGTATATGTGTTATGAAAATTGATCAATGTGAAATGGATAACATAATTAAATAGCTTAAGCCTGCGAGTCAAGTAGTGGATAGATAGGCATGCCTATAGGGTCAAAGTGCTGCAGCCCAATGCGTTTAATGTGTCTGATTCCTTGGGAATCACAATACGATTATAATGCGTATAATTCTTGCTGAATTTTATTTTATGTGGAATGATATTACTGTACCTGAGGGTACCAATGTATAAATGAGATTTTAAATGTGATTATAGTACCTCGGTGGTACCAATGCGAAACCCATTATCCGCGTCTTTGAATTGCAGGCAATTTAACGATAAAATGGAAATAATAATAATACAACCATTATGTATGTTATATTTTGGAATTATGAGATGGGTTGGTTAATGCTCTATTTGTATGAGAATGCTAAATAAATCATGACATGCCTAAAATGATACTTAATGTGATATGGTCATTTAAGTATGATCTCTTGCGTATAATGTATGATGTTCTATTTGTGTGATGTATTACTTGTTATGCGCATGTGTTCCCCACTAAGCGTTATCGCTTAGCACGGGTTTACCTTAATCTGTGTAGGTACGGAGTAAGGTGATCGAAGGACTCTCCCGCATAATAACGGTCAACATTAGGAGTGCTACCAGTGTAGGTTTTGGGGTTTGTGTTATGGAAATTGTGTATAACTATGTATAAGTTTGGTATAGCTAATGTGTATACGAGTATGTAAAGGCATGTAATAATATGATGACTAAGTATACTAACTTATGGGGTATGTATGTATGCTTAGTAAGTATATGTTTATAGTGAATGATCTATAAGTAATTGGCATGAAATGCATGATAATGTGAATGAGAAGTGAGAAATTTTATTGTTCAGGTTTCTATAAGAGTATGATGATAAGAAAGTGCATGTGTGTTGTTGTGTAACGGCCATTCTTGACTAGATTAGCTAAGCTAGTTTAACTGTTGGGAATGGGTGTCACAAGTTGTGGTATCAGAGCCTAGGTTTAATCTTTCTGGGCATCGGGTAGATAAGATGTGTATAGTTATGTTGACCTAATGCGGAAGTCCTTGTTTAATCTATGTAGTAACGATGGATCCTAATCGTCAGTCTGAAGAAGGAACTGCTGAAAGCATGAACCCTCAAGAAGCTGAGGTGACGAGGTCTGGACAGTCTGGGCCAGTTAGATACAGAAATGAGGTTCCAGTGGGGCCTATGGAAGCTATGATGAAAATGACCCAGGATATGGCAATGGTAATGGAGCGTATGATGGCACCAAAGGCTCCAATAGAGTCTTTGAGAAAGCATGGGGCTGAGGAATTTCATGGTACAAGATTAGATGAATCTGAAAAAGCAGAGTATTGGATTGAGAAGGTGGAGAGAATTATAAAAGAAATACGTTGTTCACAAGACCAGTGGGTTGAATGTGTGGTATCATTGCTTCAAGGCGCCGCGTATGATTGGTGGAAGTTAGTTTTGCAGAATCCGACGCTTCCTGAACAAGTGGATTGGGATTTCTTTGAAAAAGAATTTAAGAATAAGTTTATCACCAAGGCGTACCGAGAAGCGAATTGGAAGAAGTTTCTGAATTTGAGGCAGAGAACTATGACGGTGGCAGAATATGAGGCAGAATTCTGTCGTCTAAGCAAATATGCTCCAAAGGGGGTATTGACTAATGCATTTCGATGCCAACAGTTTGAAGAAGGGCTAATCGAGGAGATAAAAGCATTGCTGATTTCTTTAATAACAGAGCAGAATGTAAGTTATTATCGAATTGTTCAAGCGGCTTTGAGAGCTGAAAGGACTTTAGGAGCCCAGAGGGAATGGAGACAGAGAAGGAGTTCAAGCAGAGGTGGTTCCAATGTGGGTAAGAGACCACGAGATTCCATCATGGCACCACCAGCTGAATCTGGTATTAGTTTTGCAGTAAGAGGAAAGAAGCGGGAAAATCCCTCAGTATCTAGTCAAATCCGAGGAAAAGCTAGTGGCAGAAATGAGATACATGAGTGTTCTCACTGTGGGAAGAAACATCGAGGTGAATGTTGGAAGGTAACAGGTGCTTGTTTTAGATGTGGAAGCACAGAACATTTTCTTGCTAACTGTCCTAAAGCATATGAGGCTATGGGTAGTCAGCAAGAGCAAAGTAGGGGTGGTTCGAATTTGCCTCCAGTTAACAGAGGACGAGGCAGAGGACGTGGTAAAGGAAGTCAATCTAGAGGTGCAGTTGACTCTGAAACAGTGGACAGGCCAAGTGCAACACCCATTCGAGCTTACGCAATGAAGGCTCGGGAGGAGCAGGATGCACCGGAAGTGATAGCAGGTACTTTTCTACTTTACGATGTGGAAATGTTTGCTCTAATAGATCCTGGATCTACTCATTCATATATATGCTCTAAAAAAATAGGCGAAAAGATGCCTAAAGCGGAATGCTTAGCATATGATATATGTGTAACAAGTCCTTTAGGGAGTAATGTGAATGTGAGTAGAGTGTATAGAAATTGTGCATTAGAAGTTCAGGGTAGTGTGTTTCCAGTGGATTTGATTAAACTACCATTTGATGAGTTTGATTTGATATTGGGTATGGATTGGCTGACTAAGTATGATGTAGATGTTAAGTGTAAAAGGAAGATTGTGATACTTAATGATGATAAGGGGAATAAAGTGACAATAAAGGGAAAAGGTGCTAATTCACTTGTGAATGTAATATCTGCAATGCAAGCTTGTCGGTGTTTGAGAAAAGGGTATGAAGCCTACTTGGCTTTGGTATTGGATAGTAAAAGAGAGTTTGCAAAGATACAAGATATACCAGTAGTAAGAGAATTTCCTGATGTGTTTCCCGAGGAACTGAGTGGTGTGCCACCAGTAAGGAAGGTTGAGCTGTCTATTGATATAATACCTGGAACTGTACCAGTGTCTAAGGCACCTTACAGGATGGCTCCTACTGAATTGAAAGAGTTAAAGACACAGCTGCAAGAATTACTGGATAGAGGGTTCATTAGGCCTAGTGTTTCTCCTTGGGGAGCACTGGTCTTATTTGTTAAGAAGAAAGATGGCACCATGAAAATGTGTATAGATTACCGGCAGTTGAATAAGGTAACAATAAAGAATCGGTATCCTTTACCTCGGATTGAGAATTTATTTGATCAGTTAAGAGGAGCAGGTGTATTCTCGAAAATTGATTTGCGTTCTGGGTATTATCAGTTACAAGTAAAGAAAGAAGATATACCCAAAACTCCATTTAGGAATCGATATGGGCATTATGAGTTTCTGGTAATGCCTTTTGGGTTGACTAATGCGCCTGCTGCATTTATGGATTTAATGAATCGGGTGTTCAGACCGTATTTGGACCAATTTATAGTGGTATTCATTAATGACATTCAGGTCTATTCAAAGAATGAAAAGGAGCATGAGCAGCATTTAAGAATTGTGCTTCAAACTTTACGAGAACATCAGTTGTTTGCTAAACTGAGTAAATGCGAGTTCTGGTTGCGAGAGATATCCTTTCTAGGTCATGTGATATCTTCTGAAGGTATTAAGGTGGATCCGGCTAAAATAGAAGCGATTGTGAATTGGAAGCCACCTAAGAATATACTTGAGATTCGCAGTTTCTTAGGGTTGGCTGGATATTATAGAAGATTTGTGAAGGGATTTTCAGTGATAGCTTCTCCATTGACGAGATTGCTGCGAAAAGGAGTTAAGTACGAATGGTCAGAGAAGTGTCAGCAAAGTTTTGATCAGTTAAAGAGAATGCTAGTTGAAGCACCAATTCTTACACAACCTATGACTGGCAAAGAGTATGTTCTGTATACAGATGCTTCAGGAGTGGGTGTAGGTTGTGTTCTGATGCAAGATGGAAGAGTGGTAGCATATGCGTCCAGGCAGTTAAAACCGCATGAACAGAACTACCCAACCCATGATTTGGAGTTGGCAGCAGTAGTATTCGCTTTGAAGATTTGGCGACATTATTTGTATGGTGAGAAGTGTAGAATTTAAACCGATAGCAAAAGCCTGAAATATCTGCTTACTCAAAAGGAGTTGAATCTGAGACAGCGAAGATGGCTGGAGCTGTTTAAAGACTATGACTGTATTATGGATTACCACCCAGGAAAAGCTAATGTGGTAGCGGATGCATTGAGCAGGAAATCAGTTTCAGCACTACAGTTAAAGCAAATTAAGTGGAGATTTTCGGCGGATGGAGCTTTGGTAGCACAGTTGAAAGTGAGACCAGTCTTGAGAGATGAATTGTTAGTTGCACAGAGGAATGATGCAAGGTTACAACAGATTCTACAGTCAGTTGGTACTAGTGATAAGACTGACTATTCAGTTAATAAAAGTGGGGTGTTGTTGTACAAGAATAGAATATGTGTGGCAAATGATAAGGAGTTGAAGAAGAGATTGATGCACGAAGCTCATAATACAGTTTTCACTATGCACCCAGGTGGAAATAAAATGTACCAGGATTTAAAACAGCTATATTGGTGGCCAGGTATGAAGAAAGATATAGTGGAGTATGTATCCAAATGTTTGGTATGTCAACAAGTTAAAGCGGAACATCAAGTGCCACAAGGAATGTTGAATCCACTTCCTATTCCACAATGGAAATGGGACAACATCACGATGGATTTTGTTTCTGGTTTACCTTTGACTTTGAGGCAGCAAGATGCAGTGTGGGTTATAGTGGACAGATTTTCAAAGTCAGCTCATTTTATACCAGTTCGGATGGATTACTCGATGGAAAAATTAGCAGAATTGTATGTAAGGGAGATTGTTCGATTGCATGGGGTACCCTTATCCATTGTCTCTGATAGGGATCCCAGGTTTACTTCTATGTTTTGGAAGAGTTTGCAAGTTGCATTGGGTACGAGATTGCACTTCAGCACTGCTTTTCACCCGCAGACTGATGGGCAGTCAGAAAGAGTTATTCAAGTTTTAGAGGATTTGATGCGAGCTTGTGTTTTAGACTTTTCTAAGAGTTGGGATAAGTATCTTCCACTTATGGAATTTGCTTATAACAACAGCTATCAGACTAGTATTGGCATGGCGCCATATGAAGTATTGTATGGAAGAAAGTGTCGCACACCAGTTTGTTGGACAAAATTGAATGAGCACAACATTGTTGGGCCAGATTTAGTTCGTGATACAGAAGAGAAAGCAAGGCTTATTCAACAGAGATTAAAGGCAGCTAGTGATAGACAGAAGTCATATGCGGATTTAAAGCGAAGAGATATTGAATTTGAAGTAGGTGACAAGGTGTTTCTGAAAGTGTCTCCTTGGAGAAAAATGTTGATATTTGGTAAGAAAGGAAAATTAAGTCCAAGATTTATTGGGCCATATGAAGTTCTAGAAAGAGTGGGTCCTGTAGCATATTGCCTCCAGCATTAGCCAAGCTTCATGATGTATTTCATGTATCCATGTTGAGAAGGTATAGATCGGATGAATCTCACGTGTTACCTGTGCAAGAAGTAGAAGTTCAGTCGGACTTTACCTATGATGAGAAACCAAAAGCAATACTGGCAAAGGAGGTGAGGCAACTTCGGAACAAGCAAATACCACTGGTGAAGGTACTCTGGCAGCATCATGGGGTAGAAGAAGCAACATGGGAGCCGAAGCTGCTATGCGAGAGCAGCACCCTTATTTGTTTGACACAGGTATGAATTTCGAGGACGAAATTCTTTAAGGAGGGGAGAATTGTAATGCTCGAGAATGTGTCCTAGTAGTTTTGACCTAATTCGGGGGATGTGTGTGTAGTTGAATGTGTATTTTGGGACTTAATTGAATAGATGGAGGACTGGATTGAAAAGATTAGGTATAGTTTAGTGGCTGGAATGCAAATTTTTGCATGGTTAATTAAAGGTTGTTTAATTAAGTAAAGATTGAGTAGTTAATAATAAAATAAGCTTAAATAAAGGATGAGTGGAGGACAGGTGTTAAGGGAAGCTTTGTGTGGCTAATTGTGGGGTGGACAACTCACCATTTTGCATGATTTTGTTAAAGGGGAAGGTGGTGATTTCGATGGGACTTCATTTACTCATTTCTGCATTTTGTTATGTCTTTCTTTTGTTCATTTGTGAGTGAGAGTGTGAGCTGAAAAGTGAGTTGGTTGCATGTTTTGAGTAGCTAAAAACAAGGATTAAGGTTCCAAATTTAGAAGGTAAGTGATTAAGTATATATATATATTCTCATCATCTACTTCTTTCTTCCTAGTTTTGATTGGTTTGAATGGGATATTGTTGGATTGAGCTTAAACCTGTATATTGAATTATTTTGGTAGCTGAGGAATTGAAAAGGGATAAAGGAAAGGCCAAAGTTGGAGAGGCGAGCACTCACCAAAAATAAGAGCTAAGACGACAAGGTTTGGGAACAAACCTTAGACTTGTATATTATGTAAATTATGTTTGTTGATTTGTTTGATCATGGTGTGTAATTGATGCATGGATATTTTGGTTGAGTATAAATGTTCATATAAGTGTGTATTGAAACTATAGTTTGAATTGGGAGAGTTGATTTGGCCAAATTGGCTATTTTCAAGCTTTACAAGCTTGATTGGGTAAATATGTTTTTGGAAGTCTATACTGACCCCCGAGATTTGTTTATATTATAAGTTGAGTTTTACAACTCCAAAAAGGGTGAGACCAATTGGGTTAGAACCATAAGATCTGCGTCTTTAAATGTTGTAGAAATAGCTTTGTTGATTTGAGGACTCTAAGGTCATCAAAATTGGCCATAACCGTAGTGTCTCTGTTTGGGACGGGTTACCTGAACAGTATAAGTTGTTTAGCTCATATCTAAAGGTATAGATGTCTAATTGACCTGAAACTTGTCCCATTTGAAAGATAAGACATAGGGGAATAAATGTTAAGAAGGGACTTTTTCCTAAAATTGGGTGTAAGACATCATTTTGGGCTGTAAACAATTGTGGTGATTTTTGCCCAGTGTCACCACCTCAGGCGGTGAAATAATCTGTCACACCCTTAGATGGTGAAATAATCTGTCACACCCTCACGTGGTGATTTCTGCCCAGTGTCACCACCTCAGGTGGTGAAATAGTCTGTCACTCAAAATATCACAGCCTTAGATGGTGAAACATTCTGGTTGCTTTCTTTCAGCATTTAACACTCTTTTTGGATCTCTAAAGCTTCCAATGGATATTTCTTTTAACTCCTAACTCATTAATCATTGAAGATTAATAAAATTAACCTAAAATTCACCTAAAAATAAACCATAAAACTTATTAGCAAAAGTAACAATACATATAATTATGTGAAGAATAGTAATGGAATGATAAATATATGTGTTTGAGCTCGATGTTAAACTCAAGTGATGTGTATATGCCTATGACATGGTGATTCTTGAACTTAACTAAGTATGTAATTAATGACCATGAACACGTAAACTTGAAAAGTGTAATGTGTACGTAAGTGAAGTAAACAGTTGATGTGTTAAGTACATGTGTAAAAGAGAATGCGATCATGAATGGTATATGTGTTATGAAAATTGATCAATGTGAAATGGATAACATAATTAAATAGCTTAAGCCTGCGAGTCAAGTAGTGGATAGATAGGCATGCCTATAGGGTCAAAGTGCTGCAGCCCAATGCGTTTAATGTGTCTGATTCCTTGGGAATCATAATGCAATTATAATGCGTATAATTCTTGCTGAATTTTATTTTATGTGGAATGATATTACTGTACCTGAGGGTACCAATGTATAAATGAGATTTTAAATGTGATTATAGTACCTCGGTGGTACCAATGCGAAACCCATTATCCGCGTCTTTGAATTGCAGGCAATTTAACGATAAAATGGAAATAATAATAATACAACCATTATGTATGTTATATTTTGGAATTATGAGATGGGTTGGTTAATGCTCTATTTGTATGAGAATGATAAATAAATCATGACATGCCTAAAATGATACTTAATGTGATATGGTCATTTAAGTATGATCTCTTGCGTATAATGTATGATGTTCTATTTGTGTGATGTATTACTTGTTATGCGCATGTGTTCCCCACTAAGCGTTATCGCTTAGCACGAGTTTACCTTAATCCGTGTAGGTACGGAAGTAAGGTGATCGAAGGACTCTCCCGCATAATAACGGTCAACATTAGGAGTGCTACCAGTGTAGGTTTTGGGGTTTGTGTTATGGAAATTGTGTATAACTATGTATAAGTTTGGTATAGCTAATGTGTATACGAGTATGTAAAGGCATGTAATAATATGATGACTAAGTATACTAACTTATGGGGTATGTATGTATGCTTAGTAAGTATATGTTTATAGTGAATGATCTATAAGTAATTGGCATGAAATGCATGATAATGTGAATGCGAAGTGAGAAATTTTATTGTTCAGGTTTCTATAAGAGTATGATGATAAGAAAGTGCATGTGTGCTGTTGTGTAACGGCCATTCCTGACTAGATTAGCTAAGCTAGTTTAACTGTTGGGAATGGGTGTCACAAACATGCACTACAAAAAAAACTCAAAACAGCGACTACTAAATTTTAGTCGCTATTTAGTGACGGATTTGCGACTAAAATCACATTTGGTCGTCAAAATAATTTGTTCCAATCTGGTGGCTGTTTTAGCGACGGATTAGCGACTAAATGAAGAAAACCGTCGCTAAATTTTAGCGGGAACAGATGGCGCCATTTTTAGCGACTATATATTTTGTCGCTAAAAATGTACAATTTTTATTTTCTTCAAAATTATTTTGCGATGGAATTTTAGTCGCTAATTGACTTTTAAACTTAGCGACTAAATTGCGACTGAATTATTAGTCGCTAATTTTGGAAGCACATTCCTATTCATTCTTTTGTGACAAAATTAGTGACTAATTTTGTCTTGTCGCTAATTTAGTGATAATTATTTAAATGCATTTAGCGACGAAATTGGTTAGTCGCTATTATAGTCGCTATTTTCATTAAAAAATAAAATAAAATGTATCATTACCCTAAATCCCTAAGTCAGTCTCCTTTTCCTTATCATCTCTCTCACTCGACTCACCCTCTCTCTGTGGACTGAAGCCTTGTCCTGCCGCCTGTATATCCGTTGCCTGGCCCCCCTCGTTCTCTCTCTCCGTCGATCTCTCTCTGGCAGTCCAAGCAGGTTTGTATCTCTACCTAATTAAGATGGTTTGAGCTGTGGGTATTATTGGGTTAATTCAAATTCTAGATGGAGGCGATTTCTAATTCTATTCCTAGGGTTTGCAGTTCTTGTTTGCTTGTCCACATCATTTAGGGTTTTGCTCGTTTGGTCTCAGACTCTCAGGTACTCACTTGTGTACATATTTTGTTTCTCGCAGAAGATTGAAGTGTTGGGATTTAATTTTTATTTTCAAAATTTTCATACGATTTGATTTCAGTCTAGTTAGATGTTGTTTTCTTCCTCATTTTTATACTGTTCTGCATTCGCTAAACCGGAGTTGCTTTTGTTTCTGCCTTTTCCTCTAGATCTTTTTATCTTTCAGTCTTCTAGTTGGACTTCTCTGTTACATTTATGTATTTTTTATTTCTAATTCTTCATTTATGAGCATCTTCGGGATCTTTGTGTTTCGATGACCACCAGTGAAAGGATTGAAGCCAAAGGTCCTTCGTCAGGTTCAACTTCTGCTTCTCTTATCTTGTCTGTTTGTCTTTATTTTTTTCAATTTATTTTGTAATTGGTTAGTTGATTGTAATTTGCATATGAATTAATGGCTTTTACTGCAATTTAATTAAAACTGAGATGTGCATTTTGTGTTTCTAAAGGAGCTTTTTACACAATGATGGTGTTCTGATGATTGAATTGGCTGTGTACATAAGAAATATAATAAAGAAATGAGTTTTCAAGGTTTAGATTTTAAGTGATATTCCTTTTTCAATTATAGTACAGATGGAAAAGGAGGATGGTTAGTTCTGTTTTCAGTATGGCTTCAACTTGTACATTTCTGTTGATTTTTGGTTTAGTAGAATTTAAACTAGCTGAATAGGAAAGACCAACAGCTTTTGGACCAATACCATTTATGAAATTGATGTAATGTTATCTTAAGAGAGCATCCGTGTACATTAGTAGGTATTAGCTAATTAAATAGACATTTATTGTATTTAAATCCTACTGTTAATTTCTTACACGTAATTAGTTCTAAAGCTGGCAATTTTCTTGAAGTTAATATAGACTACCAATGCAATGGGTACGTTGGCAAGTTTCTTTCAAATTTGATTATGTGAATTTTTCAACTTTTGTTTCTGTTTTTTTGTTTCAAATTTAATTATAATTTACATAAAGATATTTCCTTCTCAATTATGTCAGTGCTTTACATATTAAAAATGGTGCAACTTATTTATTTTGCTAATTCTCATGTTACCAGCATGTACCACTTTTGACATTTGGTTTAATAAACAAACTCATACCTCAATTGCGCTGTCAAATGATAATTCAAACTCTTTAATGTAATAAACTTACCATCTTGTGCTAGTTGGTTTAATAAATGAGATTTATATTGAACTCTGTTTTGGATTATTCTTTGCTTTTTTGGTTGGAGTCAGTTGAGTATGATGATTGTGGTTTGCTTATGGTGTTGCTAATTATTGGGGAAGGGGAGTTGTGGACATGGATTATTTATTTATTTTTGGGGTTGCTCATCAGGTTTTGCATCAATCTAACTCTTGTTTTATGTTACTGCTAGGTAACTAGCAATGACACCAGCCTGGTGAAAGCCACTGGTGCCAATGTGTTATAGTGCCTTGGAGTCTCTTTTATTTATTTATTTATTTATTTTCTACAGCTGATTCACTTTTTTATTCGAACAACAGTGCCTTAGGGTCACAGTGATGCTAGTTTATAGTTAATTTACAATAATATGCAAGGCCTTATTGGAAATATTTGTAAGCAGCCTATTTGGTTTGTCCTATCTGTGTTGCTGACTTGTTAGTTTTGCCAATCTTCCCTCTTGTATGTTGCAGTGATGGTGAAATATTTATATCAGCAGATGACCTGCGAATCAATGTTTGGAACTTGGAAATTAGCAGCCAAAGTTTCAATATTGTTGATGTAAAACCTGCAAATATGGAGGATCTAATTGGTATTCATCTCAATCTCTTGTATTAGGTTTCATCTTGAAATACTATGTTAGAATGGTTGACTTGTCCATGAACAATCTTGGTGGATCCTGGTTTTGATATTGGGATTGATTTTCATGCCTATCTATCTGTTAATAATTTCCTCATTGTAATCAAATTACTTTGTAAAAAAAAAGTTTAGGCCCCCGATTAATCAAGTAGTGGAATATAATTTTTTGCAAAATCTATTTCAAATCTCAGAATTTTTAAAATTTGTTATGTTTGAATTTCTTCTACAATTTTTTTATTAGATAAAGATACCATTCTTTATAAATGTCACGTTATTGTGTACATTTCAATCATACTTAATAGAACACAATTTAGTTTTTAAATTTTTATAATTTTTCACGTTAGTTCTGTTTAAAAAAAAAAGTTTTAACGATTAAAACACGTGCTTATTAATTCCGTTAATGAGAAATTACGTATTAAGTAAATTTTTTAAGAGTAGAAAATTTTAAAAATTTAAGATATAAAAACGGATTTTGCCTAATATTTTTTTTTCCCTTAACTGAAATTGATGAAGTTATTGGGAGCAAAAGTCTTAGAATCAAATTATCCAGTGCCTTGTTATTTTACTTCACATGAACTCTTTGAATGTCACAAAATGAACAGATTTGCATTAAAAGAAAATGTTTGAATTGCAAATAGCATGGGATGATGCACAAAGGCTAGCGAAAAGACAGCTGGAGAGAGAGCAAGGACGAAATGATGCTGCAGATGATCTTCCTGAGCTATCTGAGGGAGAGAAAGGGACAGAAGTATATACAATATATAAGAAAAAGATTAGTTGAATTGTTAATTTGTATGATTAGCGATTTTAAGATTTTATTTTTTTATGTACTTTTTAAGTACTATATAATTTAATGTAACTTTATTATATTATATTTTTTAATATAATAATATTGGAGAATTGCTATTTATATAAAATTTTGAATGCTATAATAATAATAATAATAATAATAATAATAATAAAATTAAATTGCAAATAATAATAGTAATAATAAATATTAAAATTAAATTAGAGACGGAATCAGCGACGAATTTTGCCGTCGCAAATTTTCTGTTTTTCAGTGGTATTTTAAAAATATTGTTTTGCGACGGACTTTAGCGACGAAAATATCCGTCGCTAATATTTTTCCAATCTAATGGCGACCACTTTTGGGGGTTAATTAGCGATGATTTTGCAGTCGCTATTTTTAGCGACTATTTTGTGTTTTAGTCGCAAATTTCCTTACGACGGCCGAAATAATGATGGGTAATCGTTTTGTCGCTAAAAGGAATTAGCGTCGGAATTTTCCTAATTAGCGACGGAAAATTCTGTCACTAATTCCTTGTTTTTTTGTAGTGATGAGAATGCGAAGGAAAATTTGAACTGATGATATTGATGTAATAGTGTATCATAAAGTACATGTCTGGGAACAAGTGCAAGAGTGCATTTGGATTGGTGGTCTGAGTATGGAAAGGGATGATGGAGTTTTGATCAAAGTATTGATTGATTCCTTAGTATATTATTCAGAACTGAGAAAGTTATTGGAAACTACCTGGTTCATAAGAGATAAATTTTATAAAAAATCCATTTTTCACTTTTTGGTTAGAGTTCCCAAAAAAGAAGTGTTAAGGAGCTACACTAAAATCTATGATGGTATTGAGAAATAGATGTAGTATGCATCGTCAATGGCTTCATCAATAAATTTATGAGTTGTCTCATGAATTGATGAAGATGGTTAAAGAAACAATCCCAATAGCAAGAAAGATTTTATAGAATCTAAGCTTCTAGAATAAGTTGACATAAGCGTCAATTTTAGTAAGTGTTCATTAAATAGGATTTATGTTGCTTATTGTCATTCGGCATGAGTGTCTTATTTTTAGGTTATTGGATTTTATTTATTGGTTAAATGAATGCATTTTCTTTTGTTATTTAACTTTATAATAAATGTGTTTATTTTAATTGTTAATTATCTTGCAATATTTTATGAGTAAAATGATTGCATGTTTATTAAGTAAAGATTTAATAAAATTTCTCTCATAAGTTTGAAAACTTAATAATCCAATAATTCAGATTTATTATACATGAAATTTTAACCTATAAAGTTGGATATTAGGACTTAGAGGGTAATTGGATACTATTAGTAATCTTTTCGAATTTGAGCCAAATAGAAAATTTTACTAGGTTATTATTTCAGATGTATAGTAAATTGCATGTATTGCCTTATCTCCCTTAAATATGTGCAATATTGTTCCATTTGAGATCAGAGGATCCTAATAGATACTGCTTTCAAGTCAATTGTCGCCGAACTTAGCAAAGATATAAATGGTGATAATTATAAAATCTTGAATATGAAGATCCAGAATGTACTTAAAGAGCAAGAGGCTTTAGAATCCTTAAGTTCGGTTATGACTGAACCTAAGAATGGCACCACAGCCTAGCATATAGGCAGGACCGAGATCCCTATGTGGCATGAAAAAAGTAGAATTTCACTACTCGCATCATCTTGCTAAGTACAATGGATGATGTTATCACTAAGCCATTTCGCAGGTATCAAAATGCAATGGATTTGTGGATTGATTTGCAGGAAAAGTTTAGAGGTGTGACTCTTAATAAATTTGATACATATCAGAAGAATTCTGATTATTCGATGCGGAAACATCTGAGAGAAGAAAAAGGGAAAAATGAGCTTAATGAGTATGGTCATAAGTTAACTGATGAGCAGTATGTTCAATCTGTTATCCATTCCTTACCCAAGAGTTGAGAGCATATGAAGATGCAACTAACTCATATGGATAAGCATAAAGACATTTGAGGATGTCACTCATCATTTGGAGCTTGAAAGGGGACTGTCTGGTAGCGATTAAGGTCAATACCATAGTGCATATGGCATAGTCACGTTCTGGTAGAATGAGTTCTAAGTAAAATAACAAAAAAAGCTTCAAAAGTAGGGATAAAGAAAAGGCTCGAGAGCTTGAAAAGCAAAAGGAAAAACGGAATCACTATAGGTTCAAAAGCAAAAAAGGAGGTAAATGCTTCAAAAGTGAAATGTTTCGATTGCCAATAGAAAGGACACTATACAAAAGACTCCATTGTGCCCAAAAAGATACATTAGTCTGACTCAAGAGTGAGTGGACTATATGTATCCAATTCTGAATTTCATCATTTATGGGTGCTAGATTCAGAACAAATATACCATATAACAAGGGATAGAGATGTATTGTTATGAAATTTAGGTTATGTTCTTACTTTATTAAAATTTGTTATCGATTTACATTTTGAGGAGTGTACGCTTATGCTTGAATGATTTCTATTATAGTTATTGTTATGGATGTGTATCATGACTATTTGTGTAAAACTAATTTTTCCTTTAATTTTTTATTTTTCACATAGTTATGAGAACAATGTGAAATTCTATCATGCTAAATTAAATCATATTGGATAAGACCGAATGAGTTGGTTAGTTAAAGTAGGTTTAATAGGTGATTTAAATAAGGTTGAATTGCCCACACATGAGAACTGCCTAAAAGAAAAAACTAGTTAGAAAATCATTTAAAAAAGGTACTGTAGCCAAATTTTCATTGCAGTTAGTTCATTCTGACGTATGTGGTCAAATGAATGTAAAGGCAAGGCATAGGGCTTGCAACTTCATAACATTTATAGATGACTATACTAGATATAGTCTTGTCTATTTGATATCTTACAAGTTAGAAACATTGAGTTGCTTCAAGACTTATATGAGTTTAGTTGAGAACCAATTAGACAAAAGGATCAAAGTTTTAACAACTGACAGAAGTCGGTGATATCTTACAGATAAATTTTAAGTTATATGTGATGAAAAAGGGGTTGAGTATCAGTTGTTCATTCCTCGAAATCCAGAACAAAATGATGTTGCGAAAAGGAGAAATATGACTCTCTTAGATGGTTAGATCTATGATGGCAGGGAGAAATTTGCCTATCTCCTATTGGGGAGATACTTTATTGATTGCCACATGTTTTAAACCAGATGCCCTGAAAAATCTGTCACTTCCACACCTTATGTGTTGTGGAATGGTCGACAAGCTGAGCTAAGCCATTTATAACCTTTAGGTTATAATGCTTACGTCCATGATAGCTCAATTTGGTAAATTGAGACCAAGATATAAAAAGAGTATCTTTGTGAGCTATTCTGAAGTTTCAAAAGGATATATTTTTGTGAGTGAGTAAGAAAATAGCATTGTGATAGAATTTAGATCATTAGTCGTCATATTTTTAGAGAATGAATTTTCAAAGTTGGCCGAAGTGAATTAAGATTTCACTTTCTATTAATTTCAGAAAGAGAAACTATCAAAATCACTCCATCCGAGTGAGAGGGATTTAGAGGAAGAAGGTTAAGCCCCTCATCTTCCAAACAATCCGAATGTTTAAGATCTGATTTGAATGGGAGTATTCTTCACTCCAGTGAGAAGAAAGAATATGGTATTCCCAACTCTAATGGGAGTATGCAACATGGTTATAGTGAGAGCATTCAGAATTAAGATGAATATATGAGACATGTTTATCAAGATTCAGAATTGCATAAATTTTAAAGGATAAGTATTCCTCGCCGACAATTTGAGATCGAAGGCTTGAACGAAGTCCTTTTGATTACCAAAAGCCAAAAAATATTGAAGAGGCCTTTGTATGCCCAGCTAGAGAAAAATGGATTAAAGCAATGGAAAAAGAAATGGCATTCATGAGATCAAACCATGTTTGGGAACTAGTTGATCTACTAGAAGGACGCAAACCGATTGGGAATAAATGGATTTTCAAGGTGAAGCAAAATGCTGATGGAAGTATCGAAAGATATAAAGCTCGGCTAGTCCTTAAGGGGTTTACACAATAGGAAGGGATTTACTATGATGAAACTTTCTCACTTATTGTAAGATTTACGTCTATAAGGTTAATTTTTGCCATAGTGGCAAGTTTAGACCTAGAGTTACATCAAATGGATGTCAAGACTGCTTTTCTCAATGGAGAACTGAATGAAAAAATCTACATGGAACAACCTGTAGGTTTCATCGAAAAAGGCAGCGAACATAAGGTTTGTCGATTGAAAAGATTAATCTATTACCTTAAACAGTCTTCAAGATAATGGTATTTGAGATATCATGATACAATCATGTCGAATGGCTTTAACATGATTGATAAAGATCATTATGTGTATAACAAAAGCTCTGAAAATAATTTTGTCATTTTAACATTGTATGTAGATGAAATGACAAAGAGTACGTAAATCAAATCAAAAATTGGTTATCGTCCAACTTTGAAATGAAAGATATGGGTCACGCAGACTACATTCCTGGAGTTAAGATTTCAAGAGATCGTTCGAGAAGGTTGCTGTCATCAACAAAGTTCTTGAACGATTCAATATACAGAACTGCAAACCCGTTGACAACCCCATTGTTAAGAATCAGTTTCTTAGTAAAGAGATGTGTCCAAAGATGCCAGAAGAAAATGAGCATATGAGAAACATTCCATATGCCAGTGTCGTGGGTAGTCTTATGTATGCAATGTTGTGTACAAGACCTGATATTTGCTATACAGTGAGCATGGCAAGTAGATATCAATCTAACCCAGGCGAAGCATATTGAAAAGAAGTTAAGAGAATACTTAGATACCTCAAAGGTATAGCAGATTATTCTCTCTGTTATCAAGGCAAGGATCTGCAATTGAAAGGATACACTAATGCTAATTGGGCAGGAGATATGGATGAGAAAAAATCTACTTCAGGTTTCATATTCTTACTTGGTAAGGATGCGATCTCATGGAGTAGCAATAAATAAACCTGTGTAGTCTTATCAACAATGGAAGCTAAATTTATCACTTCTGCAGCTGTAGTGCAAGAGGTAGTTTGGTTGAAACGGTTAATAAGCCATTTAAGAGTAACTGCCTCAAAGGAACCAGTGACAGTCACTCGTTGATAGTTTACATGAAAGATTCGAAATATCATAGTAAAACTAAGCATATCGACATTAAGTATCAATATATTAGAGATGTAGTTGCACGAGGAGATGTGAACTTACAGTACATATCTACGCATGAGAAGATTGCAGATCTGTTAACTAAACCTGTAACAAAAGATGTGTTTGAGAGACACGTTAGATTTCAGGGTTTACGTAGAATTTGATGTGTACTATCTTTATTTTTATAATCACTTAACATTATTATTTATGAATAATAATAAAGTTCATTGTTGGCAATACATGAGTGTGAATGTTTAATGTATAAACACTTACTGTTATTTCTTTGAGTTTGAGCATGTCAGACCGAGAAGTAGCCCACTCACAATGGGTGTTTACCTTACATTTGTCAATGAGTTGGCCAACACTAAGTTGAGGTAAATTTTGAACCTATGAGATTGCTCGAGAGACTATTCAAAATAAAAGTGTCTTCTTGCAGAAATTACAAGATTAGTCTTGTTAAGGTGTGAGATAAAGTCATACATGAAGTTATATGTTTTGGATTAAGATCTAAATAAGGATTTTATGGAATCCAATGGTCAGTTATATGTAGCTACCATGTTTTATCTTAAAAAGCCAGAAGTAATCCTTAAGTAAAAGGACTAAAGTTGGATGCTTCGGTGCATCACAACTTTGCGCTTCTGTATGGTGTTATATATATACATTTTTAAATGTAAGATATGCGCTCTTTTAAAGGAAGGAAAGAACACCATAACACATGTTTTATATCGTGTGTGCTTAAGTGACCATAGGGATGGGAATTTAATAATATTATTGATCTCAACTTTCCCTATTGTGAGACCCTATTTATATTTCGACCATTAGAACCCTTAACTTATCCCTAAAGTATGGTTCAATGTGCCTAACTTAGTTAGTGTTCAAGAGGTCCGAGAAAAATTTAGGCCTAGCAGATTTAACTAGAAAAGCGAGTTGAATCATGATAGATGACATATAGTAAAAAGGGAAAATATATAATGGCCCCAATACTGAGTTAGCCGTGAATAGTATTTTTAATAATGAGTAGTGACACCGGGGTGAATAGTACATCCCGAAATCAAAAAATATGTTATTAGACAATTGGATAAAGCATGTTAGCGGGAGCCCAAATATGAAATTTAGGGTCAAACATAGGTTAGATGGGGTCCGAAAAGTGCAAAATAGCAGAAAAGGGGATTTGGGGTGTTTGTCCTTAACAAATGGGCATTTGTGGGTGACAAATGGCTAGGACATCGGTCATGAGGGACGACGAGGCAGTCTGTAGCTTTAGACGGGCGTTTGAAGGTTTTCCCAGTTCGGTTTGATCGATTCTGACCTGAGTTTAATTAGACCATATCTTGAGCTACGGATCTCAAAAAAATATTCTGAAAATATGAATGTACTTGTATTGATGAGTATAATTTTATGGTAATGAAAGATTAACTTTTGGTGACACTGAAAAATTGGAGTATCGAACTGATAAATAATTATTAGACCGAGAAATAGTTTTTGATTGATCCAAAAATATTATTGGAGTCTAATGAACATATGTTAAGTAATATTGAGTCATTTTTATAAGTAACCTTAAAAATTAAGGAAAAAGTTATGATTTCAGTTTAAATAGTACTTGAATTGACCGGAGATTTGATTGAGGATTTAAAAATAGCAAATTATTTCCAAAATTGATGAAGATTTCTAGTTGGACTCCAAATAATATGTTGGAATTTTTGGTAGTGAAAATAAAATTTTTCGAGAACACCAAAAATTTGCTGATCGGATTGGTTTGATTGAACCGGACCAGAAACGAACTCTAAGTTAAAATTTTGTATGCAGCCTACTTTTCACATGATATGAATTATGAAATCAAATTTGGAATGAATTGGTATTGAAAAATGAGAAAACCATATAAAAAGTGCATAATAGGCTTAAAATGGCAAATTGGGCTTTATAGGTTGGACCAAGGTTGAACCATTTTGGGTCACTATAAAAGCCTTTAAATGGTAGATTGTTTGGTGATTAATCTTTATCTCCTCCAGCCTTTTTCTTCCCTTAGTTGGCCGAAGTCCTCTCTTTCTTCCTCTCTCAAATTTCTTCAATCTTTGGTCCAATTTCTTCCTAAATTCAATATAGTTTAGCCCTTCTATGAGTTTATAGCAGCCTCTAGCATCCATTTAATGGATTAAAAGCAAGGAAAAATAAGGATTTGAGCTTATGTCTTCAAAAAAGTGGTAAGAGGATTAAGTCATTTTAAGTTGATTATTGGTTTTAGAAGACAAATTAGAGTGTATTAAGAATGTTTATGCGGTTATTATTGATAAAAGAAAGAAATTGATGAGTGTTTATTTGCTATGTGTATTCGGCCAATGAGAAGAAATCAAGGGGAAAAGGCTTTTCAAAGGTTAAGGATCAAGATTGAGGAGTTTATGAAGGCTAAAGCATGGATATGAGGTTTGTGATTACCAAATCTAAGTATTTTCATGTAAAAATTTGGGTTTTATATTATGTTTGAATAGTGATTGTGTGTAAAATGCATATATAAATGAAATTGAAGTGATAATTGAGTTTAAGGAGGGTAAATAGGTTAATTAGAATGATTGAAGTGAAAGAAAACTAAGTGTAAGTCTTGGCCTTAGTGAAACATAATGGTATCCATAGGTATATGTTTAGTAGACCTTGTGATTAAGAGTAATAAAAAGGTATATACATGGGAATTGAGAATTAATTTAGTGGAATAAGTGATGAATGAATGAAAAATAAAATGATAGAGGAAAATACTTAAGGTGGCCGAATGGATTAGATAGGAGAATGTGATATGTTTTATTGTAAACATGATATGTGAGTGATAAGTTAGATAAATGAGTGAATTAGAAGTGAAAAAGAGAAATTTTAATGAAAAGAATTACATGAAATCCAAATGAATGACTCAATGAACCAAAGATATAATTAGTATATTTAATGATATTTAAGTCATAAAATGAATATGTATGTAATTTGAAAGTATATGCATTTAATTGAAATTATAAGAATGTAATTGATATTTTGAGATTAGTTCCCCGTTATGTCTATGGTGGAAAATAATGCTAAATATTGAAATGATTGAAATTAGATGTATATTTGATATGACTTTTGATTGAAATGAACAATTGAAGTGAAATGATAAAAAAAGAAGGAATGTGGCTTTAAAGTAAATTCATGGCCATTTAATAACTAAAGCATACTTATTATGTAAAATAAGTATATAATGTGAAATGTGCAACATTGATGGAAATGTTGTATAACTAGTGAAAAGAAATGGAAATGAAATGTAAATGTAAATGAAAGTGTTAAAAAAAAGAGGATTTGGAAGTCAATTGAGAAAGTATTGCCCTTAGTAGTGTCTGGCAGTCTAAATTTAGTTCAGGATATATTTGGCTAACCATAGGGATACCCATATCGCGGTGCAAGTCATGACGACTTGATTTACTATGGCAGATTCGCGATAGTGTCCTATAATACATAGATATGTTCTATGTTCAATGTTTAGTGATAGTGTTGGAGTGGTTTTTCAGGATCATTCCCTAGTGCAGTGTAGTGGACCTGTAGGGTCCACGTTCCGTATATCCAATCTGCAGATTTATGCCGGGATTATACTAAGGGCATAATATAATGTTAAAGTGATATGAAAGTATGAAAAATAAAATGAAAATAAGAGTTGAAAAGAAAAAGGACCTAAATGAATGAAATGAAAAGTTTAGGGTTAAAAAGATAATTTACCCCAAATAATAAGTTAAGCGTGTAATAATAGTAAAATGACATGGAAATGTAAAAAGTGAAGTGAAAATGATAAATTTAGTAAAGAAGTCATATGAAAGAAAATGAAAGTTTAAGTACAAAATCATAGTTTACCATAAAAATAATCAGTGAAAAGACTAATTAATAAATTATAAGCCAAGAAGTAAATAAATGACAAAATTATAAGTAATCGTTAAAAGAAGGACAATATTGTAAATCAATAAAAGTTTAGAGGTAAAACAGTAATTGAGTGTAAAAGTAAGTTAATAAGTGATATGAAAAAAGAAAAGTAAAATTAAAATGACAATTATGAAAAAGAATGCAAAATTCAGGTACCAAAATGCAATTTGACATAAAAGTGCTAAAATAAGAACTAATATGTAAATTGTAAACCAAATAATGATTTAAAATGAAAAGAGAAATGAACAAGTGGAAAAATCGTAATTATGTGGTAAAAATGGCAAAATCACAATTAATTGAATGATTAGGGACTAAAGCAAAAGTTTGTCATATTTATGGTACTTAATAGAATAAAAGATAAGTGAAGTGAAAATAGTGTGTAATTGTATGAAATAAATGAATTAATGCCATGATAATACGTGAATGACTAGTAAAAGGGCAAAATCGTAAATAAAATATAAAAAGTAGCAATTAAGTTAATTAATAGGATTAATAAGTGAAAAAAATCAAATGAATGATTAATTGATCTAATTGTAATGTAAAAGCCTAATAGGGATTAATATGTAAAATGGACATGAAAATAATAATTTAGAGACTAAAATGTAAATTGCATGTCAAACGAAAATCAATGAAAGTAAGGGTTAATATGTATATGAATGTAAGAATGTGAATGATTTCAATGAAATTAAAGAATTAATTAGAGTAAAATGCGTTATAGAAGTATAGGAAGTGAAATGAAATGAATGAAGTGAGTGTATTAAATGAAAGTAAGATGCGTTATAGAAGTATAGGAAGTGAAATGAAATGAATAAAGTGAGTGTATTATAAGAAAGGTATTATAGTGTAAAATGTATTAGTTAAAGTAAATTCAGTGAAAAGGATTGAAACGCAGAGATTTAAGAGTTAAAGGAGTAGAATGATTAGTTAGAAGAAATGAGATTAAATTAATTGAAAAACAGAAAAGTTAGATGATAAGATCAGTGACGAATGTTAAAGTGAGGATCAAAGGAGTAAATAGCCAAAGAGTAAGTTATTAGGCCAAAGTGAATAGTTACAGGTAAAATCATAAGTTAAGAGTGAAAAGTAGAAAAATAGTGTAAAATTGTAAGTGAAGTAAAATAAAGGACTAGATAGTAATATGACATTGGTTAGTCTAAAAGTGAGGACTAAAGTGATGTGCATGTATGTGCGTGCCTAAGTTAGAATTGGAAATGCTTAGATTCGTAATCACCACTGAGTATATTTAATGCTAAGCACGTAATTTATTTAACTGCGTGTAGGTACAAAGTGAGATGTCTGAGAAGTAAGCGTGCTATCAGCGTCGAGATCAGATTGGACCTCCGAATTGTAGCGAAGAATAGTATGTATATTATCACTGGCATGTATATGTAACAGTTTAGGATTGATTATGTAATATGTATCATAGCTATGGCAAATGTTTTAGATTGTGTTTAAATGATATGATGTGATAAATGTAATGTTTGGACTGCATTGAATGTGATTTGTTAGTAACATGGAAATTTACAAGATGAACAAAAGAATAAGTTGAAAAGAAAAGAAAAGAAAAGAATATTTTTTTTACCACATTTGTCATAAGTATTGATTTGCAATCTCGATAATAGTCTAAGCAATATATTGTATGTAGTGTATAGAAGCGATAAGGGTGCTACAAGATAACCTTTTGATCACATTCATAAGAGTTCGTGTTTCACCGGTATGCCTATTATAGTTTTTATGACTAGAAACATAATAGTGGACACAAAAATTATTTTATAAGATCATGAGTTAAAGCAGTGAATGCGAGAAGGCTATCTAGGGTTAGGTATGCATGAAAAGGAGGACCTTGTTTTTCCAGACGCTATAAATCTTTAACAGGTGTATAACACTATAGCTCTCGAGGTATACTGGTCACACAATCTATTAGCCTGTATAACTGGAGATTATAAATGAAATTCGTTTATAAATAGAATTCGTTTCGTCATGTGCGAGTAAGAGATGATAGAGTTGGGATACGCCCATGACTCTAATATGGATGGAGTTCCACATTCAGATAGAATTAAGTAATTCAATTTGTATGAGATTACCAAATTCTATTTCAGAAAAAGTCTGAATTAAACTGGAGATAGATCTATAGTTTTTAGAATCTCTATAAATAGATGAGCGATCTTATAATTTGGTAAGGAGAAAATGTATATGCCGCAAGACTGCTCGTTTTCACTCACAAATTTTTTGCTCTTAATTTTTTAAGAGCTTTTAGATTGTGAACTAGCTGTTTTTATCCCGCACGTGGGTAAAAACTAGGCCAGTGACCAAAAATAAGGGGATTCTTGTGACGCTTTCACAATGTATTTTCGCGTTACAAGAGGTAAGTATCATTATTAATGCTACCTCATATAATTATTATTTCCCCTTCAGTATTATTTTATCTAAATTTATAACTTCACACTTAATGTAGAAAAAAAATTGTAACCTAGCTAATAACGAGGGTCCCTGTGTACATGGACAGATAAAATTCGAAGATTTACAAAACTTCGTATTGTGTTGAAATTTTGGATATTTTAAAAATTAAGTATTGTTATTATCTTGAAAATTCTGATAATTCGGTATGGTTCTTTCGGGACAATATAATACAATACAATACAATCCAGTATTTCGGATAATTCAATATTTTTAAAAATTTGTAAAACAAATATACACAATAATAAATACAAATACAATTAAAATATCTTAATAAGTACAATTAAAATTTAAGTCAAAATACAAAATTTGAAAATTAACATTCGACGGTCTTTCTTTGCATTACGTTTGTACTGATTTGAAGATTTTGAGCAATACTCTTAAAAAAATAACATGAAAATTAAATAATTAGACCACAAAAAAATATAAACATTAAATATACAATTTAAAAATTTATATGAATATAATAATTACCTGATTTAAATTTTTTAAATTCTTCAATTGATGTTTCTGAAGCCAAAAGTATAGCCGATATTAACCAGTTTTGCCAACCAATAAGAATCTTGACTGTAATCGGAGTTACAAAACTTCTATATTTGTCTAAATTCCCCCTATAGTGCTAAAAGCTGATTCAAAAGCTACAGTAACCTTAGTCAAAATTAAATGATTTGGCTCATTAATTGTTCACCAACTCAAAAAATATAAAATTCAATTCAATTTTTAATTCTCTCCTAAATATCAAAATAAAAAATATTTTTGTCTAAAAATTTTCAAATTTAATTCTTAATTCACTCTAAAAGATTTTATTTTTTTTTCTGTTATCATTTTTAAATGTACAACTAAAATTTGATTATTATAATAATTGATAACTATGGAAATGTCATATGCCAAGGCTCAGACAGCCGGCCCAATACACCTGGTAGAGCCCAAAATCCATCAGCAAAGAGCACAAAGCGTGAGTTAGAAGCCAAGACGGCGGTCGGGTGATATCCGATCGAACTAATGGGACAGCAAGTCCTATCAGTCCACTGACACAAGGCAGCGCCCATGCCCTACACCTGCTCCCTATCACTTCGCCACTCACCTGCTCTGATTACCAGTTATCACGCCCCAGGCACTCAAGTGCATCCCTCTTATCTCGTATAAATAGCCCAACGCACAGTGGCACCAGGTATTGAATCTCTGAGACTCTCTCTCTAAGAATTCTCTCTCTAGAAAGCTACTAACTTAAGTTTCGTAGTGCTCACGCCTGGTCCGATCGGCACTCTTTCTTGTAGATTCCAAGCATATGATCTGCTCTTTTTCCCTCTTTCAAATAAAGACTCCCACATCTTATCATTTGGTGCTTTCATTGAGAGCCATGGCAAGTTCAAGATCTAATGAGCACATAGCTTCTGGAGAATATAATCATAACAGCAACAGTTAGGGCAGATCTAGGCCCGCAAGGCGACGAGAGAGATCTCCCAGGTCCCCAGCCAGGGGTAACCTTCTCCTAGAATTTGACGATGCCGTCCTATGCCAGCCGGAAAACACTCCCATCATAGTCAAGGATGTGCGCGCCCTCCTTAGTGATTTCACTAAGAGCATTGTCCAGATGATTAAGAAAGGTAAAATGCCTAGAACTTCTGAAAGAGATCATGAAGAGTACTTCATGGACGAAGACTTCAGGAGGAGGAAAAACAGAGGAATCTCCATCAATGAGCTACGAACTCATGACAGTGGGAGACGTGGTGTCAGGACCCCAGGAAGGTATGACAAGGGGAAAGGGACGATGTCCTCAAGCAGAGACTCCACTTGCTTCCCCAGCAGATCTTCCACCTCATCCATCGGAGACGACTTGTCCTTCATGTGCACGCCCAACCGCACCCGCTTCAGAAGACTGAAAGACGAGTCTACCTCCACAGCCATGAGTAGGGAGGACAAGTGGTTCAAGCAAAAGTTCAGGCAGTTTGGCTTGACAGGTTCCAAAAAAGGTATGTTTGAAGGAAACACCTGCAGAAATACTACATCTCCATTTTGCAGGGAGATAACAGAGTTCGAGTTGCCTCCTAGGTGGAGAGATGTGGTGATGGACAAATACACAGGTAAAACTGACCCTACAACTCATTTGGCAGAGTTTTTGACTAAAGTGCAGGTTTACACCTATGATGAAAGAATCGCCTGCAAAATCCTCCCCACCACCCTAGGGGTAGATGCTCTGAATTGGTTCCATGAGCTGCCTCAGGAATCAATCACCTCCTTTAGATAACTCAAAGAGCTATTCACCAAACAGTTTATTGTGCAGACAAGAGCATCGAAGTCGGTGAGTGACCTGTGCAATCTTTACCAAAGAACCGATGAAAGTCTTAGAGACTACATCGATAGATTTCAAGCCATGATGTCTGAGGTGAGGAATGTGAGCGTGGAGATGGTGACGACCGTCTTGCCCGGGGGTACCATTGATCGCCCACTATTCGAGTCAATAATTACAAGACCCACGGTCAGCTTTTTCGATCTGATGGAAAGAGCCAGGCAGCATATCCAGCTGGATGATGCCTTGAGGGCCAGCAGAGGAAGAAGGACTAACGTCATGGATAGACTGTAGCACTCAGATGGACGATCATTCAATAGAGCTCACGTGTCCGAGAGGATGACGAGAAGTCCAGACAGAGCCTCCACTTCAAAAAATTTGGGCAAGGAGGCTGGATAGGGAAGATCTGATCAGCCAAACAACCAGCCGGCCCGAACCTTTACTCCGCTTAACACCAACCCAACCAAGGTGCTGATGTGAATTAAAGAAAAACACAGGAGAGTTAATTGGCCCAAGAAACTGTCCGATTGGCACAAGAACAAGAGGGACCACAACAAGTACTGCGAGTTTCATAGAGATGTCAATCACACAACTGATGAGTGTTACTCACTGAAGGAGGAGATCGAGCGGCTTCTACAAAGGGGGTCCCTCAAAAGATTTGTAGGTCCGGCTAGAGGGGAAAGTCCCTGTAGACAGTCGAACTTTAGGAGGGATGATTCTGGCTCGGACAATGATAACGAGGGCAGAAATCCAAGACATCCAGACTCGCGCAGACCATATGCCGGGGCTATAAATATGATAACTGGAGGATCATTTTACGAAGAAGATCTATCTAGGAAGAAGAAGGGGAAAGGCGTGTATCTCTCAAATCAGGCTAAATGGCTCGCTCCGGTCATCATATCCAGTGAAGACGCACGAGACGTGATGTTTCCTCACGAGGACGCTCTCATCTTCAGGGCTCGAATTAACAATTTTGATGTTAAAATGATTTTGGTGGACAACGGCAGCGCTATGAACGTGCTCACCCTTCAAGCCTACAGAGCCATGGGACTGTCGATCGAGGAGTTGAAGCGGAACACCGCCCCGCTAATCGGGCTTGGCAATGCTACTGTCCCAGTAGTGGAATCTGTTGAGCTTTTCGTCGAGCTTGGCCATGAGGCATTCGCCTACGCCTGTAAGGTAACCTTTATGGTAATTGACATGATTTTTTCGTATAACACCATTTTTGGCAGGCCCCTACTCTTTCAACCGAAGCTGTCACAAGCATACGATACATGGTGATAAAAATTCTGACTAGAGGGGGTGTTGCCATTCTAGGGGGCGACTAGAAGGCATCCCATGAGGTGTATGTCACCATGATCAGGCAGCAGAGAGAGGCCATGATAGTGGAACCTGGGCTAGAACGGTTCGAGTAGGCAGAGAGGCCAAGGATGGATCCTGTTGAAGAAGTAAAAGCAAGGGCATTGTCAAAAGGCAAAATCGTCCAGATCGGGACCAGCATGAGTGCAGAAGTTGATGATGACATCATGCAGGTTTTGATGATCAACCAGGCGTCCTTCGTCTGGAAGCCAGAAGAAATCCCTAGAATTGATCCCAAAGTGATCACCCACAAACTTAATGTGGATCCAACTCATCGACCAGTCAGACAAAAGCTGCTCAGGCACGTTCCTGATCGGAAGAAGTTCATATTTGAGGAGGTTGACATGCTACTGAAGGCTGGGATGATTCGAGAGGTAGATTACCCAGAGTGGCTCGCTAATGTGGTCTTGGTGAAAAAGAAGACAGGAAAGCTACAGATGTGTGTGGACTTCACGGACCTCAACAAAGTATGTCCAAAGGACAGCTACCCCCTGCCAAGCATAGACCAGCTGGTGGACGCCACTGCAGGCCATGCAATCTACTCCCTCCTCGATGCATACGCTGGCTATCACCAAATCCTGATGTGGCTCTCAAATCAGGAAAAGACCAGTTTTATTACAGACGATAGAACCTTCTGCTACAAGGCAATGCCGCTCAGTCTGAAGAATGTAGGTGCCACATATCAATGTCTTATAAATAAGATTTTCAAAGACTAGATCGAGCAAAATGTGGAAGTTTATATGGACAATATGATCGTCAAAAGCAAGAGCCCGGAAGAGCACCCTGCCGATTTGGCGAAGGTTTTTTGCACGCTGAACAAGTTCCAGATGAAGCTCAACCCCGAGAAATGTTTCTTTGGGGTCCCCTCGGGAAAATTTTTGGGCTTTATGGTTTCTCAAAGAGGGATTGAAGCCAATCCAAAAAAGATAAAGGCCATCCTCGAGATGCAACCCCCGAGAAGCTTAAAAGATATTCAGAAGCTGAACAGAAGAATCACTGCCCTCGGAAGATTCATCTCCTCCTCAGCCATGTGGTGCACTCCCTTCTTCAAGAAGCTGAGTAAGAATGAAGTTTTCAACTGGGGAGCAGATTGCCATCAAGCTTTTGAAGAATTGAAGAAATTCCTCACCAGTCCGACACTGCTTAGCCGACCGATCCCAGGTGAAAACTTATATCTTTACTTATCCACATCTGGTGAAGCCGTTGCAGGTGTCCTGGTCAAGGAAGAAGGAACCTAATAGCTGCCCATATACTATGTGAGCCAGGTGCTCAGGGGCGTAGAGTTGAAGAAGGGTCCGGTCGAGCAGCTCATCATTGCCCTCATGATGTGCACAAGGAAGCTAAGGTAATACTTTGAAGCGCACACGATTGTGGTCCGGTCAGGTCAGCCGATCAGGAAAATCCTTTAGACCCCCCACCTAGAGGGCAAGATGGTGGGATGGGCAATCAAACTCCAATCGTGGGACGTGAGATACGAGCCCAGGATGGCTGTAAAGGCCCAGGCTCTAGCAGATTTTATTACTGAGTTCGCTGGCGAAGAGTTGAACAGTCAGCCTAAACGTCCAAAATGGTAAATGATTGTGGACGGTGCTACAAATGACATTCGAGGATGCATAGGCATTGTAATAACAGGCCCCTTGGGCATTGTGATAAGGTACGCAATAAAACTCAGTTTTAAAACTTCTAATAATGTGGCAGAGTACGAGGCACTTCTTTAAGGCTTGATACTGCTCCATGCCGTCCATCGGAGTCAGTAACTATAAAGAGTGACTCCTAGCTCGTGACTAGCCAAGTCTTGGGTACCTTCGAAACCAGAGAAACCAACATGATTCGGTACCTGGCGAAGGTCAAGGCCGCATTCAGGATGCTGGAAGAGTCTGGATCAGACTGGATTCTCCAAAAGGTGCCAAGAGACTAAACTATAGCTGCCGACTGGCTTGCAAAAATGTTTACCTCCGAACAAGGAGTGGTAGAAGAAAACATCACTGTTCTCGACCAAGCCTCCTCCTCCTCAGATGAGCCAGAGATGATGGAGATTGACCAAAGGGATGAAACTTGGATGAGCCCGATCAAGCGGTACCTGCAAACAGGGCAACTACCGGAAGACAAAGTCGAAGCCCGAAAGGTATCCCGCAAATCCCTTAATTACTCTGTAATTAACGGTGACTTATACAAAAAAGCTTCCAGTCACCCCTAGCTCAAATGAATGACGGAGGAAGAAGGAGGCTATATTTTGAGAGAGATCCATAAAGGCATTTGTGGGGCACACAAAGCTAGTAAGGCCATGGCAAGAAAAGTACTCCAGATCGGATACTTCTGGCCAGGCATTTTCAAAGATGCCTAGGAGAAAGTGAGAAGATGCCAACAATACCAGATTCATGGAAGGGTCATAAGACAACTCGTGTAGACCAGCAGCCGATCGGAATTACATGGCCATTCGACCAATGGAGCCTAAAAATTCTGGGACCCTTTCCTCAGGGCAAAAGGTAGATAAAGTTCCTCATTGTAGCAGTCTACCACTTCCCCAAATGGATCGAAGTAGAGCCTCTAGTGATGATCACAACTGAAAGCAGAAACTTTGCATGGAAAAGCATCATATGCAGGTATGGCCTACCTAACATTTTTATTACAGATAATGGCAAGCAGTTCGACAGCTCCATCTTCATAAATTTTTGCCAAGGCTTGGACATCAACCTGAGATTCACCTCAGTCACCCATCCCCAAAGCAACGGGATGACCGAAGTCTCTAACCGGACCATCCTGGAAGGGCTGAAGAAACGACTGGGTGAGGCAAAGGGCAATTGGACTGAAAAGCTGCAGAGTGTCCTATGGTCTTACAGGACTTTACCAAGAACGGGCACTCATCAAACGCCATTCTCTCTTATTTACGGCTCCAAAACAATGATACCAGTAGAGATTGGCCTGCCATCCTATCGGGCAACATTCTATTTCGATCAGATGCACATCCAGGAAAGATGGCAAGACTTAGACCTAATAGAGAAAAGGAGAGAGGATGCCTATGCCAAAATCGCCGCCTATAAATAAAGGGTCACCAGATACCACAACATGAAGGTGAAGTCTAGAGCTTTCAATGTTGGTGACCTGGTACTCAGAAAGGCGGACATAGGCACGGGAAATGCAGGAGTCGGGAAGCTAATGCCGAACTGGAAAGGGCCTTACGAAATCTCTAAAGTTTTAAGCCCAAGTACATACAAGCTCAGAACATTAGAAGGGCTAGACATCCCCAGAAGCTGGAATGTCGAAGTACTCAAGAAGTACCACTTGTAATAATATATCAGGAACTGAATTCAATAAATAAAGAAATTCTTTTCCATCTCTATAAAAGGTATGTATGGTATAACTTATCCGTTAGGCTTGATGCTCATCCCAAGCCAAAAATGAGAAAGTTAGAGTCCATTTGTTTGCAGGTCCAGCTCCTCTGTTAGGCTTGATGCTATTCTTGAGCAGAAAATACGAAAATCGCATAACTCCTATTGGCTCATTCGCTAGGTTCGACGCCAATCCCGAACCAAAAATGCGAGGGTCAAATTAGACTGACAGTTTCTCCCGAGTTAAGTGTTGAGCAATGATCACGGATCGAAATGCAAATTAAAACACTAACTCGACGTACGAAATTGTTCGCCCAATTCCAAGTTAAAAAGTCTAATTCTTAACTTGTGCCAGATGACTGACTGATTGTGCTTTTCCAATCAGATCGGACAAATCAGTCACTGGTTTTAAAAATTATTAATTCTGAAGTTAAAAAGCTTCTTCAAATTCAGGAAGTATCTTCACTTGATTAGCTTGATCATATTAGCAAACCATATCTGAAAGAAAAACTTACAGTTTATTGAAATTTGCAATTTATTGAAAAGTGATAAATTGTACAAGTTACAAGAATCATTAAAAAAGGAAAAAAGAAAAATCTAAGTTTCTACATCTACAATTTCTACATTAGCAGGAGCCGAGATCGGATCAACAGTAGGCTCTGCATTTGGCTCGGTAGGAAGTTGGGAAGACTCGGCAGCCACCTCAGAGATAAGCTCCACTGGCAAGGAAGCACCAACTTCAGCTCCGGACGGTGCACCTGGCAGAACTTCGGTCGCCTCCTCTCTAGGAGCTTCCTCCTCATCATCACTAGATGGAGGGTCGGGCAGAATCTCTGGGTCCTCCATCCAGTCGAGTTCAGCTTTAGGAAAATGCTTCCCGGCCTCATAAATCAATCGAGACAGCAAGTTCCCTTGAGCTTCACCCAATTGATCAAGAAGTTGCTCAAGCGAGCTCCTCCTCAAGCCTGTTTCTCCATGCAGCCTCCTTATCTGCCAAAGCGGCCTCCAGGGAGTTCTGTTCGGCATGCAGCTGGTCGCATTCTGCCAAAGCTTTGCCCTTCTCTTCGTTGGCCTTGAGACTCTTGGCACCCAGAAGCTTGCACTCAGCGCTCAGTCTGGCCGCCTCCTCTTCGATTCTCTTGCATTGAGCACTGTCGGCAGTTAGGCATGCAATTTTTCCCTTCAGCCGATCGACCTCACTTTGTTGAGTGTTCAGCTCCTGGGCATGCTGAGAAGCCTCCTACTTCAGGCTTGCTACCTCAAAACGAAGGACGGAGGCCTCCTTTTGAGTAGTATCAGCTCGAGCATCCGCCTCTCCCTTTGCCTAGCAACATCCTCCGACCTCGCCTTTAAAAAGCTTGCCATGCCATGTAAGCGCAGGCCCCTCTTGATCAGCTAAAAAAAAAAAGAAGAGGACAATATCGGTAAGAGAAGGCATCGCCAATTGTCAGACATCGTGAAACGAACTGACTAAATCTCACCTCTAAGCTCTGCTGATTAAACATGTTGCACTCCCCGGTAAGCAAGCTGGGATCTCCCATGTCCTTGAAGTCATTGTCCTGAAGAATACCCCAACAAATGTAACTGGCAACTATCTTATTGCCCACTGACCAGTCATTGCCGAAGTTCTCCCTCGGCACGTCCTTCAAAGGCACGTTTCGCCTATCAGGGGCTCCCCCTGCAGCTCACCGGGCGGACTCGCCTTGGACAGGCACCTTGCCTTTCGCTGCAACCCGGGCGTCCGATGCAGCCACCAGTTCAGCAGTCTTCTTTTGAGCGACCTCCCTTAGCAGTTGAATGTTGACAGGACCGACGGCTGGCTGCGTTTCCTCAGAATCAAACTCATCCCTCAGCATCAATCGCCTGGGTGGACGCAGACCCTCTGCACTAGACTGGGAGGCCGCAGGCCCAGAGATAGTCAAGGCTGGATGGGAGGCAGGGACAGCAGCAGTAATGGCAGCGGAGGAAGGAGCATCCGCTGGACCCCTTGAAGTGTGGACTTCTGAAGAGGGTAAGATCTTCCTTTTTTTTTGTCTTCCTCTCCTCCCTCAAAGCTCACTCGGCCTCCCTCTTTGCCTTGGCCCGATCGACAAGCTGCTTCGCCATATCATTTCCTCCAGCCATCGCGCCCGCAGCTGCATCATAGAGACAAACAAGATAAGTATTTTTCCACCCAAATTAAAATTGAATGCACATGCAATGCATGACTGCCAACTCATGCTGCTCCCCCTATTCCAATTTTAATGCTCACGTTCTGCATTTGCACCAGCCTCGGAGCTAGAAGACCCGAACAACGTCCCCAAAAGATAATTGGAGTCGTAGGGTTCTCCTCGCCTCGCCACAGCGTCCATCAATTTCTTGATATCGGCCTCGTACAAGGGCTGACCGGCAGCTTGATCTCTCAAAATGGTGGCTCCCCTCGATTAGGTAAGCCGCACCCCGAACCCACCAGTCATCCCCACCAAAAAATACCTCTCCTTGAACCCTTTCATCGAGGAGGGGATGTTGAAGAGCTTCCTCTTCGATCGGCTAGTAAAGTAATACTCTATCCCATCACTCTGACCCGAGATATAAAAGAAGTGGATGAAGAGATCCAGAGTCGGAGCCACTCCCTCTATGTTGCAGAGAATTTTGAAGCAGACCACTGATCTCTACCCATTCAGATGTAGTTGGTTTGGGGCAATCCTATAACCTTTCAATACTGCTATCTTGAATGCACCAAACGGGAGCCTCATTCCTTCATCCAAGCTCCAAAGGTGGCAGATGAACCACTCATTCTTCTGATGGCCGAAAGGTCCCTCTGTCATTGCCATGGAATTAGGGGAAGGCATCATAAACACATTTGTAGGGAAGCCGTGTCGAGAAGGAATCTCAGCCACTTCTCTAGGGCTCAATCTGGAAAAATGATCAGCTACCGGTTTGTCCTTGTACACCTCCATGAAACATTTTTCATATTGATTGACCACTGCTGGAAGCCATTTTCAGTGAAAGGGGAAGAAGCACAGTCCTAGTCTCTAATAAGGCATTGAAGATCTACGCTAAAAACTGGACAGAACGAGAGGAAAATCAAAGACAAGCGAGCAAGAATTACTTACTTACTTGGATAAATTTGTAGGAACTCTGAAAAAATCTCAGGGAACAGAAAATGAGAAACCGCAGAAACGTGAAAGACAAAAGAAATGAGAAGGAAATTTGGCAGGTTTCTCTAAGGGTTGCTGAAAAGTGAAGAAAAAACCACCCAGAAGTTACCTATTTATAGGCAAAAACTTCTTGAATACGCTAATCATCTCGCCACAGGATGCTCGCCACGTGTCATCAAAACATCATTACTTTACGAAGAGCGAAGTGTCACCCTCAACGCGCGCGCAGCATTAAATGAGACAACTGTTTGAACAGGCACATCTCTTTAAATGAGCGCCTTTCAAAATTCAAAAATCCCGCCAACGGTTGCTCCCCGATCGGAGCGCCTCAGAGTAGAATTCTCCCGATCGGACCCTTTTGAGGGGGGACAAGTGATAACTATGAAAATGTCATATGCCAAGACCCAGACAGCCTGCCCAATACACCTGGCAGGGCCCAAAGTCCATCAACAAAGAGCACCAAGAGTGAGCTAAAAGCCAAGATGGCGGTTGGGTGACGCCCGATCGGACTGATGGGATAGCAAGTCCTATCAGTCCACTGACACAAGGCAGCGCCCACGCCCTTCACCTGCTCCCTGTCACTTCGCCACTCACCTGCTCTGACTACCAGTTATCACGAACCCATGCACTCAAGTGCATCCCTCCTGTCTCGTATAAATAGCCCAACGCACAGTGGCACCAGGTATTGAATTTCTGAGACTCTTTCTCTAAGAATTCTCTCTCTAGAAAGCTACTAACTTAAGTTTTGAAATACTCACGCCTGGTCCAACCAGGCACTCTTTCTTGCAGATTTCAAGCATTCGATCGGCTCTTTCTCCCTCTTTCAGATAAAAACTCCCACATCTTATCAATAATTATATATAATTACAATATTAATTTATATATTCATATATGTATTGAGCTAAAAATAAATTACTACTATTTGAGTGATACTAAATAAAAATAAAATTAATTTATAAGGTAATTATATATTTGTATAATTAAATCAATTAGTAAAGCTTCATTATATATAATTATATTATTAATTTACAACTCAATTATTTATATAGGTATTGTGTCAAAATATATAAGTACCAGTTGAGTGATACTAAAAATAAATGAAATTAATTGATAAGATGATTATACACTCATATAATATATTAATTAGTAAAATTTCATTATTTATAATAACTATATATAATTATATTATTAATTTACATACTCATATAAGTATTGTGTCAAAAATAAATGAGTACTAGTTGAGTGATACTAAGACTAAATGAAATTAATTGGTAAAGTGATTATATATTCATATAATTATATGAATTGGTATATAATAATTGTATAATTACATTATTAATTTACATACTTCATTACTCATATATGTATTGTGTTAAAAATAAATGAGTACTAGTTGAGCGATATTAAAAATAAATGAAATTAATTGGTAAGCTGATTATATACTTATATAATTATATTAATTGGTAAAATTTTATTAATATAATAATTGTACATAATTACATTATTAAAATACATCCTCAATTGCTCACTTAGATATTGTACCGAAAATAAATGAATACTAGTTGAGTGACGCTAAAAATAAATGAAATTATTGGTAAGCTGATTATATATCCATATATTTACATTAATTGGTAAAATGTTATTATAAATAATAATTATATAAAATTACATTTTTAATTTATATACTCATATATGTATTATGATAAAAATAGATGACTAATAGTTGAGTGACACTAAAAGTAAATGAACTTAATTGGTAAAGTAATTATGTAATAAATTACTCAGTTTACATATCTATATAAATATTTGTGAAAAAAGAAATATTAAGTAGTAATTGAGTGACATTAAAGGTAAATTAAATTAAACACAAATTATTTTAGTTGCATATTCATATTCATATAGGTATAATAATTAAATTGATCTTATTAATAATTAAAATATTCATTTTAATATATTAACTAATTATTATCTGAATTTCATGCATTAAAATATTTAGTATAAATAATTATGAAGTTAAATTTATATAATAAATATAGAATAGAAATTATGAATAATATTTATATACAAATTATTAGTAATATATATAATAATTAATAAATGTCAGTTCTTTTGGTTCGATTCAGTTTCAGAACAGTTCGATACAATTCGATACGGTTTTCGGTCTGGTTCTAAATAAAATATCTATATTCTAAATAAAGTCAACGGTATAATTTGGTTCGGTTCTAGTTAAAAAGTTAACGGTACAATCGGTTCTGAATTTTTTTTCGATATTTCGATTCCGTATAGAAAGATTCAAACCCTTTACACCCTAATAGGGGATATATATATATACTATATTAGGGATAAGCTATACATGCATAGCAAGGACTTTAACTGCTTACTTGGAATCTATACATTTTATTTAAAGAAAGTTACTATTAGAAGTCAAATAAGAGGAGTCATCAATGAAAACAACAATTCAACTAACTATTGTGTGATTCATAAACAATATTTTAGGAATTTTTTTTTTCACGTGCTAAATTAAAATTTGGTGTTGCTTAAAGAATTTGGTCTCTTTTAAAGTCACGATGAAAATGTCTAATGGGACTAAAAGTAAATACTATTGAATTTGGCTACTAAGATAGGTAGGAAATAAATTAAAGAAACCTTATATATCGAGTAAGAATTGAAAATTTTCTTGATATGATTTCATCATATTTATTCAATTTAAATAATATACTACACCTTTATTCTTAAAAAAGTTATCAACATATAACATTTTTGCTCCTTAACAAAAAAAGACTGGTGCAAATATACTCTTCATATTGGTGTGAAAATTCCCACTAGGTATGTCAAACAATTTAAATTGAAACAATTTAAATAAGAATTTTTCTATTATCAAAAAACAAAAAAAAAATTGAAAATTAATAAATTTTGACTAGAGGTTAGACGTCCTTGTTTTTGCCAATAAAAAAACATGACCCCCTACATGTGCCTTTTTAGTCAACTTTATAAATCTCAATTTTTACCTTTAAATTATTTGAAATGAAGAGATATCGATCTTATATTTTTTAAAAAACACTCTCGATTTATGACAAAGGACATTATATTCTTGAAGTGAATAACATTTGGTTGTAATTATAAACTTTAATTTTCTAAACAATATTACAACTCTAGAATTTTTCCAAAATCATTTATGACACAATTGATTTAATCAATTTAATTACGATTCATATTATAAGAGAAAAAAAAAAATACTAACATTGATCCATGGTTGCAAAAATTTTATCCACCCTCTCCTTTTGCTTTTCTTCGTTTTTTTCAATGGTGCAAAAACGTACCTTTTCATATTTTAATAACTATGTTTTTCTATTATGTAAAGGGAGAGGGAATGATTCTTCCTTTTATAATAAAACCCTAATGATTCTAAAATTCTCTACAAGCCCAATAATTATTATTTTGAGCCTACTTTGCATTGGAATCAACCCAAGTAATATGGATCACACCATTATGATTATTAAAATTAATCTAACAATCTCTCACTTGGTCCATGTTATGACTTGATGATCTAACAGTATACTTTAAGCATGCACCATATATCGAATCTATTAAGTTATCAAACTTGAATGAATTGAAATGATGAGATCATGGCAGTCACAAGTCATCTAACAACATGATTCCTTCCATGTATCACATAATAAACTCAACTCAAAATAATTGTAATCGAAAAATATTGTAATTCTCATCTTTGATGTTTTTCTTAAAGTATAATTTGTCATCACATTAAGACAATGCATGTATATTACATAATGTGATAACCAACAAATAAGCAAAAACATTACTTTAATTGAATTCATAAGTGTCAAAACAATAATAGCAAATAAATAAACATATGTATACATAACATGATCGCATACCAACAAGGACTTATCTATAATGCCCATCCTTTCAAAATGACCAGTAAATGTTTTAGGCGGTAATCTTTTGTTAATGGAGCCGCTATCATTAGATCAGTTCCAATATACTCAATTGACACTTTATGTTTTTGCACTTTTTTCTGTAATTGCAAAATATTTCGAATCCATGTGTTTTGCACAATACTTGTCATTTTTAGAGAATAAGACAACTGCAGAATTGCTATAATAAATTCTTAGTGGTCTAGCTATACTGTCGACAATACCTAGCCCTAAGACAAAGTTTCACAACCACAATGCTTGAATAGTGGCCTCAAAGCATGCCACAAATTAAGCCTCCATAGTGGAAGTAGCAATGACAAACTGTTTTCCACTCTTCTAAGAAATTACCCTTTCTACTAGTTAGAATAGATAACTAAAAGTAGATTTCCTTGAGTTTACACAACCAACATAGTTTGAATCTAAATAGCCAATCACTTCTAGATGATCTGAGTTTCTGTATGTGAGCATGTAATTCTTGGTACCTTGTAAATACCTAAGGACTTTCCTTGCAGCTTTTCAGTGATCTATTCTAGGATTACTTTGATATCGGCTTAACATTCCAACATACAAAACTGATATCCAATCGAGTAAAAGTCTATATATACATCAGACTCCCAACTACAGACGCGAAGGAAATAGATTTCATTTCCTTTCATTCCAAATCATTCTTAGGACATTGCATTTCACTAATTTTATCTTTGAATCAAAACTACCCTTGCAAAGCATTTTGCTATCCTAAATAACTCTAATACTTTACTAATATATCCTTTATGAGACAATTCCAACAATACTTATGCCATGTTATGGAATATTTCTATTCTAATCACATAGAATGCCTCACCCATATCTTTCACTTCAAAGTTATTAGAGAGAAATTTCTTTACATCATATAATAAGCCCAAATCATTAGCAGTCAAAGAATATTGTCAATATACAGTACCAAAATAATGAACTTGCTCCAACTGACCTTCATATATAGATTCACCTATCAACAGTGTTCTCTATAAAACCATACGAGTTAATGGTATCATTGAACTTAATATACCACTGTCTGGAAGCTTGTTTCAAATTGTATATTGACTTATTTAATTTACACACCATATTTTTCTTTTTTTAATCACAAAACCTTCTGGTTGGTCTATATATACTTCTTCTTATAAGTCACCTGATAAGTTTAAATTAAATAATGTTTTGATGTGAATTTAGAGATTATTTCTTAGTCTAAAAGCTGTTATTTGAGTTAATTTTTGATAAAATGTCATTTGATGTTAGTTGGTGCACTAAATGGAAATTTATATTGTTTTTGGCAAAATTAGGTAGGTTACACGGCGGTGAGGAAATCTCTCACCACCGTGTGAGACGGGAGGCCAGAATCATGAGAAGGAAAATTAAGGAAGCTTACTGGAATGTTTACACGGCGGTGATAAAATTCTTCACCGCTGTGTGAATCGAATTTGAAGAAATCAGCATCAGATCTGGAACATTTACACGGCGGTGAAGAATCTCTCACCGCCGTGTAACTTCAAAAGTTCAGAATAAAAATTTACCCAGGGACATTTACACGGCGGTGATGATATCTCTCACCGCCGTGTAACATTTAAAATATGTTGTGTGAATCAAATCCGGAAAAAATCAGATTTGGAGGCCACCGAATAGACTTTTGACTTTTATTCTTGGGGGGAAATCTAGCTAAAAGGGGGACGATTCTGGAGAAAAAGAAAAAAGGAAAAAAAAAAGAGGATCGAGAATTTTACTTTTAGTTTTGGCTGAAAAATAAACTCTAGGATTTCAGATCTGGAAATTCTTAGAAGTAAGATTTCAATTCTGTAATTTAATTTTGAAGTGGGAATAGCTGATTCAGTTGAAGAACATCATTTGGTTTGCTGTAAGATTTTCATTTTCAGATTCAAATGGGTAATATCAATTTCTCTTTATTTAATTCAGTCTTTAATTCAAGTATGAGTGAGTAATTCTATTTCTTGTTAAGGGATGCCTTAATTCCCCAGTAATTCATGTGAATATTTTGTATGGATTGTATCATGCATATACTCAGTGTTTTTTCTCTGATTTTATTTGTTGTTGCTGAATAGAGTACAAGTTAAGGGGAGATCTACCAAGATAAACTTTAATTGTAATCAGTTCATAAATACATATAAATATATTTCAGTTTTATCTTCTCTGAAATTATCTGTTGTTGCTGGTTTGAATGCAAGTTAAGGGGAGATCTACCAAGATAAACTTTGATTGAAATCAACCCATAAATACATATACATGCTCTGTTCTATTTTAATCAACTTCATTGATTTGATGAATCCGAATTGGTAGTTAAAATCTGTGAATGTTTATTTCAATAGGTTCAGAATGGTGGAAGATAAATGAGTTTAATATCTGAATCCGGAATGGTAAGATTATTTAACTTAGAACTTAAGATCTGTAATAATGCTAATTTAGGTGCTGAATCCGAATTGGTAAGTGCATATTTTAGAGAAGCTGGATCCGAAAGGCAAGCTATGGTATAGGCTAGATTATTCACTGATTGTATATGAAATTGTTGAATTAAGTATTCACATGATATTATTGGGGAGAATGGGTATTCCTTAGCAAGATCTCTTAGTTATTTTATCAACTCGCTGTATTATTAAATCGTTAATATTCTTAGACATTAATATCATTAGTTAGATTATTAATTCTTCTGCATTAAACAATCACCAAATCAAAATAATTGGGAATTCTTTAGCATATAATTAATTGTCAACACTTGCACAACACATTCCCTTGGGTTCGATAACTTGTGGTCTCAATTATATTCCACTATATTACTTGCCGATTCAGTACGCTTGCTGAGTACGCGTCAAGTTTTTGGCGCCGTTGCCGGGGAAATAGCGTTGTCAGTAAGTTTTGATTTTTATTTGTATGTGTTTTCATTTTTCTGATTTTATTATTTTTATTCTTTTCAGGTAGTTGTGGTGTATGAGCAGAGTTCGACAAGGATCATTAGCACCCTACGACCCTGAAATCGAGAGGACTTTGCGTCAACACAGGAGAGCCAACAGAGATAACAACATGGAAAATGATCCTCTCCCTATTGATGAAATTCCTCCCGAGAACGAACACGTGCCAAGGGCACAAGAAGAGGTACAAAGAAATTATGGAGGAGAAGTCCCTAGGCAGCGAACGATAAGGGACTATGCTGTGCCAAGATGGACTGAAGATCATAGGACAATTGTGCTGCCAAGAGGAGTACAATTTGAACTGAAACCAGCAACTATCAACATGGTGCAAAGAAATCAATTTTCTGGAACAGAAGTGGAAAATCCTGCACAACACCTGAATTTATTTTTGGAGATTAGTGACACAGTGCAGATTCCAGGAGTGACACCTGATGCTGTAAGACTGAAATTATTTCCTTTCACCTTCATTAGAAAGGCAAGGGAGTGGTTGCAAATGTTACCAAGACAGTCAATTACATCGTGGGATCAATTGCAAGAAAGGTTTCTGATGAAATTTTTCCCACCTAAAAAAACAGCAAATATTCGCAACAACATTTTTCAATTTAGTCAATTGAGTGATGAGCCTTTTTATGAGGCTTGGGAAAGATTCAGAAGATTGTTAAGAAGCTGTCCGCATCATGAAATACCAATTTACCATCTGATGCAACAATTTTATTCTGGTATTTCACCTCAAACGAAATCTTTGCTGGATGCATCATCAGGAGGTTCTTTTATGAATAGGATACCAGAAGAAGCATTCCAGCTACTGGATGAAATGGCAGCAAATGACGCTCAGTGGGCTAATCCTAGATCAGTTCCAAGAAGACAAGGAATACATAGTGTAGATGAAGTGTCAATACTGAGGGCACAGGTGGAGTCAATGCAGAACGAGATGAAAAACTTAAGGGTGAAAAATGTAGCCTCTGTTTCTCAAGAAGATGAGTGGTATGAAAGTGGGCAATATGCTCAAGAGAGTGCATCAATGGGAAATGTTAATGCTGTAGGGGATTATCGGAGGAGTAACCCCTATAGTAACTCATACAACCCAGGCTGGAGAAATCACCCGAATTTTTCTTGGAAAGATGGAAATGAGAATGCTTCATCCTCTCACCCACCAGCAAGACCCCCTTTCAACCAAAGTACTCAGCATAATCAAGGACATTCATACCAACCCCAATCATCCAACCAATACCAAATGCCATACCCACCCCATCACAACCATGGACAGAACTTCAATCAACCACAAGCTCAATCATACCATCCACCGGGATACTCACTTAGGCCACCTATGCAAGAGAAAAAGCCAAACCTTGAGGATATGGTGGCTAGCTTCATAAACAGTCAGTAGCAATTCATGACAAATCAAGAATCTAGGTGGAAATCTCAAGAGCAGTGGAACCGAAACCAAGATGCTTCTATGAGAAATCTGGAAACTCAATTGGGTCAGCTTGCAAATTCTATATCCCAAAGGCAACCAGGAACATTTCCCTCAAATGTAGATCGGAATCCAAAAGAGGAAGCAAAAGCAATTACACTGCGGAGTGGAAAGGACGTTGCACAAAGAGAAGATCAAGGTAAAGAATCTTCATCAGAAAAGGAGGAGCCAACACGGACGGTAAGTAATTCTAACTCCACTTCAGAAATGAATGAAAATGCTCCTAAAAAGGATAAAGGTAAAAGTATAGTGAATCCAAGGGTAGAGGATCTCGACATAAATAGACTGCCATTTCCTGCTGTTGCTATACAAGAAAAGAAAAATGAGCAAAAAGCTAGGTTTATAGAAATGTTTAAAAAATTACACATTAATTTACCATTTGCTGAAGCGTTAGCTCACATGCCCAACTATGCTAAATTTATGAAAGAACTATGTTCTAATAAAAAGAAATTAGAAGGGCATGGAACTGTTCAACTAACAGAAAATTGCAGTGCTATAATCATGAACAAGATCCCTGAGAAATTGGAAGATCCAGGTAGCTTCACTGTACCTTGTGCTATTGGTGAAAATTTTTATGGTAATGCTTTATGTGATTTAGGTGCAAGCATAAATCTAATGCCTTATTCTATTTGCAGGAAGCTGAATCTTAGTGATCTTAAGGAGACGGGAATGAGACTCCAACTTGCGGATAGGTCGGTGAGGCGACCCAAGGGAGTGATAGAGGACCTGTTAGTGAAGGTGGGAAAGTTCATTTTTCCAGTAGACTTTGTGGTGATGGAAATGGAAGAGGATAGGAAAGTACCACTTATTGTGGGGAGACCATTTTTAAACACAGCAAAAGCTTTGATTGATGTGCATGGGCAAACCGTTACCCTGAGATTCAATGATGAAAAATTAGTTGTTGATATGAACAAAGCTCAAAGATATCCATCAGATGATATAGAAGAATCTGCTTATTTTATGGATACAATAGACAAGTGTATAGAAGAAGTGAAAGAGGAAATGTTAGAAGCTGATCCGGTGAATGAGGATTTACTGCATTCTTTGGAGAATGAAAAATTGGAAGATGAGGAAGTGATTGCAGCTGTGGAGCAAGAAAGTGAAGAAGAAAGCACACAGGAAGAAGGACTGAACCTGGGAAAGGGGGATACACATTCTGAACTTAACCCTCTTCCTTCACATTTAAAATATATATTTTTAGAAGATAATGCAAAACCAGTAATTATTTCATCTTTATTGACAGGTATGGAAGAAGAAATGCTTATTGAAGTACTCAAGAAGCATAAAGGAGCAATTGGCTGGTCAACTTCAGATTTAAAAGGAATCAGTCCCAGCTATTGTACGCACCGGATACCTATGGAAACTGACTTCAAACCGGTGGTGCAACCACAAAGGCGGCTAAATCCAGCAATGCAAGAAGTGGTGAAAAAGGAGGTACTCAAGCTCCTTGATGCAGGTATTATCTATCCCATTTCTGATAGCAATTGGATCAGTCCAGTCCAATGTGTACCAAAGAAAGGAGGGATGACAGTTGTAGCCAACGAAAAAAATGAATTAATTCCCACACGCACAGTGACAGGGTGGAGAGTGTGCATAGACTATAGGAGGTTAAATAATGCAACCAGAAAGGATCATTTTCCTTTACCTTTCATTGACCAAATGTTGGAAAGATTGGCAGGAAATGGATTTTATTGTTTTTTAGATGGATATTCAGGTTACATGCAAATACCCATAGCTCCAGAAGATCAAGAAAAGACTACATTTACCCGTCCTTATGGCACCTTTGCATACAGGAGAATGCCCTTCGGGCTGTGCAACGCACCAGCTACATTTCAGCGGTGTATGATGGCAATCTTTCATGACTTTATAGAGAAATTTATGGAGGTGTTCATGGACGATTTTACCATTTATGGGAGTCATTTTGAGAGCTGCCTTAAGCATTTAGATTTGGTGTTAGAAAGGTGTAAGAAGACCAACTTGGTGCTGAATTGGGAAAAATGCCATTTCATGGTAAGGGAAGGCATTGTACTTGGCCACAAAATTTCTGAGAAAGGGATAGAGGTTGATAAGGCTAAGGTAGAGGTAATAGAAAAGTTACCACCCCCAACTAGTGTAAAAGGCATTAGAAGTTTTTTGGGACATGCAGGATTTTATCGCCGGTTTATCAAAAACTTTTCAAAAATTGCTAAACCTTTATCCAATTTGTTGATGAAAGATGCTCCTTTTAATTTTGACGATGAATGTATGCTGGCTTTTCAGACTTTGAAACAGAGGCTCACTTCAGCCCCGGTGATTATTTCCCCGGATTGGAATTTGCCTTTTGAATTAATGTGTGATGCTAGTGATTTTGCAGTTGGTGCAGTACTTGGGCAGCGAAGAGAGAAGGTATTTTGTGCGGTTTATTATGCAAGTCACATTTTGACAGGAGCTCAAATGAATTACACCACAACAGAGAAGGAACTTCTTGCAATCGTGTATGCATTCGAAAAATTCAGGCCATATTTGTTGGGAGCAAGAATTGTGGTGTGGTCTGACCATGCTGCCTTGAGACACCTATTTGCAAAGAAGGAATCCAAACCAAGACTGATCAGATGGGTACTTCTACTGCAAGAATTCGACCTGGAAATTAAAGATAAAAAGGGAGCAGAAAACTTTGTAGCAGACCATTTGTCAAGACTGGAAAATGCTCATATTGAGAAAAGGGAGATTTCAGATTTATTCCCTGATGAACATATTTGTGCTTTGTTTGAAAATGAGATTTATGTTCCTTGGTTTGCTAATTTAGCTAATTTTCTCGCAGGGGGATTTATGCCGAAGGATTTCACATGGCAGCAGAAAAAGAAGTTGAAAGCTGATGCAAAGCATTATATTTGGGATGATCCTTATTTATTTCGTTTGTGTGCAGATCAAGTGCTGAGAAGATGTATTCCAGATGAGGAGAAAGGTGAGATTATCGCAGCCTGTCATAGTGGAGAAGCTGGTGGACATCATGGACCAAACAGAACGGTAATGAAAATTTTATCTTCTGGGTTCTTTTGGCCTACAATGTTTAAAGATGTTCAATCTTATATGAAAGCTTGTGATAGATGCCAGAGAGTAGGGAATATATCAAAGAGAGATGAGATGCCCTTGACCAATATGATTGAGGTAGAGCTTTTTGATGTATGGGGGATTGACTTTATGGGACCAATTGACTTTATGGGACCATTTCCGGTTTTCTATGGTTGTGAATATATTTTAGTGGCCGTTGATTACGTAAGTAAGTGGGTAGAGGCTGTGGCCACTAGAACCTGTGATGCCAAAGTTGTGCTTAAATTTTTGAGGAAGAATATATTTACTCGATATGGAACACCGAGAGCAATCATTAGTGACGGTGGTAAACATTTTGTGAACCATCAATTTAAAGCGTTATTGAAAAAGTTTGGTGTTAGACATAAGGTTACAACCCCTTATCATGCTCAGGCCAATGGACAAGTTGAGGTATCCAATAGAGAGTTGAAAGCCATTTTAGAGAAAACAGTCAGTGTATCTAGGAAGGATTGGTCCCTTAAGCTAGATGACGCTCTTTGGGCTTATAGAACAGCTTTTAAGACACCCATTAGAATGTCCCCATTTAGGCTTATGTTTGGAAAGTCATGTCATCTTCCGGTCGAGTTAGAACATAAGGCATATTGGGCCACGAAATTTTTGAACTTTGATCTGGAAGGTGCAGGAAAATGCAGGTCCCTACAGCTGAATGAATTGGAGGAGTTCAGATTTTGGGCATATAATCATGCTGAGAAGTACAAGAGCAACATAAAAAAGTGGCATGATCGAAGGATAGTAAGAAAAGAATTTGTTCCAGGAATGAAAGTTTTGTTATATGACAGTAGGTTGCGATTGTTCCCTGGAAAATTAAAATCAAAGTGGACGGGTCCTTTTGAAGTCGTGGAGGTCGAAAAGTTCGGAGCTGTTACCATCAGAAAGCAACCTGGGAGCACAGAATTTAAGGTAAATGGTCATCGTCTAAAACTTTATTTTGAAAACCACGCTGAAGAAGCAGCAGTGGCTATTTTATTGGACGAAGCATGAGGTACGTTAAAGCCTAGCTGAGACTTAAAAATCAGAACTAAATAAATTCCTAAACCTTGCTGTTTTTATTTTCAATGTGTGTATTTTTAGTCATTTGCATCAATCAATGTCATTGTCATTTCATGTTGAATTTGTGTTGAGAATGTATGAGAAGAAAGATGGGGAGAAACTTGTGCGAACTTAAAATTTTTGGCGGAAAAATTTCAGGTTACACGGCGGTGAAGAAATCCCTCACCGCCGTGTGGAAATTAAATCATCGAAAAATTAAAGTACAGTGGAGTTTTTACACGGCGGTGAGGAAATATCTCACCGCCGTGTGAAATTCTTATTTTTGAAAAATATTTGCCCAGTCGCGATTTACACGGCGGTGAGGCAATCTCTCACCGCCGTGTAAGGTAAAAAATTTCGTTTTTAAATCGTTAACCGCCAGTTCATTTCATTTTTTTAAACACAAAATCAAACCCCATCTTCCCTCTCGCCTCTCTCTCGCCATTCCTCTTTCTTTTTCTTTTATTTTCCTCCATAAATTCGTTGTCTTCCAATTTCGTGGGTTAATTTGTCCATCAAGCATCAATTTTGCATAATTAACATCAAAATCAAGTAAGATTTCTCCTTTCTTTTCTGTTTTATTTATTTATTTATTTTATTTTCTGTTCTTATTAGTTTTAGGTTTTCTTTTTTCTAATTTTCTGTCTTCTTTCTGAAATTAAAGCGTGGATTTGTTAATTCAGTATGTTTTGTCTAAGATTTCGTTGCTGATTGAGAAAATGGGGGTAAGAATTTCGTCAATTTCGCATGTTGTGTGCAACAAAATTTCTGCCTACCAAGTGTTTGATAAAATACCTGAATGAACGAATTTCATATCTTTGTTTGCTGAAATCATGTGTTTTTGTGTTTTCATTGTGTGATTGTGGGTTCTTGATACCCTGTGATTAATTTTGAGGTTAGGAATTACAGAATTGAGTGTATTAGATTTGTCAAATTTTCTGCCCACCAAGTGTTTGATATAATGTCTGAGTGAGAATGAATTTTCAATTTTCTGTTTTCTTGGTTCCAGAATTTGTTCTTTTATTTTTGCAATTCTGTTGGCTTCCATCTATTGCTCTTGAACATGTATTTAACTCTTGATATATTGTGAAGTTCAATTGGAAAAGATGAAGTTGGGGATACAATCTTATTATGAAAAAAAAAATTAAAAAAAAATAAAAAATAAAAAAGAAAAAAAACAATTAGTGTGGATAACTATAGACATATATTACTGGGACACTTGCTTGACGAATTGCACGTTATAATTGCAAAGGATAAATTCATTACAACTAGGACAATTTTTTTTTTTTTATGCTGAGAATATAGTGGACTTAATTTTCAAGCACTTAGACAATTAAATCCATGAGAAATGCAGATTGTGATTTTTCGTAATTCTGATACTGGTTGTTAGTGAAATACATTACTTGACATCTTGATTGAATTGAGTATATTTGTGCAGTGACTAATTTGAGTGCTTTATTGATTCATGCAGTGGCCCCTAAACGATCCAGAACCAGTCAAGCATCATCTTCTCAAGGAAGAAGCGATTTGGTACCTTCTTGGGTACCTACTCGATGCCGTCAAGCATACAAGGACTTCACTGCTGCAACCTATGTTCCCTCCACTTTTCTGGACTTCACCTCTTTAGGGAACGTGGACATTAGAGATGAAATTGAGGGGTTGATCGCTGGGATCGGATGGACAGATTTTTTTTCAAAGAAGGAGAAAGTATATCCAAGCTTGACTCGAGATTTCCTTGCAACAGTCACATGCAAGATCGATACAGATGACGAAGAAGATATTGGTGAGGTGATTTTTTGGTTGAATCAGACGAAGTACACTATGCCCTTTTATGATTTTGCGGAGGCACTTGGATTTCCATTTGATTGTGCTCGTTATATAGCTGATTTGGACAAGCAAACCATATGGGCAGCAATCAGAGATCCCATCACTGCCACCAGATATGTGACTGGGCAGTCCAAAGCCCATCATTTGAGGGATCATGCACTGCGAATTTTACACAGGTTTTTCTCACTTTCATTTTATGGACATATTGAGGCAGCAGGTGCAGTGAACCAATCAGAGGCACTATTTCTCTACTGCATGGTCCAACAGGTAAGGCTAAATGGAGCCTACTATTTGTTGAAAAAGTTTGAAGACCTCCAGGGCAATCCCAAGAAAGTAAAGAAAATATCTATTGGATGGATTGCGACTGTGTTGGCCAAAAGAGTCGGCCACAGTCCCTTGGGAGATGAAGTAGGTGAGAGCACTGTGATAGACTTTAAGATGCTGAAAAACATCAAACTCATAGTAGACGACCACCACTTCCATCATCAGGTTAGGCTATCTACCCGGGACGAGTACTTGAGGCTTGTAGAGAGGGGCCGTGTGCAATTGCCAGCAGAAGATGCCGACGAGTCTGAGGAGGAGCAAGAGGCGGCTGGGGGAGCAGCTGCTGGTGCTGAGCCTGCTACCGCTGGGGCCGTTCCTGATTTAGCGCATATTACTGCCCAGCTAGGGGCACTACAGACTGGACAAGATCAGATTTTACACCGTTTAGCTATTCAGGAGCAGCAATTACTCGCACAGTCACTGAGTTTCTCCAAGATAGAGCGCTCCATAGCCCTTGCTCGGGAGGAGCAGGAGCATTTTTTCAGAACGATGATGGACCGCTTTCCACCACCACCACCTTCACAGGACTGATTTTCTGGGAGTTCTCTGATCTTTTATTTTGCTACGTTCATTATTTTTGTTTGACTGACGTACTTGCTGGGGACAACAAGCTTTTAAGTGTGGGGTAGCTAGTTTGTGTAACTTTGATGTGACTAACCCTGCAGTACTTTAGTAAGCTTAGTTTTATTATTTCTTTTGAGTAAGTTTAAATTGATATTAGTAAGTTTAATTTTATCAAAGCTTAATATTATTATTTCTTTTGCTTTTATATTTTAGAAGTTATATTTTCTGCTTTTTGATAATGGTTTCTTTAGTGAGTTGTTTAAGTTTTATTTTGTGATTTGAGCTCATCAATTTGACTCATGCTTAGCTTAACAAAATTTTAAGTTGTTATTCCAGCTCAATTGTTAATCTTGAAAAGGTCATTCAGAGCACTTAGTCTGCAAGAGAGTAAGATTCTGTCTTAAAGTTATTTTTCTTAACAATTTTCAAAGTAGAAATATACAATTGCAATTTCTATTAATTGTGCACTTAGGCCAGCTTTTACAAGTAAAGAAAAACCAGCATGAAATCTTTTGATCAGAAAATTTTTAGAACACTAGAACCTTCCTCATTGCCCTTCGAAACGACATAACAATTAAGGCATAAATGTTGACATGATTTAGGCATTAATTCTTTTGAGTAGCTACTTAAAATAAACTTTATCCCACCTATTGAATTAATTTTCCATTGCTAGCCCCATTGAGCTGAATTGGTATGCTAAAAGCGTACTCTGAAATTTTTCTTGTTACACACTTAATATGCCATTTAACTTAAACGTTTTTGCCTAGCCTTTCTAAGAATTGGCCACTCTAGGATTGGGTTGGGAAGACATTGAAAGTTGAAATAAGGTGTTTAGTAGTAAATAAGTGGGTAAGAAAAATTAAAGAATTTTGGGATATTGCTTGACAAGTAAGTTGCAAGAAAATAGAGGGTATAAGTATCCCACTAAGTACAATTAAAAAAAAATAAAAAAATAAAAAATAAAATAAAATAAAATAAAAAATAATTCTGAGTATAGCAAAATTCAAGTGTGGGGTATCCTCTATTAGAAGACAATATTGGGGTATAATAGGGACTGAGAAAGAAATTGTATCGTATTATTTCTCTTGTGATAAAAATTTTTCATATTTGGGAAATAGCTAAGTCTTGGCAATTGTTGTTAGATTGGAAGTAGGTGATGAAAATTTTTGGGTAGCAGTGTTAGTTGGTAGAGTGGCTGAATCTTCATTTGATTTCCTAAACTTCTCTTGTTAGCCATCACCGATTGAACCATACATTACAACCTGCTTAAGACCTAATGATCATGTTTATGTTTTAGTTTGTTCAGTGGAGATGACGTTCGGGTTCCGGTACTAAAGGAGAGGCCTATGGTGTTTCTAGAGTTTCAAGTGAGAAACCAGAAGTGCATTTATGTACTGATTAAATCTGCTCTTGATTGATTGATGCTGGAAGTTTTAAGTTTTGAAAAATATTAAAACATTGGTTTTGGCCTTTGCACACACACATCAGAAATTCGATTGTATTTTCTTCGTTTGAAACTTGTTTGAGTAAGAATTACTCTAAAGTGGAATTTACTAAGTGTTTGCTTGGTATTCTGAGTTTCCATTTTCCTGCCTGAAAATTGAGAAGTTTGGGATTGAAGAGTTATTTTACTCGAGGGCGAGCAAAAGCTAAGTGTGGGGTATTTTGATAAGTTTAAATTAAATAATGTTTTGATGTGAATTTAGAGATTATTTCTTAGTCTAAAAGCTGTTATTTGTGTTAATTTTTGATAAAATGTCATTTGATGTTAGTTGGTGCACTAAATGGAAATTTATGTTGTTTTTGGCAAAATTAGGTAGGTTACACGGCGGTGAGGAAATCTCTCACCGCCGTGTGAGACGGGAGGCCAGAATCATGAGAAGGAAAATTAAGGAAGCTTACTGGAATGTTTACACGGCGGTGATAAAATTCTTCACCGCCGTGTGAATCGAATTTGAAGAAATCAGCATCAGATCTGGAACATTTACACGGCGGTGAAGAATCTCTCACCGCCGTGTAACTTCAAAAGTTCAGAATAAAAATTTACCCAGGGACATTTACACGGCGGTGATGATATCTCTCACCGCCGTGTAACATTTAAAATCTGTTGTGTGAATCAAATCCGGAAAAAATCAGATTTGGAGGCCACCGAATAGACTTTTGACTTTTATTCTTGGGGGGAAATCTAGCTAAAAGGGGGACGATTCTGGAGAAAAAGAAAAAAGGAAAAAAAAAAGAGGATCGAGAATTTTACTTTTAGTTTTGGCTGAAAAATAAACTCTAGGATTTCAGATCTGGAAATTCTTAGAAGTAAGATTTCAATTCTGTAATTTAATTTTGAAGTGGGAATAGCTGATTCAGTTGAAGAACATCGTTTGGTTTGCTGTAAGATTTTCATTTTCAGATTCAAATGGGTAATATCAATTTCTCTTTATTTAATTCAGTCTTTAATTCAAGTATGAGTGAGTAATTCTATTTCTTGTTAAGGGATGCCTTAATTCCCCAGTAATTCATGTGAATATTTTGTATGGATTGTATCATGCATATACTCAGTGTTTTTTCTCTGATTTTATTTGTTGTTGCTGAATAGAGTACAAGTTAAGGGGAGATCTACCAAGATAAACTTTAATTGTAATCAGTTCATAAATACATATAAATATATTTCAGTTTTATCTTCTCTGAAATTATCTGTTGTTGCTGGTTTGAATGCAAGTTAAGGGGAGATCTACCAAGATAAACTTTGATTGAAATCAACCCATAAATACATACACATGCTCTGTTCTATTTTAATAAACTTCATTGATTTGATGAATCCGAATTGGTAGTTAAAATCTGTGAATGTTTATTTCAATAGGTTCAGAATGGTGGAAGATAAATGAGTTTAATATCTGAATCCGGAATGGTAAGATTATTTAACTTAGAACTTAAGATCTGTAATAATGCTAATTTAGGTGCTGAATCCGAATTCGTAAGTGCATATTTTAGAGAAGCTGGATCCGAAAGGCAAGCTATGGTATAGGCTAGATTATTCACTGATTGTATATGAAATTGTTGAATTAAGTATTCACATGATATTATTGGGGAGAATGGGTATTCCTTAGCAAGATCTCTTAGTTATTTTATCAACTCGCTGTATTATTAAATCGTTAATATTCTTAGACATTAATATCATTAGTTAGATTATTAATTCTTCTGCATTAAACAATCACCAAATCAAAATAATTGGGAATTCTTTAGCATATAATTAATTGTCAACACTTGCACAACACATTCCCTTGGGTTCGATAACTTGTGGTCTCAATTATATTCCACTATATTACTTGCCGATTCAGTACGCTTGCTGAGTACGCGTCATCACCATTCAGAAAATTAGTTTTTACATCCATTTGTTAAAGCTCTAAATCATAATGAGCTACCAATGCTATAACAATTCTTAAAGAGTCCTTCTTTGAAACTAGAGAGAGATTTCTTTAAACTCATTGCCATCCTTTTGAATATAACCTTTGGCTATAAGTATGGCCTTATACCTTTCAATATTGCCTTTTAAGTCCCTTTGTGTCTTAAAGACCCATTTACAGCCCACTTGCTTTGAGTCTTTTGGTGTAAGGACTCGAAATGTATTCTAGTCGGATTTGCATGTGTTTTGAGTATAAAAGCGATTGAAATGTGTAATTAGATAGTTGAAATAGTTAAGTATAGTTGAAGATGTATTCAGTATTAAATGAAAAGTTGAGTGTAAATTGGTAATTTGATATTTGAGGACTTAAATGCATGTAATAGGTTGTTGGATGTGGTAATGTATGATTATAATTTAACTATAAGGAGAATGTATGATTAAGAAATAATAAAAGGGTTGAAGTGGAATTAAGCATAAAAATCTAAAAAGTAACTAATGAAAGTGTGACATTTTTCATCTAAGATAGAGATAGACTTGTGGCCACATAAATTGGTCAAAATTGGCTATATTCAAGGCCATAGTTGGTCGGCCATAAAGGAGGAAAGAGGGCAGCCTTTGTTCTTCAATTTCCTACCAAGTTTTCTCTCTCAATTAATCCAAGAATTTGCTCCAAGGAAATTTATGTGTAAAGAAATAGTTTAAATTTATGTGTAAAGAAATAGTTTTAGTGTAATTGGAAGTTTACAAGGTAAGAAAATACTAAGTTTTCTTCTTCATTATATTTAAATTCATTGGAGTGGGTAAGATTGTGATTTATTTATGTGTTAATGAATTTGATGTGTAAATTGGAAGGAGAAGCTATTGGATTCAAAGAAAAAGAGAAAAAAAGCAAAGATGAAGCAAGAAAGAGCAAAAGTAAAGATGAAGGAGATATCAAATGAGGTTTGTGAATTTTAGGTATTTTTGTGCAATTAATGTCAAATTGTATAATTGTATATGTGTATGGATGATAAATGTGAATTTGAGTTGACTTATGTTGATTAGTGTGGTGGAAATGTTTAAATTGGGTAGATGAAATGTTAAAAGGAAATTATGTCCAAATCCCATTTGACATTTGGGGTTTTTAGGTATAAGTTGAGTTTTAGAACTCAAAATGAAGTGAATTTAATTGGGGTAGAACCTTAACTTTCATATCTACAAATGTCCTAGATAAGCTAATGAGCAAATTTTAGCTCTAAGACCCATAAAAATTGCCAAAATAAAAGATATTCCATTTTGGTCGGGCGATTGAGACATGTTCTAAGGTGTCAACTATCCCCAGTTCGGTTTTTAGGTTATAAATGGAGTTAAAAATCTCCAAATTAGGTAATTCTAGTTGCAATTGAACCATAACATTTGTGCCTACAAATGTCTCAGAAATAGTCATAATTCATTTTTGAATCTAAGGCCTTCAAAAATGCCCAAAATAGTAGATTTTTTCTGTGATAGGGTCTTTGGAGCAGTTTGTGTTTCTGAAGCGATATTTCCTTGGTTCCAGCTCCAAATAACTTGAAATTTATGCCATTAGAAAGAAACATCCCGAGGATTAATTGTTATGAAGACCACTTTGACAAAATATAATGTTTATATTGTGTTTTTGGCTGTGCAAGTTGAGTTACACTTTGTTTAGTTGAAAAGATGGGTTTCATGCCTTTGAGCTTAGGTGTGGCCGTCCCTCAGGTGTGACCTGGCCGTCCCTCACCCTTGTTTTGGTTATATGGCTTGTTTTCATTCTGAATCAAACCAGAACTTCCTCGAAACCTTTTGGGATTCATCTAATGCATGTTTAGGATAATATAATGGGTATTTGAGTGACCAATAAGTGAAACGTAATTAAAAGAGAGAAATTAATGTGATATAGCTATATGTTAATGTTAAGTGGAATATGTGTTATGTAATCTTAAAATGATGGTGTTAGCCTATTTCTAAGTGCTAATTCCGCAAGTATACGGTGTACCGGTTATAATACAAAAGATGTCAATCCCACGAGGAATGTGATTACTATCATACACTATTACTACTCAATTTTAATCTTGTTTATAATGATCATTAATTTTATGAATGAAAGTGGAAATACTATGTTAAATATTATCTAACCTAGTTATAGATAATCGGAGAAGACAAAAGATTAATGACTATATAAAATAATAAATAGAACTTGAATTAATTATTCTTGATTATGAATATATTCTTGTCATGCAAGTCAAGTTGAATAAGATTCCAATTTACTCTTTCAACATAAACTGGAGTGCCTAAAACATGTATTTATACTTCTAACTCACAAATTTCATTAATGAATTAAAGTGTTATTCATGCAAATTTCAGGAATAATAGACAACTTTTAACAACCATTTAATATTATGATTTCTCAAATAATACTTCAATAATGAAATTCTATTAGATTTAAGTAAGAATTCATTTTTTCAACTAAACACTTACTTATAATGATTATGCATAAAAATACTAAGAGAAAATTCTACAAGCAAAAAAATATTAAATTGATATGAATAATAAAATATAATATTAAATATTCAAGTTCCTAAAAATATCATTTAATAATTTACAAAGAAGAAGTAAAGATAAGAAATAAAGAAGGAGAACTCTCAATCCTTTTCCCTTCCACAAAGGATATCTTTTTCTTTGTAGTAATCTTCTCTTCAAAACATAAAAATCCTAACTTAAAACTTTAACTAAAAATGTACTCTCAAACTTACAGCAATTCTTAATAAAAATTCAATAATTAAAATTCAACCACTAAAAATTGCAGTTAAAGGTTATATTTATAATGTTCTAAACAAATATGTCCCTTAGAAAGGTTGCAAGACTTGGTGGAAAGTCATACTTCTTCAAGATAAAATTTGAATTCAACTGCCAACGGTCCTTTCTGTCAATCCTTTATCGCGACAAAACACGCCTTTATCTTCGCTCCACTTTCCTCGTGCTGGTTTTCCTCCGCGCCATGTCGCGAACTCGCGATGAGCGGTCTTGCTCGCGACAATGCCTGCTAGCTCCCTTTCTTCTTCTCTTTGGCTCTCTTGTATTTGCGCGTCCTGTCGCGCCCGCGACGTCCACCGAGCTTGCGATAGAATACTTCTTCCTTTGCTTTCTGCTCTTCCTTTCTTCTTTCTCTCTTTGCTTGGCGCTTCCTATCGCGATTGCGACGCTGGTCACGCTCGCGACAGATTGATTCTTCCTTAGCTCATTTCTGCTCCTTTTCTCCAATCTTCTCCATTTTCTCTTGCACACACAGAACTCAAACAAAAACATAAAACACACCTAATTCTAACACAATTAACTACATATAAATATTATTTTAAACCTAAAACATGGATTAAATATGAGCTATTTAGACTCATATCAAACCCCCACACTTAAACATTTGCTTGTCCCCAAGCAAAATATATCAAACACTCAAACAACACAAACAAATAACACACAATAAGATGCACGCAATTGTGGAGCTTACTTCCATATTTGATTTACATTTAGAAATGACATGTATAAGCTTTTATCTCTTAACAAATTAGTCTAAATATGCAACATCTCAATTAATACCATTATCCATCATATTTGAACAATCTTGCACATTTTGGGAAACCATAAAGTTGCAAAACACAAGAATGTTTGACCTCAAGAATTTGAATATCTTAACATATGTAAAGATTATTTTACACAAGACATTGCCCAAAGTAACTCTCACTCAAATACTATTTTTCTTAAGCACTCAATCACTCAATGTGTTTAAAGGTTAGTGTTTCTCTCATTCCTTAAATATGCCATTGCATACCATAAGTTTGTAGATAGTAAAAATCTTCATTACTAGTATAAAGTAGTACATGAAATCAAAGGATCTTAAAAAGGATTGTTACTTGAATTAGGTAAAGGTAGGACAATTTTGGTTTAAATAGCTAATATTGTGTAGAGAATAAGCATCACTATACCACAAGAAATGTAAAAACTAAGTATAACATGATATTCAAACTTTCTATTCTAATTCCCTTCCCAATGTCCACTATTTTCCTCTAGTTTCATTTGTTTTTCTTTTCTTTTTCTCTTTTTTTTTTATTTTATTTTTTTTATGGGTGCATTTTATGCTCCATCCCATTTATTTTGTTTTTTTTTCTTGTCCTTGTAGAAATTAGACTTTTCTAATAATGGACTTTTTGTACATGAATAAGGGAATTCAACTTATACCTCATTATAATCATTCTTATACTAACAAATGTATCCCCATGGTATAGTAATCCTAATTCTCATCATAACAAGGGTAACAAAAATGAGTAGTTATTGTTTAGTAAAGGATTTGGTTAATGAAATGCTTAACAACAAAAACAGGTTAAGGCTAAAAAATGGCTACCTAAAGTAAAAAAGGTTAATTTTTTAAAGCAAGCCAAAGTGGTTTAATCTAATTGCCCTTTTCATTTCTCATGCACATCCCATATTAAATGTAATCTCAAAATTTACTAAAGACAAGTTCTAGAGGATATGGCATACTAAGGCTCTCATACAAGAAAATTTTCAAAGTATAAGGCTCAAAAGCTCACATAGCTATAGATCAAACTACCATAAGCAATGCATTGGCAAAATAATCCTTTTATACATGTGAAAAGATACTCAATTTAAAAATATCCTACACTAAAGTGCTTTGCCAAGTCATGACCTTCACTACGTACATTTAATTTTCCAAGTAAAAAGAAAATAACATTTTTCAAGATATGGCATATATAGACAAAATTAAAAGAAATACAAGCTTAATCATGCATATATTCCCAAATATACATAAAAAATATAAGCTCCAAAATAAAATGCACAAAATAATTTATACATAAAAAAAAAAAATACATAACCCTACATACACATATGTACAAATTCTACTCAACATATCTAATGTTAACAACCTAAAACTAGCAGCGCATGCATAACACAAGCTACACTAAACAAAACAAATAAACAAAACATAACAATAATGCCCTCACACTTAAAGGACACAATGTCCTCATTGTGTGAAAATAACAAACATTTAATATTAACAAGCAAACACAAAAGACAATAAAAAGAAAACAAAAATAACACGAAAAATAAAAGAGTTTGGAGAAAACTTATCTCAATTCCCACTAAGGGAATCAGGCGAAGACGGAGAAAAATCTACATTCTATTTTCTGAAGTAGGAAAGAAGCTTGCGACTCAAACTTTTATGGCCCTTGTGGACAGCCTTCACTGTTGTCTCTAAGGAGTCCATCCTAGCAGCCATACTTTGGTTGGCAGCTTCCATTCCATCCAATCTAGTTAGCACCTACTGCTAACCAGCAAAATCACCTTCACCAGCACCAAATGTGGCAGCTTCTTCCTCCTCAGAATCTTCATCATCATCAGAATCATCATGCGCTCCAGCTGCTGCGGACAACTCAGGGGCTTTCCCTTTTCCCTTGTCTAGGAGTGAACTGTCACCTTGCATACCTCTATCAACAAACTTGGGAGGCCAACCGCTTTTTGTCAAAATATTAGCCCGCCGCAAATACACAACATCAAGCATAGCAACATGTTCACTCTCTTCTAATTGAAAATTGTGCAAATCCCCTAAACATCCTAAAATAATTCCTGTTACCATGTGACACATCCCAACAGTTTTACTCTTAGCAGTGGAGGCATGATATAGACCATCAAATATGAAATCAATTGAACAATGGGTTTTCCTAGACTGTAACAAATCAAGCACAAACAAGTCTTTGGTTTGAACCTTTAAACTATCTACCCTACCAAATAAGGCATGACATAAATATTTGTGAAAAAGCATTAATGTATCATCCTTAATTTGGCGATTAGTGGAACTTTTATTATTAAAGGAATCTAAACCAGACAAGCACTTCCACACAGGCCTAGGATCAAATATATGCGCACCAAAACGTTTTCCATTAAGAGGAAATCCAAACCAATCATGCAATTCAGGGAACCCAAAAACATACTCTTGCCTTTGATGTCTAAACTTCATTTTATCTCTACCCTTATCAACATAATCAAGGGAACTAAAAAATTCAAGGGCCCACTCACGCTTAATTGGAAGATTTAAATGCACAAATTTCCCCCACTTCATATATGTTAAATATTTTTCAAATTGATCAGTTATGCCCAAATGATTTAACAATGAAAAATCTACATGCCACATACCAACATAGGATTTTTTGCCAAAATACACAAAATTTTCACCTTCTTCCTCAGAAAAAATAGGGAAAGGACACTCAAACCTGTTTTGCAGGTGAATAGGATCTTGGTTTGCATTGGATCCTTCAGCAGCCTTCTTTCCCTTATCTCCAACAGATTTTATTCTCACCATCTTGATAGGTAATGAAATCTAAAGAAACTTTGCCAAAGAAACTCACAAAGAAAAGTAGATGAAGAACAAAAACTGGAAACTTAAGAAATATGAGAGAAGAAGAAGTTTTGAGAGATTTTGAGAGGAAAACCAAAGAAAATTGAGAGACAACTCAAAAGTAAAGAGAAAAGCTGCAGTTAGGGCTTTAGGCTATATATAGGAAAAATCTAGGGTTATAACGGTTAGAATTTCAAAAGATTTCAAATTTTGTGCTCTGTCGCAATCGCGACAAAATCGAAATTCCCAAATAACTGCTCGCGAAACCATCGTGATCACGCGATAAAAAACTTTCTCACCTCTCTGTCGCGCTCGCGACATAATGGATTTGCCTAAACTAGCATTTTCCTATCGCACGCTCCATGCCAGGCGCGATCGCGACAGCAACCTGCGAAAATACCTTCCCTCCACTATCGCGCTCATGATAGTGAGGAATTTTCAAAGAACAATTTTTTATTTTTCAAAATAACATTATAAATTTAAATAAGTTGAATTACTCACTATCTAAGACCCCTGTAGAATCAAAAATAAACCATATTAGTAATATATATAACGTAAAAATCACACTAAAATCTAATGAACACCATACAAAACAACTTAAAATTACAATAAGTACAAAATAAAAAGAACATGTAAGTAACTTTTAAACCATTTGTAAAGAGATATATGAGACCTCTCTACCAAGAAAAGTTTCCTCTAAATAGACCTTGCATCTTTGACCATTTGTTTTAAATAATTCTCCTTTACTATTCTTAAGCTCCAAAAATCCATGGTCAAAAACTTGGTTGACCTCAAAGGGTCCACTCCACCTAGATCTCAATTTTCCAAGAAAGAGTTTCAATCTAGAATTGTATAATAAGACTTTATCCTCAATCTTGAAACTTTTGTATCTAATATGAGCATCATGCCATTTTTTGGATCTTTCTTTATATATCTTAGCATTTTCAAAAGAAATAAGTCTTAACTCATCTAGTTCATTAAGTTGTAAACATCTTTTAACACTAGCATCTTTAATGTCATAATTTAAAGTTCTTATAGCCTAATATGCTTTATGCTCTAACTCAACAGGCAAATGATAAGTTTTTCCATAGACTAACCTATATGGTGTCATTCCAATAGGAGCTTTAAATGCTGTGAGATATGCTCATAATGCATCATCAAGTTTATGTGCCCAATCCTTCCTAGAGTTAGAAACTGTCTTTTCTAACATCCATTTAAGTTCCCTATTATATACCTATACTTGACCACTAGTTTGTGGATGATATGGAGTAGCTACCCTATGATGCACACCATATTTATGCAATAAAGAATCAAAAAAGCGATTAATAAAATGCTTACCTCCATCACTTATGATGGCTCTTAGCACTCCAAACCATGAAAAGATCTTCTTTAAAAACTTGATCACCACCTTGTAATCATTAATTAGTGTTGCTTTGGCTTCAACCCATTTTGATACATAGTCAACACCAACCAAAATGTAGTTTTGTCCAAAAGATGTAGGAAAAGGACCCATAAAGTCTATCCCCCACACATCAAATATCTCTACTTCCAAGATATTGTTCAAAGGCATTTCATCTCTCTTCCCAATGTTACCAGCTCTTTGACACTTATCACATTGAGCTACAAAAACTCTAGCATCATGAAATAAAGTAGGCCAAAAGAAACCATATTTTAGCACATGAGAGGCAGTCTTAGTACTACCATTATGACTAGAATACAAAGATGAATGACAATGTGTTAAAATGTTTACATACTCATCTTCACTAACACACCTATAGATAATACCATCCCCACTTATCTTAAATAATTAGGGTTCTTTCGAAAGATAATTTTTGACATCACTAAAGAATTTTTTCTTTTATTGCCATGTTAAACCATTAGGTATAATTTCAGCAGTAAGAAAGTTAGCAAAATCTACAAACCAAGGACTATTTACTAGGCATAAACTTGAGAACTCCTTGTACTAGGCATAAACTATCAAATCCTATAAAAACAACACAAAATAAAACTAAGTCAATTAAACAAACAAACAAACAGAATGAAATAAATATTGTAATCCAAAATCATAAATCAAGTTTCATAATGGCAATAAATAAAACATCACTCCCCAGTAACGACACTAAAAAGTTGTTAGCCTATTTTAAGTGCTAATTCCGCAAGTATACGATGTACCAGTTATAGTACAAAAGATGTCGATTCTACGAGGAATGTGATTACTATCATACACTATTACTACTCAATTTTAATCTTGTTTACAATGATCATTAATTTTATGAATGAAAGTGGAAATACTATGTTAAATATTATCTAACCTAGTTATAGATAATCGGAGAAGACAAAAGATTAATGACTATATAAAATAATAAATAGAACTTGAATTAATAATTCTTGATTATGAATATATTCTTGTCATGCTAGCCAAGTTGAAAAAGATTCCAATTTACTCTTTCAACATAAACTGGAGTGCCTAAAACATGCATTTATACTTCTAATTCACAATTTTCATTAATGAATTAAAGTGTTATTCATGCAAATTTCAGGAATAATAAACAATCTTTAACAACCATTTAATATTATGATTTTTCAAATAATACTTCAATGATGAAATTCTATTAGATTTAAGTAAGAATTCATTTTTTCAACTAAACACTTACTTATAATGATCATGCATAAAAATACTAATAGAAAATTCTGCAAGCAAAAATATTAAATTGATATGAATAATAAAATACAATATTAAATATTCAAGTTCCTAAAAACATCATTTAATAATTTACAAAGAAGAAGTAAAGATAAGAAATTAAGAAGGAGAACTCTCAACCCTTTTCCCTTCCACAAAGGATATCTTCTTCTTTGTAGTAATCTTCTCTTCAAAACATAAAAATCCTAACGTAAAACTTTAACTAAAAATGTACTCTCAAACTTACAGCAATTCTTAATAAAAATTCAACAATTAAAATTCAACCACTAAAAATTACAGTTAAAGGTTATATTTATAATGTTCTAAACAAATATGTCCCATAGAAAGGTTGCAAGACTTGGTGGAAAATCATACTTCTTCAAGGCAAAATTTGAATTCAACTGCCAACGGTCCTTTCTGTCGCGATCGCAACATCTGTCGTGCTCGCGATAAAATACGCCTTCATCTTTGCTCCACTTTCCTTGCATTGGCTTTCCTCCACGCCATGTCATGACCTCGCGATGGGCGGTCTTACTCGCAATAATGCCCGCCAACTCCCTTTCTTCTTCTCTTTGGCTCTCTTGTATTTGCGCATCCTGTCGTGCCTGTGACGTCCATCGCACTCGTGACAGAATACTTCTTCCTTTGCTTTTTACTCTTCCTTTCTTCTTTCTCTCTTTGCTTGGCACTTCCTGTCACGCTCGCGATGCTGGTCGCGCTCGCGATAGATTGATTCTTCCTTAGCTCATTTTTGCTCCTTTTCTCCAATTTTCTCCATTTTCTCCTGCACACACAAAATTCAAACAAAAACATAAAACACACCTAATTCTAACATAATTAACTACACATAAACATTATTTTAAATCTAAAACATGGATTAAATATGAGCTATTTAGACTCATATCAATGGGACATCAGTATTGAAGTATAATGTTGTATGAGTGAGTAATTTTATGACGGTATGGTCCTGATATGTGTAAGGCAAATGATATATTGATTATGTGAATTAAGTCACCATATGTGAACATGTGAAAAAGTGATGTGATTAAATGTGTATGACAATAAATAAGTATATTTTTTATGAATGCTAAAAGGTGAATTTATGTATTTTTGATGTATATGAGCATGAAAATGTGTTTGGAATGCCAACATTGCTAAGAATAATTTAAATGTAATTAAAATGATATTGGTACCCATATAACATTGTTACATGATATATATACACACGTTTATATAAACGTGCCATTTATGAGAACTCTGAAGGAATTTACAAGTATGTGTGATCACTATAGGATCACAATAAGTGTATGCATCTATACAAAAATGTGATAGTGATGTGAATAATATAAGAATGAAGCAAATATGCATATAGCCTGTGTAAATCGAGTTGTGGAGAGATAGGCATGCATATAAGGTCTCTTGTTACTGCAGCCTATGCGTTGGACCTAAATTGGGTCCGTATGCCGTTTTGGATCTCGTTTGGATCCCTATATGTTCTAGATCCTATATGGATCCATATGTGTAATTGTACCCTCGAGTACCTATGCATTTCAACCCATTATCCACCTCCTAATAAATGCATGCAATAATTGAGTGGAAGAATACTAAATGAACAATATAGAGATTGTTAATAAATGAACGCATTTATATGAATGAACCATAAAGGTGTGTTATAATAAAAATTTATGTGATTTGCTAATTGTGCTATATGATTATGGTGATAGATGTATTATTCTGAATATGTGTCTTCTACGCCTATGTATTATTGTATTCTAACATAGGTAACAAATGAGTAAAGAAAGTTAAATAAATAACCTGGAAGATGAATAAATGAGTGAATGTGTTTATATATGCAGACTTTGGATATATGTATGATAAATGTTTATGTGATTTGTTAATTAAGAATGACTCCTTGCTGATTATATAATTTATGATTTAAAAGTTAATATGAAGTAGGCACTTCATATAAATGATTTGAAAGTGATTATTTGTTATGATTGTATTATTCAATAAATGTTTAAACACGCATTAATGTATCTGTAAACATGCATTAATGTATCTGTAATTTGTTGAATTTGATTTAAGAATTAAGTAGGAATTCTAATTTGTTAATGAAATAAATGATATGTGTTTTGACTTTAATGTGCACAATTTATAAAAAAATGAAGTGTAGATTGTATTATAGTTATACATTCCATAATGTAAGAAGTATCGACATTCAATTGCTAAGATGAGTGATCTTTTAATGATTGTCCAACTTAGGAGCTAAGTGTAATTAAACGTTAATTGCATAAGTATGAAACTATGAATTTACATTATCATATGTATAAGAATAATGATAAATGATATATGTCGACGGGAAAGGTGTTATAAAATTGTGAAATGTTTAAAAAGGTATGGTTATTGATATAACTAGATAAATAATGTACAATGATTTAAATGAGTAAATATTTGTACGTGATAATTGCATGCACAAATACCTGTTAAGTGTTATGATTATGAGATGCATACTATCGTAAACGTCTATGCTATCGATTTAAGTATGATTATAGATTTGTTATAAGTATATGTAATCATATGAGTGTATGTGTTGACGACTACTGTGAGTGGTTGTCCATTTCATATATTTTTCCCCACTAAGCATTTATGCTTAGCATGGGTGTTTCATCCGTCCAGGTTTTGAACATCCATGCAAGTTTCAAAAATAGATGTGTCGACAAGGATATTTCGCAACAGTCAAGGCCAACTAGTCTATAGCAGTATTTTAAATAGATTTTGTAATTGTTATTTGTAATGTAATTAACCACTGTTTCAACAATAAGTGATCTGTATGTAATATGATTAAAGTGAAGAGTATTATATGAGTTATGTATGTGAAAGTATTTTGTATTGAAAGAAATTTTGAAAGAAATTTTAAAATTCAATTTTCCATTATTTGTTTCTATTCCTTTTGTGTTTCGTTTGGTGACATCTTTCACTCGGCATCGTATGCCGGCTATGTTATCATACGGTTGCTACGTACTGGTAAGGTGTGTTATGATATGAGCTTAAAAAGCTCATAATTAAAATATATTTTGTGGTTATAAGTTATGTTTTGAGTGTTTTTATTTGTAGGAATTAGGTATGTTTTATGTGTTTTGTTAAGTTTTGTATGTAGGAGACAAATGGAGGAAAAATGGAGTAAATGGAGAAAATATGGAGCAAAATTGAGAGAAGAAGAAGAAATGAGCGCGACAGAGCGCGCTAAGGAAAAGAGGACAAAAGAGAAGCTGTCGCGACCAAGGGAAGGCTTCGCGAGGTCGCGACGAGGCGCGGAGAAGGCACACGTGAGGAAAGGCGAGCGAAAGAGAAGGCGTGCTCTGTCGCGACATCGTCGCGATCGCGACAGAGGGATCCGTTAGACACTAAAGTTCAAATTTGAACTTTAAGAGTTGCATCTTTCCACCAACTATTACATCCTTTGTAGAAGGGCATCTGAAGGGGCATGAGCTGACATTATAAATTCTGTTTTTAACTGTAAATTGAAATAATAACTTAGAATTGAACATTTGAATATTTTTTCTGTAGTAAAAAATAGTTTTCTTTTAGTTTTTCTTAAGTAGAGTTTATGTGTTGAAGAGAAGATATTATACAAGGAAGAGGACTACAATTGGTGACTTGGAAAGGGTTGAGAAATCTCCTTCTTCAATTCCTATCTTTTAATTCTTCTTTGTAATTGTTTTATGATGTGAATTCTGAACATAAAAGTTTAATATTAAATTATTTTATTGTTCATATTTATTCAAGTGTTTTTAATTGTAGAATTTCTCATTAGTACATTATTCATTATCATTATAAGTATGAGTTTGATTGAGAAATAAATTCATTCTTACATCTAATTGGAAATTCATCATCGAGATATTGTTTGAGAAATCATAATATTAAAATGGTTGTTATAGGTTGTGTTTTATTCTTAAGATTTGCATATATAATAATCTAGTTCTTAAATGAAAATTTGGAATTAGACTTATATGTGTATGTTTTGGGCAGTCCTATTTATATTGAGAAAATAAGTAGGAAATTTATTCAACTTGACTTACAAGACAAGAATGCTAAAATCATTAAGAACAATTAATTCGAGTTCCATTTTTATATCTAGCATCATTAATATTTTCTATCTTTTTGGATTCACATAAACTTGACTTAATAAGTTTACATATTAGATTAAATTAGAATCACTTCTCTATCATTTTATAATTGTAAACAAGATTAAAATCAATTAGTAATAGTGTGTAAACACGTTCCCTGTGGGATCGATATCTAAAGTACTATTGCGGTACACCGTATACTTGCGGTATGTTGCATCAATAGAAAATCAACAACAAGTTTTTGGCGCCGTTGCCGGGGAACGGTTGTTTTTCCATTATAAAAATTGATTTATGATTTTGGATTACAATATTTTCTTTTGTTTTAATTTGCTTATTTGTTTAAATTAATTTTGTGTTTTATTTTTACAGGATTTTAGAAGTTCATGCCTAGTACAAGGAGTTCTTTAGAAGAGCTTGAGCCTTTAAATCCTGAAATTGAGAGGTTTTTATTGAGTAATCGGAAATCAAATAAAAAGAAGAACAAAAATAGGAGATCAATTGTCATGGCTGAAGAAAATCCACCAAGATTGATGGACTTTGCCACACCTGCTTTGAGTGGTGCTCAACAAGGAGTGGTAAGACCAACGGTAAATGCCAATCAATTTGAAATTAAGCCTTCATTGTTACAAATGATTCAAAATAGTATTCAATTTTATGGTTTGGCAAATGAGGATCCAAATGCTTATTTGGCAAACTTTCTTGAGATTTGTGATACCTTTAAGATAAATGGGGTTTCAAATGATGCAATCAAGCTTAGGCTTTTTCCATTCACATTGAAGGATAAAGCAAAGGCTTGGTTGAATTCTTTGACAAGAGGATCTATAACTACTTGGGACCAATTGGCCCAAGCATTTTTATCAAAATATTTTCCATTGGCCAAAACCGCAAAAATCATAAAGGATAGTACTACATTTGTTCAAAATGAAAATGAATCATTATATGAGGCTTGGGAAAGATTCAAGGAATTGCAAAGAATGTGTCCACACCATAACTTGCCAAGAGAGTTGTTGATGCAAACATTCTATAATGGTGTAAATCCTACCACAAGAGGAACTATTGATGCTGCTGCTGGAGGATCTTTGATGAGAAAAACTACTGAAGCGGCATTTGAATTGTTGGAGGAGATGTCCATGAACAATTGCATGTGGCCTACCGAGAGAAGTAGAGATTCAAATTCTACTAATGTGAGAGGAGTTCATACACTTGATTCAGTGGTTGCATTGCAAGCTCAAGTGGAAGCATTGACTCACAAACTCAATAATATGGGTATGGGAGGTAATCAACCAACTAGATGCAATATTTGTGGACAACAAGGACATCCAAGTGAGGTATGTAATTTAGGCATAAATAGTACGGAGGAGCAAGTTAGTTTTATCCAAGGGCAAGGAAGAGGTAACCCATTTTCCAATACATATAACCCTGGATGGAGGAACCATCCCAATTTTTCATGGGGGAATAGTAGTAATCAAAACAAAGGAGTAAGTTTTCAACCACCTCAAGATAGGTTTGGGGCCTTGGAGATTAAAATGGATAGGTTCTTAGAGGAGATTAATATGAAATTTAATTCACAAGAGGAGAACCAAAAGAGGTTAGAAAATAAGTTTGATCAAATCACAAAGAATCAAGCCTCATCCATTCACAACCTAGAAGTGCAAATTGGGCAATTAGCAAAGGCTTTACCTTCAAGATTACAAGGTACTTTACCAAGTAATACGGAGGAGAACCCAAGGGAACATCTAAAAGCCATAAATTTGAGGTCGGGTAAATCTTACACCAATGAATTTGTTATTACTAACAAGAATGGAGAATTTCAGGAAAATAAAAAGAAGAATGATTCTTCTGTCGCGAGTGCGACGCCTGTCGTGGTCGCGACAGAAGAGAAGCAAACCAAAGTTCCAGGCGCGATACCAGACGTGAACGCGACAGCAGGAGGAGAGTCTTCTGTCGCGATCGCGACACCTATCGCGGTCGCGACAGAGGGGGCATCTAAAGCAAATTCTTCCAAAATTTTTCAGCCTTGTCCACCGTTTCTGCAACGCCTAAAGAGACAAAACCAAGATAAGCAATTTCAATCATTTATTGATAAATTGAAGCATTTGCACATAAATTTGAATTTTATTGAGGCCATATCACAAATTCCTAACTATGCAAAATTTCTTAAAGAATTAATTTCTAAGAAAAGAAGTTGGGAGGATATATCCACTATTGCATTGACTGAAGCATGTAGTTCTATAATCACAAATAATTTGCCTACCAAACTTAAAGATAATGGTAGTTTCACAATTCCATGTACCTTAGGGGATAAAGAGTTTCCTAAGTGTTTATGTGATTTGGGGGCAAGTATTAATCTCATGCCTTATTTTATCTTTAAAAAGTTGGGTTTAGATTATGTCAAACCTACTTCCATGGTTTTGCAATTAGCTGATCAATCCATTAAGAAACCATATGGAATAGTTGAAGATGTGCTTGTAAAAGTGGATAAATTTATTTTGCCTGCTGATTTTGTCATTTTAGATTTTGCATATGATGATAAATGTCCCTTAATATTGGGTAGACCTTTCATGAGGACTGGTCGAGCTTTAGTTGATGTCTATGAGGGCAGATTAGTTTTAAGAGTAGGGGATGATAGTGTTGAATATCACATGGAAAAGGCACTAAAATACCCAATGGATGAAAATGTGTGCATGAAAATAGATGTCATTGATGCATGTGTTGTGGAAGTCTTAGAAAATGCAGATGAAGAGGAAGTCCAAATTGAAGAGGAAGTTCGTAAAGAGGTAGAGCAAGAAAGTGTCAGAAGTGAACCTCTTATTCGTAATGAAGCACCTTTACCACCTTCTATTGAAAGTCCACCAAATGTTGATCTAAAGGAATTACCTAGTCATTTGAGGTACGCCTTTCTTGGATTAAATCATACTTTGCCTATTATTATTTCTAATAAACTAAATAAAGAACAAGAGCATGCATTATTAGAAGTTGTTAGAAAAAGGATAAAAAGTATTGGATGGCAAATATCTGATTTGAAGGGTATTAGTCCTAATGTTGTCATGCATAGGATAAATATGGAAGATGACTATAAACCAAAAGCTGATAGACAAAGGAGGCTTAACCCTCATATGAAAGAGGTAGTCAAAAAGGAAGTTATTAAATTGCTTGATGCTGGAATCATTTATCCCATTTCGGATAGTGATTGGGTAAGTCCAATACATTGTGTTCCAAAAAAGGGGGGTATGACAGTAGTAAGGAATGAGAATGGAGATTTAATTCCAACTAGAACCACCACAGGATGGAGGGTATGTATAGATTATAGAAAGCTTAATTTGGCCACTAGAAAGGATCATTTTCCTTTACCATTCATTGACTAAATGCTTGAAAGAATTGCTGGCCATTCTCATTACTGTTTTCTTGATGGATATTCAGGGTATTTCCAAATTTTTATTTACCCTAGTGACCAAGAGAAAACTACATTTACTTGTCCTTATGGAACTTTTGCTTATAGGCGAATGCCTTTTGGGCTTTGTAATGCCCCAGCCACATTTCAAAGATGTATGACTTCAATTTTTGGAGACATGATAGAGGATATAATGGAAGTCTTTATGGATGATTTTTCTGTATATGGAGATTCATTTGAGCTTTGTTTGAAAAATTTAGACAAAGTATTGGCTAGGTGTGAAGAAACTAACTTAGTTCTTAATTGGGAGAAATGCCATTTTATGGTAGATGAAGGGATAGTCTTAGGGCACAAAATTTCAAGTAGGGGTATTGAGGTTGATAGAGCAAAAACTGAATTAATTGAGAAGTTACCTCCACCTACTACACTTAAGGGGGTAAGATCTTTTCTTGGACATGCTGGATTTTATAGAAGATTCATAAAGGATTTTTCTTTAATTGCTAAACCTTTAACTAATTTGCTAGTTAAGGATGTTTCCTTTGAATTTTCTAAAGAATGTATGCATGCTTTTGAAACTTTGAAGAAGGCCCTTATAAGTGCTCCTATTATTGCTGCTCCTAATTGGGAATTACCATTTGAGATTATGTGTGATGCAAGTGATCTTGCTGTAGGTTGTGTATTAGGCCAAAGACATGGTAAGAATTTGCATGTGATATATTATGCTAGTCAACTTTGTCTCCTCCTCAAGTTAATTATACAACAACTGAAAAAGAAATGTTAGCTGTGGTTTATGCATGTGACAAATTTAGATCTTACTTGTTGGGATCTAAAGTCATAATCTATACGGATCATGCTGCATTGAGGTATTTATTTGCAAAGAAAGATGCTAAACCTAGGTTGATTCGTTGGGTATTGTTATTACAAGAGTTTGACCTTGTAATTAAAGATAAAAAGGGAAGTGAAAATCTTGTTGCTGACCATTTGTCTAGATTAGAAAACAATGAACAAACTTTAGGTAATGGTATTGAAATTAATGAAACATTTCCAGATGAAGCCTTGATGTCAATTTTGAATATGCATGTGCCTTGGTATGCTGATTTTGCTAACTATCTTGCTGCTGGAATTGTACCTGAAAATTTGACATGGCAACAAAAGAAGAAATTCTTTAGTGATGTTAAAAATTATCTTTGGGAAGAGCCTTACTTGTTTAAGATAGGTGGGGATGGTATAATTCGTCGTTGTGTAAGTGAGGAGGAGTATCAAAACATTTTGATGCATTGTCATGGTGCATTATATTCTGGTCATAATGGTGCTAATAAAACTGCATCTAGAGTGCTTGAATGTGGATTCTTTTGGCCAACTTTATTTCATGATGCAAAGATTTATGTAGCTAAATGTGATAAATGTCAAAGGGCTGGTAATATTGGGAAAAGAGATGAAATGCCTTTGAATAATATATTGGAAGTTGAAGTGTTTGATGTATGGGGGATTGACTTCATGGGTCCCTTCCCCACTTCTTTTGGTCAAAACTACATCTTGGTTGGAGTAGATTATGTATCAAAATGGGTTGAAGCCAAAGCCACACCTACCAATGATTCAAAGGTAGTGATAAAGTTTTTGAAGAAGCTTTTCTCAAGATTTGGAGTGCCAAGAGCCATCATAAGTGATGGAGGTAAGCATTTCATAAACCGTTCTTTTGATTCATTATTGCAAAAATATGGAGTTCATCATAGAGTAGCTACACCATATCACCCACAAACAAGTGGTCAAGTGGAAGTGTCCAATAGAGAGTTAAAATGGATATTAGAAAAAACAGTCTCTACTTCTAGGAAGGATTGGGCACATAAATTAGATGATGCTTTGTGGGCATATCGCACTGCATTCAAAGCTCCAATTGGCATGACACCATATAGGATGGTTTATGGAAAAGCGTGTCATTTACCTGTGGAATTAGAGCACAAAGCATATTGGGCCATTAGAACTTTGAATTATGATCTTAAAGATGCAAGTGTCAAAAGATGTTTACAATTGAATGAGCTAGATGAATTAAGACTTCTTGCATTTGAGAATGCTAAGATTTATAAAGAAAGGACTAAAAAATGGCATGATGCACATATACGGATTAAAAATTTTAATATTGGGGACAAGGTCTTATTGTATAATTCTAGATTGAAACTCTTCCCGGGAAAATTAAGATCAAGATGGAGTGGACCTTTTGAAGTTACACAAGTTTTTGATCAAGGGTTTTTGGAACTTAAAAATAATAAAAATGAGTTATTTAAAGCCAATGGTCAAAGATGTAAAGTGTATTTGGAGGAAACATTTCATGGAAGGGAGGTTTCATTTCTTTCATTAAAAATGATTTCATGATTACTTGGTTTAACTTTTCTTTTTCATTAATTGTTTTATGTGTGATATTTATATCTACTAATGTTGTTCTTTTGTTCCACAGATGTTTTTCATATATAAATTAATTTTATATACCTTCGTGTGTTGTTTTTGGAAGGAAAAGCAAATGTGATTTTGAAAATTTTCATTATGTCGCGATCGCGACAGAATGAGGGAAGTGTATTTTAGACTTCATCGCGACGGCGCGACGGGGCATATCATCGCGACAGAAAAATTGGTTTTTGAAAAATTTCATTCTGTCGCGATATCGCGATGAAGAGCGGGAATTAATTGTCGCGGTGACGCGATGTATAGCGCGACGTTCAAATTTTTCATTTTTCTTCTGTCGCGATCGCGGCAACGTCGCGAGGTCGCGACAGAACGCGGAATTCGATTTTTTTAGGTCAAACCAACCGTTTGGATTTCAATTAATTCCCTACCTTCTCTTTTTCTTCCCTAATAACTTCTCTTTTTATTATTTTTTCTGCCTCTTCCGTTTTCTTCTCTCAAATTTCGCACGATTCTCTCAAGATCTTCCAAACGCAAATCTCGTTTTCTTATTCTTTTATAAATCTGTTGTTTTTATTTTTCTATTTCTTCTCGTATTGTTCTTCAATTGGAAACCGATTTAGACATGGTGAGAACGAAGCATGTAGGCGACAAAAGCCAAGGGAAACGCCCGATGGGGGAATCCAGCGCTCACAGAGATGACCCACCTCTTGATTCTTTGATTTTTCAAAACAGAGCTAATATTTTAACCAAGGGAGCTTGGCCCCCAAGGTTTGTTGATAGATGTGCAGGTGAATCAAGTCGGGATGACCCTAATTTGGCTGGACCAAGTGTGCCCCGCGATAGGGCACGTGAGTCAGCATCGGCAGCTCCTGCTCATGACTCCTCGAGTGAGGACGAGGCGGCTGCTGGTGCTGATAATGCTGAGAGGAGGAATAATCGAGGTGTTGCTGTCGATTTGGAGCCTGTCTTGCATCGTTTAGATGGAATAGAGGCAGCAAATCAGAGTATGGCAGCTCGGATGGATGTTCTCGAGTCAGATGTGCGGACTGTGCTTCAAAACCAGAAGAGTTTGGGATGCAAACTCTTAAGTTTCTTCCGCCAGCAGAATGTGGAATTTTCTCCAACTCCACCAAGCTCCCCTAGTGGGAGTTTTTGAGTTTGTCTCCTTTCTTTTTCTTTGTTTTGTTCTTGTTGTATTTGTGTTTTGTTTATGTTAGTTTGTTTGTTTAGTTTAAACCTTTTCACATAATGGGGACATTGTGTCCTTTAAGTGTGGGGGGGTCTATTTGGTATGTTTTGATATGTTCTGTTTTTAATACATATATGCATGTATGGTTATATGTGTTATTATGTAGTATAGCTTGTGTTTGCATGAACTGCTAGACTTAGGTAATGTATTATTTTATATTGTTTTAGGTTGTTTTATGCAAAACATTTTGGAGCTTAGTATTTGATGAATATTTGAAAATTACAGCATGTATAGGTTTTATGTTTTTTACCATTAGTTTAGATAGTAACTTTTTGACCATTTTCCTTATTTGTTTTACTTTAGCTTTTTGTTGTACATAGTGAAGGGTATGACTTAGCAAAATACTTTGGTGTAGGTTCTTTTTTTAAGTTAAATATCTTTTTATATGTAAATAAAGATTGTTTTGCCAATTTATTGCCTATTATAGTTTAAACTATAGCCATGTGAGCTTTTGCAGCCTTATACACAAACATTTCATTTGTATGAGAGCCTTATTATGCCATATCCTCTAGAACTTGTTTGTAATAAATTTCGAGATTACATTTTAGTAGAGGATGTACACGGGATATGATAAGGGCATTTAGAATGATCCTATTTTGGCTTACTTTTAAAATTCCTTACCTTTTGACTTTAGGTAGCCAATTTTGAGCCTATATCTGTTTTTTCTTGTTTAATATACTAATAACCAAACTTTTGCTTAAACAAGGCCTAATTTCTTTGTAATTACCCTATTGTGGAGGGATTAGGATTGATATAGCATGGGAGATATATTTGTTATTGAAAAGCATGAAATTAGTAAAAAGTTGCAATTGCAAATTCCTTCTTTTCAAAGTTAGAATTCCAACTGCTAGTAGAAACAAAATAAAAGAGAAAGAAAAAATGGGATTAGCAAGATGTACATCTAAATTACTTATGTGTGGGATGGAGCATTAAAATGCACCCACACTAAATTCTCTTGCTGTCCTAACATTTAGAAAAAAAAAAAAAAAAAGAAAAAATAGTAAGTATAAATTAAGAGCTAGCAGCAAATTTATATTCTTAAGAAGGGAATTTGATTAAAAATATTATGCTTGTTGCTATTCTGATTTGGTTAATTCTCCTATGTTATATTAATGCTTTTCTCTGCACAATAATAGCTACTTAAACCCAAAAGTTTCTTACCTTAACCTAAGCCACATTACAACCCTTTTAGGACCCTTTGATCCTCTTTACTACCTTTTACTAGTAGTGGAGATTTTTATTACTTACAAGCTTATGGTATGTAATGGCATAATCAAGGAATGAGGGAAAACACTAACCTTTATACACTTGAGTGATTGAGTGTTTATCAAAATAAGTGTTGAGTGAAAATTATTTTAGGCAATGCTTTGTGTGAAATAATCTATACATGTATTAAGATATTTGATTTCTTGAGATCAAACATCATTGTGTTTTGCCATTTCATGTTTTTCCAAATGTGCAAAGAGGGTTAAAGTTTAATGAATGATGGGAATGTCTAAATGGTTGCATATTGAGGCTAGTGTGTTAGAAGGATAATTCTATGCATGATAATTTCAAATAATTGTCAAATGACTAGGTGAGCTCCAAAATATTTTGTTTGTTATTTGGTAATTGTGTTGTTTAAATGTTGTTAAAGTGTTTTGCTTGAGGACAAGCAAATGTTTAAGTGTGGGGGTTTGATATGAGCTTAAAAAGCTCATAATTAAAATATATTTTGTGGTTATAAGTTATGTTTTGAGTGTTTTTATTTGTAGGAATTAGGTATGTTTTATGTGTTTTGTTAAGTTTTGTATGTAGGAGACAAATGGAGGAAAAATGGAGTAAATGGAGAAAATATGGAGCAAATTGAGAGAAGAAGAAGAAATGAGCGCGACAGAGCACGCTAAGGAAAAGAGGACAAAAGAGAAGCTGTCGCGACCAAGGGAAGGCGTCGCGAGGTCGCGACGAGGCGCGGAGAAGGCACACGTGAGGAAAGGCAAGCGAAAGAGAAGGCGTGCTCTGTCGCGACATCGTCGCGATCGCGACAGAGGGATCCGTTAGACACTAAAGTTCAAATTTGAACTTTAAGAGTTGCATTTTTCCACCAACTATTACATCCTTTGTAGAAGGGCATCTGAAGGGGCATGAGCTGACATTATAAATTCTGTTTTTAACTGTAAATTGAAATAATAACTTAGAATTGAACATTTGAATATTTTTTCTGTAGTAAAAAATAGTTTTCTTTTAGTTTTTCTTAAGTAGAGTTTATGTGTTGAAGAGAAGATATTATACAAGGAAGAGGACTACAATTGGTGACTTGGAAAGGGTTGAGAAATCTCCTTCTTTAATTCCTATCTTTTAATTCTTCTTTGTAATTGTTTTATGATGTGAATTCTGAACTTAAAAGTTTAATATTAAATTATTTTATTGTTCATATTTATTCAAGTGTTTTTAATTGTAGAATTTCTCATTAGTACATTATTCATTATCATTATAAGTATGAGTTTGATTGAGAAATAAATTCATTCTTACATCTAATTGGAAATTCATCATCGAGATATTGTTTGAGAAATCATAATATTAAAATGGTTGTTATAGGTTGTGTTTTATTCTTAAGATTTGCATATATAATAATCTAGTTCTTAAATGAAAATTTGGAATTAGACTTATATGTGTATGTTTTGGGCAGTCCTATTTATATTGAGAAAATAAGTAGGAAATTTATTCAACTTGACTTACAAGACAAGAATGCTAAAATCATTAAGAACAATTAATTCGAGTTCCATTTTTATATCTAGCATCATTAATATTTTCTATCTTTTTGGATTCACATAAACTTGACTTAATAAGTTTACATATTAGATTAAATTAGAATCACTTCTCTATCATTTTATAATTGTAAACAAGATTAAAATCAATTAGTAATAGTGTGTAAACACGTTCCCTGTGGGATCGATATCTAAAGTACTATTGCGGTACACCGTATATTTGCGGTATGTTGCATCAATAGAAAATCAACAACATGTTACATCTAGTAACTCTTCTTTCATGGCATTGAGCCACTTTTCAGAATTGTTACATTTTATGGCTTTTTTAAATGAGATTGGATCCTTATCAATGCTTAAGTTACACTTATGCTCAAGTGAATCTACCACATAATCTGATAAAGCTGGTCTTTTATCCCTTATAGACCTTCGCAATAGTATTTCTTGTGGTATCACTTGATCATTTATGACTTACACATTATTTACTGGTTCATTATTGACATTCTCTTATTGTAGGTTTGGAATATTAATTTATTGCTCCGGTATATTGCATGGTTGTAATGTAACAAAAGGAACAATAACTTGAGAAGAGACACTAAGTGAAGGATTTTTGACCTGAATCTCTTCAATATCCACCTTCTGTGGTTTCCCACTCCCATTGATTTGTCCAATACACTTAGCATTTCCAAACTTAACTATCCTTGTACCATGGTCAGGATATTAAAATATGTACCCTTTGGACTTTTCTGCATAACCAATGGAGTAATCACTAATGGTTCTTGCATCAAGTTTCTTTTTATGAGGATTATAAATCCTTATTTTCGCTGGGCAACCCCAAACATACAGGTGCCTCAAGCTAGGTTTCCTACCTCTCCATAATTCCTAAGGTGTCACAAGAACTGTTTTACTAGGAACCTTATTAAGTAGATATGTAGCTGTCTTTAATGTATACATCTGTAAAGATAAAGGTACATTAGAGTAACTTAACATACTCCTAACCATATCCATAAGAGTACAATTTCATCTTTCAGCTACACCATTCTGTTGGGTGACCGGACATTATATATTGTGCACAAAAGCCTTGACTTTAAAGATGTTTTGCAATTGGACTTGGACACCGTCAATTCTTATCATATTTACCATAATATTCATCACCTCTATCAGACCTTACTACTTTCAATTTTCTATCTAACTGCCTTTCCACCTCATTAATGAACACTTCAAAAATGTCCACTGATTGAGGCTTTTCATGTAGTAAATAGAGATAACTATAACGTGAATAGTCATCAATATAGGTGATAAAATACTTTTCACTGCCCCAAGATGGAACATAAAATGGACCACATATATCAGTGTGTATTAATTCAAGTAACTCAATACTTCTCGTGGCTGAATTCATAGATATGTGTTTGGTTTGCTTGCCTTTAATGTAATCCACACACACATCCCAATCAGTAAAATCTAATTGAGGTAAGATTTTACTTTTCACTAACCTCATCACCCTTTCTCTAGATATATGACCTAACATTTGATGCCACAAATAAGCAGAGTGTTCATTATGTATACTACATTTATTACCAACATGAAACAAGGATTCAAAATAAGTAACATCAAGGTTGAAATGATATAAACCATACATTAATGTACCAGAACCATAATAATACTGTCATTTATATGAAGAAAAAACATTATTTCCAACATTAAAATTAAAATCTATCTCATCTAACTTATTAACACAAACTAAATTTCTAGCACATTCAAGAACATAAAGACACTTTTTAAGATCTAGACTACAACCAATGTCTAAGATCAATCTATACATCCCAATTCCTTCTATACGTGCCTTCATTCTGTTACCCATTTACAAGAATTTTTTAGTTCTATTTATGGTTTGGATCGAAATGAATCTTTGCATAACATGTGACATATGAGTAGTTGCACCTAAATCTTACCACCGGGAATTATTGGGCACCTTAATTGTGTTTGATTCAAAACATTCTAAAACATGCTACTTGCCTTTCTTTTCAAACCAAACCTTTTTCTTAAGGTAATCTTTCTTGAGGTGACCAGCTTTCTTGCAGAAGAAAACGCTGCTCTTTATGGATTTGGCCCTTATTAACATTCCTTAGGGCTTTAACTTTACAGTGTACTATGAGATGCACATAGTGTTCTTTCATTTTTCTCAATCTCCCTTCCTCTTGTACCAACATGGCCTTGATTTCTTGAAAGTTCCATTTCTCCTTAAGAGTGTTATAGTTTACTTGGAACTGACCAAATTCAAGAGGAAGTGAGTTGATGATGCATTTGATTAGAAAGTATTTGCTCACATCTATGCCAATTGATTTTAGCTTTACAGCCAGATTTGACATGCCTATTACATGATCATGGATTGGTTGCGACCAATCAAATTGCTTGGTCGTTAATTCACTCATCAAGTTTACTACAATAAACTTGTCAGCTACGTCTGATTGTGAGTACTCCATGATTTTCATCATAAATTTCCTCGCATTCTCTATATTAGGCATTAATAGCTTAACATCTTCAGCCATTGTCAATCGCATCAAGTTAAGACTCAACCTATTAAACTTTTCCCAAGCCTCAAAATATATCCTTTTAGCTTGTGTACTTGTCTCAGTAATAGTTGCAGGCTTCTCTACAACTAACGACAGGTCCTTATCCATAATGCCCAATTGAAATTTGATTTGCTCATACAAATCGGCATAGTTTAGCCCATTAAATAGTTGCAGGCTTCTCAGTAACTAATGACAGGTCCTTATCCATAATGCCCAATTGAAATTTGATTTGCTCATACCAATCGGCATAGTTTAGCCTATTGAGCTTGATTAGATCATTGCCCATAGCTAACAAATTATTAGAAGTTGCAAATATACTACAAACTTATACATTAATTCTTTGAGCATAAATAATGGATTCAGACAATAATTAACTTTAATATATATATTTAAGGTCACCTTTGGGTGATACTTAAATACATATCCTTAATCCATAATGATGCAAACAAACATATATATATATATACACACTTCAATAAACAGTCAATCATACTCAAGCTAGTATGCATGTTATCTTTGGATATACAAACACATTCCCCAAGTATGTCTATAAGTCTCTTTAATATTATTAATTATAAGCAATGATCCACCTTTGGGTGATCTCCTAACATTATAATACAAACTTACACATTAATGCTTTAAGTACAATTAATGGATTCAGACAATAATAAACTTTAATACATATATTTAAGTTCACCATTGGGTGATACTTAAATACATATCCTTAATACATAATGATGCTAACCAAAATATATATATACACTTTAATAAACTGTCAATCATACTCAAGCTAGTATGCATGTTATCTTTGGATATACAAACACATTCACCTGGTATGTCTATAAGTCTCTTTAATATTATTAATTATAAGCAATGATCCACCTTTGGGTGATCTCCTAACATTATAATTAATAATTTTAATTGATCAATTCATCTTTTATTAGCATAATGTAACATGAACAATTGAAAGAATGTAAAATTAAATGTCTAAATATCTTTTCAAGCAATGTCACATTAGTGACTAACAAGCTTTCCATACAGTAAACATTTAATAAAGTAAGTATAAATAAATTTGAGAATCTAACTATAATGTTGAAATATCATATTGTAAAGTCCAAAAACTTTTAAGGACTAAACTATAATTTTAATTACCAAATAATAATGGTTCAAAAAACTATAAGGACAAAAATGTAATTAAACATCTTGAACCTTTATTTTCGAAACGGAAGCAACATTTCAACGCAAAATTGCTATTTTTACAAACGGAATAAACTTGTCAGCTATGTCTGATTGCGTGTACTCCATGATTTTCATCATAAATTCCCTCATATTGTCTATATTAGGCATCAATGGCTTAACATCTTCAGCCATTGTCAATCGCATCAAGTTAAGACTTAACCTATTAGACTTTTTCCAAGCCTCAAAATATATCCTTTCGGCTTGTGTACTGGTCTCAGTAATAGTTGCAGGGTTCTCAACAACTAACATCAAGTCCTTATCCATAATGCCCAATTGAAATTGGATTTGCTCATACCAATCGACATAGTTTAGCCTATTGAACTTGATTAGACCATTGCCTATAGCTAAAAAATTATTAGAAGTTGCAAATATACTACAGACTTACACTTTAATGCTTAAGGTACAATTAATGGATTCAGACAATAATAAACTTTAATATATGTATTTAAGTTCAACTTTGGGTGATACTTAAATACATATCCTTAATCTATAATGATGCTTGTTCGGTGCTCAGCAAGTGTGCTGAATCGACAAGTAATATAACAGTATAATTAAAGACCCACGAATATTGAAGCCATGGGAAAAGGGATTATTAAGTTAAATATCTATGGTTGAGTGCATTTGAGATATCCCCGAATTGTTTGGTGGAAAATTCTAAGCTAAATAAGAGAATAAAATTATAAAATAACAATTAAATATAAAATTGTTCATCAAGAAATTAAACAAGGGTGAATTGAATGCTTAGGAAATTCTATCATCACGAATGTAATTGGATACATGTAAATGTATATTAACATAAATTTTTGGACAACCCAACTAAATCTAAGCGTCCCATTTTGGAGCAAGCTATTCTAATCACAAACACATCCCATTTCAAAGCAAACCTCATGATTAGCCTAAGCACGGGTATCAAATCCTAGGTATGAATTAATTTCCCATTCTGGGGCTAATTAATCCAATACTCATCTATTTCTCATATTTCTGAATTTTATAAAATTAACATCTATAAATCAAGCATCCCATTCCGAAGCAACCATAACAAATAGATGTAGAAATATAAAAACAGAGCATTTACATATACAATAAATTTCGGATTTAACTCCAATCATCATCATAAATGCATATATAACAAGAGAAATAAAAGAAACTATGAAAATATTCATTAAACCCAAATATCCAAATACAAAGTATGATTCAAGAATTCCTATTCAAGAATTCCTAAATATGAATAACTACTCTAACATCAAGAATATAATCATAAAATATAGAAAATTAAAGTTTAGAATACACCCTTGATGAGAGAGAAAATAGATCTTGAAGTTCCTTCTTCTTCAACCTTGGAATCTCCTTGAATCCCAAAATATAAATATAAACTAATTTAATCTAAATTAATTAAGAACAAATTTGGAATTTAAAATTAATCTAAGCTAAAAAACAGTATTTAAGAAGAAATAAAACCTAAAATAAAGAAAATAAAAGGCTGCTCTATCTAAATCTATCTAAAATTATCCTTCTTTTACGAAATATGAAATGACGCTCTATAAATAATCTGCAGAAAAACAGAGTTGTGCTTTGGAAAGCACAGCTGTGTTCTTGAACAAATTGTGCGCTTAGGGTTAGCATTGCGTACGAAGCTTTAGTGGAAAACGGGGCAACACAGCTGTGTTTCTCGCCAAAACATAGCTGTGTTTTAGGCGAGAAAGTGTGCATCACTGTCCTCCATGCGCGTACCTCTGGCTGCGTAACACAGCTGTGCTTTTGAGAAAGCACAACTGTGCTTTTGGCGCTGTAGTGTGTGTCGATGCCTTTCGTGCGCGTGCCTCTTGCTGCATAACATAGCTGTGTTTTGCACAAAAACACAGCTGTGCCTTCGATGATTCTCGCTAACACGAGATGTTGGATAGCACAGCTGTGCTTTGAAGAAACACAGCTGTGCTTTTTGGGCAGTTTTACTCTCCTTCACCAATTGCTCCTAAAATCAACCCCAAACCTCCAATTTAGCTCTGGATTAAAATAAAATGCTTGAAAGCATCCCAAAAATTATAAAAACATTATAAACTAATAAAATAAAATAAATTAACTAAATAAGACTAAAAATAAATAAATAAACCACATAATTATGCCAAGAAATAACCTAAAATATTGATATGATTACAACTTATCAATTACCCCAAACTTAAACCTTTACTCATCATCGAGTAAACTGAATGAACCAAATTCTTAACCATTTTAATCTCAAAAAAAGAAAATAAGGAGTCATTCTCGATTAAAGAGTAAGAAAATAGACTTGCAAATGCTAATGCTCACTAAACAACAAATAAACACAAGAACATACCAAGTAATTTATGTGCGTGTATAAAAGGCCAAAACATAATTTTTATTATTTTAAAACAAAACTTCTAGATATAAAGTTAGGAACAAAAATCAACTCGAATGTATGAATGCACTCATGGCTTTCCATTCAAAGCTCAAGAAACACCATAAGCCTCTTCCTACATACCAAACTTTACTAGAAGGTCATCTCCGCTAAGTTGAACAAGACAAAACAAAGAATCAAGAGGTCTTATATTTGGTTGTAATGTTAGGTTTAGGTAAATTAGCTAACAAAGAAAGGCCAAGTTACTAGAGAACAATGGCCACTACCTAAACAAAACCACAATCACCCAACTAGACCAATGAAAATTCCCAACCCAATTACATACCATCAAAACAAAATTGGCCTTAATAACACTTTAGCTTATCAAACTAGCTCAAAACAATAAATTCCACATAATATTCAACAATGATCATCACAAGGCACTAGTTCAAGTTTTACTAAATTTTTGTAACCCAAACTCACATTTGGCTCAGTTAGCTAGGAAAAACTTGTAATGCTTTTTCTTCTTCTTTTTCAATTTTTTTTAAAGAAAAAGCACAAAAATCAACTGGCCACCAAAATCAATGAAGTACTTAAACAATACATACACAAGAACTAAATTGAGCTCTAATTTTCAAAAGACCAATAAACAACTTAAGTCACAATCCCCTTATAAACCCCAAAGTTATTTTTTTAAAATGGGCTTAACTCTCCATTACACATAGGGGTGTACACGGGTCTGGATCTTTCTGTACCGAACCGAAATTCCGAAAAAAAAAAATCCAAAACCGAATTGTACCGTTCACTTTTTTGACTAGAACCGAACCGAATTGTATCGTTGACTTTTTGACTAGGACCGAACCGAATTGTATTGAAACCGGACCAAGAACCGTATTGAACAGTAGCGAACTGTTTTGGAACCGAATTGGACCGAAAGAACCGATATTTATTACTTATTATATATAATACTAGTAATTTATATATAAATATTATTTATAATTTATATTATATATTTATTATATAAATTTAGTTTCATAATTATTTGTATTAAATATTTTAATGCACTAAATTAATATAATAAATAGTTAATAAATTAAAATGGATATTTCAATTATTAATTTGATAAATTTAATTATTATATCTATATGAATATGCAATTAATTTTATTTACTTTTAGTGTCACACAACTAATACTTATCTATTTTCGTCACAGTTTTTATATGAGTATGTAAATTAAAAATCTATTTATAAATAAAAATGTATTAAAAATGAAATTTTACCAATTGATGTAAATGTATGGGTATATAATATTAATCACCTTATCAATAATTCAATTTATTTTTAGCATCACTCAACTAATACTTATATATTTTTGGCATAATATTTATATGAGTAATTGATTATGTATTTTAATAGTATAATTATATACAATTATAGTGTCAATGAAATTTTACCAATTAATATAAATATATAAGAATATAATAATCTTACGAATAATTTAATTAGCTTAGTAATTAGTACTATAAAAATGTTGGTTTTTCATTATCACAATATTTTATTTTTCATGAAAATTGTTCTATATATGGATAATTTGATAAAAGAAAATTAAGACATAAAGTAATTGTTCAAGTTCAATACGTATTATTAATTATATATTCTATTAAACTACAAAACCTATAAAAGATGGTTGCATTTCACATTTACCCTTATAATATAACTATTGACTATAATAGTAATTAACAATCTCTTAACTGTTAAGCCAAATTTAATGAAATTAAATATAATAATTGAGTCAAGATAATAAATATAAATAAACCCTAAACATAATTATAGTCCATAGAGCCAACTTTTATTCTCTAAATATAATTAGCTAAAACTATATATATATAACTAATTATATGAGTATGTAATTTTCTTATTAATTAATTTGATTTATATTTAATATCACTCAACTAATACCCATTTATATCTAGCACAATATCTAGTTATCTATATGAGTAATTGAACACGGATGAAATATTATATTTAGTCAAAACCCCCTATATTTAATATATATGTCAAAATTATAAACATAATACACATTTTATATATAGTTTAAAGTCTCTATATATCCAAAAAAATAACTAAAATTTCCTTCCACTACTATAATATGAATTAATATATGTCAAAACTTTTGCCATTACTATTAAAATTTTATTTCATATTTACTATGCACTTTTTGATTGACATAATGAAATGTATAAATAATCTACCTCAAGTGTTTTTGTATACATTGCAAACAAAACCAATTTATTTTTATAAATTTATATATGATTGAAGATAGTAATATGTATATTTTTTATTATCAGAAACTCAATTAATATATGATTAACACACAATCATCATCAAGGATTATTAAAAATAATGTCAATATTATTTTAGTTGTAAAGCAATATTATTAAGAATAAAATTTGAAAATTTTTATTGAGTTTTTAGAGTGAATTAAAATTTAAATTTAAAGAATTGATAATTTTTAAAATATTTAAAAATAAATTATTAAAATTATCTGAAATACCGTATTGTACTGAATTGTTTTGTTTTGTACCGAAAGAACTGAATAACTGAACTGAACTGTACCGAAAATTAAAAAAATCGTACCGAATTGTATCAAAATTTATAAGAACCGAATTGTACCGAAATTTTTAGGAACCGAAATTTTAATACAATACGGAGATTTGAAAATTTCCGGATTGTACCGAACCGTGTACACCCCTAATTACACACACCAATCAATCCTCAAACATAAATTTACACCAAGAATTGATAAAAACTAAACTTTCTTTTACCCAAAATACAAACCCAACCTTACTAGAGTGGCCACTCTTCTAAGGGGAGGCAAAAAATCATTTAAAGCTAAAGGTCATTTTAATATGTGTAATAATAAAATAAGCACACATTTAGCATACTAAAATAATAGGCGCAAAGGGCTAGCAAGAGACTATGAAATTAAGGTAGGAAAAATCATTTAAAGAACCATACAAATAAAGGCTGCCTAAATCATGTTCTAAGTTCTATCTCATCCGGGGGTTGCTTCGATGGGTAATCAGAAAGGTTTTAGTGCTCTTAGTGAGTTTTCATCTAATCCTCGAATTGCAAATAGATTTTTTTAAATTTTTAAAAAAGGCTCAAAGTGCTCAAAATTTAGAAATTGTAAAATATAATCATGGTCTACATGCAGTCTAGCAAACAAAGATATAAACAGGACTACATCTCGCTCAACTTAAAATTGAATAAAACACAAATTTCTAAAACTAAGATCAAAATCATTCATAATTGAGAACTACTATAACGAAATAAAAATTTAAATCAAATGAGAATAAAAAAGAAACAACCATAAAAATATTTAGGTACTAATTTGGCACAAACACACCACAACAAAACACAAACTACTCAAAAATTTTAAAAATACTCTAAAAACACAAAAAGACACAACAACAATGAAACTGGTTTTGGTTTGAAAAATTGAAATGGTACTCCACCCCAAACCTAAAAGTATTGCACTGTCCTCAGTGCAAGAAAATGAAGCACACAAAAATAATTCTCAAAAATTTTCCCCCATGATGTGTAAAAAGCTCATTGCAATTTAAAAATTATTTCAATTATCTCAAAAATGGCAAACATCAAACAATTACCGTGCAAAACTAAAAACAGTGCAAAATTCATGCATGCCACCTATGCAAAATAAAGAAAACTCAAAACCTATGTAAAATCCAATAATAACTGTGCAAAATGAAATACTCTGAAATCTGTGAAATTCATAACCAACACAAATAATATATCTATCCTATCACATGACATTGGCTCAGCCACACATTTCAAAATATAACAAAGCAAATAATAATAAGTACTATGCCTGACTACATCTTCATTAACTACAAAAATAAATACAGTATAAAATCTATTCTGATAGAGTCACTTCCTAAAAAATACAAAAGACATCACTGTGGTGGTCCTCGCCTCAAGTGTGGTGGATATACAGTGAAAATAGGAGTAAAGAATCCACGAATTTCACTGCTCAACCTGTCCAACTATGCAAATATCCACTACTGAAAAGCGTCCAAGAGTGCCACTCTCTGCTCAACCCCCAGAACCATATCTCTACACACTTGCTCCATTTGAGCCTCAATGGAAAATAATCTCTCCTAGGCTAGCTACACTGACAGGTCCATATCAGAGATCAACTGGTCACTCTGAGTGGTAGCTGCTCTAACCTCCACTAATCCTCTGCTCAAATCATCTAGTCTCTCCCACACCCTTTCCTAAAAGTCTGCATGCTCTCTCCTCGACTCAATAAAATAATTTTGAAACATACTCACTGAAGTCTCAAACCGTGTCATCATAGCAGTCATAGATCACATCTCTAATATCAGAGTCTAAACTAATGAAGCAGCTAAATGTAACAGAGCTGAGGGTGGAGGAGCTGTGGAAGAAGATAGATCATCATATGCCTGAGCATAACGACTCATATCTGGAGGGGAGAATGGAATGTCACCTTTTGTTTCACCCCCCTATGAGAAGTACTCACTGTCGCTCTCTATGGTGGAGGTGGTGGTGGGGGAGCATCATCAGCATCATGATCAACTGGTTGGTGAGTATCATCAGAATCACCCTCTCTGTCCTCATCAGAGCCCTAAACACCTATCTTCTCTGCTGTCCTCAATTTATACCCAAACTCGGAAGAAGGATCCTCCATAGTAATGCTACACCTAAGCACTACCTCCTCATCGAGCAAGTACAATGACTCTAAAGATGCTCCCATCTTAGGAGTAGGCTAATGTAAGGCTCTCATAATCACGGTGATCAGTCCACCAATCCTAATCCTTTTTCCTGAAGTAGAAATAGCTCTCTTCAGTTGTTTACACAATTAGGGTACCGCATTAACTTTAATGCTAGTCTCCATAGCATATAAAAAGAATAAGTCTAGTGTAGTTACATTGCTAAGACATCTTGGTCGTATGAACACCAAAGAAGTCATGACTTTATGTAAGTACTGATAGATGGGAGCTAAGCTTAGTTGACTTGGTGTTGCTAGCATTGAATTGTGTATTGGGCTTCCCAATGATAGCCCAATGTGTAGTTGAATCACCCAAAATCCGTACTTCCCCATGCACTGGCAGCCTCAAATATCTAGCCAAGTCTGAAATCGATAAAAAGTAGGGAATATTCCTCACTCTGAACTGAATGGTGTTCACATTATCCTTAGATAACCTTAGAGAGTACTTAAAAGTACTGAGAAATTCTAAATTATCTCAGGATGAGTTGGACCATTCAGACAAAAGAAGTCCTACCATCCAATATTTCTCAGCATAGATAATGCCTCTCTTGAATTTCCAGTTCAATGAGTGTCTTCATGCTCATGAACCTGCTGGAAACGATGATCATTACAGCTAATTTTTTGAACAATGAGCGTTGTACCGGAGTCAACCAATTAGGAGGCCGAATGGGCGCTAATGATCGCTCAGCTTCTCTATTTCGGACCATGGTTCCTAAAAAGAAAGTAAAAAATCATCAAAAATATCTTTAGCTTCATTAAGTATAAACCACATTTATGACTATATTTGAAAAAATAATAACAAACTCACCACAGCTTCAAAATAGAAATTTGCACAATACACAAAGTGTTCTAGCTTACGAAGATGACAATATGAACAATTAAGCATAAGCCATATGTATAAACAAATGAAGCACTAAAAATTTAGTCAAAATTGGAAAACTGCACAAAAAAGAATTTAAAGAAATTAAAAATGCAAAGCACAAGCTGGAAAATATAAAATAAGCACAAGTAATTATACCTTGAAGTGTGTATGCCAAAAATAATGTAAATGCAATTTAATGGTATATAAGAGAGAGAAATGCAAAGTTCACTTTAAACATGCTTTATTAATAGCAAAATGTATAGGACAAAATTCAAAGTCGTATATAAATAAGATTTTAAACAATCAGGAGCTATCAAACATGCATTTGTCTCAACACAATCAAGCACAATTATCATTTGTATCTAAATTTAAAGTTAAAGCAATAGCAAATACTTATAAAACAAAACAATGCCAAGTATAATCTCAAGCAATTTGAATTTAACTTGCAAAATTTTCTTCCCATATTCATGTTATGCTTAATGCCTCAATTATATCAAAACATTCAATTCAAAATTCTGAAGCTCAAAATCTCAATTTTCAGTAAGCTATTTTTTAAGACAGAATGCAAGGACATATCCCATCTAGCACAATGATAATTAAGTTCAAATTCAATTATAATGGCACCCATCAACTTAACACTGCTATAAGAGCAATTAATCATAAACACACATATGAAATTAGGCTCAAAAAATGTAATTGCTCAGTATACAATATGTTTAGATAAAGCCCAACGTTGAAAGTTCCAAATCAATTGTGAACATGCCAACAGTGACCTATTTACACGTTTAAGCAACTTAATTCATGCCAACTAAATTTGAAAATTACCTTAACAGATCATATTAACAGGTTTGGGAAGAATAAATTAATGAATATGTTGAATTAATCATGTTATAAGCCCAGAATTGACATGAACTTCTCACCTAGGCAATTTATCAAACACCTAGTGAGCAAGATTATAACTAAATTTTTTTAAGCACAACTTCGTCATCCTACACACCCATTAACAAAACAAGAAACACATCTCAATTAACAATGTCAAAACAACATAATTTCTTGATTGAAGTTTAGTGCACAATTGAATCAGAAAAAGAAAGAAAAAAAATTGAATGAACAGGGTGGGATAATGCGTACCTAGAATCTGTAGAAACTAGCTAACTCACTAAAAAAAATTAGAAGAGAAATAATGGGAGAGAGAACTCTTAATCTTAACTTTTAAAATCTGGAATTATTGCACAAAAGAAATTGGTTAAGATTCTGCGCAAGAAGAGAAAGAACGCAGAAATTTAATGCCAAAGATGAATTAAATTAAAGCACTTTAATGCGAAACAAATTCAAATTAGCTGAAAATAGTGCCACTTGCCAAAGAAGATCAACGAAAAGATTGAGAGAAAATTTTAAATTTGGAGAATAGGGGAGAAGTGAAGAGAATAAAAGAGTAGCAGTAAAAAATTGAAGAACAGCGTGTTTTAAGAGTCTGGAAAAAATCACAGCAGTGCTTTTGAAGAAAGCACAACTGTGTTTTTCATAGCGCGCTGTATCGGCATTTTTTAAATGAAAGCACAACTATGCTTTTTGAAAACACAGCTGTATTTTCAGAACTGACCTAACGCTATTGCCCTGGATAACCATATGTCACGGTGACAACCAATTGATTATCACCATGAGGTACCTGGATCTACCCCACTGCACAATTTGCTGCAAAATTTTGAATTCAAATTATTCTCCTTGTTAAATTCCAAAATAATAAAACAAACCAAAACCAATTAAAACCAAAAATTTAAAAGCAATAAATTAAACATTAAAATAACAAATTCAAACAAAAAATGAACAACTAAAAATCAAAACACAAAACACAAAAACACAAATAAATGACAGAAAATTAAAGAGAAAGGATTAGGAAAAAGTTCTGTTTTATTGAGTCCTAGCTCGACTCATGTTAGTCTCGAGTGGACGAGCTAGAGAACCAAATAAAGGTCTCTCCGATTTTTGCTCCTCATTTTCCCCCATTAGTAAGAAAAAACTATCGAAAACCACCAAGGTAGGAAATTCCATGTCTTTGATGAAGTATAACTCCACCTTGGGTTTACTATAAACGAACTCCACCGGCTCTTCTAGCCTAAATAAATCCTTCAAATAGACTAAATCCAGTGCTTCCATTTGAGAATTACATAACTCTTGATCTTTTGGTGTAAAATCCTGCACAGAAACATTGACATCAGTTTCCAAACAAATACAAGATTCATCTTCAAAAATAATTGGCTCCTCTTTCTTCTCATTCAACCCATGCTCAAAATCTTTTAAATTTATTGTAACTATCATAGGTGCATAATTTAATTTGCCACTATTACTTTGATCATCCAAAGAGACAATTAAAAGTTCTAGCTTGGATTCCAAATTTTGGACCAAAATGTAACCTTTATAAGGTCCAAAATATAATTAAACATCTTGAACCTTTATTTTCGGAACGGAAGCAATATTTCAACCCAAAATTGTAACTTTTACAAACGGAGTAAACTTGTTAGCTATGTCTGATTGCAAGTACTCCTTGATTTTCATCGTAAATTCCCTCGCATTCTCTCTATTAGGCATCGATGGCTTAACATCTTCAGCCATTGTCAATCGCATCAAGTTAAGACTCAACCTATTAGACTTTCCCAAGCCTCAAAATATATCCTTTCGGCTTGTGTACTGGTCCCAATAATAGTTGCAGGTTTCTCAGTAACTAACGTCAGGTCCTTATCTATAATGACCAATTGAAATTGGATTTGCTTATACCAATCGATATAGTTTAGCCCATTGAGCTTGATTAGACCATTGCCCATAGCTAACAAATTATTAGAACTTGCAAATATAATACAAACTTACACATTAATGCTTAAGGTACAATTAATGGATTCAGATAATAATAAACTTTAATATATATATATTTAAGTTCACCTTTGGGTGATACTTAAATACATATCCTTAATCCATAGTTATGCTAACAAACATATATATATATATATACACACACACACACTTTAATAGACAGTCAATCATACTCAAGCTAGTATGCTTGTTATCTTTGGATATACAAACACATTCACCAGGCATGTGTACAAGTCTCTTTAATATTATTAATTATAAGTAATGATCCACCTTTGGGTGATATCCTAACATTATAATTAATAATTTTAATTGTTCAATTCATCTTTTATTAGCATAATGTAACATGAACAATTGGAAGAATGTAAAATTAAATGTCTAAATATCTTTTCAAGCAATGTCACTTTGGTGACTAACAAGCTTTCTATACAATAAACATTTAATTAAAAAAGTATAAATAAATTTGAGAATCTAACTATAATATTGAAAGATCATATTGTAAAGTCCAAAAAATTTTAGGGACTAAATTGTAATTTTAATTACGAAATAATAATGGTTCAAGAAATATAAGGACCAAAATGTAATTAAACATTTTGAACCTTTATTTTCAAAACAAAAGCAACATTTCAACCCAAAATTGTAACTTTTACAAACGGAAGAAACCTTTCACCCAAAAATCAAATTAACAATTTGAAAAAATAACCCAATTCCAAATATTTCACCATTAATTTAATTTCAAAATAATTAATTATTTAATTCGTGTATAATTATAGTGGAAGTAATAATAATGGTTATCATGAATCATAAAATTAATTTGGCTTAATATGTAAAAACCCCCCTGTACTTGTATTTAATTTCAATATTGATACCTACACTTTAATTGTGTTCAGTTCACCACCACTACTTGAAAAAAGCATAACAATTTACCATCTAATATACAAAGCACAATTATCCATTTGTGAGTGAAGAACACGCGCTGCTGATTTGTAATATGGACTAATGAATGGCTGACACGTGGCACAATGAAAGTAAATGGGTTTGAAAATGACCTAAATCGAAATCGATTTTCCCTCTATTATGAGAATTACCCAAACAGAAAAAATTAACCCAATCCCCAAAAATCGCAAGCATTTAATCACTGATTGCAATGCAAATTGTGGCGAAGTGGCATTTTTATCATGGGGGGAGGTTCATTGTTGATCCTGAGCCAAGGTACGATGGGGGAAAAGATGAAGGGTTTATCATAATGACATTGATTGTGTAACTTTGATATATTTTGACAAAACTAGTAAGGAATTAGGATATGATAAAGTAGATAGGCATCATGTGAAGTTAACAAAAATGGTTATTTGTATATGATTAAAAATGATGAGGAATTAACAGAGTTATTTGGGAAGGTAAAAAATGGGGATGAGGTTAATATTACCATTGTACACTTTAGTGTAGAAACAAATTTGATTGAATATGTAAATGAAAGAGAAAATGGTTGGGAGAATATGGTCCTCATTATGGGTAGTGAATTAAACAATGCTACTAGTGGGGTATACATGTCTGCAACAAAGTCCAGATTTAAAAAGGGTAAAGAAAAGGCACGTGATAGGGTTTTATTGGGCAAATCTAAGAGAGGAAAGAACATAGAAAAAGTAGTTGGGGTGAGAGTGAAAGTGTACTAGTGCAGGGTATAGAGGGAGCCCGTGTTGTAAGGAGCTTAAATGAAGATGTAGATGAAGATTTAAGTTTACAATAGGATTTAAAAGGTGTTGAAATTGAATGGGAAAGCAATGAGAGTGAAGAGAGTTTATATGATGAGAATGAAATATTTGAACTTAATAGTGACAATGATGATGAGTTGAGAGAGGCAAGGGAAGAGTTGAAGAGTCAGAAATTTAGGAAAAGAGAGAAAACTATTAGAAAATATGATAATGTACCTTTAGCAGAAGTTGAAGCAGACCCTGGTTTTGATAATGTTGGGGTAGAGCAAGGAAATAGATATGCAGGTCAGCTAAGTGGGGTTAAAACATTCTTTAGTAGTGATAAAATAGGTTTTGAGAGGCATGAAGAGGAAAGGGATGGTTCAAATGAACCTATTTTGGCACCTAGGAAAAAGAACAGAAGGGCTCATTATGACCCAATATCTAATGTTATTTTGTTTGAAATAGGTATGATTTTTGAAAATGTGTACCAGTTTAGAGAGGTTATTAGAAACTATGCTGTAGAAAGGGGAGTGGATATGAAAGTTCTATATCAATGATAAGAAGACACTACAAAAAAATCACCATTTCCCGACGGAAAGTAAGGATTTTCCGTCGAGAAAATAAATTGCCGACGGAAGAAAATTTCGTTGGCAATTGATGCGTAGGTAAAAATGCTGACGAAAAATTCATTTCCGTCGGCATAAAATTCAATTTCGTCGGCAAAATTCCCAACGGAATTTTACTTTTTGTCGGGAATTTTTTCGACGGATATGAATTTTCCGTCGGTAAGTAAAGAAATTTTTTATTTTTTTATTTTTATCGAAGGAATTTTTCGTCAGTATTCCGTCAGTAATTTTAAAAAATTAATAAAAAAAATAAATCTAAATCTAACATCAAAATTGACCCACAAATATACAGTAAAAATATTCAACAAATATACAAATACTCAACAAATCAAAATTAATGATTAACCTACAAATCAAAATAATATACAAAAAAATATTCAACAAATATAAAAATACTCAACAAATCAAAATTAATGGTTAACCTACAAATCAAAATAATATACAAAAAATTATACATAAATATATTCAACAAATATACAAATACTCAACAAATCAAAATTAATGGTCAACCTACAAATCAAAATAATATACAAAAAATTATACAATAAAAAAACTTAATGAAAATAATGCAAAAAATATACAGAAAAAATTAAAATAAAATGAAAAAAATAATAGATCTGAATGAACACCTCATTTTTTCGACTGACCGGCGAGGGGCGGTGCCGGCGTTGGGCGAGCGAGGCAGTGAGCAGAGTAGATCTGCACGGCTACGGCTTGCCGGCCTGTTTGCTGCGGGCGGTGGCCAGATCTGCCAGAGAAGGGGGAAGGGAGAGAGAGAGGGGAGAAGGAAGAGAGCGGGGAAGGGAAGAGAGGGAGAGAGCGAGGGGAGAAACGCGGCGATGAGGAGAGAGCACGGGGCGGCGAGGGGCGAGAGGCGAGCACGGGGGGGCGCATGGTGGGGGGGCCCGGAAGAACCGGATCTGCGAGGGGAGAGGGAGGAAGGGAGGGAGGGAGAGAGGAAGAGAGAGAGAAAAAATAAGAATACTTTTTATATATATACATTTTTTAGCGACGAAATTTAATTTCCATCGCTAAAAATATTTTAATTAATGTATTTAATTTTATTTAGCGACCGAAATTAATTTCCGTCGCTAATATTCCCAACGAAATTTAATTTTCGTAGGGAAATTAGCGACGGAATTTAATTTTCGTCGCTAAAAATATTTTAATTAACGTATTTAATTTTATTTAGAAATAAAGATTAAATTCTGTCGCTAAAATTTCCGACGGAATTTAATTTCCGTCAGAAATTAGCGACGGAATTTAATTTCCGTTGCTAAAAATATTTTAATTAACGTATTTAATTTTATTTAGCGACGAAGATTAAATTCCGTCGCTAAAATTCCCGACTGAAATTAAATTTCATCTGGAATTAGCAACGAAATTTATTTTTCATCGCTAAAAATATTTTAATTAATGTATTTAATTTCATTTAGCGACGCAAATAAATTCCGTCGCTAATTTTAGCTACGAAAATTAAATTCCGTTGGGAATGAGCGACGAAAATCTAATTCCGTCGCTAATTACCGTAGCAATTTTTATCGCCAAATTTACGCGCCAAATTTACCGATGGTTAGATTTTTCCGTCGCTAATTACCGACGGAATTATTTTTCGTCACTAATTAGCGATGGATATGTCTTTTCCGTCTCTAAATAGCGACGATAAATTTTCCGCCGCTAAATTTTCATCGGTAAATGCTAATTTTCTTGTAGTGAGAGAGTGAGGGTAGTTTGTAAAGAAGGTTGTGATTGGGTTATACATGCATCTGTAAAAAATAGGACTGGTGACTTCATCATTAAAACCTACTGGGCTTTTCATAAGTGCTATAGGTCAAATAGGAATAAACACTGTAACACAGCTTTCATTGTTAGGAGATATAAGGACATGATAGTTTCTCAGCCTACAATTTATTTGTGGCAAATGCAAGATTTGATAAAAGAGGATTATGGGATATATGTAAGGAAAATAGTTTGTATATTGGCAAAAATAAGAATTTTAATAAAGTTTATGGGTGATTACAATGAGGAGTATGCTAGGCTATTGGATTATGCAAACATGATTAGATAAACAAATCCAAGGAGCACATGTGTAGTTAAGATGGATAGTGAGAGTGAACCAGGGAAAAACCTTTTTCTTTGTTTCTATATCTGTCTAAATACATTGAAAATCTGATGGATAGAAAGATGTAGGAATGTTATAGGTTTTTATGGGAGCTTTTTGAAAGGCACTGTGAGAGGGTACATTTTGTCTGCAATTTTAAAAGATGAAAATGACCAGATGTATCCAGTTGCATAGGTAGTGGTGCGAAAAGAGACCAAATAAAGCTGGAGTTGGTTCATAAGACTTATGCAATATGATCTGTGTCTAGCAAATGGATATGGAATCACTGTTACAAGTGATATGCAGAAGGTAAACTAATATTTTTTTATTTCCGTTTTAAACCTTAAGTTTGTTACTTATCTTCTTGTGCTTGTTTTTATTTTGATCACCATTTTCTAATGTTTTGTATGCTTCATTTTTGTGTATTATGATGTGTTTGCTTTTGTTTAGATCACCATTTGCTTCTGTTTATGTATTTTGATCACCATTTTCTTCTATTTTGTGTATTTTGATGTGCTTGCTTTTGTTTAGATCACCATTTGCATCTGTTTTGATGTATTTTTTTTATCACCGTTTGCTTATATTTTTATGCATTTTAATCACCATTTGGTTTTGGGTTGGTGCCTGCAATTGAAAAACTCTTGCCAATGGCTGAACACAGGATGTGTGCTAGACACATCTGGAGCAATTGGAAAAAGAAATGGAGGGAGGGAAGAGAGAAGAAAGAAATTATCGTCCTGTGCTAAAGCCACTTTCCAAAATCAACTGAATGATTGTTTGCAAGATCTTAACAGACTTAGTACTGGGATTTGTGAGGATCTTTTGTGCTATAATAAGGAAATGTGGTGTAGGGCATATTTCAATACAAAAGTGAAGTCTGATGTAGTAGACAACAACATGTGTGAAGCATTTAATGGTTGGATCATTGTTGCAAGGAATAAGTCAATAATCACCATGCTTGAGGAAATAAGATATAAACTCATGAAGAGGATTGCAGACATGAGGAAATTTGCAGAGACTTGGATCAGTGATATTTCACCCAAAGCAATGAAGACTTTTACAGACAACAGAGACAGGGGCAACCAAGTGTAGGCTAACATGGAATGGAGCTGTGACTTTTAAGGTTTTAGAAGGAGAATATGGCCATATTGTTGACTTGACAAAGGAGACATATACATGCAGATCATGGCAACTAAAAGGAATTCTATGCCCCCATGCCATGCCGCTCTGTTTCACTTTAATATAACACCAGAGGAGCACATCAATCATTAGTATACCAAAAACACATACTTAAAAGCATATGACCATTTCATTCAGCTAATACCAAACATGAAGATGTGGCTAGAAACATCAAAATGCAGCCGTAGTCCCACCTCCAACAGAAAGGATGCCTGGTAGGCCTAAGAAAATAAAAAAAAAGGCACCAGTTTCTCCCAAGAAAAAATTTGGTAAACCGTCAATGAGAGAGAGAGTTATGGTATGCATCTTATGTCACCAAGCTAGACACAATAAAAGAGGTTGCAAAGACAAGGTAATTTTTTTTTTAACTATGTGTTTAATTTGCCAATACAATAATACCAACTTATAAATTGTTTGTGTGTGTTGAAGGTTACTATTTCTGAAGTTGCCAATGTGACATCAGATTCACATCAATCAAGGAATGAGATGCAATAAGAGGTTATTTTATAAATAATTATTTCTCTCATATGTAGAATTATGTTTGCAATGAAGTTGTTTTGAATTTTTTATTTTTCTAGGATATTCCATTACATGCATCGATAAAGACTACTAACAAAGGGAGGAAGAGAAAGAGTGTTGATGCTGTAAGGTTTCCTATTGGTGATGACAATTGCCAATAGAAGACCCTTACACTGATCAACCAAATTCAAAAATGGTTGGACCTTCAAATGTTGGCACATCATCAAGGCCAAAAAATGTTATTTACAAAGGAAGAGGAAGAGGTACATCAAGAGATACAAGAGGAAGATCATTACCAATAGGAAGAGGTCGCTATAACAGGAAGGTTTATAGATATGGCTTAGTATATGATGATAATGGTGATTTACTAGAGAGAAGAGGACATAAGGGGGCCTTAGTATCGTCATTTTACCTAGTCCAGAAGGTTGTAAATTACAACATTGACTTGGGATTCCAGCCTCACAAAAGAAAATTTTTCAGGAAATCAAATACACAACAATAGTTATTAATAAGGCATGCAATGTATTGACTTTTATATTAACAACTCTTAGAATGTTAATTACAGATGAATAATATGTTTTTATTTTTGAGCAAATTAATCTCCATTTTTATTCAATAGGGGATATTGATTTGATCTTATGTTCTTTTAAATTGTTATCTTGTTGTAATCTTTTTGAATTGCATACCCAAATTTCATTATAGATATTTTGTTTTCAGCAGGGCATATAATTTACACTAGTTGTCTTGTAATCTATAAAATCAATGTTTTTTCTACTTACTGATGAATATATTTGCATATTGTATATTCTAATAGTTCTAATTTACATATCAGTTTTACAAAATATACAACTATAACAAAACATAATATCATGTAAATGCTACTTCTATTTCATTCATGAAAAAATTTCAAAGCATATTATAATTACAACTTGTAAAATCCCAAAACAGAGTTTAAACAAGTTTTCAAAGCATTCCACAATAGATTTACAATTTATTCATATCATTACACTAGTTCCAAATAAGACTAAAATCAAAAACAATAAAATCAAAACTAGTAACTTCAGAAGAAATCCGGCTATAGAAAATCTTATTCTTTTCTTCCTCCTCTATATGTTCATTTGTTGTTTCAAATAATTAACTCGTCTCAAAAGTACATTTATCATTTGTCTTGATCTCTCTTCAACAAGAGGATCAAACCAACGAAAAAACCTACAAGTATTTACCTCCTGTTCAAAATGACAGATATTTACTCACTATGGTTGCAAAACACACAATCTCAAATTCACATCATCTATCAAATTTAAACCTTAAACCCAACATACCCCATAATTTTAATAGCCAAAAAATCGTCTGCTTGGATTTGTCTCAATCTAAGAACACCTCATCTCTACTACCAATCCACAGCTGTACATAGGAGCACCACCTTTCCTCGACATTTGCCTTTGATTTCTACTAATTATTACAATTAGATGCTTCAAGAACAACGAAAAAAGATGAATGAGAGAAGGAGATTTTTTGAATGGAAAATCAATTTTGAGCTTCTGATTGTTAGGAGTACATAAACTATTTTGTATTTGGGATTATTTTACCATTGTGTGTTCAATTCTTCCCATCTCACGCTCTCCCATTACATACAGTTCACTCTCCATGCCACATCAGCAGCAGGTGGCAAATTGTTATGCTTTTTTCAAGTAGGGTGATGATCTGAACGCGATTAAAGTATTGATATCAAATATGAAATTAAATATAAGTATAAGGAGTTTTTAAGTATTAAGCCAATTAATTTTAATGGGAATCAAAATGTCATAATCAGGCTCCGATACCACATGTAATCATAAACTTTAATTTTCTAAACAATATTACAAGTCTAGAATTCTCCCAAAATCATTTATGACACAATTGATTCTGTAATGACCCGAAATGTACCCTAGTCAAATTCGTATGTGTTTAGATTATAAAAGTGATTGCAATGTGTAATTGATTAATTGAAATGGTTAAGTGTAGTTGAAAATGCTTTTGGTATTAATTGAAAGGTTGGAGATAAATTAGCAACTGGATATTTATGGACTTTATGGAAAGAAAAGAGCTACTTGGTATGGAAATGAAAAGAATAAAGTTAATAAAAAGGTAAATATAAAATGAGTTGGTTAAAGTAGTAAAATGGAATAAAGGGCATAATCATCATTACATGGAAAGTTTCGGTAAGTACAGTAAGTTGGAATTTGTTAAGTATGATTTTTATTATATCAAGAGAATTAATTTGGTAACCGAAAGTGCATTATCAAGTAATTAAAATTGTTAAGTGTAGTAAAGGAGGTGATCGGTATTAAGTAAAAAGGTTAAGCGTAGTTTGGTTATTTTACATTTATGAAATAAATTAATGGAACTAATTAAGTATGTGGGTTAATGTATAAGGAGGAATTAATTAATAGGTGAATGGGTGAAAAAACAAAAGAGGAAGGATTAGATAAGGGATTTGGCATAAAAATCAAGAAAGAAACAATGTTAACAGATAGTATGAATGGATAATGATGAGAAGAGATAAAGTTGTTTGACCATATGGGAATTAATTCATTTTTTGTCTATTTTGGAACCCATTTGGTCGACCATTAAAAAAGGAAGAAGGGCAACAATTCTCCTCCATTTGTCCACCAAAATTCATCTCTTTTATGCATGGAAAATCAATAAGAAAAGGATGAGTACAAGTCTAGTGTAATTTATGCAAAGTAAGGAAGATAATTGAGTTTAAATTCTCTCCATCTTAAATGTTTTAAAGTAAAGATTATGGTTTTACATATGTATTAATATGAGTATGTGGTATGGATGTTATGAAGGAAAAAAACCAATGGATGCATAAGTAAGAAAAGAAGAAAGAAAGAAAGAAAGAAAGTAAAGTGGATCAAAGAAGAGCAAAAGTGAAGACAAAGAGGACATCAAATGAGGTTTGGGAATTTTAGGTGTTTTTGCACAATTATTGTCAATTTGTATAATTTTATATGTGTATAAATGATATATGTGAATTTGAGTTGAGTTGTGTTGATTGGTGGTGTGGAAATGTTTAATTTGGGTAAATGAAGTGAAAAAGGGAAATTCTGTTTTGATTTTGTCTGACCTCTGGGGACTCTTTTAGGCATAAGATGAGTTTGAGAACTCTAAATTAAGTAATTCTAGTGCCGTTAGAACCTTGACTTCCATACCTATAAATGCCTTAGAAATGACCTTAAGCTAATTTTGGCTCTAAGACCCTCAAAAGTGGCCAAAATAGAAAGATTTTTATTTTGGCCGAATGATTGGGACAGAGTCTATCCAAGGTGTAAACTAACCTCAGTCCGGGCTATAGGTTGAGCTAGGAATCTCTAAATTGGGTAATTCCGATGGCATATGAATCATGACTTCCGTGCCTATAAAAATCGTAAAAATAGCCATAATTTATTTCTGACTCTAAGGGCCTCAAAATTGCCCATTACAATAGCTAAATTATTCAGGTGTGTCTTTGGAGCAGTGTAGACATTTTTGGGCATGTCTCTTTGGTTCCAGATCCAAATGACTTGAAATTTATGCTATTAGAAAGCTAACATCATGAGGATTTAGGTGATTTTTGATGATTAAGTTGAATTTCTAATCTGTTTAGGTGGAAAAGAGTTGATTTTAAGAGTGTTTAGGGTGTGCCCATCCCTCAGGTATGGCCATCCATCACCCCCTATTTTGACCATATAATGCATTTTTCTTTCCGAATCAAACCCAAACTTCACCGAAACTTTATGGGACTTATCCGATGCATGTTTAGGGTTATGTAATGGATAAAAGAGTGGTTAATAATTGGAATATGATCTAGTAAAGTTGTGTTTATTAATAATTAATGTAGGATTAAAGGTATATTTAGGTGTTACTAATTTGGTATGCCATATTGAACATTTATATGTAATGTAATTGTGTTATATCTTGCTAACACAATAAATTAGATATATATATGTGTAAATATATGCATGTTTGTGTTCGGATGAAATAGTATAACTTTGAATGTATGTATTCTTATTAAATGAGTTTGTTAGGTGACAATAATTATAGTTTGAGTAATATTAAGCATGACTATCATCATGAATACATGTAACTAGCATTGAAAAAGTTATATATTAAGGTTACATAAAATATATGATATGAGAATTTTATAAGAATTTACAAGGGTATGTGATCATTATATGATCACAATAAGCGTATGAGCAAATATGGAAATGTGATAGTAAAGTGGGTGACATAAAATGGCATAAATATATGTATAGCCTGCATCAGCCAAGTAGTGGATAGATAGGCATGCCTATAGGGTTTTTATTGTTACAGCCTATGCGTTGGACCTCGATTAGGTTCGTATATGTTTCTGGATCTTGATTGGATCCCTATGCGTTTTGGATCTCATATGGACCCTATGTGCAATTGTACCATCAGGTACCTATGCGTTTCAACCCATTATATCCACTTCTTTGGTAATGCAGGCATTAATTGAGTAAAAGAATACTAAATGAAAAATGTGGAAGTTATGTGATTTGTTAATTATATAGTGTACTCTCTAAAATGTATATATATGTGATAGTATAATTACTGTTAAATACGCATTATTCTAAATATGTGCAGCATGAGTCTGTCACACCCTAAATCGGGCTTAGTCGGATTTGGCAAGCTAAGTCGGATAAGTGAAGGGTATTTCGGTAATTTGTGCATGAGTGAACTTGATGATGGGGATTTAATTGCAAAGTATTTAATTTAGTTAAGTTAAATGAAGGAATTATATGGTGTGCATGTGGTGTGTGGATGTAGGGTACTTTTGATTGTGGCATAATCTAGTAGTATTTATGCATGGTAACTTGAATGTAAAAAGTGATTTCTTGGAGATTATATGGCGTGAGTTAAGTTTGGTGCCAGGGGTTGTTAGTCAAAGATGAGATTAAGGGGTCCAATAGTGGAGTGACATGTGTATTGGTTGGTGGGAGCATTGAATGTGGAATTGAAAGGAGAAGAGTGAGGGAAGGAAAGGAGTAGCTTCCCGTATAAGCCATTTGGGGTTTTGCCCTTCCCCTTTCCCATGCCTCTCTCTCTCTTTCTCACCTACGTTTTCTGCTCTCTCTTCCTTTCATGTGGGTATTCTTCCATCTTTGAGTTAGGGTTTTTGGTTTTGAAGGTTCAAAAAGGTAAGTGGCTATATTATTTTGGTTTGGGATCTCCTTCTCCATCACCTTCTTCTTCATTTGGAATTAATGGTGATATGGTTTTGTTTATCTTGGGTTTATTCTTGATTTGATTTGGTTGCAAGTGATTGAAGAAAGGAACAAGGACAAAGGGAAAGAAAAGATTGGATTTTGAGGTGGAAGGAGTTTTGGCATCAGGTTTGGGAGCTTTGGTTGTTTATATGTGTTTGTGTGTAATTTTGTTCATTTGATGTGTGATTATATGCATATGGAATTTGTGTGTGATCATGTGTTAATTGATAGATGATATAGATGGGATATATAGTTGAATTTTGTTGGAATTGTTGGTTTATTCTCATGAGACTTTAGCTAGGGCATGAACACTACTTTAAGGGAAATTCTGCTTAAATGTTACTGGACCTCTATGTATTGTTTTGATCATAGAGGGAGTTTTACAACTCCAATATGAGTGTTTGTTGTGCCATTTGAACCATGGCTTCTGTACCTCTAAAAGTCTAAGAGAGACCATAATTTAATTCTGAGTTTAAGTGGCTTAAAAATAGCAAAAACAGACGTGTTTCTGCTTAGACAGGTCCATTTGAATAGTCTGTAATGTTTAATGTATATCTATTAATCTAGGAATCCAATGGACCTGAAAGCTATCCCATTTGAAAGCTAAGAGGTAGAAGAACCAAAGTTAAGAAGGACACTTTGTCTAAAAATGAGATTTAGACATCGGTATAGGCTGTACAAAATTGTGGAGTGAAGCAGTCCTGAATCCTGACTTCTGTCTTGCAAATTTTTGGTAGGTCACGGTGGTAACCAAATTCATTACCACCGTGACATATGAAAATTCTAGGCAGAATGCTTAGTTTGGACCTCATGGTGGTAACCAAATTCATTGCCACCGTGACCCCTTCTGTCTTGACCATTTTAGGTGTTTTTCTTCCCCAATTGAACCCATATTACACCAGAACTTTCTAGGATCTATCCGATGTATGTTTAGAACTATTAAATGAGTATAAGAATAGTTATCACTTGGAAAATAAACATGATTAGGATTAAGATTAATAGCAAACTAATGAAGTAATGATGTGTAATTGTATGTATTAGAATCAAGTCAAGTTTAATGACATTATTGAGCATCATAATACTTCAATCTATATAAACGTGTATGATATGAACAAGTATGCATAGGTATGAAGTAAGATCTAAGTTATATACACATGAAATGAGTTTGCTTAATGATATATATATATATATATATATATATATATATATATATATATATATATGGGATATGAGTAGTGAATGTATGATTGAAGTAATTGCCTAACAATATTATTTGATGCATGCATTGATAATAAATATTATTAGAATGTAATAGTATGCAAGATATCTATGATGCTATTATGGTTCATGTGGATATTTGAGTGATTATATAATATGATAATGATAAATGTGATTTAATGCTTTTAGCTTATGAATTCCTCTTTTAAATGGAGACCCATAATGTGGCAAACCGGGTAAGTAAGTATTTATATAAATGTTCAAATAGTTGCTATAAGTGATATGATAAAGTGTGTGTGGAATAACATTTTGTTCTGGGCAGTGGGTATGTCACGGTGACAACCTAATGGGTTACCACCGTGAGGTACTCCAAAACTGCATTCTGTTTTGGGGTGTGGGTATGTCACGGTGACAACCTAATGGGTTACCACCGTGAGGTACCCCAAGATTTCATTCTGCCAAGAGTTTTGGTATGTCATGGTGACAACCAATCTGGTTGTGACCGTGACCTACCCTGTTTTTGTAAAGAATGGTTAGTTGTTAAAAGTAGAGTTTGAATGTTAAGTTAATGATTTGAATGTTAAGTTAATGATTGGCCTGATAATGTTTCCATATTTGACTCTGATAAATTTTATAATATGGAATAGTGCTAAAGCATGTTGATGGAATTATATTGTATGCTTTATAATACGAATAGTATGATGCATGACTGATATTATGAATTTCTTTATATGTCTACTATACTTTGGATTAAGTATGATGATATTTATATACCGTCTGATTTGACACATGATTTAAATGATGCAAGACCTGCGAGAGTCAGTCTAGTGGATAGTTAGGCATGCCTAATAGAGTCTTTTAGCTGCAGCCCTTTGGACGTTTGGACCCTGATTAGGTCCCCCGTTTGGTTCCTCGCGAACCCTTTAATGTGTTTGGATCTTGTTTAAGGTCCCTAATGAAAATGTTTTTGAATGTGAAAATAAAATTGATATTCGATTCGCACCAGTAAGGTGATGTCAGTATTCGATTCGCACCCGTAAGGTGATGTCTGTATACTCGTTATCCACTATTTTGAGTCAGCAGGTATTTTAGTTTGCTTTGTCTTATATGAATATGAGAATATGATATCCGAATGTGTAAGATTTCAGTCATGTGAATCAATTATGAATTCGAATGTGATTATGAATCTCTGAATGGGTTAAATGTGACTCAAACATGCCTATTGTGTGCGATTATTTATATATAGACCGTATTGTGACTGCATTTGAATATAATCAACTGTGGTTATAAGCATGTGAATTAGTAGGTATACAAATGTGATTTTTATACTGTTAACTATTATGGATTAGCATGTGAACTAGTTTGCGTGAAAATGCACATTGTCTATTGAATGATTCGGTATGAATGTGGATATGATCCTCTAAACGCCCGGCTTCTATATGCAAGTATAATATCATATGTGTTATGAATGTCCACCTATGCCTTTTTCATGTGTTATGCCTTGGCGACCATTGTGAATGGCTGCCCTTGTTTTCTTGTGTGTTTCCCCACTAAGCGTTATCGCTTAGCACGGACTCTTTTCCCGTGCAGGTGGCAGGTTTGGTTCGGTTCGAGTCGCGCATCTGCAGGGTCGGCCACATAGGAGTCAGGAGTTATTATTTCTGTTATCAGCTTCTGTAATTTGGATTTTATATTCTGTAACCTTTTGTAAATGTGTTATATGTAAAGGCCTTACTATAATATTCGAATGATGAAATGCCGTTGTGAGTATGTGTTAAGTTATTCATCTATTATGTCGTCTGTTTTATGCTTCCGCTGATTGAAAGAGTGTATGTGTGTGTGTATGTGCTTGTGCTTATGCTTCCACTTGGTGCTTGCGAGTGTGTGAGTTAATGCATGACCAGCTTTTGCCCGCAAGGTAAGTTTTTAATTATCCTGCATTTATGCATGTATGATTATGTATGAATGTAAGTATGTGAGTGAGCGTTGGTAGCGCTCTCCGGCATCCTTCCAACAGGGACGTAGGGGGTGTTACAGAGTCTAAGTGTTATTGTACTCTAACACAGGCAACAGTTAAGTAAAAGAGTAATAAGTATATAGCATGAATCTATAATTGTTAATATGAATATGTGGCACAAGAAACTTATAGGTATTGAAAATGGATGAATATTCTTATACTGTTTCTACATGAACATAATCTCAACGGTAAACATATGAATATGATAAACAAGTATAGAATATTAACTCTAATTAGAGTAGGCCAAGTAAGCAAGAGACATTAAAATAGGTAAATGTTTAAGAATGTGCTGAGATACTCGAAGTGGTATACTTAAATAAACATATAAGGCAAATGTTTATAAAAGAACATGTGATAAATAATTAGCATGACACCTAAAATTATATGAGATTGCTGCTATGTAAATAATTAGGTGTGACTTTATATGCAATTATTTGTGTGTATTATTGATGACCACTGTGAGTGGCCGTCCATATTATATGTGTATTCCCCACTAAATTTTAAACGTAGAACGGGTGTTTCATCCGTACAGGTTTAGAGATAAAAGGGTCTGTAGGAGTATTTTAAATAGATTTTGTAATTTTTATTTGTAATGTAATTTAACCACTATTTCAGCAATAAGTGATCTGCATGTGTATGATTAAAGTGAAGAGTATTATGCGAGAAATTTTATAATTTGGTTTTCCATTATTTGTTACTGTTCCTTTTACGCTTTGTTTGGTGACATCCTTCACTCGGCGTCTTATATCGGCTATATTATCATACGGTTGCTACGTGCGGATAACGGATGTTACAGATTCAACCAATTCAATTAGGGTTCATACTATAATAGAGAAATGAAATACTAACCTTGATCCATGATTACAAAGATTTTATCCACTCTTTCCTTTTATTTTTCTTTGTTCTTTTTCAATGGCGCAAGAACATACTTTTTCATATTTTAATAACTTTATTTTTCTATTATGTAAAGGGAGAGGGAAGGATTATTCTTTTTATAATAAAATCTTAGGGCCTGTTCACTTACAGAAAACTTGTCCAGTTTTCCAGAAAAATTTTTCACAGAAAATGTAAATCATGTTTATTTTAGTCAATTTTCTAAAATATAAAATAAAAAATAGATTTTTCAGTTTTCTAAAATAAAGAAAAAATTGAAAAACTAATAAAAGATATTTTCTAAATTTTCTAAATCATTTTAATACATATATACATGTGTGTATATATATTCACACATACATACATATACATATATGTGCATACATATATATGTGTATGTATATGTATGCATAAACATGTATGTATGTATGTACTTACATACGTACATACATTCATATATGCATGCATACATACATGTACATATGTGTATGTATGTACTTATATATATATATATATATATATATATGTGTGTGTGTGTGTGTGTGTGTGTGTGTGTGTGTGTGTGTTTGTACGTAAACACACGCGCACACACGCGCATATATACACATATGTATGTACATACATATACATGCACATACACATACTTACATACATATATATATATATGTGTGTGTGCGCGCGCGCGCGCGTATATATATACATATATATGTATGTATGTGTGTGTATGCGTATATACACACACACATGTATATATACATACATACATACATACATACATACATACACATACAAGCAAATGTGTATACATATGCACATACATGCAAATGCACATGCACATGCATATATATATATATATATATATATATATATATATATATATATATATATATACTGTAATTTATCATTTATTGATATGTATGTGCATATGCATATACATCTATGTGTATGTATGTACATACATACACATATATATAAAAAATAATTACTCTAATTTTTTATTTATTATATGCATATATATATGTATATATGCATACATATACATATATATAGAAAATAAATACTCTAATTTTTATTTATTGATAAATAGACGCGTTTCTAAATTTTTTACAGAAAATAAATAATACAATTTTCTAAGAAAATAGAAAACAGAAAACTGTTTTTTATAAGTAACGCACCCTTTATTCTCTACAAGCCCAAAAATCATTATTTTGGGCTCACTTTATATTAGAATCAATCCAAATAATATGAATCACACTTTTATGATTATTAAAATTAATCTAACATTGATATTATCAAAATTATGAGAGTTAGATATTCTATAGGTCATATTATTCACAGTTTATGCATTTAAATGAATTATTAAGTTAATTTTGATGTCACCTTATATATTAAGATTTATAAAATAGAAAATGAGAATCTTAAATCCAGTGCCACCTAAATCTGTAATAAGGTGGCCCTTTTAATCATGGATCGAATTTTTAATTTTTTTTTCTTTCTAGAAAACTAAGAGATTGATTTAACTTAATGATATATTCAAATAAACCATGTCTAAGTAAAGTCTTGTTCTAATCACAATGTCCAAAATAATAAAATATCAAATTTCCTAAAAAAAATATTGTTTTATCATTATTTGTTGAGAAGAGTCAATCAAAATTGATCCCACGATTCCTTTTTTTTTAGGAGAATGAAATTTTTATTAGTGTTTTTAATTTTGACCCACTAAATTAAATTACTTGCTATATATGCCCCTCTTGTAGTGTGCATTTTCGTAAAAATTTTATTTTAGATGAAGAATACTAATTAATTAAAATTTAAACTCGGAACAAACCATGATCATTAAGTTAAATTTATTGGTTTAATAAATATATACATATAATGTCTAATTACAGAGTTGGACATCAAATGACACATATAATTGATGTCCCTTATTTAAAAAAAGTAACTATAAATTAGGTAAATGACCTATCTTACTCACCATAAAAGAAATTAAGTCAAAACATATTCAATCATTGATCTCTTGTTTACTGTCTTCAGTTCGATACTTCAAGATGCCCAAGTTCGGTCTTACTTGCGTAACTTTGGTGACCACTTTAGCAGTGTTGTTTGGTGATCTCAACACAACTGGATTAAAACTCCCATTTGTAGATTTCTGGATTGCGTTGGATAATTTATTCCATGCATTCTCATGGCTAAGAATGTCATAAAGCGGGCGAATTCTTTGTTCAAAATTTTTTTGAATTGCTCGCTGAATAATTCTTAATCTTGCAGCCTCTGAAACCATTTCAACAATAGTCACAACCCCAGTTTTAATATTCTTCTGGTCATTCTTATAAAGCCATTGGACTGCCTCTCCAAGTGCAAACTTCCCCAAATCCACTTTTAATCTGTCCGGTAGATTTGTGTATGAGCCTGTAAATGGAAGATCCACTTGTTTTGTTTCTTTGAAAAGCACAGTTTTTAAGCTCAAAAAATCTTGAAAAAAGTAGGAGGTGGTTCCTGCTTTGTAAGCCACAAAGTATAAATCCGCAACTTTAATGGCCAATGTGATGGCGAGCTTGTTATATGTCAGGTCTATCATTATATACTCTTTGCCTTTGAGAATTTTGGATTCTTCGCACAGTATGGGTAACTCGTAGCTTACTTCGTCACTCTTCACTTTGTTCCTGAAATTTCCTAAGAATTCTGCGTAGCTCTTGTATGTGGCATCGTCGACATTGAAGCTCTGAGATTCGTAGCTAAGTGGAGAATTATTAGGTTTTGGATTTTTAGGACAAACTTTGGATGCTGATTCAACTTTAATACTACTCCAGCGGTACCACACCCATGTTGCCACCACCACTATCCACACCTTCTTATCCATTTCCACCTGCCAAATTATGTAAACATGATTATTGATAATACAGCTTCTTTTTCTTAGTTTAAAAAGGACATTAAACTCTATAAATAGAGACAGAGACAGAGACGGATCCAAGATGAAGAGATATAAATTTTAAATTCTTAATCTTATAGTTTTAGAAATGATTAATAGCTCTGTAACCCATACAAATTTTACAAAACTAATAAGAAATAATAAAATAACTAGAACAGTTAATGATTATAAAAACAAGATAACCATTAACGAAATGAAAAATAAACTAGCTCAATCCAATTCATGATCAGTATACATATAACTTAGACGTGTTGGGAGAAGGTCAGAAAGATTTGATTTACTTACAGAGAGAGCAAGTGAAAAAAGAGAGTGAGAGATTGTTTCTAGTACTGATATCTTCTGCTTTAAAATATAGAGGATTATGGAGTATTTAAAAAGTTAATTGACGTGTTGGATCAATTTTAAAAAAAAAAGTTAAAATTATAGAGTTTTTTCAATTTTTTCTTGATTGAGTAAGGTATTTTTTTTAAAAAAAAAATAAAATTAAAAAATAATTTTTTTTTAAAATCGAGTGGAGTCAATTGACTCCACTCGATATGGGACAGCTACGCCCTCTACGATATTTGATCAAATTATGATTATAAAATGTGTTAGAGATACCACAATATATCAAGGGCAAATTTGAAAAAAAAAATGTTTCATAAAAATATCTTAACTTTTAAAACATTATTGTTGAAGCTACTTTTGCTGAAAAATTATAAATTTATTATCGAAATATTGACATTGCAAGGCACGCCAGTTTTAAATGTCCATATATGACAAGTTCAATTCTAAGAAATTTCATGTGCTATTTTTTGAAATATTTTAAACTGACATAGCTTATCAAATTAATTTTCTAGTACCGGATTATGATTTTTTCAATCAAAGTAATTTCAGTGATAATATATATTTTAAAAATTGATGTATTTTTGTGAAATAATTTTTTTTATATAATTGAATCATTATTGTGATATAAGTGTAAAAACCATAGATCAAATTATCTCTATACATGTGAGAAATTTGATCGGAGCATAAAGTTTGTCAAATTAGACATTTGTAAATGTTACCATATTGGAAGAAATGAACCGAATAAAACTTAACTTGAAAGCTAATTCGTGAAAGGGTGATTGTTGAGTTAATTTTAAGGAGCATTATAACCTGTATCCCGAATCCCATACAGTGTTGTTCTCTCTTGATTTAATTTCATTTGTCAATTTTTATGGTAGAAAAATTGAGATTGATGTTTTTCTTACCACAGCTCCAGCAAGTTAAAAAGAGAAAACTACTAAAAATTTATTCAATGGCCAATTGCTCGATTAAAATTAGAGAAAACTCAAAGTTTGATTTCTTCTAACGTTGTAATCAAGCAGTATCACCTCTTTTTAACGAAAAAAAAAAACAAAGGCACACGCGTAATATCCAAAGTTAGGCAATAACAAATAATATAGCATATGCCTATATGGACACCTAATAAAGTGGTTAAAGCATAGTAATCTAAAACTCATAATGTCAATTTTGTTGAGAACACTTTCTTAGCTTTATTTGCCACATTGTGTACCTGCATAAATAATGTTAAACAACTCATATTGACTCCCCCAGTCCATATCTACAACTATATATATATATATATATATATATATATATATTATTTTTTTTATGAAAAAAAAAGTATATTATTGTTTTAAACATATGTAAATTTTTCCATGTAAAATTATACTATTATCTAAATTTGATAACTCTATACTTAATGTAGATGAAAATAAAAATTTAAGAATTTGATGTGATTAAATAAAAATTTAAATATTTAATACTAAAAAATGTATAAGTTAATTACCGAGACTCTTTAATGAATGGTGGTAAAAGAATAAAATAGAAAATAGCCAATTTTTCTTTTAATTACATCGATTTTCTAAATCATCATTTCAGTTGTCTACGCAATCAACTCTGAAAACATTTATGCAATCAATATAACTAATAAAGATATACTAAATTATACTAATATGAGATAAAAGAAAGAAATTGGAATAAAGAAAACTATTATTTAGAGGTGGCAAATTTGGCCAAATCTAAAAATTCTGTTCAAATTCACTCAAAAAAATTAATTCAAATTCAATCCAATCCAGAAGTATATTTATCTTGGCTAACTCAAAATGACTCCATTAAATTTTGACTCAGATAGATATATTTCATGTGACCCAATGCGCATCAACTGCACTCAATAGGTTAATATACTAAATTTATAACAACTATAATTTTTTTTCATACCAAGCATGCCCAGTCTGATCCCAACCAATCAAGGCCCAAAACCGACCTGACCCAAACTAGCCCGTCCCGACTCGACCAAAAATTGGCCCATCCCAACTCGAACTCGGCCCAATTCAAAATAAGCTTAAATTTTATTTGTGCAGGCCTATGTAGAAAAAATTTTCAAATTCCAATTAGGTCTTGCCAGAACCCGACCTATCTTGTTTCGGCCCGAACTTGGCCTGAATTTTATTTATGTAGGCCTATGTGGAAAAATCTTCAAATTTCGTTTAGACTCGGTCCAAATTTGACCTATCTCGGTCTGACTTGAACTCGGCCTATCCTGACCCAAATCTAGCCCAGCCCGAAGTAGATATGGATTTTATTTATGCACGATTGTGCAGAAAAAAATTTCAAATTTTGTTTAGGCCTAGCCTGAATCCGATCCATCCTGGCCTGGTCTGAACCAGATCCATCTCAGTCCGGCTGAACTCGACCCATCTAGTCTGGGCCGACCTGAAATAGGCATATATTTTATTTATGAAGTCTTGTGCAGAAAAATCTTCAACTTCTAGCCCAAACCCGACCCATTCTGGTTTGGTCCGAAATAGCCCTAAATTTTATTATGCAAAATTATGCATAAAAAGTCTTCAAATTTCGTTTAGGCTCGGCCTGAATCATACCCATCCAGGCTCGGCTCGAACCCGACTCATCACGATCTGGCCTAAACTCAGTTACAAAAAAAATTATGTAAACCGGAATCCGGCGAGAACACTTGCCGGATTGATAACATAGCATGGCATGTTAAAAACTACGAGTCGTTTAACAGTATCTCTAACAAATGTTACATCTGGATCAATTTCACTCACGGTTACTCGACTTATCACTTATCGCGCAAAACTAATCAATTTTTCTTTCTGACATAAATATAACTGAACTTCTAATATTTTTGCAAAAAAGTCATGTATCGACTATTTATCGTCACGTGTCATATGCCATATCATCAATCCGATAAGAGTTCTCGCCGGATTCCGGTTTACATGACATTTTTGCAAAGATGTTAGAAGTTCAATGACATTTAAGTCGAAAAAAAAAATTAGTTGCTTTTGCGCGATAAGTGATAAGTTGAGTGAGCGTGATTGAAATTAACCCCTTCATTATCAATATTCCATCAAAACATGAATCAATTAAGGACTCAAAAATCAAAATAAATAAATAAATATGGGCAGCACCATTATAGTTAATGCTCCTACACGTCTCCCCTAAAATGGATCAACAAAGAAGTGGATTATTATGCAAATTTTAGGTATAAATAGAAGAGATGTGGCAATTCATTACCTTAGAAAATTGCTCTTGTGAGAATGGAAACAATGTGGTTGGTTTTTGTGATGATTTTAGTGATAAGTTTATCTGTAGAGAGTGAGTTGAAAAAATTCTTCTTCATGTCCAAAAACTGAGGCCAGAGTTAGACCCAGCTTTCAGTCTTACTTTCAAAAGGATCCAACAATTGCACCTGGATTGCGCAGGCTTCATTTTCATGACTGCTTTGTTCAAGTAATTTCTTATTTTCTTGTTTTATTTATATAATTTAACAACCAGTTTTTAATTTTTTAAGGAAGTTTATTAGTTCGCTGCGTGGCCAACTCATATTGACCGTATTGATATTTTGATCGGATAGTGTGTAGTACGTGGTGCACTGCCCATCAGATTAACTCTCTTTTCTTAATGTATCAAGATCGATAATTGTAATATGAATATGTTTAAATGTGACAGGGATCTGATGGATCAGTGTTGATTTCAGGGGCTTCGGCTGAAAGAAATGCATTACCAAATTCAGGCTTAAGAGGATTTGAAGTAATCTATGATGCCAAATCACAATTAGAAGCCTCTTGACCTGGTGTTGTCTCCTGTGCTGATATCCTAGCATTAGCTGCCCGTGATGCTGTTGATTTGGTAATAGCTATTGTTACAATATGTTTATCATATGTACAAAACAATTATTATTTACAATTAGAAGGACCTTTGTGCATAAAGTTTATTGAAAATTGATGTGCAAGTGTAAGTGTGATTGTAAAACTGCATATTTGTAAAGTGATGGTCTAAGTTGGGCAGTCCCAACTGGTAGAAGAGATGGCAGAGTTTCATTATCAACTCAAGCTTCCAATTTAACTTCTCCTCTTGATTCCATCGCCACCCACAAGACTAAAATTGCAGCTGAAGGCCTTGATGTTCATGATCTTGTCACCTTGGTTGGTATGTATATATCCCTCTAATTTTCATGATTATGCATTTTAAACTTTCAATTCGACCCCATAAATTTCAATGCTCTCATATTTAGCCCCTCAACACATTTTGTTCAATTAGACCCTAAAAATAAAGTTATAATCTGCTAGTTATATCTACTTAGTAAATAATTGCGTGGTTAAATGTGATGATTATTTCGACTTACAAATGAAATAGTAACTTTATAGACTTAATGCAATTAAAAACAAGGGTTAATTACTATAATCCCTTCAACTTATGTCCCCATTTTTATTTTGGCCCCCAACCCATAAAATAAACCAAATCGATCCCCCCATCCTTCATGACAATTTCATTTCAAGCCCTAAGTTAATTTTTTTTTTTTATTCATAACTAATGGATGTGGAGATTGATTTGTTCGGTTTTATACGTTGGAGATCTAATTGAAATTTAGATAATAGATTAGAAGGATATTTGTAGTTATTCCTACGCTTAATTGAGCATTTCGTTAGACATTAATGGTAAATATAACGGATGATTCAATTTGAATATATCTGAAATGTTAAAAATCGATTTGATTTGTTTTAAAGTTTAGAAGCCAAAATGAAAACTAGGTCATAGGTTGGAGGGATTTCAGTGCGAAATTGAAATTATGGGGCCTAATAAAACAAGATTTATTATGTAGAGAGTGAAAAACTTCAACTTAATTGAAAGTTAAAACAAGGAAGAAGGTTTTTGATCAGAATATTTCCCTATTCATTACGAAGTTGATTGTTCCTTCCGTAGCACGTCGCAGAAGAACTTCCCTTGCCTCAATTGCAACGCCTTCAGGCTATACAGAAAATTTGACAAGAGTTTAAACTGTTTATTCATAATGCTTGGGTCTTCCAACATTTAATTGTTGTCCATACCTCTTCTGGAAACCAGACCCCAGGCTGTGTGCTTCCCTCGAGAACTGCAAGAACAAAAGCAGCAGTTGCATTTCCCACAGACCTAAAAGAAATGAATCATACACTTGTAATTCCGTAATAGAAGCAGTCACTAAACGTCCTTTTTATGACCCTTTAAGAACTTAATCATTTTGATCCAACAAAACATGAAGAACTAAATGAATGGAATACTGAGGCTTACACGCAGAGTCTCCTGTGACTAAATATGCCAACTGTACTGCGACCATCTGAGCACTGCAAGTCAACCTTAGAAAAGAATAGAAAGTGGAAAATGATATAAAACAAATGTCAGAAATGTTTACTCAGCAATGTATAATTTTCTAGCTCATTTTTATTTAACAACTGACAAGTAATTGCATATGAATTATTATTATTTGCTCACTTTTTATCATCTTACCCTCATCGATACACGCTCCCCAGCAATCCCATCAATTGCTCGGACTACAGGGTCAAACAATTGAACTAACTCTTGGACTTTGCTTCTGTCCTTCAGAACCGCCTGCGAGAGATTATCAAATAAGACTTTCTGACTTTCAAAAATGACAATAAAAAGAAAGGAAAAAAAATTAAATTCTGTCAGTTGATATAAATTTAATAGACTCTCAGCTTAGAAGCATACAGGAGGGAAAAGATTAGTCATGACTTCCATTCCCCAATTCCAAAAAAATGGAGCAGTGCCAAATCGAGCACTAACAGTTGGTATTTCTAGAATCTCATAAGCACTTCGTACTTCTGGCAAATTCCTGAAAATAAAATATATTAATCAGACTTAGCCATTGCAATCAAACAAGTACAGAACATTTAGATAAAAAGCAAAATATCACATTCATTGTATGCCACAAATTGAACCGAGATTCCTACACTAAAAAGCAAATTCAAAGTAGGAATAAAAAATATTTACAGGAAATACTGCAGCTTATTTCTATGGTAGTTCACCAATACATTGACACAACCAGCTTGTATTTTCCTGCTAGATGTAGAAGTCATGTAGGCTATGTTTCTCATACTAGCTTGGTTGAACTAAAAGTGATAATTTTCTTGCAAAGGGAACTTACAACAGATAAACATCTCTTTTTCCAATCCCCTTTCCAAAGTCGATATTAAGCATTCCGCTAAATGGCTTTAGTTTGACCTTTTCTCCTGATTACAGTAAATTGACTATTGCTTGAGTTTCATTTAAAAAAAGATCAACACGCAGACAAGAATAAAATATGCAAATTAGTAAATGCTGTTGAAAATGGACCTTTGTTATATGCAACTACTTCCTCTCCAAGAAGCAAGAAACTACTGGCTAATGTTGTTGGACCAGCCCCACCTGTCCCTGCTGTGTAGTAACAGAACCTAAAAAGAGTAAATTCAAGTGAATAAAATGCAAAGTAACAGGATAAGGAGAAAGAAACTAGTTTAAACCTATGTTCTAACAGTTCTCCTGCATGCATAGTTATACTAAGTTCATATCAATTTTAGTTTATTTCGATTTAACTCAATTTGAAAAACACGGCATATTCATATCCGAAGGATACAAGAAAGGTCCAAAGCTTCATTTAAGGAAAATAATATGTGAAAATTGAGGATGCTGCTCATGGAGGTAAAGGTAAAGCATGCAGGAGAGCGGCTTGGAAGATGTCCTTTCAGAATTAGAGCTGGTTTGCACCACTAAAATCGAATTTTGTTGAGCCAGCAATCAGACATTGGAGATGTTGCTCGGTTGAAATTTACATTTAGAAACTAATTAATCTAAGACAAAAATAGCCACAAGGGTAGTGAAATTATTAGAAGTAATCAAATTGAGCATTGCAAAATGATTTATAAGGGATTTTGGTGAGTAGAAACATTCCTGGACTTAAAGTACACAAAAGGGAAATGTTTACCTGAGCCTTTCGGGCTTCCCCTTGCTTTCAGTTCTAGCAGCACGAACTAGTTCTGCCGCCATCACTGCAACAATAGTGATCAAAATTAGCATGTATACTTATGCTGAAAGCACAATTATATTATCAAGAAAGCACTAGTCTTACCACTGCTCATTCCTGGACAAATTCCAGCAGTTGTAATGGCAGGAACATTAGCAGTTAAAGCTTTATCATTAAATGATTTTGCACGAAAAGCATAGCTTGTATCATCACAAACATCAACATATGCTGTCTATTGAAAGAGAAAGACACAGTCCTAAGATTAACCAAGGTTACATAAATTCCTAATATGAATAAAAAAATCAAAATTTAAAGTTGAAAGGCAGAAACATATCACCTTTTCTTACCTTGGTCTCTATGGCAGCTTCAAGCACACTGCATTTTTCTGCTTGCTGAAAAGGTCCTGCAGCATGAACCACAAGATCCACACCTGCAGGGAAAATGATATTATCATCCACAATTTTGCATTCTTTTCAAATTAAAAATAAAAATGATAGAATCATATTTATCTTGGTTATTTACAAAGATAATTTATATTTATATGATTGGAGGAAGAAGAAAAGCACTGTCACCTCTTAAAGCCGCTTCCAATGAGCTCACATTGTCAATGTTGACCTCAACGTAATCAGAATTCTCCCCCAATTTATCCACCATGGCTGCACCTTTTTCCCTGACATTCGAAATAAAGTCTTTAATTTCACCCAATATAACAAGAACCCACAAATTATTTTCCCCCAAAAATATGATAATTACCTGTTTCGACCACCGATAAAAATTTGAAGGTCTGGGCAAAGCTTAGAGAGAGCAATGGCGGTAGACCCGCCAACCCGACCCGTTCCACCCAATACAAGAACCCTCGAATTTGCTGTCTTTTTGGGAAGTTGAAGTCTGGTATTATCAAGTATCGTCTCTTTAGCGCATGCAATTGTGCACTTAAACTGAAACAAAGCTCCCGCCATTGCTCCCTGTCTAAATTTTTATTTAAATTTATACTATTATTTTATCTAAATTTATTATTTCATACTTAATTGTAGATAAAAATTAAAAATAAAAACAAATTGCAACCTAGCTAATAAATTAATAATAGGGTCCCGGTGTACACGGAAGGTACAATTTGGAGATTTGTAAATTTTTGTATTTTTGGCTATTTTAAAAATTAAATATTGTTATTGTCTTAAAGATTCATGACAATTTAGTAGTACAATTCAGTTCTTTCGGCACAGTTCGGTTCTTTCAGTATAAAATAATATAATATAATACAATCCGGTATTTCGGATAATTTAATATTTTTAAAAATTTGTAAAATAAATATATACAATAATAAATATAAATTCAAATAAAATATTTCAATAAGTACAATTAAAATTTAAGATTCGATAGTCTTTTTATGCATTATGTTTATACTGATATGAGAATTTTGAGTAATATCTTAAAAAAATAACAAATAAATTAAATAATTAGACCACAAAAAATTATAAACATTAAATGGACAATTTAAAAATTTATACAAATATAATAATTACTTAATTCAATTTTTTCAAATTCTTCAATTGATATCTCTGAAACCAAAAGTATAGTCGATATTAACCAGTTTTAACAACAAATAAGAACATAGACTATAATTGGAGTTACAGAATTTCTAAATTTATATAAAGTCTCCCTCTAGTGCTAAAAAATGATTCAGAAACTACGGTCGAGTACTAAACAGCTAAGGCATCTCTAGCAATCATAGCTAAAATTGAATAATTTGGCTCATTAATCTTTCACCAACTCAAAAAATAATTTATATTATTAATTTACATAATAATTATATATAATTACATTATTAAATTGCATGCTCAATTACTCATATACGTATTATGCCAAAAATAGATGAGTGCTAATTGAGTGATATTAAGAATAAATGAAATTAATTAGTAAAGTAATTATATACTCATATAATTACATTAATTGGTAAAATTTTATTAATATAATAATTGTATATAATTACATTATTAAAATACATCCTCATTTACTCACATAGATATTGTGTCAAAAATAGATTAATACTAGTTGAGTGACATTAAAAATAAATAAAATTATTAGTAAGGCGATCATGTACCCATATATTTACATTAATTGATAAAATTTTATTATAAATAATAACTATATATAATTACATTTTTAATTTACATACTCATATAGTTATTATGACAAAAATAAATGAGTAATAGTTGAGTGACACAATAAGTAAATGAAATTAATTGGTAAAATGATTATATAATAAATTATTCAGTTTATATATCTATATTAATATTTGTGCAAAAAGAAAAATTAATTAGTAGTGGAGTGACATTAAAAATAAATTAAATTAAATACAAATTGTTTTAATTGCATATTAATATTCATATAGATATAATAATTATTATAATAATTAAATTTATCTTATAAATAATTAAAATATTTATTTTAATTTATTGACTAATTATTATCTTAATTTCATGCATTAAAATATTTAGTATAAATAATTATGAAGTTAAATTTATATATATAATAAATATAGAATAGAAATTATGAATAATATTTATATATAAATTATTGGTATTATATATAATAATTAATAAATATTGATTCTTTCGGTCCAATTGTTTCAAAACAATTCAATACAGTTCAATACGGTTCTCGATTTAATTCTAGATATAAAATATCCAGATCCATTTCAAATAAAGTTAACTGTACAATTCAGTTGTTAATCTTTTTTTTAATATTTCGATTCAGTACATAAAGATTCAGAGACGAGTACACTCCTGATAGGAGATATAAATATATTAGATTAGGGATAAGGCTAAATGCATAATAGGAGATATATACTAGATTAGGGATAAGGCTAAATGCATAATGAGGGATATATATTAGATTAGGGATAAGCTATATATGCATATTAAGGACTTTAATTGCATACTTGGAATCTATACATTTATTTAAAGAAAGTTACTATTAGAAGTCAAATAATTAAGAAGAGTAATCAATGCAAACAACAATTCAACCAATTATTTGCGTGATGCATAAACAATATTTTAGGAATATATTTTTTTTCACGTGCTAAATAAAAATGTGGTGTTGCTTAAAGAATTGGTTCTGTTTTTAAAGTCCCTATGAAAATGTCAAATGGGGCCAAAAGTTAATTCTAGTGAAGTGGCTACTAAGATGGGTAGGAAATAAATTAAAGAAACCTTATGTATTGGGTAAGAATTGAAAATTTTCTTGATATGATTTCATCACATTTATTCAATTTATTTAAATAATATACTATACCTTTATTCTTAAAAAGGTTATTAATTACAATATTTTTGCTCCTTAACACAAAAAAGACAGGTGCAATTGTGCAAATACTCATCATATTTGGGTGAAAATTCTCACTAGGCAAGTCAAACGATTTAAATAAGCATTTCTCTATTATCAAAAAAAGAAAAAAAAAAAAAGAAAATTAATAAATTTTGACAAGAAGTTAGACCTCCTTGTTTTTGCCAATCAAAAACATGACCCCTCCATGTGCCTTTGCGGTGAACTTTATAAATTTTTTTTTTCAATTTTTATCTTTAAATTATTTGAAATGAAGATATATCGATTTTATATTTTTTAAAATAAATAATCTTTAACATTCGATTTATGAAAATACACATTATATTCTTTAAGTGAAAAGCATTTGGTATTATTAAAATTAAGAGAGTTAGATATTCAATATGTCATATTATTCACAGTTTTTATGTTTAAATAAATTATTGAATTAATTTTGAATGTGAAACTTATATATTACGAACTTATAATATAGAACATGAGAATCTTAAATCCAATGCCACCTAATGTAATCCAGCCCGTATTACATTTCTTTGACACATGAAGATAAAAGGTGGCGCTTTTAATCATGGATCGAATTCTTAATTTTTTTTCTTTATAGAAAACTAAGAGAGATTGATTTAAATTAAAGATTTAATCAAATAAACCATGTCTAAGTAAATTCTTGTTCTAATCCAAAATAATAAAATATCAAATTTCCTAAAAAACGAAATATTGTTTTATCATTATTTGTTGAGTCGAGTCAATTAAGGAATATATATATATATATATATGAAGGTATATTATATGCATATAATTAAATGGAGGTAACATTAAATAAATGTACCTACCTCTTGTAGCGCAGAAACTCGTTGCGGAAGTGTCTACCAAGATCCCGTTTGTTTTTTGTCACTGGTCTGGCTTTTACCCACTCGGGGTAAGAGCAGCTAGATCACAATCTAAATGCCCCTTAAAATAAGACAAAAAACTGTGAGTGGGAACGAGCAGACTTGCGGCGTATACGTTTTCTCGTTACCAAGTTATGAGGACCTCACCTCTATTTATAGAGGTCCTAATGGCTAGAGACCTAACTCTAGTTTAACTCAGACTCTTTCTGAGATAATATTTGGTAATTTAATTTAGATTAAATAACTCAATTTAATCTGGATAAGAACTCAATCCTTTATAGAGTCATGGGCGCATCCCAACTCTATCATCTCTCACTCGCACATGACGGAACGCATTCCAGTCTTAATCTTCAGTTATACTGGCAAATAGATTGTGTGACCAGCATACCTCGATAGCACTAGTGCTATACACCTGTTAGGGATATATAGCGTCTCCGAAAACAAGATCCTCTTTTTCACGTATGCCTAACCCTAGATTGCCTTCTCACATTCACTGTTTTAACTCATGATCTCATAAAACAATTTTCGTGCTCACTATTATATTTCTACTCATAGAAACTATAATAGGCTAGCTAGTGAACCACGAAACCTTATGAAAGTGATCAAAAAGCTATCTTCCCCTCTTACTGTATGCCATCCATCATGATTCAACTCGCTTTTCTAGTTAGATCCGCCAGACCTAAATTTTTTCCGGACCTCTTGGAAACTAACTAAGCTAGCCACATTGAACCATACTTCAGGGATAAGTTAAGGGTTCTAAGGGTCGAAATATAAATAGGGTCTCACAATAGGGAAAGTTGAGATCAGTAATATTATTAAATTCCCATCCCTGTGGTCACATAAGCACACACGGTATAAAACATGTGTTATGGTATTCTTTCCTTCCCTTAAAGAAGCGCATGTCTCACATTTTGATAATGTGTATTTTAAACACCATACAGAAGCGTAAGGTTACGATATACCGAAGCACCCAACTTTAGTCCGCTTACTTAAGAACTACTTCTGGCTTTTTAGACAGAATATGGTAGTTACATTTAACTTACCATCGGATTTCGTACAATTCTTATTTTTGGATCTCCATCCAAAGCATACAACTTTATGTATGTCTTTATCTCGCACCTTAACAAGACTCATCTTGTAATTTCTGCAAGACGGCACTTTTATTTTGAACAGGCTCTCGAGCATTCTCATATGTTCAAAAATCGCCTCATCTTAGTTTTTGCCAACTTATTGACAAAACTAAGGTAAACACCCTTGTGAGTGGGCTACTTCTCTGTCCGACATGCTCAAACTCATATCAATAACAGTAAATGTTTACACATAAACATTCACACTCATGTATTGCCAACAATGAACTTTAGTTATTATTCGCAAATAATAACGTTAAGGGATAATAAAAAGATATAACAGTACCAATTAAATTCTACGCAAACCTCGAGATCTAATGTATTTCTCAAAACACATCTCTCGTTACAGGTTTACTCAATGGATCTGCATACGTAGAAACGTACTGTAAGTTCACATCTCTTCTTGTGCAACAATATCTCTCGCGTATTAATACTTAATGTTGATATGCTTAGCTCTACTATAAGCTATCAACGACTGACTGTCACTAAAGACTGTCATCAATACCTCTACGACAGTTACTCTTAAATGGCTCACAAACCATTTCAGCCAAACTGTCTCCTTTACTGCAATTGAGGAAGCGTCAAATTCAACTTCCACTATTGATAGGGCTACACAAGTTTAATTCTTGTTATTCTATGAGATGGCACTCTTGCCAAACAAGAATATGAAACCTAGAGTGGATGTCCTCTCATCCACATCCCCTGCCTAATCAACACTTCTGTATTCTCTCAATGCAGATCAATTTCTTAATAACAGAGAGAATAGGTTGCAGTACTTTTAAGGTATATATGTATCCTTTCAATTGCTTCCAATGTGCTTTGCCTGGGTTAGATTGATATCTATTTACCATGCCCACTGCATAGCATATATCATGTCTTGTATACAACACTGCATACATAAGACTACCCATGGCACTGTCATATATAGAACGCTCCTCATACGTTCAATTTTCCTGACTTCATAGGACACACATCTTTGCTAAGAAACTGATTCTTGGTAATGGGGTAATGTATGAGTTTAGGGTTTTGCATATTAAATCGCTCAAGATCATTGTTGAAATATTTCTCTCAAGAAACAGACAACAATCTTCTTGAATGATCTCTTGAAATCTTAACTTCAAGAATGTAATATGCATGACTCATATCCTTTGTCTCAAAGTTGGACAATAACCAATCTTTGATTTCATTTACGTACCATTTATCATTTTAAGCTTTAAGTATGTCGTATACATACAATGCCAAAATAATAAATTCATTTTTAGAGCTTTTACTATAAACACGATGATCTTCATCAATCATGTTGAACACATTCGACATAATTATATGATGAAGTCTCAAGTACCATTGTGTTGAAGACTGTCTAAAGCAATAGATTGAACACATCAATCAGCAAACCTTATGTTTGCTACCTTATTCTGATAAAACCTAAAGGTTGGTCCATCCATTTCTCCATTGAGAAAAGCAGTCTTTTCATCCTTTTGATGAAGCTCTTCATTCAAGCTCACCACTATGGCTAGAATGAACCTTATGGACGTAAATTTTACAACAAATGAGAAAGTCTACTCAGTCAATCTCTTCTTGTTGTATAAACCCCTTAGCGACTAGCTGAGCCTTATATCTTTCGATACCTCTATCAGCCTTTCGCTTTACTTTGAGAATACATTTATTCTCAATTTGTGTCCTTCCAATAGATCAACTAGTTCTCAAACATGATTTGATCTCATGGATGCCATTTCTTTTTCCACTGCTTTAGTCCATTTTTCTCTTATATGGGCATGAAAAAGCTTTTTGAATATTATTATGCTCTTTCTTGTCATGTGGGATAACTAAAAGGGCTTCATTCCAGCTTTCGATTTTAAATCGTCGGCATGAAACACTTATCCTTTTAGATTTTTACAGTTCTAAATCTTGATGAACATGTCTCATATATTCATCGTGATTCATAATGCTCCCACTGGGACTATGTTCCATACTCCCACTGGAGTCAGGAATACCGTATTCTTTCCTCCCACTGGAGTCAAGAATACTCCCATTCATATCAGGTCTCGAACATCCGGATCGTTTGGAGGATGAAGGTCTTAACCTTTTTCCTCTAACTCTCTCCCACTCGGATGGAGTGATCCTGATGGTCTCTTCCTGAAATATAAAGTGAAATCTTAATTCACTTCGCCCAACTTTAGAAATTCATTCTCTTAAGAATATGACGTCTAGTGATCCAAAATCTGTCATTATGCCATTTTCTTACTGACCCACGAAAATGTATCCTTTTGATACTTAAGAATATCTCACATAGACACTCTTTTAACCTCTTGGTCTCAAATTTACAAAATTGAAGCATCATAGACGCAAGCATTACAACCCAAAAGTTGTAAATGGCTTAAGTCAACTTGTCGACTGGTCCACAACTCATAAGTTATGATAATGACAGATTTAGAGGGCTTACGGTTCAGAACGTATGTGACAGTCAATAAAATATCTCCCCGATAGGAGATAAACAAATTTGCCTCTGTCATCATAGATCTAACCGTATTTAGGAGAGTCTAATTTCTCCTTTCCTCAACACCGTTTTGTTGTGGATTTCAAGGAATGAACAACTGATATTCAATCATTTTTCATCACATGAAACTTTAAGTTTATCTTGTAAGATATTACTGATCTCTATCAGTTCTTAAAGTTTTGAACTTTTTATCTAATTGATTCTCAGCTATACTCATGTAAGTCTTGAAGCACTATAATGCTTCTGACTTGTGAGAAATCAAATAGACATGACCATACCCAGTACAGTCATATATAAATGTGATGAAATAGTAGGCCTCATGGCTTACCCTCACATTCATTTGACCACATTCGTCAGAATGAACTAACTGCAATGGAAATTTGTCTTTAGTTCCTTATTCGAATGATTTTCTAACTAGTTTTTCCTTTTAGGCAATGCTTACATGTAGGTAATTCAACCTTATTTAAATCGCCTACTAAACCTTTTTTGACTAACCGACTCATTCGGTTTTATCCAATATGGTTTATTATAGCATGCCATAATTCTACATTATTCTCATAACAATGTGAAAAATAATAAATTAAAGGAAAATAGTCATGGTCCACATCCATAACAAAGGTATGGTCCACATCCATAACAATAAAATCATTCAAGCATAAGTATACTGTAACACCCCGCCATCCCCGTTGGAAGGATACCGGAGTGCCACGCAAGCAAACACATATAACATATCCATATTCCATGTATAAACAAAAACCAAATGTAAAATAAAGAAACTTTTAATCATGTAATAATAAATCCTTTTTACATATAACATATATCCGTACTGTTTTACAAAAATGAGGCTTGTAATCGAATACATATACAAAAATTTACAGCGGAAGACTTCAAAAATAACTTCATCCAAACAGACTCCTAGTGGCCGACCCGCAGATATCTGACTCCAAATCCAAACTCGCCACCTGCACGGGAAAAGAGCCCGTGCTAAGCGATAACGCTTAGTGGGGAGGAACAAAACAAACTAACAATATGCATATACAATATTTACAACAATACTATAATCTCATCCCAACCATACACATACATTACAAGTAATTAGCTATTAAAACATAATTAAAATCTATATATTTCTCACCATTGCAAATACATATACACTCAAGGTGTATAAACACAAAGTTATACTATATTTCATATACAACATATACCTTTAATCTTGTCAATAAACATCTCAACATATATATCACATATAAACATGTAGCCTGATTAGTCTGGTATAAACATAAGAAGTGGATACGGTCTTTTGGATACTGATTGAACACAGTATCCCAAGCATATAGAGACATGAGTCTCAAACATGTATTTTCCATATAGAGACCGAGGTCTCGCTTTATTTCCATATAGACCAAACATGGTCGAAACAAGGATCCATACGGACCCGCATATATCATTTTATCATGTAGCAGCTGCACACACACTCTGACCTAAGTAAGCGCTTACTTATCCACTACTATGACTTATTCAGGCTCAAATAATATAACTCAATAATTCATGTATTCATGCACATTGATTAAAATCAGAGACATTTACATATATTCAAATATTAATTACAGAATGTAATATGAACTTATAATTCATCTAGAAATAATCCATGTATACATATATACTGTTCACATTTAAAACAAGTAACTATAAATATTAAATACAACTAAATACAAATACATATTTCACGTATACATGTGTCTAGATCAAATTCAAAAACATTTAAATACATCCAGTATCAATTATTGGAAGCCGAAGTACAAATAATTCACATTCAAGACCATTTATGTTCATGTAAAATATAAACTAGTAAGTTATGTACATTAATTATTTAATCAAGTATACGACTCAATAACTCACGTATCATATCATGTGAATTTCATTAAATACTAACTTATATTTCATATATATACGTATATTGATCCAATTCAGAACATTTAAATGTATAAATATCAATTACAGGAGGTGATAAGAACAAATAGTTCATATTAAAAAAGTCCATGTTAAATAAATTATAGACATGTAAATCATGTAGATTAATCATTAATCATGTATACAAAACCCAATATTAAGCAATTATTAAAACACAATACATATTTTAAATCAAATATTTGTCATGAAGTGCAAAAATTCTTAAAATCAGAAGTTAAACTTCAGTTTTAATAAAACAGGGCAGCAGGGGAAGGCTGGTCACGCCGTGACCATTCATCACGTCGCGTGACGCAGGCTTCACGCGAATGCCAGGCAAAGGAGCAGGCAGTCACGGCGTGACCACCAGTCACGTCTCGTGACGCCTGAGAGGAGAGGGAAAGAAGTCACGGAATGAGATCTCGTGACACGCAGGGACAGGCGAGAGGGCGCGAGGCGTGATGCTCCATCACGTCGCGTGACTTCCCAAGGAGAGGAAGGTCACGGCGTGATGCTTCATCACGCCACGTGACTTCCCACAGAGGGAGGTCATGGCGTGATGTACCATCACGTCACGTGATCTTTCTCTCACAAATCTGCTTCTCCTCTCAAACTCCATCATCTTCTCAAAACCAATTTCCAGAAAAACGTGGAAAACAGAGTATAACTCAAACTCAAATCCCAGTTTGTCTACATCAAATTTTCATGCAAAAATTCATGCTAACATATATCTTTTGGTCTTCAAAGCACATTTGTAGCAATTACAATATCAATAACATCTTTTTACAAATCAAACAGAGGTAATACCAGAACATCGACTAATTAGAATTTCTCTTTCAAACTCATGCGTACTGATCTTATTTAGCAACTCACGTCATTCTTTTCCATCTAAATCATATAAACACAGAACATTTCTCATACATTTAGATGTACAAACACACATAAATACATTAATATCCAAACTGTAAACAGTATCCAGGACAAGTAAGGACAGACACTCCCAAACCTGTATGAAGTCCCAAAAATGACCACTGAGTTCTTCAATCCACAACCTTGTCTTTTCCCTTTTCTTTTCTTTTATCCTCAGAGGCTTGCAAACAAGTAAAACCACAATCAAACCCAAGAATGTAATCTCTATAAACCCAAATCAGAAAGAAGAACCACTCGAAAACCAGTAACCACTCACCTTCTGAAACTTCTAACAACTTTAACCTTTAGCTCAAAACTAAAGAACACCCACATGCAGAAGAAAGAAAGAACAGAATATGGTTTTACGTGAGAGAGAGAGAGAGCAAGAAGAGAGGAAACTTTCAGTCTTTTGTTTCCAGCCAACTGAGTTTTTCTCATTCTTCCCTTTTCCCTCACCACGTGCACACACACATTCCACCTGGCACACATGCACGATTACACAAAACCAGATACTCCTCTTTTACCAAATGGTCCTTGATAAATTACCTTTCACTCACTCAAATTCAATCTGCCAATTAAGAAACATTTAATTCTTGCAATATAATCCTCTTTTTCTTATAAATTACTCAATTGTCCTAAATTAAAATTCTAATTTCCAAATAAGCCACTTGTGGGGTGTGACAACTCTCTCCTCCTTAAGAAAATTTCGTCCTCGAAATTTCCTTGCTTATCACTTGTAGGTAAATCTTTAAACAAATCTCTGAATCACTATCACTTATACCATATAACTATCAAATCATGTACACTCCACACTTTCCTTAACACACTACACTCTAATCCATATACCTCTTCTAATCATCAAGTACTCGATGTATATCCTGTCAGCTTCTCTCAGTGAAGTGCATACAATGATGCTGTTTACATACAAATGAGGGATGCGGATGAAATGGTCATGTAATGGTTTATGTATGCGAGATGATGCGAAAATGCAATGTAAGCTACTATAATGCACTTTTCCCATCCCCATGTTTCACTATGCTTATGTGCACACGATTTCAAGAAGATAGCTGACAGGAATACAGAGTGCCACCTCGAACTCTTATCAATTCACATCTGCCACTGCCTCGTCTATGCTCTCACGCGAGTCGGACTCCATCTATACTTTACACAAACGACATCTGCATTAGGCCACAACTCTAGACAAACTATGACATTAACCTATACTCTACACCTTCTAGTCCCGAACCAATTAACCTAGAGCTCTGATACCAAGCTGTAACACCCCGCCATCCCCGTTGGAAGGATACCGGAGTGCCACGCAAGCAAACACATATAACATATCCATATTCCATGTATAAACAAAAACCAAATGTAAAATAAAGAAACTTTTAATCATGTAATAATAAATCCTTTTTACATATAACATATATCCGTACTGTTTTACAAAAATGAGGCTTGTAATCGAATACATATACAAAAATTTACAGCGGAAGACTTCAAAAATAACTTCATCCAAACAGACTCCTAGTGGCCGACCCGCAGATATCTGACTCCAAATCCAAACTCGCCACCTGCACGGGAAAAGAGCCCGTGCTAAGCGATAACGCTTAGTGGGGAGGAACAAAACAAACTAACAATATGCATATACAATATTTACAACAATACTATAATCTCATCCCAACCATACACATACATTACAAGTAATTAGCTATTAAAACATAATTAAAATCTATATATTTCTCACCATTGCAAATACATATACACTCAAGGTGTATAAACACAAAGTTATACTATATTTCATATACAACATATACCTTTAATCTTGTCAATAAACATCTCAACATATATATCACATATAAACATGTAGCCTGATTAGTCTGGTATAAACATAAGAAGTGGATACGGTCTTTTGGATACTGATTGAACACAGTATCCCAAGCATATAGAGACATGAGTCTCAAACATGTATTTTCCATATAGAGACCGAGGTCTCGCTTTATTTCCATATAGACCAAACATGGTCGAAACAAGGATCCATACGGACCCGCATATATCATTTTATCATGTAGCAGCTGCACACACACTCTGACCTAAGTAAGCGCTTACTTATCCACTACTATGACTTATTCAGGCTCAAATAATATAACTCAATAATTCATGTATTCATGCACATTGATTAAAATCAGAGACATTTACATATATTCAAATATTAATTACAGAATGTAATATGAACTTATAATTCATCTAGAAATAATCCATGTATACATATATACTGTTCACATTTAAAACAAGTAACTATAAATATTAAATACAACTAAATACAAATACATATTTCACGTATACATGTGTCTAGATCAAATTCAAAAACATTTAAATACATCCAGTATCAATTATTGGAAGCCGAAGTACAAATAATTCACATTCAAGACCATTTATGTTCATGTAAAATATAAACTAGTAAGTTATGTACATTAATTATTTAATCAAGTATACGACTCAATAACTCACGTATCATATCATGTGAATTTCATTAAATACTAACTTATATTTCATATATATACGTATATTGATCCAATTCAGAACATTTAAATGTATAAATATCAATTACAGGAGGTGATAAGAACAAATAGTTCATATTAAAAAAGTCCATGTTAAATAAATTATAGACATGTAAATCATGTAGATTAATCATTAATCATGTATACAAAACCCAATATTAAGCAATTATTAAAACACAATACATATTTTAAATCAAATATTTGTCATGAAGTGCAAAAATTCTTAAAATCAGAAGTTAAACTTCAGTTTTAATAAAACAGGGCAGCAGGGGAAGGCTGGTCACGCCGTGACCATTCATCACGTCGCGTGACGCAGGCTTCACGCGAATGCCAGGCAAAGGAGCAGGCAGTCACGGCGTGACCACCAGTCACGTCTCGTGACGCCTGAGAGGAGAGGGAAAGAAGTCACGGAATGAGATCTCGTGACACGCAGGGACAGGCGAGAGGGCGCGAGGCGTGATGCTCCATCACGTCGCGTGACTTCCCAAGGAGAGGAAGGTCACGGCGTGATGCTTCATCACGCCACGTGACTTCCCACAGAGGGAGGTCATGGCGTGATGTACCATCACGTCACGTGATCTTTCTCTCACAAATCTGCTTCTCCTCTCAAACTCCATCATCTTCTCAAAACCAATTTCCAGAAAAACGTGGAAAACAGAGTATAACTCAAACTCAAATCCCAGTTTGTCTACATCAAATTTTCATGCAAAAATTCATGCTAACATATATCTTTTGGTCTTCAAAGCACATTTGTAGCAATTACAATATCAATAACATCTTTTTACAAATCAAACAGAGGTAATACCAGAACATCGACTAATTAGAATTTCTCTTTCAAACTCATGCGTACTGATCTTATTTAGCAACTCACGTCATTCTTTTCCATCTAAATCATATAAACACAGAACATTTCTCATACATTTAGATGTACAAACACACATAAATACATTAATATCCAAACTGTAAACAGTATCCAGGACAAGTAAGGACAGACACTCCCAAACCTGTATGAAGTCCCAAAAATGACCACTGAGTTCTTCAATCCACAACCTTGTCTTTTCCCTTTTCTTTTCTTTTATCCTCAGAGGCTTGCAAACAAGTAAAACCACAATCAAACCCAAGAATGTAATCTCTATAAACCCAAATCAGAAAGAAGAACCACTCGAAAACCAGTAACCACTCACCTTCTGAAACTTCTAACAACTTTAACCTTTAGCTCAAAACTAAAGAACACCCACATGCAGAAGAAAGAAAGAACAGAATATGGTTTTACGTGAGAGAGAGAGAGAGCAAGAAGAGAGGAAACTTTCAGTCTTTTGTTTCCAGCCAACTGAGTTTTTCTCATTCTTCCCTTTTCCCTCACCACGTGCACACACACATTCCACCTGGCACACATGCACGATTACACAAAACCAGATACTCCTCTTTTACCAAATGGTCCTTGATAAATTACCTTTCACTCACTCAAATTCAATCTGCCAATTAAGAAACATTTAATTCTTGCAATATAATCCTCTTTTTCTTATAAATTACTCAATTGTCCTAAATTAAAATTCTAATTTCCAAATAAGCCACTTGTGGGGTGTGACATATACACTGTTATCCTCAAAAATAAATTGAAAATAAATTTCAATAAATCAAGAACAGAACCTAAATTTCATAACAAAGGTATCTCGATCCCTTGTTATATAGTCCATTGGTTCTAAATCTATCACCCACAAAGGATGAAATTTAGAACTAGATACATAAATTCCACTCAATCTTGAGTCAGAACAGTGTATCTTTAAAGACACAATGCAGTCTCTCTGCATAGTATCCTTTTAGGCAATTGAAACATTTCACTCTTGAATTGTTTACCACCCATTTGCCTTTGGACCTTTTGTGATTCTATTCCTTTTGCTTTTCAGGCTCTCAAGCCTTTTCTTTACCCTATTGATGAGGCTTATTATCTTATTCTAATGAGAACTCATTCTATTAGAACAGGACTATGCCATATGACATTGACCTTAATCACTGTCAGACGGCCTCTTTTAAGCTTCAAATAACAAGTGACATCCTCAAATGTCTTTTTGCTTATTTTATGTGAGTTAGTTGCATCCTCACATGCTACCAACTATTGGGTAAAGAACGGATAACAGTTTGGACCTTCTGCTTATCAATCACTTATGACTAAGTTCACTAAGCTCACTTTTCCTTTTTCATCTCTCTTAGATGTTTTCGCATCGAATAATCAGACTTTTTCTGATATATATCAAATTTGATCGTCAATGATTGGAGCTTATTCAGAGTCACATCTCTGAATTTCTCCTGCAAATCGATCCACAGATCTATTGCATTTTGATACTTGCGAAATTGCTTAGTGATGTGATGCAACATAGGCATCTTGGTCCTGCTTATGCTGCGTTATATTGTCATCCTCAGGTTCAGCCATAACCGAACTTGAGGGTTCAAGAGCCTCTTTCTCTTCAAGCACATACTGGATCTTTGAATTCCAGATTTCATAATTATAACTTGGAAGCATCATCCATTAAAATCCTCTGATCTCAAATGGAACAATGTTGCACATATTTAAAAGAGATAAAGCAATACATGCAATTTACTATACACCTGAAATAATAACCTAATAAAGTTTTCTATTAGACTCAAATTCGAAAAGTATACTTAGAGTACCAATTACCTTCTAAGTTCTAATGTCCAACTTTATAGGTTAAGATTTCATGTATAATAAATATGAATTATTGGATTATCAAGTTCTCAAACTTATGAGTGGATCTTTATTAAGCCTTTACTTAATAAGCATGCAATTATTTTACTCATAAAATATCTCAAGGCAATTAACAATTAAAATAAACTCATTTATTATAAAGTTAAATGCCATCATGATAAGTAAATAAACACATTTATTTAACCAAAAAATCCAATAATTCCAAAATAAGACACTCATGTCAAATATTAATAAGAAACATAAATCCTATTTAATAAAAATAAACGCTAACTCAAATTGACACTTATGTCAACTATTTTAGAAGTCCAGATTTCATAAAATCTTTCTTGATAATGGGATTATTTCTTTGACCAATTTCATCAATTCATCAGACAACTCATATGTCCATTGATGAAGCCATGGACGATGCGCACTCCGTCCATTTCTCAATACCATCACAGATTTTTAGTGTTGCTTTTCAACACTTCTCTTTTGGTAACTCAAACCAAAATTTTATTATCATACTCGGACCACCAGTTCAAATGCACTCTTGCATTTGTTCTCACACATGTATTTTATGATGCACTATTGCATCAATGTCATCAGCTCAAATCTTCCTTCGCATTCTCATTTTGCTTATTGCTTGCACTCTTACAATTCTCAAAGCAACCTATGCGTTTTTTTAAGGAAGAACCGGTGCCCTTATTTAACATTTCTGTAACATATTACAGGAAAAAATTATACACTCATGTATAAATACACATGATTGAAACGTATTTCCATCAATAAATAAGGACAGAACCTCAAAAAATTTTCAAAATATTTTCAAAAATTAATCGAATGAAGAAAACAATTTTTCTACGATTTTTAATATTTTATTTTGAAATTATACACATTTAAATTTCAAAAATTACAAAATATATTTTATGGTCATTAAAAAATTTTCAAAATATGACCTAAAAATTATTTGACAAAAATCGGAGCTGAAATGGTGGTCGGAGGATACCGCACGCGCCCACACGCGCCGACCAGAGGGAGATTAACGAGCACACGCGCCGTCACACGCCACACGCGCGGCCTCCACTCGATCAGACACGTGTCACAACCACAGCGTGCCACGTGTCTTCATCCAGTTATGCCACGTGTCTGAAAGCTATTGGTCCAGCTGGTGCCACGTGGCGGTATCTCATTGGTCCACGTGTCACGCATGACACGTCAGCATTGCCACGTGGCAGACCTCGGTCTGACACGTGGCGACCCCTGATTGGGCCACGTGTAATTGATGCCACATCATCAATAACACATGGCATGACACGTGGCACCGCCTCATTGGTCCACGTGTCTCTCCTTGGTTGGGCCACATGTCAGCTATATGACACGTGGCACGACCTCGGTCAGCCACGTGTCGTCCTCTGATGTGCCCACGTGTCCGCCCCATGTTGTGCCACGTGGCATGGCCTCTGCCATCCACGTGGCGATCGGCCATTGGGCCACGTGTCAGTAGTGACGCAACACTGCTGACACGTGGCGACGCGAGTGTGGGCCACCGCCCACGCGCACGCGCCGAACGTAGTGCGGCGCGTGTAGTCCACGCGCCGCCTTGCCGATCGATTTTCGTCCTCCGATTCCGGCCGGTGGGGGATTTTCAGGGTCTGTGAATCCAATGGTTAGGTCAAAAATAAAAAATCCCGACTTCTAGTTAGCCGTTTTGAATATCCAAATTTATCCCCTCGGGTTTCGGTGTACACATACACGAAATCGAGCCGAAATATACACGCATATATATTTCTCACACAAAAAACAAATTTTTGTTGTGTCCATTGCATCTCAGATCTAATAATTTTACACATAAAATTTTAGATCCATTTAGCCACATGCCAGGACGCAAAAACAACGGCTCTGATACCAATGAAGGTATATTATACGCATATAATTAAATGGAGGTAACATTAAATTAATGTACCTACCTCTTGTAGCGCAGAAACTCGTTGCGAAAGCGTCTACCAAGATCCCGTTTGTTTTTGGTCACTGGTCTGGCTTTTACCCACTCGGGGTAAGAGCAGCTAGATCACAATCTAAATGCCCCTGAAAATAAGACAAAAAACTGTGAGTGGGAACGAGCAGCCTTGCGGCATATACGTTTTCTCGTTACCAAATTATGAGGACCTCACCTCTATTTATAGAGGTCCTAATGGCTAGAGACCTAACTCTAGTTTAACTCAGACTCTTTCTGAGATAATATTTGGTAATTTAATTTAGATTAAATAACTCAATTTAATCTGGATAAGAACTCAATCCTTTATAGAGTCATGGGCGCATCCCAACTCTATATATATATATATATATATATATATATATATATATATATATATATATATATATATATATATATATATATATATATATATATCATTTTGTTTTTAAGTTTTTTTTTTAAAAAAAAAATTGACCCATTGAATTAAGAAAAAAAACATTAAAAAACATTCTCATTATATTTAATTTTTTTTAGGTGAATGAATTTTTTATTAGTGGTTTTAATTTTGACCCACTAAATTAAATTACTTGCTATACCCCTCTTGTAGTGTGCACACTAAAAAAAAAAAAAAAAGAGAATTAGCAACGGCATATTTAGTTGCTAATAATGAAAATTCTACCACTAATTACAATTAGTGACCAAACGACTAAATGTCGCAAATACCATAGTCGCAAGCAATTTTGTGACTAAACCGCAAAACGGTCGCTATATTTAGCGATGGAATATCGTCGCTAAAACACAAACAAGTCATCGCTAATTAACCCCTAAATTTGGTCACCAATAATATTAAAATATAATTTGCGACAGCATATGTAGTCGCAAAATTCAGTCACAAATAAAATTTATTCCCATTGCGACAGACAGTCGCGTGAATCCTACAGTCGCTAAATTTAGCGACGAATGTAGCTCGTGTCGCTAATAATTTTTTTATTTCCTTTTTCAGTGTTTGGCGACAGAAATTTTTGTCGCTAATCAGTCACTAAATGTTAGAATTTTAATTTCTTTTTATTTATGAATTTGTTTTAATATCATCAAACAATAAATTAATTCATTATTTACGTAACATTGAAAAATGAACATGCATATGAATATAAATGCAAATTATAATCAAATTTATAAATTTATAATCTAAAACATAATTAATATCATTGCATAGAGTATATATAATTAAAATTACTTGAAAAAGTAAACGAGTTTATCATCCCACATAATATCATCCTAAATAATAAACCATACTAATAATAATATCATACAACATAAGATTAGTAATAAAGTTCTCTTCAAAAAAAAAAAAGATTAGTAATAAAGTTTAAATAAAACACTAAAGTAGCAATGGTGATGTCACTTTGAGGTAGAATTGCCACTACCGAATGGAGAATCATCATGCGGTTGAAGACCTTATGCATCTGAAGGGAAAACTTCGTCATCTTGTACGGGTGATGCAGTAGTAGTATTAGGCTGATTAGCTGGTTGTTGAGTTGCCAAGTGAGAAAGCAATGAACAAATAGTCTGTACGATAATGTCCTCAACATCTTCCTTTGTCAAGCATGTCCCACTAGAATGGGAGGCGTTGTTTGTACCAGCAGCACATGATGGACCTGATGGATAAACAACATGAGGCACATATGAGCCAAGTCAAAATATTTTTTTCCTTTTTATTGCATTGTATAGCCTTAAAAAATAACTCAGACTCATCCACAGATGACTCATCTTGCGCTCGCTCAGATCGAAGTTGCTCATACCTTTCCTATAAAATGAGAACAATTTTTAATAAATATAAATATAAGAACAACTCATATATATTTTACAATCATTAACCATTTAAATAACTAAAAACATTATCAACTCAATTCCATGTTACTTGCATGCACCTCTCTACTACGATTTGCCACATAGGTCTTCCCATCATGTAGCCGGCCAAACTCCTTCTCCTATATTATATGCAACAGAAGGTGGTTATTTAATAAAACGAACATGAGTAAAAAAAGATAAAATGTTTCCCTGGTTGCAATGATTTTGCATTCAAAGTTGTAATTCACATCACATGGGGAGCTCTAATTTATAAATATGTCTCCTGACATAACCACAAAGAATTCCAGCAATTAATTCATGGAAACACAAAAGATATACAGGTCAAACTTCCTCAGCATATTATCCATTATCCATAAAGGACAAAAGAATTTGCAATAATTTCCTAGCTAATAACGTTCTAATTTTGTGATGTATAATCCAAACTCAACATAATGCAATCTGTTTTTGACTTTCATAATCCTAGCATGCTTTTAAAAGCATACAGAACATCACTTCTCATAACCATCCTTTACATCTAGAGATGCACTTTGAATCAATGATTTGTTAATAAATTTTCATCTTAATAAACATAAGTTCGGCATACTGAAACGAACATGTCAATGGCCAAACATTATGGAAATTGGCATTGTCACTAATATTAAAGTATAATTTCACATTCTAATTAAAATACTTATCAATCACGAGATATGCTCACCAATAGAAATTGTACCACCGGTGTATGATTCAGGAACTTTGTCTTCAGATCCTACATAGCGATTGATCTTTTTTTCATTTAAAACTTGAATGCACAGAGGGAAATTGAAAATCTGATTCTACCTAATCCACGCAAATTCTAGAAAGTCTTTAGGCTTTTCTTTGGCCACCTTTATATGGTAAACATAATCCTTATACCTCTGTATGGCCTTTGTTTCCCAACCTATCCTAATAAGACTATCGACTTTAGCATCCCAATGGCACTTTTTCTGCATTTATATTACAAATAGTTCATTATTAATTATAATCATACATTAATTCAAGATAACATAAACAATGAAATTTTTAATGAATAATTACCATTAATTTTGATAAATATATAAATGTACCTTGAATTCTCCCCAATAAAACTCATTGATTTCTCTTGAAACCTCATTCCAACTAACCACTACAAAAAAAACAGCGATTTAGCGACTAAAAAAATATAATCGCTAATTTGCGACTAAATTGCGACCAAAATAGAATTCAGTCGCGAAATCATATTTTTTTGATATGAAGTGCAATTTAGCTACTAAATAGCGACTGAATGTGAAACTAGTCGCTAAAAATTGGCACTAAGAAATCGTGCCTTTTTTTGTGACTAATTTAGCGATAGAAAATTTAGTCACTAAATATTAGCGACTAATTTATTAGTCGCTAAACAGAACTAAAAATATTGCGACCAAATAGCGACCGAAAATGCAGTCGCTATATATATATATATATATATATATATATATATATATATATATATATATAATTAAAAAACCCCAAACATTTCTGTCTCTCTCACCCTTCCCTCACCCCACCCTCTCGGTCACCAGTCGCCGCCTCTCCGTCCCCCACCGCCTCTCCTTCCCCCGCCGCCCCCTCGCTGCTTTCTCTCTCTTCCCCGTGCGCCACTCTCCACCTCTTCCTCGTGCATTGTCTCTCTTGGTCGCACCCCCTACCGTCGCTTAGATCCCGCCGTTCGTCGTCGCCGACGAGGAGATCGGAGTTGTCGAACCGTCGCATTCTTTGGTCCTCACACTCGATCTGCTTTCTCCCCCTATGCGTCCCAACTGCTGCCCCCTGCAGATTTGTAGATCTCCCACGTCCTCAAACTCTTTCAAAAAGGTTACGGATTTTGAAGTGTACTAAAATTCGTTTTGTTTTTTTTTTTCGAAGAGATGGGTTTCTGGTTGATGAGATTGGAGTGGAGATATTATCAATTGCGTTACCTGCTGCCCTAGCTCTTGCTGCTGATCCTGTTGTCTCGCTGGTCGATACAGCTTTCGTTGGCTATATAGGTAATTCTATTAGTTATAATTGTTATTTTAAACTCCTAGAGTACATAAAATTAGTTTAATTAGATTTGTGGTTTTTTTTCATGATAGGACCTGTTGAACTGTCGTTTTTCTATGCCATTGGCAAGTATAACAGCATTTGTCTTTGTTTCTGTCTCTATATTTTTATTTTTGTGCACATATATCTAGCCTTTAGGCCATCCTTGTTGTTAATTATTGATGGTTTTCTCTTTGCAGTTTGTTTTTATATCATTATGTTAAATTTGATACTCTTTTGAGTTGTCTGGAAAATGAAGCAGATAGATTCAAATGTATCTTATGTCTAGCTTATTTATGTGGCTTCTATGTCTTTATTGCTCATTGTATATGTTCTCATAAAGATGTTTTGCTTCTATCTTTTGTTTCTTTTGAAGTGTGTTATTGCTTTTTTGGTGGTGCTTACTGCTTTCAAGGTTTCGGATGCATGGAACAAGTGCTTCTTTGTGTGGAGTCCTCTAAATTTTTGGTATTCTCCAAGTATACTGCATTCATCATTCTATATCCTGTGGACTTGCTCCTGGTGAAAGTGAGTACAACATTTGTCTTACTTTTGTTACTTGTCCTTTCTTACAAATTTTTTACTCATTGGTCACCATTATGTAATGTGGCTCATGTATCAAGAACTTCCATTTGTAAAGAAGAATAACCTCTATGGTGTTTTCTTTGCTGCTCTACCAATCAGCTATTATAACTTTCTCAGGGTAAGTCTTTAGCTTCCTATGAGATCTGATTGCTCTTGACATTTGCAATTGTTATCAATTATGTCCTTGTCTATTTTCCTTTTTCACTAATGTCCAATTGATGGTTTGTTAATCTGCATAAGGATTGTGAACGCTGTGATAAGTTCAAGACCTCGCTGTTGTGATAATCATTTATGGCCATCAAATGAATTTTGGTACTTCCAATTTTAATCTCAATTACAGTTTGAATCCGTTTCTTTAATTTGTTACTAATTTGTTTTTATTAACCTACTATTTCTAATTAAATTCTTGCCTATTTGAGACTAAACTTTGATTTTGAAGCCCAACTACCTCGTTTTATAATTTATAGTACCTCAGTTATTCCTTTGTTCTTTTTTTTTGGGGGTTGGTTGTGTAATTCAATGTTAGAAAATTGATGATGATAAATAAGGATTTCAAATGAAAAGAAAATAAAAATTTGTACTATCAAAAATAAAATGAAATAAATTTTAGCTATAAATTATAAATTGTAAGTGAAGAGAGCTACTTAATCTCTGTCGATTATTTTATCATCTACTATTTTGTTAGGTTTTTATTTTTGTAATGGGATTGCTAATATTTTTGATTTGTGTATTCTACAGGTCCCGGGTCAAAGAGTATCTTCCCATTATTGGACTTGCTGATTTTAATAAATTGAGTGCAAAGCTTATTTTAGGTGGTGATATATAGGTAATCAGTGGTCTTTTTTACTATGTAATGCACATGTTTATTATTGGCAACTTATCATGTTTATCGTTGGCTCAATACTTGGTTGGATACTTATTAGATGTACTAGAACTTCTCAACATATCTGAGACTTTTTAGCAACTTATTAGATAGCATTACCTATTATTACTGTTAAATTTGATTTATTGCTTTAATTTTATTTTATTTGCTATTTGTTGTTAATTTTAATTATATTTTTCTCATAATTTATAAATTAGGTGGTTCGTGAAATAATTAAAGATTCAAGATTGTGGCGTTTCGTGGATGTTTCGAGATTTTATAATATTTTTTGTTGTAATTTTTAAATATTTTATAATTGTGGACATGAGTGTATTATTTAATATGGTTTTAATTATATGTAAATTAATTTTTAATTTTATTTTATTAAAGAAATTTGGGTATTTTGAGTCAATGATATTATATTTTTTAAATTAATAGTATTGTATAATTATTATTTACATAAATTAAATTTTGGATCTAATAATATTAATAAAAAATTAAAAACAAAATAATAATAAAAAATTGAATTCAAATTAATAAAAAAATTTAATATTTTTTTCGTCGCTAATAATTTTTTAATACTCATGGCGACTATTTAAGGATTTATTTAGCGACGGATATTTTATTTTTAGCGACAGAAAATTTAGTCGCTATTTTTAGCAATGGTTGCATGTTTAGTCGCAAATTCCTTGCGACGGCTCCAATAGTGACTGTTGGTCGTGGTGTCGCTAAAAGTAATTAGTGACTAAAAATGCAATTTTAGCGACGGAATTTTCCGTCGCTAATTAGCTGTTTTTTTGTAGTGAACTCTATTAGTGTTTGTCCCCCGATGAAACCTGGTGGTTATAATCCTAGAGCATTGGGAGGAAGGTTCCAACTTGTAAAATATATTATATAAAAGCAATAGGGTTACAGATATTTTTATAAGTTATTCACAATTTGTATGGATGAATGCACTCACGTTCCCTTTTGGTTCACTGTTATTTATAATTTACTACTATTTCCACTATTGACTTCACATGTGGTCGATGTGCTATTGTTGGCAGTCGAGGACTAGGAGTTGATACAATTGGCGTACATGTCACAGGAGGTGATGGTGTAGACCACTAATTGCTCATCCTCTACCACGACCTATACCTACATAACAGTAAACTATACATGTATGTGTTTAACATATATAACTTGTAATTTCATAAGTGCATTATATATAACATAAATTAGATTGCCAAATGTTAAATATAATAAAAAAGTTTAACAGGTTATTACATAATTCTTTAAAACTTACACTTAATTAGTCACTATCTGATGAATATTGAAATTGCTCTTCGTCATCTTTATTGCTATCATAATCTATAAATTCTTCTCTATTTTCCTCTTCCATTTCAAGTTCTTAAACCACTTCACCAATGTTACCAATTTCAATGACCTCTCCCGATGGGTCACGCAAGTTTATATACTCTTCATTACCAACATTTATAATGATCCCATGCACACCAACTTCTTCAATTTGGAATGCATTAGAATATGCAGTAGTCGTGTCATCTCTAATATCCGATGTCTCAATGAAGTCCCTTGGTTTAACCGAAAACACCACTAACTAATTAGCTCTATCCATTCTCAAAGTAGAATATTTAGTATAATACACTTGAGTTGCTGGCATTGCTAGGATAAATGGTTCATATTTGTTGAACCGATGATGCCAGTTAACATCAACCAATTTGTATTGGCTGTGAACCTTAACACCAATATCTAAAGTGGGATCATGCCATTGACACTTGAATAATAATGTCCACTTTATTGGTAATAAAGGGTACTATATCTCTATGATCTCTTCAATACACCCATAGTAATCACTAATATTATCACCTGAGTTGGACCCTTTTACACAAACTCCATTATTTATTGAACGTCTTCCAAAACCATGACTTTTAGAGTGAAATTTATATCCATTTACAAAGTACATCGAGTAGCACTTCACTTTCTGTAATGGTTTTTGTGACAAACTATGGACGTATTCATTTTCAATTCCATTGTAACGGACCTATTTTGAAATAAAATATACCCAAGTTATCATCAATAACATCTTAAATGATATTTATGTGTTATACATGCAAATTGTGATGGCCTTACATATAATTTGAACTAGTCTGTAAAGTAGTTGTGAATATTTGCATCTATTTGACTTGGTGTAAGATCAGGGTGCTTATCACATAAGTTCTCGCAATATATGCTTCATTACAATAAATTTTAAAAAAATTATAATTTTAAAAAATCCAAGTTAATCTCGCAACATAATCGAATATATAATTATTCAATACCTCAAGAATGGAGTAACCTCCTCACAATTTAGTAGAATATAAGTATGAGCTACCTTATACTCCTCTGATGTTAGTGCTCAATCACGAAGTTCTAAGCTTGTTCGACCTGGATAAGTGAAAATTGTTAAATTTTCATCTATGTTTTCCCCATAATCTCCATCATCATTATGAGGTAGACGTCGGTGTCTAGTATTGACATGAGGTTTAAAGTAATGTGAGAAAAAATTGGATGACTCTGAGAGTAAGTATGCATTGCAAATAAATACCTCTACTATTGATTTATTTCCAATCTTTTTTTACGAGTTCAAAGGAACTTGCATATAGCGGATAGAGATAATTAATTTAAGCATGACTTTGTACATAAATATTTACTAGCATAACTTAAGATTTATTAATATTTGCCTCTCAAATGGATACATCCATCAATATTATACAGGGCCAACAACCCTTGCTTCATATGGTAAGTGTATCATTACGTGCTCCATTGAGTCAAAGAAAGTCAAAGGAAATATCTTTTTTATCTTGCAAATGATATGTGGGATGTTTGATTCTAATGTCTCGATGTCATCAACACAGAGAATAGTGGATGTCAAATCCTTAAAAAATAAGCTTAGCTCTATAAGAACTTGCCACACATTACCAAGAAGTAACTCACCGAAGGCAACATGAATCAATCGTTACATAAATACATGGCAATCATGGCTTTTCATGCCAAATAATTTGAGGTTTGTCATCTCAACACAACGACCCAAGTTTGAAATGTATCCATCTGGAAACTTAAGTTTTACAACCACTCAACCAATACTTTTTTTGATTCCTTATCAAGATCTAACAAACTTTTGGATATTTGCCACTGATTGGATCCATTGCCAACTCTAAACGACAATAATATTTTTCTAAATCTGAACATGCTTTTACATTGTCTTTGGTCTTGCCTTCAATATTTAAAATTGTGTTAATCACATTGTCAAAGACATTTTTTTTCAATATGCATGACATCAAGATTATGTCTAATCATGTTTTTTTTGCAATAAGGCAAATTCCAAAATATGCTTCGTTTTCTCCAACCACAAGACAAACATATAATCCCATTAATTCATCTACATCAAGCTTAGTGACTTCGACTACACTTCATGATCAATTTCTTGTAAAATTTCTTTCCCAGTTCTAATTTGTGGTGGTGACCTTGTTTCAATATGCCCAATTTTAAAGTTCCTTTTATTTCTCCTAAATGGATGATCAAGAAGAAGAAATTTTCTATGATTGTCAAACCTGTTTGTTTTTCACTAATATCTAGTCTAAATGATTATGTATGTTCCATGCAATAAGGGCATGCATATTTTCCAAATGTACTCCAACCTGACATCATGAAATATGCTAAAAAGTCATTGATTGTCCACATAAGTGCAGCTCGCATCCGAAAGTTTTGCTTGGTTGACACATCATATGTTGACACTATACTATCCCACAATTCGTTCAACTTATGAATCAAGGGTTATAGATAGACATCAATTTTTTGCTTTGAATTCTTAGGGTTAGGTACAATAATAGTTAGAAACATGTAAGCCTCCTTCATACACATCCAAAAGGGCAGGTTGTAAAGCATGACAATTACAGGCCATGACGAGTATTTCCTATCATATTGTTCAAATGGCTAAAAACCATCTGTGCATAACCCCAACCTGATATTTCTAGTCTCAGCAGCAAATGAATGATGATTTTTATTGAAATGCTTACAAGCTAAAAAGTCATAACGATGCTGCATAACCCCTTCATTTTAAACATGATTATGATGCCATCTCATATGTGTTGATGTCGCTTTAGATTGATACAATTGTTGCAGCCTAAGTAGTGGTGGAAAGTAATACATTTTTTATAAGCTTTTAATCTCTGCTTATGAGATCCGATATGCATTTTGAATTTCGGGTGATTACAAAACTTACAATATGTCAAGTTTTCATCTTCACGCTAATACAACATGCATCCCTTGTTGCAACAATCAATTTTTTGGACTGGTAGGTGTGACGTACGCCGAACCCCGTGGATGCCCCGAACTGCCCGCTCTTAGGGCTTTCGAGATGAGGTTCATGGAACTTGCAAGTGAAATTGCAAGGGCGTCTATTTCGAATAAGAAGGAGGTTTCATGGAGTCGCCACCCAATAGAACATTGAAAAAAATTTTCTAGTCTCAGTGAGCCTAAGATAGCGCAGCTATGTCTATCATAGGCAAGCCGGAGGTGTCTTGTAGGCCTCACCCTAACATTAAGATGGCCCTCTCGGCCTCGCACTTGGACAAACCAGAGGTGTCTTAGAGGCTCCACCCTAATATAATATTAAGATAGCCTTTTTACGGGGCACAAGAGGTGTCTTGGAGGCCCCATCCCAATAGAACATTGAGATGACCCTCTCTCCTTGTTGAGTCCAAAGACCAGAGATGATTTGAAACTTCTCATTTATTCATACCTTAGTTAAATTACAGTTGAGTTTTGAATTTTAAGATTTTATCCCTTTTCTCATACATTTTAAATGCAGTTTAATAGAGTGCATATCAATCACCTATATAAAAGCGATAAAAAACAAGATTAAAATAAAGTAGAAAGGAAATAAAATAAGTTACAACAAAATTAGGGGCGGAATACAACCCCCAATATAAATGTAAATCATGCATAAAACGGGGTATTTATTAAGAGTGGGGACATTGGTCCTCGCATGCATAATTAAAGAAAATAATTTTAAAATAACAATTTATTTGGATGAAAAAACTAGGATATTGGTCCCATTTTATTAAAAAAAAGTTTCAAATTTAATTAATAGAAATATTTTTGTGTGATTTTTAATTAAACGTACATAAAATAAATAATTTTATTAATAATTACATGACAAATAAATTAAAATACAAATAAAGAAAAAATACTAAAAATAATAAAAAATAAAAAATCTCCGGATCTTCTCTTTCGCTTGCAAATGTGCTCAAACAAGTAAGAATAAAAATTAAAACAAAAAAAAAACACAAAATAAATTAATGTTAGTATCAAATCAAGAAAATTAATTAAACACATAAAATAATAAATGATAAATTAGAATAAATAAAATATGCATTACGGATGACAAATAAATTTAATGACATATTAAAATAAATAGTATTAACATATTAATAAATTAACACAAATAATAATAATAATAATAATAATAATAATAATAATAATAATAATAATAATAATAATAATAATAATAATAGAAATGAAGAATAAACAATTAAATAAAGTAAAGTAAAAAGAATATTAAAAATGTTAAATCTATATACAAAATCACATAAAATAAATAAAAAAACACAACAAATATAAAAATCTACATTATTACTAATCAAATATGAACAAAATAAATAAAAGAAAAATAAAATTAAAAGATTGAACGTAGAATATTTATCCTCAGATTTTGGATTTGATGGATGAAAAATATGATTGACTTCCTTGTTTTGATTCACAAAATAGAAATAAAAATAATAAAAATTGAAATTTTATTCCAAAAGAAAGTTGCTAAAAAAAAAATAAAAGAAGAAATTAATTTTTCAAGAACAAAGAATTGATTTTTTTGCCTCAAGTATGTTTATTGATTAAAATTGTAAAAAAAATGGAAGAAAAAGAAATTTAATTCCTAAAAACAAAGAATTATTTTCTTTGTTTAAAGAAATTATAATTGATAAAAAAAACAAATCTCAAGAACAAAAAATGATTTTTTTTGTCTCAAGAAAAATTCTTGATTAAAAATTGAATTTTTAAAGTTAAGAATTTTTATTTGGAAAAGAAAAAAAATGAAAAAAGTGTAGAGAGAATTCTTAGAGAAGGAGAAAATAAAATTTTTGATGCAAAATGAATTCCCCTCCATTTCTTTCCCAATTTTTCTATTTAAATGAACAAAAATGAAAAAAATAATTGATTAGGAAAGAAAATAGGATTTTTAATGAAATTCCTTTAATTAGAGTGTAAAAAAGGAAAAAAATATTCAAAATCCCGAAACAAGGGTGAAAAAAGTCAAAAAAATTGAAGAAAAAAACGGAAATCGGGTGAAAAATCCCGTTTGCAGCGGATCTGGGGCGACCGACGCCCGTCGGCGCGCCCGATGCTGGCGCGGGCACAGTGCATCGCCCGCACAGCGCGCCCGTGCTGTGCGTGTGTGCTGCCGCGCGTCGACATCCGATTTTTAATTTTTTTTTAAATATAACAAAAAAACACTAAAATTTTTAAACTTCATTTTTAAAAACTAATTTTTAAAATAGTGTTATTATTTTTTATTTTTTATTATAAAATACAAATTTGATAAGGAAATTATCACTTTCAACTTTTTCGCCCGTGAATAGGCAATTTATCATCATTGGATAACTCTGATCTATGCTGACTCAGGATCCGGTGTCTGCAGTAAGCCTAAGCTTCTAATAAGATTTTTTGTTTGGTAAAAATTGTCAGGCAAAATATTACTTTCAAGCAAAGCTTCCTTAAACAGTTGGATGTTTACATCATAAAACCTCTCTGGCAGATTAAACTCAGATTTGGCAAAAATATCCTTACAACTACAGAAAGTTAAGAATGGTTATCACAATCGGGATCAAATTTCGCATTACTAGATTTAAAAAGATCATAAAATTTATGACATTGTGGATTAGGAGCCTCATCTATTGAATTTACATAAAAATTCGATGGTCCGGGTTGGTTAGGATTCGACGGACCGCCTTATTCAGGATTATAAATAGTTTGATCTTCTGGAATAAATTGGTGCCAATGGGTGTTAGCATTAAAATTAAGCCCAGCTGCATCAAGTACCATTTGCTGATATGGATTTCTTACCTCAAAACTATATACTGTTTCATTAATTATTTCATTCGAATTTGACTCATTACCCGTAACGTTATTTTTCCCATGGCAATTCCAAATCAAATAATTCCAAATAAATCCCTTACGGAAGAGGTGGTTCATAACAGTGTCCACATCATAAAACTTTCGGTTCACACAACTTTTGCAGGGACACCTAATATGATCACCTAGGGGTGTGCAAATGGTCGGTTCGGTTCGGTTTTGGACCGAACTGAATCAACCGAAAACCGAAGTTTAGAAATTTTTAGGACCGAACCGAGAACCGAAATTTTTAGGACCGAAACCGAATAAATCAAAATAATTTCGGTCGGTTCGGTTCGGTCCAATCGGTTCTTCACAAATATAGGCTTCTTTTTTTTAGATTTTTAACTTATATGGATTTATAAATTAAATTAACTTATATTCAACAAAATAAAATCATTTAAAATAACTAAAAGGAAAAAAATACATAAATTTTTCATATTATTTTCCTAATAAATACTAAGCAAAATTATACTAAAAAAATATACATTAAAAATAAATACAACATAAATTTTTATTAATAATACATTTAATATACTTTAATTAAAAAAATATACATGTAAATAAATATAACTATAGTGTATATTTAGTTTTAGATTATATATATATATATATATATATATATATATATATATATATATATATATATATATATATATATATATATATATATATAAAATAGTGAGCTTAAAAAACTTCGGTCGGTTCGGTTCCTTCGGTTTTACAATCTTAATAACCGAACCGAACTGAAATAACCGAAATTTAATTTCGGTTTAGAACCGAAAGAACCAAAACCGAACCAAATAGACCAAAATGCATTCGGTTCGGTTCGGTTTTCGGTTCAGTTTTGCACAGCCCTATGGTCACCACTCATTTTTTAGGATGAGAAGTGGCGAATTTAACAAAATTATCTACTCCATATACGAATAAGGAATTAGTCCTTCCACTTGCATCCCGCCAATTATACATCCAAGTACGATCTAAGAATTCCATTTAACCTAAATTTTTCGATTTTAACAAAATAAGAAAAAAATAAAAAGTTTAGTCTTAGCAATATACAGAAGAAGAGAGCCTTTTGCAGTCATTATTTTCCCTCGGTCAGATTAAGCAATATTCTTTTTGGATAACATCTTCAAATAATTGTTCAAAAGTTTAGAAATTTCAACCTCTGGGCCAAAAGAATAAACAAATGCAAAGCTGATAAAAAATTGAAAACAAGATTTTTTCTTTATCATAAAAAAAGAGCTAAAGTCATTAAAAGCAATTAAGCAAACAAACTTGTCTAATAATTACAATTATAAATTTGCATAAATTAAAAGTTGTAGAAGATTTAAAGCTTAAATACCAAATTATCAAGTTAAGGAAAATTCTTAATGGATTAAATATCAATTTACCCTTGGAACTTGTTAACAAAGTCATATTTTGTGTCAAAATTAACGTTGTGGACATATTAGTCGTAAACTTTGATTTTGTGTTCAATATAGACTAAATTGCAATAAATTATTGAGAATATCAAGGATAAAATGACCAACATTGCATTGAGAATGTATGAACACAATTTGAGTACTTTGTGTTAGTTATTTTTTAGTTAATTAGTTTTAATAATATAATTTCTTTAATTTGTTAATAAAATTAAAGTTGTGAACTAATATGGCCATTGAGTTAATTTTTGCCTTAATTGGATTTCACTAAAAAATGTGTAGAGCAAATTAACATTTAAACCATATTCCAATTTCTGGAGGCAGCACTAATGGGTGTTCAGGAAAGCCCAAGTTGAGGAATTTTATGTCATCACATGGGATTCACCTAAAGAACAAATCTTTGAAATGCCAATTGGCGGTGCAGCCAATATGAGACAAGGTCCTAACTTGCTCAAATTGGCTAGGAAAGAAGAGTGCTTGGCTCTTGGGACTAGACTTAGGTATAAGTACAAGATTAAGTACCAGTTTTATAGGGTTTTTCCTGATGGAAAAGTTCAATATTTGCACCCTAAAGATGGTGTTTATCCTGAGAAGGTCAATCCTGGGCGTCAAGGTGTTGGCCTGAATTTTAGGTCAATTGGCAAAAATGTTAGCCCGATTGAGGTTAAGTTGATCACTGGCAAGCAAGTTTATGATTTATGAGTTTAATTTCATGTTGTATGTGAAGATATATCATATGTGAGTATTTTTATTTTTAGTATTGTTTGGTGTAATTGAATTATTGTTTCAAGAAAATTTTAAGTCAAAGTATAACTTGGGTATTGAATGTGTTTGCCATTAAATAATTGGGGTTTTTTTAATTTTGGTGTAATTTTGAAAAAAAAAATAGAAAAATAGAGTTACAGTAAATATATTTTGAGTTTTGTGGTTTAAAAACCGGCACAACTATGTGCCGGTTTTCGTCAGAGTGAGCCAGCCAGTTTGACCGGCTGGTTTGCCAGAAACCAACACCTCTGTGTGCCGATTTCTGTCAGAAATATATATGACAAAAACTGGCACACAGAGGTGTCGGTTTTTGGCAATGCTTTGACAGGGCCATATTGCTTGCTTGTTTGTAAGGAAAAGAAGTTGATTTTTTTTTTCTATATAAAATGCAAAATGAGGAAGTGGGTTGGGAATGGGACGGTGCCATTGCAGCTGACCTCCTTCAAATACTTCTCTCCCATCATTATTTATTTATTTTTTTAATCTTTCGAAAAAATAAAATAAATATAATTATAATAACCATATATTTTCCATCTGATAGCCAACATAAACTTCTTGTCTTTTTTTATTTTTTGATTAAGAAAAAGGAAAACTTATTTTCCTTATATATATGTGTGTAATTTTATTACAATTTTTTACTTGATAGATTTATATTTTATAAAGCAATTGTTCCATTTGGCACTATTAGTTTAGGATTTCTCGAGGGAATTTCTTGACTATTCTTTTAGTTTTGGTGGCGGTTAATAATTGTATATATTAGGAATATTGTGAGACAAACTATGTTTAAAAAGGTCAATTATTAAAAGATAATAAATAAATTTTAATATTTGACCTCAAAAATAATTCGGTTACTATTAATTCAAAATTTACTATTAATTCAAATATTAAAATTTACAAAATCCTACCCCTTTTTCTATCTTAATTTAAAGATTTTTATTTTCTTCCTTTAACTTTAGGGATGTCGTAAACCCATCTACAAACCATAGCTCCATTACTCGTTTTCTTATTTTAGTTTTATTTTTTTTTATATTTTTAATTTTTAAAATAATTTTTATATCCATATATATCCAAATTTTTAATATTTATTGGTTGTTTTTAATTTTGTAATCCTTTCATTTTATTTATTTATTTATTTTTTATATTTTCATTTTTTACAACCGGTTTTGAAAATACGACTAGTTTGAATTTACATAGAGTAAATTAAAAAAAAAATAAAATCTTTCCTCATAAGTCAAATATTTAAAAATATTTTATACTCAAAATCCAAATATAAAATTAAAAGAGAATAATTTCATATCGTCTCATGGAGAGGATCTTTCACTAATTTTTGATATTTATACAAGGTGTTTAAGAAAATCTTAGAGTGGTCAATAGTATTATTTTTCCGAAAGATTAAAAAATAAATAAAAAATGATGGGAGATAAGTATTTGAAGAAGGTAAGCTGCAATGGCACGTACCGTCCCATTCCCAACCCACTTCCTCATTTTGCATTTTATATAGAAAAAAAAAAAATCACCTTCTTTTCCTTATAAACAAGCAAGCAATATGGCACTGTCAAGTCATTGCCAGAAATCGACATCTCTGTGTATCAGTTTTTGTCATATTTTTGACAGAAACCGGCACACAGAGGTGCCGGTTTCTGGCAAACCAGCCGGTCAAATAGGCTGGCCCCACTCTGACGAAAATCGGCATACAGTTGTGCCGATTTTTAACATCTCAAAACTCAAAATATATTTACTGTAATTCTATTTTTTAAATTTTTTTTCAAAATTACACCAAAATTAAAAAAAACCCTAAATAATTTGTGCCATTTATAATTGATATAATAGTTGTAGTATATCATATGGCTCAGTAAATTCTTCGTAAGCTTATATTTGAGATAGATGGTTAATTTATTATTCTAATGCCCCTTTTGGATTGATTAGAGATGCACTAGAAAAATAAGAAATGGCAGTTCATATTATTTGATTAATACCGAAAGCAACTTAAAAATTAAGAGATCTTTAAATACTTAGAATTGGATGGAATGGTACGAGATTTTTTCTCTATTGATTAAAGGTTTTATATTCGAATTATGAATATAAACATTTTTAACATTTTGGAGGGAGCATTTTGTCCTTTATTTTGGTCTATCCAATATAAATTTGTATTAATTGAACACGTTGGCTATAATGCTAATGAAATAAAATAAATAAAAGCAATAAATTTATTTTTATGGGATGGTGGAAGTAATTTATGTTATTATATCCTCTTAGAGAATGCCATAAGCTTCCATTCTAACCTCACAAATTCATGGCATGCTTTGACTCGTTAATTTACTTAGTGGCAATGTTAAATATATCCTAAATTCTAGCAAAATTTTGTATTACAAATTATGTATCCGTTGATGAGTTCCATATAAGTATCTACTTGTTAAATTGAAAATTAGGTTCTGAAATTCTCATTGTTTCCATTTCTAGTACGACCAGTTAATGCTTCCAGCCCAACATCATGGTGGCTATTTCACTTAGTAGTAGTTAGCATTTAAAAATATATACAGCAACAACCAAAATGATTTAGGGTGGTCTATATATTTGTAAACATTGAGGTACACATCTATATATGCATATGATAGAGTTTGGATACGCCCATAACTCTAATTTGGATAAAGGTCCAATCCATATTAAATTGAGTTATTTAATCTTATTAAAATTACCAAATCTTATATCAGAAAGAGTCTGAATTAAATTAGAGTTAGATCTCTAGCTTTTAGGATTTCTATAAATAGAGGTGAGGTCCTCATTATTTGGTAACGAGAAAACGTACACGCCGTAAGACTGCTCGTTCCCACTCACAGGTTTTCTGTCTTAATTTTCAAGGGCATTTAGATTGTGATCTAGCTGCTCTTACTCCGAGTGGGTAAAAACCGGACCAGTGACCAAAAACAAACGGGATCTTGGTAGACGCTTCCGCAACGAGTTTCTGCGCTACAAGAAGTAGGTATCATTTATTAATGTTACCTCCACGTATAAATTATATTTGTTATAATTTTTTCCCATATCCATCATTGGTATCAGAGCCGTTGTTTTTGCGTCCTGGCATGTGGCCAAAGAGATCTAAAATTTTATGTGTAAAATTATTAGATCTGTGATGCAGTGAGCACAACAAAAAAATTTGTTTTTTGTGTGAAAAATATATATGCGTGTATATTTCGGCTCGATTTCGTGTATGTATACACCGAAACCCGAGGGGACGAACATGAGTGTTCTAAACGGCTAACAAGAAGTTAGAATTTTTGATTTTTGACCTCACCATTGAATTCACAGACCCTGAAAACCCCCCACCGGCCGGAACCGAAGCGTCAGATTCGGCAGGGAAGGCGGCGCGTGGACCACACGTGCCACATATGTTCGGCGCGTGTGCGTGGGCGGTGGCCCACATGCGCGTCGCCACGTGTCAGCAGTATTGCGTCACTGCTGACACGTGGCCCAATGGCCGAGTGCCACGTGGATGGCAGAGGCCATGCCACGTAGCACATGCGGGGGTAGGACACGTGGATGACTGTGGTCATTCCACGTGTCATCATGACGTGTCATACGGGTGACACGTGGCCCAACCAAGGAGAGACACGTGGAACACTGAGGTGGTGCCACGTGTCTTGCCATGTGTTATTGATGACATGGCATCAATGACACGTGGCCCAATCAGGGGCTGCCACATGTCAAACCGAGGTCTGCCACGTGGCAATGCTGACGTGTCACGTGTGACATGTGGTCCAATGAGACACCGCCACGTGGCGGTGACGTGTACCAGAGTGTCACGTGGGCGCCAGGTGGACCAATAGGAATCGGACACGTGGCACGCTGTGGTGTTGACACGTGTCTAGTCGAGTGGGAGGCCGCTCGCGTGGCGCGTGAGCGCATCTACCTCCCTCCTGTCGGCGCGTGCGATGTCCTCCGGCCACCATTTCAGCTCAGTTTTTTGTCAAATAATTTTTTCAAATTATTTCTGATTTTTTGGTCGTGTTTTCAAAATTTTTTAATGACCAGAAAATATATTATGTAATTTTTGATATTTAAATGTGTTTAATTTCAAAATAAAATATTAAAAATTGTAGAAAATTTGTTTTCTGCATTCGATTAATTTTTAAAATATTTTGAAAAAAAAATTTCAGGTTCTGTCCTTATTTATTGATTGAAATGTGTTTCAATCATGTGTATTTATACATGAGTGTATAAATTTTTCCTGTATTATGTTATAGAAATGTTAAATAAGGGCACCGGTTCTTCCTTAAGAAACGCATAAGTTGTTTTAAGAATTGCAAGAGTGCAATCAATAAGCAAAATGAGAATGCGAAGGAAGATTTGAGCTGATAATATTGATGCAATAGTGCATCATAAAGTAAATGTGTGAGAACAAATGTAAGAGTGCATTTGAACTGGTGGTCCCAGTATGAAAATAAAATTTTGGACAGAGTTGCCAAAAGGGAAGTGTTGAGAAGCAACACTAAATTTCTGTGATGGTGTTGAGAAATGGACGGAGCGTGCATTGTCCATGACTTCATCAATGGACTTATGAGTCGCTTGATGAATTGATTAAATCGGTCAAAGATATAATCCTAATAACTAAAAAGATTTTATGAAATCTGAACCTCTAGAATAGTTGACATTAGTGTCAATTTTGAGCTGGCGTTTATTTTTGTTAAAATAGGATTTACGTTTTCTATTGATATTTGACATGAGTGTCTTATTTTTGGGATTATTGGATTTTATTTATTGGTTAAATAAATGTATTTATTTAAAATTATGGCATTTAACTTTATAATAAATAAGTTTATTTTAATTGTTAATTGCCTTGCGATATTTTATGAGTAAAATGATTGCATGCTTATTAAGTAAAGGCTTAATAATAATCCCCTCATAAGTTTGAGAACTTGATAATCCAATAATTCAGATTTATTATTCATGAAATTTTAACCTATAAGGTTGGACATTAGGATTTAGAGGGTAATTGGATACTATAAGTACCATTTTCGAATTTGAGCCTAATAGAAAATTTTACTAGAATATTATTTCAGGTGCATAATAAATTGCATGTGTTGCCTTATCTCTTTTAAAAATGTGCAATATTGTTCCATTTGAGGTTAGAGGATCTTAATGGATGCCGCAGCCAAGTTATAATTATGAAATCTAGAATACAAAGATCCAGTATGTGCTTGAAGAGCAAGAGGCTCTTAAATCTTCAAGTTCGGTTATGGCTGAACTTGAGGATGACACTATAACGCAGCATAAGCAGGTCCGGGATGCCTATGTTGCATCACATCACTAAGCAATTTCGCAAGTATTAAAATGCAATGGATCTGTGGATCGCTTTGCAAGAGAAATTCGGAAATATGACTCTGAATAAGCTCCGATCATTGAAGATCAAATTTGATACATATCTGAAAAGTCTGATTATTCGATGTGAAAACATCTAAGAGAGATGAAAAAGAAAAGCGAGTTTAGTGAACTTAGTCATAAGTGACTGATGAGCAGTAGATTCAAACTGTTATCCGTTCTTTACCCAAGAGTTGGTAGCATATGAAGATGCAACTAACTCACATGGATAAGCATATGGACATTTGAGGATGTCGCTTGTCATTTGAAGCTTAAAAGGGACCGTTTGACAGTGATTAAGGTTAATGTCATAGTGCATATGGCACAGTCCTGTTCTAATAGAATGAGTTCTCATTAGAACAAGATATAAGCTTCATTAATAGGGTAAAGAAAAGGCTTGAGAGCCTGAAAAGTAAAAGGAATGGAATCACGTAAGGTCCAAAGGCAAAAAGGAGATAAGCTTTTCAAGAGTGAAATGTTTCAATTGCCTATAGAAATGACATTATGTAAGAGATGCATTGTGCTTAAAAAGATACACTATTCTAACTCAAGAGTGAGTGGAATTTATGTATCTAGTTCTAAATTTCATCATTTGTGAGTGATAGATTTAGAACTAATGGACCGTGTAACAAGGGATCAAGATACCTTTGTTATGAAATTTAGGTTCTGTTCTTACTTTATTGAAATTTGTTTTCAATTCATATTTTGAGAATGACAGTGCATGCTTATGCTTGAATGATTTTATTGTTATGGATGTGGACCATAACTATTTGAGTAAAACTAGTTTGTTATTTTTCACATAGTTATGAGGACAATGTGAAATTATGGCATGCTAAATTAAACCATATTGGAAAAGACCGAATGAGTCGGTTAGTCAAAATAAGTTTAATAAGTAATTTAAATAAGTTTGAATTGCTTACGTGTGAGCATTGCCTAAAAGGAAAAACTAGTTAGAAAATCATTCGAATAAAGAACTAAAGCCAAATTTTCATTGCAGTTAGTCCATTCTGACGAATGCGGTCAAATGAATGTGAGGGTAAGGCATGAGGCCAATTATTTCATCACATTTATATATGACTGTACTAGCTATGGTCATATCTATTTGATTTCTCACAAGTCAGAAGCATCGAGTTGCTTCAAGACTTATATGAGTATAGTTGAGAATCAATTAGATAAAAAGATCAAAGCTTTAAGAACTGACAGAGGTCAGTAATATCATACAGATAAACTTAAAGTTTCATGTGATGAAAAAGGATTGAATATCAGTTGTTCAATCCTTGAAATCCACAATAAAACGGTGTTGAGGAAAGGAGAAATAGGACTCTCCTATATACGGTTAGATCTATGATGGCAAAGGCAAATTTGTCTATCTCCTATTGAGGAGATATTTTATTGACTGTCACATATATTCTGAACTGTATACACTTCAAATCTGTCATAACCACAACTTATGAGTTGTAAACGGGTCAATAAGCTGACCTAAGCTATTTACAACATTTGGGTTATAATGTTTACGTCCATGATACCTCGATTTGGTAAATTTGAGACCAAGAGGTGAAAAGAGTGTCTATGTGAGATATTCTTAAGTATCAAGAGGATACATTTTCGTGGGTAAGTAAGAAACTGGCATAATGATAGAATTTGGATCACTAGACGTCATATTCTTAAGAGAATAAATTTCCAAAGTTGGGCAAAGTGAATTAAGATTTACTTTCAATTAATCTCGGGAAGAGAATATCAGGATCACTCCATCCGAGTGGGAGGGATTCAGAGGAAGAAGGTTAAGACCCTTATCCTCTAAACGATCCGGATGTTTGAGACCTGATTCGAGTGGGAGTATTCTTGACTCCAGTGGAAGGAAATAATATAGTATTCCTGACTCCAGTAGGAGTATGGAACATAGTCCCAGTGGGAGTATTATGAATCACGATAAATATATGAGACATGTTTATCAAGGTTCAGAACTGCAAAAATCTAAAAGGATAAGTGTTTTATGCCGACGACTTAAAATTGAAGGCTTGAACGAAGCCCTTTTGGTTATCCCACAAGATAAAGAAAAAAGCATAAAATATTTTAAAGACTTTTTCATGCCCATCTAAGGAAAAATAGATTAAAGCAATCGAAGAAGAAATGGCATCCATCAGATCAAATATCATGTTTGAGACCTGGTTGATCTACTGGAAGGACACAAATTGAGAATAAATGTATTCTCAAAGTAAAGCGAAAGGCTGAAAGAGGTATCGAAAGATATAAGGCTCAGCTAGTCACTATGGGGTTCATACAATAGGAAGAGATTGACTATGAGTAGACTTTCTCATCTGTCGTAAAATTTACGTCCATAAGGTTCATTCTAGCCATAGTGGCGAGTTTGAACGTAAAGTTTCATCAAATGGATGAAAAGACTGCTTTTCTCAATGGAGAAATGGATGGAATAACCTTTAGGTTTCATTAGAAAAGGCAGCGAACATAAGGTTTGCTGATTGATGAGTTCAATCTATTGCCTTAAACAGTCTTCAACACAATAGTGCTTGAGACTTCGTCATATAATCATGTCGAATGTGTTCAACATGATTGATAAAGATCATTGTGTTTATAGTAAAAGCTCTGAAAATGAATTTATCATTTTGGCATTGTATGTATACGACATACTTAAAGTTAAGAATGATAAGTGGTACATAAATGAAATCAAAGATTTGAGACGAAGCATATGAGTCATGCATATTATATTCTTGATGTTAAGATTTCAAGAGATCATTCGAGAAGATTATTGTCTGTTTCTTGAGAGAAATATATCAACAAAGACCTTGAGCGATTTAATATGCAAAACCCTAAACTCATACATTACCCCATTGCCAAGAATCAGTTTCTTAGCAAAGATATGTGTCCTAATAAGCCAGAATAAATGAACGTATGAGGAACGTTCGATATGCTAGTATCGTGGGTAGTCTTATGTATGCAGTATTGTATACAAGACATGATATATGCAATGCAGTGGGTATGGTAAATAGATATCAATCTAACCCAGGCAAAGCACATTGGAAGCAATTTGAAAGGATACTTATATACCTTAATAGTACTGCAGAATATTTTCTCTATTTTTAAGAAAATGATCTGCATTGAGAGAATACAGAGACTGATTGGGCAGGAGATGTGGATGAGAGGCATCCACTCTAGGTTACATATTCTTGTTTAGCAAGAGTACCATCTCGTGGAGTAACAAGAATTAAACCTGTGTAACCCTATCAATAGTGGAAGTTGAATTTGTCACTTCCTCAATTGCAGTACAGGAGACAATTTGAATAAAATGGTTTGTGAGCCATTTAAGAGTAATTGTCTCAAAAGTATCAGTGACGGTCTAAAGTGACAGTCAGTTGTTGATGGCTTCTAGTAGAGCTAAGCATATCGGCATTAAGTATCAATATAAGAGAGATATTATTGCACGAAGAGATATGAACTTGCAGTACGTTTCTATGCATGCAGATTCATTGAGTAAACCTATAACGAGAGATGTATTTTGAGAGACACATTAGATCTCGAGGTTTGCGTAGAATATAATTGGTATTGTTATATTTTATATAATCCCTTAACGTTATTATTTGCGAATAATAACTAAAGTTCATTGATGGCAATAAATGAGTGTGAATGTTTATGTGTAAATATTTACTGTTATTGATATGAGATTGAGCATGTCGGACAGAGAAGTAGCCCACTCACAAGGGTGTTTACCTTAGTTTTGTCAATGAGTTGGCAAAGACTAAGATGAGGAGATTTTTGAACATATGAAAATGCTCGAAAACCTGTTCAAAATAAAAGTACCGTCTTGCAGAAATTACAAGATGAGTCTTGTTAAGGTGTGAGATAAAGACATACATAAAGTTGTATGCTTTGGATTGAGATCCGAAATAAGGATTGTATGAAATCCGATGGTAAGTTATATGTAACTACCATGTTCTGTCTAAAAAGCCAGAAGTAGTCCTTAAGTAAGCGGACTAAAGTTGGGTGCTTCGGTGCATCGCAACCTTACGCTTCTGTATGGTGTTTGATATACACATTATCGAAATGTGAGACATGCGCTCCTTTAAGGGAAGGAAAGAATACCATAATACATATTTTATACCGTGTGTGCTTATGTGACCACAGGGATGGAAATTTAATAATATTAATGATCTCAACTTTTCCTATTGTGAGACTCTATTTATATTTTCGACCCTTAGAACCCTTAACTTATCCCTGAAATATGGTCCAATGTGGCTAGTTTAGTTAGTTTCCAAGAGGTCTGGAAAAAATTTAGGCCTGGCGGATCTAACTAGAAAAGCGAGTTGAATCATGATGGATGGCATACAGTAAGAGAGGAAGATAGCCTTTGGATCACTTTCATAATATTTTGTGGTTCACCGGCATGCCTATTATAGTTTCTATGAGTAGAAACATAATAGTGAACACGAAAATTATTTTATGAGATCATAAGTTAAAACAATGAATGTGAGAAGGCAATCTAGGGGTTAGGCATACATGAAGAAGAGGATCTTGTTTTTACGAGACGCTACATATCCCTAATAGGTGTATAGCACTAGTGCTCTCGAGATATGCTGGTCACACAATCTATTTGCTAGTATAACTGAAGATTAAGATTGGAATGCGTTCCGTCATGTGCGAGTGGGAGATGATAAACTTTGGGTACGCCCATGACTCTAATTTGGATAAAGGTCCAATTCAGATTAAATTGAGTTATTTAATCTGATTAAAATTACCAAATCCTATCTCAGAAGGAGTCTGAGTTAAACTAGAGTTAGGACTCTAGTTTTTAGGATATCTATAAATAGAGGTAAGGTCCTCATAATTTGGTAACGAGAAAATGTACACGCCGCAAGGCTGCTCGTTCCCACTCACAAGTTTTCTGTCTTAATTTTCAGGGGCATTTAGATTGTGATCTAGCTGCTCGTACCCCGAGTGGGTAAAAATCGGACCAGTAACCAAAAATAAACGGGATCTTGGTAGACGTTTTCGCAACGAGTTTCTGCGCTACAAGAGGTAGGTATCATTTATTAATGTTACCTCCACGTATAAATTATATTTGTTATAATTTTTTCCTATATCCATCAGCATACATTGAATGGACTAACACAGCAAAAGGACAACAAGAATCACAGGTAACTATGGTTCTTCACTCTTATTTATATTCGTAAACTCTAACACAACAAAATGAAAATAAGATTCGCATTTAACTCCTCTGCATTTCCTAAAAACAGAACAAAAAAAAAAGAGGATTTTTTCTGTAATAATACGAAACTCATACTATTAATCAACCTATATTTAGAAACTCTAAAACTGGCCAAAATCAAAATAAGAATCACATGTACCTCCTCTGCAGTTCCTAAAAACAGAAGGGAAAAAAAAAGGATTATCTCTGTAATAATACTACACTCATACTGTTAATCAACCTATATTTGTAAGCTCTAACACAACAAAATGAAAATAAATATCACATTTAACTCCTCTGCATTTCCTAAAAACATAACAAAAACAAAAGATTTTCTGTGTACAAATACCAAACTCATACTGTTAATCAACATATATACATGAACAGAAAAGAAAAAGTCAAAATAAAAAGAATAAATCACAAAAATTCAAAAGAAAGTCTTCAAACTTAAGAAAATCTACAGTTATCAACTAGAACATACCCTTTTTATGAGTTTAGATTTGCTGGATTTGGATATGATAGCAGAAAAAATATCCCTTCTCCTTCCTCCTCCTTTTGCCTGTCCAATGTTGCACGAAACCTCAGCAAAGAAGAAGAAATTTTACATTAATAACAGTCTATCAACTCCAAATCTACATTTAAACATCAAACCCTAACTTTTTATGGAGGTTTACATCTATTTAACTTACCTCTCACACACAAGAAGCAAACGGAGTTGCTATCGCCGAGTAGACTGCTGGCGATAATGGGCGGCGACACCAGTAGCAGGGAATTTGGAAAATTTGGGGATTTAGGTTTTGTCTCTCTACATTTTTGAATTGGGGAGAGATAATTAATTTGGGGATTTAGGTTTTTGAAATCTTTTTCTTAAAAACAAATTAGCGATTAATTTTGCGACTACATTTAGTCAGTAGCTAAATAAATTATAATAAATCTAAACCTTTAGCGACTACTACAATTAGCCGTTAATATTGACGCAAAACATGCTCCAAAAATTTGCAACACCTTAATTTGTCGCTATTCTATCGCAAATTTTTGGCCTGGACTAGCAACTAAAATTTAGTCGCTAATATTCTACACATCATTTTCCTAAATACAAATAATTGAAATACATTTAGAGACTATAATGTCTATCACAAATTTAGTTGCAAAAAACAAAAGCGCTAAACTTTCGCGCCACTTTTTAGCGGCTAATTCTCTATTTTAGTCGCTAAATTTCTATTTTTATTGAAAAACCATATTTTCAAGACTGATTAATATATCAGTCGCTATTTAGCGACTAAATAATGTCAGTCGCTAAATCGTGATTTTTTTGTAGTAGCATTTTTGTAAAAATTTTATTTTAGATAAAGAATACTAATTAATTAAAATTTAAAATTGGAACAAATCACGATCATTAAGTTAAAATTTATTGGTTTAATAAACATATATATATATAATGTCTAATTACAGAGTTGGACATCAAATGACACATATATTGATGTCCCTTATTTAAAAAAATTAACTATAAATTAGGTAAATGACCTATCTTACACAACATAACAGAAATTAAGTGTGAACATATTCAATCATTGATCTCTTGTTTACTTTCTTCAGTTCGATACTTCAAGATGCCCAAGTTCGGTCTTACTTGCGTAACTTTGGTGACCACTTTGGCAGTGTTGTTTGGTGATCTCAACACAACTGGATTAAAACTCCCATTTGTAGATTTCTGGATTGCGTTGGATAATTTATTCCATGCATTCTCATAGCTAAGAATGTCATAAAGCGGGCGAATTCTTTGTTCAAAATTTTTTTGAATTGCTCGCTGAATAATTCTTAATCTTGCAGCCTCTGAAACCATTTCAACAATAGTCACAACCCCAGTTTTAATATTCTTCTGGTCATTCTTATAAAGCCATTGGACTGCCTCTCCAAGTGCAAACTTCCCCAAATCCACTTTTAATCTGTCCGGTAGATTTGTGTATGAGCCTGTAAATGGAAGATCCACTTGTTTTGTTTCTTTGAAAAGCACAGTTTTTAAGCTCAAAAAATCTTGAAAAAAGTAGGAGGTGGTTCCTGCTTTGTAAGCCACAAAGTATAAATCCGCAACTTTAATGGCCAATGTGATGGCGAGCTTGTTATATGTCAGGTCTATCATTATATACTCTTTGCCTTTGAGAATTTTGGATTCTTCGCACAGTATGGGTAACTCGTAGCTTACTTCGTCACTCTTCACTTTGTTCCTGAAATTTCCTAAGAATTCTGCGTAGCTCTTGTATGTGGCATCGTCGACATTGAAGCTCTGAGATTCGTAGCTAAGTGGAGAATTATTAGGTTTTGGATTTTTAGGACAAACTTTGGATGCTGATTCAACTTTAATACTACTCCAGCGGTACCACACCCATGTTGCCACCACCACTATCCACACCTTCTTATCCATTTCCACCTGCCAAATTATGTAAACATGATTATTGATAATACAGAAAATTACAATCTTCTCTAAATTTGGATAATGTAAGAATTATATCCTAAATGGAAAAAAAAAATAATAAGAAAATATTTGATTTACTTACAGAGAGAGCTAGTGAAAAAAGAGAGTGAGAGATTGCTTTTAGAATTGATATCTTCTGCTTTAAAATATAGAGGATTATATAGTATTTTATAGAACTAAAGCTCATCTTTAATATAGGATCAACATTGACTAGAGCTTAGATTTTTAAGTCAAGATTACAAGCCAGCTTTAAACATCCATGTGGCAAGTTTTGAGAGGTTTTATATGACATTTTTTGAAATATTTTAAATTGACATGGTTTGCCAAATCAGTTTTTTAGCATCAAATTATAATTTTTCAGTTAAACTGACTTTAATGATAATATTTTAAAAGTTGAAGTATTTTTGTGAAATATTAAACTGACATTGTTTGCCAAATCAGCTTTTTAGCACCGAATTATAATTTTTCAGTTAAACTGACTTTAATGATAATATTTTAAAAGTTGAAGTATTTTTGTGAAATATTTTTTTTTTTTTCAAATTTGCTCTTGATATATTGTGGTATCTCTAACACATTATACAATCATAATTTGATCATAGGTAAACTCAGTTTTGTTTACCAGGTCATCCACTGTAGTGGGTTAAAAAATGTATGCCAATTTCTGCATTGACCTTGACTATAAAGAGATACTAATAATTTATGCAAATATTGTATTTTCTTTGTTGTTAGTTGGAAAGTAAGGCAAACTTCTGCATTGACTTGAGTTATCAAGGGGTCCTCCAAATAAATTTTGATGGAATATAGCACTATATTTACAATTTAACTCCTTCAACTATATGCTAATAACTTACAAGTTTCATTCAGTAAACTAATTTTATAAGAGTTTATTATATTTATAGTAGTGAGTTCGCATTACATTCCAACTAGTGACAAAGAAAATACAATATTTTCATAATTATTATCTCTTTATAGTCAAGGTCAATATAGAAAATTGCTCATATTTTTTCACCCACCTGCAATGGAAATTTTGACATTTAAAAAAAAAATCCAAATTTTGATGGAATAGCACTATATTTGTAATTTAACTCCTTCAACTATATACTAATAATTTACAAGTTTCATTTAGCGAACATAATTTTTCATTTGTTTGGAGGACCCCTTATAACTCAATTCAATGCAGAAGTCTGCGTTACTTTCCAACAAACAACAAAGAAAATACAATATTTGCATAAATTATTAGTATCTCTTTATAGTCAAGGTCAATGAAGAAATTTGCGCACGTTTTTCCACCCATTACAATGGATGACCTGATCAATTAGAACTGAATTTATCTGTACAATGTCCATCAAATTATAATTATATAATGTGTTAGATATCACCGCAATATATCAAGAGCAAATTTGAAACAAAAAAAATTGAGGTATTTTCGTGAAACAATTTTTTTTATAATTGAATCATTAGTGTAATATAAGTCTAGTAATAATGGATGAAATTATCTCTATGCATGTAAGAAATTTGATTGGAGTATAAAGTTTGTCAAATTAAACATTTGTAAATGGGACCATGTTGAAAGAAATGAGCCGAATTTAACTTAACTTAAAAGCTAATTCTTGAAAAAATGAATGTTGAATTCATTTTAAGGAGCATTATAACCTGTATCCCGAATCCCATTCAGTGTTGTTCCTCTCTGGATTTAATTTCATTTGTCAATTTTAGTGATAGAAAAATTGAGATTGATGTTTTTCTTACCCAGCTACAGAAAGTGAAAAAGAAAAAACTATTAAAAATTGATTCAATAGCCAACACTCGATTAAAATTACAGAAAACTTTAAGTTGGATTTATTTTAATGATATTTAGCGTTGTAATTAAGCATATCACCTATTTTGAAAAAAAAACAAAAAGCACATGTAGTATCCAAAGTTAAGCAATAACTAATAATAAGGTATATGGACACCTAATTAAGTCGTCAAAGCATAGTAATTTAAAATTTTAATAGTAAAAAATGTATAGGTTCTGGACTCAAGAATCTTTAATGAATGGTGGTAAAAGAATAAAATAGAAAATAGTCAATTTTTTTTTTAATTACATTGATTTTCTAAATATTCATTTCAGTAGTCTACGCAACCAACTCTGAAAACATTTATGCAATCAATAGAACTAAAAAAGATGTACTAAATTATACTAATATGAGATAAAGAAAGAAATTGGAATAAATAAAACTATTATATTTAAATAAAATTCAATGATTTTTTTTAAATAAAATTTCATAAATGTATATGCTTTTAACTTTGTAGCTATGCTGTGAATATTTGTTCCTTTTGTTATTGATGGATATCGGGAAAAATTATAACAAATATAATTTAATGCGTGGAGGTAACATTAAATAAATGTACCTACTTCTTGTAACGCAGAAACTCGTTGCGGAAGCGTCTACCAAGATTCCGTTTGTTTTTTGTCACTGGTCCGGCTTTTACCCACTCGGCGTAAGAGCAGCTAGATCACAATCTAAATGCCCCTGAAAATTAAGATAGAAAACTTGTGAGTGGGAACGAGCAGACTTGCGGCGTATACATTTTCTCGTTACCAAATTATGAGGACCTCACCTCTATTTATAGATATCCTAAAAACTAGAGTCCTAACTCTAGTTTAACTCAGACTACTTCTGAGATAGGATTTGGTAATTTTAATCAGATTAAATAACTCAATTTAATCTGAATTGGACCTTTATCCAAATTAGAGTCATGGGCGTACCCAAAGTTTATCATCTCCCACTCGCACATGACGGAACGCATTCCAATCTTAATCTTCAGTTATACTGGCAAATAGATTGTGTGACCAGCATATCTCGAGAGCACTAGTGCTATACACCTATTAGGGATATGTAGCATCTCGTAAAAACAAGATCCTCTTCTTCATGTATGCCTAACCCCTAGATTGCCTTCTCACATTCATTGTTTTAACTTATGATCTCATAAAATAATTTTCGTGTTCACTATTATGTTTCTACTCATAGAAACTATAATAGGCATGCCGGTGAACCACGAAACATTATGAAAGTGATCCAAAGGCTATCTTCCCCTCTTACTGTATGCTATCCATCATGATTCAACTCGATTTTCTAGTTAGATCCGCCAGGCCTAAATTTTTTCCAGACCTCTTGGAAACTAACTAAACTAGCCACATTGGACCATATTTCAGGGATAAGTTAAGGGTTCTAAGGGTCGAAAATATAAATAGAGTCTCACAATAGGAAAAGTTGAGATCATTAATATTATTAAATTTCCATCCCTGTGGTCACATAAGCACACACGGTATAAAATATGTATTATGGTATTCTTTCCTTCCCTTAAAGGAGCGCATGTCTCACATTTTGATAATGTGTATATCAAACACCATACAGAAGCATAAGGTTGCGATGCACCGAAACACCCAACTTTAGTCCGCTTACTTAAGGACTACTTCTGGATTTTTAGACAGAACATGGTAGTTACATATAACTTACCATCGGATTTCATACAATCCTTATTTCGGATCTCAATCCAAAGCATACAACTTTATGTATGTCTTTATCTCACACCTTAACAAGACTCATCTTGTAATTTCTGCAAGATGGCACTTTTATTTTGAACAGGTTTTCGAGCATTTTCATATGTTCAAAAATCGCCTCATCTTAGTCTTTGCCAACTCATTGACAAAACTAAGGTAAACACCCTTGTGAGTGGGCTACTTCTCTGTCCGACATGCTCAATCTCATATCAATAACAGTAAATGTTTACACATAAACATTCACACTCATGTATTGCCATCAATGAACTTTAGTTATTATTCGCAAATAATAATGTTAAGGGATTATATAAAATATAACAATACCAATTATATTCTACGCAAACCTCGAGATCTAATGTGTCTCTCAAAATACATCTCTCGTTATAGGTTTACTCAATGAATCTGCATGCATAGAAACGTACTGCAAGTTCATATCTCTTCGTACAATAATATCTCTTTTATATTGATACTTAATGCCGATATGCTTAGCTCTACTATAAGCCATCAACGACTGACTGTCACTTTAGACTGTCATTGATACCTTTGAGACAATTACTCTTAAATAGCTCACAAACCATTTTAGCCAAATTATCTCCTGTACTGCAATTGAGGAAGTGACAAATTCAACTTCCACTATTGATGTTACTCCACAAGATGGCACTCTTGCTAAACACGAATATAAAACCTGAGATGGATTATCTCTCATCCACTTCTCCTGCCCAATCAACGTTTCTGTATTCTCTCATTTGCAGATCCTTTTCTTAAAAAATAGAGAGAATATTATGCAGTACCATTAAGGTATATAAGTATTCTTTCAATTGCTTCCAATGTGCTTTGCCTGGGTTAGTTTGATATTTATTAACCATGCCGCTTCATATCATATATCATGTCTTGTATACAACACTGCATACATAAAACTACCCACGGCACTGGCATAAGGAACGTCTCTCATACGCTCCACTTCATCTGGCGTCTTAGGACACATCTCTTTGCTAAGATATTGATTATTGGCTATAGGTTTGCAGTTCTGCATATTAAATCGTTCAAGGACTTTGTTGATATATGTCTCTTGAGAAAGAGATAACAACCTTTTCAAACGATCTCTTGAAATCTTAACTCCAAGAATGTAGTCTGCATTACCCATATCTTTCATTTCAAAGTTGGACGATAACCAATCTTTGATTTCATTTACGTACCATTTATCATTCTTAATTTTAAGTATGTCGTATACATACAATGCCAAAATGATAAATTCACTTGCAGAGCTTTTACTATGAACACAATGATCTTCATCAATCATGTTGCACACATCCGACATGATTATATGATGAAGTCTCAAGCACTATTGTGTTGAAAACTGTTTAAGGCAATAGATTGAACACATCAATAAGCAAACCTTATGTTCGCTGCCTTTTCCGATGAAACGTGTAGATTGTTTCATCCATTTCTCCATTGAGAAAAGAAGTCTTTTCATCCTTTTGATGAAGCTCTTGGTTCAAACTTGCCACTATGGCCAGAATCAACCTTATGGACGTAAATTTTTACAACATATGAGAAAGTCTACTCATAGTCAATCTCTTCCTATTGTGTGAACCCCATAGCGACTAGCTGAGCCTTATATCTTTCGATACCTCTATCAGCCTTTCGCTTTACTTTGAGAATACATTTATTCTCAATTTGTGTCCTTCCAGTAGATCAACTAGTTCTCAAACATGGTTTGATCTCATGGTTGCCATTTCATTTTCCATTGCTTTAGTCCATTTTTTTCTTAAATGGGCATGAAAAAGCTTTTTGAATATTATTATGCTCTTTCTCGTCATGTGGGATAATTAAAAGGGCTTCATTCTAGCTTTCGATTTTAAATCGTCAGTATGGAACACTTATCCTTTTAGATTTTTACAGTTCTGAATCTTGATGAACATATCTCATATATTCATCGTGATTCATAATACTCCCACTGGGATCATGTTCCATACTCCCACTGGAGTCAGGAATACCGTATTCTTTCCTCCCACTGGAGTCAAGAATACTCCCACTCGAATCAGGTCTCGAACATCCGGATCGTTTAGAGGATGAGGGTCTTAACCTTCTTCCTCTGAATCCCTCCCACTCGGATGGAGTGATCCTGATATTCTCTTCCTGAGATTAATAGAAAGTGAAATCTTAATTCACTTCGCCCAACTTCGAAAATTTATTCTCTTAAAAATATAACGTCTAGTGATTCAAATTCTGTCATTATGCCATTTTCTTACTTACCCACGAAAATGTATCCTCTTGATACTTAAGAATATCTCACATAGACACTCTTTTCACCTTTTGGTCTCAAATTTACCAAATTGAGGTATCATGGACGCAAGCATTACAACCCAAGTTGTAAATGGCTTAGGTCAACTTGTTAACCAATTCACAACTCATAAGTTATGATAATGACAGATTTAGAGGACATACAGTTCAAAACATATGTGGCAGTCAATAAAACATCTCCCCAATAGGAGATAGGCAAATTTGCCTTTGCTATCATAGATCTAACCATATATACGAGAGTCTTACTTCTCCTTTCCGCAATACCGTTTTGTTGTGGATTTTTAAGAATTCAATCATTTTTCATCACATGAAACTTTAAGTTTATCTATAAGATATCACCGACCTCTGTCAGATCTTAAAGCTTTGATCTCACTGTCTAATTGATTCTCAACTAAACTCATATAAGTCTTGAAGCAACATAATGCTTCTGACTTGTGAGAAATAAAATAGACATGACCATACCTAGTACAGTCATATATAAATGTGATGAAATAGTAGGCCCCATGCCTTACCCTCACATTCATTTGACCACATTCGTCAAAATGGACTAACTGCAATGAAAATTTGGCTTTAGTTCCTTATTTGAATGATTTTCTAACTAGTTTTTCCTTTTAAGCAATGCTCACACGTAGGCAATTCAAACTTATTTAAATCACTTATTAAACCTATTTTGACCAACCGACTCATTCGGTCTTGTCCGATATGGTTTATTTAGCATGCCATAATTTCACATTATCCTCATGACTATGTGAAAAATAACAAACTAGTTTTACTAAAATAGTTATGGTCCACATCCATAACAATAAAATCATTCAAGCATAAGCGTATACTGTCATCCTCAAAATATAAATTGAAAATAAATTTCAATAAAGTAAGAACATAACCTAAATTTCATAACAAAGGTATCTTGATCCCTTGTTACACGGTCTATTGGTTCTAAATATATCACCCACAAATGATGAAATTTAGAACTATATACATAAATTCCACTCACTCTTGAGTCAGAATATTGTATCTTTTTAGGCACAATGCATCTCTTGCATAATGTCATTTCTATAGGCAATTGAAACATTTCACTCTTGAAAGTTTATCTTCTTTTTGGACCTTACGTGATTCTATTCATTTTACTTTTCAGGCTCTCAAGCCTTTTCTTTATCCTATTGATGAAGCTTATTATCTTATTCTAATGAGAACTCATTCTATTAGAACAGGACTTTGCCATATGACATTGACCTTAATCACTGTCAGACGGCCTCTTTTAAGCTTCAAATAACAAGTGACATCCTCAAATATCTTCTTGCTTATCTATGTGAGTTAGTTGCATCCTCACATGCTACCAACTCATGGGTAAATAACGGATAACAGTTTTGGACCTTCTGCTTATCAGTCACTTATGACTAAGCTCACTAAGCTTTTTCATCTCTCTTAGATATTTTCGCATCAAATAATCAGACTTTTTTGATATGTATCAAATTTGATCTACAATGATCGGAGCTTATTCATAGTCACATCTCTGAACTTCTCCTGCAAAGCGATCCACAAATCCATTGCATTTTGATACTTGCGAAATTGCTTAGTGATGTGATGCAACATAGGCATCTCGGTCATGCTTATGCTGTGTTATAGTGTCATCCTCAAGTTCAGCCATAACCGAACTTGAAGATTTAAGAGCCTCTTGCTCTTCAAGCACATACTGGATCTTTGTATTCCAGATTTCATAATTATTACTTGGAAGCAGCATCCATTAAGATCCTCTGATCTCAAATGGAACAACATTGCACATATTTAAGGGAGATTAGGCAATACATGCAATTTATTATACACCTGAAATAATAACCTAGTAAAATTTTCTATTAGGCTCAAATTCGAAAAGGCTACTTATAGTATCCAATTACCCTCTAAGTCCTAATGTCCAACCTTATAGGTTAAAATTTCATGCATAATAAATCTGAATTATTGGATTATCAAGTTCTCAAACTTATGAGGGAATTTTTATTAAGCCTTTACTTAATAAGCATGCAATCATTTTACTCATAAAATATCGTAAGGCAATTAACAATTAAAATAAACTCATTTATTATAAAGTTAAATGCCATCATGATAAGTAAATAAACACATTTATTTAACCAAAAATCCAATAATCCCAAAATAAGACACTCATGTCAAATATTAATAGAAAACATAAATTTCATTTTAATAATAACAAACGCTAACTCAAATTGACATTTATGTCAACTATTATTGAAGTCCATATTTCATAAAATCTTTCTTGACGTTGGGATTAATTCTTTGACCAACTTAATCAATTCATCAAGCAACTCATAAGTCAATTGATGAAACCATGGACGATTCACGCTCCATCCATTTCTCAACACTATCACAGAATTTTAGTGTTACTTCTCAACACTTCCCTTTTGGCAACTCGACCAAAGTTTTATTTTCATACTCAAACCACCAATCCAAATGCACTCTTGCATTTGTTCTCACACATTTACTTTATGATGCACTATAACATCAATATCATCAGCTCAAATCTACAAACGCATTCTCATGTTGCTTATTGATTGCATTCTTGCATTTCTTAAAGCAACCTATGCGTATCTTAAGGAAGAATCGGTGTCCTTATTTAAAATTTCTATAACATATTACAGAAAAATTTATACACTCATGTATAAATACACATAATTGAAATGTATTTCAATCAATAAATAAGGACAGAACCTCAAAAAATTTTCAAAATATTTTAAAAATTAATCGAATGTAGAAAACACATTTTCTACAATATTTAATATTTTATTTTGAAATTAAACACATTTAAATATCAAAAATTAAAAAATATATTTTCTGGTCATTAAAAAATTTTGGAAACATGACCAAAAAATCAGAAATAAATTGAAAAACTAATTCGCAAAAAACAGAGCTGAAATGGTGGTCGAAGGACGCCGCACGCGCCGATGAGGGAGTGAAAGACGTGCTCACACGCCACACGCGCGGCCTCCCACTGGACCTAACGCGTGTCATAACCACAGCGTGCCACGTGTCTGAATGCTATTGGTCCACCTAGTGCCCACGTGGCACAGTCGACGCCACGTGTCGGCGTCTCATTGGTCCACGTGACACGTCAGCACCAACACGTGGCAGACCTCTGTCTGACACGTGTCAAAACCTGATTGAACCATGTGGCGCCCGCGTGACACCTTGGTACACGTCACCGCCACGTGGCGGTGTCCCATTGGACCACGTGTCACACATGACACGTCAGCATTGCCACGTGATAGACCTCAGTCTGACACATGGCGGTCCCTGATTGGGATACGTGGCACCATCTGATTTGGACACGTGGCATGACCACAGTCTTCCACGTGTCACCCTCTGGTTGGTCCATGTGTCCACCCCATCTTCTTTGCCACGTGGCATGGCCTCAGCCATCCACGTGGCGTTCAGCGATTGGGCCACGTGTCAGCGTGACGCATCACAGCTGACACGTGGCGACGCGCGTGTGGGCCACCGCCCACGCGCACGCGCCGAACGTATATGGCGTGTGTGATCCACGCGCTGCCTTCCCTGCCGAATCTGACGCTCCGATTCCGGCCGGTGGGGGATTTTTAGGGTCTGTGAATTCAATGGTGAGGTCAAAAATAAAAAATTATGACTTCTAGTTAGTTGTTTAGAACACTCATGTTCGTCCCCTCGGGTTTCGGTGTACACATACACGAAATCGAGCCGAAATATACACGCATATATATTTTTCATACAAAAATTAAATTTTTATTGTGATTAATACATCCCAAATCTAATAATTTTACACATAAAATTTTAGATCTATTTAGCCACATGCCAGGACGCAAAAACCGCGGCTCTGATACCAATGATGGATATCGGGAAAAATTATAACGAATATAATTTAATGCGTGGAGGTAACATTAAATAAATGTACCTACCTCTTGTAGCGCAGAAACTCGTTGCGGAAGCGTCTACCAATATCCCGTTTGTTTTTGGTCACTGGTTCGGCTTTTACCCACTCGGGGTAAGAGCAGCTAGATCACAATCTAAATGCCCCTGAAAATTAAGACAGAAAACTTGTGAGTGGGAACAAGCAGCCTTGCGGCATATATGTTTTCTCGTTACCAAATTATGAGGACCCTACCTCTATTTATAGAGATCCTAAAAACTAGAGTCCTAACTCTAGTTTAACTCAGACTCCTTCTGAGATAGGATTTGGTAATTTTGATCAGATTAAATAACTCAATTTAATCTGAATTGGACCTTTATCCAAATTAGAGTCATGGGCGTATCCAAACTCTATCAGTTATGTTAGTTTGATAGCACAACTTATGTTTATCTTTTTGTAACGTAGCATTGTACTGATTTACTAAGTATCCTACCAATCATAGCACAAAAATTCACCAACGAAATTACCAAAATTATTGGCCATATAAAACCCAAACGTAATTCATGAACTTACACCAAAAACTCAGATTGATTAATAGGGACAGAAGCTGAGGAGACCCTTTTGTTAAATTTGTGTGCGTCTAGAGAGCCAGTCTAATAATTGTGAGCTTACCATTATTTTAAAATGACTTAAACTATTTGGAGGGTAGTTCCACATGTCCAAGAAGACTCTTTTATTAAATTTGTGTGAATATGGAGAATCAGATTTGATAATTGTGAGCTTATTGTTGCTTTAAAATGATTTAAACCATTTGAAATATAGTTTCACATGTCCAGAGAGACACTTCTAGTAAATTTGTGTGGGTTTAGAGAGTTGGACTTGATAATTGTAAGCTTACTATTACTTCAAAATGACTTAAGCCATTCCAAAAATAGTTCCACCACAATTATAAATCCATATTTTTGGCCCCTCAAGTGCAACGAGAGCCCATCCAATTGTTGCTTAATTTACTATATTTTTGTCTATGTGGATTATTTCACCTTAAGCCATAGGTGTTTCAGCTATTTGATCTTGACTTTTTTTCCTCTTTTTTGGACCTCAAATCTTTTACTCATAGAGTCCACGGTCGTGCGGCGGTTAACTCTTTTATGACTTTGGTTAGAGATGTGCAAAACTCGAACCGACCAGAACTAGCTATTTGGATAGGGTTGTTCGGATAGTTCGATTCGGTTCGGGTATTAAAAATTTTGATATTTTGGGTTTGGGTCGGGTTAAAACCCCTCTAAACGACCGGTATTCTCAACGAAAGTAAGTGAATCATTGCTTGTTCTTCTTCCTCTATTTCTGTTTTGGTTTTATTTCTTCAGAGCCAATGCATCTTTATTTGGTAATTAGTAGATTCATCTTCTATAACTATGAGTAATTGATTTTGGAGGATGAGACTAAAAGTGGTCTTCCCTTTTGTCTCTGCCTGATTTTTCTCTTCTATAAGTGAACAACATAATTTCTTAATATCAAACACCATTTTCTCTATATAAATATATACAATCAGTCTCTAAATCCTTCAATTGGTTGAAATTAATATGGGTTCAAGGATGATTATAGATGCTGCCTGTTTTGTTATGTTGGTGATGGTTGATGATAGGAGCTTAATTAATGTATAATTAAGTATATGTTTAGTATGAGTTTAATTAATTAATTATATAATTAAGTGAATATTTGATGTTATATGTGTTAGTTTATGTATATCAGTATTAGTCTGTTAGTTTGTGTGTTTACTGTCATTTGTAGGTGAAAAATGAAGAAAAGAGTAGATGAAGAAGTTAATAGAATGAGATGATCGAGAGAAGAGGAGCAGGTCACGCCGTGACCAGAGGTCACGGGACGTGACTTGATAAGAAGAAGAAGAGGAAGGAGCAGAGAAGAGAGGAGCTGCGAGAGAAGAAGACACGCCGTGAGCTAAGGTCACGTGACGTGACTGAAGAAGAGAAAGAAGAAAAAAAGAAAGAAAAGAAGAGGAGGAGCTGCGAGAGGAGTCACGGCGTGAGCAAAGGTCACGCGACGTGACTTCACAGAGAGGCCAAAGGGAAAAGAGAAGAGAAAGGAGAGGAGAAGAGGCGAGACGTGAGCGCCAGTCACGCCACACACGCGAAGAAGAATCACGCCGTGATGGAGAGTCACGCGACGTGACTGGCCAGAGAGGGAAGCGAAAACCGAAGAGAGGAAAGAAGGAAGAAATGGACCGGCGCGTTCTGTCGCGATCGCGACCCCGTTGCGAGCGCGACAGAGACGACCGTTGGACGGTTTTCAGCCAAAAATCACATGAAAAGTCACCCTCTTTCACCTAAAGTTGCAACCATTCTCAAGGGACATCTTCAAGGGACACAATTCTTAGATTAATATCTATAAATATGTAGTTTAATTATAATTTAGGAGGATGAAATTTTTTAGTTAAGGAATTTTCTGTATTTTGTAAATAGTTCTTCTTTAGTTAAATTTTATTATTTAGTTCTATGATTTGAAGAAGAAGATCAAGGAGAAAGAAAATCTATTTCAAGAGATTTAGAAAAGGGTTGAAGAACTTCTATCTTATTCTCTTATTTTTAATTCTTCTCCACTATTTTTATGAATATTATTTTAATGAACTTGCATATTATAATTATTTCTATTTCTATCTACTTTCATAATCTTTCATTGTAGATTCTCTATTAATATCTTTTGCATGATCTTTACAAGTTAAAGTAATTCGAGAGTTTGCTTTATCCGACATTTAATAGAGATTCATTATCAAGGTATATTTGAGAGATTGGTATATTGAGATAATTGCTATAGGTTAGTGTTTATTCTTAAAATATGTAATTAGAAACCTCTAATTCATTAATGAAAATTGTGAGTTAGAATTTTAATTATATGTTTTAGGCATTTTAATTCATGTCGAGAGAGTGAGTTAAAAGTTTATTCTAACTTGGCTTGCATAAAAAGATGAAAGATGTTAATCTAAATGATGGAATCAAGTTCATTGTTTTTAATTCTTCATGATTTATTTTATCTTCTTTTGACTATCATTAACTAGGTTTAATAAGTTTACATATTAGATTAAATTAGAACCACTTCTCTATCAATTTATCATTGTAAACAAGATTAAAATCAATTAGTAATAGTGTGTAACACGTTCCCTGTGGGATCGATATCTAAAGTACTATTGCGGTACACCGTATACTTGCGGTATGTTGCATCATTAGAAAAATGCACAACAAGTTTTTGGCGCCGTTGCCGGGGAACGGTTGTTTGCCATTATAAAAATTGATTTATGATTTTGGATTACAATATTTTGTTTTGTTTTAAATTTGTTTATTTAGTTTTATTTTTGTATTCTAGATTTTCATGTTACTAATATTTTTGTTTTATTTCACAGCTAATTTAGTAAGATTAGATTTGTTTAATAAATATATTAAAAAATAAATAAAAAAAAAGGCAAAGAAAAAAATAAAAAATAAAAAATTTTTCAGACGTTGGCTTCTGTCGCGATCGCGGCAAGTATCGCGATCGCGACAGAAGGCATTGATCGCAAAAGCAAACAAGTTTTCTGCAGGGCTCACGACGTGATGAAGCTTCACGCGACGTGAGGGGCTGAGGCGAGGGACTTCGCCCAGGTAAGGTCGAAGCGTCACGAGGCGTGACGTTGCCTCACGACGTGACACTCTGAGGATTTCGTTTGAAGCTCTTCTCCCAGGTAAGCGAAGCGTCACGAGGCGTGACGTTACCTCACGCCGTGACGCCGTGATCTCCAACAGGTATGTTTTAAATTTTTTCTTTTCTTTTATTTTCTTATTTCACTTATTGTTTTTCTATTATTTGTTTTGTTTTGTTTTCTTTTTTACTTTATATGATTTAATTTTAGTTACATTAACCTAATTTTACATTTAAGCATTACAAACACAGAAAAAGGAGAATTAAAAGCGGGAATTCTAAATTTAAAACCCTAAAAGTCGTGACCCTTCATTTTCTTCCCTTTCTATTTCATTTCACTGTTAGTTTTCATTTTCCCTAACACAGGTCACGAGTTACAGACTTTCATTATCCACTTTTCTTCTTCCTTTCTTTTCGCTTCATTTCTTCTTTTTCTTCCACAGAGATTTTCGAACTACCCTAATCTGTTTTCCTTTCGTTTTTATTGTTCTACATTTTAGCTTTCTATTTCTTTTCTTCCAAAGACTGACTTAGGGCTCACGTGATTTTCATTCTCCATTCAGGTTTGTCATTTTATTTTTCTTTTCGTTTCTTCTATCTCTCATTCCATTTAATTTCGGCATGTTTATGAATAACTAGATCACATTTGTTTATAGTTATTCTCAATTTACATTCCTGTTTCGTTTATCTATTCTGTTTTACTTTCATGTATTTGGTTTTGTTACTCACTTGGCACGCTCAGTGTTAATTTCTTCCCTTTACTTTAGCTTTATTTCCCTTTAGTTTTCATTTTCTGTTTACCCAACACATCCAGAAATGGTGAGAACAAAGAACCCCACTGTTCCCCGAACTGAGCAAGAAGAGCAGGAAGTTGAAGTAGTGAATATTGCTTCTCACTATGGTGCTTTGTTTCCTATCTTTTCGGTAGATGAAGGCATTAGGTATTTACTACTTCGTAATAGGCATTTGATGCACTGTAAGTTTTTTCCTGACTCTTTACTTAATCAAATTGGTATGTTAGAAGTAGTTAATGATATGTTGAGGGTATGTGGGTTGTTTAAATTTGTTTCTATGCATGAAAATGTGCGTCCTGATTTAGTTTTAGAATTTTATACCACATTAAAAAAGAATAATGATAATGAGAATTGGTTAGATTTTAGGATGGCTGGTATACCTTATACTTTAACCTATTTTATGATGAATAGGATATTTAGATTTTCTCAAGCTGGTTTGACCGAGCCACCTAAATCTTTTAAGCCTCATGAATTTTGGACATTTTTGACTGATTTGCAAACTCGTTATAGAGCTAGGGATGCTAAATCCATGTTTATTAAAGATTTAAGGTATTGGATTTTGCATAGGATTTTAGCTTCTTTGGTTTTTAATAGGTCCGAATTCAATAGAGCTTCATATAATGAATTATTTTTGATGTGGTGTGTACATAAACGCAAGGACGTATGTTGGCCTTTTTGGATAGTAAGTCAATTGTTGCAATGTGTACATAAGCATGATTCGCCTTTAACACATGGGCATGTTATTTCTAGTATTGCAACCAATCTAAATGTGGATCTTGATGCCTATTATAGAGTTTTTCCTTGCAATTATTTTAATAAGACTATGTTAGTTCGTGGAGAAGTTGTTGGCAATAATTTTCAGGAAATTCCGGCACGTGCTCGATCATGTTGGAGGGATATTGCTGGAAATGCTGCGCCACAAGTTGAGGAACAAGAAGAAGAAGGTGAGGAGGAGGCAAGTGAAGATGAGGAGATGGTAGATATTCCACCTGCTGCGGCTGCTGCTCCTGACATTGGTTCATCTAGTCAAAATATTCCCATGCTGTTCTCTAATATGAAAGAGCAACTATCTGCCATTGAGACGTCAAAGGAGGTTGGAGTATAAATTTGATAGTTTCTTGACACAAGCTGGATTTGTGGTTCCTTCACCTCCACCATCACCATGATAGGGGAGTTTTCTTTTTATTCATTTATTTTATTTGTTTCTTTTTATTTGTTTTTGTGTGTCATTCTTACACATTGAGGACAATGTTGGTTCTAAGTGTGGGGGAGTGACTGTGTTATGTGTTGTGATGTTTGTGACTGTGTTTTTGAGTTTGTATATATATTATGTATGTCAAGTGCATGATTATTTTTGTTTATGTTTTTATATTTCAATTACGCTTTTAAGTAAACTTTATTATAAAATATTGTTTATTTGGTATATTGTATAGGTTGTTAAGTCATTTATCTTTGATATTCATTTTTATCAGTTTTTCAAAAATTTTTGAGATGTGTTTTAAGTTTTTCAAGTTATTTTGTTTTACTTATTTCAACATTATAGATTATTTAGTCTTTCTAACTAACCATATTTTTAAAGTTAGAATTTACTCATTTAGTTTATAATTTTCAATTTCTAGTTGTTTAAGGAAACTATAGCCATAATACTTGCCCTTATTTCTTTTCAATAATGGATGAGGACTAAATTTAAAAAGAAAAGTTAAAAGTGGGATGGAGCATAAAATGCACCCACTAAAGTCATAAAAAAAAAAAAAGCAAGATATATATCAAAAATTACAAAAATATGGGATGGAGCGTAAAACGCACCCATATACTTTCTCTTGCTAGAAATCAAAAAGAAAAATCAAAGAAAAAGAAAAAGCAAAGTCTAAAAATGCCATGAGATTGGATTAAGGGTAAGTGAGCTCAAAATGTCCTAAGTACAACTAGTAGCTTGAGAATTTAAACTTTATGATTAATTTTCTTTCTTTATTTCATGTTTAGTTTTAATAGACTTCATACTCTTTATGTTGGCATTAGTAAAGTTAAATAATTTGTTGAATTTGGGATGCATAATTTTAAATTTTGACTTACTGATTTTATTATGAGTGCATGAGATATTTGGTTATTTTCAATTCTATTACCTGTGCTAAATAACAGTGTTTTGTAGTAATTTTTACTGGTTATTAAATTTTCTTATTTCTTTGATCTTGCTTGAGGACAAGCAAGGGTTTAGTGTGGGGGAATTTGATAGGAGCTTAATTAATGTATAATTAAGTATATGTTTAGTATGAGTTTAATTAATTAATTATATAATTAAGTGAATATTTGATGTTATATGTGTTAGTTTATGTATATCAGTATTAGTCTGTTAGTTTGTGTGTTTACTGTCATTTGTAGGTGAAAAATGAAGAAAAGAGTAGATGAAGAAGTTAATAGAATGAGATGATCGAGAGAAGAGGAGCAGGTCACGCCGTGACCAGAGGTCACGGGACGTGACTTGATAAGAAGAAGAAGAGGAAGGAGCAGAGAAGAGAGGAGCTGCGAGAGAAGAAGACACGCCGTGAGCTAAGGTCACGTGACGTGACTGAAGAAGAGAAAGAAGAAAAAAAGAAAGAAAAGAAGAGGAGGAGCTGCGAGAGGAGTCACGGCGTGAGTAAAGGTAACGCGACGTGACTTCACAGAGAGGCCAAAGGGAAAAGAGAAGAGAAAGGAGAGGAGAAGAGGCGAGACGTGAGCGCCAGTCACGCCACACACGCGAAGAAGAATCACGCCGTGATGGAGAGTCACGCGACGTGACTGGCCAGAGAGGGAAGCGAAAACCGAAGAGAGGAAAGAAGGAAGAAATGGACCAGCGCGTTCTGTCGCGATCGCGACCCCGTTGCGAGCGCGACAGAGACGACCGTTGGACGGTTTTCAGCCAAAAATCACATGAAAAGTCACCCTCTTTCACCTAAAGTTGCAACCATTCTCAAGGGACATCTTCAAGGGACACAATTCTTAGATTAATATCTATAAATATGTAGTTTAATTATAATTTAGGAGGATGAAATTTTTTAGTTAAGGAATTTTCTGTATTTTGTAAATAGTTCTTCTTTAGTTAAATTTTATTATTTAGTTCTATGATTTGAAGAAGAAGATCAAGGAGAAAGAAAATCTATTTCAAGAGATTTAGAAAAGGGTTGAAGAACTTCTATCTTATTCTCTTATTTTTAATTCTTCTCCACTATTTTTATGAATATTATTTTAATGAACTTGCATATTATAATTATTTCTATTTCTATCTACTTTCATAATCTTTCATTGTAGATTCTCTATTAATATCTTTTGCATGATCTTTACAAGTTAAAGTAATTCGAGAGTTTTCTTTATCCGACATTTAATAGAGATTCATTATCAAGGTATATTTGAGAGATTGGTATATTGAGATAATTGCTATAGGTTAGTGTTTATTCTTAAAATATGTAATTAGAAACCTCTAATTCATTAATGAAAATTGTGAGTTAGAATTTTAATTATATGTTTTAGGCATTTTAATTCATGTCGAGAGAGTGAGTTAAAAGTTTATTCTAACTTGGCTTGCATAAAAAGATGAAAGATGTTAATCTAAATGATGGAATCAAGTTCATTGTTTTTAATTCTTCATGATTTATTTTATCTTCTTTTGACTATCATTAACTAGGTTTAATAAGTTTACATATTAGATTAAATTAGAACCACTTCTCTATCAATTTATCATTGTAAACAAGATTAAAATCAATTAGTAATAGTGTGTAACACGTTCCCTGTGGGATCGATATCTAAAGTACTATTGCGGTACACCGTATACTTGCAGTATGTTGCATCATTAGAAAAATGCACAACAGTTGATTCTGTTTAGTCCACTCTTTTTTCAGTACTAATGTTGTTGACTTGTTGTTATTGGATGTTAATAAAACGTGTTTCATGAAAAAACAATCAATTATCTAGATTTATGATTCCATCTAATACATAAATTTAAAAAAAATATCAAATGTAGAATTAGAATCAGAGCAACACTATTGATTTTTTATGATGATACACTGCTGGTAGCGAAGATGGTGGAATTCCGTGGACAATTCAATTTGGGATAATACATAAGGAGCCTCTCGAACTTGTCACCAAAAATCACTTAAACCCCTGAACTTTAACTTCAACAAGATAGACACTTAGAGTTGATAAATGTGCATGTACTAAACACTAAAAATGCAAATGTCCGGGTAATAAACACGCGTGAGTGACAGACGTGCTGACATGGAATTTGACCATCTAAAAGCTTGACATGTGTCCGATCCTTCTCTTTGAATCCATTCTCTTATATATAGCTTCCCATAACATCCCTATCATCTTCATCATCTTCATCTTCGGCCGCATTTCCCCCCTCCACGGCCTAAGCCAACAGCGGAGCTTCCAGCTCCACCAACAGTCATGGCAGATCGGCCAGGAAAATCCGGGGCAGCACGAGCAGGACTAATATCAAATCAGGTGAAATGCGTCGATGCCGCCGATGCATTTGGCAAAGCTAAAGCCACTAGAGGAAGTAGCAACATGCTCCCATCTATCCCACCATCAGAGTTGGAGCCACTAGAGGATTCAGAATTTTGTATCGGAGCCCCAACCCGAGTTTATTTCTTTTTATTCTGTTTATTTCTCTTTGTTCTGTCTCTTCTTTGTCTTGGCCTCCTCCTCTCTACTGCTGGCCTCTTTTTGCCTTTAGCCAGTTTCTTAACTTCGATTAAGTCAATTCATAGCAATGGTTGTTGGTGTGTGCACTTTTTGTAATGGGTGTTGTATAGTTTTTATTTTGAGTTACTGTTTTAGCATTGAGATTTTGATTTGTAATGTTTTGTGTTTGCTTAAAGTTGCATTCTTTATTTCGATCTTTTAATATCAATTTGGCAATCTTGCAAGCTCTTTGCATTGAAGGTGTTTTAAGTGAGGAAAAGTTATCATGGCTTGCCTTTTAATTTGTGAGTTTGCAAATTGGTTTTATTGTGCTTTAACGTTGCTATTTTTCTTCACTTTTTCAATGTCAACTATACAGCTGAAAGTGGGAAATGATGCGATCTTTGTGTGCTTGTGCGGTTGTGCTAATAATGTATTATTGCCAATTTCTATTTTTGTGGCATTGTTTGATATATATATCGCATTCTAAGGTGAGCAAGGTTCATATGCTTGATGTTTTATACGAACCTTGACGGGTACAAGACAATTATCCAAAATTTAATTCTTGTTTAAGAAGTGAATCACTTTTATTTACAATTGCAACCTTCTCGAATTAGGAGGCTATTCTTTTGGAGACATATATAGGTCTTGTTCAATTTCTAGGGGTTTATCCAAACTTTGTCTGAGAATTATTATTGAGTTGTTTTTTTCAATTGCTTTTAATCTGGGTCGGGTTATGTAAGAAAGAACATTTTGATGAGAATTGAAGGCCATTTCCTATTTAGTTCTTCTTAAATCAGAAGAAAAATAGAAGAATTACAAGTAGATAATAGAAGACTAAGGTTCTGATTGGAACAAATAAATCTAAATTGTAGAATTCATTTACAAATGAATTCCATATGAAATTCATTTATAAATGAATTCCTATATTTGAAATAAAATTATTAAAATGTAAAATTAAAAATGAATTATTTACTTTTATGCTTGGAATAAATGAATAAAGAAATTTATTTCTATTTTATTTCCTAAAATATTCTCAATACCAATTTTAATGACTCATTTTAATTATTTACAGTAAAAAAATTTAATAACTATTAATTATTATTTTCAAATTTTCGACAAATATTGAATCAATGATAACACAATTTAAAAAAAATCATATATATATTAACATTTAGTGTAGAATAATAGTATGAGATGGAGAAAAACAATAGTGGAAAAGGAATAACAACATATTACATTACTTGCATAAAAATAATTTATTTTTAATAAATGATCAAGGGGGTATTATAGTTTTTTTAAATTTAACCCTTAAAAATATGGAATTCATTTGCAAATTTCACCTATTTTGGTGGAATTTGGTTAAGGCATGATGAATTCCATGGAATTGAATTCTATGAATTCAATTCCTATTTTTTTTGCATTCCAAGTATAAAAAATAGGAATTACAAATAAATTCCAAGCGAAGTCTCTATTTTACCAATTTCAACAGAGAGCAAGAGAAAGAATTTTAGAGAGAGAAATACTGCAAATATGGGAGGAAGAGGATACTTAATCTATCCTAATATTTTATTGTTACATCTTAAAATTTTTGAGCCTTGCACGCGCTTGATTTTGTGTCCCTTGCACGCGGCCTACCATCTCATCTTTTGTGTTTATTACATGCAACTTTGCCAACTTTAAGTGTATATCTGGTCGATGTTAGAATTTAGGGATTCAAGTAATTTTTGGTGACAAATTCAGAGGACTCCTTATGTATTATCCCATTCAATTTTAATGTTGTTATTAATTAAAGATCAAGAATGTTGTTATTAGGTTGTAATTTTTAAACATTTTATGATAGTGAACATGTTAGTTTTTATATTATTGTTTAATTAGGTATTAATTATATGTTAATTAATTTTTAATTAAAAAAAATTAACTTCGGGTAATTTGATTGGTTCGGGTCGGGTCCCAAAAAATTTCAAGTAATTTGGTCTGGGGCCCTACTATAAGTTAGGGTTGGTTCGGGTGATGGCTTAAGTGAAACTTCGGGGCTCAGGTTAATTGGGTTCCGCAAAATCTAAATACTGGGTTAATTACACCGAGTGTTATTGAATTTTTTTCACTTATAACGAGTAGGTCATAAAAAAAATTGTTCCAAGAAAGCTAAATTTTAAATTTTTTTCATCTAATTAGGGGTATATATAGGTCGAGTTCAGATCAAACACGATCCGAACAATGTAAGACCCAAAATTTCCCTATATCTCTCACTCAAAATGATCCTAACTATTCTATAGGGCCCAATCCGAACAACCAGAAAATTTTGGGGCCCAATCCGATTAACCCAACCAACCTGAAATTCATAATCAAGCTGTTGATATCAAAATCCATTCCCCATCCCCAACCCAAATTTGTTAAAAAAATAAAAATAAAAAACACAAATCTGCAATTAACAAAATTAAACCTAGATCTATCAAACGAAAAACACAAATCTTAGCAAAAAAAAAAAGAAAAAAGCCTTAGAACCACAACCACTGAGGAGATCGAAGTAGAGAGAGAGAAAGAGATTGAAGCAGAAAGAGAGAGAGATGGAAGCAGATCGGTGGCGGTAATTGAAGGAGGAGGAGGAAAGAGAGAGAGAGAGAGAGAGAGAGAAATCATCGGATCGAAGTAGAGATAGAGAGAGAGATGGAAGCTGATTGGTGACGGTGGCAATCGTTGTCGTCGGAGGAGGAGGAGGAAAGAGAGAGAGCGTCGGATCGTAGCACAGAGAGAGAGGGGTGAAGCAGAGAGACTGAGAGAGGGAAAAAAAAAACTATATATAGTCTTTTCGGTCGGCTTGGGGATGGTTTTAACCCGACCGAACCCGAAATATTAGGAATTCTCCAACCCGACACCAAAAACCCTAATAACCCTATCCGAATACAATTTTCGAATCGAGTTCTTCGAGTTGGCTCAGATTTTGCACACCTTTAGATCATTTTGACTGAAAAATTAAAAAGACGGTGTCAAATTACCATGTGACACTCCAAAATGCATGAAACATACCAAAAAAAGTGATTCAAGTATATATTTTTTCAAATTTTAAGCATATCATATATATATTTGTTTTAAGATGACATTTTTCTAAAAAAGCGGAGTGCCACATCAATAATTTGGCACTAAAATTATTTTTCTCATTTTTTTTTACTTTTTGACTTTAAGTGAAATAATTTAAAAATTGAGTTATTTTTATGGGACAAAATTTTCATTTTTAACCTATTTACTATTAATGTAAAATTCTATGACTATGAATAAATTTAATTTCTAATTACTCTTTTTTATCCGAAAAAATGAAATTATCTATTCGCTAGAGGGAAGCAAATAACAATGGGATTATTTTTTTTAAACTAGTAATTTTAAATATAATATTATTTAAAAATACGATTTAAAGGTCAAAGAGTGAAAAGATTGAAAAACCTTCCACATATATATATTTCATTTCAACTAATTATTTGACATGTTTGTCAGAGCTTCATATACAAAACCAAGTTATATGGAAGTATTAAGTTAATTTAAATAATTAAAATTTTCAATTTAATTAAATGACAAGCACTTTGTTGTTTTAAATAAATATATGATGTGGAGAGGAACTTTAATTACTACAAGAAAACAAAACTTTGTAAAAGAGGTAAAAGTTTTTCTCATGCAAAGATAGATTAATTTAGTTATTGAAGATTTAATTATTAAATTTAATGAAATGATGGGAATCACTAAAGCTCATGTGAATGCATGGAAAAACAATTCAAGGATCAAGGAGAAAACAAGAAATATAAAGGTGATAAATAGGTATAAAAATGACAAGCAAAGAAAAATAAAAACGCTCTGGGAATAAAGCTAAAGAATCAAGAAAAGGTGCTATCACTTTATTATCATTTCATCAAAACATGAATCAATTAAGCACTCAAAATCAAAATAAACAAATAAATATGGGCAGCACCATTCTAGTTAATACTCCTACGCGTCTCCACTAAAATGGACCAACAAAGAAGTGGATTATTATGCAAATTTTAGGTATAAATAGAAGAGATGTGGCAATTCATTACCTTAGAAAATTGGTTTTGTGTGAATGGAAACAATGTGGTTGGTTTTTCTGGTGATTTTAGCGATGAGTTCATCTGTAGAGAGTGAATTGAAAAATGGGTTTTATTCTTCTTCATGTCCAAAAGCTGAGCCCATAGTTAGGTCCACTGTTCAGTCTTACTTTCAAAAGGATCCAACATTTGCACCTGGATTGCTCAGGCTTCATTTTCATGATTTCTTTGTTCAAGTAATTTCTTATTTCCTTGTTTTATTTATACAATTTAATAACCATTTCTTAATTTTTTTAAGGAAGTTGATTAGTTCGCTGCGTGGCCAACTCATATTGACTATATTGATATTTTGATTGAACAGTATGTAGTGCGCGGTGCACTGCCCACCGGATTAACCCTCATTTTTTAATGTATCAAGATCGCTAATTGTAATTTGAATATGTTTAAATGTGACAGGGATGTGATGGATCAGTGTTGATTTCAGGGGCTTCGGCTGAAAGAAATGCATTACCAAATTCATGATTAAGAGGATTTGAAGTAATTGATGATGCCAAATCACAATTAGAAGCCTCTTGCCCTGGTGTTGTCTCCTGTGCTGATATCCTAGCATTAGCTGCCCGTGATGCTGTTGATTTGGTAATAGCTATTTTTACAATATGTTTATCATATGTACAAAACAATTGTACAAGTGTAAGTGTGATTATAAAACTGCATATTTGTAGAGTGATGGTCCAAGTTGGGCAGTCCCAACTGGTAGAAGAGATGGCAGAGTTTCATTATTAACACAAGCTTCCAATTTACCTTCTCCTCTTGATTCCATCGCCACCCACAAGACTAAATTTGCAGCTAAAGGCCTTGATGTTCATGATTTTGTCACCTTGGTTGGTATGCATATATCCCTCCTCTAATTTCCATGGCTATGCATTTTAAACTTTCAATTCGACCCCATAAATTTCAATGCTCTCATATTTAGCCCCTCAACAAATTTTTCAATTAGACCCTAAAAATATAGTTATAAGCTGCTAGTTATATCTACTTAGTATATAATTGAGTGGTTAAATGCGATGATTATTTCGACTTATAAATGAAATAGTAACTTTATAGACTTAATGCAATTAAAAACAAGGGTTAATTACTATAATCCCTTCAACCTATGTCCCCATTTTCATTTTGGCCCCTAACCCATAAAACAAACCAAATCGATCCCCCATCTTTCGTGACAATTTCATTTCAAGCCCTACGTCAATTTTTTTTTTTATTCCTACTAATGGAATATTGAGCTGACACCATTATATGCGGATTGATTTATTTGGTTTTATACATTAGAGATCTAATTGAAATTTAGATGATAGATTAGAAGGATATTAGTAGTTATCCCTACACTTAATTGGACATTTCGTTAGTTATAGATGGTAAATATATAGGATGATTCAATTTGAATATAACTGAAATGTTGAAAATTGATTTGGTTTGTTTTAAAGTTTAGAAGCCAAAATAAAACTAGGTTACAGGTTGGAGGGATTTTAGTGCGAAATTGAAATTACGAGGCCTAATAAAACAAAGATTTTAGTTGAGGGACTTAATTGCATATGTATGTATAGTTTAGGTGACAAAATATGAATTTTGCCAACTTAGATATTGGTGTGGGTGCAGGGGCACATACAATAGGGCAAACAGATTGCATACTCTTCAGATACAGACTATACAATTTCACAACAACAGGGAATGCAGACCCAACAATAGATCAATCATTTCTATCACAACTTCAAGCTCTGTGTCCTCAAGATGGAGATGGCTCAAAAAGGGTTGCATTAGACAAAGACAGCCAAACTAAATTTGATGCAAATTTTTATAAGAATGTAAGAAATGGTAATGGAGTTTTGGAGTCAGACCAAAGACTTTGGGATGATGCTGATACACGTAATATTGTAGAGAAATATGCTTCTACCATTAGAGGATTATTAGGTGTTAGGTTTGATTTTGATCTCACTAAAACTATGATTAAAATGAGTAGTATTCAAGTCAAGACTGGGGCTGATGGAAAGATTAGAAAGGTTTGCTCTAAGTTCAGCTAAGTTATTCATCTCTCTTTCTTATCTATGTTAACAGTTTTCTTTTTTGAACTTTTCTTGGTAGTTTCCATTCACAAAAATATTCACCAGTCATCATGAATGAATATAAACATGACGTATAAAATAACTTTCAATAAAGCAATTTACAATATAATCTAATCATGTTTACGTCTCGAATGTAAAACCATTGTATGCATAAGTACCACAATCTGTCCTCAATTTCCTTCAAAAGAAAAACTTTCTTGCAAACGTCTACGTTACCAAATGGGGTGCTTGAGACTTAATGAATCTTTCATCTCCACCTAAATTGTGATGCATGAAAAACTAACAAAGCTTCTTGAATCTGAGAATTAAACCAGCTGAGCTCTACCCAAAAAAGTAGTAGGAAGCCAAGGAGGACAAATAAGGTAATTTGTATAGCTCTCTAACTGTTCCTTTTAGACATAGATTCCTAATCCAATCTCTTTTGGTTCAGTTTCTACCATCCAAGGTGACCTATCAGAAAGTGAAAACGAGCACACCACATTGTGAGGGGAAAAACTTCAACTTAATTGACAGTTAAAACAAGGAAGAAGGTTTTGGATCAGAATATTTACTTATTCATTACGAAGTTGATTGTTCCTTCTGTAGCACGTTGCAGAAGAACTTCCCTTGCCTCAATTGCAACGCCTTCAGGCTATAGAGAAAATTTGACAAGAGTTTAAACTGTTTATTCATAATGCTTGGGTCTTCCAACATTTAATTGTTGTGCATACCTCTTCTGGAAACCAGACCCCAGGCTGTGTACTTCCCTCGAGAACTGCAAGAACAAAAGCAGTAGTTGCATTTCCCACAGACCTAAAAGACATGAATCATACAATTGTAATTCCTCAATAGAAGCAGTCACTGAACATCCTTTTTATGACTTTTAGAACTTAATCATTTTGATCCAACAAAACATGAAGAACTAAATGAATGGAATACTGAGGCTTACACGGAGAGTCTCCTGTGACTAAATATGCCAACTGTACTGCGACCATCTGAGCACTCCAAGTCAACCTATTAGAAAAGAATAGAAAGTGGAAAATGATATAAAACAACTGTCAGAAAACTTTACTCAGCAACCTATAATTTTCTGGCTCATTTTTAACAACTGGCAAGTAATTGCATATGAATTATTATTATTCGCTCACTTTTTATCATCTTACCCTCATCGATACACGCTCCCCAGCAATCCCATCAATTGCTCGGACTACAGGGTCAAACAATTGAACCAACTCTTGGACTTTGCTTCTATCCTTCAGAACTGCCTGCGAGAGATTATCAAATCAGAAAACAACATTATTTTTCGGGAATAAGTGGCAATTTGGACTACAGGTAAGGTCAATGCTTTCCGACTTTAAAAAATGACAATAAAAAGAAAGAAAAAAAAATAAACTCCGTCAGTTGATGTAAATTTAATAGACTCTCAGCTTAGAAGCATACAGGAGGGAAAAGATTAGTCATGGCTTCCATTCCCCAATTCCAAAAAAATGGAGCAGTTCCAAATCGAGCACTAACAGTTGGTATTTCTAGAATCTCATAAGCACTTCGTACCTCTGGCAAATTCCTGAAAATAAAATATATTAATCAGAATTAGCCATTGGAATCAAACAAGTACAGTAACATTTAGACAAAAGCCAAAGGGTTTTGTATATCACATTCATTGTATGCCACAAAATGAACCGAGATTCCTACACTAAAAAGGAAATTCAAGGTAGGAATAAACATTATTTACAGGAAATACTGCAGCTTATGTCTATGGTAGTTCACCAATACATTGACACAACCAGCTTGTATTTTCCTGCTAGATGTAGAAGTCATGTAGGCTATGTTTCTCATACTTGGTTGAATTAAAAGTGATAATTTTTTGCAAAGGGAACTTACAACAGATAAACATCTCTTTTTCCAATCTCCTTTCCAAAGTCGATATTGAGCATTCCGCTAAATGGCTTTAGTTTGACCTTTTCTCCTGATTACAGTAAACTGACGATTGCTTGAGTTTCATTTAAAAAAGATCAACATACAGACAAGAATAAATATGCAAATTAGTAAATCCTGTTGAAAATGGACCTTTGTTATATGCAACTACTTCCTCTCCAAGAAGCAAGAAACTAGTGGCTAATATTGTTGGACCAGCCCCACCTGTCCCTGCTGTGTAGTAAGAGAACCTAAAAAGAGTAAATTCAAGTGAATATCATGCAAAGTAAACAGGATAAGGAGAAAGAAACTAGTTTAAACCTATGTTTTAACAGTTCTCCTAACATGCATAGTTTTACTGAGTTCATATCAATTTGAGTTTATTTCAATTTATTCAATTGGAAAACACAACATATTCATATCCCAAGGATACCAGAAAGGTCCAAAGTTTCATTTAAGGAAAATAATATGTGAAAATTGCGGATGCTGCTCATGGAGGTAGAGGTAAAGCATGCAGGAGAGCGACCAGGAAGAAGTCCTTTCAGAATTACAGCTGGTTTGCACCACTAAAAATCTAATTTTGTTGAGCCAGCAATCAGACATTGGAGATGTTGCTTGGTTGAAATTTACATTTAGAAACTAATTAGTCTAAGACAAAAATAGCCAAAAGGGTAGTGAAATTATTAGAAGTAATAAAATTGACCATTGCAAAATGATTTATAAGGGATTTTGGGGAGTACAAACATTCTTGGACTTCAAGTACACAAAAGGGAAATGTCTACCTGAGCCTTTCGGGCTTCCCCTTGCCTTCAGTTCTAGCAGCACGAACTAGTTCTGCCGCCATCACTTCAACAATAGTGATCAAAATCAGCATGTGTAATTATGCTAAAAGCACAACTATATTTATCAAGAAAGCACTAGTCTTACCATTGCTCACTCCTGGATAAATTCCAGCAGTTGTAATGGCAGGAACATTAGCAGCTAAAGCTTTATCATTAAATGATTTTGCTCGAAAAGCATAGCTTGTATCATCACAAACATCAACATATGCTGTCTATTGAAAGACAAAGACACGGTGCTAAGATCAACCAAGGTTACATAAATTCCTAATACAAATAAAAAAATCAAAATTTAAAGTTGAAATGCAGAAACATATTACCTTTTCTTACCTTGGTCTCTATGGCAGCTTCAAGCACACTGCATTTTTCTGCTTGCTGAAAAGGTCCTGCAGCATGAACCACAAGATCCACATCTGCAGGGAAAATGGTATTATCATCCACAATTTTGCTTTCTTTTCAAATTAAAGATAAAAATGATAGCATCATATTTATCTTGATTATTTACAAAGATAATTTATATTTTATATAATTGGGGGAAGAAGGACATAGCATCATATTTATCTTGATTATTTACAAAGATAATTTATATTTATACAATTGGGGGAAGAAGAAAAGCACTGTCACCTCTTAAAGCCGCTTCCAGTGAGCTCACATTGTCAATGTTGACCTCAACGTAATCAGAATTCTCCCCCAATTTATCCACCATGGCTGCACCTTTTTCCCTGACATTCGAAATAAAGTCTTTAATTTCACCCAATATAACAAGAACCCACAAATTATTTTCCCCCAAAAATATGATAATTACCTGTTTCGACCACCAATAAAAATTTGAAGGTCTGGGCAAAGCTTAGAGAGAGCAATGGCGGTAGACCCGCCAACCCGACCCGTTCCACCCAATACAAGAACCCTCGAATTTGCTGTCTTTTTGGGAAGTTGAAGTCTGGTTTTATCAAGTATCGTCTCTTTAGCGCATGCAATTGTGCACTTAAACTGAAACAAAGCTCCCGCCATTGCTCTGTCTCAACTCTCAAACGGTAATAAATATGAGAGAAAAGAGCCATTATCAATTTATCGGAAATAATGACGTGGCATCATATGGAGAATGATGACGTGCCACTCTTATGACCGTTATATTTCCATGATAAACAAAACTCTCGGCTATGGTAAAAACTAGACATATGCCCGCGTTTCGTGCTTGTGATGTGTAAACACAAATGTAATTTCAATTTTATATATTTGATAAGTGATGCTGTTACAGACTTGCTCTCCAAACTTTGTAGTTGCTGGTGACAATGGCTAGCGGTTGCTTTATGTATTATCAATTGATTCAAAAGTTAGATTAAAATTTACCAACTTTGAGAATGAAATTAACTCCTTATCTCGGATTACAGGCGCTGCCTCAATCACGAATACTCTCTACCGGTATTCACACGCACAAACCGACGAACAAAATTCACAGGGGTGCTAGCTCCCGTACGTCGTGACTGGATTTTATATTTTTCTTTCTTAAAGAAAATATGACAGCTAGATTTTTCTCTCTCAAGAAAATCAGCCATTCTCTATCCTTTTCTCTCTAAGGAAAAACGTGATTAGGGTTAATCACCTCTTAACCTATATATATATATGTATAAATTTGAAATCCTAAGAGATAAATAGAAATACTATCTCTTATTCAAAATAAGAAATATATATATATATATATATATATATATATATATATATATATATATATATATATATTTCTTATATATTTATTTATTTCTTATTCAAATTAGTACGAAATAAATCATATGTATATATAGTTTCGAAATTAAATATAAATACCTATATTTATATTATTCCGAAATAACCTAATAAAATCCATTTTATTCATTTTTGGTCTTGATGTGCGACCCAATAGATTTATATTAAGTTGGCAGTGGGTCTAATCTCATAATAATCGCACAAGTCATAATTGGTTTCTAGTAAAATATTATAACTACTCAAATAATATAAATATCGTTAGTCCGATTTTAACCTGACAATAGAACATGCCATTATTTTTTTTTTCACATGATATTTTATTTGAATATAAGTCATGGTACATGTCAAACTTATATTGTTCAAACATATAATTTCCTGATCACTAAGTAAACTGATAAATTCAAATGACATTGATTACACTATCAATTTATTCGAGCACGACCTTGTATTTTACAGTCCTACTTATCGAGGGGCCCAACAGATATCTCTCTCATAAGATAGGGACAAATTCCATTTTGATTATTCACTTTGCTCTGCATAATTCTCATTATGTCCGATCATAAATTTTATAATTATCCGATTAAAGATAACGTTTGATTACGTCAAAACATAATGTTTCTTATGTAGGAAATCGTGATAATCTCAGGTCAAATGATTTAATAACATATCTATTATAAGATCACTTATAACACTATCTCATGTAGTGATCTTACAGTGGGTTTATCCGGTATTTTGTCCTCTAACAAATATCTATAGATTCGATTTATATCATCATATATAATTGATAAAGCACAAATTGTCTTTATCAGGAGAGGAGGGATCGAGCCGATCGGATGAGAATAACCCTGCAAGAAAAAGTGCCCAGTCGGACTAGGGGTAAGCACTCCGAAGCTTAAGTTAGTAGCTTAGAGAGAGAATGTGCTTTTAGAGAGAGAATATTAGAGATTCAATACCTAGTGCCATCGTTGGTTGAGCTATTTATATGAGATGGTTGAGGGGCACTTGAGTACCTAGGGGGTGGTTATTGGTCGTCAGAGTAGGTATTCGGCGATTTGACAATAAGCAGGCGGAAAGCATGGGCTCTGCCTTGTGTCAGATGGATGATGGGACTGGCGGTCACATCATCCGATCAGGTGTGTGCGCTGCCTGGGAGCTCGTGCCTGCTACTCTTTGCTATTGGGCCTTGGGTCTTGCCAGTTTATTGGGCCTACTAGATGGCCCTTGGTGCAAATGATATTTGCTGAGTTATCACTCGCCTCCCCCCCCCCCCCCCCCCCCCCCTCAACAGATCCGATCGGGCATGAATTTGCCTTTGGTGGTTCCATTCGGATGGAGTCAGTTCTGAATTTTCCCGATCCGAAATCACGCAGTGACACAATTTTTGAATTGGTGAGGCACTTTTTCTGAAAAGACACACCTGCTTGGACAACTGTTTCCATTTAATGCTGCGCGTGCTCTGAGGGTGACGTTTCGTTCTGCGTACAGCCATAATGCCTTTAACACGTGGCATTCCTCTAGTGGCGAGACGTTTGGCGTGCTCCGGAAGCTCTGGCTTATAAATAGGGGATTTTTGAAGAATTTTTTCTTTACTTTTTAACGAAGCTCTGCCAAAATTCTTTCTTAACTCCCAGATTTCTACAGTCGCTCCTTGCTCCTTCTTTAAATTTCCTAAGTTCCTAAGTAACTCCTCCCTTTTGCTTTTTTGCTCTTAGTTTGCCTTTCATTCTCCTGCATTCATCCACTCAAGAATTAAAGATTTGCATATTTCCCCCCTTTCTCTTGTTAACAATGGCCTCCAGTAGTGGCAAAGCACTAGACAGGAGCTTCTTGGACGGGTACAGAGACAGGCTAGCAATTGAGTTATGCTCCCGATTGACCAACGAGGAGGTGGCTGAGGTCCCTGCCAAGTACGGCTTCCTTGATGACATTCTTGTAGCGCCGTGTCCAGATTCAATGGCAATGATAGAGGGGCCCTTTGGGGAGCATGAGAACGAGTGGTTCATCTGCCACCTCTGGAGTTTGGATGCAAGAATGCGCCTTCCCTTCGGCGCTTTCGAGATAGCCGTGCTAGAGGGATATGGCATCGCTCCTTATCAGTTGCACCCAAATAGATGGAGGACCATGGCTTGCTTTAAAATTCTGTGCATATTGGAGGGAGCGGCCCCAACGCTCGACCCCTTCACACATTTCTTTTATATCTCGTGCCGAAGCGACAGATCGGAATTCTTATTCACAAGCCGACCAAAGAAAAAGCTTATTAACATTCCCACCTCGATGAAGGGTTTCAGAGAGAGGTATTTCCTGGTGGGAAGAAGCGGCGGATTTGGGTTGAGCTTGGCCCAATCGGCGGGGTTCAATATTTTGAAGGACAGGGCTATTGGTCAGCCTATGTATGAGGCTGACATCAAAGTACTGATGGACGCCGTAGCGAGGAATAGGGGACCTTTTGAGTCTAAGCAGCTACTGGAGGCACTTCAGGGGCCCTCCATTCTCAGAGCTGCTCCGAATGCTGAAGCCGCGGCTACCGCAGAACGTGAGCATTAGGATCGGGCAGAGAAAATTAACATGAAGCATTAAACACGCATTGCATTTGCATGAAGCCTATGCTTTGAAAAAGAACTTATCTTATGTTTGTTTTCGTTGCAGCTGTGACGCGCGCCGGAACCAGCAAGGCCCTCTTCGGGAATCCGCTTTTTGGATTCGAGGGATGGGTTCGCGTCTTTTCCGATCTTAGGTGTTATGAGATATTTTCGGCACCTCCTTTCACAATAGAACATTGAAAAGGACCATCCATCACCATAACACCTTTAGGCACTTTTGAGGTATTTGGAGTCGCCACCCAGTTTACAAGAAACTGGAAAAAACCTCTGTTGGTCTAAACCATAGATGGTGTCCGGAACTTCACACTTATTGGTGTCTTGGTTAATTATAAATGAGTTTTTAAATTATAAAATTTCATTTTTCATCTCACACAATTAATGCAGTTTATTAAAGCGCATATCAATCACATATAAAACGATAAATAAATATAAAAATAAAGATAAAAATAAATTACAATAAAACTAGAGGCGGAATACAACCCCCATTGTAAATGAAATATAAATCATACATAAAACGGGGTATTTATTGATGTTGAAGACATTGGTCCTCTCATGCATAATTAAAAATTCATTTTGAAGTGATAATTTATTTTGGATGGACAACTAGGACATTGGTCCCATTTTATTAGAAAACCCAATTTTATTTGTAGAAGTGTTTTTGTTTGATTTTTTATTAAGCGTGCATAAAATAAATGGTTCCATTAATTATTACATGCCCAATAACTCAATAAAACAAATAAAGGAAAAATAACAAGTACAATAAAAATAACAACTCCTTGAATCTCCTCCTTCATTCGCACGGGTGCTCAAACAGTGGAATACAAGTATTTGACACCGACAACAAACACAAATAAACTTAATATTAGAAATCGAAACAAGAAAATCAATTAAAGCAAATAATAATAAATAAATTAAATAAAGCATGCATATTAGGTGATAAATGAGTTTAAATGACATATTTAAACGAATTAACACATTAATAGATCAACATATAAAATATAAAGTAGAAATAATAATAATAATAATATAAAAAAATAGAAAATAAATAAAAAATATATATATATAATAATAATAATAATAATACAAAAATTAAATAAATATATATAATAATAATAATAATATAAAATATAAAGGAAATAGGGATTTACCTCGCCGGAAGAGAGGTGGTCGACACCACCTATGCCGGAAGGTAGATTGTCGCTCGAGGGGCTCGCCGGAGCTGGTCACGCGCCGGAAGGGGCTTCGCTGGAGTCGGAAAACGCTTCGAAGCGTCACGGGTCGTTCTCTACACGCGCCTCGCTGCCGGCCACCAACGGAGGAACGACCGGCACGGTGAGCTTCGTCCGGAGGTGCTGTTTTCTCTGGTGGGGCGCGTGCGGCGATCGGCAGCCGTGGCTGGCCGGCGGAGGCAACGCCTCCTCCTCTCCTTTTTTTCTTCTTTTTCCTTGGTTCCGGAGTCGTCCTCTGTGTTTTTGGCCCCTGTTTCCCTCTCTTGTTTTGCTCTTATTTCCTCTTTCTATTTCACTTCCTTGTCTCTAGCTTTCTCTTCTCTTTTCTTTTTATTTCTTTGATCTCAGCTCCTATGGCTTCTTCTTTTTTTCCTTTTTATTTCTTTGATCTTTCTGTGGGTTTCTTTGGCCGGCCACCACTCTCTCTGTATCTTTCTTTTCTCTTTTCTTTTCTTTTTTTGTTCTAGCCGAATGAGAGAGCTCTTTTAATTTTCTTCATCTTCTTCTTTTTATTCCCTCAAATTAGGGTTAAGGGTATCCAAGTAATTTCCTCATTAATTCCCTCATTTTCTCCTTTTCTTAATTAATCTAACTTAGTTAAAATTAATACACACACATACTAATTTAATTAATCATTACATATTAATTAAACATTACATATTAATTACATCTTAATATAATTAAACATTACATACATTACACATTGATATAATTAATCTACTTAATATATAATTTATCTAATTAATTAATTAAACATTCTACATTTTAACTAATTAACTAACTAATTAATTTTTAATTTTATATGCATCTTAATTAATACAATAATATTAACTAATTAACTAACCAATAAATTAACTAATTAATTAACAAGCAACATTAACTAATTAATTTTACACATACACATATTTATATATTATCACATATATTATTTTTTTCAGAGGGAATTATCAAGGATCCAAAATTATCATTGACATTTTTATACTGAGCTCGGGACCCGGTGTCTACAGCAGTTAAGATGGCTGGTGGGAGTGCTACGTCCAAACAGCTCGGCGAGCGGATCCGGATGAAGCGTGAATCCGAGCGAAAAGCCCAAGAGCAGAGGAAAAAGAGGAAGCTGGTGTCTTCTGCAGAGCTGCAAGCCTCTCGGGGGGCGGTTGGTGACTCTTTAGCTGTCGCTCCTATTGCCGTTGTGCCAATCTCCTCCGCCCTTCCTGCTGCTAGCGTGGCTAAATCAGTCGCCGATCCTGCACCTATGGCGCCCCGGTCCGACGCTGAGGGCTAGCGAGCTCATGGTCATCCCTTGAGACTACGAGACGAGTCTGATGAGGATGATGTGCCTATCATCCAGACTTTCAGGGAGGTGGCGCAAGGAGTTCTGAACGAGGATGCCCGAAGGAAGGCTGATGAGGCCGCTCGAAAGTGGGCTGCCGATATAATAGCCGGGTCGGATGCTAGGGTGGCTGCTGAAGGCAAGGCCGTTCATTTGGGTGCACGACTGGAACCGTCACGGCGATCGGACATGCGACCTGCTCCCTTAAAGGAGTTCTTAAAGGAGAACTTCGGCAGTGACTGGTCACCAAGCAGAGTGGCTGGTTATATCTGTCGAGGCCTCCTTTGGGACGATGATCTTAAGGACATCGGGGACGTCAATCTGCTCAATAAAGAGTGCAGCACAATCAGCCACCAATTAATAGATGTAAGTCTTCGCCACTTCATGTTGTCTGTGATTGTTAATATCCCATTGCTTGGTTTAATTGTCCTTTCTTTTTGTGTAGGCGAGCAGGAGGACTCAATGGCTACAGCTCATGGCTGGCTTCTGGAAGGGAAGGGCGAAGGAAAGCGCCAAGGTCAGGGCGGAGGCAGACACTCGTTGTGAGGCTGCCCGAAAGGAGGCCTCCGCCCTTCGCGTTGAAGTGGCCAAGCTGAAAGAGTAGTCCTTCGCTTCCCACTCGGAGACAATGGCCTTGAGGAAGGAGGCCCATCAGAAAGATCAGGACCTGAAGGCTCGGCAGGGTGAAGTTGACAAGTTGAAGGGAGATGTGGCCCGCCTTACTGCCGAGAGTGCTCAGAGTAGGCGATTCGAAGCGGATGCAACCAGGCTAGACGCTGAGTGCCAAGAGCTTGCAGCCGAGAATGCCAAGCTGAAGGTGGAGGAGGATCAACTCCGCAGAGAGGGCGAGTCTTTGAAGACGTCTGTGGAGGAGAGGGAGATCTCCTGGATGAAGAGGCTCGAAGATGAGCTAGCAGAGGCTCAGGTGGAGTTCTATCTCGGCTAGTTCATGAAGCTGGGAGGCGCTTTCCTGGCGCCAATCCGGCTTGGATGGATGATCCGGCATCCTTGCTCACTCCTCTAAGTAGCGATGATGAGGAGGACGCTCTTGAGGGGGAGGCAACTCAGAGAGTCTTAAGGGGAGATCTTTCACTTCCAGAGGCTAATCAAGAGGCCCCAACCGAAGCCGAGTCTAGGGTGCCTCCACCAGCGGGGTCTGTCTCTAAAGGGAGAGCAGGGTCTTTACTGCCCGTTGCTGACCCTTCTCAAACCGCCGCCGATCGAACTGCCGAGCAGACCGCCGATACTCCTGGCAATGTAGATATTGTAGATATAGAGGGTTAGTATAGGAGCTTAGATTAGCTTTGTTTTTTTCCCTTTTTATTCTTTATCCCTGTAACGATTCTTTGTAAATTGTACAGTTGAGACGTTCTTAATAAAGTTGCATTTTTCTGCAAAGTGTTGATTCGCATAATCACTGCAATCAAGAACACATAAATTTGCATTAAAATTGTCAGTATAATCGAGCTAAGTACTACTCGTGAAATTGCATAATAATTTGCCAAGTTATAGCTCGCCAAAATGCATATAATTTGCTAATGCGAAACGTATGAATGCATCTGATATACTTCCTGAATTGGAGTAACTTTTTGTCTTAAGTTAACCATAACTCTCGCATTTTTGGTTCGGGATAGGCGTCGAACCTAGCGGATGAGCTAGTGGGAGTGAGGTAGTTCTCATATTTTTGGATCGGAATGGGCATCAATCTTATCAGATGACTTGGCCTGGAAACAAATAAGATTCAACTTTCGCATCTTCGGCCTGGGGCAAACATCAAGCCTAGCGAGTAAGCTGCCTGACCTTCGCATTTTCAGTTCGGGATGGGCATCGAACTTAGCGAAGGAGAGTCCGTACTTTCGGATCGGGATAGATATCGATCCTAACGGATGGGATCGATATAAGGTTCGTGTTTTTCGCATCTTTGGATCGGGGCGATCGTCGATCCTAACAGTCGAACTGTCGAGAGTTTTCTTCTTTCCGTATTTTGGGATCGGGAATTGCGCCGATCCTAACGGGCTTTGCTTTTTTCCATATCTTGGGATCGGGAATTACGTCGATCCTAACGGTTTGCATTGTACCTGCAGAAAAATGGGTTCCAACTTTCGCATTTTTGGCTCGGGATGGACGTCGAGCCTAGCGTATAGTTTATATTATGCATGAATTAAACAAGTTTAGAGAAAAAACCTCTTTTATTAATTGAACAATTGGTGAACATGGATACACCGTTACAAATGGTACTTTTTAAGTACTGCGACATTCCAGCTTCTGGGAACTTCTTGCCCTTCCATAGTTCGGAGCCTATAAGTGCTCGAGCTTAAAACTTTGTAGACCTCGTAGGGCCCTTCCCAATTTGGCATTAGCTTGCCCACCTCGGCATTTCCCGAGCCTAAGTCTGCCTTTCTGAGCACCAAATCACCAACATTGAAAGTTCTTGACTTCACCTTAGCATTGTGGTACCTGGCAACTCTTTGCTTGTAGGCCGCGATCTTGGTGTAGGCGTCCTCCCTCTTTTCTTCTCAGATCAAGATCCTAGCGTCTTTCTTGAGCGTTCATCTGCTCGGAATAAAGCGCCGATCGGTAAGACGAGAGGCCGACCTCTACTGGTATCATTGCTTCGGAGCCATAGATAAGGGAGAATGGCGTTTGATGAGTGTCCGTCCTTGGTGAAGTTTTGTACAACCACAGGACACTCTGCAGTTCTTCAGTCCAGTTGCCTTTTGCCTCGCCCAGTCGCTTTTTCAACCCTTTCAAGATGGTCCGATTGGAGACCTCAGCCATTCCATTGATTTGGGGATAAGCAACTGACGTGAACCTCAGTTTGATGCTTAGGCCTTGGCAAAAATTTCTGAAAATGGAGCTGTCAAACTGCTTGCCATTATCTGCAATGAAAATATTGGGTAAATCATACCTGCTGATGATGTTCTTCCAGGCGAAGTTCTTGACCCTTTCGGCTGTGATTGTGGCTACAGGTTCAGCTTCAATCCATTTGGAAAAGTGGTCGACTGCTACTATGAGGAAATTCATCAGCTTTTTGCCTTGGAAAAAGGGTCCCAAAATATCGAGGCCCCATTGATCAAATGGCCAGGCTATGCCGATCGGCTGTTGGTCTTCTCCTGGTCTGCTCCATGCTGCCTTATGATCCTCCCATGTACCTGATATTGCGGGCATCTCCTCACTTTTTCTTGAGCATTTTTTAGCATGCTAGGCCAGTAATATCCCGTTTGGAGGGCTTTTCTTGCCATGGCTCTGCTCGCCTCGTGTGCACCGCATATGCCTTCATGGAGTTCTCTGAGGATGTAGTCTCCCTTTTCCTCCGTCATGCATTTGAGCCACGGGTGGCTGAAAGCTTTCTTATACAAATCACCGTTAATGATGGAAAAATTAAGGGATTTTCGTGATACCTTTCAAGCTTCGTCTTTGTCCTCAGGCAGCTGACCTGTTTGGAGGTACTACTTGATTGGGCTCATCCAGGTTTCATCCCCTTGATCGATCTCCATCATCTCCGGCTCGTCTAGGGGAGGAGAAAGTTTGGTTGACAATGGCAATGTTTTTCTCTATAACATTTTGTTCAGAGGCAAACATCTTTGCTAGCCGATCGGCTTCTGATGTTTGGTCTCTTGACACCTTCTAGAGGACCCACTCTGACCCAGTTTTCTCGAGTTTTGTGAAGGCATCCTTGACCTTGGCTAAGTACTGGATCATACTGGGTTCTCTGGCCTCGAAGGTGCCCAGGACCTGACTCGTTATTAGCTGGGAGTCGCTCCTGATAACTACTGACTCCGGTCGGATTGCGTGGAGCAGTCTCAGCCCTTGGAGGAGCGCCTCGTATTCTGCCACATTATTTGAAGCTTTAAAATTAAGTTTTATTGCGTATCTTATTGTAATGCCCAGGGGGCCTCTTATTACTATGCCTACTCCTCCTCGAGTGTCATTCGCTGCGCCATCCACCATCATTTCCCAATTTTGTAGTTTGGGCTGACCTTGTGATTCCTCACCGGTAAATTCAGCGACAAAATATGCCAAGGCCTGGGCTTTTATTGCCTTTCTGGGTTCGTATCTCACATCTCAGGACTGCAGCTTAATTGCCCATCCCACCATTTTGCCTTTCAGATCGGGGGTCTGTAGAATTCTTCTGAGCGGGTGACCCGATCGAATGACAATTGTGTGTGCCTCAAAGTATGGTCTCAACTTTCTTCCACACATCATAAGAGCAATGATGAGCTACTCAACCGGTTCCTTCTTTAGATCCACACCTCTAAGTACTTCACTGACGTAGTACACGGGCAGCTATTGTGTTCCCTCATCTCAGACCAGGGCAACTGCAACAGCTTTCCTAGAGGTGGCCAAATAAAGGTACAGATTTTCACCTGGTATCGGCCGGCTAAGCAGTGGTGGGTTGGTGAGGAATGCTTTCAGCTCTTCGAAAGCTTGTTAGCAGTCTTCCCCCCAAACAAAAGTTTCACTCTTCCTCAGCTTTTTGAAGAAAGGAGTGCATCGCTTGGTTGAGGAGGAGATGAATCGTCCCAAGGCTGTTATCCTTTCGTTCAGCTTCTAGACATCTTTTACGCTCTTGGGAGGTTGCATCTCGAGGATAGCCCTTATTTTTTTCGGTTTAGCCTCAATCCCTCTTTGGGAGACCAGGAATCTTAAAAACATTGTGCTCCAAAGACGCACTTCTCGGGATTGAGTTTCATCTGAAACTTATTCAAAGTATCAAAAACTTTCGCCAGATCGGCAGGGTGTTCTTCAGGGCTTTGGCTCTTGACGATCATGTCATCTACGTACACTTCGACATTCTACCCGATCTAGTCTTTGAAGATTTTATTCATAAGATGCTGATACGTGGCCCCAGCATTCTTCAGACCGAACGACATCACCCTGTAGCAAAAGGTTCCGTCGTCTGTAATAAAGCTGGTTTTCTCTTGATCCATGAGCCATATCAGGATTTGGTGATAGCCAGCGTATGCGTCAAGGAGAGAGTAGATGGCATGGCCTGCGGTGGCGTCCACCAATTGGTCTATACTTGGTAGGTGGTAGCTATCTTTAGGACATGCTTTATTAAGGTTCGTAAAATCTACACACATCCGCAGCTTTTCAGACTCTTTCTTGACCAGAACCACGTTGGCCAGCCAATCGGGATAGTCTACCTCTCGGATTGTTCCGGTCTTAAGTAGCCTATCCACTTCTTCTGAAATGAACTTCCTCCGGTTGGGTGCATGCCTCCTAAGTTTTTATCGGACCGGAGGATAATTTGGGTCCGCATTCAACTTGTGGGTGATCACCTTAGGGTCTATGCCCAGAATGTCTTCTGGTCTCCAGGCGAAAGTCGCTTGGTTTATTGTCAAAACTTGCATGATGGCTTCTTCTATTTCTTTATCCATACTGGTCCCAACTTGAACATTTTTTCCTTTCGTTAGGGTTTTCGTCTTTATCTCCTCGGCGGGGTCCATCCTGGGCCTTTCTGCTTGTTTTGGCCACTCCACACCGGGCTCTACGACCATCGCCTCCCGCTGTGCTTTACCATGGTGATGTAAGCTTCTCGGGACACCTTTTGGTCACCGCTCAAGATGGCTACACCCCCTCGAGTTGGGATCTTCATTACCATATACCGGATGGAGGTAACGGCTCCGGTTTAGAAAAGCAATGGCCTGCCGAAAATGGCATTATAGGCAAACGTCATATCAATAACCATAAAAGTTACCTTGCATGCATGAGCGATCGCCTCTTGGCCTAGTTCGACGAAGAGCTCTACCGATCCTACCACCAGGATAGTAGCATTGCTGAGCTCGATTAGTGGTGTAGCATTCGGCTTCAGCTCCTCGATCGGGAGTCTCATCGCTCAGTAGGCCTGGAGTGTGAGGACGTTAACAGCACTGCCATTGTCCACCAGAATTCTTTTGACATGAAAATTATTGATCCGAGCTCTTACAACGAGAGCGTCCTTATGAGAAAATATGACGTCACGTGCGTCTTCGCTGGAAATGGTAACTGAGGCAGGCTGCTCGGCCTAGTGGGAAAGGCAGACACCTTTTCCCTTTCTTTTTCTGGAGATATCCTCTCTGTAAGATGACCCTCTAGTGATCACATTTATTACCCCGGCATATGGCCTGCTCGGGTCGGCATTTCTCGGGTTCCTGCACTCATCATCGTCTGAGTCAGGATCGTCCCTGCGAGGCTTCGGCTGTCTACAGGGATCATCCCCTCTGGTCGGGCCTATAAACTTTTTGAGGGACCCGCGGTGTATTAGCCTTTCGATTTTTTTTTTCAGCGAGGTGCACTCGTCGGTCAAATGACCAACATCTTTGTGGAACTCGCAGTACTTGCTAGGGTCCCTCCTGGCCTTGCTCCTTTCGGAGAGATTCCTCGGCCAGTTGACTTGGCGATGCTTTTCTTTTATCCACATCAGTACTGTGGACGGAGTGGTATTGAGGGTGGTGAAGGTTCTTTCGGGCTGATCGTCTGAGCGCCTAGGTTGATCTCGCCCTGACTCCTTTCTGTTGACCGACCTTCTGGAGCCAGCACCTACTTCTGGGCTTCTTCCTGTCCGGTCAGAAGCGGAAGCTGTGCCGAACAAGCGACCGTCTGGGTGTTGTAGCCGAGCCATCACGTTGGTCCTTCTTCCCCTATTGGACCTGAGGCCATCATCTAATTGGATGTGCTGTCTAGCCCTCTCTATGAGTTCGGCAAAGCTGGTTGGGGGCTTTATTGTTAGAGATTCAAACAACGGTCGGTCAGTGATGCCCCCAGCTAAGGCATTAGTCGCCATTTCTACACTGACACTTCTCACCTCAGATATTATAGCCTGAAACCTATCGATGTAGTCTCGTAGACTTTCATCGGTTCTTTGGTAAAGGTTACACAGGTCGTTCACCTTCTTCGGCACGCGCGTTTGCACGATAAACCTCGTGGTGAACAACTCCTTTAATTATCTGAAGGAGGTGATCGATCCCTGGGGCAGCTTGTGGAACCAAGTCAAAGCGTCTCCTCCCAAGGTGGTGGGGAAAACCCTACAGGCTACCCTCTCGTCGTAGGTGTATACCTGTACCTTAGTTAGATATTCCACCAGATGGGTGATAGGATCAGTCTTACCAGTGTACCTGTCCATGACCACATCTTTCCACCTGAGAGGCAGCTTGCACTCAGTGATCTCTGTGCAAAACGGGGAGGCAGTGTTTCCACACGTATTTCCCTCGAAGCCACCTTTTTTGGAGGCGAGAAAGCCAAGTTGTTTGAACTTTTGCTTGAGCCACTAGTCTTCCTTGCTCAATGTTGTGGCAGTGGACTTGCCCTTTTGCTTTCTAGATTGGCTTCGACTTGGTGTGCACATGTAGGATAAATCATCCCCTATAGAGGGGGTGATCGATCTGCTGGCATAGGGTGAGTCCCTGCCTGCGGAGACCATTTGCTTTCCTTTAACGTACCTTCCCAGGATTCTAACTACGCCCCTTCTATTCTCTTGGGATCGAGGTTCGTTGATGGTGATTCCCCTATTTCTCCTTCTTCTAAAGTCTTCGTCCATGGGATAGTCCTCATGAATTCTTTCAGAAGTTTCTGGCATTTTGCCCTTCTTGAGCGTCTGGACAATGCTCTTAGTAAAATCGCTGAGGATGGTACGCATATCTCTAATGGTGATGGGGGTATCCTAAGGTTGCCTCAAAGTGGCATTATCGAAGGCGGGTAGGAGGTTGGTCCTTGCGGGGGACCTGATGGGCTCCCTTCGCGAGGTGCCTGACCTGGCACGAGTGTTGCCGTCGTGATCAATACCCATGGGGGTTGTGTTCTCCTTAGATCGTGAGTTTGCCATTTCTCTCAACGAAAGCACCAAATGATAAAACACAAATTGTTTTTATCAGGAGAGGAGGGATCGAGCCGATCGGATGAGAATAACCCTGCAAGAAAGAGTGCCCGGTCGGATCAGACGTAAGCACTCTGAAGCTTAAGTTAGTAGCTTAGAGAGAGAATATGCTTTTAGAGAGAGAATATTAGAGATTCAATACCTGGTGCCATCGTTGGCTGGGTTATTTATATGAGATGGTTGAGGGGCACTTGAGTACCTAGGGGTGGTTATTGGCCGTCAGAGTAGGTATTCGGCGATTTGACAAGGAGCAGGTGGAAAGCATGGGCGCTGCCTTGTGTCAGACGAATGATGGGACTGGCGGTCACATCATCCGATCGGGCGTGTGCGCTGCCTGGGAGCTCGTGCCTGCTACTCTTTGCTATTGGACCTTGAGCCTGGGCAGTTTATTGGGCCGACTGGATAGACTTTGGTGCAAATGATATTTGCTGAGTTATCAATAATCATCCCATAATTATCAATGCAAATTTATACTAGTCTTAATTTATTTTTATACCCTTTAATGATAAATGACTAGAGACAATATGAATAACATTGTTATTCATAAACATTACAATAATGTAACATGTCAATAATATTAATGTGAAGAAAACTATTATATATAAATGAAAATGTAATGATTACATCAAGATCCAAATGCTTGGTTTAGGGCATAACCACTAACAGTTGCTGGTGACCAAAAATGGAAGAATCATAAAAGAAAATATAACAAAAAAGACGATCAAACATTTAGAAGAATCAAAAGAATAAGATAGGGAGAAATAATCCAATGGCGTAAAGAAGAAGAAGAGTGAATCTTGATCCAATTGCGACTTTTAACAGTAATTGAAATACACACGCATCAGTCTTATTAATTAAGTACTGTGTGTTAACTCATATTAAAATATAAATATTTAATCAATAATTTTTTTTAGTACAAAAACCTAATATAGAAAGTTTTACAAGTTAGGGACTTGAGTGAGTTTTGCCCTCTACTAACCGAGCATGCTTTTTAACGACGATTGAAATACGCACATGTTATTCCCATTATTTACGAATTGTGTGTTACTCATATTAAAATACAGGGACTTAATATAGATTTTTTTTAAAAAAAATTATTTAGAATATTTTAAAATTTTAGGTAGCCTTAGAATGAAATTTGTCTAAATATTTTAAATAATGAGCATAACGGGTATGAGATTCTAAGCTTGGATATGCAAAACTTGCAGCTATTTCAATCCTTGATGTAAATATATGTATTCCAGGCAAGTAATTTCTTTACCAATAAATAAGCAATATATATATATATATATATATATATATTGACAGTTAAGCAAGCTAATATTTGATTAATCGTAAATTTAATTTTATATTTGATTTTGTCAAAATCTCCATTTGGATTGAGTCTTTTTTTTAGGATATGTGGTCGAAACAAATGAGAGTAATCATACGTTAGAAGTTCAAAATCAAACTATAATAGCAATGAGTAGCGTTACGAAACACATGCAATTTTGTTCTACTTTTGTGACAATAAGTTATCTCAAAACAATAAATTATGTCAAGCAAATTATTAAATAAAACCAAATAAAAGAGTAATTAAATTTAGACCAATTAATTGTTTTTGTAGCAATCTCATGGAATCTTGAACAATAATGATGTTTTGGACAAATTAAATGTTCCTTATTTATTGTTGCATCTTGAGAATTTTTCTTTGGATGATTAATTATATGACTTTTCTAATCATTAGAAATTGATTTGATAGGCAGCACTTGGTTTAAAATGCGAAAGGTATACTAATGACGTTTTTGTAATTAAACAATATGTCTCTAAAGAAAAGAAATAAACAAGGTATTTCTTGCCATACACATATATAAAACGGCCCATGTTTACAAGTTGAAAGAACTACTAATGCGTTAAGCCCTTTTTTTTAAAAAAAATAAAAATAAATGGAATGATACTAAAAATTGAAATATATATATATATATATATATATATATATATATATATATATATATATATATATATATATATAAAGCATATCATTTGGGGTTACATGATTCGATCCATTTATTCGAATCATGGATTGATCTTTACCCTGTCTTTAATTTTTCGAATCGGGTATATGCATTTTTTTTAATTAAATTTCTGTTCGAAATACTTTTTCAAACCGAATCGGATCCACATGTTTTGAGTGAAAGTTGAAAGGAATATGTATACCTAGAGGTGGACCTAAAATTTAGGAAAAATTTAATGTATTTTAATAAAAATAAAAATACAATAATCTCATTGTCAATTCTATACAAATTATTATTGTCAATATATGTAGCAAGTTAATATTTCAACCAAATATATTTGACATTTTTTAAACAAATAAAAATTAAGAGAAAAATCATAGTAATAGAAGTCAAAGAAATGATATGGGTGGTCTCTGCTTTTTCTTGGGCTATCAACACATATAAAAGCCGCCAGTTTCAGGTTCATAATTTCTCTTGCTTTGATTCAAATTTTTTTTTTTTGGTTGTTTGCATGCTGAAAGATAAATTAAAAGGCCCATTTTGAATTTTGTTTATGTTGTGGTAAAAAGAATGAAATAGGTTTGGACAAACATTTTCAAGTTCAAAGACAAATAAATTCTAATTAAGAACATATCAGAAACCAAAGGCCAAAGAAATTAACCAACAAAAATATAGTTTGATGCGGAATTTCCCAAAATACCCAATTGTTATATTTAAATTATATATAAAGAATGGTGTAATTATAGAAAGACTATTTTTTCACCTTTTGCATTTTCCGTTTAATATCTAATTATAAGGAAAAAATTAAAATTTTTTTTTGTGTGTTTATTTTACATTAACCAAATAAATAAAAATAAATAAAATTTACATTATCCTCATTTTTTTATTAAAGTAAATTTAATTTTTATCTTAATTTACTCAGGTTGGCAAAATTATATTTTTTAATAGTTTCTAATCCTATGACGAAGGGGGTGTAATAGTAATTCCATTCCATTCCAAACGTTAAGGGGTTGTGTTGTGAGCGGATCTGCTTTTGGATATACTGGAAAACACTTTTCCCGTACGCACCGAACCAACGATAAAATTTTTTATCAATACAGCAGTGGATTGGTGCATCCATCATTTCCACCCGTTCACTCCGGGTATATTGGCAGTATGATATTTGTCTTTCTTCTTTCTCCTAGTCTCCACGGCACGTTGCATTTGCAACCACACGTGGTTACTGTCTCAATCAAACGGCGTCGTTTATTTGAATCATTCTTGAATCGATTGATCTTAAGAACAACATTACCGATAAAAATAAAATGGCCATAAACATGTAGACAGGAAATACGAGAACCCATATTTCTCATTTATTTCATTTCAATATTTTATTTTACACCCATTCTCTCTCTCTCTCTCTCTATCTCTCTCTGTTTATCGCTTTGTCTTCAAGAGTACTTGAACAGCCATTCTAAGCCAAAGCACTTCAATTTTAGTTTCTATTTTTACATTATCTACCGCTGAATTCTTTTGTGTTCTTTTCTTAAATAATCTTTAGGGTGCCGTATACTCTTCATCCTTCGAATTCTATACTCTTTCTATTCTGTTTTTTTCTCTTTTTTTTACTAAATAAATTAGCTACCTTTGTTTGAAAAATGGCTTCTCTTAATCCAATCTCTCAATCCCAATTTTCATTTAACAAATCCCACCTCCAAGTTTCTCCATCTCCTTCTCTCTCCTCTAATCTTGAGTCTAGCTTTGTACCCAGAAGAGCTTCTGTTCGATTTCGAGTTCCTTCTTCTGTTAGAATTGCTAATATGCCTTTGAAAGCTGCTTCTGTGGTGTCTGCCACGACGGCCGAGAAGCCCAAAAAGCGATACCCAGGAGAGGCTAAGGGCTTTGTTGAGGAGATGAGGTTTGTGGCCATGAAATTGCATACCAGAGAGCAGGCAAAAGAAGGGGAGAAGGAGGTCAAAAACCCCGAGGAGAAAGCTGTTCCCAAATGGGAGCCTTCTATTGAAGGGTACTTGAGGTTTTTGGTTGATAGCAAGTTGGTTTATGATACCCTTGAAGCGATTGTTGAAGAGGCCGCTTTTCCTTTTTGTGAGTTTCCTTCTTCCACACAACTTGCTTTGTTTTTGCTTTGTTAGTGGTTTCTCTGATGAGTTGTTGGGCTTTTTTGTTGGTTAACTTGTATTGTTTGCATTTATATTTTGTTATGAAATTGCATTGGAAACTGTAATAGAATGAGAATTGCAAAAGAAAAATTTTAATAACACAAGAAATAAAGCAATCCAAAAATTATGGAATGTAGTAGGAAACTTGGCCCTTTATTGTCTATTTGTTAGATATCTCTTGGAGAGCAAACAAAGGTGCATTGTTTGTTGCTTTGCTACTCACCGAATTATGCTGTTAAGATTTGGCAAGACGTTAAGACTTTGTTTTCTTTGGCTAGGACAAAGACTAGCCCCGGTGGTTTGTCCCTCATTTAGTTCTAGTGAAGTTTAGAAAGGAAATTCAAGGAGCTGTGTGTTTTCTAGTTCAATGCGTATGATTATTCAAATGTTTGACATCTTTTGTATGTGTGCAATCTCCACATTTGCTGTATGTGTATCCACTTTCTCTCATGACCATTTTGTTCTTTTCGTATAGATGATGAGTTCAAAAATACTGGTTTGGAAAGGTCTGGAAAGCTGGCAAAGGATTTGGAGTGGTTCAAAGAACAAGGCTATGTTATTCCAGAGCCTTCTGAACCTGGTGTCACTTATGCTCAGGATTTGAAGGAATTGGCCGAGAAGGATCCTCAGGCATTTATTTGTCACTTCTACAATATATATTTTGCTCACACTGCTGGTGGTAGAATGATTGGGAGGAAGGTATGCATTTTTTAACTTAAACAACAGGTCCAAAATTCTTTTTGTAGCTCATGATGGTGGTGTGAGGCTTGGGTTGCAACTCAATACTTGCCCATTATATCTGGTTTTGTGATTTTGCAACATAGTAACACTATTGAATTATGAAGTATCTTTCTTTCTCCAAGAAAGCACTGGTGTAGCTATAGCAATGCACTCCTTCAGCTTTCTTACTTGTATAGTTATAAGCTCAAGTGAAATTCTCGCTAACAGGATTTAAGGTTTCTTATGAATAAGAAGGCATCATTGCTGTATGTTTTGCTGTATGGACACAATTCTATATTCTGCCTGATTGGATAATATCAATGATATCTTAGTTTGTGAGGGACATTAGTCGGCTTACCATTTTTTTGTTTAACTTAGGTGGCTGAAAAGATACTTAATGGCAAGGAGTTAGAATTCTATAAATGGGACGGCGACCTTTCCCAGCTGTTGCAGAATGTGAGGGACAAGTTGAATAAAGTTGCCGAGGTAATATTTGTGCTCCTCTTGGCAAAATTTCCTATTAGTTTGCTTCGAGGTTCATTCTTACTAGGATCCTGTGCAAGAAAGTGATATTGTTGATAGGATGCTTTTTGGATATGGATAATTTTTGTTGTTCAATTTACAGCCGGGTTGGCTAATACATGATATATTTGTTCATTGCTCAGAGCTGGACTAGAGAGGAGAAGAATCACTGTTTGGGAGAAACTGAAAAGTCATTCAAATATTCAGGGGATATCCTCCGTCTAATATTATCATGAGAAGGATAATTGCTTCATCTACTTGTTATTTGTGTAATGGTGCGCAAGCCAAGTATTCGTGTCTATAATGAAGGCATAACTTTCTTATAATGTTATTCATCCATAAAATGAAACTACCGTTCTTGTACATAAGATCTTCATTCAGACATAGATAAATTAGAAATATAATCTCTTGCGACTCTGTTCTGGAAACATAACGGATACGTTTACTTATAGAAAACAGTTTTCCGTTTTTTGTATTCTATTTTTTTAGAAAATTGGAGTATTTATTTTCTATAGAAAATTTAGAAAACGCGTTTATTTATCAAGAAATAAAAAATAAGAATATTTATTTTCTATATATATGTGTATGTATATATATATATATATATATATATATATATATATATATATATGCGTATCAATAAATGGAAAATTAGAGTAATTATTTTCTATATATATGTATATGTATGTACATAAATACACATAGATGCAAATACATATTAATAAATGGTAAATTAAAGTATTTATATTCTATATATACGTGTATGTATGTGTGTGTATATATATATATGCATAGCATGTACATGCATATATATATATGTATATGTATATGTATGTATGTATGTGTATATATATATATATATGCATATGCATGTGCATGCATATATATATATGCGCCTGTGTGTGTATCTATATGCATACACACACATACATACATACATATGTACACACACACACATATATGTATATGTATGTATAAGTATGTGTATGTGCATGTATATGTATATACATACATATGTGTATATGTGTGTTTGTGTATGTCTACGTGTGTGTGTATATATATATATATATATATATATAAAAGTACATACATACATATATGTATATATATATATATATGTATATACATATCTATATAAGTACATATATACATATATGTATTTGTATGTATGTATGTATGTACATACATACATACATACATGTCTATGCATACATATAAATACACAGATATATGTATGCACATACATGTATATGTATGTATATGTATGTGTGTGTGAATATACACACACATGTATATATGTATTAAAATGATTTAGAAAATTTAGAAAATATCTTTTATTAGTTTTCCAATCTTTTTTTTTTATTTTAGAAAACTAGAAAATCTATTTTCTATTTTCTATTTTAGAAAATTGACTAAAATAAACATGATCTCTATTTTCTGTTTTCTATGAAAAATTTTTCTAGAAAACTGTACCAGTTTTCTGTAAGTGAATAGGTCCAACGTGTCTGAAGAAATTGTTGTATTTTTTATCAGCCTTTGATAGGGGAAAGAGGGCAATCATGGCAGAAAATTTATTTGGTCTCAAGCCCTTGAGAATTGAAGCCGGCTGGTAAACAATCAAGGTAAACGATAAAAGCTTGTGCTAAATTCTACTGGATTAGATGCAGGGGATAATTATGTGCTGATAGGAATGTAAGTTCACCACTATCAGAAATCTTTAATCTTTACATGTTGGACTCGGGAACGATTCCAGAATACTGGATCATGCACAAAGACCTCTTTGGCATTTAGCATATGTTACTAGAGCAGATCGTGCTGGGGAAAACTGTATATGGAAATGCAGGTTTCCAAGATGAGAAGCTTCAGTAAATGCTTATAGTGTGTGATAAGCATGTAGTATAAAATTTGCATGCTACAAATTCTACATTTCCATTGAGTCATGAAATGTGAGACATGAGTTGCTAGACAATGCACTTTCTGGTGTTTTCATGGTTGATATACGTCAGCATCTTGTGCTACTTGCCCTTTGGTCCATGCTTGGATTGCAAATAGACAGACATGGTGTTCTTGGACTGCATGGATAGTTACTTCACTTCTTGCTCTTAACTTGCATATATACTGTTGATAGGGACATAGTGTTGACATTTGTGGCTCACTATCCACCATTGTTGACAAATAAAGATTTGTTAACAAATTTTAGGAATATCACATCGGGAATTCAAGGAAAATAGGAATTTTGATCACCTATATAAACAAGTTTTATTTGATTAGTTTAATCATTCCAAAAAATTGTCATTTTTTGCTAAAGTAAAATTTTTTCTCTCTTATAAATATTTCACTTATATTATTTATTTGAAATAGTGAAATATAATTTGATAGTGTCTGAAAACGTAGACATAATTAATCGAACCTCGTTAAATTTTGGTATTTTTTATTTGTCTATTTAATACCTATTGTTGGATATATTGTTAGTAAATTATTGTGCTGTTAAATTACTTAGGAAAATTCTGTCTAAGGATATTGAATTTTAAGTGGGACCATTTATGATCCTTCCAGTCTTGCCTGAGAATTTTACTGTGTGGTTTTTCAGTACAATAGTTTACATTTTATTCACCTACGCAATAATATTCGAGATGAATTTGGTAAAAATTAACCCGAGTATTTATAACAATTGGTATCAGAGTCTAGATTTTTTCTTAGTATGCTCTATGATTGTAGCGTAGTCTGATCTTTCACATCATAAAAGATTTTTTCTTGAGCTATTGGCATTTTGCATCGACAGCTATTGAATAATAATTGTGGCAGAAATGATAAATTCATCCGCTGCTTTTTCCTCGTCTATTTTGGCAAGAAATGCGATGGCAAATGCAAGAGTTGCGGTGAAAATTTTTGATGACACGGTGAAAATTTTTGATGACACGGTGAAAATTTTTGCGGTGAAAATTTTTGACATGTGGTAAAATGAGGTTTTAGACGCTCTCTTTTAGCAAAGTCTAAACATTGCCCTTAAAGAAAAGAAAGTAGATGATGATGAAAAAGAATGGAAGACTCTTAATCGTTTAGCATGTGGCACAATTCGATCATACTTTTGTAGAGAGCAAAAGTATACTTTATCGAAAGAAACTTCTGCAAGTAAATTGATGAAGGCACTGGAGGAAAAATTCTTGAAAAAAAACAGTCAGAACAATTTTCACATGAAGAAAAAAATATTTCGTTTCAATTATGTTTCAGGTACCACAATAAATGGTCACATCACCAGTTTTAATCAGTTAGTTGTTGACTTATTGAATATGTATGTGACATTTGAAAATGAAGATCTGGTTTTGATGTTGTTGGGATCCTTTCCTGAGTAGTTTTGAGTTTCTTGAAAAGACTCTATTTCATGGGAAGGATGTTGTGTCTCTCAGTGAAGTTTGTGCTGTCTTATATAATTATGAACTGAGAAAGAAGGACAAGAAAGAAAGCACAAGTGGAGCTACAGAAGCTCTAGTAGTGAGAGGTCAATATTAGAGCCGGACTAAAAGAAAGAAAGGGAGGTCGAACTTGAGACCCAAATGGGCAAAGACGAATATGTTTTTTGTCGAAAAAAAGGGCACTAAAAAAAAATTGTCCTAAGCTGAAAAATAAATGCAAACCTGATAAGGGAAAGGCTATTGCAGATTTAAATGTAGTTGAGTGTAATGATGAAAACTCATATTTTTCACTTGCTATTACATCGTCAACTAGCTCTTCTAGTGTATGGCTGCTTGATTGAGGCCGCAGTCATCATATGTGTTCCAATCGGGATTGGTTCTATGAATTTAGAGAATTAGAAGATGGAGTTGTTTATACAGCAAATGATGTCCCTCTCACCACACATATAATTGGTTCCATTCGTTTGAAAAATCATGATAGATCAATCAGAATCCTGAAGGATGTTCGTATGTGCCCAGTTTGTCAAAGAATTTCATTTCCGTGGGGGCTCTAGAAGAAAAGAATTTCGAGGTGTGAGCAAAATATGGAGTAATGGAAATAATTTCTAGTGCACTTATGGTATTAAAGGGAATTCGAAAGAATAACAGATTGTATTGCTAACAAAGTACTACTGTTATTGATACAACAGCAATGGCTTCTACTGATAAAAATGAGTTAGAAGCAACCAGGTTATGGCATATGCGCTTGGGACATACAGGTGAAAAATCCTTGAATCTGCTGGTGAAACAAGGATTGTTGAAAAGAGTTTAGACTTGCAAATTGGATTTTTGCGAGTATTGTGTCAAAGGAAAAAAGACAAGGGTGAAATTTAGAACAACAATCCATAATACTAAGGGTATTTTGGACTATATTTATTTTGATGTGTGGGGACCTTCCAAGACGGTTTTTTTGGGAGGAAAACACTGCTATATTACATTTGTTGATAATTTTTTCTGGAGAGTTTGGGTGTATACTATGAAGACTAAGGATGAAGAGCTGGGAGTTTTCCTCATATGGAAAAGATGGCGGAAACTCAAACAGGTCGAAGGATCAAGCATTTTCGTACAGATAATGGCGAAAAATACAGGAGTGATCCATTTATGAAGATGTGTGAAGATGAAGGCATTGTCAGACACTTCACAGTCAAAAATACACCATAACAGAATGGGGTGGCAGAATGCATGAACCGGATATTACTGGAGAAAGTTCGGTGTATGTTGTCCAATGTTGGGCTGGGCAAAGAATTTTGGGCTGAAACTGTTACATATGATTGTCATCTCATTAATCGTCTACCATCTAGTGCTATTGGTAGTAAAACGCCATTAGAGAAATGGTTTAGAAAACCTGCTACAGATTATAATTTCTTATATGTGTTTGGTTCCACTGCAATATTAAGGAATCAAAGTTGGATCCACGTGCAAAGATAGCAATTTTCATGCGATCACCTCTGGTGTGAAATGATATCAAATTTGGTGCTTAGAGTCAAAGTAAATAATTTTCAGCAGAGATGTTACCTTTGATGAATCTATTATGTTGAGAAAGGTGACAAATAAAAGTATTGAGCAAACAGATGATACTCCAAAACAGGTGGAGTTTGAAAGGAAAATTGTTAGCCCAGCAAATGATGCAGCAGATGCAGAAACTCCTATGGTAGATGAGGAGTCAGATGAAGAAAAAGTTTTAATCCAAGAACCTCCACAACAACCTAAATCAATTGCATTAAGTAAGCCAAAGAGGACAATCAAAAAGCCTACTCGCTATTGGCTTACATATTTCAAATTGCAACTGATGACATTTGTACCACTTATAATGAAGCAGTTAAAAGTTCAGAAGTAGAGAAGTGGAGGAAAGCCATAAATGATGAAATGCAGTCCTTTCATAAGAATCATACGTGGAAGCTAGCTAATCTCTCGAAGGGAAAGAAGGCAATTTGATGCAAATGGGTATATGCAAAGAAAGAGTAATTTTCTAATAAGGATAATGTTCGCAACAAAGTAAGGCTGGTGGCTAAAAGCTACGCTCAGACGGAGGGAATTGACTATAATGTAGTTTTTTCTCCAGTTATAAAACATTATTCCATTCGAATTTTGTTGTCTTTGGTAGCACAATTAGATATGAAACTAGTTCAGTTGGATGTAAAAACTGCATTTTTACATGAAGACTTGGAGGAAGAAATCTATATGGTTCAGCCCGAAAGATTTAAAGTTGCTGAAAAAGAAAATATGGTGTGCAAGCTTGAAAAATCATTGTACAGATTGAAGCAATATCCGAAGCAATGGTATAAACGATTTGACAAGTTTATGATGAGGCAAAAGTACACAAGAAGCAAATATGATTATTGTGTGTATTTGAGCAAGCTACAAGACAGATCCTACATATATTTTCTTCTTTATGTTGATGATATGTTGATAGCTTCCAAGAGTCTGATGGAGATTGAGAAGTTAAAGACTCTGTTGAACAGGGAGTTTGAAATGAAGAATTTAAGTGAAGCCAAGAAGATTTTTGGTATAGAGATAAGCAGAGATAGTGATTTGGAGAGACTTTGTTTGACTTAGAAACAATATCTGAGAAAGGTGTTAAAACATTTTGGCATGAACGAAAAGTCAAAACCTGTTAGTACTCTTCTTGCTCCTCATTTCAAGCTTAGTGCATCTTTATTTCCAAAAAATGAAGCAGAACGAGAATACATGGCAAAAATACCTTATGCAAATACTGTTGGTAGCTTAATATATGCTATGGTGTGTACAAGACCCGATATTTCACAGGCAGTTGGGGTTGTGAGCAGGTATATGCATGATCCTGGAAAGGAGCACTGGCAAGCTGTGAAATGGATTCTGTGGTACATTCTGAACACCGTACATGTTGGTTTGGTATTTCAACAAGATGATCAAGATGGTCAATGTGTAGTTGGATATTGTGATTCCGACTATTCTAGTGATTTGGACAAATGGCGATCAACTACTGGTTATGTGTTTACTCTTGCGAAATCAACAGTTAGTTGGAAATCTACTTTACAGTCAATAGTTGATTTGTCTACTACGGAAGCAGAATATATGGCAGTTACAGAGGCTTTGAAGGAGGCAATTTGGCTTCAAGAGTTGCTTGGTGAATTAGGGGTTCAACAGGAGCACATCAAAGTGCATTGTGATAGTCGGAGTGCTATTTTTTAGGCAAAAAACCAAGTTTACCATGTAAGGACGAAGCATATCGATATTCGCTATCACTTTGTACGAGAGGTTCTGAAAAAAGGTGGAGTAATAATCCAGAAAATTAGAACTAATGAGAATCATGCTGATATGTTGACAAAAGTGGTAACTGCGGCCAAATTGCAATATTGTTTGGATTTGATCAATATTGTTAAAAGTTGAAGTTGGACGCTTTGAAGCGCATTTGGTGACACTACTAAAATTGAGTTTTGTGAGAAATTTGAAGATGTAGAGTTCGCCAAGGTAGAGATTTGTTGACATTTGTGGCTCACTACCCACTATTGTTGACAAATGAAGATTTGTTAACAAATTTTAGGAATTCCACATTGAAAATTTAAGGAAAATAAGAATTTTGATCATCTATATAAATAAGTTTCATTTTATTAGTTTAATCATCTAAAAAAATTGTCATTTTTTTCTAAGGCAAAATGTTTTTTTGTTTTTTATAAATATTTCACTTATATTATTTATTTGAAATAGTGAAATATAATTTGGTAGTATCCGAAAATATAGGCATAATTGACCGAATCTCGTTAAATTCTCCTATTTTTTATTTGTCTATTTAATAGCTATCGTCGAGTATATTGTTAATAAATTATTGTACTGTTAAATTATTTAGAAAAATTTTGTCTAAAAAAATTGAATTTTAAGTGGACCATTTGTAATTCTTCAAATTTTGCTTGAAAATTTTACGTTATGTTGTTTTTCAGTACAATCGTTTATACTTTATTTATCTGCACAATAGTGTTCGAGATACATTTGATAAAAATTAATCCGAGTTTTCATAACACATGGGGCATGGCTTACTGGCTGCCATATTGTTGCCCATACTGATAAATTAGGCAAAGCAAACATGTCTCCGCACTTTTATGCTTTTTTGCGATCTTCGTACTAAAACAAAATGCATATTGAGTTGTTTGGAAACCCTGTCTTTACATGCATATTGATATGATTTTTTGTTTAAGCTTTCTAAATTTAAGGGTTTAAGGTAATTGTTTTGAAAAGGGTTTTAGGATTCAAGGATTTTTTCTATTTTTTGGATTTCATTTTTGTAGTTTTTACGTTGCATTTATACAATACAAATGTTGACTATACGGTGTGAAGGACACTCGTCAAATAAAGATTTAATCTGATAAAAAAAAAATTGAAAATAAAAGTTTTTGGAGCAGAGATCCATGTGCATGTGTAAGTTGATGACATAAGGATATGTTTTGCTGATAAATTATTAAAAAATTATGTAAGTTGAGACATGGTATTTATTTTTCAGAACTAGAAATATTACTTTCAATTATATTTAATTTGTTTTTTCAAAAGGGCCAAAATCATTTTGAAAATCAATGACATATAGTAAACGATTCAACATTTGATCTCAAGTCACTTTTAATTTTACATTGAGACGTGTAATGTCCAACACTACTACATTTCCTTGGTAAGCTTTTTGGAATAAAAAGGATTACAAGGTTTTGAAAAATTCATTTTAGATCTGACTGATAAAATAGATTATCAAAGTATTGAAGAAAAATATTTATTAAAACTAAAAGATTTAGTTTTACAAGAAATGAATAGTGAATTGACACAAAATTAGTGACCACTAATTAGTTTATCCTACATGTCGGTCAATCTTTTATTGGTTTGATCTATGAATTTATTCATAAAAAGTGTTAACAGTCAGGTCCATGCACTTATTTTATATTCGCTATAGATCTGTACATGCTGGAGACCTGAGATTGTGAAGATCCACGGTCTATATACTAAGACTATTACATTTCTTCCAACTGAAGTGTAGTGTGGTATGGATTTAACCATTACAGCGTTGTAATATGGAAATAATCAAATTCATGAACGTTATTCAATTACAAAGTTTAGACCATTTCTGAAAAGCAAGATCAAATTTTTAAGAGGAAGAAAACAAATGCAGTACTTACAACTTCATGTAACATATGAAACTTGTCTATAGAAAACAAAATTTTAAAGCTTCAAAGCATTTCTATGGTGCCTAGCGCAAAACCATACGGATAGGAAAATAAGCGAATACTTAATTCCCAAGACTGGCAGCTTCTCTCAAAATTACTCCCCATCAGATTTTTACTCATCAAAAGTGCTCATAAAACCACCGATAAACCCAGCTCCATTGCAACTTCCACACAGAATGTCCCTCTTACCTCTGCAAGCAACGCATGTTTAAGAATAGTAAATGCTAATATGGAAATAATCAGAGTACACCACTACTAGAAATGACTAATAATTTAGAGTCATGCCAATTCTCTCTCACTCTCTCCAGAGGGAGAAATACAGCAGAAGCCAGATCATATTTCCAGTACTTTTTAAAAAAAAGTATGGAGTTTCTGAACCTTGAATAGGAATCTCAGCCTCATTTCTCAATGAAGGCTAGAATTTTAAAAAAGGGTTCAATTAGGCACATAAAGCTCAACAAGCACATAAAAATTTTGGAAAGCAGGGTATCAAAGAAGATGACTATGGCATTAAGATGATAATCTGTTCCTTTTGCCTGTATGTTAATCAATCATGTGCATGCAAGGGCAGGTCAACAAAGATTGTCATTTAAGCTTATGACATCCCTAAAATTACGTACTTTTGGGCACTTGTATGAATTTTATATCATATAAAAAGTAAAAGTACCAAAACTAAGGATATGTCTTCGGGTTTGCGATGTAAAATGAAAATTCTGAGAGTGACAATAGAAAGCAGGGTCCATAAAACTTGAATGATCATCAATCTGAATACCAAGTTTTATTGGTGATGCTATGAATTGCAACATATGACTTCAAGTTTCCCACTAAATTGTATCTTCAGGAGTGATGGAAATGATGCTAATACTAGTACTTAATGCACTGATCCAACACTATATAGCTAACATTGAAAGACAAAAGAAAAAGTTGCTGGTACCTGCACAGCCAGCATAATCCACCCGCTTTAAACTGTCCATTGAAGTGGTCCACAGAATTGACTCCTGTTCCTTTGCATTGGGAACATTGTATAGCACCTGGTGTTTTACAGGAGAGTACAAATTTCTGTGAGCTAAATGGTTTCACAAATAAAGGAAAAGTTTTTGAATCAAGTAGTTGAACAGGTTGCAGGAAGCTCAATTTGGATTTTGGAAACAAGTGACAGGATCCTTATGCATGAATCAATTAAATATTGAATAATGGAGGATGCCTACTATTATGACTTATGACCAGAACTTCTTCAAGAAAATTCATGATGAAACTCAGCAAATCTGCCGTATTAAGACAGATGCATTGTGTGAAATAATAAGAGATCTCGTCAGACACATTAGCAATGATATTGTTGGTTGACACGTCTAAGTAAACTCAATAACAAACCAATTCAGACATCAAATGTAACCGGTAGCCTGATAATGAGAGTTCAAAGTTCCCTTCACAAGAATGTGCAGATGGAAGTTCTAAATGGTCACATGCAGCCATGAATAAAGATTCCAAAGGAAGGGGAGCAATTGCAGGGAGTTGGTAAAAGTAGATAATCCAGTGGCTTTGAGCTTACCATTCCCATCACAATCAGCACAGACGATGCTATTTGGTTTTGTATTTTTGTTCCTATCTATAGCCTGTCAAACCAAGAGAGATGTGAATTTTCAGGGAAGAATATATCAGAACAAAGAGAGACAAATTAAGCTTTCATGAATCAAAAATTCAAGTGAACCATACTGCATAATATTTTGAAATTGGTTACACAAATCTTTTAGCCATTTTCTTTAATCTAAATTCATTAAGTGCAACTTTAGAAAAAGAAAAGGATTTACTCAATGCAACTTCAACATTTCTGAAGCCCCATTTCGCATTAATTTTCCCACTTGGATCCCAGCACTCCTAATTAGCAGAAAAACCATGCTTCCAGAATAAACTATTAAAGTAGTCTACCAATGCTAAATTCATCTCATAGACATACCACCAAAATCAATCTTGTCTAAGATCTACATTTGAACGTTCTCTTGAAGTATCACTACCACTAAAATCCAAGATTATCATAATGATCATTTACAGTTATATTCCTAGAAATACATCTCAATTTATTTCCTTAGTTTCCATCCTCAAATTTTCTAACTCGCAACACAGTTCATGCCAATTGATAAAGAACAATTTACCATAGTTTTGGTAATGTAATTTATTAGAAGTTAAGAAATAGAATTAAAGCAATAGTTTACCATAGTTTTGATAATGTAATGTATTAGAAGTAAATAGCATTAGAGCTCCAATCGTTGGAGTCACATCGAGGAACTCACTGACACACACACCAATTATTCATGGAAACTGAATCCTACTCCAACAAGCACTCACCTTAACTTCCAAAGATTGAAACTTATTGTCGCAGCTTTGGAAAACTTTGTTCACTCGAAGAACCTTCCCAGCAACAGAATCCCCAAAAACAATTGCTAACAGTATCACAAAAAAGAAACCACAATTAAAAACCAATACAGAAGAGAGAGAACGTACCGAGATAAGAAAAATCATGACTCATAATGAGAAAATGGACGGGAAGAAGAAGGCAGAGGGCAAACCTGGTCTGTTGGAAGGTACCAAGGAGCAAACAGGAGTAAAACAAATAGTGTTCACCATTTTAGATTGAAATGCCAACCTGGGTTTTTCCGGAAATTGATCTTTGAGCGGAAAGATAAAAGCTTTACTCGATACAGAGTCAAAAAAGAGCGAAGCTTTGTTTTCTGTGTGCGTTCCAATTGTGGGTGTAAACGAACGCATATATCGTAGGCGGATAAGGCTTCTTTGTTTTGTAAGAACGAAGACAATCGTTTCGTCAAGTCTTACTTAAATACCCTTTCGTTCCGTTTAGTTTTATCTAAATACCCTTTTCTGTTTATCAGTTTTGTCCACCCAAAGCAAGGGTATAAAGGTCAACAAATCATTTCTCACCACAACTCTTCCAGAAAGTGCTACTCCAAACTGAGAAATTGTTTCTGAAAAGCAGAAAGAAAAAAAGATGGCTACGGCTTTGTTATCCAGTGCTTGCTTTCTCCCTTCAAAAAGTAAGCATCTTTATAGGTCGGTAACAAAAAGTTTTGAGTTTGGTATTCAATGTTAAGCTGTTAGTGATTTATTATATGCAGATAGGGAAGTGACTGAACTTGTTGTGAACTTGAAGAGTTCGTTTTATGGCAAAGTGCTTCACAACCAAAGCTTCTTGGGGAGAGAAATTAACAGAATCCGCGGAGGCCGTTTTGTGATTTCCTCAGTGGTTTATAATTCTTTACCTTTCTGCATTTAAATCATTTCGTTTTGTTGCTTGGTTGCAGTGCTTACACCCACTTTACATGTACTTATGCAATTTTTAAGAAGTTAAATCATTGGTGTGGAATAGATTATATAAATTTGTTGTGTCAGCATTGCTCAGGCAATTTGGATTTTGTTTATATTGATCAATTTGTATTTTCCTAGTTGCTTAGGAAGAACTAGATTAATGGGTTCTGGAAATGGATTTATATCCATTTTGGGGTAGTTCCTTCAGATGCTCTTATTTTTTTCACAGCTTGGAAGGAAGGTACAAAAGAGAGAGACAGTCATTCCTGAACCAGACTATCGGATTCCGCTTGTCCTGCTTGGTCAGTATATAAAAACTCAATTTTGTGGTTTTTCCATGTTCATTGAGTTTTATGTTGTCAAGCTTACGTTGTTCATTTGTGGAAAGCCATGATATGAAATTGATCTGAAATTCTGAATAGGAACTGTTTCAGCACAGCATTGTAATCCCAATTTCATAGCGAACTGGCATGATGTATTAAATCAAAGCACTATAGCATTTCATATATTATCTGCAATAATGCAGAATTGGACAGAGTTCTTAGATTAACATTATGCACAGGCAAGCATGAAATTGTGCATATTCAAACTTATATCTTTTTTCCTATTAGCAAATGCAGACATTTTGTAAAAAGTGAGTTTCATTAATCAATGTAAAGTTCTATGTTATAGTGAAAAGGTGCACAGATTCAAATCCTACGCTTCCTGACACAGGAATTATCAAATACCTATGGTTCTTGATTGGGTCCAATTGATGATAGAGTTTATTTGGCAGATGATCCAAATCCATGAAAAATTATCTTGCTGAGTTTTTGCAATGTATAAACTATATAGATGAAAAATATCAATGACCATTTTGGCGTTTTGATTATTTAGATGTTTTGGGGATATTAGCTTTGTTGTTTGGTAATTGTATGCTCTTCCTTCTTTATGCAAAATTTTGGTTGACGTAGGTTTAGCCGGTGGATTAGCTTATACGAATAATCTGTTACCAGCTGCACCTGCTGGTCTCCTTGGATTGCTCCTATTGTTCCAGGTAAGTCGTTATCTTAAGAAATCAAGGCCCCAAATCACTTTTACAGGGTCTAATATATCAACCTGTCAGTTTTAGTTCTGCTTACCATTTTGATTAGATCTTGCCATCAATGATGAGTTAATAATTAATACATTCTGATTAGATCCTCCCCCACCTTTAAGAATTAACAAATAGTTTTCATAAAAGTCTAGCTTTCTAATAAATAATTTTCCTTGTGGTTTGTTGAAAGGGTTGTTTCATGATACTTGATGCTTTGCTTCTTTTTCTGAAACCCACTAATAATTTGTTTCTTTCTTCCAGACAACAAGAGTGAGATTTGTTTTTGACGATGAGGCTCTGGTTAGCACATTCAGTTTTCCTATCAATTAAGTTCATTGTCTAAGAAATATGAAAAATCAATACAAATCCTTCATTGATTATCATTTATATAGTAAATTACCAGCATCTTTGACATCAAGTTTGTGCATATATTTGGATGTCTATGTTATCTTCATTCATTCCCCCGCCGGCCCACCCCCCCTCCCCCCTCACCAAAAAAAAAAAAAAAAAACTTCGATATAGCCTATCAGCTTGTTATCTTTACTTGGAATGCCATCAAGTCTAAGCAGAAATTCTGGATCACATTTTTGTTTCTAAATTAATTATTCTGTTCGCACTGCAGTTTTATGTCACCTAGCAGTCGAGTCCTTGATCCTTGAGGAATTTCGAGTTTAAATTTCATTAAGAACATCTGTTTTAAGTACTTCTTCTCATAAGCATATTATATATGTATTAACAGGAAGTCAAAGTAGGAGAGCAACTTGAGGATTCAGGTGAAAATGTATTTGTGGGTGGAAAGAACCGTTGGAAGTAAGTATATCCTGAGCTTCACAAATTTATAAATATTACTTGGCTGCAGATAAATAGCTACTGACAATATTACTTGGCTGCAGGTATTCAACATTTGTAAATTGGGAACTATGGTGGCCAAATTTCCCCGTTCTTGTATATTTTAAAGAAACACAAACAAAACCTGAAGGACAAGTGCACTTCTTTCCAGTAATTTTTGTAAGTATATCCTCAAAACACAAACTTGATTAATAGCCAGTAGTATCTAGCTGCTGCTTCTTAAGAGAAAGTATAAAGGGTTAAGGTCTAGAATGCTGCTGGCTGCATCTAGCAGGTAGTTAGGACCTAAGGGGTTAATCTATTAAATGTTTTTGGGTAATCAAAGAGAGAGTTCTATTTTTGGAATGCATATCTGTAATTTGGGTTGTTAATGACTGTTTCTTTTGTTATACATAGAATGGTAAGCAACTTTACAATGTCATGTTGGAGAGAGCGGGCCCTTCAAAAACTAGTGGACCAAAACAATCCTAAAAGCTTGAAGCATTACGAGGTTTTTGGGAACAATCTTCTTGAATTTCAGTTCTTTAACAGGTATTGAAGAAAAGCATAATTAATTTTTCAGGGAATTTTGTTAGAAGTATATATATATATATATATATATATATATATATATATATATATATATATGATGCTGATGTGTGTGGCTTCTAATGGTTAAAGCTTGATTCTGCATATATTTTTGGCTGTAAATATCATGCTGTTTGATCATTCACATCTTTTGTATCTATACGATTTCAGGATTCAGGAACAGTTTCAGTTAGACTTCAAGACCATGTACAGTAAGGGCATTTTCATTTAGAAAATCTCATGATTTGCCAATGTATCTTTTGAAGTTGGTAGATTTCACAATGACCATCTTTAAACTTGAGTGGGATAATAGAGTAATACATAATTTGCAGCCAAACTATCACCTTTTAACATATTATTATCTGCTTATGCTAATCAAATGTCATATTAATTTCTGAACTTGTTTAAAATGTAAGTAATACTCCTATATTATTAAAAAGGGAAAAGGTATTATTTTGTCCCTATACTTGTTCGAAAGGAGCTAATATGTCCCTATTATTTTTTTTAGAGCAAAAATGCCCTTAAGCTTACAAAATCCGGTCAAATATAATCTTTCGTTTAGCTGCTGTTAAGGGAAGATGTAACGGCGCTGACGTGGCGTACCCATTGGATGGATTAATGTGGCGTGGCGTGTGGTGATTGACACGTGGCCGACACGTCAGCGCCACTTAAGCCATTAACTCTCAGTAAGCATTTCAGACATTTCTCTCTCTTTACTTTCCCTTTTTTTTCTCTTCTTTGTGTTCCTCTCTTCTTCTCTAATTTTCACGATTTTTTTTCTCTGTTCAAAATCTAAAAAAAAAACCCTAAATTCAGGAATACAATCTCCCTTCGATATGTGCGTTTCCCCTATTCTCTCTCTTCTCTTTCTTCCTCTTTCATTTTCACAATCTGTACATTTCCATCTCTTCGAATCCATAAATTTATTTTGTAAAAGAAATTTTCTATCTCTTGTACGTTTTATGTGAGAGTTTTGCAAAGAAAATCATGCATTGCTAATTTATCAGTGCAATTTCATGTTGTATAACTTTCAAAATGAAATTGACAACATGAATTTGAACACTGTGTGTAAAAGTGATAAAATATTAACATTAACCCGCTAGCGGGTTAATGTAATATTATTTGTCAATAAAAAATAATGCATTGCTAATTCATCAGTGCAATTTCATGCTGTATAACTTTCAAAATGAAATTGACAAAATGGATTTGAATACTGTGTGTAAAAGTAATCAAATATTAACATTAGCCTGCTAACGGGTTAATAAAATATCATTTGTCAATAGAAAATCATGCATTGCTAATTTATCAGTGCAATTTCATGCTTTACAACTTTCAAAATGGAATTGACAAAATGGATTTGAACACTGTGTGTAAAAGTAATCAAATATTAACATTAACCCGCTAGCAGGTTAATGTAATATTATTTGTCAATAAAAAATCATGTATTGCTAATTCATCATTGTAATGACATGCTGTACAACTTTCAAAATGGAATTGACAAAATGGATTGAACACTGTATGCAAAAGTAATCAAATATTAACATTAATCCGCTAGCGGGTTAATATAATATTATTTGTTAATAAAAAATCATGCATCGCTAATTAATCAGTGCACTTTTATGCTGTACAACTTTCAAAATAGAATTGACAAAATGGATTTGAACAATGTGTGTAAAAATAATCAATTATTAACATTAACTCGTTAGCGGGTTAATGTAATATTATTTGTCAATAGAAAATCATGCATTGTTAATTTATCAGTGCAATTTCATGCTGTACAACTCTCACATAAAACGTATAAGAGATAGAAGATTTCTTCTACAAAGTAGATTTATGGATTCAAAAAGATAAAAATGCACAGATCGTGAAAATGAAAGAGGAAGAGAGACAATAGGGGAAATGCACAGATCGAATGGAGATTGTATGCCTGAATTTAGGGTTTCCTTTTTAGATTTTGAACAGAGAAAACAATCGTGAAAATTAGAGAAGAAGAGAGGAACACAAAGAAGAGGGAAAAAAAGGGAAAGTAAAGAGAGAGAAATGCCTGAAATGCTTACTGAGGGTCAATGGCTTACGTGGCGCTGACGTGTCGGCCACGTGTCAATTACCACACGGCACGTCACATGGCTACGCCACGTCAGCGCCGTTACTCCTCCCCTAAACGGAGGGTTATATTTGTCCGGATTTTGTAAATTTAAAGGCGGCATTTTTGCTCTAAAAAAAACGATAGGGGCATATCAGCTCCTTTCGAACAAATATAGGAGCAAAATAATACATTTTCCCTATTAAAAATGTCATATTACTTTTCTAAAACGTCTTTCTTAAAGTGTTATGTGTCCCTCTAAGGTAATATAACACTCAGATTAATTGAAGAGATAATCTATTTAATGATTAGTTTAGGAGAAAATACAATTTGATCATTGGAGCAGAATAAGCTACTAGTCTGTTTTATATCCTCAATTCAATCTGATGAGAGCTCATCTATTTAGGCAAGCTTCAGAGATTGTTCCATCAAAATAGTACATGTTGTTGGTCTCCCAATACAATAGAGGTCAAAGAACAATTTAGCCTTGGAAGAAATTCTTTTGCAGATAAATAGCTCCCCGCAAAGTAGCTTATATCCATCTATATGCATGCATGTCCATCTGTAATAAGATGCGCACACCTACCAGCATTCGAGTGTGGATACATGCCTCCACTCAAATTTTTTAATTTATATGAAATGTAGTGATAGTTTATTGTAAATTGTTTCCACACTTTTAACAACTTTGTATCCACTAATCCATTGAACCATTAATATTATTTATTTGTGATGATGGCCAATTAAATAAAGCTCATTATTAAATATACCCATTAAAAAAATTGACATATCATGCTTTCATTTATCTATTTATAATGATTATAATAATTCTTACCGTGTAACCAATTTTTTAGAGCATAATAATGATTATAATAATGATTATAAGGATCCCATAATTTGCATTTTGAGCTACCTCACCGGTAGTAATTCAATTTGTACGTATTCGAACCATTAGATTTTTTTTGAATGTGTGCAATTTGACGGTACAGATGGGTACACACATTATGTCACATCTCCGCTACACTGCATTGGAGTTTGTAATAATTTGTTAATAAAAAAGTGCCGCAATATTTAATTATAAATATTATAAAAAAAATTAAATTCAAGACATCTCATACTTTGAATAGAGTGTTTGCCCCCCAAATTAATTTCTTGTAGTTGGAGTTTATAATACTTTAATAATAGTACAATTTGTTTAAACTATATATTTATTTAATGACTCAATTAATATAAATTCTATTGTATACGTCCATAAATGAGGTAAAATATTACCTTTAAATACCTTTAAAATATTTGAAGGTACTCGTTAAAAGGGTTTGAACATAAAACTTCAAATTAAGAAAAAAAAAAAAGGACTTTAGAACAAAGTATATGTTTGATTTAACAGGTAGAAGAAGCTAAGAGCCTTTACTTTTATTTGTTAATGTGCTATAAAAAAAAATATTATTACTTTAAAAATTGATACTCATATTGGTGATTATACAATGTACCACCAAAAGTTGTATATGACTCCAAGATGAAAAAGGTTTTTACACAAAAACCATAAAAAAGTAAAGTATTTTCAAACTTATCACTTTTTTTTTAAAAAAAATACATTCTCAGAAATACCACTTTTACTTTTTATCTTTTTACATTTTAAACTCTGATTAGGAAATTTATTCCTCTTTTTTAAGTTTCACCCGACTTCTCAACTTCTGTTGCCGATGTTGATATTTTCGGTCATCTTCATAATTTTTATCCCATCAATGGGTTTCTCTTGTTCATGAAATTATTTGATTTCTTGAGGTTTTTATTTTTAGTTTTAATTCCTAGTTGCTTAATTATGATTTTTGTCCTTTCTTTGTTTTAATCATTTTTATTCTTCAAAGATTGACTAATGGCAAACACCAAACAAGTTTAATCTTAGATTCAGAATTGGATTTTATGTTATTTAAAGTTAATTGACATATCATGCTTTCATTTATCTATTGCCATTGTTTTTCTATTTATCATGGTTTATGCTGGTTTATGAAAGCAAAAGTGCCAATTAAATATCAGCTTTTAATTAAATGATTTTATACATATGCGGATATGCCTATAATTATGTCGCATACGAATCAAATTCGGGAATAAATAGATCGAATTACCTTCTATATTAAAAACTCACTGCGAAATTACCTAAATTTTACATATTTGTATATACACTTTTCCATAAAAAATTTGTCAGTTATCATAATAGAAGTTATGGTTTGCCTATTATACAAACCATAATGCCAATGTTCATGAATTCTCATACTTAAACATGATATATGTATATATATATATATATATATATATATAGACAGTGAGTAGCTTACATTCTTCCACTTGATCGGTATAACCATAATGTCAATGTTCATGAATTCTCATACTTAAACATGAGAATATTACACATGAATCATGATAATGTGTTTTTTAAAAATGAGTATTATCTTCCATATATTACGATGGACCATACTTTTCAAAACTGGCTCATACTTCTTAATAAATAAATCTTATGTTTACTCAATTAAGATCCAAACATTAATGATATTTTCCAAATTGAATGAATGTGTACTTTGAGAAAAAACAAATATGAGAAACATCCCGGTTTGGGTGGGCTTGCTTACCTAGGCCGATGGGGGTGGACTGGTCCTTCCGGATATCACATCGGTAAGATGTTGGTTGGGTGTGTGAGTTATAAGCATATAGTAGTGGGTTTTGCAGGCAATTGGCCTGCAAAATTCCACTGCTACAGTATATCTTGTGTCCGTGTTATTAAAAAAAATATAATAAACATCATGAATTGATAAACAATAAAATATGTCATTATAATGAAATTACATAGTAGGACCAAGTCTCATTTTACATACACTAACCTTGAATTTAAATGGCGTCATGCCTTCAGTCAAAGGACCAACAATTATCAATTCAGTGCTGATATGCTCAATGACCACTTTCTTATCTTTAACCCATTCTCTTATGGCTAAATATTAAATGTAGAAGATGTATTTGCTTTGACTACCGCTCCTATTTTTTAAGCCATAAAAATAGCAGTTCGTTGCAATATATTCTCAATGGTCTAGAAATAGAATCCGTAGTTCTAAACCTAGATATGAAACTCCTTAACCATATACCATGTGAAGTGTTCTCAAAACAAGAAATGAATTTAGATTCCATAGTAGAAATAGACACTAACTGTCTCTATGAATCTTAATGTCAATGACATAAGATACCTCACCGTTACCGTTCATATCAAAGATTTTAAAGAGGAACTGCTTCACCTCATGTAGCAATTCCTTATCATTAGCTACGAGTAAAATATCAATCACATATAAAATAAGAAATCATATTTTACACGTATCGACCTTCTAGTATATACGTTGATCCATAATATCTTTTCTAAAACACTAAAGTTTTAAATACTATGGACAAGAGGTTTGTTTTAAAACATATATGGATTTCTTAAACTTGCACTTCAATCATATGACTACTATTATTCCATGTTAATTTAATTATTCTCTTCTCTAAAATATAGATTTTAGTTCTACAATTTTGATTAAAATAGTATAATTTTATTTAATGTTATATGCAATTCTGATAAAAATGAATAAAACTTAAACTACAGAAAAATAAAGTCAGTATTTTAGAAAAATTAAAAGTGTACTAAGATATATACGTGGTACATGTTTTACAAGTAAATGTGTACAAATGGTAATCTTTTGCTAAGTAGATATATGTAATAAAATGCTGAAAAAGTATAGATGTGCAATTGACTCTTAAAAAAATATTATTTTATACACATCATCATATTCACACACCCATTAAAAATTGCACTTGCACTCTCCGCCACATTGATATGTAAGGATGAAATTGATACAATTTTAGCAAATAGAAGTGCAACAAGAAACTCAAAAAGTAGAGATGTGCAAATGATAAAAAGAGACAAGTACATGTATATTTTTTTCCAATTTTAAAATACTCAGCTGAAATGAAATTTGAAAGTGCATTCTGTTTCCTTTCCTTTTTTTTTTTTTTTCTTTTTTGGAAAAGAAAAAAGCACAGATAAGAAGACTTCTTAAGACAAACAACTGCAACATTAAAATTTGGAAATCTTTTACAACAGCCGTGCCCTATTATGACATAGTTTCTGGATAACAAAAATACTTTCTATAACTAAAAATCGATATTGTTCAAATCATAGTAAATGCCCGAAACTCTCACAAGGACAGCATTTCGATTGCCATTTCTTTGAGAGATGTCACTAGTCTGCGGAAAACCTTAAGCGAACGCCCAACTTTATCCTGTAATAAGGGAATGTTCTTCAGAAACATAGAAAGAAATACAAGAACATACCTTTTTTTTTATCTGCACCAACAACCATCAAGATCGAGAAGATTGAGGTATGCGTATATATGCTGATAACTCAATAGACAATTCCAAATTTAACTCATTTAATAACTATATGCTCTCATCATCCTAAGTTCAAGTTGTTTCATATAACGATTATATCTTAGAGATGACAATAGGATACGATACCTGCAAAAAATTCCGTCTAATGGGCCCAATTAATTTTTAAAGCGTTTGAATTGGTTTAAAAAGGCCGAAGGGTCAAACAAGCCTCTTAAGTTTGTTCCAATAGTTAATTAAGCCCCTCATACTTCGACCAGGACAAACTTCACCCTTAAAAAAAAATAAAAATTGGTTCAAATGAGCCCTTAAAGTAATGCATGTCCCATTTAGCTGACAAAATACTCAACTGAACTTGCGGCAGATTGAAATAACTAAGAGTGAGATTGTTACATGAACATGATAATGTTGCATAAAGAAATAAACCACTTTATTTCAATTGGAGCTTATTTGCTTAATTTTAATTCTTTAAATGTGAAATTGACCCAATCGAAAATTGAGGAACTTAATTGACTATTAAAGCAAACTTGATGGGCTTATTCAGCCCTTTTGCCAGTTTAAAAATATCCCTGTCCTATCCATGCAGATCAAACCCATCTACCATTACCTATATAACATCCCAATTGAATATCCATCCAACAAATACATTCAACTGAATATTTAATAAAATATATTTAGTATTAATAAAAATTTCAATATATTAAGTATATTAAAGTGAGTTATATTTCTATACGTAAGTTAAATAACATTTTCATAAAATAGTATAAATTGAGAGTTAAGTTTCACATGTTAAAAGCAAAAGTATCATTTTAACAAATTAATAGTTTAAATTTTATGAGGGGGTTTGGTAACTCAACCCAAACCCAGCACTAATAATAAAATTCATACTTGAATCAGTCCCAAATCCGTTTAAAAATTACCCAAACATATCCCATTAGCATGAAGCAATCGGGAACCTAGGAAAACCCAACCTGCTGCTATACCTAATTATCAATGAACCACACTCTCATTTAACAAAACGTATCAGCTATTGTAATGCCAACCTTATAAGCTGTAAATAATATTTGAGGAAGTAGCATACCTCACTTAGTAGCTCAAGTCGTTCTAAAGCTGGAACCAGTTTTCCACACAGTGAAGATGTGTCGTGTCCTGAGTCAGACTTCACACCATATGTAATTGCTTTCACTGCCCCGCCAGCATCAGATGCAAATGATCTGCAAATAAGAAACCACAAAACAGATTATAGCCTTAGTTTGCAACCCATCTGCAAATTAGTGATACTCTAACAGGGATGATAATTAGTCCAAACAAATCTAAAAGTATAAAGTTCAAGCCTACCCAAAATAATGATCTCAGCCATATAACAATATAAACTAAAAGGGGAGGCAGGTTGTATTATTGTAACTAGAATGTTATGATCCAGATCACAGAAAAAACTAGGAATAAAGGTTCGTGCATGAGGACGACTCTAATGACAATTGAAGCAACAGGTCTTACAAGCCCCCTAAAACTACTGACTGACATGAAAAGATAGATAACGGGCATTTAATGCCAAAAGTAACAACACACCTGTCTTGGAAGTGAATGAGGATGACATTCAACACTTGTTCTGCTAGTGGAAGTAATATGGTAATTAGCTTATCTCTATTGCCAGCTACCTGGCACATTTCCACCATGGCAATATACCTCCTGCAAGAAGAGCCCGCTGACAATTCAGACTACACCATTATGGTCTTCAATCATATTAAACCATGAAATTTAACAAAAAGATACAACAATAAGGCAGTTGAGAATGTGAGAAGATAATTAATGATTGCTTTAATAGATCAACGCACAAAATGAACTACTAAATAACAAGAATCGTTGATCGCTAATGTGCATCTGATTCATATACAATCAAAAGTTAAAACCAAATGAAGAATAGACTACATTCCAAACTTAAAGAAAAAAATATTTACAGATTTATTGTTGTATTCTTGCCTAATTAGAATTCTTTCCTAGTTAGCATTCTCTCTTAGTATTATTTTTTCCTATAAATATTTATGTATATTCATTGTAAATATATATTAAAGAATCAATAAACAAGATTGCTCTCAAAACCTTCATGGTATCAGAGCCCTGTGCCTTAAAAGGAGATTGAGTTTACTACTTCCTGCACTTAGGTTCGCTTTTCCAGTACACCGTTTTCGACAAGTTTTATCTCTCTCTCTAGCAACACCGCCCCCCTAGGAATGAAGCCCAGCCTTTGTTCAGCCTCGGCCCGGATTCTCACTGATGTCCCAGTTCGAGCATGGTCTCACGCACCGCTTAAAACCTCAGCAACACTATTCACGCCCCACCGTGTGGGGTGCATGACGTCACTTCAGGTCACTGCTTGCCGCCGATTTCAGATCCAATAAACTCGTCCCCTTTCCGCCTCTGTCTAGGTGGTTTCCAGCCTCGATCTGTCATCTCGGTTTTTGGGTCTCCTTTCCAAGTTCTCTGTTTCTGTTTCTTTTTGCTGTCCTATCATTTTTTTTTTTGCTACTGTGATGGACAATAAGACAATTAATTCTTTTAAGAGGAAAGAAAAATTCACTGCCTCTTTATCTAGTATTATGAAATTAGGTGAACCACTTCCTTCCAATCATAATACATGGATTGTAGATTTTGGTGTAAACAGTCATATGGCAAGTCCTTCGAGAGATTTTATTTCTTATTCTCCAACTAAAAAATTTGTAGATTTTGGTGTAAACAGTCATATGGCAAGTCCTTTGAGAGATTTTATTTCCTATTCTCCAACTAGAAAATGAGACAATGTCCGAATGGCAGATGAATCTCTTACTCCAATATCTGGAACAAGTTGTATTGGTTGTACTCCCACCAACAAACTCTCTTTTGTTCTTTATGTATCTCAATTTTCTACTAATCTCCTTTTTGTTAGTTCCATAACTAATTCTATTAATAGTAAAGTGAAATTTTTTTCCTACATATTGTATTTTACAGGACCTTAAAACAGGAGAGAGGATTGGCACCAGTAGATTGCAAGATAGCTTATATATCTTGGACAACAGTAGCAGCCTAGTTCTTAGTACAAGGCAAGCTTTTTTGGGTGAGAGTAATGATGTTAATAAGGGAATAATTCAATGGCATAGATAATTAGAACATCCATCCTTTTTTGTTTTGGAGAAATTACATCCTAATCTATTTAAGAATACTAAGTTTGATTCTTTAGTTTGTAATGCTTGTGAACTTGCTAAACACACTAGGAGTTCTTATCCATTGAGTAGTAATAGAAGTTTTGTTACCTTTACTATTATCCATTCTGATATTTGGGGACCTACTAAAAATGGTTCATTATCGGTCGGTAGTTTGTTACATTTATTGATTGTTGCATTATAATAACTTAATTATATCTGATAAAAGCAGATAGTAGTGTGTTTTCTTGCTTTCAATTTTTTCATAAAATGATTTGTACTCGGTTTGATGTTAAAGTGAAAATTTTGGAAACAGGTAATGGCATAGAGTACATAAATATTAGGTTTGATAGTTGGAGTATAATGTGATAATACACCAAACTAGTTGTCCTTACACTAGTGCACAAAATGGAGTAGCTAAAAGAAAAAAATAGGCATTTGTTGGAAGTGGCTATATCTGTTATGTTTAATATGAATCTCCTATATCCTTACTAGAGGATGCAATTTCTAAAACCTTACTAGAGGATGCAATTTTAGCAACTGCTCATTTTATCAATAGAATGCCTCTCAAATCTCTCAACTTTAAAAGTTATTTAGAGGTGTTACAAGGGAAAATGCCTATACTGTTCCCCCGAAGATGTTTGAGTGTGTTTGTTTTATTCATATTAGAAATGTTAGCAAACTAGACCCAAAAGCTCTAAGATATGTGTTTATCGGGTATTCTCCAACACAGAAAGGTTACAACTGTTACCATCCTCTAGCTAGGAAGTATTTTGTTAGTCTAGGTGTGACCTTTAGAGAAAATGAACCTTACTTTGGTACTATCCAAGTACCTCTTCAAGGAGAGAGTAATGAGAAAGAAGAGGTAATACCTATTATAACTCTTGATAACCTTACCTTAGGGGAGAGTTCTATGAGAAAATAAGTTCAAGAGACTATTAGAGCTCAAGAGGAGTCTATTGTCCAGGGGGAGATTATTGGGCGTTCAGCTAGACTTGATTTGATGAGATATTCAAGAAGAAATGGGATAGAAGAAGCCATTGTACAACCTACTCTATGCCAAGAATCCTATTCTGGTGAACTATCTTTAAACTCTTATTTCGCTGATAATTTGGATATGCCTTTACTCACAAAAAGGGGGTTAGATCCTGCACCAAACATCTCTATCTAACTTCGTCTCCAATAATTCCTTATCCACCTCCAATAGAGCATTTGCCTTTGTCTATTTCTTCTGTGTCTATTTCACAGGATTGGAGAAAAGTTTTTACAGACCCTAAGTAGACACAAATTATGATTGAAGAAATGAAGGCTTTGTCCAAAAATGAGACCTGGAAACTAGTTACTTCTTCACCAAATAAGAAATTGGTTGGTTGCAAGTGGATTTTCACTGTGAAACACAAAGTTGATGGTTCAATTAAGAGGTTCAAAGCTAGATTGGTCACTAACGAATCCACTCAAACTTATGGAGTGAATTACCAAGAGACATTTGCCCCTGTTGCTAAAATGAACACAGTCAATATTTTGGTATCCTGTATAGCTAATATTAATTGGGAATTACAACAATTTGATGTAAAGAATACATTTCTTCATGGGGACTTGGAAGAGGAAGTATATATGGAGATCCCTTTTAGATTTGATGATGAACTTATTGAAGGGAAGGTATGTAGATTGAAGAAGGCCTTGTATAAATTGAAGCAATTTCGTAGAGTATGGTTTGACAAATTCAGCAAAGCCATAGATGTTTTTTGGCTACCAACAAAACAATATTGATCATAACCTCTTCATAAGAATAATAAGGGTATCACTCTCCTTAGGAGATGATAGAGAGGAGATGGCCCGACAGAAGCAGCTGTTGGCATAGGACTTTAAGATCAAGAATCTAGGAAAATTGCAGTATTTTTTGGGAATTGAAGTTGCCAGAACAAAAAAGGAAATATGTATTTCTCAGAGAAAATATATCCTAAATCGTTTGAAAGACCGGTATGACAAGTTACAAGCCAGCAGAATTGCTCATTTAGAGCAACCACAAGCTACAAGCAGAAGTTGGAGAGTCAACTGACAAGGAGGATATCAGAGGTTGTTTGGAAGATTCACTTATCTCTCACACACTAGGCCAGATATAGCCTATCCAGACAGCTTGGTGAGTCAATTTATGCATGATCCATGAGATTCTTACAGTCAAGCTGTCTTCCGCATTTTGCTGTATTTGAAATCTGCCCTAGGGAAAGGTGTTTTTTTCTCCAAAAAAGGTCACTTCCAAATAAAAGCCTTTACAGATGCGAATTAAGTTGGATCTCTAAATGACAGAAGATCTACATCTGGTAATTCTACAATTGTAGAAGAAAACATAGTTACTTGGAGAATCAAGAAGCAAAGTGTAATTGCTAGATTGAGTGCTGAAGCAAAATACAAAGCTATGGCTCAAGGTGTCTATGAGCTTCTTTGGCTGGAAAAGCTACTAGAAAAATTATGGCTATCCTTATATTGTGACAACAAAGTTGCCATCAATATAGCTCATAACCCTGTTCAGCATGACCGAACAAAACCCATTGAAATTGATCGACACTAAATTAAGGAAAAGCTTGCAAATGGTGTCTTGAATTTGTTTCATATTGTTAGAAAACACACAAGGAAATTAATTCTAGGTATTCCATTGATTAAAACCTCAAATTACACTACATATTTATACAATAATTAGTGAGACATAATTCCTTAATTAGCTCCTTAATTTGCTCTACTTACTACTAACTTTACGGCTACCTACTACCACTAACACTCCCCCTCAAGCTGGAGCATAGATATTAATCATGTCCAGCTTGTTACACAGATATTCCACCCGAGTCTCATTTAAAGCTTTTGTGAATAAATCACCTAATTGCTCTCCTGTTTTCACGTAACCAGTAGAAATCAGATTTTCTTCAATCTTTTCACGAATAAAGTGACAATCAACCTCGATGTGCTTGGTTCTTTCATGATACACTGTATTCGAGGCAATATGAATAGCAGCTTGATTATCACACCAGAGTTTTGCAGGTGACGAATACTTCAATCCAATTTCAGTCAAAAGATGTTGGATCCACACTATTTCACATGTGGATTGTGCCATGGCTCTATACTCAGATTTTGCACTGGACCGAGATACAACCCCCTGCTTCTTGTTTTTCTATGATACCAAGTTTCCACCAACAAATACACAATAGCCAGTAGTAGACCTTCTATCAATTTTAGATCCAGCCCAATCAGCATCTACAAAACATTCAATGTGAGTGTGCCCATGATCGCTATACAATATGCCACGTCCTGGAGCTCCTTTCAATTAGCGTAAAATTTGTTCCAGAGCTGCCCAATGTTTGATTGTAGGAGCAGACATAAACTGACTAGCAATACTGACTGCAAAAGAAATATCTGGACGAGTTACTGTGAGGTAGTTTAGTTTCCCAACTAACCTCCTTTACATCTCTGGATCATCAAAGAGGTCCCCATCATCTTTTGTAAGACGTGCATTAGCATCCATCGGCATGCTGTATGGCTTGGTTCCTATCTTTCCAGTTTCCTTAAGTAGATCCAAAACATACTTCCTTTGAGATAAGAAAATTCCTCTTTTGCTTCTCATCACTTCTATTCCCAAGAAATATTTCAGTTCGCCCAAGTCTTTTGTATAAAACTTGGCATGTAGAAATGACTTAAGAGATGCAATACCTGCATTGTCGTCTCCAGTAATAATAATATCATCAACATAAACAATAAGAAGAATGATACCTGTTGATGATTGTCTGTAGAAAACTGAGTAATCACACTTGCTTTTATTCAGTCCAAATTCTTGAACTGCCATACTAAACTTGCCAAACCAAGCACGGGGACTTTGCTTCAAACCATATAGAGATTTCTTCAAAAGACAAACTTTCCCATACTCCCCCTGAGCAACAAACCCAGGTGGTTGCTCCATATACACTTCTTCCTGTTTCTTAATGTCCAACTGATATAAGGGCCAGTGCTGCGAAGCAGCTATAGAGATAAACAATCTAACAGAGGTAAATTTAGCCACTGGTGAGAAGGTTTCTGAATAATCCACCCCATATGTTTGAGCATATCCTTTTGCAACAAGCCTAGCCTTAAGTCTAGCTACAAAACCATCTGAATTAACTTTAACGGTAAAAACCCATTTGCATCCCACCACCTTCTTCCCCTTAGGCAGATCAACCAAATCCCAAGTGTGATTTTCATCCAAAGCATTTAGTTCCTCTATCATTGCATTACGACAACCGGGGTGAGACAATGCTTCTTTAACAGTTCGAGGAATAGAGATTGTGTCAAGAGAAGCAATAAAAGAACATGTAGATGGAGATAAATTATTATAGGAAACAAAGTTGCTAGTAGGATAAGCACACTGGCGTTTGCCTTTCCGTAAGGCAATGGGAATATCAAGATCACTTAAGACTGGATCTGATGATGAATCCGATTCAGGCCTTGTAATGAAGGTTCCATGCTTTCTAGAATAGACCTATACAATAGGTGGCTTTGCTGGAGCCAGATCGCAGGCAGGTGGAGCTGAAGCACCTAAAAGAGGAACAAGATCACTTGGAGTAGGGGGAACAGAATCACTTGGCATAATAGGAACGGGATCATTTGACAACCGTGTAGTAACGTTGTAGACCAACCAATGATCATCCTCCCCCTGGCTTGTAGAATCAGAAGCTGGGAAGAATGGTTTATGTTCCCAGAAAGTAACATCAATAGACACAAGATACCTGTTGAGTTCTGGACAATAGCATCTGTACCCCTTTTGCAAACGAGAATACCCCAAGAAGACACACTTCAGTGACTTTGGATCCAATTTAGTGATATTAGGCCGAACATCACAAACAAAACAAGTGCTCCCAAATATTCGTGGTTTTATAGGAAACAACAGTTTAGATGGAAAAAGAACAGAGTAGGGAGTCTCACCAGCAAGCACTGACGAAGGCATGCGATTAATCAGGAAACAAGCAGTAGAAACTGCATCGGCCCAAAATTGTTTAGGAACTTTCGTCTGAAATAAAAGGGCCCGTGCTGTCTCCAGCAAATGTCTGTTTTTCCTCTCTGCGACTCCATTTTGGGACGGTGTGTCTATACATGATGATTGATGAAGTATACCATTCTGAGTCATGTATGTCTGAAAAGTATCTGAAAAGTATTCTTTTGCATTATCACTTCTCAAAATGCAAACAGAAGCATTAAATTGAGTTTTGACTTCAGCACAAAAAGCACAAAAATGAGTGAATAATTCAGACCGACTTTTCATAAAATATGTTCAAGTCAGACGGGAGTAATCATCCACAAATGTTACAAAATACCTGAACCCAGGTTTGGCTATCACAGAACACGGTCCCCAAACATCTGAATGAACCAATTCAAATGCAGAATCGGCTCGCTTATTAATTCGAGGACTTAAAGAGCTACGGTGGTGCTTGGCATACTGACATGACTCACAATCAAGAGAAGAAATATCAGAAAATTGAGGACAAAGTTTCTTCAGAGTCGGCAAAGAAGGATGTCCCAACCTACAGTGTGCCTCAAAAGTAGACAAAACACTAGAACAAACAACTGGCCTTGGTATTTTTCTATCAAGAATATAAAGACCTCCTGAGACATAACCTTCACCAATGATCTGTTTTGTTACAAGATCTTGAAAGGCACAATGATCAGGGAAGAAAGAAATACAACAATTAAGATCACGTGTAAGTTTACTTACAGAAACCAAATTAAAAGCAAGTTTCGGTATATGTAGAACTGAACTCATGGAAATTGATGAAGTTAGGTTAACCATACCAAAGCCGTTTATATGAGAGAGTGATCCATTTGCCATTGTAACTGTAGAAGAAGATGCATGAGACTGACAAGTAGAAAATACATTTCGATTGCCTGTCATATGATCTGTAGCACCAGAATCAATAACCCACTGAGATGAGGAAGAAAAAAGACATGTATTTGGATTCTTTACCCCAGCAATAGTTGTGGTGGAAGAAATTAAAGAATTCCGATACTGAAGAAATTTTGCATATTCATCTGCAGAAATCATAACATACTTTCCAGAAGTACTGGTAGTAGCAATGTTTGCTAATTTAGGATTTTGGTTATGTAATTTTCTGCAAAACCTTTTTATATGACCAGGTTTATGGCAATAATAGCAGATCATATTTTTGTTCCAACTCATATTGAATAATTTTCCGAATGAATCCAACCAAAGAGTAACTTGATAGCCACCAAGCCTTAATCGTAGCAGCACTTTAAATCAAAAAATCAATAGTGACAGAGAAAAAACTTAAGATCCAGCCGAGAACCACAGGTTAACATAAACTTTAACACCTCAAATTCCAAAATACCCGACTAACACTTTAAATGCCAAAATACCCAAATATTTTTCTTAAATAGCATACACAACATCTAAAAAATGGCAAGGGATAGAACCTCTGTGAAGAGACCAAATGCAACCGAAGGGGACAAACTCAAGTAGAGATTGGACGGCCACCGGAGTACACACCGGAGTACACAGCATATAACCGGAAGTGATAAGAGATGCCGGAGAAGGCGTCAGAAGTCCAACGGAAAAAGGACAGAGGCTGTCGAAGAAATACAGAGGATCAAACACCATCAACCGGAGGAAATCACCCCACGAGGACACCGGATTCTGACCGGGAATGACAAGACGACGCCGGAGAAGGAATCGGAAGACCATCGGACGCCGGACGCACTCCCACGCGCCGGCGCGTGAGAAGAAGTGGCGAGATCGGTGCGGCGCGTGAGGCTCACTCGCGGCTCCGATGGTCGCCGGAAAGTGGTGGAACGGCCGGATTTATGGAGTCGCTCCTCCCTGTGGTGGCGGTGAGACGAAAGATCAATCACAACCTAGTGACCTAAGCTCCTCACGTTACTGACCTAAACCCAGGGAGAACACAGCCACAAACAGTGACCCAAACCCAGAAAGAAATAAGGGAAACACAACTTCAGACATGAGAAACCCAGAAAGAGCCCAAGGCTCTGATACCATGTTAGAAAACACACAAGGAAATTAATTCTAGGTATTCCATTGATTAAAACCTCAGATTACACTACATATTTATACAATAATTAGTGAGACATAATTCCTTAATTAGCTCCTTAATTTGCTCTACCTACTACTAACTTTACGACTACCTACTACCACTAACACATACATCATCAAAAAAGCAACTAGCTGATTTGTTTATAAAAGGGCTCAGCAATCGGACTTTTCATACTTTGATTTGCAAGTTGGGCATGTAAGATATTTTTGCACCAACTTGATGGGGAGTGTTGATAGATTTAGTGTTGTATTCTTGCCTAATTAGAATTCTTAACTAGTTAGGATTCTCTCTTAGTATTATTTTTTTCTATAAATACTTATGTATATTCATTGTAAATATATATTAGAGAATCAATAAACAAGATTTCTCTCAAAATCTTCAAAAAAAATGAGAAAATAAGTTAAAAAACTTGAACCCAACATGTAATAAATGAACCTAAATTCAAGTATCAGAAAATGATAAATCATAACCAATCCCATGCCATCAGTAGTGTTAGCAAGAAGCAACTAAAACAACATAGATCTTGTCATGACACTAAGAAGGCAAACCCTTGTTAGTTACTCAAAAGAGAAAAGAAAAATTGCCGAGCCACATGCATTGTCCCATTAGATTGCAATGTCATTATATCAATGAATATTATCTAAACAGCCAACAATTCTTGTCAGAAGACTTTATCTTTTTGGTCCACAACTCAATGGTAAACATTTCTAGATTGCAAATTCTTACCCAAGATTCTGAAGTCACATCATCCATACAGAAGTATTTCAAAAGAATACTGAACAAAAACAAAAAGGACTGCACATAAAAAAAATAGTGAAAACAAGAACTACCTCTTTTGTATATCATCAGATGATGATACACATTCTCTCAGAAAACACATGCTTATAATTTCATCCACCTCCTGTCTAGATAGCTCGTTTATGTCTCGAATCTACAAGCAACAGGCATAATAATCATTCTCAACAACTGACCAAAGGAAGTTGAAAGCGGTATGAATGTGAGCGCACGCATACATACATATGTGAGTATGAGAGGGAGGGAGAGGGGGAGGGAGGGGGGGAGGGAGATAGAGGCCTTTGTTTATGCTTAATGTGATTAAACCTTATTAAGTAGTAAAGATTTTTCCTCTGCCGCTCTTTCCAGAGAAGAAGTCAGAGAGCTAAGAAGAGATCCAAGTAAAGATAATGTGGGCAGGTGCAAGTCAGCAGGAGCCTGATAATCAATAGGTTGATTTGAAACCTGTCACATCATATCATACATACGCACTTCTATAAAAACGAGCACAATGATACTGAAAATTTTGTTACTATAAAAATTTATTAACACAGTGACCAGGAGCTCAATGTATGTCCATATACCTGGAGCCTGAGAGATTTCTTTGTAACCAAAGAATACAGATAAGAGCTCAAACTGAAGCACAGCCCAAAGGTATTCAGTTCCAACTTCCTCTTACTCTGATTGATTTTTCAGGGAAAAAAAACAATAAGCTCGAAACAAATAATCACTAAGTGTGTAATGCTTTTGCTTAAGACAGATTTCTCCCTAAAAGCAATATGAACACACCTCTGAAGATTGCACTGATCGGCCCAAAGGAGATCCCTCCCACTCAAAAGAGAAAAGTGCATGCATCATACTGAAGAGCCCTTGAACAAAACCAAACTCATCACTCTCCTCATAAGGCCATACCTAGATATAAGAATTGAACAGTTCAGAATCATGCATAATTGCTATTGAAAACTCTATTTTACAAGTGTTTGATTCACCACATAGCTTAAAAGTCACTGGATCAAATAAATAATAGGAGAAAATATAATGCTGGTTGTTTCACCATTTCATTGTATGATATTAACTCCTATAATAATACTTACCTTGCTAAGTGTGCCAACAACAAGATTGATTTGCTCCATTGTCATATCATCAGCTTCAGAAATATCCAACCGAAGAATTTTATCATATAAACACTGATGTCCTTTAACAAAATCGATAACCTCCCGAACAATTTTGTTCTTCACCTAATTACCACATAGCATAACTCAGTTTATCTATAATTAAATGTAGAACAAACAAATAGAGAAAAAGGAATGTATTTTAAACAAAATGATATAAAATGCTTGGCCATAAGCCCCGGCAAAAATATGCTCGGAAGGAGAATTACAATGTTCCAATAAATAAACTCTAGCAAAAAATAATAATAGAAACAAAACAAAGCACTAGTATGAACCACAAAATTCAAATACATCTTGATGATTAGTCGCACCATAAGAGCTCATACCGTCAAAACGTTAGGTTGAAGAACAGACAAAAAATCATTGCAAGTTGCTTAATGAACAATAGTTTGACCAGGTAGAGCCTACCTTGTAAAGGCTCTTGGCTCTTTTTAGGATGCTATGGGCACTAGTTAATTGAAAGAAAGTTTTGTTATGGGCTTGACTGATGAGTGTTACAGCATGTATATTACTGTCTTAGCTTAGTTGTCTTTCCTTGTATATTTAGCATAATCATGGGATCTAATTTGTAGTTAATTTCCTCAGATATAGCTCCTGTAATTGTATATTATATATGTGTCTTATAGAGAATAAAACATCAGAAATTATTCTCTTTTTGGGTTTCAATTACAATGAGCATGCATGCACTTGAGCAGCCAAACGAGGTTTAAATGTAACAATCAAATCAAGCTTGTATTAAAGCAACCTGACCTAGAACACCCAATTAGTCAGCTCGCTCAGCTGAGTTGTAACACTCAAGTTAGCTTGTCCTGGAAAAAGGGGTTATTGGTGCAGAAGTCGAGAACAAATTGTCCATGCCCATTTGGGTGATGCAATTAACAGATTGTCCATACCCAATTGGGTGATGCAATCATCTTCTTGGTTCTCTCTAGTTTTTATTTCCAGGTAAGAAAATTATTAGATAAAGAAATAAGAAGAGATAAAGAAGAAGAAAACAAATTACAAATGGCAGGATAAGGAAGCTTTCCTAAAAAACAAAAGAAAGGTGGATAAATAATTAAAGATGAAAAAGCCAATTATGCAGACTGTAAGCACACATCCAGAAGAATTGCGATTGTAGCTATTTTAAGAAAATTGCCAAATAAAAAAATTCTAATGATTGCTGTGCTGACTTTCTAAACATAATATTGTTTACTTGAATTTCTTTATATTAATTTTATTTCTTCCTTGGATCCATGTTACAGTATAAAAAATACTGAAGTCTAGAGCTTGTTTCCACAGATGGCTTCCATTCAGTGAGCCACCGCAACAGCATGAAAAACTTTCCATGTAGTTGTTATGACACCTGATAATTCTTAATGCAATGATTTTAAATTTCTTTTTTTAGCCTTCCACATTAGAACTAATAATAAAAAGATTCTAATAAGCATTAGTTCCCATTGCGCATAATACTGGCCAGATTGAAAGTGAGATTAACTTAGAAGCATGTTGAGAGGACTCCGCAAGTCAGCTCTAAAGAAATTCAATCAGACCCGCCCTATACCCACCTTACCTTGGCTTATGGATAAGAGAGGTGCAGATGCAAGATAGAACAAATCTCAATTCACCAAAAATATTCATAAGGAAAACATAGATTACGGGTCTATAATAAGTTAATACTTATGTAACGAAAAATATATGGATGGGGGAACAAGGAGGTCCAAGGTTGGGCCAGTAAACTGGAGGTTCAACCAACCCCATTATGAAAAAATTATCATAATTATGAAGTAGATATTATTAAAATCAAAATAAGGCTGACCTCAAAAATGTCAGATGTATCAACCAATGATGTCAATGAAAACACCAATCTGAGAATTGGAGTTACTATCATTCGTTGCTTGTCAATATCTACATCAATACCCCGTCGAAACTTTGGATCAAACTGCCTCAAACTTCCCTGCAAGATAGTTGAGTTTTAGCTTTTATAAGTCCAAGTACAATAAAGAGGACAAACCATACATAATATTATCACCTGCAAATGGACTGCCTTGCATGAAGCGATGAACTCCAAAGCACCCATGGAAAATAAAACTTGGGCCCCAGATTTTCCATACTTGTGGCTTATCCTCAACAGTAGTGCCAGTTCAGCCTCAATAGTGCATGCTCGCTGCAAGGAGTCTAGAGAATGCCCAACATCCTGAACAAAATATTTCACAGGAAATAAGGATCCAGATATATCAATTAAACTAACAGAAATAACTCAGTGCATCATATTAAGTAGTGCAGCAGAAAGTTCTGTCCAATAAATCATAAAACCTCAACTTCAAGTCAAGGGTTTAAGCAAGTGAGAAATATCCTAAACATAGGACTGCAGCCAAACAATAATCACCATGGATGTATGGTTGCAGTAGATTGATGTAGGAGCATCTGGTCCTTTTGTTCCATTTATTTGTTATTTGTGTGTTGGTTTGGCTGTTGAAAGATTTGAAGCTCAAGATGAAATAAGAGACAATCACCTTAATCTTATTTCCAACTACCACCTAACACCTAATCTTTTAAGTACAACAGCTAACCCCTATTTAATCTTCCGAATTACACCAGCTGTACACTTATAATCTTAACAGCTATCAAGTAGGAACAATCCAATTTAGGTCTTGAAGGCCACCCACTTGATAAAAATGAAGTTTGTCCAAGGAACCTCATATCTTTGTGTTAGTGGTAGTAGGTAGCCGTAAAGTTAGTAGCAGGTAGAGCTAATTAAGGAATTATGTCTCACTAATTATTGCATAAATATGTAGTGTAATATAAAGTTTTAATCAATTGAATACCTAGAATTAATTCCCTTGTGTGTTTTCTAACATGGTATCAGAGCCTTGGGCTCTTTTCTGGGTTTCTCTGGTCTGAGGGTTGCGTTTCCTTCGTTTCTCCGTGGGTTTTTCTGTTGAGGAATCTGTTCCTCTTTGGGTCACCATTTTCCAGTGTCCGGTTTACCTCACCACCACCACAAGGAGATTCGCCTCCATCAGTCCGGCCTATCGGAGCCGCATGTGGACCTCACGCGCCGTTCGAAGTCCATTGCTCTTCCTCACAGATCTCGTTCTGCTTCTTAAGATCACATCTTCTGGTGACCAGTTTACCTCACCGCCATCTCAGGGAGGAGCGCCTCCGTAATTCCGACCTTTCCACCCTTTTTCGGTGACCATTGGAGCCGCGAGTGGGCCTCACACGCCGCTCCAATCTCACTACTCTTCCTCACGCGCCAGCGAGTGGGCGCGTGTGGCTTGTCGGTTGGACCTCCGACTTCATCTCCGGCTTCGCCGTATTATTTCCGGCCTGGATCCGGTGTCATCGTGGGGTGATCTCCTCTGGTTGAGGGTGTTTTTCTTCTTCCGCATATTAACGCCAGCTCTGCTCAATTTGTTTGAGGTTCTGATCTCAAAACTCAGTCCATTTCGTCATTTATTTCCCTAAGCAATTGAAGTTTTGGGTGTTTTGGCATTTGAAGTGTCAAGAGTTTATGTTGAGGTGTGGTTCTCAGTTGGATCTTAAGTTGTCTTTGTCGCTGTTGATTTTGTTATTGATTTGAGGTGTTGCTGCAATTAACGCTTGGTAGTTGTTTTAATAATTAAGATATTGGTTTGCTGTTTGCATATTTGTGAGGTGATATTCTTTTTCACTCAGTATTATTCAATATGAGTTGGAACAAAAATATAATATGCTATTATTACCATAAACCTGGTCATATAAAAAGGTTTTGTAGAAAATTACATAACCAAAATCCTAAATTAGCAAACATTGCTACTACCAGTACTTCTGGAAAGTATGTTATGATTTATGCAGATAAGTATACAAAATTTATCCAGTATCGGAATTCTCTAATTTCTTCCACCACAATTATTGCTGGGGTAAAGAATCCAAATACATGTCTTTTTTCTTCCTCATCTCAGTGGGTCATTGATTCTGGTGCTATAGATCATATGACAAGCAATCGAAATGTATTTTCTACTTGTCAGTCTCATGCATCTTCTTCTACAGTTACAATGGCAGATGGATCACTCTCTCATGTAAACGGTTTTGGTACGGTTAACCTAACTTCGTCAATTGCCATGGGTTCAGTTCTACATATACCGAAACTTGCTTTTAATTTGGTTTCTGTAAGTAAACTTACACGCGATCTTAATTGTTGTATTTCCTTCTTCCCTGATCACTGTATCTTGTTAAGTATCAACGCAAGGGTAAAAATGTCAATTAGTGATAGGTAGTTAATTCTGTTATTTCTAGCTAAAAGAATTAGTTAGTTTTTTGGGGACAGATTCTGTGATGTAAGGGCTGCATGTTGCTTTACCCTTTTACACAGCTGTCCTCCTCTACTTTTTATACCCATGTAACCACCCTTTTGGGACCACTAATGATTACACAATATTCTGAATTATTCTCTTCTCTCTTCTCTCTCCAAATCTGTCTTTTGTCTCATCCTAATCCTCTCTATTCTTCTTCTTCTTCTACGTGAATCTCTCTGTGTTCATTCTGGATTCAATCCCAGAATTTCTATTAATCAACTGTTAGGATTTAATCCTAACAACTGGTATCAGAGCAAGGTTACAAATTCCTGGAATTATGAGCAAAAACACCAATACAAAAAAGGCTAAAGGAGGTACTGAAGAATCTTCAGTTTCTGTGGAAGAAATGGAGGAGCATCTAAGGTACTTTAGTTCAAAACTTGAAGAACAAGGGACCATGTTTGGGTCTCTAGATTCCAAGCTCCAGGAGATGCAACAGGAGCAGATCAACCTAAGAGCTGATCAAAAGAAATACCAAAACCAGTATGAAGAGCTCAGGCTTGAGAACCAGAGGTCTGTAGCTTATCTGGCCCAGCTTATACAAGGTAATCCTACAGCCCATACTACTGCTGCCTCCCCTATTAACCATTCCTCACCTGCTAGCAGTAGTGCTAGAGGCAAAGAGACCCAAGACCAGACTCCATTTCCAGATTTAACCAATACAGGAAGGGGAATATTACCCAGACCTGTAGATAGACCAGTAGGTAAGGAAGGAGGAGAGTCAGTAGGGCTAGGAAGGACTTACTTCAACAAACTTCTACCCAAGTGTGATCTACCCACATTTGAGGGGGGAGATGCTAGATTCTGGATTGGTAAGTGCATGAAGTATTTCCAGATTTATGAAGTGCAGGAAGAAAGACAAGTAGACTTGGCCAGTCTATTTTTGGTTGGTAAGGCAGAGGCCTGGTTCCAGAACTGGGGCAGAAATAGAGAGGGGATCATTTGGGAGGATTTTTCTGATGCCCTTATGTCTAGGTTTAGAGAGGGAGGAGAAGTGGATGTTGTAGAAGAATTTCAGAAACTGAAGCAAACATCAACTGTGGAGGCTTATCAAGATCAATTTGAAGAGCTGAAGCTAAAAATGGAGAAGATGTTTCCCCATCATACTGATCCTTACTACATCAGTAGCTTCATTGGGGGGCTGAAAGGAGAAATCAAGAGTGTGGTGAGGATGTTTAGCCCAAGAGACCTCTATTCAGCCATTACCCAAGCTAAGCTCCAAGAGAAACATCTTGAAGCCATCAAACCCAAATCATACCCTAAACCATTCACCAACAATAGACCCTACAACAATCCAAACCTACCAAACAATCAGTATAGCCCCAAGTTCACCAACCCCACACCAAACATTAGTCCCCATGGCCATCAATCTAGCACCACTGCCCCAAACCAAGGGGCTCAGTCCTACAAACCAAACACTCGAAGGACCCCTGGCAGTTGTTTTAGATGTGGTGAGAAATATTTTCCAGGGCATAAGTGTAATGAGCAGAAACTCCTTGCATTACAGGCTTGTGAAGAAGAGGAGCCAGAAGAAGATGAGTGGCAAGAGGCGGATAATAATTTTGAACCTGAAGACAATACAGAAGTTGAGCAGATCCAACTCTCCCTTCATGCAGTAGATGGGGGATTGAGTGACAACACTCTAAAAATCAGAGGACAGATGCAAGGAAAGCCTATCATGCTGCTCATTGACAGTGGCAGCACCCACAGCTTTGTGGACTCCAAGCTGGTCAAGGAATTGAAGCTTCCAGTCATCAAGGTGTCCCCTGTCACTGTTACAGTGGCCGATGGCAGAAGGCTCACAGTCCAGGATAAATGCAATGACTGCACTTGGAGCATGCAAGGTAGTAAGTTTGCTTTCCATTTTCGAGTATTTGAATTAGGAGATTATGATGTTATATTAGGGGTGGATTGGATGAAAAGCTACAACCCTGTCACCTTTGACTTTGATAAACCAACACTGACCATATTCAAAGGGGGGACTCCACTTGAATTAAAAGGATTGACTGAGCATGCTTCCTTAAAGATGATTTCTGCCAAGTCCCTCAATAGACTTGTGCAGAATGGTTGGCAAGGGTTGACATCCAAATTTTTCCTCATCTCAACACATCAGCCTACCTCACAACCAGATACACCCTCACCACAACCTGTCCCTATAGCTATTCAACAATTGCTGACCCATTATCCAGATGTGTTTCATATTCCCACCACTCTGCCACCCCCAAGGTCCCATGATCATTCCATTCCACTCAAGCCCAACACACAACCTGTGAACATTAGGCCCTATCGGTACTCTCACCACCAGAAGAATGAAATAGAGAGATTAGTGGAGGAGATGCTACACAATTCTGTGATCAGACCTAGTTCCAGCCCCTTTACCTCTCCAGTGCTGTTGGTGAAGAAAAAAGATGGAACCTGGCGCTTTTGTATCGATTACAGAGAATTAAACAAGGTTACAATCAAGGATAAATACCCCATACCTTTAGTAGAGGATCTCATGGATGAATTACATGGAGCCACAATGTTCACAAAGTTGGATTTAAGGTCTGGCTACTATCAAATCAGAATGAGGGATACTGATGTATACAAGACAGCATTCAAAACCCACTCTGGGCATTATGAGTTTCTGGTTATGCCCTTTGGGCTCACCAACGCCCCGGCTACCTTCCAATCCCTCATGAATACCATTTTTAAACCCTATCTCAGGAAGTTTGTTTTGGTATTTTTTGATGACATCCTCATATACAGCCCCACTGAGGAACACCATTTACAACATCTTCGGCTTGTCTTTGATTTGTTTAGGGCACATCAGCTGTATGCCAAACAGTCCAAGTGTGAGATAGGGCAAGGGCAGGTTTCTTACTTGGGGCATATTATTTCAGCAGCAGGGGTCTCTACTGACCCTAGTAAGATTGAAGCCATGCTCACTTGGCCAATTCCTAAGAACTTGAAAGGGCTTCGAGGGTTTTTAGGCCTCACAGGCTATTATAGGAGGTTTATACAAGGGTATGGAGCAGTGAGTCAGCCCTTAACTGCCCTACTGAAGAAGGACAGCTTCCAATGGGGACCAACAGCCCAAACATCCTTTGACCAATTAAAACAACTCATGACTCAAGCCCCTATCCTGGCCTTACCTAATTTTCATGACCCTTTCACCTTGGAATGTGATGCTAGTAGTTCTGGAATAGGTGCTGTTCTCTTACAACACAACAGACCTATTGCATTTATTTCTAAACCTCTCAGCCCTAAGAATCAGCAGCTCTCTGCTTATGAAAGGGAACTCCTAGCCATCATTTTTGCAGTCACCAAGTGGAGACATTACCTAGAACAGGGCCCCTTCATCATCCACACAGATCATGAAAGTATTAAGCACCTGTTAGAGCAACGGCTGCATACTTACATCCAAATGAAGGGCATTACCAAGCTATTGGGTCTTGATTACACAATCCACTACAAAAAGGGCATCCACAACACAGTTGCAGATGCTCTCTCAAGGCAATTTGAAGGAGACTCCAGCTCACATCTCACTGCCATTTCTGTAATTTCACCTAGTTGGATTGAGGATGTTCTCCACTCCTATACTGCTGATGACAAGGCACAATCACTCATCCAGCAGCTGGCTATTTCTCCTGCAAGCCTCCCCAACCACACCTTACACGGTGGCCTCCTCAGATATAAGGGTAAGCTGTACATTGGTTCCAGCACTAAACTTAGACAACTACTGCTCACTGTTTGCCATGATTCTCCTTTTGGAGGCCACTCTGGCATAAGAGGCACCTTGAACAGGCTTCAGCAGACTTTCTATTGGCCTGCAATGCACAAACAGGTTATTGATTGGGTTACCAAGTGCGACATTTGTCAAAAATGCAAGGCTGAATCAGTGGCATCACCTGGGCTGCTTCAACCCTTGCCTATACCTAACCAACCTTGGGCTGATATTTCTATGGATTTCATTGAGAAATTGCCTAGGTCAAAGGGGTATGACACTATCCTGGTTGTGATTGACAGGTTTTCTAAAATGGGTCACTTTATTCCCTTGGCACACCCTTTCAATGCAGCAACTGTAGCACAAGCCTTCCTGGATAATGTTTTCAAATTGCATGGGATGCCATCCACAATTGTCTCTGATAGAGACAGAGTGTTCACTGGAGGGTTTTGGCAAGAATTGATGAAGCTCCTTGGCACCAAGCTGCAGTTCACCACAGCTTACCACCCCCAATCCGATGGACAGACAGAGAGGCTCAACCGTTGCCTGGAGTGCTACCTCCGATGCATGACCTTCCACAAGCCAAGCAACTGGCTTCGATGGCTCAGCTTAGCTGAATACTGGTACAACACCAGTTTTCATTCAGCTATCAAGATGAGTCCATACCAGGCAGTCTATGGCCAAGCTCCCCCTCTACCTGCTGTTCCTTCCCTTCCAGCCTCAGTTGCAGCAGTAGAGGAATATATGCAGTCTAGGGAAGCCATGAATTCCTACCTCAAGGAGCAGCTAGCAGCTTCCAGAAACAGGATGAAGCAATATGCAGACAAAAAGAGAACAGACAGGGAATTTCAAGTAGGAGACTTGGTGTATCTAAAAATCCAACCCTACAGACAACTTACTTTAGCTGTCAGGAAGTCACTTAAACTGACAGCCAAGTACTATGGCCCCTTTCCAGTGCTAGCAAAGATTGGAACTGTTGCTTACAAGCTGGACCTTCCCCCTTCCTGCAGAATCCATCCAGTTTTTCATGTCTCCCTCCTCAAGAAAAAGATTGGAGACCACCATACCCCTTTAACATCTCTACCTCCCATCATTGCTGGCGAATTCTCCCTTGCTCCTGACAGAGTCCTGAATTCCAGAACTGTTCTCATTGGTGACAACCACATCCAACAGCTCTTAATCAAGTGGCAAGGGTTACCCTCCATTGATTCCACATGGGAAGATGCTCCCTACATTCAGCATCAGTTTCCAGATTTTTTCACTTCTTGGGGACAAGAAGTCTCTCAAGGGGGGGGTATTGTTAAGTATCAACGCAAGGGTAAAAATGTCAATTAGTGATAGGTAGTTAATTCTGTTATTTCTAGCTAAAAGAATTAGTTAGTTTTTTGGGGACAGATTCTGTGATGTAAGGGCTGCATGTTGCTTTACCCTTTTACACAGCTGTCCTCCTCTACTTTTTATACCCATGTAACCACCCTTTTGGGACCACTAATGATTACACAATATTCTGAATTATTCTCTTCTCTCTTCTCTCTCCAAATCTGTCTTTTGTCTCATCCTAATCCTCTCTATTCTTCTTCTTCTTCTACGTGAATCTCTCTGTGTTCATTCTGGATTCAATCCCAGAATTTCTATTAATCAACTGTTAGGATTTAATCCTAACATATCTTTCAAGATCTTGTAACGAAACAGATCATTGGTGAAGGTTTCGTCTCAGGAGATCTTTATATTCTTGATAGAAAGATACCAAGGCCAGTTGCTTGTTCTAGTGTTTTGTCTCCTTTTAAAGCACACTGTCGGTTGGGACATCCTTCTTTGCCGACTTTGAAGAAACTTTGTCCTCAATTTTCTGATGTTTCTTCTCTTGATTGTGAATCATGTCAGTATGTCAAGCACCACCGTGGCTCTTTAAGTCCTCAAATTAATAAACGAGCTGATTCTGCATTTTAACTGGTTCATTCAGATATTTGGGGACCATATTCTGTGATAGCCAAACTTGGGTTCAGGTATTTTGTAACATTTGTGGATGATTACTCCCATCTGACTAGGGCATATTTTATGAAAAGTCGATTTGAATTATTCACTCATTTTTGTGCTTTTTGTGTTGAAGTCAAAACTCAATTTAATGCTTCTGTTCGCATTTTGAAAAGTGATAATGGAAAAGAATATTTTTCAAATACTTTCAGACATACATGACTCAGAATGGTATACTTCATCAATCCTCATGTATAGACACACCGTCCCAAAATGGAGTCGCTGAGAGAAAAAACAAACATTTGCTGGAGACAGCACGGACCCTTTTATTTCAGACGAAAGTTCCTAAACAATTTTGGGCCGATGCGGTGTCTACTGCTTGTTTTCTGATTAATCGCATGCCCTCGTCAGTGCTCACTGGTGAGCCTCCCTACTCTGTTTTGTTTCCATCTAAACCGTTGTTTCCTATAGAACCACGAATATTTGGGAGCACTTGTTTTATTCGTGATGTTCGGCCTCATATCACTAAATTGAATCCAAAGTCACTGAAGTGTGTTTTCTTGGAGTATTCTCTTTTGCAAAAGGGGTACAGATGCTATTGCCCAGAACTCAACAGGTATCTTGTGTCTATTGATGTTACTTTCTGGGAACATAAACCATTCTTCCCAGCTTCTGATTCTACAAGCCAGGGGGAGGATGATCATTGGTTGGTCTACAACGTTACTACACGGCCGTCAAATGAACCCGTTCCTTTTATGCCAAGTGATTCTGTTCCCCCTACTCCAAGTGATCTTGTTCCTATTTTAGGTGATTCAGCTCCACCTGCCTCCGATCTGGCTCCAGCAAAGCCACCTATTGCACAGGTCTATTCTAGAAAACATGGAACCTTCAATACAAGGCCTGAATCGAATTCATCATCAGATCCAGTCTTAAATGATCTTAATATTCCCATTGCCTTACGGAAAGGCAAACGCCAGTGTGCTTATCCAATTAGCAACTTTGTTTCCTATAATAATTTATCTCCATCTACATGTTCTTTTATTACTTCTCTTGACACGATCTCTATTCCTCGAACAGTTAAAGAAGCATTATCTCACTCCGGTTGACTTAATGCAATGATAGAGGAACTAAATGCTTTGGATGGAAATCACACTTGGGATTTGATTGATCTGCCTAAAGGGAAGAAGGTTGTGGGATGCAAATGGGTTTTTGCCGTTAAAGTTAATCCAGATGGTTCTGTAGCTAGACTTAAGGCTAGGCTTGTTGCAAAAAGATATGGTCAAACATATGGGGTGGATTATTCAGAAATCTTCTCTCCGGTGGTTAAATTTAGCTCTGTTAGATTGTTTATCTCTATAGCTGCTTCGCAGCACTGGCCCTTATATCAGTTAGACATTAAGAATGTTTTTCTTCATGGAGACCTTCAGGAAAAAGTATATATGAAGCAACCACCTGGGTTTGTTGCTCAGGGGGAGTATGGAAAAGTTTGTCTTTTGAAGAAATCTCTATATAGTTTGAAGCAAAGTCCCCGTGCTTGGTTTGGCAAGTTTAGTATGGCAGTTTAAGAAATTGGACTGAATAAAAGCAAATGTGATCACTCAGTCTTTCTACAGACAATCATCAACAGGTATCATCCTTTTTATTGTTTATGTTGATGATATTATTATTACTGGAGACGACAATGCAGGTATTGCATCTCTTAATTCATTTCTACATGCCAAGTTTTACACAAAAGATTTGGGCGAACTGAAATATTTCTTGGGAATAGAAGTGATGAGAAGCAAGAGAGGAATTTTCTTATCTCGAATGAAGTATTTTTGGATCTACTTAAGGAAACTGGAAAGATAAGAACCAAGCCATACAGCATGCCGATGGATGCTAATGCACGTCTTACAAAAGATGATGGGGACCTCTTTGATGATCCTGAGATGTACAGGAGGTTAGTTGGAAAACTAAACTACCTCACAGTAACTCGTCCAGATATTTTTTTTGTAGTCAGTATTGTTAGTCAGTTTATATCTGCTCCTGCAGTCAAACATTGGGCAGCTCTAGAACAAATTTTACGCTACTTGAAAGCAGCTCCAGGACGTGGCACATTGTATAGCGATCATGGGAACACTCACATTTAATGTTTTGTAAATGCTGATTGGGCTGGATCTAAAATTGATAAAAGGTCTACTACTAGCTATTGTGTCTTTGTTGGTGGAAACTTGGTGTCATGGAAAAGCAAGAAGCAGGGGGTTGTATCTCGGTCCAGTGCAGAATCTGAGTATAAAGCCATGGCACAATCTACATGTGAAATAGTGTGGATCCAACATCTTTTGACTGAAATTGGGTTGAAGTATTCGTAACCTGCAAAACTCTGGTGTAATAATCAAGCTGCTATTCATATTGCCTCGAATCCAATGTATCATGAAAGAACCAAGCACATCGAGGTTGATTGTCACTTTATTCGTGAAAAAATTGAAGAAAATCTTATTTCTATTGGCTACGTGAAAACAGGAGAGCAATTAGGTGATTTATTTACAAAAACTTTGAATGGGACTCGGGTGGAATATCTGTGTAACAAGCTGGACATGATTAATATCTATGCTCCAACTTGAGGGAAAGTGTTAGTGATAGTAGGTAGCCGTAAAGTTAGTAGTAGGTAGAGCAAACTAAGGAATTATGTCTCACTAATTATTGTATAAATATGTAGTATAATCAACGGTTTTAATCAATTGAATACCTAGAATTAATTCCCTTGTGTGTTTTCTAACACTTCGCAAAGACAAGCATGTTGAGCACTCGTACAATATTCATAATTGCAGATTTCTTAAATGCGTGCTTGAAAGATGAGGGCCAAGCACAGAAAAGTAGGGTGATCCTTGTGTTCTTATATGCATACAAGCAGATGAAGCAATATCATTCCTCAATTTTCTTGTTATTTATTTATTTCTTTTTGCTTAGTGAAAATATATGTTAACATAAGGACAAGTGAAAGAGAAGATTCATTAAAGACAATTCCAGACAGCGTGTTCATATTTGGGGAAAATATCTAGCGTGTTCATATTTGGGGAAAATATCTCACAGCGTGCAATACTAAGTTACAGCAGAGAGTAATATTTAAAATTTGTAAAATCATTTTTCCTGATACAATAGATATGATAACAGAAAGAGAGAATACCTGATAGGAAACATTGCTGATGCTTATCAGGCAAGATCGTAGAAATCCCCTACTTTGAAGTTGGTTGAAAAAATATTTATCATGATCAATACAAATCAATGAATCCAGAACATAAAGTGCTATTGTCTTCCCTGGTTCACTGCCTCGAGTTGCATCCTTAATCACCTGGAGGTTTAAACAGAGTATTGGGACAAGAGGAAGTTAGATGCGGAACAGTAATAGGATTTGCTAGCATGCAGAACAACCAGAACATGAAACAGTGAAGCAGAAAATAACTAAGACCCACAAAGTAAATAAAATTAAAAAACTTGTTCCAAAAAATAAAATCGATAATTGTATACGTTGCCAAAATTCATGTAATTTGACCTTCCTAAAGCTTGTAAAAATATGCCTTCCATAAAACCATGCAGTTGTTAAAATCACCTTTCAAATCAAGCCAAATATCAAGTCCTATCACATATATTCAAGTTCATGATAAGAACATCATGTATTTAAGATTCACTATTTTCCACTCAGCTTCCATATTGATGCAAGATTTGACTAGCACTCCAGAAAAAATGAAAACAGTGCAGAAATTAACAGCTAATATAACAAAACTCAACATTTTCCAGATCAATAAACCGTACAAGTACACAGAATTCAATAAAGCTTGTAAACAAATGTGCCTTCTGTAAAAGCATGCAGTTGTAGCCTCTATAACTCTTCCATATAAAATGAAATCTCAAGTCCCATCACATATGTACAAGTCCATAATAAAAACAGCATAGTCACCATTCACCATGTTCCACTCAGCTTCCATATTAATACAATTGGCATGCCTACCAGGTCTAAGATGGCATGAGCTTCTTTTCTTATGATGGAAAAATTTGCACGAGCTAGTTCTGCCTGTTCCCTGTCAATCTGGAAACAAGACAAGAAGCCATGTTTCATAAACTTCTACTAAAAGAACTTATGGCCTTGATGATGTAGAATATACAAACCTTATAGAGGTCTTGATCTTCACTGTCCTGGCCATTAAGTAACAAGAATTGCAGAACTGTTGTCGGAATATCTGGATCAAGTGAATGCTGACAATACTGAAAATAGCTAAGCAGCAAGGCATATTGCCTGTCCCGGCCCAAAAATAACACAAACATGCACAGAGACATAGTGTGAAAGAGTATCAGAATCCAACAAGAAGTCCAAACTTAAATATTAGAATCAGCCTAAAACAATACCGTCTTCTTAAAGCCTCCGATGATTCATTTCTCAAAATTGCCATTATAAGCTTAAACAATATAGAGTGACAAGCACCATTTGATAGTTGCTTGACCATGACAATATCAAGACATGTGATAGTATCAGAATTTAAACCACCAGGGCATAGAAATCTTTCATCGCGAAGTTTGGCCATACACGTAAGCGCAACCTAGAGGCATTTCAAATGAAAGTAAGGCACAGCAGACATTTTAGAACTCTGTAACCTGACTTGGTAGATTAAGGAGGAAAGCTTCAGCAGATGCAACATTAGATACCTGACTTAGTAAGAATGCCATCCTCAATGAACAGTCTGGAGAACCTGAAGCACTCACAGAGGCATCAAGAACCCTGCCAATAACCAGAGAAAGGAATTAAAGAGCATCCATTAAGAAAATGACAGAAAGTAACAATTGAGATTAGGGGCCCACTGATATAAAACTTCAGATCTGTTTTCCAGCGAGTACATCCTTCTTGATGCAGAGACCTGAGCTTAGGCAGTTCAGAGATGACCAATTTGAGAAAAATAATGCAATTTTAGAATTTCCATATAAAGGATAGGGATCTATGAAAGAGCCATTAACCTCAACAAGCTGTGACCAGCCAGTTAACATGTGAAGTTGGGCAGCTTGTTCCTCAAGGTTTTTATTATACTTCCATCCCCATCTTAATAGCTGCTGAATCGTCTCTCTTACATCATTGAGCTCAGCTTCACCACCAAAGTTATTCAACTGGGGATACACTAAATTGAATTTCTGAACCAAAACAAAAGTCAGGGCCAGCTTCCTTATAAAAGTTTTCGTGGCAGAAATTTTAGAGATAACAAACTCAGATAGCTCAATTCTTAAGAGGCTGAATTAACCGCAAAAAACAAACCTGCCAAAGTTTGTCACGGAAAGAAGCCAGGTCAATGAGACGATCACCGCGCTCTGAATAATAATAGATACCACCCTTTCCAGAACCTGTTGGATCTCCAAGTATGTCCTCTGCCTACAGAACATGTATATAAAAAATAAATCCTCATCAAGAAAAACAGAAACTGAACATCACTCTTAAACACAAGAGCCTTACCAGAAAGTCATACTTCATATTAGAGACAATCTGAGAAAGCTTTGTTGTAGTATCTGGACATCTAAATTGGACTACCTCAAGCAACTCTAACACCTGAATTTCATAACAAAGTAAGTGCATCAAATTTCAAGCAGCAAAAGAAGTGACACTTCAAATTTGTGCATATGGGTATGTTTGGAACTTGAAATTAGTCAGAGAATTTCAGAAATTTTAGAAAATATACAAGTATGATAAGGGAGAAATTTTCATGTACAACAACCAGGCAGGACAAAAACACATACATGCTTCCAAGTCCAAACAACAAAAATAAAATTAAAAGTTAGAAGAGGAGTCTCATTATCAAAAGGGAGAAAAATGTAACAATATAAGTTAGCCCAAAGAACAACCACAATTAGGAGGAAGAGGAGGCTGTCTCTAAAGCATCACAAGAACTCTATATAAAAGTAACCCCAGAAATAAAGAGCAAAAAAGGTCCCACAACAGTTGCAATCATAACAAAAAAAAAAAAAAAATACTTTCAAACATATTTCACAAACCATTATCTCCATGGCATACTTTCTTCCAGCATGGGTAAAAGAGGTGCAGTAAATCGACAATAAAAGGATACAACATCAACTTTTTATATAGATTGAAAAAGCTTATTGAAAAGGGGCATTAAGAGGGTTAAGGGTCATATGCCTTCCAACAATACTTGAACTTTTATGTTGCCACCAGCTCATGACAATCTCATTGACTACAAATTGGTCAATGAAATCAAATACAAGGCTAATTGCACATTTGAATGGCATAAAGCTCATCTAGTGGCACAGGGATCCAAACTGAAGAAATTCAGAGTAAGATTTCTTAGCTTTTCATTAACACATATAACATGTATTTATACAATAATTAGTTTACTAAAGTCAGAAATAATAGCTCCTAAATTAGCTCCTACAGATCTGCTCCTACAGCTAATATTACCCACCATTTTCAACATAACAGCTCATACAGCTGACTAACAATTCAACTAACAATATTCAACACAAACAATGATCAAGACTTGATTTAGATGACACTTTCAGCTTGATACCTTCAATTATTTCGACCTTTTTTTGACAATTGTTAATTCCAATATTTTGGACTATGCCATATTTGTATTTAATATTTTGGAACTCATAGCGACTAATAGTCTTCAATAATGAGTTTTGTTGACAATTATGATTCGCTGCTTTATTTAATTGATTCTGTAATTATGTATTGATTATAGGCTAGCTGTATATTTCTTAATATTTCTTAATTAGTCATAGGACTTTTTGTATAAAATCCTTTGTACCTTAGCTCTATATTGACATGCGAGATAATAAGAAAATCTATTTTTCTCAAAATCTTCTTGTCATTAGAGCCAGGTTCTTTTCTCAAGATCGAATTCTCTCTCTCCTAGCACTAAGCTTCTTAGATTTGAACAAGTGGCAAATAGTCAAAGTTATAGGGTCTCCTTGTCACCGCCCCTACGCAAAGGAAATCCATAACCAAACCGGCGTTTCCCTGGAATCTCACCTTCAGTTGCCGCCACAAGTGGCCACATGCACAGTCAGAAGCTCCCAGAGTCAACGTTCTCTCACAGTTGATGGAGCACGTGTCATCATCTCCGGCCACTTTTGTCGCCAATTTCTTCTCCGATCAACTCACCTACTTTTTTCGATTCTGTCTGGGTGGTTTTTGATCTCGATCTGACATCTTTGTTTTTTGAGCTCCGATTAAAGGTTCTATTTTGTTTCTGTAGCCTTAAATTTTTTTTTTTTTGGCTAGTTTGTTCTATTCTAGTCAATATGGCAGACGGAAAGTTAGTTGAAAAACATAGTCCTGTCAATGATAGACCTTATGCACAAGTCAGTCTTGTTAAACTGGATGGGAGAAGCACATATCTAGCTTGGTCTACATCTTGCTTGTTATTTATCAAAACTAGAAAGTTGCAGGGTTATATTGATGCACAAAAAACACAAGCAAATGCTTCTGACTCCACTTCTGCCAGTGAGATTCAAAAAATACAGTTGTTATGACTTTGCTTCTCAATTCTATGCAACCCCATATCTCTAGACAGTACTTATTGCTTGACATTGCAAAAGAAATTTGGAAAGCTACTAAGACCACCTATTCCCACATGGGGAATGATGCTTGGATCTTTGAGCTTCAGGACAAAGTTAGTGGCACTAAGCAAAATGAAATGTCAATTTAGATTATTTTGCTAAATTAGGTGGCTTATGACATGATTAGATTATTATCAGGATTACCAAGCATGCTGTGCTGATGATACTGATAAATTCCAAAAATTGATTGCAAAAGGGCAAATCTATGATTTTTTGGCTAGATTGAATCATGAATATGATCGGATGAGGGTCCAGGTAAATCTCTTTTTCCTTCTCTTGAGAAGGCTTATTTTTATATTCAGTAGAAAGAAAATGGAAGAAGTTTTATGCTTTATATACCGCCAATTGAGAGGTCTGGGTTAGCAGTAAGTATTACGCAAGAGCAACCAAAGGTAATCACTTCTGATAAAGATCACTTGCAATGTGATCATTGTGGGAAGCCGAAAAATACCAAGGAGACTTGCTGGAAGTTATATGGCCGACCCACTAGAAATTATGGAGGAAAACGAGTCAATTCAATTAGGGCTCAAGCAAATCTATCAAAGACAGTAGAATCTTCCAAGGAGACAACATCTATTGAACACTTGTCCTCTGATGAAATTCAGCATTTCAAGTGTCTTTCGTCTCAACTTGATTCTTCCTCCAACGCCACATCCAATTTTGTGAAATCAGATAATACTTTTACTCATCTTGATTCATGGAATATTGATTCTAATACGAATAAACACATGACAGGCTCCTTTAAAAGCTATCTTAACTACTCCCCATGTCTAAAAAGGAATAGTGTCAGGATAGTTGATGGGTCTTTTACTCCTAAATCTCGATCAGGTTTTGTTGTTTGTACTCTCAATATTAAGCTATCTTTAGTTCTTTATGTCCCTTAATTTTCTATCAATCTTTTACCTGTCAGTGCCATAACCAAACCTCTAAACTGTAAACTTGGGTTTTTTTCCTAATCATTGCATTTTTTAAGTTCTTCAAACAGGGAGGAGGATTGGCATTTGAGTGCATGATGGCTTATACATGGTGGAAGGAAGTCGAGGTTCAATTCCATATCAAGTTCTTTTTGAAGGGAATAAGATGTCTACTAGGAAATAATATAGTGGTGTAGGCGATTAGGGAATCCACCTGTTTTTGTCTTGAAGAAATTATACCCTGATTTGTTTTCAAGACCTCAATTTGGCTCTTTATTTTGTGACGTTTGTGAGTAGGTTAAATATACTAGAAACCCTTACCCTCTGAGTAGAAATGAATATAGTTCCTTAACTGTCCATTCTGTTGTTTAGGAGCCTACTCAGACTATTTCTTTGTCTGGTAGTCGATGTTTTGTTACTTTTATTGATTGTTGCACTCGAATTATTAGAGTGTATTTGACAAAAGCAAAACGTAATGTTTTTTCTTGCTTTCAATTGTTAAGTGCCCAATATTGCATATTTTAGCCTGTTTTCCTTATTTTCATGTACTTAATTTTAATTTATATTAGTACTTTTTACTTGTTTTGTGATTTTGGTCATTGTAGGGTCAAAGTGGTAAAAAATAAGTAAATTGGAGCTAAATGGAGTAAATTTGGAGCAACCATAAAAGTTTAAAAAAATTGGAAGCAAAGAACTGATTTTGGACTTAGCCTTACCCAAGGCTAAGGTGAAAGGGCAAGTAGCTGCCTTGTCCAAGGCTAACGACAAAGACGCGACAGCAGAGTGTAGATTTATGTTTTTAATTCTAGAGTTGCCCTAGCCGCCAGCTTCACTTCAACAGACTTTTTAAGGATAATTAGGCTTTAATTTAAGAGATAAAAGGCAGTGTTTTTAGGAAAATTAAATTGTATTTAATATTTTTATTTTATTTTGGAAGTTTGGATAGGAATTAAATACATTTCTAACTTATCTAGGTTTTTATTCTTATATAACTAGGAAAGAAAAAACGAGAGGGATCGTTTTTCTCCTGCAATCTCTGCAACTCCATTTCTGTAACAGGAAGTACTTTTTACTTTTATTTTATTTTGTGAATTTCTATGGCTATGTGTGGCTAGGTTACTCTCTTTCAGTTAAAGATTAATTCAAAACCAGGTTTCAATTTACCGTGAAATTGTTGTGTTTATTTATTGTTCTTAATTTCATATGATGTTTTATGTTATTTACTGATGTTTAGAGAAACCATATCTCGATTGTTATTTACTTTATGTTCAATGAGGCGCCGTTGTTCATTTAAATAAATAACATACAGCTAATTGAGTTTGCTGAATCGTAATTGTTTAGTGAAGTTAATAACAAGTGGCAACCATTGTAGCTTCCTCACAAGAGCTGTTACATTGAGTAAATGCATGATTTAACCTAAATCGGTCTTGAGTGAGGTCGGTTGGCTTAGGTTAGGTCTTTGTATTCCTTAATGCTGTCAACAAATTAAATTATTGCGTGTATTAAGGGTTATTTGTTGGCTAGGAATTAATTACAGTCTTACTTGATTGATTCATTAATATGGAAAGATTAGGTCTGGAGCGCGAAGTCGACGACTATAACTAGCCCATTATTTGATTTTTAGATTTATTTTTTCATCAATGATCGGTTGAATTAATCCTACGTTGCGAATATCTTTAACTGAAATTTTATCACATATTGAATTTCTTTTGATCAATTTGCTGCTTGTTTGTTTATTTCTTTTAATTCAACATTTTTAAATCTTTGGTTTATGAAAACTCCCCTTTTTATTTTTATTGTTGAAAATCTGGTTATTTTAGAATTAATTCGGTACTAGTCTCTGTGGATTCGACCCTTTGTTGCCCTATTTACAATTTATTTGATAGGATAATTGAGATATTTATTTTTGGTAACTTCGACACCCATCATCAATTCTTTCAAAAGATGGTTTACACTCAATTTGGTGCTAAGATCGAAGTTTTGAGGATTGATAATGGCACGGAAAACATGGTTAGTAGATTTGGTGCTTATTTGGAGTATAATGCGATAATTCATCAAACTAGTTGTACTTACACTAGTACTCAGAATGGGTAGTTGAAAAGAAAAATAGGCATTTATTGGAAGTTGCTTTATCACTTTTGTTTACCATGAATCTCCCAAAAAACTTAATGGGGGATGTGATTATAGCAGTAGCTTACTTCACCAATAGGATGTCTCTCAAAACTCTGGACTTTAAGAGCCTTTTAGAAAACTTATTAAGGAGAAATGATTATACTGTCCCTCCAAAAGTTTTTGGATATGTTTGTTTTGTCCATACTAGGAATACTAGGAAACTAGATCCGAATGAATGTTACCATCCTCCACCAAGGAAGAATTTTGTCAGTATGAGTGTCACCATATGGGAATCTAAATTTTACTTCAATTCAACCCAGTCACTTCTTTTGGTGGGAGAGTAATGAAAAAGAAGAAGTGATCCCTAGTTTTGTTACCCTTGATCATGACGTTACCCAAAGGATAATTCTGATGGGGAGAGAGTTTAGGGAGACACTACTGTCCAGGAGGACTTGACTTGAGGAATTGTGTGTAGAATGAAAAAAAGCCTTGTGTAGACTGAAAGTCTGAAACAGTCTCCCAGAGCATGGTTTGATAAATTCAGCAAAACCATAATCTCTTTCGAATATCAACAAAGTAATGTTGATCACACCCTCTTTATAAGACACCTAAGGTAAGATCACTCTTTTTATTGTTTATATTAATAACATAGTGATGACAGGAAATGACAAAGAAGAGATGGCTCAGCTGAAGAAGCTCTTCGCCCAAGAGTTCAAGATCAATGATCTAAGGAAGATGCAATATTTCTTGGGAATTGAAGTTGCCAGAGCAGCCAAAGGAATCTTCGTTTCTCAAAGGAAATATATTTTAGATCTCTTAGAAAAAACTAGTACGTTGGGTCGCAAAACCAGTAGAATCACTCGTTAAGAGCAACCATAAACTGCAAGCAAGGATTGGAGTCAATTGATATAGAGAGATATTAGAGATTGTTTGTAAAGCTCATCTCTCTCTCTCTCTCATACTAGACTAGACATAGCATATGTAGTCAGTTTGATAAGCCAGTTTATGCATGATCCTCAAGAATCTCATATGCAGGCTATCTTTCGCATTCTGCAGTATATAAAATCAGCTTTAGGAAAATGTCTTCTACAAACATGGTCACCTTCAAATAGAAGCCTTTAAAAATGCATATTGGATTGGATCTCCAGATGACAGGCAGTCTTCATCTGATTATTGCATTTTTGTGGGAGGTAACTTAGTCACATGGAGCAGTAAGAAGCAAAGTGTAGTTGCTAAATCAAGTGTTGAAGTAGAGTACAGACCTATGACTCAAGGTGACTGTGAACTTCTGTGGCTGCAAAAATTGCTAGAAGAACTGAGATTGTTTAAAGAAGATAAACTATCCTTATACTGTGGCAATAAGGTTGCAATCAATATAGCCCATAATCTAGTACAACATGATCGGACAAAGCACATAGAAATTTATAGACACTTCATCAAAGAAAAGTTGACAGGTGGTGCCTTGAGCTTATTCCATGCAACGTCCAATAAACAGCTAGTTGATGTGTTTATGATGGTTTGCAAGTGAGCATAGGGTGTTGATTATTATGATTTGTTGCTTTATTTAATTGATTTGGAATTATGTGTTGATTATAGGCTAGTTGTATATTTCTTAATTAGTCATAGGATTTCTGTATAAAATCCTTTGTATATTGTTTGCATATTCACAAGTGAGATAATAAGAAAATCTCCTTTTCTCAAAATCTTCAAGTTCCATATGCAGGTTTGTTTGATAAAAATTAATTTTCTACACATCTAAGTAAGTCAGGAAGATGAAGGTCATTGTCAGTGTCCACGTCAATGTGCCCAAGAACTACTAAAAAGAGCTCATGTATCTACTTGCAATGTTTTGGCAACTCCATTGCCCAATCGACTGCCAATACCTTAAAAGAAAAAAGAATTTCAAGCTCCTACTTTATATTGAAGCATACCCGGGAATTTGCAAACATCTCACTTTTACTTGTCTTCATCATTGATATGATGTCAACACCATTGGTCAAACATGCACTGTATGCTAATATCTCTTCAACAATTGGCCAAATGAATTCCAGAATATATCTCTCCTAGTTTGTACTGAATAGCATTTTATTGTTAACATATAATTGGGAAGCCAAAAGAGGCAGGATACCCTTATTTCTATCAAGAATGCCAAAGAAAAGAGCACATCAAAAGTAGAGAAAATGTGACTATGCAAGCTACTCCTTTGATCTATTGGCACTTAAATAATAATAATAATAATAAATAGTGCAAAGAAAACCAATAATACCTTACTCTTGCTCATTGCTTGGGTACCAACATGTTCAGCACCATTCCATAGGGAGAAGGAATCAAAAACTAAACTATCAATTTCAATTATATCCTTTCCAAAAAGATGAGCAAGTATACTCCGACATGCTTCTTTGTGAGTGGGGCTACCCACATCGCCAGAATGCAACTCCACAGCTAAAAGCTTTAGCAACCAAGCTCTCTGGAAAAGGCAATAATAAATAGATTAGAATGAAAGCAATCACAATAATTGTAAAAGGAGTAGTCAATTACAATCAACTCCTAAGAAGTTACTTGTGCATTGGCAATATAAGAAGGAAATATATTGGATGTAAATTGACCAGATTATTCTAAGGTTAAGTAGACTAGATAATTCAATATCCTTTATGTTTAGAAATTTCAAATTTATGACGATTAATATTTGGACTCATAAGGGAGGAAAAAAAACATTTTCAATAAAAATATCTAGTGTGTTTAGGCATTTCAAATTCATCTTCAAACAAGTTAACTGTTGAAAAAAATAACTAAGGCTTAATTCAACCAAAAAAACTAGCACGAGGTTATGATTGTTCAAGCCATTATAAAGAGTATATTTTTATAATCAGCTGATGTAAAATACTTAACACACATCCCTCATGCCTAGGGAAAATACATGCAGGAAACCTGACGCATGAGTTTGCAGAATTAGACATCTGCAGGTGGGCCAACATTGCAGAACTGGTAGCTCTAACACCATGTCAAAGAAAATTAACTTGAATCGAACTCAACCCTAAAAACTAGCTCATGGGATGAGGATTGTCCAATCCATTATAAAAAGTATTATATTTTTATAACCAACCGGTGTAGGATACTTGCATCTACAACCATTTATCTCCAAGGATTTTGGTGATCACCAAACTATGATAAAATTCTATTCTTCTATCAATTACTCCAAGCGTTGTAGCTTATCTAAGAAGCATTACTCAAACAAAGGAAGATCATGTTGAAGAAATGGCTTATTGAGTTAAAATTTCTCTTCAGTGCTCTTGAGAATCTTGAGGAAAATAAATCTGAAGTGAAGCTCTTATTATTTCTAAAAAATATATATAAAAAAGGAATAATAGCCATATATACTGTTGTACCATCTGAAATGGATCATATTTGCCCTTAAAGATAATTTTGTTAAGAAAATGTCCTTAAAGTGATGAAAAAGGCTCGCATTTACCCTTTTTAGGGGTATATTTGGCCCTTATACATACTCCGAAAAAGGGCATATATGAGCCTCTTTTCATACTTTAAGGGCATTTCTTTAACCCAAAAAAAAAAAAAGGTTCTCCAAACTTTTAGTTATTTGTCTTTACTCTTAAGCTTCTTTTACACCACTGATGCTTCATTTATTCTTAAACAAGACATTTATTTTGAAGTGACTTGTTTGTTTACAAGTCCAGAAACTATAGTGATCCAATCTCAAGTAAATCCAATCAGGTATCATTTATTTCTTAAAATAATTGCACAAAAAAAAAACCTTATGCCAACCTAGCAACAAATCTTATTTGAATGTAATGCAGGTTTCAATAAATATTTGATCAAAAACATTTTATAATGATGGAAAAGGTTGAAAAAGTGAAGGGTCTTGGAGGTTAAAAACCAGTTGGATCGAACCGAACCGACCAAAATTAATTCAATCTATTCGGTTTTGGTTCTAAATAGTTCGGTTTGCGGTTCGATTCTTTTATTTTGAAAATTTCGGTTTTCATTCTATTCGATTCGGTTCAAAATCAAACCGAACCAACCATTTGCACAGTCCTAACTATGAGAGTTATTTAGGCAAAGATCTCCTCGGCCAGCTATTGTTGTGACTGATCCATTAGTTGGAGTAATTTTTCGGTGGCTTGGGCAAAGAGTATATAAGGCAAATATATATGGGCAATTAGTCATGTGATCTGTTGCTCTCGAGTCAATGACCCAAGAATTGGAAGAGATATTACTCGAAGTAGGAATGCAATAAGAAGATATACCTGAAAACACCAAGGTACTAATACCTATTGTAGGTTATGATTTTTGTCTATGTAGTGTTCCCAACAAGCTTCTCTCTATTTCCTCACTATTGAAATTATCAGTAGCATCCGCATTTGATACTGCAACATGTGCTTGCACTTTTGATTGACCTCCTTTTGCATTTTGAGACAGATGACCCAAGAATTGGAAGAGATATTACTTAAAGTATGAATGCAATAAGAAGAAATACCTTAAAAACACCAAGGTACTAGTACCTATTGTAGGTTATGATTTTTATCTATGTAGTGTTCCCAACAAGCTTCTCTCTATTTCCTCACTATTGAAATTATCAGTAGCTTCCGCATTTGATGCTGCAACATGTGCTTGCACTTTTGATTGTCCTCCTTTTGCATTTTGAGACAGACCATGGAGCTTCCAACATCTCTCTCTAGTTTGGCGAGGTTTCTTACAATCAGTACACCAAAGAGAGACATTACTGCCTTTTGAAGCATCTGCATGGTTACTTTATCAATCTGTTCCATGTTGAAAGGCTTAATGTCTTTGGACAACAAAGCAAAACTTTCTGCTACTGGTTTCTCAATCATGACCCCTCTACCTTCTTCGGCCAAGACAATTGCGATAGTTTCATTTAGTGACAGCAACTCCTCCTTCCCAAGAATTTGTACCCGTACAGCATCAAATTCTAAGTTCAATCCAACCACAATATCATACATTCTATCTTTTCAAGAAAATGTTCAAGAGTTGCAGTATCATCACTACACTTCATTTCAATGCATTGGTAATGATCCATCTCTTGCCATAAACCCTTCAAAAGGTTGGAATTTTCCATGATAGAACGGCTTCCTTGTTTGGTATTTGAAATCTTTGCTTTAATCTAATAAATTTGGGCAGCATCATTAACCTGTGAATAAGTTTGTTCAACAGCATCTCAAATTTCGTTAGTTGTACCCAAGAACATACAAGTATCACTGATTTCAGGAAGCATGGAATTCCAAAGCCAAGACATCAACATGGAGTCTTCTTCATCCCATGCATCAAAATTTGGATTCCCTCCTTTTGGACCTGTACCTAGCAAGTGGATTGATTTCCTTTTCCTTTTAGGGAAGTATGAACCAACTGTGACCATTTTAAGTAGTTCATACCATTCAACCTGTAGGCTGCTTGGATATTCTGCATTTCACTCAAGGAATTATGGTTGCTAGAATCCAATGTGAGCTTTCCAGTGATTCCCATTTTTTGGAGGATTTGCCATGGTTCAAGATAACAGTTGCTCTCCAAGGGAGAAATTTTGATACTACCAAACTGTAGACAAGAAAGACAGCAACAAACAGAGTAGCAGCAGAAAATCAATGAAGACATCTAACGCACTTGTAGTTTGAATTGAGGTATCAACAAGAGACAAGAATGTCCTCAGATCAATAGCATGTAGCAACAATAGCACCGGGATCTGGCCGGAAATAAGGATGCGACCATGGAAGGGAAGGCCAGAACAACAGCTGCCATCAAACGTGCCGACGCGTTACTAAGAACCCAAAAACAGAAAGTGGCGCGTGAGATGCATGCACAAAATCCAGTAGCCGGAGAAAGTGGACTGGCCAGAATAAGGCTTGCCCACCTCCCTAGGGTGGTGATGAGACAGATTGGTCACTGGAACTAGTGACTCAAGAGAGTGAACAGTGACCAGAATCTGAAAACCATGAAAACAACTAAGAGCCTAAGGGCCTATTCACTTACAAAAAAACTAGTCCAGTTTTCCAGAAAATTTTTTCACAGAAAACAAAAAACAGATATCATGTTTATTTTAGTCAATTTTCTAAAACAGAAAATAGAAAATAGATTTTCCAGTTTTCTAAAATAAACAAAAAATTGGAAAACTAATAAAAGATATTTTCTAAATTTTCTAAGTCATTTTAATACATATATACATGTGTGTGTATATTCACACACAGATACATATACATGTATGTGCATACATATATATGTGTATGCATATGTATGCAGACATGTATGTATGTATATGTATGTATGTACTTATGTATGTATGTGCATACATATATATATATATACACACGTAGACATACACACACGCACACATATATATACACATATGTATGTACATACATATACATGCACATACACATACTTATATATATACGTGTGTGTGTATACGCGCGCATGCACATACACATATTTATATATATATATATGTGTGTGTCTGTGTGTGTGCGCGCGCGCGTATACACACACACACATATATATATACATACATATATATATGCACATGCATATGCATATGCGCATGCATATGCATATACATATACATATACCCATACATGCATACACATACATACATATATACACACACACACGCACGCACATATATATACAATATAAATACTCTAATTTACCATTTATTGATATGTATGTGCATATTTATATACATCTATGTGTATGTATACATACACACACATATATATAAAAAATAATTACTCTAATTTTTCATTTATTGATATCAATAAACATATGCATATGTATATGTATATATACCTACATACACATATATATAGAAAATAAACACTCTAATTTTTCATTTCTTGATAAATAAACGCGTCTTTTAAATTTTCTACAGAAAATAAATACTCCAATTTTCTAAAAAAATAAAATACAGAAAACAGAAAACTGTTTTCTGTAAGTAAACGCACCCTAAGACTCTGATACCATGTCAAAAGGAAACAAGTTTAATTCAAAATCTGTTGTTGAATTGATTCTGAAAGAATTTACATGTATTTATACAAGGAAAAGAAACACCTATAATAGGAAGGAAAAAGCCTATATACTAGGACATACTAGCTATGAGGAAACCTTATACAATAGCTTCACACGAGCTATACACTATTTTCAAGAATTTCAATATACTCATTCTTGAGAGATTTTATTGAATTTGCAAATCAGCTCAAGAAAACTTGAGTTGGGAAAATTCCACAAGTTAAGCTTTGGAAAACTTGTGGGACAGCAAGAGTAGTTCTAGGTGGGTAAAACACCATGATTGTACATCAGCTTGACTCCTGCCCTCTAAAACAGTTGAACGAAGTGAAAATCTCAAGGGAACAACCTTGGAAAGTAAATGTGGACAAGAAGGCTTCAACCCATAAATTCCCAGTATCAAAGAGGTGATTTGTTTACTATTCCTAAACTTATTTACAGGCTGTTTCAAATAGTTAGCTATTCTAATCACCACCCTCCTGATCCATTCTTTTACAAAAGCAACATATGTTGACACAGCCCCGTCTAAATCAGCGCTAAAAGTTTTTGTCTAAATCAGCGCTAAAAGATCTGTAAAGTCTCAGTTCACCCCTCCCTTGAGAGTTTTCTGAAGCCAACAACATATAAATTAACTTGTGCATTATCAAGTTCATTTTGGTGACATTTGAATTGAGGATCTTTGAATCCCTTTAGTGGTCAAAATCCTAAGGAAAAAAAAACTAATCTCCTTTGTTCGGTTCGAAATCATGGAAACAAAAACCTATCCCGACTCTGATATCTTTAAACACCCTAATCCAAGTCCCTCCAAACAAGCATTGAAGAAAACAATTCAAATAAAAATTGAAATCCCACTTCTAACATCTACCAATTCAAACAGCATTATAATAATCAAACTGCAACTACAACAACCAGGACATTTAACATATGAGTTTACAACAACCAGGACATTTAACATATGAGTTCAGCAAATATATTGACATGTGAAACAGAAAATGAAGGTGTCTGTTTTGTTCCAGTACCCATCATGTCTCAGTATCTCCAAGACAAAAACAGAACTGGCCCAAATATTACCTAAAGCTATACACGGGTAGCCTTCAGCATAATTGAATTGTCACCATAATATTTTCAGTAAGTGGAACTAAACAAACAATTTTACCTCCAAAAATGAAATAATATAGCCATCTTCAGATGTGATGGAAGTTCCCATCAGTAGCCCCAACTGACCAGAGTTTCCCATCTTTCTTTTAAAGATACAATAATTATACATAGCTAACCTAAATCTACAGACTTTGACCTTCTCCACCAAAAAGTACAGAAACAAGTGGACAATGGCCACTGTTCACAATAAAGCATAATTATTGTCAAAAAATGGAATAACGAGCAAGAAACCTGGTGAAGGGAACTGATTCGAAGTGGCTGGTTGCTGTTTCTTTTAGGAAGGGAAGCAACACCAACAGTATCAAGATGCTGCCACAATGAAGGTAATCAAGATTTCAGAAGTGCAAGATCTATAAAGATATCATGGACAACAAATAGAATTTTATCTTGAAATTGCAGCTTACAATGTACCTTTACAAAAAATTGATACTTTTTATTGCTCAGCAAATCCATGGTAGGGCCACATGTAAGAGGATCAGAGCACAACTCATAAAGGAGCTGCATGAAGAAAGAAACACATCTGACCGAAATAACAGAATTGAAAACCACATGACCAATTCAAGAATTGAACAAAACAATTTGAGAGCACTAGGTAGATAATGAACCTGAAGACCAAACTCATGCAGTAATGCATTTACATCTGGCTTTGACATTTTCTCAAGGATTTCAAGAATAACCTTCAAGCAACTATAAGTGAAACACAAGAATTCACAAAATGAACATATAATCATTAGAGCAGCAAAGATTAAGATATTTAGGCAACTTGTAAAGAACAAAACCTGTAATGAAATTTTGGCTGCAAAACTGTTCGTTCAACTGGAGTGTCGACATCAAACTTGAGCAGTAAATGTGCAATATTTGGAGCTGGCCTACTAATATTATCTATTAGCAGCTGCAAACAAGTACAGAACCTAAGATAATTCTATTGAACTATAAATGATGTCAAAGCTTCAGCAATTTTTGCAACAAAGGAACTGAGTCTTACCTGCATTATCAGAACTCCAGGGTCGTTAGCACTGTTCTCTATAATTTGATACTCTTCTGATCGTAGCTCAAGGCAGGATGCATAGTCCTCAATCAAAGAGCTTGCAGCATTGAATTTTAACAGTAATTGTACAAGCCCAACCACACGAGAACTGTCTCACATGTAATGATGGCAACGTTAAAGCTTTCTGCTCAAGTTGTGAATTGCAAAGACAAACAAAAATCTAGACACACACAAGTTCCCCCCACAAGCACAACTCATTACATGCATAGATTTACCTACAGAGACACATATTGGAGCAAAAAGAATACCTCAGGATACTCATGATTTTGATAGAGCTCTGCTGAATTTGAGGTAGAAAATCATATCTGACATACTCGAGCAATGCCACAATCTGATTATGATCTTGACAGAGTATAACATCCAATGGCTGAAAGATAGATGAAAAAAAGATCAAGCAAAACGAAAATATCATTTGACGGTCATTCACCACTAGCTAAGAGAAAGAAACAAAGACATTTAATCAGCTTTTCAAGTTACAATGAATTCACAAAGCTAGTGGTTGAACACCAACTCTGAATGACTTCTTGACCTGTACATTTTTGTTTCAGGTTATGGAAGATAGTCTGGATAGGGTGGTCCATGCAATATAGGATACGATTCGAATTGAAATGATAACAATATTCAAGAATCGACAGAAGTAGAAACGCACACCATACACATGCCAACGTCCACAGCCATAGAAGCAATTATGTAACAATGGAAATTACCAAAAAGTGACTTGGTTCACATGTAAATGGATGCAATGCAACGAAGCGCCAGATGTTTACTGATAGTTGGTCAAGCACAAAATGGTAAATATGGATATTATTTTTAGATACATGATGTTACTTTGTGTAATAAAATACAATGGGAAAATGATTTTCTGTACTTTTGTATTGAAGAAAACTCAGGCATTTATACAAAATAGAAAACTAATTTAGGAAACTTCCTATATTGTACAAGAAAACTAAATATTCTACAGAAAATACAATTAATCATGTAACACTCTCCCTCAAACTGGAGCATAAATATTAATCATGCCCAACTTGTTACACAAATATTCAACTAGAGGGATATTTAAAAGCCCTTGTGAACATATCGCCTAAGTGTTCTCATGTCTTCACATGTGTAATAGTGAGAATCTATTCACTTCATTCAAATAGAAAATATACAGGTATTTATACAATATACTAGGGGTAAATTAGGAAAGAATTAAATCCCTATAGTCAAACTAAATCACTATAATTATGCTAATCTACAGCCTATAGAAATCTTAACAGCCTGTACGTATCTTAACACTCCCCCTCAAGCTGGAGCATAGATATCAATTAAGCCCAGCTTGTTACAAATATAGTCAATTCGATTCCCAAGTAAAGCTTTAGTGAATACATCAGCTAATTGACTCCATGTTCTAACATATGAAGTTGAGATTGATCCATCTTCTAGCTTTTCCCGAGTAAAATGACAATCGACTTCTATATGTTTGGTTCTCTCATGAAATACAGGATTATTTGCAATATAAATAGCTGCTTGGTTATCACACCATAAATTCATTGGTTTAAACTGAACAAACCCAATCTCCCCAAGTAAATGACGTAGCCATATAAGTTCACAAGTAGTCTGTGCCATGGCTGTATATTCGGATTCTGCACTTGATCGGGATACAACACTCTGTTTTTTACTCTTCCAAGAAACAAGATTACCCCCAACAAAAACACAGTAACCAGTGGTAGAACGCCTATCTGAAAGATCCCCTGCATAATCTGCATCTGTGAAACCTTCTATAGCGTGGTGGCCATGACTTCGATATAAGATGCCACGCCCTGGTGCACCTTTCAGATATCTTAAAATATGTACAACAGCATCCCAATGTGAAGTTCTAGGAGATGACATGAACTGACTAATAACACTCACTGGAAAAGCAATGTCAGGACGAGTGATAGTAAGATAGTTCAATTTTCCTACAACTTTCCTATACTTTTCAGGATTTTCAAACAAGTCTCCATCTTCAGCTTTCAGCTTCACATTTGGTATCATAGGCTCATCGCAAGCTTTTGCCTCAATAAAATCAGTACCATCTAATAAATCCAAGCAATATTTTCTCTGAGATAGATAAATCCCTTTATTACTACGAGAAACTTCAATCCCTAGGAAATATTTTAATGGTCCTAAATCTTTTGTTTGGAAATGAGTCCCAAGGAAAGTCTTCAACCTCGTGATCCCAGCTTCATCACTGCCAATTATTACTATATCATCCACATATACAATCAATAAAATGCACCCAGAACTAGATGTAAAGAATACTGAGTGATCATATGCACTTCTCTGTAGGCCAAAGTCAATCACAACTGTACGGAATCTCCCAAACCAAGCACGTGGAGACTGCTTCAAACCATACAAAGACTTTTTTGATTTGCACACTTTCCCGGACTCCCCCTGAGCAACAAAACCAGGTGGTTGCTCCATGTAAACTTCTTCATTCAAATCCCCATGCAAGAATGCATTCTTCACATCCAGTTGATGTAGTGACCAACCATAATTAGCAACCAAGGAGATAAATAAACGAACCGACGAAAGTTTCGCAACTGGAGAAAAAGTCTCCAAATAATCCACTCCATATGTTTGTGCATATCCTTTAGCAACTAATCGAGCCTTCAATCGAGCAACAGAATCATCAGGATTTATTTTAACAGTAAACACCCACTTACAACCAATGGTCTTTTTCTGGGGAGGCAAAGGCATAAGATCCCATGTATGATTTTGCTCTAAAGCCATCATCTCTTCTTTCATTGCAGCTTGCCAACCATCATGAGCTAAGGCTTCAGCAAGTGACGTGGGAATGGCAATAGAATCTAAGGAAGCTACAAAAGACTTGGAGGTAGGAGATAAAGCATGATAAGACACAACAGAAGAAACAGGGTAAGTGCATGTTCTTTTACCTTTGCGAAGAGCAATAGGAAGGTCAAGGCTAGCATCTGGTTGAGATGGAGAATCTGAAGACGAAGCAGGAGGTGTCTCGATAAGCGGGTGCATACGCCGAAAATAAACTTGACGAATAACAGGTCAAGAGGGAGGAGAAACAACCTGCTCACTGACAGTATAAATAAGAAAATCGTCCCCTGAATCACTAGTGTGCAAAGGAAAGGACCCAGAGGAACCAAAGAAAGGTGTATTCTCAAAAAATGTAACATCAGCAGAGACCAAATAACGACCCAAAGAGGGAGAGTAACACCGATACCCCTTTTGTTCACGAGAATATCCCAAGAAGACACACTTAAGAGATTTAGGATCTAGTTTTGAAACCTGAGGTCGCATATCTTGAACAAAACAGGTACTCCCAAAAATTCGAGGAGCAAGATGAAATAATCGAGATGAGTGAAAAAGAAGAGAATACGGAATCTGACCATTAAGAACAGAGGAGGGCATTCTGTTGATAAGAAAACAGGCAGTGGAAACAGCATCTACCCAAAAAACTTTAGGAACCTGCATATGAAACATTAGAGCCCGGGCAACTTCTAATAAGTGGCGGTTCTTCCGCTCAGCTACACCATTTTGCTGAGGGGTAACAATACAAGAAGACTGATGAATAATACCATGCTGGGAGAGATAAGATTTAAAAGTATGTGAAACATATTCTTTAGCATTATCACTTCTCAAAATACAAATTGACTTATTAAATTGAGTCTTAATTTCACCATGAAACGCACAGAATATAGTAAATAACTAAGAACGAGATTTCATAGGATAAAGCCAAGTAACTCGAGAATAATCATCAGTAAATGTCACAAAATAACGAAAACCAAGTTTGGAAATAACAGGACACGGACCCCATACATCAGTATGAACCAAGGAAAAAGAGGACTTAACACATTTATTTAGGCTAGGAGAATATGATACTCTATGGTGTTTAGCAAATTGACAAGCTTCACACTCTAAAGTAGATTTTCCCTGTAAGACTAGGACATAATTTTTGTAAAATTGAAAAAGGAGGATGACCAAAACGACAATGAAGCTGTAAAAGAGAAGACGAGCTGGTGCACGCAATGGATCGAGGTACAGGTCCAGAAGTTGATTCAAGAGCATACAAGCCATTCACCAGACACCCTTTACCAAGAATCTGCTTCGTCCCAAGATCCTGAAAAAGACAATAATTGGGATAGAAAATAACACAACAGTTAAGATTTTGAGTGATTTGACTAACAAATAACAAGTTAAAGGGGAATGATGATAAACATAAAACAGATGATAAAGGAAGAGATTTGGTTGGATTTGCAATCCCATGTCCAATTACTGAAGCAGTAGATCCATTGGCCAAAGTAACATAAGGGAGATTATCAGTAGACTTGAAAGAACAGAGAATACCTGTGTTGCCGGTCATATGGTCAGTAGCACCTGAGTCAATAACCCACCGACGAAATGAGGTGGAAAGACAAGCAGTAGAGTTACCTGTATTAGCCAAAGCTGATATCCCAGAAGGTAACTGCTGTGAATCATAAGCGGCAGTTAAACGAGCATACTCATCTGCTGAAATGGTAACAGAAGGAAAGGACGACTATGAAATTGGTAGGATGCCATCCTGAGTAGCTACATTGGCAAATTTTTTATTATGCAACTGTCCTGAGTTCTTTGAGGGCTTCCCATGTAATTTCCAGCAATTCTTTTTTATATGCCCCTCAACTCCACAATAATGACACGTACGGGAGTTACCGCCAGTAACTGAACCACTACTATTTCCACTTTTGCCTCCATGACTACTATTCGAAGCATTACTAACCAATGACACTGTATCATTGGGTACCATACCAGAAGACAGATCACCGTCTTTACAAACTCGAAGTAGACGAGCATAAACTTCAGTAAAAGAAGGAAGAGACTCACTAGTTAACAATTGTGTGCGTGCCACATCATATTCAGAACCTAATCCTACCAAAAAACACTGTACCACAATTTGCTCCTCTTGTTCTTGCATTTGCTTTATGTCAGTAATAATAGGAAACATAGATCTATTTTCTTCAAATGATTGTTTTACTTCAGTATAATATTGAAATAGGGAGCGACCTTTTTGTTCCGCTCGATAAATCTTTAATAAAAGATTATGAACACGAGACATTTCTTGTTTGCAAGCATATAAAAATTCTAGATATTCCCATAATTCCTTAACACTTTCACAATGATTCACAACATCATCAACAGCAGGGTCTAAAGTATTCTGAATTTGATTAAATAATTTATAATCTTCCATCAACCATTTTTTCCTAGCATCAACGTCATCCTTAGGTGGTGGATAATTAGTTAAGTGGCCTTCCAAATCTACACTAGTCACAAATCTACGAACAGTTCTCTTCCATTGCGCATAATTACTACCTCCAGTTAATTTTCAATCAGTAATTTTGGACGAACCCAGCATAATTTCAGTGACAGTTTTCTTATCACTAGTTTCGGCCATTTAAAGCAATCCCAAACAACTTGTATTTAAAACCGAAAGTAAACTCCCAACAAAGAAAAGCACCATGTTAAGTATCTGATTCTCAGATACAAGTGTTTATGGATGCACATATGACCTTACTTCACCACCCATATAACTTACCTTCCAATAAATCTTAAATCCATATAAGTTTAACACAATTGTGATACACTTTTTTTTTACCATCTATATCCAGGAATACAACCAAAAACACTCAGATTTACCAAGTAAAAGCCACTTCAATAACTATCCAAACAATCATATTAACATCCAAATAGACACTCGAGAATTTGAAATTTTGGCATATGTAATATCATGTACACTCCCACCAAATGTGTCGGCTTGAAAATATCCACAATAGAATGCAGAATAGAAATTTAACATCACATTGAAAGATGGGAAACTCACAAATATTTAGGCCAACAAAAATTTTAGATGCGGCTTAGAAAGCCTTGATTGAAATGGAGAAAGGCAAGGGGCAGCAGAAGAAACAAAGAAATACCTGATACAGAGGACGCCAATAATCAGAAACAACTATGTCCTTTTCTAGGACAAGGATTATAATTTCCAAAGAAAGTTGCACAGCTTTCTCAATTAATTGCCCATGAATTTGACTAGTCCGCTCAGTGATGACTGAATTGACACCCGGCATAAGAATTCCCATAAGATTGCGGAAAACAGTCTTGCCACTCATGAAATCCTGACAAATAAAATTGTAAACTATAAGATATCTGCAGAAAGTATTGAGCAAAAGCGTAATTTTGCAAAGGACAAGATCAAGCAAAACCAGAAACAGCCAAAGAGCTTATGAAATTGAAGAAAATATTTAAAAAAAAAAAAAAAACAAAAACCAAAAAAGAGGAAAGGAGGACAAGTTATTTTATCCACTTGTAATTCCTCAGGAAAGACAATTGATCCCGACTTTCCAATCTAGACCTTACAATCAATATTGCCACAAAGACACTTCAAGAAATGTTAATAGATAAAGGTTATATCATAAATTGCAACTTGCAACAAAGTCAGGAACCCATGCCAACAAGATTTCATCTTTAGACTATTAACTGTAAAAGTTAAAAACATGTATTTAGACTATTTAACTGAGAAGTTAAAAAGACATAATGTCACCAATTCAGATGAACAAACCAGCTTTAGAAATCAATATTTTTAACAGAAGAATAAATAAACAGACATTAAGAAACACTTACCTTTAACAATTCCATAACAGGAAGCTGCATCTCAAGCAAAGATGGCTGCACTGGTGACCGGTCAACCCCGTTATCGATGTCCTCATCTTGGACATTGTACATGCTTAGCATCCTGAACAAATAATAGATGAAATAATTTTCCTCATTGCATAGTCAACTTATACATTTCATTACATAGCCAATCTATTCATTTAGTTTAGAATTGAATATCAAATACAAACTTTGAATCAAACATCGGAGCAGAAAAAGAAGCTTATCAAATTAAAAAGCAGAAATATACATCATACAACTTTAAAGTAGAAAAGTGGGCAAATATACAAATTTTATAGGAAAAAAAAACTGAGAAAAGTAAGATATATAAATCCTAAGTGTGAGAAATCATCCCATATTATTTTCTGTATCATTTCTTAGTAATTACAGACATTTATACACAAAAGATTGTTATAAATTCAACTATCACTGCTACCTACTAACATTTATTCAACCATTACTGCTACCTACTAACACTCCCCCTCAAGCTGGAGCATAGATATTAATCATGCCCAGCTTGTTACACAGATATTCCACCCGAGTCCCATTCAAAGCTTTTGTGAATAAATCACCTAATTGCTCTCCTGTTTTCACGTAACCAGTTGAAATAAGATTTTCTTCAATCTTTTCACGAATAAAGTGAAAATCAACCTCGATGTGTTTGGTTCTTTCATGATATACTGGATTCGAGGCAATATGAATAGCCGCTTGATTATCACACCAGAGTTTTGCAGGTGACAAATACTTCAACCCAATTTCAGTCAAGAGATGTTGGATCCACACTATTTCACATGTGGATTGTGCCATGGCTCTATACTCGGATTCTGCACTGGACCGAGATACAACCCCCTGCTTCTTGCTTTTCCATGACACCAAGTTTCCACCAATAAAGACACAATAACCAGTAGTAGACCTTCTATCAATTTTAGATCCAGCCCAATCAGCATCTACAAAACATTCAATGTCAGTGTGCCCATGATCGCTGTACAATATGCCACGTCCTGGAGCTCCTTTCAAGTAGCGCAATATTTGTTCCAGAGCTGCCCAATGTTTGACTGTAGGAGTAGACATAAACTGACTAACAATACTCACTGCAAAAGAAATATCTGAACGAGTCACTGTGAGGTAGTTTAGTTTTCCAACTAACCTCCTGTACATCTCTGGATCATCAAAGAGGTCCCCATCATCTTTTGTAAGACGTGCATTAACATCCATCGGCATGCTGTATGGCTTGGTTCCTATCTTTCCAGTTTCCTTAAGTAGATCCAAAACATACTTCCTTTGAGATAAGAAAATTCCTTTCTTGCTTCTCATCACTTCTATTCCCAAGAAATATTTTAGTTCGCCCAAATCTTTTGTAGAAAACTTGGCATGTAGAAATGACTTAAGAGATGTAATACCTGTACTGTCGTTTCCAGTAATAATAATATCATCAACATAAACAATAAGAAGGATGATACCTGTTGATGATTGTCTGTAGAAGACTGAGTGATCACACTTGCTTTTATTCAGTCCAAATTCTTGAACTGCCATACTAAACTTACCAAACCAAGCACGGGGACTTTGCTTTAAACCATATAAAGATTTCTTCAAAAGACAAACTTTCCCATACTCCCCCTGAGCAACAAACCCAGGTGGTTGCTCCATATACACTTCTTCCTGAAGGTCTCCATGAAGAAAAGCATTCTTAATGTCCAACTGATATAAGGGCCAGTGCTGCGAAGCAGCTATAGAGATAAACAATCTAACAGAAGTAAATTTAGCCACTGGAGAGAAGGTTTCTAAATAATCCACCCCATATGTTTGAGCATATCCTTTTGCAACAAGCCTGGCTTTAAGTCTAGCTACAGAACCATCTGGATTAACTTTAACGGCAAAAACCCATTTGCATCCCACAACCTTCTTCCCTTTAGGCAGATCAACCAAATCCCAAGTGTGATTTCCGTCCAAAGCATTTAGTTCCTCTATCATTGCATTACGCCAACCGGGGTGAGACAATGCTTCTTTAACAGTTCGAGGAATAGAGATCGAGTCAAAAGAGGCAATAAAAGAACATGTAGATTGAGATAAATTATTATAGGAGACAAAGTTGCTAATAGGATAAGCACACTGGCGTTTGCCTTTCCTTAAGGCAATGGGAATATCAAGATCACTTAAGACTGGATCTGATGATGAATCCGATTCAGGCATTGTACTGAAGGTTCCATGTTTCCGAGAATAGACCTGTACAATAGGTGGCTTTGCTGGAGCCAGATCGGAGGCAGGTGAAGCTGAATCATCTGAAATAGGAACCAGATCACTTGGAGTAGGGGGAACGGAATCATTTGGCATAATAGGAACAGGATCATTTGATGGCCGTGTAGTAACATTGTAGACCAACCAATGATCATCCTCCCTCGGGCTTGCAGAGTCAGAAGCTGGGAAGAATGGTTTATGTTCCCAAAAAGTAACATCAATAGACACAAGATACCGGTTGAGTTCTGGGCAATAGCATCTGTACCCTTTTTGCAAACGAGAATACCCCAAGAAGACACACTTCAGTGACTTTGGATCCAATTTAGTGATATGAGGCCGAACATCACGAACAAAACAAGTGCTCCCAAATATTCGTGGTTCTATAGGAAACAACGGTTTAGATGGAAAAAGAACAGAGTAGGGAGTCTCACCAGTGAGCACTGACGATGGCATGCGATTAATCAGGAAACAAGCAGTAGATACCGCATCGGCCCAAAATTGTTTAGGAACTTTCGCCTGAAATAAAAGGGCCCGTGCTGTTTCCAGCAAATGTCTGTATTTCCTCTCAGCGACTCCATTTTGAGACGGTGTGTCTATACATGAGGATTGATGAAGTATACCATTCTGAGTCATGTATGTCTGAAAAGCATCTGAAAAATATTCTTTTGCATTATCACTTCTCAAAATGCGAACAGAGGCATTAAATTGAGTTTTGACCTCAGCACAAAAAGCACAAAAATGAGTGAATAATTCAGACCGACTTTTCATAAAATATGTCCGAGTCAGACGAGAGAAATCATCCACAAATGTTACAAAATATTTGAACCCAGGTTTGGCTGTCACAGAACACGGTCCCCAAACATCTGAATGAACCAATTCAAATGCAGAATCGGCTCGTTTATTAATCCGAGGACTCAAAGAGCCACGGTGGTGCTTGGCATACTGACATGACTCACAATCAAGAGAAGAAACATCAGAAAATTGAGGACAAAGTTTCTTCAGAGTTGGCAAAGAAGGATGTCCCAATCGACAGTGTGCTTCAAAATGAGACAAAACACTAGAACAAGCAACTGGTCTTGGTAATTTTCTATCAAGAATATAAAGACCTCCTGAAACGTAACCTTTACCAATGATTTGTTTTGTTACCAGATCTTGAAAGACACAGTGATCAGGAAAGAAGGAAATACAACAATTAAGATCACACGTAAGTTTACTTACAGAAACCAAGTTAAAAGCAAGCTTCGGTATATGTAGAACTGAACCCATAGAAATTGACGAAGTTAGGTTTACCGTACCAAAACCGTTTACGTGAGAGAGTGATCCATCTGCCATTGTAACTGTAGAAGAAGATGCATGAGACTGACAAGTAGAAAATACATTTCGATTGCCTGTCATATGATCTGTAGCACCAGAATCAATAACCCACTGAGATGAGGAAGAAAAAAGACATGTATTTGGATTCTTTACCCCAGTAATAGTTGTGGTGGAAGACATTTTCAAAGAATTCTGATACTGGATAAATTTTGCATACTCATCTGCAGAAATCATAACATACTTTCCAGAAGTGCTGGTCGTAGCCATGTTTGCTAATTTGGGCTTTTGGTTATGTAATTTTCTACAAAACCTTTTTATATGACCAAGTTTATGGCAATAATAGCATGTGATATTTTTGTTCCAACTCATATTAAATAATACCGAGTGAAAAAGAATATCACCTCACAAATATTCAAAGAGCAAACCAATACACGAGTACTGTTGACAATAACACCCGCCAGCAAAGAATAGTCCAACTAAAAAGCAGCTTGCAAAGAATAATCCAACTAAACAGCAGCTTAATATCTTAATTATTAAAACAGCAACCAAGCCTTAATTGTAGCAGCACCTCAACATTAACTAACACTTCAAATGCCAAAACACCCAAATATTTTCCTTAAACAACATACACAACAACTAAATAGGTAAGGGACACTTCACCTTCCGAATTTTGTTCATGTTCTTATATATGTCAAAGCAGCAATTGAACTTGTCATGGCAGAGCACGCGAAGACCAGAGAGAATTGGATCCAGAAGGGCTCAAGAAAGACAATTCCTTCAGCTCCCGTAATACCGACGTTAAGACTAGAAGAGCTGCCTTCCCTCCACCCAAACAGTTGTCCTCCAATCTCGTTGGACAAACTCTCAAAAGGAACCAACTACCACAGGGAGAGGGAACCACGGCAAGAAGGCACCGGGATCTGACCGGAAATGGCCAGGCGACGCCGGAGACGGAATCGGAAGACCGTCGGACGTCGGACGCACTCCCACGCGCCGGCGCGTGAGGAATAGGTCAGACTTTGTGGCGGCGCGTGTAAACTACTCGCTGGACAGACGGTCGCCGGAAAACGTGTACAGGCCGAAATGGAGGAGGCGGTTCTTCCTGTGATGGCGGTGAGGCAAACCGGTCACCGGATCCGGTGACCCAAGGCTGACAGAAGCTTCAACCGAAAATGGAAACGCAAGCAAATCTTCAAACGGCGCGTTAGGTCCACTCGCCGTCCGGGTGATCACCGGATTTCGTGAGCAGGCCGGAATTCCACCTGCGCAGCTCCCGAAGTGGGTGGTGAAGCAAACCGGTCACCGGAGCTAGTGACCCAAAGGGGAGCAGACTCCTCACCCGATGAAGAGGAAGAACATAGACCAAAAAATTCCAAGAAAATTCCCAGAAGAGCCTAAAGCTCTGATACCATGTGAGAAATCATCCCGTATTATTTTCTGTATCATTTCTTAGTAATTACAGACATTTATACACAAAAGATTGTTATAAATTCAACTATCACTGCTACCTACTAACATTTATTCAACTATTACTGCTACCTACTAACACTAAGCACAAGCAAAAGTTTCCACTTGAAATAGTCCAGTAACTCACATGTGAAAATGCTGAAGACAAGCAACAACCAACTGCCATTTTTCACAAGAATCTGCATAGGCTCTCTGGGGGAATGGCCCAAACACATCATCATATATGAACCTAAAAATGCCAATAAATCTGCCAAAAGACAATCAATGTTAAAGCTAGCAAGCAGAAAGGAGACATTGATTGTCAAAGTAACAAGAAAAGAAACCATCTGAACAGTACCTGCGCCCTCTATCATTTACATCTTTTTCCTCTGCTATCAGAGCATTTAACAGGTTGAGGAAAGATATTGTAGAAGGATATCGCTCTATCCTTGCTTCTATTTCATTCAACTCATACCTCATGTCATAAATCTGACAAATTCAAACAGCAAAAGAATAAATTTTCCACATACAGATGCTAGATAGACCACACATCAGCAAAGTCTGGCAGTTTCATCATAAAATTGCCCTTGCTTCCTAACCCCAATCTCATCATTTACTCTACATCACTTACAGAACATCCCAGATAATTGACATAAAATTTCAGTGTAATTACTTGCACATACACAGGTAATGCAATGGAAAAGAAAGAAAAAAAAATGGGTAGAAAGAACATTTAAAGGCAAAGTGCAGTTCCTATTCAAAATCATAAGGAAAATGAAAGCTTAGAAGGTTGACTGATACATGAAACAGATGTAAAAGGAATAATGAGTATAACAAGACTAGAATTAGTTTTTATCATATTAAAAGCATCAACTTCAATATACTATTATTAAGAACAAAAAGGAAAAAGACAACGAATTACTTGCAACACATAAAATTCATATTATATAAATTGTTCTGGCTCTCATTATAAGACCAAAAAGAAAGCGTCTCATCAATTAAATCAAATTGCAAATTAAAATTTTGATTGATTACTGTAAAAAAACAAAAAAAAACATGATGGGCAATACATATTAAACAATAAGAATGTCTTAATTTAGACTTGAAGAAAATAAATAAATAAATGCAATGCATAAACTATTTTCCCCTTTCACGTGATCATAAGCTGTTCCACTAAACAATGTGTGTGGCCTATAAAGTCCAGGTCAAAACGGTTAAAGTCTCGGTCATTTACTGTGATTTAGCACATAATTGACAATATTTCCCTCTTCCTTTAATTTACCATAACCAAATGCACATTTTCAAGTTACACATAGCCAGAGGCATGTGAGACCTCATTTCAGCTGACTGCTGGCCAACTCACTGCTTAAAAAAAAATAGAACAAAATCTTCAAATAAATATGCATTAGTATCTTCATAGGGTAACTAAAACAGTACTTTTAGATTTGACCAAATGAAGAAAAAAATAATAATATTAGGAAAAAAAAAAGAAAAAATTATGAACTCAGCACATCATTTCCATTTTCGCTAATTCTTTTTGTTTTTCAGATATTGGTGATGCATTATGTAATTGATAGCAATGTAGATAATAGCGCACATGACAAGTCAAGTGAAAAGGGAAAGAAGAAAAAAAAATTTCTTCACACTGCCAATAATTACAATTTGTAAATGTAATAATATTTTCCCTTCAAAAGTGTGAATCATAAATCTTTTTACTATATGTACATTACTGCCCGTCCTTCCACAGTCGGTAACAATTAGTAATGCTAATCAGCTGTAAATTACAAAGACAAAATCGATTAAAGTTAAAACATTGGCCAAAGTTAAAATTGGGCACAAAGTTAATATTTCTCTGAACATTCAGCTGATAGATTTAGAAATATTAAGTCAGTATAGTCAAAACAATATATAGGAGTTTGTTTCTTCTTATAGCTGCTGCTAATTACAGGTAGCCTTTCATTATATGAACAACAGGTGATCTGCATAAGCTCAAAACAGCATAGCAATGCAAATACTGATAAACACATTACTAAGATTCATAAAACCACATGTACAGCACTACCATGATTTCAGCTAACAGGTCAAAAACAATTAAATAGTAGATCAAAAAGTAACAGAGGACATGAGTACTGCAGTTATAAAAATCTAAGGCATTCTGAGCAATAAGTAATTCATCTCCCAGAAGTTTAAATGCTAAAGAGAAATTAACCTGTGTTACCATTGGTTTGGCACCATTTGCAACACGAGAGCCAACTACTAATGGCAAATCATACTGCTCAAGATAACTCCAGACGGTGTCTTTTAGGGCCAGGGAGACATGTACGAAGGTAGTTATAGCATTTCGCAGGGCACCCTGAGAAAAAACAACATAGTAAACATAACAACAGGCATGATAGGTAGAAGATTCTCATTTTCAAGTGGATTTCAGAACTGTTCAATAATACTTAGGGAAACAGCATTATAATGCAGACTCCAACCTTTAGATAAGGAGGCACATTTTCATAACTAAGGAGCTTAAATAATGGTTCAATGTCAGGAAACCAGTTCTTTCTTTCAGCAGGATGTCCATTTTCAATAACCTGCAAAAGATGGTGAAAAGGATATTGCCAAAGAAAAATACATATAGTTAACAGCAAACAAGCAACAATAAGCCTAAAAACTTATAGGATAGTAAAGAGTTTTTCATCAACAACAACCCACCCCACTACTCAGGGACATTTTTTTAAATAATGTATTTTTAATAATTAATTTGACTTTTGGGGTGAGTTGAAAAATATTTAGAAGAGTGGGGTGTTTTTCATTTATGGGTGTCCAATTCCGCAGCTACCTGCTGCGGAATTGGACATTTTATTTTTTTTTTTAAAGTTCAGCTTTCCTCTTGGAAAGAGGAAAGCTGACCTATTAACTCAATTCCGCAGCACAATGCTGCGGAATTGAGTATAATATTTTTTTTTTAAATGGTGGTAAGCTCAAATGAGCTTACCACCATTTTTTTTAATTTTAATGGTGGTAAGCTCATTGTGAAGCCCAACCGGCAGCTGCCGGTTGGGCTTTATTTATTTATTTTTATTAAATTAAATTAAATAAATATAATAATAATTAAATATAATAATAATTATATTTAATAATTATATTAAAAGTAATTAACTAATAAAGTAAATAAAAATAGTAATATTTTCGTTTTAATGAAATTAAATTAAATTAAATTAGTAATTAAAATGAATAAAATATCAATATTTTATTTTGAGCTATTTTTCTTAATTAATTGACTAAACCACCCTCATCATTAGTCATAAAAAAAATCCCGACTGTTATTTGAATGAGTTCTATTTGTAAATAGGTAAATTTTATGTATCAAAATAATAGTATATTGTTAGTTACTCTTATGTATTAAATTAATAATATATTATATTTTTATAAAAGTAATTTAATAAAATAGTAATTAACATACTTACAATACATTATTACCTTAATTCATATAATTTACCTAAATTAGACAAAAATGGGGTATTATCGCAAAAAGAAAAATTGAAATTTGATAAGAGTTAGCTATCAACATTTGCGTGGTATAGCACTGGATCATTCTCACAAACTTTGTTTAGAAGTAGCCGTTTAAAGAAACTGTCTATATCTATCAATTCATACTGACCCTTTTTATGAAATACGAAAAGAAAAATGTCACTTCTCACTACTTCACTGCCACAGTAACCAACAATAACGGAGTCTGATAATATTATCGGTCAATTTCCTTCAACTCCTCCACCTTTATATCTATCACCGCCAGTTTCTGCACCTATTACTCTCCAGAGAAGCGCATGAGGAGATGAATGCTTTAGATGTAGAAAGCTAGGTCACTGGGCTAAAGAATGCCCTAACAAAACCCTCCGAGAAATCACCCTCTTCCAGTTCCAGCCCTGGTACAGCTGAAAATTTTTCTGATTTGCCGTTGGTTCGATGCCCTTGTAATCGGGACACTTGTCGAGTTCTCACCTCGAAAACATCCAAAAATCCAGATAGGAAGTTTTATACTTGCCCTCTTAGTGAATCAATAGTTAGTTACTGTGTCGTATTTTGTTAACTTTGCGATTTGGATTGGTGTTTACTGTTTACTGTTTACTGTTTACTTTCAATTTTTTGGTTTATTTTCAGGGAAAGTGTATATTATTATTAAAACGAAAATAATATTATTTATATTTAAGTTCATTAAAACAAATATGTTGGAAATTTTTATAAATAATATTTTTAAAAAAATTAATTTGGCTTAAATATAAATAATATTATTTTCGTTTTAATGAAATTAATACTCTTATGTATTAATTTAATACATAAGAGTAAATAACAATATATTATTATTTTGATACATAAAATTTACCTATTTACAAATAGAACTCATTCAGATAACGGTCGGGGGCTTTTTTATGAATAATGATGAGGGTGATTTAGTCAATTAATTAAGAAAAATAGCTCAAAATAAAATATTGATATTTTATTCATTTTAATTACTAATTTAATTTCATTAAAACGAAAATATTATTATTTTTATTTAATTTATTAGTTAATTACTTTTAATATAATTATTATTATTATATATATTTAATTTAATTTAATAAAAATAAATAAATAAAGCCCAACCGGCAGCTGCCGGTTGGGCTTCACGTGGTAAGCTCAAATGAGCTTACCACCATTTTAAAAAAAAAAATATTATACTCAATTCCGCAGCATTGTGCTGCGGAATTGAGTTAATAGGCTCAGCTTTCCTCTTTCCAAGAGGAAAGCTGAGCTTTAAAAAAAAAAAAAATTAAAGTGTCCAATTCCGCAGCACCCTGCTGCGGAATTGGACAGCCATTTCCGCAACTTTTTGTTGCGGAAATAAAAAACACCCTAATCACCTAAATATTTTTCAACTAACCCCAAAAATCAAATTAATTATTAAAAACACATTATTTAAAAAAATGTCCCCACTACTCACGTACACTCACTTCTTCTGAAGAAAAGAGAGATACTTCTCATAGATGGGCATAGTAAATTGGTGCTAGTCAATAAAATATCATAATTCCATTCTAAATTGATATGGAGAAACCAATAAGTTCATAAATATAAGAAAGAAAAGCTAAAATATAATGCAAGGAAGGGAGCGGAAGGAGGGTCGGGGAAGCCAAAAAATAAATAAATAAATAAATAAAAAACAGAGAGGGAGAAAGGAATGCACCATATTTTCACCAAAACCAAAGCTCAAACATGGCTAAGGGACCAGATAGAAGATGGTCAAGGGTTTACATAGTCCGTTCCTTATATATAACCATTAAGAAATAAAGGTACATAACTGAGTAAATTAGATCAAAACTTCAGGGTTTTCAGCACAACATTTAATGCAAATTGAATTCTATAAACAGCACAGAAGAGTGACCATCTTTAACCTCTAATGCTTTTTCCAGGACCAACAGGGTATCATATTTTATTTGCTAAAATTCCAATAAACCAAATATTCCTGTTTAGTGTTCATGACACCAAAGCAAAATGTATAATAAGATAAAATAGCATAGTACCCAATAAATTCACGTGCAGAACACGTCCACATCTGCTTGCAATACTTGGTTCTGAGCACTTATTTTTTTAGTGCTTATCAGTATGCTTTAGAAGAAGATGCACATTAATTGAGTAAAATTAGAGAAACTAATTAAAAATTTCAAATGAAAAAAATTCCTAAAGAGATCAAGAATCCAGCTATGCCTACCTATATCATACTGTTAAATAAATGATAGATGTAAATCAAGCCATGGAAACAAGTCAATCTTCCACATATGAAGCATCAAAGAAAATAATTATAAGAAAAAAGAAAAAGTCAAAACCTTCTGAAGAACATTCAGATATGCAACAAGTGCTTTAGCATCACCCTCCTGAAACTCAGGTAACATGGCCCCAGCTGTCTGAAGGGACTGTTTAAACTTCTCATCATAGATTGTTAAGCAGTCAAACAAAGTGCTCCAGCCAACCGAGCGGAACACTTTACCCTGAAGTAGTTCATAAACCTTTGTAGCACCTTCTTGACTAGAAGCCTGAATAAATAAATAAAATAAAAAAGTTATTTCATTGACAACTATGCCTGATGTTGCATAAGCATGATAAAGCAAACTCCACTTGCTACATAGAGAATAAAAAATTAGTTTGCATACCAGAGTACTCAGCATTTGCAAGAAAGCCACAAGGGTTTGAAAATTAGTATGATCTTCCCCAGCAAAATTCACAAAAGTCCATAACACATCATTGCCAGACAACAATTCAGGTTCCTTCTGAAAATGCAAAACTCCAAGTCATACAAATATAAATAAAATTACCAAGAGACATTAAATTAAAAAAGAAACATGCATGTTTATGAAGATCATCTTAGTGATATATCAAAATATAATTACTACTTCTGAGACATTTATTTAAGTACATATCACACTAAGGCATTTAAAGTTTAGGAACTTAAAGATTTCTTCAACACATCTATCTTTGTCGCCATAATTATTATGCAATAACCATGAAAACAAGCAAACCTGATAAATTTCGCTCACAAACTCCAGCAGAGAGATAAATGGTAAAGGGCCAGTCTCAACAGTTGGTTGAGAAAGCGAATTGCTATCATGCACAAAATCATGTGAAGGAGCCAATCGATAAGAATTAAGGGTACTCATTGCCTTTTCCTTAGAATCTTTCACCTTTATAAAAAAAAAAAAAAATTGAATAAGCCTCAAGGTAATAATATGAGAAACAAACAAATATGTTTGCACAAACATGATAAGCTGATAACCAAAAGAATAAGGCAAAGATAACAACTTCAAAATATGTGGCAGAATTCACCTCAACTCATGACGCAGGAATGGTGTGAAAGCTTTTTCCCAATAAGGGTATATTTCCCAACAAAAAATATGTGTTAGACTTATTGGCAGAAATAGGCCAACTAGAGTGTAAACAAGTGGAGACCAATCAAATGAAATCAAAACTTTGTTATGTTCCAAAAAATGACGAAAAGTCAATAAAGGCTCCTATCAAAGATTTGTGCGGAAATTGATTGATTTGTCTCATGCTATACAAAATATAGTTTTTGTTGATAGTGTGAGAAAGCAATTACTACACAACTTCAAACAATCTCATCACACAGTAGTCTACATAGCATTCCAATATTTAAAAAGATACTCTCGCCATAGCATAGTTAAGAGGGATAGTGGAAAATTAGACAACTATAATCCTCTTTAGACAGTTGTAATCATTTTCAATTATGCGAACGTCTTCTCAACTCTATATATGCCCTTTTCATATAGACAGTTGTAATCTTTATGATTTAGGAACCCCTGTGTTTAAGGAATTAACATATATTGATTAAGAACTTCCTAGTAAAGCTATATGTATCTGTGTGCATGTATGTTTGTGTAAATCTCTGTTCATTGCTAATTTGAGACAACAAAGCTATTAACTTTAATTACCCGCAAAAACCTCAAACAACATTCTAGATTAAAACATAGATACCACCATTTTAGTGGAACTCCATGGCCTACCATTCTTTATCAATTTAATAATACTCAACGATGACTCCAAGTCAAGAATGGACCTATAGTGATTTGGGATCCATGTAGACATTTCTCATTTATTTATGTATTTGTTTATTTGGTGTTAATTCTTGTTAGCATGGTTGTATAGATTGTCATGTTGACCAAATGCACAGCAAAGGTAATTAATGAAAAGTAGAAAATATATATATATATATATATATATATATATATATATATATATATATATATCACTGATGATGCATTAAGGACTTGTGTTTTCCTATTGACACTTATTGGGCCTGTATTACATAATGGAGGATTAATAAGGAGTCATTTGACATAAACTTAGATCATTTTAGATTTCCTAAATCATGCTTATGCAAATCATAAATAATGCATGGGTGCAATGGAGACTCATGCACAAACAAGCACAACAATTAAAACAACTTATGAAGGTGAAGTCATCCCCTAGAAATCAATTGAATGAGGCAGATGTTAACAATTGTGGCAATAGACCGTTATTGTTCTCTATCTTTCAGATGCCAACAAACTCTGAAAGATTTCAAATAGCTACTCACCTTATCCCTAGCGAGCGGATGGGATAGGAAGCAAGTGACTAGCTTGTGTAGATAAGCATTATACATGTAGATCATATCCTCATCATCATTCTGCAGAGATCAAATTCACACTAGACTTGAAATTGCAATGTAAATCAACTAGGATTTTTTTTACTTCTAATAGTAGAACGTGATAAATGGAAAACAAGAACCAGTTGAACTAGAAATTTAAATAAATAAATTTGAAGACTTTGTTCCAGTGAATTTTTCAGTTACAACAATAGCATGTCCTTGAAGTTGACCTGATTCGAAGGAATGATAATCTAAAAATGAATGAAGGAGAAATGGAAAAGATTTTACCAACAAACCTGGTAAGATGCAGTTCTAAGAACATTATCCAGTAAAAAGTGGAAAACATTGTTTGAGAAGACGAATTCCAAGCATGAATTTAGGGAGCCCAAATCATTTGATGAAGTGCTTGAAGCTGGTTCACTTACAGCCATTGCATCATTTATTAACATCAAATGTACAGACCAAGCAAGCCTCACACCACCAACAAAGCCCTCCACAACTGGATCATTTCCCGCAGTCATCAGCTGGAGCATTCAAAGACAATCCAGAAAATCGCACATCAGCTGAAAACTCATTAACAATGGATAAATAACCACAAACCATTTCTCATCTTACAATTTCATGAAATTCTCTTCTAAAGGAAGCATCCCGGGAAAGGATAGATGTTTTATCTGGTACTGCACTCAGAGCATCTGATATGAAAGCAATGATAAGAGTAAAAAGAAGCGCAAATGTAATCTGCAGAGGAAAAAAGAGTTGGAAATTATTTTCCAAGCAGCAATATATATTTTAGGACACTAGAATACATGCAGAAATCAGCAAATGCATACATTAAAAGTAATTATCACCAAACCTTAACTTATAGTGAGAAGAAAAATGAAAAATCCAAAATCACCTCAGAAGAAGTCCCTAGGGCTTGATAGATAAACAGTAAGCATAAAATTACTCAGCTTGAAAAATTAAGACCTGCCTGATGTTTTAATGTGCCATTGACCTCCATAAGCTCAGCTGCACCTTTTAAGGCATAAAACACATCCTTTACATCTTTTTGGCCTGTAAAAAGCAAATATACAGAAATGTTGTAATAAGCAATCTCTTTGACTATTGTTTTGTTTGTTGACACTGGCTCAAACACTAGTTTTCACATTGTTACATATCAATAGAAAAAGGACAAGAAAGACACCAAAAACAAAAGACATCTGCAGAATGCTTAAGTGGCTGTATTCAATGAAAAGAAGCAAAATAAAGATGCGAAATAATACAAATTACAAGCCTCATTTGACATGAATAAGGAATTCTATACTACATTTGTCATCATTGCAAAATAACCCATCTAGGGGAAACCAGACCAAATCATTGACTATTTAGTAAAGCTTTGAGAGTTATGTTTGGACAGAATTTTCCATGTTTTCGCTACATAATTAAATTGTTTGGTCTCATTTTATTTGATTTCAAAAATATGATATCTGTAAGCAGATTTAGGAATCATAAATAAAAATATGGGCAAATAACTTTATCCATCAAATTGAGAAAATCTCTATTGGCATACAGACCCATTACGCCTTTATTGTTTTATTATGTAAGCAAGAGATCCTTCATTGGCAAATCTTCTTACATCTGTCCTTTCTAATCTATCAAGTAATTAACTTCACATATTCATGGAAAGAACATTTCCTTGAAAATTTCAACAAACGCTTAACACGCATAAGTTTCAAAAAGACCAAGTAACCAATTTCAAGGGTTTTACTCTCCTTATTTGCACATGTAAGGATGTCTAGTGTTGACATCAGCATAAGGTGTCTGTTACCTTCTTGATTATAAATAGGTTCGAACAAAAGGATAGAATTTTTCAAGAAAGTCGTTCAGGGGTGATTTAATGAATTGGGCCCAGAAATATCTTCTGGACTTGATTCCATAAACCACCAATAGCCCACACCTACTTTGACTACCAAATCAAATCATAATAATTAGATTGGTCCCTATCGAGCTTCTAGAATAAAAATTATTGAATTCGGAGTAAAAATTCACAAAAATCATTCTCAATTTAATCTAAACTGCACAAAATTGATTCTTTGCTCACAACTTGAAAAATACAGAAAAAGAAGACAGCCAATAAACATATGAAGAAAGCTCAGGCATTGCATTCACAGAACAATATTTCAGGGCACTACAGACTCTTATCAAGTATAGTAACAAATAAAATGAAAGAGAAAAGCAAGATAAAGACAAAATAAGGAAAATAATTAGCTACTTACTTGCCCGCACAACTAGCACAGAGAGGACAAGACAATGACCAAGTACATGCCTCTCCTTAGAAACCACTGCTCGCCGCTCAACAAGAGCACCTCGAGAGTCAACGACACAGCGCTCACATAGAGGCCCACCTAGGCCAGCAGGTTCCTCTCGACTGAGTTCCTAAAAATTAAGCAGATATCATTGAGCTTAATATATATCATCAATAAAACATAAAAATAATAATGGCTAACACAATAATGTAGCTGGACAATAGTTTGAGCAGAAATAAAATGAAGCACCAGAACAAAATCTTTTAACAATTAGAAAACAAGAAGAGAGGTTTGATGTAGAGTTCCTTTATTTGAAGAACTCAATAACCTTAAGAAAACCAGGAAGAAAACTGGAAAGAACTCAAGTTAGCAAGTAAAGATCCTTTTTTTAGGATAATAGTACTACATGATCCTTTGTCATTGAAAAGCTGAAATCCCATAAAACACAGTGATCAATCAAGGGTATTGACTTCCTTTGTGGCACTATTCAAAAACCAAACTTTATTAAAATGAAGTTCAAGTAAATATACTCAAGAAATTAATTGTGTTAATATGAAATCTCAGGAAGTTTAAATCAAGTAGCATTAATGCACATTTATCTCTAAGATAGAAAAGTTTCTTGTCTGGTTGATGGGAAACACATATACAGTAACCTGCCAAACCACACTTTGCACCGACAAGAGTCATGAATGCAAGTTAAACTTGAATAAATAGATTAGGCAAATTTATCATGCATTGCTTCAAGTTTTGTCAAGAATCTGTCAGACCCCTCAACATTGGAAGTCCTAGAAACATATTTATGCATGTCAAACCTTTATTAGGGAAATCAAACGTTGTCGAAGCCCACCATTGATAAGGTCCTCCAGACACTTTTGTATATCTAGAACGAGATCAGCATCAAGTCCTTGATCAAGCACAACAGCCTGCAAAAGAGGGTACTGTAAAAACCCAACAGAGCATTGAGATGATTTCAAGCAGAGAGAGGGACGGAAAGCTACCCTTAAAAGAATGTAGAGTGCTGTTAAAAGATCCCGTCTCTCAGTGTACCAGAGTCCTGCTGCAAGGCGAAAAATTTCTAATCGCTCTCGCCCAATTAGACCCCACTAGAAATAAAAATTATGAGTATTTGTACAAAAAGTTAAGCACAAATGAAAACCTTCCACTGATGCATATGCTATATATAAGTCAATAAAAACTCAACAGAATAGAGATCCACCTCTTGGTTGGCAGAAACAAGCAATCGAACACAATCTATTTCATTGAGATGGAGCTCACTACTCAATTGCAAAGCCTACAAAACAACATTACACCAAATATTCAGCTAGTTATTTGAATAAAGATCACGAGGTAAGCAATAAAAATTCCTAATCAAACATAACATAACCAATGTAAGAGCAGCAACATGTTAGAATTAAACTACCACATTTAATTATTAAAAGAGCTAATAGATTTTTCACAAAAAAAAAGGTCGCAACAATCATCATGCAAGGAAAAAATAATTCAAGGGGAACTACAAATTGGCCTCCCAAACAAAATAAAAAAAGTACCCCAACTTACATGACTTTTTTCAATTAAGGGAATCCATTTAATAAACTGTTAAATCAAACATGAATTGTGTTTTAGCGACAAATGCAATTTCAATAGCTATTAAAGACAAACTACTAATAGATTTCATAATTTATTGCAAAAAATAGATTAAACAACAAAATGCTCTAATAATAGTGATGGAAATAAATAGTCACTTGCCTAAATCAACTTCTTGTGAAAACAAAAGCTTAATTCTTTTTGACACGTTAATTTTGTTGTGATAAATAAGCACATGAATTTTTATGTATATTTAGTGGTGGACCTAGGTGTATTGTTAGGAGGGGAAAATTTTTCAGAATGATCCATGTAATTTTATGTTATTTTTAGTTTAATTTCTAAACAAATCCTTCAAATTTTTTATTATTTACAGTTTAGCTCCCCTCAAATTTTTTAATCTTCTATTATATTTATGTAACAATCATCTCTCACACCTCAAATATAGTTAATATTGCATTCTAGCTATTAAAGAATAGTGAATTTTGAATTGTAACCCAGGAGGCAACAACCACTGAGAATTGTTCATTTGTTAGAAAAAGTGGCAAAAGGGAAAATTAAAAATGGTGTGTGATTATAGAGATGAAAATAGCCATAATAAGGGTTTAGTCCTCATTGGTGTTGGCTATTATCATTGGCTGACTTGGCATCATAAGACTAACACATAACATAATAAATTATACTAGGAAAAATGAGATCCCATTGTTTAGGCTATTTCAAGGAGACAAATCTAGGCCTCTCCAACAGCATAAAGAAAGGTAAGCCTTTGGAGTGCAAGTGTCAATTCCCAATGGATCAAAACTTAAAGGTTTCAGGAGTTTTTGAACCCAGAAAGATACACAATCATAAACACAAACATACACAAGTATACCTATACGTCGTAGAGTTCTCATATATATTCTTTTGGTCTAATTGTTTCATTTGTAGTCTTTCTTGAGACAATCCATAACTTTTCACAAAGCACATGCGCTGCAACAACACATATCCACATATGCATAAATATATTGGAGTCTTCATATGTATATTCTTTCGCTCATATATGTTCAAGTTATAATTTTTCTTAAGTCCATAAACTTGTACATAAGACGTGGATTGCAACCATTTGGATATTTAACTAATTAACTCTCTAATTTAAAGTAATTAGAACAAATAGAAAAGCAACGCGTTCATGCTATCAAGAGTCTAACAACAGTTAATTGTCCCAAAGAACTGAAAATGCAATACGATAGCAGTTTGGAAGGGATTATAAAATTAAACAAAACTTAGTTAGCAACAATGAAAACATAAAGAAACAAGTATAAAAACTCCACAAAGCCAATTGCAATTACTTGTATAACTAGATTCATTTCACTAAACAAGTAAATTCAAACTTACAATCTGTACATCCTGATCATCCAACGAGATTGGAGGTGAATCTGGCAACCTAACTTCTTTGGACAGAACTTGAGTGCGGTCCGATGGTTTGGGAGGCTGCAAAATCATAAGCAAAGATCACAAAAGTGTGTTAACATTTTAGGATTTTGTAGTGGCCCTGCATGTTGTAAAATATTAGAAATAATAAGAGCCTACCGGATAGAAAAGGAGGGAATGGAGAGTAGGGAGAGAGCTGCGAATGGCGTGCAAGAGCTCGATTCTTTGCGCAGCAGACGGAGGCGACGGGCCTAGAAGAGAGGATTCAATTGTTGAAAGAAGATGCCTTGGAGATACCATTGTAAATTTTGAGACTGATTTGGGAACCCTAACGGAAAGGAGAAATATGAGAAAATCACAGAGGGAAGCCAATGGCAAAATTAGGCGGGAACGAGTGAAGGTATTCGGTTTTGGGGTCGACAAAGGGTTTTAGCAGGGGTTATAAGCATTTGGTCGACTTGTTTTCTTTTGGCCCGCAACTGAACAAAGCGAAATGTGCTTTATATTTTCGGCCAATAGTTCGGTTCCAATTTATGGGTCGCGATAAATGTTATTGAAATCGAACAGATAGAAAATCAGCAAAGCTGAGGGTTCTTGGTTCAACAGATTCGATCGGATTTAATCAATTTTTTTTTATTTTTTAAAATATTATTAATTAGTATAATTTTTATAAATATTACTGTATAAATACTCAAACAAAAAAAAATATCAAAACATTTAATATATACCACAAATATACTAATAATAAGTTACAAAATATATTAAATATTCACCATTGATAAGTTTTAAACATTCAAACAAATTTATTTTACATTATACATATTTAAAAAAAAAATCATATTCATCACTCATCATTATCGTCATTCTCATTATCGTTATCGTTATCTCTATCACTGTTACCAATACTCCTGCTACAAAATAAATAATCAACTCACTCACACTTTTAACACTTTGAGTCTGATTGCTACACCTCTTTTTTTTCTTATTGTATTGATCATAATTCGACAAATTGACATCATTAATTTTCATTGCACTGCACACCCTACATATTTTGCATTCTTTCTTTTCCTTATACCCACACTTTCACCTTTTATTTTTGTTAAAAAAAAGTATTACTTGATTAGGTATTTTTTTGTTAAAATATTTTATTTTATGAGTTTTAATTTAAAAATTAAATAATTCAATAACTGTATGTGAAATTAAAAAAACAAGGTAAAAAATTATTTTTAAGTTCACCAGCTTTAATAATTTATTCAATTTTTATTCTATTGTATTTTATTGAATTATTAAACCATTATATTGTTTTCATTAAGTTCAAATATGATTAAATAGTAAAAGAATCAATTGTTTGCTAAATAAAACTTATTAGATTATTTATTTTTTATTTTTATGAAAAAATCACTTATTTTATTAATTATTTTAAACTAAAAAGCATATAATAAAATATAACCCGGTTTTCTCCAGTTCAATCCGATTTTTTCAGTCCGATTTTATGTAGTTGAACCCACCGATTAGACTGCCAGTTCGCGGTTCAACCGGCCGATTCGGTCTGGTTTCAATAATATTGGTTGCGATTAACCCTGGTTACTATATAATATATTTATTATTTGATCTCCAAAAAAATTTTATATATTTTTCTCACTAAAATTCATATATCTTTTTATATTAAATTTATTTTACTCTCCAAAAACATTATTTAGATGTAAAGGTTGCAAATTTGCCCAATTCAATAACTCTATCTAATTCCATCTAAAAAAATTAATTCAAATTCAATCCAATTCAGAAATATGCCCATTTGTGCTAACTCAACATGATCCCACTAAATTTTGACCCAAATGGGCATATTTTATGTGTTCCAATAGGGATCAGCTGCACTAAATAGGTCGATATATCAAATAAAAATTTTTCATACCAAGCATGCCTAGTCTTATCCCAACCCATTCAGGCCCAAAACTGACCTAATATGAATTTGAACCACCCGATCTGGCCCGAAATTGGCCCATCTCGACCCAAACTCGGGCCAGCTCGAATGCCTGAATTTTTTTGTGTAGCCTTATGCATAAAAAATCTTCAAATTCCGGTTAGAACTAGTCTAAACTCGATCCATCTCATTCTAACCAAAACTCAGTCAAGCATGGCTCGAACCCAGTCTGGCCTAAAGTAGGTCTGAATTTTATTTATACATGACTGTGTAGAAAAAATTTTCAAATTTCATTTAGGCCTAACCAAAATCCGATCCATCACGGCCCGGCGCAAAATCGACCCATCTCAATCCGATATGAGCTTGGCTCGTACCAAATACAACCTAGCCAAATTTGAAATAAGCCTATATTTTATTTATGCAGTCTTATGCAGAAAAAATTTTCAAATACCAGTTAAGCTTGGTCCAAACTTGACCAATCTCGGTCCGACCCAAATTCGGTCAAGCTTGGCCGGCCCTAATTAAACCTGAATTTTATTTATGTAGTTTTGTGCAGAAAAAAATCTTCAAATTTCATTTAGGCTACGCTGGAATCCGATCCATCTCGGCCCTGCCTGAACTCGACTTATCTCGGTCCGGCTCAAACATCCCGGACCGAATCTAGCTCAGACTAAAGTAGGTCTGCATTTTATTCATGTAAAATTGTGAAGAAAATAACTTAAAATCCCGTTAGGCTCGATCCAAAACGGACCCATCCCAGTCCAACCCGAATCTAACCATCCGGTTCGCCCTGAACTCGGCCCATTTCAATCCAAATCCAGGCCAACTCAAAATAGGCCTGGGCAACCCACCTATGCAACCTCATTATGCCTACTATGTGACCTATTTGAGTTACCATGCAACCCACCAGCCCCGTTTGGGCATTGACCCATTAATGACCCATAAATAATAGTTCATTTATGACTCGACTCAAACTCGTCCAATCCGATCCATTTGTCACCTATTTAGGTGATATATTTTTTTTATTAATATTTATTGACACTTTTAACTATATTTTGACCCAAAATATGATTGACAGTGAATTTTATGACATGTTATGTATTTCTAACCATTATAATTTATATTTTACCTTGAACAATCTTTTTTTTTAAACTTGAACAAATAGTTGTAGTTTAATTAATTTGTAGATTTTAATTTGTATTTTGAATTGTACTTACCTAATTAAAATAAAAAACTATAGAATTTTGTTAATTTATATATTTAAAATTTTGGTTGGTTGAAGATTAAAAAAATAAATTTGATGAATTGATAAACTAAAATGAATAGTTAAATTTATGATTAATCATTTTTGAAAAATAATATTAATGAATTGGTTAATAAAATTGTTAATAATTAGTTTATGCAAGTAGAGGCACACAAAAGGGATCACTTGAAAAACTAGGGAAAAAATGGGAAAAAAATAAAAATACGAAAGAAAAACAAATCTCTCTCCCACGTCCTTTCCTTTCCTTTTCTAGCTATCATCTCAAACATTATTCACTGATGAGTTACCACCAAACACCTCAACCCACCTGACTATTGTAGTGGCATAAGCCATCCTCCCATTCCCCTCTTTGTTTCGCCCCATTTGGTAGCAAGAAATGGTCACGACATCGTGAATTTCTTTTTCGATTTGAACCCTATTTTGACGTCGTCTGGCAACAATAGCTCCATTTCTGTCTTCCTTGCTCCGAGAAGTCTCCATAAGCCTAAAACTTGAGTGGTTTTGATCACTTTATTGATAGATCAAAAAGGATTAGGGTTATGCAAAAACTCGATCCCGTTCTGAATAATCCGAATCCAAAATTGTTACAAATTTATCACCTGAACTACACCCAAATTTCTAGAAGGTCCCCAACTAAATAACTCAAATATTTCAAATCAAGTGAATCGGGTGTAAACAACTTGAATTTAACATGAAATAAAAAGAAAAATGAAAACCAATCTCACTTAAATTCAATACGAAAAAGACCTAAAAAGCAGGAATCCAATGAATCTATACAAGCTAAAATCAAAATATCAATTCTTAAGCAAATACAATTTCATTTTGGGAAAAAATCAATAACAAAGACAAAAAGTATTAAATCACAAGAAAATTATAAATTGACAAGAAATGAAAAAAGGGACGAGAATTTTACTGCTATGAAATGGGCTCGTTGCCATGATGGATAAGCGTATAAATAAAATGTGAGAAACAAATAGAGAAAAGATCGAATGAGATGTGAAAAAATAGAGATTTATACTCAGTTTATTTCAATGGAAATGGATGGAAGAAAAAAGAAGAGAAGTGATAACTACGAAAATGTCATCTGCCAAGAGGCCCAGACAACCGGCCCAATACACCTGACAGGGCCCAAATCCCATCAGCAAAGGGCACCAAGAGTGAGCTAGAAGCCAAAACACCGGTCGAGTGTGTCCGATTGGACTAATGTGACAGCACGTCCATCAGTTCACTGGCACAAGGCAGCGCCCATACCCTTCACCTGCTCCCTGTCACTTCACCGCTCACCTGCTCTGACTGCCAGTTATCACGCCCCAGGCACTCAAGTGCATTCCTCCTGTCACACCCCGTTTGCCCCTTGGTAGTATGAGCCTATTTGTGTGTGCATGCACTGTGTGTTTTGGGCATGTCATAAGGGTATTTTGGTAAAAATGCATGTTTTAAGAGTTTTATTAGCATGTGGTGGCATGTATGTTATTAGGGTGTGAATTAGTTGGGTTAAGTTTGGGTGTGCATGAGTGCACCATTGTAGGGTGTGAGCAGTGGTGTTAGGATTGTGTGCTTTACTTACACATTAGTAGGGTGTTTTAAGTTGGGAATGCATTAGGTGTGCGTGAGCATGCCTTGGTAGGGTGTGAGTAGTGGTGTAGTGGTTGTGTGCTTTACTTACACATTAATAGGGTGTTTTAAGTTGGGAGTGTGTTATGTGTGAGTAGCATATGGTTGTTGGGTGTGAGTGATTGGTTTCCACCAATAGGAAAGTGACAAGTGTTAGGGTTAGGAAAAGAAAAAGAAAAAGAAATAGAAAATAGAAAGAGCAAAATTTGCTCTTCATTTTCCCGTAGCCTCCTCCCCTCCTCATCTTCTTCTTCTTCTTTGCTCTTCTTTTTGTTTTCTCTAACTTGGATTATAATTTTGGTGGTGGAAATTGATCACTTCTTGCACAATTGGTGAGTTTAATGCATATCTTCATCTTCTTCTTCATCTTCTTCTACATTATAGTTTAAATTTAATCTAGGGTTTGTTCTTTATGTGTTTTTAATGGGTTTGTGTTTAGCTAAACCTCCTCGCGATCCCAAGGGCAAAGAGAAGGTTGGGAGTAGTGGAACAAAGTGATAAGAGCTAAGGAATTTTCAGGTTTGGGAATTGGTTTGTTGATTTATGTGTTAATGATTCTTAATATCTAAATTGAGTATTCTGAGATGTTAATTTATGTGTTGTGATGGTTTAGATTAAATTTGGTGAATTGATGGTGTCAAATGAGTTGGTTTGAAGCTTGTTGAACTTCAAAGTGCAAATCTGTTTTTGAAGGTTAGATTGACCTTTGGTCATTCTTTTTAGTATAAGTTGAGTTTTACAACTCCAAAATACATGATTCTAGTTGGGTTAGAACCACAACTTTCGTATCTAAAACTTTGTAGAAGTAATCATAATTTAATTCGGATTCTAACTATTTTAAAATCGCCTATTACAGTAGCGAAAATCATCAGGTGTGTCTGTGGAGCAGGGTAGAGACATTTGAGTATATCTCCCCTATTTTCGCTCCAAATGATCTGAAATTTTGTCACTAGAAAGATAACATCTTGCGAATTAATTGTTATGAAGACAATTTGGTCTGAAAGTGTCGTCTATTAGTTCAAAAATGCAAGTAGATTAAGCACCTGAATTCTGCCCTGTGTTGTGCTCTTAAGTCTGATGACGTTTGGGACTGGTTGGAAAGCACAGCTGTGCTTTTGGATAGGACACAGCTGTGTTTTGGCTTTTAGATCGATAATATACAGCAGAGCACAGCTGTGCTTTTTATAAAGCACAGCTGTGTTTTAGTAAAATTTGTCCCTCTTCACCAATTCATCCTAAAATCGATCCTACACCTCCGAATTAGCCCCAAAGTGTCTAGAAACACCTAAAAAAAATTTAATGTTACTTATTTTATAATTAGGTAATGAAGATATATAATTAAATTACTTGTGAATTGAATAAATTCTTATAACGAAAAAAATTAATTAATAAGATGATTAACCATGAATTAAACTATAAGCATAATTTGCTAGATGAATAAATACTCATGACGAGAATTATATAACATATTTATAATTTATGATTAAGGCATTAAACCTAATATATTATTTGATTAAGTTAATTTAATTAGGAAGTAAGAACTTGTGATTTGAATATTATATGCCTTACGTTTTATAATTGTATTTTTGCTATGCTAAATGTTTGTATGCCATATTATGCCTTAACCTATGAACTAAATGTGTCATGCTTAAATATAATTGATTTGTGTATGTTAAATTCAATGGTTATTCATATTGAACAAATGTGTAACTCAATGTGAATTGTATTATACATGACCTGCAAGAGTCAGTTTAGTGGATAGTTAGGCATGCCTAATAGAGTCCTTTAGCTGCAGCCTCAGTTCTGTTCGGACCCCGATCAGGTCCCCGTTTGGTTCATCGCGAACCACTTATGCGTTTTGGATCTTGTTTAAGGTTCCCCTTTGTAAAATGTTTTGAATGCGACAAAAATAAACGATTCTTGATTCGTACCTGTAAGGTACGTTATGCGTTTACTCGTTATCCACTATTGTGAGTCAGCAGGTGTTCTTTCTGTTTTGTTTCGCTTTGATATGATTACAAGAATATGGTATTCAGTTGCATAAAATGTTAAGTACGTGAAAGCAACTAAATTGTAAATGAATAGGGAATTGATTATGCGAAGGTAATATTTGAATGAGATAATATGGATATGGATATGAATATGAGATGTAGAATGTATGGCTAAAATTTGTGAGCATGTTTATATATGTTATGTTATGAGTTATTGCATATGCCATCATGAATGTGTTATGCCTTGACGACTATTGTGAATGGCAGTTCATATTATATGTGTGTTTTCCCACTAAGCGTATATCGCTTAGCACGGTGTTTTTACCCGTGCAGGTGCATAAGGAGTTTGTTTTAAATGAGTCGCTGCAGTCAAGCCAACACAGCAGGGATTAGTGTTTGGATTATTATTTGATTGATGATTCTTTTGTAATAGAACTCTATTGTATCGGTTTTGATATGGCTTCCGCTTATGTATTTATATTTTTGGGTTATGTAATAATTTCATTCTGGCTTTTGATCAGAGCGTTATTGTTCGGAATTTGCTATTGTAATGATTGATCATTTTGATGCTTTTGAAAGTTTTAATTACCCCGTGTTTATGAGTGTATGTTAAGTATGTAATTGTATGCTTTGTATCTTTATTTGCTTGTGGACACACCCCGCTCATACGGCTTCCACTCCTTGCGGATGGGATCGCCTACATATGGGTAGGGGGTGTTACACCTCCTGTCTCATATAAATAGCCCAACATACAGTGGCACCGTGTGTTAAATTTCTGAGACTCTCTCTCTAGAAAGTTACTAACTTAAGCTTCGGAGTGCTCACGCCTGGTCCGACCAAGCATTCTTTCTGGCAGGTTCAAAACTTTCGATCGGCTCTCCGTCTATTTTAGAAAAAAGACATCTCACTTCTTAACATTTGGTGCTTTCGTTGAGAGCCATAGCAAGTTCAAGATCAAATGAGCACACAGCTTCTGGAGAATACAATCGTAATGGCAAAAGCCAGGGCAGATCTGGGCCCATATAAAGGCTGGAGAGATCTCCCAGGTCCCCAGCCAAGGGTAACCTTCTCCCAGAATTCGACGATGCCATCCTACGGCAGCCAAAAAATACCCCCATTACGGTCAGGGACATGCGCGCCCTCCTTAGTGATTTCACTAAGAGTATTGTTCAAATAATCAAGAAAGGAAAAATGCCTAAAACTTCTAAAAAAGACCATGAAGAGTACTTCATGAACGAAGACTTCAAAAGGATGAGAAATAAAGGAATCTCCATCAACGAGCCGCGAACTCATGACGACGGGGGAATGGGTGTCAGGACTCCAAGAAGGTATGACAAGGGGAAAGGGATGATGTCCTCAAACAGAGACTCCACTTACTTCCCTTCTACCCCATCCATCGGAAACGACTTGTCCTTCATATGCACGCCTAATCATAGCCACTCCAGAAGGCCGAAAAACGAGTCCATCTCGACGGCCATGAGCAAAGAGGACAGGTGGTTCAAGCAAAAACTCAGGCAGTTCGACTTGACAGGCTCTAAAAAGGCTATATTTAAAGGGAAGACCTGTAAAAACACTGCGTCTCCATTTTGCAGGGAAATTATAGAGTCCAAGTTGCCTCCCAAATGGAGAGATGTGGTGATGGACAAGTACATAGGTAAAACTAACCCCACAACTCATTTGGCTAAGTACTTGACTAAAGTGCAGGTTTACACCTACGATGAAAGGATCACCTACAGAATCTTCCCCATCACCTTGGGAGGAGATGCTCTGAATTGGTTTCATGAGCTGCCTCAGGAATCAATCACCTCCTTCAGATAACTCAAAGAGCTATTCACCACACGATTTATTGTGCAGACACGAGCACCGAAGTCGGCGAGTGACTTGTGCAATCTCTATCAAAGAACCGATGAAAGTCTTAGAGACTACATCGACAGATTCCAAGTTACAATGTCTGAGTTGAGGAATATGAGCATGGAAATAGTGACGACCACCTTGGTCGGGGGCGTCCTTGATCGTACATTGTTCGAGTCAATAATAACAAAACCCCTGGTCAGCTTTTTCGATCTGATGGAAAGGGCCAGACAGCACATCCAACTGGATGATGCCCTGAGGTCCAGCAGGGGAAGAAGGACTAACGTCATGGAAAAACTGTAGCATCCAGACGAACGGTCATTCAATAGAACTCCCGTATTCGAGCGGATAGCGAGGAGTCCAGACAGAACCTCCACTTCGAGAAATCTGGGCAAGCAAAAGGAGGCCGGACAGGGAATAATAGATGGGTCAGAAAACTAGCCGACCCGAACCTTTACTCCACTTAACACTAACCCAGCCCGGGTGCTGATGTGGATTAAGGAGAAATACAGGAAAGTCAATTGGCCCAAGGAACTGTCCGATCGGAACAGAAATAAGAGGGACTAAAGCAAATACTGCAAGTTTCACAGAGACGTCGGTCACACCAGTGACGAGTGTTACTCGCTGAAGAAGGAGATTAAGCGGCTTATACAAAGGGGGTCCCTCAAAAAATTTGTAGGTCAGGCTAGAGGGGAAAGTCCCTACAGACAGCCAAACCTCACGAAGCATGACTCTGGCTCGGACGATAATGGCGAGCACTGAAATCCAAGGAATACAGACCTGCGCAGACCATAAGCTGGGGTCATAAACATGATCACTGGAGGATCATCTTACGAGGAGGACCTGGCTAAAAAGAAGAAGGGGAAAGGCATGTATCTCTCTCACCAAGCCGAATGGCTCCCTTCGGTCACCATGTCCAGTGATGACGCACGAGATGTGATGTTTCCTCACGAAGACGCTCTCGTCGTCAGGGTCCGAATTAACAACTTTAATGTTAAAAGAATTTTGGTGGACAACGGTAGCGCTACAGAGCTATGGGACTGCCGATTGAAGAGTTGAAGCCGAATGCCACCCCACTGATCAAGCTTGGTAACGTTATTGTCCCGGTAGTGGGGTTTGTCGAGCTTTTCGTCAAGCTTGGCCAAGAGACACTTGCCCACGCCTGCAAGGTAACATTTATGGTAATTGACATGATTTTTATCTATAACGCCCTTTTTGGCAAGCCCCTACTCTTTCAAACCGGAGCTGTTACGAGCATACGATACATGGTGATGAAAATCCCAACTAGCGGGGGCGTTGCTATTCTAAGAGGCGACCAAAAGGCATCCCGTGAGGCATATGTCACCATGATCAGGCAGCAGAGAGACGCGTCCACTAAGGAACAAAACCTTGAGGGTTAGAGGGCAATGCCCGTAGATGACCCAAAGAAGACAATATTTAATCGAGTGCTCACCCTGAGCTATGAAAGCACTTAGCGGTTCGAGTGGGTCTTACTCCCTCAACCCCTTGTAATAATGTATCAGGAATTAAATTCAATAAATAAAGAAATTCTTCTTCGTCTCCATGAAAAGTATGTATGGTACAACTTATCCGCTAGGCTCGATGCTCTTCCCAAGCCGAAAATGCGAAAGTTGGAGTACATTTGTTTGCAGGTCAAGCTCATCCATTAGGATCGATGGTACTCCCGATCCGAAGATACGGAAATCGCGTATCGCCCGGTGGCTCATTTGTTAAGATCGACGATATTCCAGATCCGAAGATACGAAAATCGCGTATCGCCCAGTGGCTCATCCTTTAGAATCGACGATATTCCCGATTCGAAGATACGAAAGTCGTGTATCGCCCAGTGGCTCATCCGTTAGGATCGACGATATTCTCGATCCGAAGATACGAAAATCGCGTATCGCCCTGTGGCTCATCCGTTAGGATTGACGATATTCTCGATCCGAAGATACGAAAATCGCGTATCGCCTAGTAGCTTATCCGTTAGAATTGACGATATTCCCGATTCGAAGATACGGAAATAGCATATCACCCAGTGGCTCATCCGTTAGGATCAACGATATTCCCGATCCGATGATACAAAAATCGCATAACTCTTATCAATTCATCCGCTAGGTTCGACGCCGATCCCGAACCAAAAATGCGAGGATCAAATTAGTTCGACAGTTTCTCCCAAGTTAAGTGTTGCGCAACGATCACGGATCGGAATGCAAATTAAAACACTAACTTGATGTACGAAATTGTTCGACCAATCCCAAGTCAACGCGAGGCTAAAAGGTCATTCAATATGCTTGACTTTCTGGGATCTGATATTCGAGAGTATAATTCATAACTAACGCCAGATGACCGACTGATTATGTTTTTCCAATCAGATCGGATAAATTCATCACTGGTTCTAAAAGTTATAAATTTTGAAGCTCAAAAGCTTCTTCAAATTCAAGAAGTATCTCCGCTCATACATGAATGAAAAAACTTGCAGTTTATTAAAAATTGTAGTTTATTGAAGAATGATAAATTGTACAAGTTACAAGAATCATTACAAAAAGCAAAAAGAAAAAAAATCTAATCTAAGCTTCTATATTTACAATTTCTACATCAGTAGGAGCCGAGACCAGATCAGCAGCAGGCTCTGCACTCAGCTCGGCAGGAGGTTGCAAAGACTTGGCTGCAGCCTCAGAGATAGGCTCTGCTGGCAAAGAGGAACCAACTTCATGACCGGACGGCGCTGTGACGCGCGCCGGATCCCGAGCGCCGCCCTTTCGGACCGCCCGCATGTGGGCGATCGGGGCATTTGCGGGTCCGTTGACATCTTGCGATAAATCGCAAATGCGTCTATGTTGGGCAACAAGGAGGTATCATGGAGTCGCCACCCAATAGAACATTGGAAAAGTTACTCTCGCCTCGGAGAGCCTAAGACTGCGCTTGGTATCCATTTTGGGCCAGCCAGAGGGGTCTTGGAAGGCAAACCTCTCGCCCAAAGGAGCCTAGGATTAGCGCTAAAGTCTCGTGGCACAAAAAGGTGTCTTGGAGGGTAGACCTCTAGCCTTTTTGAGCCCAAAGACCAGAGCTGGGTCCGGGATTTCTCATCTATTTCTACCTCGATTATTTTATGATCAAATTTTAATACCATTGATTCGCTCTCTCTCCACACGATGCAATTAATTGAAAGGCGCATTTATTCACATTTTGAAAGCGGTAAATGAGCAAAATAAATATCGAAAGCGATAAATTACAATAATACAAGGAGCAGAATACAACTCCCTCTTGTAAATGTGCGAAGCATACATAAAACGGGTTATTCATTTAATAGTGAGAACATTGGTCCTCGCATGCATATTTATTATGAAACAGTTTTAATGTGATGATTTATTTGGGTATGAAAACTAGGACATTGGTCCCCTTTTATTTAGAAAAAATACCAAGTTAATTAATAAAAATGTTTTTGTGATTTTCTTTTTAGCGTGCCTAAATAAAGAATTTTACAAGAAAATTATATGGCAAAATTAAATAAAATATTACAAATAAAGAAAATAAATATATGAACCAAATGAGCCTACTGGACCTCCCGATGTGCTCGCAAAAACGCCCAAGCGAAAAATGAGTTTAGACATAAAAAAATACAAATAAAATAATGTTAGTGATTAAATCAATTAAACCAATTAAACGTACAAAATAATGAATAACAAATTAAAATAAAATAAGGTGATATGAAAAAAATGATAATGGAATAAAAAATATTAACAAACCAAAATAAAATGAGAAACATGGATTATATGTGATAAATGATTAAATGATGTGATGAAAATAAAATAAAACATGTTAATTAATTAGTACATGAAAATATACATATGATGAAAATAATGATGATAAGTGAAAAATAATGGATGAATAAATAAACAAATGATAATAAAATCATGTAACAATGATAAAAATTAGTAAACAAAGGAATGTTGAAAATAATAATATATAACAAGGTTAATTGATGTTTTCATAATTAATACAAACTATTTACATGGCAAAAAGATTAATTTAAATTAATTAATTATTTGCATGTTAAAAATAATGAGGAATCAAAATAAATTATTTACATGTTAGGAATTAAAAAAAACAATATTCACATGAATAAAAATCAAATCATATATAAACAATTAAATGGAACAAATATAACATCAATACAACAAATAAATAGATGAAAATAATAAATAAATCAATAAAAACAATAGAATAGATATGAATAAATAAAATAAAATAAAATAAAATAGAAATGGAGCCAAGAATATTTACCCTCAGAATATTGGATTTGATGAAGGAAAAGTGATGATTTTCCGGAGAATTTGCTTGAAAGAATAACTTAGCAATAAAATTAATTGTCTTTGTTTATGGAGAAAAACAAATGAATTGATTTGTATGCTTAAGATTAAAAAGAAATTGATGTCAAAATGATGATTAATTTCTTGTGTTTATGGAGGAAAACAAAGAAATTAATTTGGAATAATTAACAATTGAAAATTAATCTTTCAATTTCAATTAAACCTTCTTAATTAAAAAGAGAAATCTGAAATTTTGAAGAGAAAATAGAAGAAGAATTCTGGAAAATTAGGTCTAAAAAAAAGTGTGGAGGCTCCCCCTTTTTTGATTTCATCCTAAACTATTTAAAAGATAGGAAATGTTGCCCTAATTTAATTAAGGAAAACAAACCTAATTTTATTCAAATTCCTTTATTTTTGGGGATAAAATCAAGTTTTATTAATTAATAATCTATAAAAAATATTTTGGAATTTTATTTGAAGTCAAAAACCCTTAATTTTGGGATAAAAACGGATTTTTGGGTGAAAAAATCGGAAAAAAGGCTGAAAAAATGGAAAATAGGGTAACAGACCCTATACCGACGGCCAGGATGCCCGTCGCTATAGAGTGGCGGGCGTCGGAGCGGCAGCTAGGCGAGAATCGAGCGCGATCCGCGCGCTGGCGCTCGCGCACGAGCGCTCCGTGCGGCGCTCAGCGTGCGCGATGCTGCGCGCGCCTTTAGCGACGCGCAGCATCGGCGACGCGGAGCGTCGCCTTTGCGCTCGCTGCGCGATGGGCGCCTGCGAGCTGGGCGCCTGCGCGCTGCCGCGCCCGACACTCGCGGTCCGAAATTTTTTATTTTTTTTTTATTTTTTTATTTTTAAATTATAAATTGACTAAAAATACTATAATTTTAAGCCCCCATTTTTCAAAATTAATTTTTTAAATATTTTTTATTATTTTCTAATTTTTCACTCTAAAATGCAAATTTGACGAGAAAATCATCACTTTTAACCTTTTAAGCCTGTGAAGGCAATTATCATCATTGGGTAACTTCGATCTAGGCTGACTCAGGACCCGGTGTCTACAGTTGCCCCCAGTTTAGGGGAATCTAGTACACTAGTGTCTAGGTGAGCCTAAACTCAAAGAAGAAAAGGAAAGAGACGCGTACCTGAGGCGTCGATCTTCCTGCTTAATGGAATTGTAATGATAGCTGTTGCTGTCTTTTGGTTGTAGCTGGTAATGCTGTGGTCGTGCCAACCTCTTGTGGGTTGTGCCGCTATCGTGCTAACCGCTGTGAATTTTGGTAGTGCCGTGGTCGTGCCAACCTCTTGTGGGTAGTGCCGCCATCGTGCTAACCGCTGTGAATTGGTAGTGCCGTGGTCGTGCTAACCTCTTGTGGGTAGTGCCGCCATCGTGCTAACCGCTGTGAATTTTGGTAGTGCCGTGGTCGTGCCAACCTCTTGTGGATTGTGCCGCTATCGTGCTAACCGCTGTGAATTTTGGAACTGTACTCCTTTAGATGTTTGGACTGGTGTCGTCACTCAGCTTTTGTTGGTGTTCCCCGCCGATTTCTCCTGCAAGATTATATGCATAGGAATATACAAGAAATCACATGTGCATGATGTGGAATGCAAATGCTTACAACAATGTATAGACCGTGCCCTAGGTGGTTCATGGTTTGCTGAGGTTGTAACCTGCCTGCTCTACAATGCCCCCTGAATCCTGAGGATCGCCGACAAGTTTTCTGAAAGAGATGTCCGGTATATATCCTTGCCCCCCTGGTCAATGATCATTTACCCGGGATTCTGTTTCATGTTCTGTGTTGTATGTTACCTGATTGAAAGAAGATCATCTGAAGTAACGCCGCCTTATCGCTCCAGGCATTTGAACGTCATTGTTTTAAAGGTAGTGCGTCCCTTGTGGATTTTCACACTAGCTTTTCTTTGCGGGAAATGCGTCCCTTATGGGATTTTCACACAACCATTTGCCTAACTTTTGCCTGGAATGGACCCAACCCAATCCAGCGGCTTTTGTTTATTTTATATTTATATTTTTTGTAGGGCAGACTGCCTATTTTCAGGTTTTCACCCTGCCCTTTGGCCTAACTTTTGCTTAGAGAGCCAGTTACGGTTTTCATCTCTAACGGCCTTCTTTGTTTTATTTTGTTTGTTTTTTTTTTTTTTTTTTTAGGTTATCACCAAAGCTTCTGTTAAGAGCAAATAGCACACATCCAATGAAGGGACTGAGCAATAATCATTAGATGAACAACTGGTATATTTCTTTTTAAGACAGAACTGAAAGATCAATGAAAATGTATTCTTTTATTCATTGCAAAATTGTGTACATTTCTATATGATTTCATCATACATGATTTTCATTTGACAAGAATTCAAAAGCATATGACTACACCTAATCTCGGAGTGGGTTTTGTCAGCATCAAACTCCTGTTATCAATCGGCCCTCTCGGGTTTTCTCGATTGAATATTTTCTCTTGGCCCTTAATTTTTGCCCAGGATGCCTTTTTTTCGGTTTTCACCCTGACAGGGCGCCCAATTTTAGCAAGGCCGCCTTTTTTTCGGTTTTCGACCCGCGGGGCATTTATTCTCTTCTTTTTATTTTTGGTCTTTAGCCATGGAACCTTTTAAGTCTATCGACATTGACCGGGTCCTTGAACTCATTCCCATCGCTGTCTGCTAAAATCGCTGCTCCTTTTGTTAGCAACTTTTTCAAAATGAAAGGTCCTTCCCAGGTTGGTCTGAATTTTCCTCATATGTCTGGAACTCCCGGCCTCATCATCTTAAAGACCAAGTCCCCCTCCTTCAACGGGTGCTTTCGTACTTTCTTGCCAAACGACCGAGCCAGCCTCTTTTGATAAACTTGGTTGTGGTAATAGGCTCATAACCTGTCTTTATCCAACAGATTTAGCTGTGACAAACGTTGTTGTGCCCATTCTGCTTCAGGAATCTCAGCTTCCATGACTACCCTTAATGATTTCAGCTCAATTTCAACCGGCAGGACTGCTTCAGTTCCATATACCAGAGAGAATGGCGTTGCCCCTGTAGAGGTTCTGACTGTTGTTCTATATCCCCAAAGTGCGAAGGGTAACTTTTCTGCCCAATCCTTGTAGTTCTGAACCATCTTGGCCAAAATTCTCTTAACATTCTTATTTGCCGCTTCAACTGCACCGTTTGCTTGAGGACGATAAGGAGAAGACTTATGATGTTGGATCCTATATTTCTGGAGCATCTGCTTAGTTTCTGCTAGGAATTGTACCCCATTATCAGACACTATGTGATGAGGGAGGCCATATCTGCATATCAAATTCCGCTCAACGAACTTAGCCATATCCCTTGCATCAACCTTCTTGAAAGACTCAGCTTCAACCCACTTAGTGAAGTAGTCAATGGCAACTATGATGAATCTATGCCCATTAGAAGCCGTAGGACGGATTTCGCCTATGATGTCTATTCCCCATGCTGCAAATGGCCATGGAGATGTTAAGTTATGTAACTCTGAAACTGGCACATGCCTCAAATTCGCATACTGTTGGCATAACTGGCATTGCTTCACAAATTTTGAACAATCTGTATCCATTGTGAGCCAATAAAACCCTTGGAGCATGATCTTCTTTGCTAAGGCTAAGCCATTCATGTGAGCTCCACAAACCCCGGCGTGAACCTCTTCCATAAGTCTTTTAGCTTCTTTTTCTGCTAGACATCTTAACTGGATACCATCAGCTTGCCTTTTATACAAAGTGCCATTAACACTGATAAATTGAGTGGATAACTTCCTGATCATTCTTTGGTCCTTCTCAGTGGCTTCCTCTGGAAAGACTAATCTCTCTAAATAATTCTGAATGTCATAATACCATGGATTTCCATCAATGGCCTCAATGTCCATCACCTGCTCATCTTCAAAGCAAGGTCTTTCCGAACTATAAATCAGCACGGGTTTCATCGCAACTCCTGTTGGGTTATCCCACATAGACACTAATGTTGCTAGAGCATCGGCTAACTGATTTTCGTCTCTGGGGATGAAGTGAAAAGTGCAAATCTCAAACTGGCTGCTCAACGTTCTCAAATGCTTTACATAAGGCAACAACCTTTCTTCCTTGACTGACCACTCCCTTCTGATCTGATGAATTACCAAGGAAGAATCTCCGAATACCTCTGCGGTCTTTGCCCCCAGAGCGAGTAATACTTCCAATCCAAATATGCAAGCCTCATATTCTGCTTCATTATTGGTAGCCTTATACCTTAGCTTCTTAGCCAATGGTAGTCTTTCACCATCTGGGGTCGTAAGAATAACTCCTACGCCTGCTCCCTTATTATTTACTGCTCCATCAAAGAATAATTGCCACCCTTGCACTGCTATGGCCGTGACATCTTCATCTGGGAAGTTGTATTCAAACTGATCTCCCTCAATAGGATGCTCGGCTAAGAATTCTGCTACCGCTCTTCCCTTAATGGTTTTCTTGGTTATGTACTCAATATCAAATTCCTGCAACAGCAGTAACCATCTTCCCATCTTCCCTAGTAGAGAGGGTGCTTCATGGAGGTATCTGAGCGGATTATGTTTGGCAACCGTTTGTACCTTGAAGGAATGAAAGTAGTGTCGCAACTTCTTAGAAGCCCAGATAACTGCTAAACAAATCTTTTCCACCTCTACATATTTGGCTTCGTAAGGTAGGAATTTCTTGCTAAGATAGTAAACGGCAAACTCTACACCAAAATCATCTTCCTGAGACATCATAGCACCCACTGAGTTATCTTCCACAGCCAGGTACAAGATTAGTGGTTTGGCACGGCGTGGTGGCCTTAACACCGAAGGATTTAACAAATACTCCTTAATAGTGTCAAAGGCCAATTGACAGTCATCGTTCCATATCACCGGCTGATTCTTCCTAAGAAGCTTAAAAATAGGCTCACATACTGAAGCTAGCTTGGCAATAAACCGGCTGATGTACTGAAGCTTTCCTAGGAAACTTCTGACGTCCTTCTCCTTCTGGGGCACTGGCATCTCTCTTATGGCTTTGACTTTATCGGGATCTACCTCGATTCCCCTCTGGCTTACTACATGGCCTAACAACTTTCCTGACGTAACTCCAAAAAGGCACTTCTTGGGATTGAGGCGCAAATCGTACTTGCTAATTCTTTGAAAGAACTTTTCTAAAGCCTCAAAGTGACCTTCCCTGGTAGCCGACTTAATCATCATGTCATCAACGTACACCTCCACTTCTTTGTGGATTAAGTTATTGAGAACCTTGGTCGCCATCCTCTGATAAGTCGCTCCTGCATTTTTTAACCCAAAAGGCATAACTCGGTAGGCATATGTCCCCCACTCGGTGATAAAGGCTGTCTTTATCTGGTCCACTATCTTGTTAAGAATTTGATTGTACCCTGCGTATCCATCCACAAAGCTATACATCATGCAAGCAGCAGCACTATCTACTAGCACATCAATATGAGGAAGAGGGAAATCATCTTTCGGACAGGCCTTGTTCAGGTCTCGATAGTCAACGCATACTCGAACCTTACCGTCCTTCTTAGCTACAGGAACAACATTAGCTAACCATGTTGGGTATTGAACCTCTATCAGGAACTTAGCGTCAATCTGCTTATGGATCTCCTCTTTCACTTTCTGTGCCCACTCTGGCCTAAGCCTCCGAAGCTTTTGCTTGACTGGTTTAAACTCTTGGTAAGTTGGGATGGCATGTTCGGCAACATCTCGATCTATTCCCGGCATATCCTCATAGGTCCAGGCAAAGACTTTTTCATATTTTTTTAATATTCTCTCAAATTTTATTCTCTCTTCAGGAGTTATGTCTGATGCTAGCAAAATTTCCTTTGGATTTTCCAAAGTTCCAAGATTAAATGTGGTTGTACCAGTTGAATTGATATAAAAAATGAATGCATCATGCTTATGATCATGCGAAATGAAATCATCAGAAACATCACACAAGTAAGCAAAGTTATTCATCTCATTAACATAATCAGAAACATTAACATTGTCCTCAAAGAGTTCTGGTATAAAAAGAGAATCTAAATGACTATCAACTTCAGTCAACGCCGATGCTGCAGCTGACTGTGCTTTGGCTTCCTGGCTTGGTGAAATCTTGAGATCTTCACTCTTCAGCTCTGGTTCCACTATCTTCTCCTTCCCCTTAAGTCTGGTGGCTAACAGCTTATCAGTTACAATCTCTTCGGATTCACCTCTATCCCAGATGCTGCATTGGGTCATAATCTCCTCATCCCAAAAGTCCTCTATAGCTTTAACAACTCCGATTTCCCAATCAAAGACATCATTGAAAATTTCAAAACCCGGGGTAATCTTCCCATCTACCCACTGCGGCTCTTCTTCTCCGGTGTAAGCACGAACCGATGACGATGGCACAAAGCTCTCCGAAATATGGGGAATCTTCCCTGACACTTTCTTCTTACCATACTTTCCTTTGTAGCCCAACCCCTTTCGATCTTTTTGACCACGTGTAGTGATAGCATCCTGCAGTCCTTGTGACTCTTTTCCCAAACTAGCCCCTGGGAGGAAGTGCATCTTTTTCAACATATTCACCACTTGAGGGCTACCTTCTAAGCTTTGCTCTTCTCCGATCACTGATACATGAAAGCCACTGAATGGCTGATTAGAGATCTCCAAAGCAGACACTTGGTTCTCTCTTGCTGCTTTAATGGTCACTACCTCTCCTTCATGAGGTATCTTAATTATCTGGTGTAAGGTGGATGGCACTCCTCCTAACTTATGGAACCACGGTCTTCCAAGCAGAGCTGAGAAGTTTGCTGGGATCGGTAGAACCACAAAATCCGTTTCTGTCTCAATAGGCCCCGTCTTTACCAAAGCTTTGAAAGTTCCCAATGCTTGCCTCCTAGAATTGTCGTAGGCAGTGATGGTCAGGTCAGATTTGCTTAACATACTCTCATCCATCCCGAAGGCCTGAAGCGCTACCAAAGGGCAAACATTTATTGACGACCCGTCATCAACCATGACGCAAGCGGTGTGTTTACCATTGATCTGTGCCTTGATGTACAAAGGTCGGTTGTGGCTGCGACCCTCTGTTGGTAGGTCTGCATCAGAAAAAACCAACTTCTCCCCGGATCCCCCCTTTACAAGGTCTAAAAGCTCGGATGGAGATATTGTAGTTGCTACGGTGGATACACTCAATGCTTCAACTAACTTCTGTCGGTGAGAGGGGGACTGTCTCAAGAGGTCCCAAATAGATATCTGAGCCGTGGTCTTTTTTAGTTGCTTCAATATTGAATTTTCTTCCGGCTCCTTCTCTGCAATTACTTGTGCTGGGTCCTGCTGCTTCTCGGCTTCTGGAATGACCCTCCCACTTCTTGTTACTGCTTCTACTCTTTCTTCTTCCTCTGAATCCCACGGATCCGTAAACTCTCCATTTTTCTCATCTTCATCATCTCCACTCTCACTAGTGGACCAACAGTCTATTGCTGCCACGAAAACCCCTTCTCCATCCACTGCAGGGCGAGTAATAGCGACATACTCACTTCCATATAGGTCTTGCATCACATACCATTCTGATAGGCTCGATCCAATCATAAAGACTGGAGGTGGCACTGTATTATAACCGGACTTCTTCTTGCTTTCCCTCTGCTCAGGATCGGTGATCTGCTTATTGTCAATTAGATCTTGGACCCGATGTCTTAGTGTTATACAATCATCCGTCAAATGCCCGGTATGTTGGTGGAATGCACAGTATTCATTCTCTTTGTGCCCTGGCTGTCCTTGGGTCTTGGCCGACCTAGGTGATAGGGGCCGCAGTTTTCCTTCTTTTATTAGCCTCTTCAGTACCCATGATAAAGGCCTACCCAAGTTGGAGAAATACCTCTGATTTACCCCGGTTGCAGACACCTCGGCAGTCTTCCCAACTCTGTTGCCACTACTGGAACTTGCTGGCTTGGCTGTCCCTTGATTGTTGTATCCCTTCCTGGCATAGGACTCGCTGTTTGCCCTCTTGGCTAAATATTCTGCCTCTGCTTCTATGGCGATATCCTTCAGGGATTCCCAATCTTTCAGTCCCTTCATTTTCAATCCATCTCTCAAGTAGGGGCTGGCATTTCGAATGAACAGCCGGATCTGATCAGAAGTGTCCGGTTTGCATTTCATCTCCATAACCCGATTTCTCCACCGAGTAAGGTACTCGTGGAAGGACTCCCCAGCCTTCTGTTGTAGCAACTCGAGATCTTTCAAAGTGACCTCCATCCGGGTACTGCAATCGTACTGCTTAAGGAACTCTTCGGTTAGCAAGTCCCAATCCTCCTTGGACCTCCTTTCAAGCCCATGGTACCAATCAATAGCAGCTCCTGTGAGACTCAAGCAGAAATACTCTATCTTTTGCTTTCTTGTTAAGGACGTTCCCTTCATGACCAGCGAGTATTGCTTGATGTGTGCGGCAGGATCAGAGGTGCCATCAAATTTGGGAATATCCGGCATCTTAAAATTCTGGGGAATCAGGTCATCCCCATCTAGCTCTCGGTCTTTCGGGTTTATTCCTTTTCCCACGGTCATCATCCTTGCCATGGCCTCAAATCTCTCTTCCATTTTCCTCCACATTGCCTCATCCAGTTTCAGTGACTTCTCTTTAGCTACTGTATGCTCCTCTAGCTCATCTCCCCCAAACTCAGCTTCAGACCTGGGGCCCTCTCTGCGCTCAATAGGTGCAGGCACTCTTTGCTCAACAACAGGTGGGTCAACCACTGGTTGGTTAACTGTAGCAGGATGCTCTTCTCTTACAACCTCTTCTTCAGCTGGTACTCGGATAGGGGCAGCAGCAGCTTGTTGCCCAGCTATTGTGGTGGCAAGATTGCCCATCATTGCAATCATGTGGGCTTCAAATTCCTCTATCCTCTTTCCTACCTCCTCAGCAATTATTGCCCGGGTTGCATCAGACTCATTTGATGGATTAGCCATGCTTACTTCTGTTGATGATTCGAGAGAAAACCCCACACTATTTTCTGAGATTGAATCTGAACTCTGATCCAACACTAACTCTGTTAACCCCAAAAGCAGCGTCCTTCTTAACCGTCCGTCGGGACCTCTAGACCACCCAGGAGAATCTATGATGGCTGAAATGCAAAAATTGTTAAGATGGTGCATGATTAAAATGCAATGCATGCTCGTGCTGATGCAACATAGACAAACACATACAAGCAGATAGATCCTTCCAACCTTATATCTCCCACACACGTGGTAGTGCGGTCTCTTTCCTAGGTGGGCTTGATCCATGGATTAACGTGGAACCCAATGGACACGTATGGTGCGCGGTGAAAAACCGACAGCATAACACTCCTATACTAATGTACAAGCGGATGGATAGTGATCGTCATGTATTTAGACGTTCCACAAATTTCGACATGGCCCTACCAGGGCATGGAAGCCTTTGTCTAGGTTACCAAGCGAGACATCTGGACTCACCCAATACATGAGGATCCATACAGCAAGCATGGAATTAGGGTTCATATCACCTGTGGAAAGTAGCTATGGCCATTATATGAGCTTTGGACAAGGGAGATGTTACTTTAAGGCTACCCAAGCATGATCCCTGCCGACGGGTCTAGCTCATCACAAGCGTAACGACCGATCGGGTCACCATTTTGATATACCATTAAGGTACGTGGCTTGGGCTGGTGATTATCCTTAACACTTCCCCAAATTGAGTGAAAATGAGGAGGTGCTTCAGGAACGCACCGGGGCTAAAAGAGGGACCAAACTAGCGTATTCTAAGGCTCTAATGATATGCAAATGCAAATTTGAGAGAAGGTGAATTTATGAATTAAATTTTAATCATAAATGTTAAAAGAGGTATTTTCGAATCGAAATCTCGAACCATAAACGTTCCCAGCGGAGTCGCCACTGTGACGCGCGCCGGATCCCGAGCGCCGCCCTTTCAGACCGCCCGCACGTGGGCGATCGGGGCATTTGCGGGTCCGTTGACATCTTGCGATAAATCGCAAATGCGTCTATGTTGGGCAACAAGGAGGTATCATGGAGTCGCCACCCAATAGAACATTGAAAAAGTTACTCTCGCCTCGGAGAGCCTAAGACTGCGCTTGGTATCCATTTTGGGCCAGCCAGAGGGGTCTTGGAAGGTAAACCTCTCGCCCTAAGGAGCCTAGGATTAGCGCTAAAGTCTCGTGGCACAAAAAGGTGTCTTGGAGGGTAGACCTCTAGCCTTTTTGAGCCCAAAGACCAGAGCTGGGTCCGGGATTTCTCATCTATTTCTACCTCGATTATTTTATGATCAAATTTTAATACCATTGATTCGCTCTCTCTCCACACGATGCAATTAATTGAAAGGCGCATTTATTCACATTTTGAAAGCGGTAAATGAGCAAAATAAATATCGAAAGCGATAAATTACAATAATACAAGGAGCAGAATACAACTCCCTCTTGTAAATGTGCGAAGCATACATAAAACGGGTTATTCATTTAATAGTGAGAACATTGGTCCTCGCATGCATATTTATTATGAAACAGTTTTAATGTGATGATTTATTTGGGTATGAAAACTAGGACATTGGTCCCCTTTTATTTAGAAAAAATACCAAGTTAATTAATAAAAATGTTTTTGTGATTTTCTTTTTAGCGTGCCTAAATAAAGAATTTTACAAGAAAATTATATGGCAAAATTAAATAAAATATTACAAATAAAGAAAATAAATATATGAACCAAATGAGCCTACTGGACCTCCCGATGTGCTCGCAAAAACGCCCAAGCGAAAAATGAGTTTAGACATAAAAAAATACAAATAAAATAATGTTAGTGATTAAATCAATTAAACCAATTAAACGTACAAAATAATGAATAACAAATTAAAATAAAATAAGGTGATATGAAAAAAATGATAATGGAATAAAAAATATTAACAAACCAAAATAAAATGAGAAACATGGATTATATGTGATAAATGATTAAATGATGTGATGAAAATAAAATAAAACATGTTAATTAATTAGTACATGAAAATATACATATGATGAAAATAATGATGATAAGTGAAAAATAATGGATGAATAAATAAACAAATGATAATAAAATCATGTAACAATGATAAAAATTAGTAAACAAAGGAATGTTGAAAATAATAATATATAACAAGGTTAATTGATGTTTTCATAATTAATACAAACTATTTACATGGCAAAAAGATTAATTTAAATTAATTAATTATTTGCATGTTAAAAATAATGAGGAATCAAAATAAATTATTTACATGTTAGGAATTAAAAAAAAACAATATTCACATGAATAAAAATCAAATCATATATAAACAATTAAATGGAACAAATATAACATCAATACAACAAATAAATAGATGAAAATAATAAATAAATCAATAAAAACAATAGAATAGATATGAATAAATAAAATAAAATAAAATAAAATAGAAATGGAGCCAAGAATATTTACCCTCAGAATATTGGATTTGATGAAGGAAAAGTGATGATTTTCCGGAGAATTTGCTTGAAAGAATAACTTAGCAATAAAATTAATTGTCTTTGTTTATGGAGAAAAACAAATGAATTGATTTGTATGCTTAAGATTAAAAAGAAATTGATGTCAAAATGATGATTAATTTCTTGTGTTTATGGAGGAAAACAAAGAAATTAATTTGGAATAATTAACAATTGAAAATTAATCTTTCAATTTCAATTAAACCTTCTTAATTAAAAAGAGAAATCTGAAATTTTGAAGAGAAAATAGAAGAAGAATTCTGGAAAATTAGGTCTAAAAAAAAGTGTGGAGGCTCCCCCTTTTTTGATTTCATCCTAAACTATTTAAAAGATAGGAAATGTTGCCCTAATTTAATTAAGGAAAACAAACCTAATTTTATTCAAATTCCTTTATTTTTGGGGATAAAATCAAGTTTTATTAATTAATAATCTATAAAAAATATTTTGGAATTTTATTTGAAGTCAAAAACCCTTAATTTTGGGATAAAAACGGATTTTTAGGTGAAAAAATCGGAAAAAAGGCTGAAAAAATGGAAAATAGGGTAACAGACCCTATACCGACGGCCAGGATGCCCGTCGCTATAGAGTGGCGGGCGTCGGAGCGGCAGCCAGGCGAGAATCGCGCGCGATCCGCGCGCTGGCGCTCGCGCACGAGCGCTCCGTGCGGCGCTCAGCGTGCGCGATGCTGCGCGCGCCTTTAGCGACGCGCAGCATCGGCGACGCGGAGCGTCGCCTTTGCGCTCGCTGCGAGCTGGGCGCCAGCGCGCCTGCGCGCTGCCGCGCCCGACACTCGCGGTCCGAAATTTTTTTTTTTATTTTTTTATTTTTAAATTATAAATTGACTAAAAACACTATAATTTTAAGCCCCCATTTTTCAAAATTAATTTTTTAAATATTTTTTATTATTTTCTAATTTTTCACTCTAAAATGCAAATTTGACGAGAAAATTATCACTTTTAACCTTTTAAGCCTGTGAAGGCAATTATCATCATTGGGTAATTTCGATCTAGGCTGACTCAGGACCCGGTGTCTACAGGAGCACCCGGCAAGACTTCAAACGGCGAAGGGTCTCCACTAGTTGTTCCCTCGGCCGCCTCCCCTTGAGGAGCCTCCTCTTCATCATCACTAGATGGGGGGTCGGGTAGAATCCTTGGGTCCTCCATCTAGTCGAGATCAACCTCCGGAAAGCACTTCCCGACCTCATAAATCAAGCGAGATAGCAACTTCCCTTGAGCCTCACCCAGCTAATCAAGAAGCTGCTCCTTTTGAGAGGCAAGCTCCTCTTTGAGCCTCTTCCTCCAGGCGGTCTCCCTGTCCTCCAAATTGGCCTACAGTGAGTCCCGCTCAACACGAAGCTAGTCACATTTCGCCAGAGCTTTACCTTTCTCCTCCTTGGCCTTGGTGCCCTCAGTGCTCAACAACTTGCACTCGATGCTCTGTTTGGCCGCCTCCGCCTTGAATTTCTGGCATTGAGCACTATCAACTGTTAGGCGTACAACTTCTCCCTTCAGCCGATAGACCTCACCTAGCCGAGTCTTCAACTCCTGGGCATGCTGAGAGGCCTCTTTCTTCAGGTTTGCCACCTCCGAGGGAAGGGCAGAGGCCTTTTTCTGAGCAGTATCGCATCGAGCATCTGCCTCCCCCTTCGCCTTGGCGGCATCTTCTGACCTTGCCTTTAAGAAGCTCACCATGCCGTGCATGCGCATGCCTCTCTTGATCAGCTAAACAATAACAATAAACAACAGTAAAAGAAAACATCACCAATTCCAGGATATTATGAAATGAGCTGGCTAAGTCTCACCTCCAGGCTCTGCTAATTGAACATACTGCACTCCCGGGCGAGCAAACTGGGATTACCCATGTCCTTGAAGTCATCGTCCTGAAGAATACCTTGGCAAAGGTAACTACTTTATTGTCCACCGACTAGTCATTGCTGAAGTTCTCTCTCAGTATGTCTTTCAAGGGCACAGTTTGCCTCTCAAGGGCTCCCCCTGCAGCTTGTCGGGCCGACTCGCCTTGGATCGGTGTCTTGCCTTTCGCTGCCACTCGGGTGTTCGAGGCAGTCACCAGCTCTGCAGTTTTCTTTTGAGTGACCTCCCTCAGAAGCTGAATGTTAGGAGAAATAGCGGCTGGCTGTGCTTCATCGAAATCAGACTCGTCCCTCAACAGTAGCCGTTTAGGTGGACGCCGATCCTCGGCATCAGATTGTGGGGCCGTAGGACCAGAGATGATTAAAGCTGGGCGAGAGGCGGGGACGGGAGCAGCAATTGGGGCAATAATAGAAGGAGCACCCATTGGACCCCGTGAGGCGTGGACTTCCGAAGAAGGCAAGATCCTCCTTTTCTTTGTCTTCCTCTCCTCCCTTGCAGCCCGCTCAGCTTCCCTCTTTGCCTTGGCCCGGTCGGCAAGCTGCTTCCCATATCATCTCCTCCAGCCATTGCAGCTGCATCACAGAGACAAACAAGATAAGTATTCTTTCCACCAAAATCAAAATTCAATGCACATGTAATCCATGACTGCCAACTTATGCTGTTAATGCTCGCGTTCTGCATTTTTGCTAGCCTCGGAGTTAGAAGACCCGAACAACGTCTCCAAGAGATAGTTGGAGTTGTAGGGTTCTCCTCGCCTCACCATAGCATCCATCAATTTCTTGATGTTGGCCTCGTAGAAAGGCTGACCGGCGGCTTGGTCCTTAAAATGGTGGCTCCCTCCGATCGGCTAAGCCGCACGTCGAACCCACCAGCCATCCCCAACAAAAAGTATCTCTCCTTAAATCCTTTCATCGAGGTAGGGATGTTGACAAGCTTTCTCTTCGGTCGACTGCTAAAGAAGTACTCCGTTCCATCACTCCGACCCGAAATGTAGAAGAAGTGGGTGAAGAGATCCAAAGTCGGAGCCACTCCCACTATCTTGTAGAGAATTTTAAAGCAGGCCACCGACCTCTACCCATTCGGATGCAGTTGGTTTGGGACAATCCCATAACCTTTCAATACTGCAATCTTAAATGCACCAAACGGGAGCCTCAATCCTATATCCAAGCTCCAAAGTTGGTAGATGAACCACTCATTCTTCTGGTGACTGAAAGGCCCATCCGTCATTACCATGGAATCAGGGCAAGGCAACACAAACACATCCTCAGGGAAGCCATACCGAGAAGGAATTTCAGTCACTTCTCTAGGGCTCAATCTGGAACAACGTTCAGCCACCGGTTTATCCCTATAGTCCTCCATGAAGCTCTTGTCTATTGACCGACCACTGCTGGAAGCCATTTTCAACACAAGGGGGGAAGAAACACAGTAACTCCTAGTCTCTAATAAGGCATTGAAGATCTACACTAAGATGAATGCAGAGACAAGAATGAGAGAAAAATCAAAGAAACTATCTAGGAATTACCTACTTGATGATCTTACAGGAACTCTAAAAAATCTCTGGAAACAGAAAGCGAGAAATGCCGAAATATGAAAGATGAGGAAAAATTTTGGCAGAATTTCTCTAAAGATTACTGAAAAGTGATAAAAAAATGGCCCAGAAATTACATATTTATAGGCAAAAGCTTCTCGAAAATGCCAAATGTCTCGCCACAGGATGCTCGCCACGTGTTATCAAAGCATCATTACGGTACGAAGGACGAAAAGTCACCCTCGACGTGCGCGCAACATTAAATGAGACAGCTGCCTGAACAGACGCGTCTCTTCAGATGAACGCCTTTCAAAATTTGAAAATCCCGCCAACGGTTGCTCCCCGATCGGAGCACCTCAGAGTAAAACTCTTCCGATCGGACCCTTTTGAGGGGGGACAAGTGATAACTACGGAAATGTTATATGTCAAGAGGCCCAGACATCCGGCCTAATATACCTGGCAGGGCCCAAAGCCCATCAGCAAAGAGCACTAAGAGTGAGCTAGAAGCCAAAACAGCGGTCGGGTGTGTCCGATCGGACTGATGTGATAGCACGTCCTATCAGTCCACTGACACAAGGCAACGCCCATACCCTTCACCTGCTCCCTGCCACTTCATCGCTCACCTGCTCTGACTGCCAGTTATCACGCCCCAGCCACTCAAGTACATTTCTCCTGTCTCATATAAATAGCCCAACACACAGTGGCACCAGGTATTGAATTTCTGAGACTCTCTCTCTAAAAATTCTCTCTCTAAAAAGCTACTTACTTAAATTTTGGAGTGCTCACGCCTGGTCCAACCGAGCATTCTTTCTTGCAGGTTCGAAACTTCCGATCGACTCTCCATCTATTTCAGAAAAAGACATCTCACGTCTTATCAAGAAGTGCGATGCAATTCCATTGTTTAGACAATTTTTAGGTAGGACAATTAAAGAAAAGGGAAGGAAAAATAGATTTCCCAGCTCCTCGTAAAATCATGCAGCAATTTCCCGCTAAATTGTGGGAAATGGAAAGAAACTGCAAATAAGTTACCAAAACATCCTTAATTGTTCATCATCTTCCTCATTATAGCATTATCAACCATTATTCTTCTTTTTTTTTTCTTTTTCTTGTTTGATTCCATTATTCAAATTACATTTTACAGATTTTCCTTTTATACAATAAGAATTTCAATTAGAACCTTCCATCAATAATTTCATTAAAACTAATAAAAATATCAATTTTTCATTCAATTATTTTTTAACTTTTCTTTAATATTAAATATAGTTAAAAATTAATAATAAGTTTTTTTTTTTATTATTAATAACTCAACAGTGTTTTTTGTTTCAATTTTGCTATTTTTATATAAATATATAATAAAAGTAATTTTTATTGTACATGTTGATAAATGTTAATACTTTTTTTACTCCATTTAAATTGAAACATAAATATAACTATTAACAATAAAAATAAATAAAATTTAAAAGCAATAAAAAAATTAAATTCAAAATAAATAATAAACTTTCATTTAAAATAATTTTCAAATTTTTGAAAACAACTTTTATTTTATCCAACCCAACAAATTCAATAAAAAATAAAAATATATATGATTGAAAAATTGAATTCAAATCTTAAATATAAAAAATAATATATTTCAAAATATTATACTACTTTTGAAAAATAATATTCTACAATATCCAAATTAATACAATATAATATAAATGAGTTTGTGCAAAATATTTAGACATATTTTTTTAAAAAAAATATTTATAGGTGGCAAATTAACGGGTTGGGTGGGTTTGGATTGGGTCATAAATGGGTTAAGTCATAAATAGGTTGAGTCATAAATTGGTCAAAAATATATAGGTCACAAATGAGTCAATACGGTTGGATGGGTTTGGGTCGATCCATTTCACCATTTTTTAATGAAAAATAATTATCGATATAATAACAGAATACTAAAAAAATTACTATAAAAATGTTGGCGCAAATTGGTTAGGTGGCCCAAATGAGTCGGCGGAGATCCAAACGGGTCGGGATATCGGTTGATTTAAAACTGTCCAATTTACTATTCATTTGGTAAAAAATTTAGCAGCATAATGGCTATATATATAATATACCATTCCTGTAATTCAAACAATCCACAGCCCACACAAGAACACAACGACACAATAATTCACAAATGGCAATTTTTTTCCATTTTTAAACCCATTATATAATTCTAAATTATTTCACTCACTTTCTAAGCTAAATTTCTCCCAAAATCAATTTTATAATTTTTAAAATATATAAATTAGCCTCCCTGCAAAATTTCATGTCAAACAGAGTTCATTTCTCGATCTGATACATTTAAATCATTCATTTTCGATAATTTTTAGTGTTACCGAAAAATTAATTTTTCACTGTTAAAAATTTTTAAATATTAATTTAAGTCTATATATACCATTAAAATATTTTTTAACAATCATTTGCTATTTTTAGAGATCCGGTCAAACCTGATACCCTTAAAAACGGGTTGGGCTTTTTTTTATTATTTTTGACTTTTGGGAATCTATTTGAGTTCATTTTTTCTTCAAATTTTATCCTCGGATTTCTCGTAACTAGTATTTTCCAATGGTCAAATTAAATATTTTTTACTTTCGGGCATAATTTTTGTCCCAAATGCACTATTTACCGTCGGAAAATACTATTCACGACTAAACCGGTAACTCGGCCATTACAAATCTAACCAACAAAATATGCATACACATTACACAATAATAATACATTTATATATTTGAATATATGCTTATCTTATAAATAATTATAAATATTATTAAAAAATTTACTTATTTTTAATTTGTGCAATCAACTAATAAGTCATTTTAAATTTCTAAAATAATAGATAATTTTCATAAATATTACTTTCTAATACAGCGAGACAGGTCAAGCAAAAATTTTTGACATGCCTAAAAATATTATATATTTGAGAGCATTATTTTTTAACTTAACATTTGAATTAAACATTTATTAATTGTGATTTTACTTTTGGTTGGCAAAACTTAAAAAGTGGCCCAATTTAATTATCAAAAATAATAAAAATTTGTTATTTATCTTGAATGAAAAATGTTATATTTTTGAGACTATTATTTTTTAACTTAACGTTTGAATTAAACATTTATTAATTATGATTTTACTTTTAGTTGGCAAAACTTAAAAAAGTGGCGCAATTTACTTGTCAAAAATAATAAAAATTTATTATTTATTTTGAATGATACTACCTCTATAATTAGATCTTTCAATTTTAGCTCAAGTAAAAAAACTACGCGCAACCCATCCAAATAAAATAAATCCAAACCTAACCCAACCCAACCTAAAAGGTACCTAATTGGGTCAACCAAAAATAACCCACTTAAACTTTAACCCATTTAGTCTTGTTTCATGTGCCCAATAGATCTGTCTCAACCCCTCCCCCCCTTCTCCTCTCCCCGACAAAATACTCAGATCTTTCTCCCTTGCCTCCCTCTACTTTTTACTAAATTGATTCAGATACCATTTAGGCATTTGATTCATTTATGACCCACTCATTTATGATCAACCCAAATCCATCCAATTTATTACCTCTGTGACTATAATACATCAAGTGTTACTATTTTTCTTTGTTACATATAATAAGGTAATCGTTATTTTTTTCAATTTTGTCAAAAAAATACTTTGAAAAAACTATAATACTGTTTAAAGATAAATATAGTGGAGCAAAATGTGTGAAAAAGATAAATTTTAATGAAAACATTAATGCAATGATCATAATAAGAGGGTAAAATTGGAATAAATATAACAAATATTGTCTGGATTTTATAGAGTGACATATTAAGTGGAATAAATTTTTTCCAAAAAAAGTGACAGTTGATCTAGGACGTAAAGAGTATCAAACATTGAATAAAAAACTAAACAAATTATATTTTGAATAAAAAAATGATCTATTTATCAGTTTTAACGGAATTATGAATTGATGGTTTAATTGAGATATTTCTAAAATATTAGAAATCCAATAATTATATTTCAAAGTTCAAACGATAGGATTTTAGGGTGCATTCGAAAAAGTTTTTGTTTTCGATTCTTTTTTAAAAAAAAATAAAACAAAAATACGTTCGGCAAACTTTTTTCCTTTTTAACTTTTGCAAAAAATTTAAAAAGTTATTTTCACACCAAAAACAAAAAATGAAAATTTTTAAAATATGATTTTTAGGATTTTGTTACTTTATCTTTATTATGACCACCGCCATCATCACCGTCGCCAAATTGCCATTGCTGCTACCAACCATACCGCTGCCGCCGCCACCACCATCACAGTTATACTACTACTGCCATCACCACACCGCTTCCACTATCACCACGCCACTGACACCACCATAATGCCATCGCCACCACTCCGTCGCTGTTACTACCACAACCACAACCATACCACCGCCACAACAGCTACCACCAAAATTATTATTATAAGGTACATAAATAATTAAAAAATATGATAAAATATTTAAATATATAAAACAGTTTTCTAAAATATAAATAACAAAAACAAAAAATAATTTTTAGATTTTAAAAATAAAAAACTAAAAACCTACAAATTTACTGAACACATCCTTAGGTTTGTATTTTTTAGTTATCCATTAAAAAATAATGTAAAGAAAAAAAGCCTTGCTATAAATTGAACACAAGACCCAAGTAAAAGTTATAACTTTTGATTGGATTTTTGGAAAATATTTTTTAACATGGTTCTTCTTCGTTTCACTTATATCAGTCGGAAACTAGCAACCATCCACCAGTATCATGAATGGATTACTTTTTATTTTAATAGAGTTTTTTTTTTTGTGTGTTTGGTTGGATTGAATATGTCTGAAACAATTATAATATGAATGATGACTATTTTCTGATTTTTATCGTTTAATAATAATATTATATTAAAATTTTTATTAAAATAAATTAAAATATTACATCTAAATAAATGTAATAAATCACATAATATAATATAATAAAATTGTGTCTTTAAACATAAAATTTTTTAACATTATTAGTTAACCAATAAATAAAATAAGAATAATGTACCATTACAAGCTTTAGAAAAATAAAAAACCTTTTATTTTTTTTCAGTTAGCGAGGATAAAAGAATTTTTGAGACATGAATAGAATTTATAACTTGTTATATATAAATATGCATAGGGATGAGCATGGACCGGTTAACCGGTTCATGAGTCCCAAAAAAAATTAGTCAATTAACTATTAGATTTTGAAAATTACTAACCATTAACCAGTTAGTTACTATCGGCTAATCAGTTCATTGGTTTCGAATTTTCGGATCGGTTAACCAATATTATTTTGGTTAATCACTATATTATAAGATGTATTTAAAAATAAAATGTCCAAAATATTTAAAAATAAAAATTAGAAATCAAATATAATTTAATATAATATTCAAATTATAAATATAAACTAAAAATGTTGGATCAATATGCATGCATAGGATAGAAAAATGTAATAAATGGAAAATTTGCAATTTATTAATTTTATTAAATATTAATTATTACTTGCAACGGAATTTTTTATTTTTAAAACGAAATATATTTAATTCGAATTGCAAATGTAAATGCTACCTATAAGAATATTAAAACTAACATTCCGCATTTAATTGAATATTATTTATCATAATAAATTTTAATAATTTAAATATAAAATATTTCAATTAAAGAGTTAAAATTATTAAATTAATTAAGATTTGGAATTAATTATATATATATTAAAAAGTTTAAAAGGTAAAAAAATTTGTGTGTGTAAAGAAAAATCCATCACAAATGTAACTTTTTGTTAATATATTAATGTTATATAACTTTTCGAATATATTATTATCTTCATTATTGAAAAATTAATAAATTAAAAAACAATAACAAATACTAAATATGGATATATTTAATAATTAATAAATTAACTAAAAATTCGGTTATCGGTTTGATTAACCGGTTACATGAGCCAAAACCATTAACCAGTTCATTAATATCGATTTTTTCAAAACACTAACTATTAACCAGTTCATTACAATCGGTTAACCAGTTCATTGGTTCGGTTAACCGTATCAACCGATTTGTTTTGCTTACCCCTAAATATGCGGATAAAAATGGCATTTTGAAAAATTCATTAAAACAAAAAATGACAGTTATTATTTGGATTTTTTCAATTTTGGGTAAAATAAGGTAGGGTATTTATTTTTTATATGTGTAACTGGTGAACGACTTGAAATAGATGTTTTTAGGTTCATGTTTGATGAGTAATAGGTTTCAGAACGTATTTTTACTTTTTTCTATATATCATTTTTTATACTATATTTTCAAAATTTTCAGCAATATCTGTATTTAAAATACAAAAATCGGTCAAATCATGATTTAGTTGGCACATTTGTTTTCCAGTATAACATACGGGATAATATAAAATAATACCCTCTAATACGTTAGAGGGTGTTTGTCTATTTTTTTTTTAAAAATAATACGTAGATTATCAAATACGGAATTTAGGTTTTATCCCACCTATACAGGAGATAATAATACACCCCTTACCTATAGGATTGTTTAATACGTAAACAGAATACAACAGTTATCAACTCCAATCGACTCCCTTTAAGATAGCCGCTGCTCTCCCTCTCCAGTGTCCATCGTCGCCGTCCGTTGAACTCTCCGCCATCTAGCAAAATTCACGTACTGTTCTCATCTCTTTTATTTCCTCATCTCTATTGATTGATGTGCTGTGAGATTCAACCACCAAGTTTTGGATTTTTTATGGGGTTTCATGTATTTTGAACAATTGCAAAACACAGTAAGGATTTTTCATGGGGTTACTGATTTGCTAAAAAAATTGGAAAGATTATTGTTTAGAGTGGTCTTGGCGACTTTTGGGAAAAATACAAAGGCAGTTGGATTTGGAAATTTGGTGGAATATTTTGTTTCTGATTTTAACTCTATTTCGTTTCTGAATTTAACTCTTTTAACTGATAGTTATCTTTTGGGTTCTAATGATGTTATTTCTCAAAGTCAATAATAATATCTAAATTAATGAGTTTAAAATAAAATGTGAGCTTTCTTTCCTTTTGGATGGGTATTATTCGTTGTGCATTAGAGGCCTTTGTTTTGGAAGTATTTATAGTGAAATAGATTTAACCAAATTTTATAGGAAAACAAATAGGGTCATTTGTTTGAGAAATATTGAATACAGAGAAGAAGAAGCGAGCCATGAATTAATAAAATAATTGATATTAAAAAAAAAACTTTAATATGACTAATAATTGATAGAAAATGGTCAACTTGTTTCTAAGACTTAAACTTTTATCGGTGAAAAATTGGAAAGCCGAGAGGAGCTATAGACAGGGAGAAGGAGAAATTAAGGAACTATGACCCTTAATTCCACATGAAAGCATATATGTGCAATGAGATATGTTTTATCATAAATGAATATATATGAATCCTACACATGCATATCTGACACGACCTCAGCAAGTGTACTGAATCGACAAGTAATATAATGGAGTAAAATTAAGACTCCGAGTTATCGTACCCAAGGGACTGAACACGCAAGTTATGAAAAATGACTGTATGCTAAAGAATTCTCAATTATCGCAATGATTGAATTATAACTAAACTAGAACTAATAAATTAATCAACTACTATGATAATAAAGCAAAAACAAATTAAGATGACAATAAAACTAGCAAAGATAAAAATAAATGAAAACAAGAAAAGATTTCAAATTATAAAAGCGTTGTTCAAGTTCACTCATCCACCCCTTACCCAAATATGAATAAAATCAATCTAAGAATCTTATATGAAAGAAATCGGGATAACCCTCTTAACCCAAGCGTCCCATTCCGGAGCAAGCTATTCTAATCGCATAACGTCCCATTCCGGAGCAAGTCATACAACTAGCCTAATCACGGGTCTAAAATCCTAGGTTCGGTTTGCTTTCCCATTCCGGAGTCAAACATCCCAAAACCTAATTAATTCACTCATCCCTCAAACCTTAAATCATAAAATCCTGTCCATTTAGATTCCCATTCCGGAGCAGTCTAAACACCACAGCAAACATGATAGAAAATTCTGAGAATAAAATACATTCATGGCATCCAATTAACAAATTCAATAACCAACATAAACATATGAGATAAATCATTCATCACATCTGCAAATTGAACTGAAAAACTGAATTCCATAAATAATCAATAAGAACCAGCAAAATAAACCAATCTTTCATAAATAAACTCAAAAGATGTTCATCATTCACATCATAGGTGTAGGAGATTCAGAGATCCCCCGAACAACTAAACGACTACTCCCAATCCATTACAAAATCAAAAGAATAAAAGAAAGAATAACCCCTGAAATTCATTGAGAAAATCCCGGTTGAATTGCTCGTCCTTCAATCCTCTTCTTCAGATCTTCAATGGAGAAAATAAAACTAAAACTTCTGGAAAAACTAAGGACTAATAAACTCTTGAAATTAAACTATGAAACTAATGAAAATTACTCTCAATTACTAATTGAAAACCAAAGAACTAATTGAAAACTAAGAGTTTAAAACAGAATAATAACTTAGAAAAACTTAGCCGCAAAACAAAAACTAAAAACTAGCTAAAAATTTCGGAACCCTAGCCAAATAGAAAGCTACGAATTTATATTTCCAGAGAGGTCACGGTGGCAATGGATTTGGTTGCCACCGTGAGCTATCGGGAATTCCAATTCTAACTCGCACAGGAGAATCCGATCGGAACAAGGGAAAACGCTAGGTCACGGTGGCAATGAATTTGGTTGCTACCGTGACCAACCTTCACTTTTGATTCTGCCTTACTAAATTGACACGTCACGGTGACAATGAATTTTGGTTGCCACCGTGAGGTCTTCAACCTTTGCATTCTGCCCACTTGATAATTATGTCACGGTCACAACCATTTTCATTGTGACCGTGACCCTGCGACTTGGCTGCTGCCTGCAATCTTCCTTATGTCACAGTCACAACCAGTTTCATTGTGACCGTGACCTCTTAAGCAAAATCCTACAAAGGCATATAATTAAATCAAAATGCTTTCTAAAATGAATCAAAACTTTAAATTGGCTAAGATTAACAAAATTAACATAAAAGAAACATAACATAACATTAAACACAACTAAATACCCAAAAATCACAATAAAACACTATGAAAACTAAGCACTATATTGAAGTTATCAAAATACCCCACACTTAGACTTTGCTCATCCTCGAGTAAATGAATTATCCAAATTCCTGAAATTTCAAACTCTAACTCAGAATACGAAAACTGAAAAACAATCATAGTACCGAGCAGAGGGGTCTTAGTTACAAATCCTCAAATCAATTTATATCAAGTAATTTCACATGTGTGTGTGCTAGGCTCAAAACCAATTTTCTCTTTTCAAAACAAAACAACCAATGCATTCCAGTAATTGAGCAAAGAAATTAAATATGCAAATGAATTTACATATAGGTTTCGCGCTTAAAACTCAGGATAATCATACGCCTCTCCTTTAACACCGGAACCACAAGGGTCATCTCCACTTAAACAACTCAAATCAAGAACAGAATCAAAAGGACTTATTCTAGGGTTGTAATGTTAGGTTAAGGTATTGGCTAATAAGAAAAGTTAAAGAATTCAAACAAAGAATTAGCCACTCTACCTAAAATTCAACTAACCAAAACTGAACAAGATTGTCCAGATCCTACCTTCAATTCACCCATAATTTCCAAGGTTGTAAAAACTTCCCCATACATAATATACCTCGGACTCAAAACAACAAGGTGATGAACTTCCCTTTTTATTCACATTCACACTCACTTCCGTAAATATGAGTATATCTTTTTCTACTTAAAGGTACCCCACACTTGAATTTTTCTATATTCAATAAATCAAAATTGACTAAAAGAAACAACAAAACTCATTAACTTTCATCATCATTTTTTTCTTTTTTTTTTCTTCTTTTTCTTTTTTTGTTTTTTTTTTCTCTTGGGTACCCAAAGTCTAGAATTTCTTATACCCATTTTTTTTTCTAATGAGGGAAAGTTTAACACCATACTAAATAATACCCACAAAATTTAGCAATTCTTCTCACACTTCCACTATTTCAACAATAGATACCCTTTTTCAACTTCCAATGATATTCCAACCCAGTCCTAGAGTGGCCAATTCTTAGAAACGGGTAGGCAAAGGCATTTAAGTTAAATGGTAAAATAATAGTGTAACAAGAAAAATTTCGTAGTACGCTTTTAGCATACTAAATCAGCTCAACGGGGCTAGCAATGGTCATAATATACACAGGTAGGTCTAAAGCTGTTTAAAAGTGGCTATCAAAGAACAAATTGCCTTAATCATGTCCTAAACTTGTTTAAGTTGTTATCATGTTTCGAAGGGTGATGAGGAAGGTTCTAACTATCCTAACATTCTTTCACTCAAAAACTTTTACGCACTGGATTTTTCAAATTTTTACAAATAAGCCTATAGTGCATAATTGATTAGAAATCACAAGATATATGACTGATTGAGATTAAATTTGCTTCTAAAACTTCCAACTACTCATTTGCCAAAATCAGTTTTTTTTTTTTTAAGATAGACTATTCTCCAATTAAAGTTCAAAACATTCACAACAGGAATAACTGAGGTTAAGCTAAGCTGAGATAAAGATATTTAGGCAACAGCAATAAAGTGCAAAGAAACTAAAACAGAACTAACCATGCATCATACATCAATGGAATGGCTGTTAATTACATATATAAAGCGAAATTAATGTCTCCTACCCCCCACATAAAAAACTTGCTGTCCCCAGCAAGTAATAATATTACAGATCAAAAAGAAAAATAAAAATAAAATAAACAAAAGATAAGAGTTCTCCCTGATCATAGATCGGATGGTGGTGGCGGTGGGGGAAAATGTGCATCAAATCTGGAAGTCAAAGACGCCAGGCCATAAAGCACTTGCTCCATTTGAGATTGGAGCTCAGTTTGGGTAGCGGAAATACTATCCATCCGCTCCATCGGAGCGTCATATTACGCTTGCCCAAACTGATGGGGTGCATGTGCAGGGGGATCCTGTGGCTCAGCCTCTTCACCCGCCTCCTGTGGCAGTCCGCCTAAACCCCGCTCCACCCCGTGCAGATATTCATCTCTGGTAGACAACCGGTATCCATCTGCGGTGGTGTCATCTTTGACTAGCACTTTCATATTTCGAAGCATCTTGTCATCAATGACTGGAATGGAAGATAAAAATTTGCCCCTGCCAAAGTCATGATGAACCCTCTTGGCAAGCAAAGTGACAAAACCTCCCAGCGCTACTTTCCTCACCTTCCTCGGGTGCCACTGCATTTCTTCTAATTTGTGCCAGAAATGAGTAGCACCATTGATCCGAACACCCCTTACCATGCAGGCAAGAAAAAGGGCTTCGAGCAGGTTTACCTGACCTGCGGAATCTACATGGCTTAGAAGAGACAGGGAGAAGAAACGGTAGATGATTCGCAATATGTGATCAGCCAAATGATGGGCCTTCGTCTTCCCCGAGACATACATGGTGGCAGTGGCGGGGTCTCTAATGGTAGCCCAAGCAGTGTCTTTGTCATAGTCGTCGAAAGCATCGTGGGTCATGGTGGAAAACCCAGAATTTCTGAAAATTCCTGAAAAGACATGTTATACTGCGTGCCCTTTAACCAAAATGAGACTTTACCTGGATCCTGGGCCGGGTTGCGACCAGGTGTACAAGTGACTGTGGATATGAAATCTCTGGTCAAGTTCGGGTAGACTTTCTCTTGGATTGAGAAGACCCGTTCCCACCCGATGTTCGCAATTAGGTGCTGCACTTAATCTCTGATCCTGAGCTTCTGCAGTAAGTCAAAATCCAGATAGGTGGTGGGGACATAGGTGCATTTAGAGAACAGAGCATAAACATCTTTCTTTGGTACCGGTACCCACTTAGGGACCTTCGAAATATCTACTGATTGTGAGCTCGGGGGTGAGCTGATGGAGCTGGAGGCAAGAGCAGAGCTTTTACACTTAGGAGCCACTGCACAACATGGAAAAAATCAAGTTCAATAGTATGAGATGGCATCAACAGCATTGGATTTTAAAAATGCAGCATAATGGCAAGTTTATGCTAACCTGGGGCATTCTCTCAATTCCAAATGAATATCATGAAAGATGCAATAATGCATGAAGAATTCAAATGATAGAAGCATAATTCAGCAAAAGATGTGAGCAAGTGTAGTCTTAACCCCCAAAATGCAATAAAGGTTAAGAGAATTCGAGCTACTGTCAAAAGGCATAATTGATAAATGAGAACAACACATTCATTTGAATATTATTACAGAGGAATCTTGCCATTTCAAATGACAGGGATTGGAAAAAAGAAAACAAGAAAAGCAGTCATTCAGACATTTAGTCGAACACCTGGTATGCAGATAAGTGACTGATTAAATTGAAGCTCAAAGATCATACTGACAACCCATAATGTCAACAATCAGGCATTATAATACAGATTAAACAATTAAAAACCATCAATTTCCATTATGAACTAAAAAGTCGAAGAAAGATTTCAATTTAAATCATACACACACTTGCCCTAACATCCCAACCTAATTCGTTCTTAATAAAGAAACAAAATCTGAAATGGGGAAGTAAGAATTTATGGGATGCATAGCTTGAATCGAAAATCATCAAAAAAGAAAAATAAAAAACATCAGCACAGGAGTCGCCTCAATCACAGCCATAGAGATCGATATGAACAGGGAACGCAGGGAGGAAGAAAAATAAAAATAAATGGATGTAAATAAAATGAAAAAGGAAGAGAAAATACATACTTGTTGGAGATAATCCGGGGAGATGGTCTAAAGAGAGAAAAGAGACACAAGGAATGCAGAGAAAAGCAAAACGTGCACGGTGAGAGTGAAAGAGGTGTGAGAAAGTGAGAAATAACAAATAGAAAACTGGGATTTTAAAACTTCTTTTCGTTTGTCACGGTCACAATGAAATCCATTATGACCGTGACATATCCAAAATTTGCAATCCAGAATTGAACCGCCATGGGGTCACGGTGACAATGAAATTCATTGTCACCGTGACATAGCCAAATTTGAAAACAGAATCGAATGTGCAATATGTCACGGTCACAATGAATTTCATTGTCACCGTGACATACCCTAGTTTGAAAACAGAGTGTAACTCACTCTACCTCACGGTGACAATGAAATTCATTGTCACCGTGACATGTACATACCTCAGAACATAATGTATCTTATTTTATCTCACGGTGACAATGAATTTCATTGTCACCGTGACATGTGCACACCTCAAAACAGAAGGTTACTTACCTGATGGTTACGGTCACAATGAAATTCATTGTGACCGTGACGTGTGCATTTACCAGAATCCAGAATGCATCCTCCTTTGGTCATGGTCACAATGAAATTCATTGTGACCGTGACCACCTGCACACTTGCACAAATTCATCAATTTCTCTAATTCTCTTGATACAATTGTTTTGAACCTTCTCCAATAAAACATAATTTCTCTTCTTGAACATAAAATGTACAAAATGAAACAAGATTAACTTCCTAAACAAAAATACCATTAAATGATAAAGAGAAACAAAGTTTAGAAGTAGTTCTGCATTTAACAAGTCCGCAGCTGGACTTTGAAAACCCGTCAAGGATCCGCAAGAGTGACGATTGTGGAAGCATTATCAAACGAAGATGTAAAATAAGGCTTCACACGATGTCCATTGACCTTGAATTCTGTCTCACCCCTCGGGTGTTTCAGCGTTACCACTCCAAACTTGTCCACAGCCACTATTTGATATGGTCCATTCCACCTTGACTTCAACTTACCAGGGAATAATCGCAGCCTACTGTCATAAAGAAGTACATGCATCCCAGGCACAAATTCCTTCCTAACTAACTTCCGATCATGCCGCTTCTTGGTGATGTCCTTGTATTTTATGGCATGATCATAAGCCCAAAATCGGTGCTCCTCAAGTTCATTCAACTGCAAAGACCTACACTTTCCTGCATTCTCAAGGTCAAAATTTAGAAATTTGGTAGCCCAATAGGCTTTATGCTCTAATTCCACTGGGAGGTGACAGGACTTCCCATAAACCAGCCTAAAGGGAGACATCCCTATCGGTGTCTTGAATGCTGTCCTATAGGCCCATAAAGCATCATCTAACTTAAGGTACCAATCTTTCCTAAAGGAATTTACTGTCTTTTCTAAAATGGCCTTTAATTCCCTATTTGACACTTCCACTTGACTATTAGCCTGAGCATGATATGGGGTCGTGACTTTATGCCTAACGCTAAATTTCTTTAATAAAGCATTGAATTGGTGATTAACAAAATGTTTACCACCATCGCTTATAATGGCTCTAGGAGCTCCATAACGGGTAAAAATATTTTTTCTTAAAAATTCTAACACAATTCTTGCATCACATGTCCTGGTAGCTACAGCTTCAACCCATTTACTAACATAATCCACTGCTACCAGAATATATTCAAACCCGTATGAAACTGGAAAAGGTCCCATGAAATCTATTCCCCAAACATCGAATAATTCAACCTCAAGCACATTAGTTAAGGGCATCTCATCACGCTTGGATATGTTTCCTACCCTTTGGCATCTATCACAACTTTTCACATAAAATTGGATATCTTTAAACATTGTTGGCCAATAAAAACCGGAAGACAGAATTTTCATTACCGTTTTATTCGGCCCATGATGTCCACCAGCTTCTCCACTGTGACAAGCTGTGATGATTGCACTGGTCTCCGCATCTGAGATGCACCATCTTAACACTTGGTCAGCGCATAATTTGAAAAGGTAGGGATCATCCCATATATAGTGTCTCGCATCCGCACGCAATATCTTCTTTTGCTGCCATGAAAAATCTTTTGGCATAAAGCCCCCTGCAAGAAAATTAGCGATATTAGCAAACCAAGGGACAAAATTTTTACAGGAAAATACAGCACAAATATGCTCATCGGGAAATAAATCTAAAATTTCCCCTTTTTCAATACTGCCACAAAATTCTCAGCGCCATTCTTATCCTTAATTTGCAAATCGAATTCCTGCAATAAAAGCACCCATCGAATCAGCCTCGGTTTTGATTCATTCTTTGCAAATAAATGCCTCAAGGCTGCATGATCCGACCACACCACCACTTTTGCACCCAGCAAATACGGCCTGAACTTTTCAAACGCATACACTATCGCCAGAAGTTCTTTCTCTGTGGTGGTGTAATTTACCTGTGCTCCTGTCAAAGTGTGACTAGCATAATATATTGCATAAAAAATCTTATCTCTTCGTTGTCCAAGCACTGCCCCTATTGCAAAGTCACTAGCATCACACATTAGTTCGAACGGCAAATTCCAATCCGGAGATATAATCACCGGAGCTGAAATAATTCGTTTCTTTAAAGTTTCAAAGGCTAACATACATGCACTGTCAAAAACAAAAGGAGCATCTTTCATAAGTAAATTAGACAAGGGTTTTGCAATTTTTGAAAAATCTTTAATAAAATGCCTGTAAAACCCCGCATGTCCTAAAAAACTCCTTATGCCCTTAACATTTGTCGTGGTGGTAATTTTTCAATTACTTCAACTTTGACCTTATCTACCTCTATCCCATTCTCTGAAATTTTATGTCCTAACACTATGCCCTCTCTCACCATAAAATTGCATTTTTCCCAATTCAATACCAGGTTAGTCTTTTCACACCTCCCTAGTACTAGATCAAGATGCTGTAAAAAGCTCTCAAAATCAGCCACATATATGGTGAAATCATCCATGAATACTTCCATAAATTTTTCTATAAAATCATGGAAAATGGCCATCATACACCGCTGAAACGTAGCCGGTGCATTACATAACCCAAAAGGCATTATCCTATATGCAAATGTGCCATATGGGCAGGTAAAGGTCGTTTTCTCCTGATCCTCAGGGTCTATTGGAATCTGCATATATCCCGAATACCCATCTAAAAAACAGTAAAACCTATTACCCGCTAACCTCTCTAACATTTGGTCAATAAAAGGCAAAGGAAAATGGTCCTTCCTAGTGGCATTATTTAACCGCCTGAAATCAATGCGAACTCTCCAACCCATAACTGTACGAGTTGGAATTAACTCATCTAGTTCATTCTTTACCACTGTCATTCCCCCCTTTTTAGGCACACATTGCACAGGGCTTACCCACTTACTGTCAGAGATAGGGTAGATAATACCTGAGTCTAGGAGTTTAAGTACCTCCTTCTTTACTACCTCTTGCATGACTGGATTGAGTCGCCGTTGAGGCTGAGCTACCGGCTTGCACTCCTCCTCCATTGGGATCCTATGTGTATAGTAGCTTGGGTCAATCCCCTTCAAATCTGAGGTCTTCCAGCCAATGGCTCCCTTGTGCTTTTTCAGCACCTCTAGCAACATCGTTTCTTCTACACCTGACAACAAAGAAGAAATGATTACTGGTTTACTCTCATTTTCTAAAAACACATATTTCAAGTGAGAGGGAAGAGGTTTAAGCTCAGAATTTGAATCCCCCTCTTTAGGATCAATTTTCTCCTTGTTGTCTTCTATCTCCACACTTGCTATATCTTGTCCCCTCATCTCTTCTTCACATTCTTCTCCCTCCACTGAATGTAACAGACACTTATTTTCTGAATCATCTCCCAATTCTTTTTCTTGCACTTCCTCCACACAATCATCTATTACATCCATAAAATATATAGACTCTTTCACATCACCAGATGGGTATTTTTGAGCCTTGTTCATATCTACCACTAACTTTTCACCATTAAACCTTAGGATAACCGTTTGACCATTAACATCGATCAACGCCTTGGCGGTATTTAAAAATGGCCTCCCCACAATTAATGGCACCTTGTGGTCTTCTTCCATCTCCATTACCACAAAGTCCACTGGAAAAATAAATTTCCCCACTTTCACTAGCAGATCCTCAATCACTCCCTTTGGTCTCCTCACGGACCTGTCTGCTAGTTGGAGTCGCATTCCTGTCTCCCTAAGCTCTCCAAGATTCAGCTTCCTGCATACAGAATAAGGCATTAAGTTTATGCTTGCACCCAGATCACATAAAGCATTACCGTAAAAATATTCACCAATAGCACAAGGAAGAGTAAAGCTACCTGGATCTTCCAGTTTCTCAGGAATCTTGTTCATAATAATAGCACTGCAATTTTCTGTTAGCTGTACAGTTTCATGCCCTTCTAATTTCTTTTTATTAGAACAGAGTTCTTTCATGAATTTAGCATAGTTAGGCATATGAGCTAAAGCTTCAGCAAATGGTAAATTTATGTGCAGTTTCATAAACATCTCTAGAAACCTAGCTTTTTGCTCATTTTTCTTTTCCTGTCTAGCAATAGCAGGAAATGACAGTTTATTAATATCAAGATCCTCTATCTTAGGATTCACTATACTCTTTCTCTTGTCACTTTTAGGAGCATTTTCATTAACTTCTAACTTAGAGTTAGAGTTACTTACCGTCCGTGTCGGCTCCTCCTTTTCTGATAAAAGATTTTTACCTTTATCCTCTCTTGGTTCCACTTCCTTACCACTCCTCAGTGTAATTGCCTTAGCCTCCTATTTTGGATTTCGGTCTACATTTGAAGGAAATGTTCCTGGTTGCCTCTGGGACATAGAATTTGCAAGCTGTCCCACTTGAGTCTCCAAATTTCTCATGGAGGCATCCTGGTTCCGGTTCCACTGCTCTTGAGACTTCCATCTAGACTCTTGATTTACCATGAATTGCTGTTGGTTATTCATAAACTATTGTTGACTGTTAATGAATGTAGCCAACATGTCTTCCAGATTTGGCTTTCTCTCTTGAACGGGTGGCCTGGGTTGATAACCCGGTGGGTGATACTGCTGCCCTTGGTTCTGAGGAGGTGGATATGGTGGTTGATATGGTTACCCGTGGTTTTGATGGATGTTTTGGTTGAAGGGAGCTCTTACTTGTGGATTAGAGGATGAAGCATTTGGATTTCCATCTTTCCAGGAGAAATTTGGATGATTTCTCCATCCCGGGTTATACGTGTTACTGTAAGGGTCATTCCTTCTGAAATCTCCCACAGCATTGACATCACCTATTGCTCCTCCACTTTCTTGCCCACCTTGCTCCTGTTCATACCATCCACTCTCTTGGCCCACAGCAGCTACATTCTGCACTTTCAAACTACTCATCTCCTTCCTCATAGACTTCATCTGTGCCTTCAGCATCGATACCTCATCCACAGCATGTATCCCCTGTCTTCTCGGAACTGTCCTAGGATTAGACCATTGAGTATCATTAGCTGCCATTTCATCCAGTAATTGAAAAGCTTCCTCTGGTAACCTATTCATAAATGACCCTCCTGATGAAGCATCTAATAAGGATCTTGTCTGTGGTGTAACCCCAGAATAAAAAGTGGTCATCAAATGGTAAATTGCTATCTCATGGTGTGGACAGCTTCTCAACAATCTTCTAAACCTTTCCCATGCTTCATGAAAGGGCTCCTCACTCATCTGACTAAAGCCTAATATACTATTTCTGATGTTCGGAGTCTTTGTGGGAGGGAAGAATCTCATCAAAAAATTTTCTTGCAACTGATCCCATGATCTAATTGACTGTCTAGGTAGCATTTGCATCCATTCACGAGCTTTTCCAATCAATGTAAAAGGGAACAGCTTTAATCTTACCGCGTCAGATGACACTCTAGGAATTTGAACCGTATCACTGACCTCTAAGAAGATGTCCAAATGTTGTGCAGGATCTTCGACATCTGAACCCGAAAACTGATTTCGCTGTACCATACCGATGGTGGCTGGTTTAAGTTCAAATTGCACTCCCCTGGGCAGCACAATTGTCCTATTATCTTCATTCCATCTTGGTACCGCATAGTCCCTAATTGTCCTCTGTCTCGGGACCTCTTCTCTATAATTTCCCAGATTTTCATTTTGTGCCCTCTGCACTTGTTCGTTCTCGAGAGGAACTTCACCAATAGGAAGAGGATTTTCTTCCATATTATTATTTCTGTTGGCTCTTATTCGTTGGTGTAAAGTCCTCTCGATTACAGGATCGTAGGGTGCGATTTGTTCCTGTCTCAATCTGCTCATGCACCTTCAACAACCACCTGAAAGGAATAAAAAATAAATAAAAATAATAAAAAAAAATATAAAAACACACACAAGTAATAATCAAAACTTAAACAAACGCCAGTCCCCGGCAACGGCACCAAAAACTTGACACGACCTCAGCAAGTGTACTAAATCGACAAGTAATATAATGGAGTAAAATTAAGACTCCGAGTTATCGTACCCAATGGACTGAATACGCAAGTTATGAAAAATGACTGTATGCTAAAGAATTCCCAATTATCGCAATGATTGAATTATAACTAAACTAGAACTAATAAATTAATCAACTACTATGATAATAAAGCAAAAACAAATTAAGATGACAGTAAAACTAGCAAAGATAAAAATAAATGAAAACAAGAAAAGATTTCAAATTATAAAAGCGTTGTTCAAGTTCACTCATCCACCCCTTACCCAAATATGAATAAAATCAATCTAAAAATCTTATATGAAAGAAATCGGGATAACCCTCTTAACCCAAGCGTCCCATTCCGGAGCAAGCTATTCTAATCGCATAACGTCCCATTCCGGAGCAAGTCATACAACTAGCCTAATCACGGGTCTAAAATCCTAGGTTCGGTTTGCTTTCCCATTCCGGAGTCAAACATCCCAAAACCTAATTAATTCACTCATCCCTCAAACCTTAAATCATAAAATCCTGTCCATTTAGATTCCCATTCCGGAGCAGTCTAAACACCACAGCAAACATGATAGAAAATTCTGAGAATAAAATACATTCATGGCATCCAATTAACAAATTCAATAACCAACATAAACATATGAGATAAATCATTCATCACATCTGCAAATTGAACTGAAAAACTGAATTCCATAAATAATCAATAAGAACCAGCAAAATAAACCAATCTTTCATACATAAACTCAAAAGATGTTCATCATTCACATCATAGGTGTAGGAGATTCAGAGATCCCCCGAACAACTAAACGACTACTTGCAATCCATTACAAAATCAAAAGAATAAAAGAAAGGATAACCCCTGAAATTCATTGAGAAAATCCCGGTTGAATTGCTCGTCCTTCAATCCTCTTCTTCAGATCTTCAATGGAGAAAATAAAACTAAAACTTCTGGAAAAACTAAGGACTAATAAACTCTTGAAATTAAACTATGAAACTAATGAAAATTACTCTCAATTACTAATTGAAAACCAAAGAACTAATTGAAAACTAAGAGTTTAGAACAGAATAATAACTTAGAAAAACTTAGCCGCAAAACAAAAACTAAAAACTAGCTAAAAATTTCGGAACCCTAGCCAAATAGAAAGCTACGAATTTATATTTCCAGAGGGGTCACGGTGGCAATGGATTTGGTTGCCACCGTGAGCTATCGGGAATTCCAATTCTAACTCGCACAGGAGAATCCGATCGGCACAAGGGAAAACGCTAGGTCACGGTGGCAATGAATTTGGTTGCTACCGTGACCAACCTTCACTTTTGATTCTGCCTTGCTAAATTGACACGTCACGGTGACAATGAATTTTGGTTGCCACCGTGAGGTCTTCAACCTTTGCATTCTGCCCACTTGATAATTATGTCACGGTCACAACCATTTTTATTGTGACCGTGACCCTGCGACTTGGCTGCTGCCTGCAATATTCCTTATGTCACGGTCACAACCAGTTTCATTGTGACCGTGACCTCTTAAGCAAAATCCTACAAAGGCATATAATTAAATCAAAATGCTTTCTAAAATGAATCAAAACTTCAAATTGGCTAAGATTAATAAAATTAACATAAAAGAAACATAACATAACATTAAACACAACTAAATACCCAAAAATCACAATAAAACACTATAAAAACTAAGCACTATATTGAAGTTATCAATATCAGTAGCCACATGCTGAAGTTTTTTTATATATAAGCCACATGCTAAAGTTTTTTTGTTAAGTTACGAACCATGTGCTATATATTTAAATAATACACTAATTAATTGTTAAAATCAACTTTTACGTAATTAAATGTCCGATTCTGCTTTTTAACAAGATTAAGATTAATTACTCTAATTTTTATTAATTAATTCTTTCAACAAAAAGATATGCAGTAGGGATAAGATAGCAAAATGTTAATGTTATATTGTATTGTTTCTTTGACCTGGTTTGTTTATTGCATCACTTAACTTCTTTTTTTACTTATGTTTTACTCTTTTTTGAACTGAAGTTAGTTGTTTTTTTTTCTTATTTTTTAATTAATATTTGTTATCTATTTTTTTAATAGCTTTATTTGCTTCTAATGCTTCTCAATTTTTGATTTTATTAGTAGATATATATCAAAGAAATGTTATGTTCTACATAATCATAAGGATATGGCATTTGCATATGATGTGGTTGATATAGATGATGATGATTCAAATGGAAAACAAAAGAAAAAAACTTTTAAAAAGGAGAAAAATGTTTATAGATAGAAATATTGATTGGGACCTTATTAGAGGTGAAATGAATGTTGATCCATTAGAGAAAACAATACAAGATTTACACTACAAAAAAAATTGATTTAGCGACCAAAAATAGCGACTAAAATAAAATTCAGTCGTGAAAACGTAGTTTGCAATCTGGAAGTGGAAAATAGCGACTAAATAAATATTTAGTCGCTATATTTTGCTGCGAAAATCTCGCGCCCTTTTTAGCGACTAAATTAGCGTCGGAGATTTTAATCGCTAATAAATAGCGACTAATATGTAGTCGCTAATATTAACTGATGAAATTGCAACAAAATAGTGACTAAATATGTTGTTGCAATAGTTGTAGTTTATTAGCGACCAAGTTAGCGAGTGAATGTTGTTTTCGCTATATGAAGACATTTTAATTTTATGTATTTAGTGACTGAATGTTGCAATCGTTATTTTTCGAATTGTAATCAGATCTAAATAAACCTCAATCCCTAAAATCCTTTAACTCCCAAATGAAAAAGACAGAGCCCGAGAGAACCGAAAATCCCCGATCCCCCTCCACCGGACTCACCGCCTGCGATCGCCGGACTTCTAATCGGCGAAAGAAACCCCATTTCTCCGTTCATTTGTCCTTTGCGATAAGTAATTTGGATTTAACTGTAACGCGTACTGGGATTTAATTTTTCAAATGTTTGAAGGTTGATCTGTGTAAGTGTATTAGTTAACGCAAAATTGAACATGTTTGTTGATGTTTATGGCGAGATCGAAGACATTTTGAGAGCGAGGGGAGGAGGAAGGACAACAGATCTGAGTCTCTGCCATCAGAACCTAATTGTGCGCATCTTAGCGGGGAAGAAGGTATGTCCAATAATGTCATGAACCGTTAATTTTTTTCTTCTTCTTTATCTCTAACCTTCAATCAATTAATTTGTGCGTAAAAGGATTTGATAAATTATTTACACATGAAAGATGTCCAAAAACCAGCTAGTTTGAAAGTGTGCCGCTTGTATATGTGGTCATAAAAGATATATCCCTATAGATGTTTTGTACTTGAGATTACACTTGTTGAAGTTGAGATTATTTTGTAGGCAGTTGTTTAATGCTTTTCTTACTCCGGAATTTTTATTGGTTTTGCTGTTTTGTTGTAGTTATAATTTTTGGGTTTTTCCCTATATCTTGGCAGATCCAGAGAAGGCTGTGTGTGGTATAGCTGTTTTGCGTTACAAGTTAGTGATCCCTCCCTTTTTGTCTTCCATATTGGTTGTGTTAACTGCATTAGGTGAATTCTTTATTTCTCTCAAATTTATTTTTTACTTTCTGTTTTATCATTATACGGTCCTCAACTAAAAATCTGTTGGATAAAATTGTTTATATGTAGAGTTATTATGTAACAATTACATGTAGATTAATATGGGATAAATGTGATTATTAGATATGAAAAGTACAATTTATGTAAAGTACAATTTACTTGAACTGCCACGTCTAAAAAGAAAAAGTTATATATGTATTACAAAATGAATCAATCAATTGAAATCAAGAATATTACAAGTTTTATTTTTTCTTTTTCAGAGACGAAAATATTAAGTGAATTAGAGAAATAAGACTATAATTTAGAACTTTAAATAGCTTAGGGTTTTAATTTTTGAGTAATTTTTGCATTCTATATCGTGAAATGGAATTATGATGCCGCCATTCTGCATTAATTTATCAGAACCGTGACTTTTTGAGGCAATGAATCCACATTGGAATTCACACTAAGGTGAATAGGTTATCACTTTTTTTTCCTGAATCCCTCTATATAAGTTCTCGTAGGAGATTGCTTTTAAATTTTTATTAGAAAATATGAAACACAACTGGCATTCATGTTAAGTGAGTTTGAAAACTATCTAAATGTTGGAAAGTTATATTTGTTCTTTGATTCCAGTTTGGCAATCACTTGATTGATCTTATCATTGTATAATAAAACATGAGGATAGGCAAAGAATTGAGTCCATTGTGTTGTTATTGATAGTTATCCAATATGTGCTGTAGTTCAAAGCTCTTAAATATGTTTTTAGGGTGTTCTTACTTTGAAATTTCCAAAATATTGGCTATGTGGCGGAGAATAAGAGGACTAAAAGCAAAAACTTAATGTAAAATAGTGGGACATGATAAATATGTACTTAAGGAATTAGGTCATAGGCTTGTAGATTGTTTTCCTTGAATTGTTCATGGAAATCATTGCACACAGATTTTATATTTTTTTTTTTCTGTGAGAACCATTTTATATGTAGTGTTGAGGATTTAATGTTTTGCCTATGTCAGTTTCAAACCAAAAGTTCTAATCTTAGTAGTGTGTTATAATTAGATGAGTTCATTTAGAACTAGTCAAGGTCAAAAAAAGGAAATCTTATTGAAGCATTTATGAACCTCTAAGCTATTTTCTAATTTCTTACACGTTTACATTAACAATATATATAAAAAAGGAGTTTTGTTTGACACACACACACACACACTTGCCTCAGTAGCCTTTTTTGTTGCAGAAAATGATTTCGTCAACTTTCCTAATGGCCACTCAATCAAAACTAACATCAATCAAAACGATCCATATAATTGGTACTTAAATGCTTGTTTCTTTTCCAGCATAATCATTAATAAATACTTTTTAAAAGCATCCTTTCTACACCCGAAACAATTGAAATACTTACATTTAGAAAATTTTTCTTTTTTCAATAACATACTAAAAAAAACACATTATATTCTTTTACATTAATCGATCCTTATATATTTTAAAAAGATACATTCCAATTTGAAAATTAATAGAAGCAATGACAATTAAAAATTCACCAAAATTTGATTTAATAGCTAATATTTTAATTAAAAATGAAAGCTGGTCTAGAGGTTAAGCGTAGCACACAACTGACTTACATGATTAGTTGTTATGAATACTAATTTTCTTTTATAGCAGAATAAATGTAGAGAAAAATACAATTGGTATAGTGGTAAAACTAGTAAGTGGTATACACATAACATCACCATAAATGATAATAGAAAAGCTAAGGCAATCATGTTTATAGTGGCACCACCATCTTCATTTTCATTTTTTTTTTTGCTATTTTGGGCAAAACTATGGGCATTTTTGTAATTAATATGTATATATATATAAACTTTTGGAATAAGCTTAGTATATATATACTACATTTTGATTAGACTTCAAATGTTTATATTGTTCATAATAAGCTTAGTATATATTTACATTCTGATTTTTTTTAGTGCTACTTTTTACTGTCTAGGCTGAAGGGGGAATAAATATTCATTTATTATTAGCCAATAGTAGTAGCCGTTAGTATTGTGACCATTTTTATAATTGTGAAATTTTATAGTTAATGAATTAAAGATAAAAATGAATAAAAAACCCCCACATGTTTTGATGATTCCCAATTTCGTAATAGTCAAGTTGTTGTGTAAAATACGAATAAAAACCCCCACATATAATTACATTAGCCAACATGAACCCACAATCTTCAGCCTTTGGTAATCGCAATTTTACTCTTTCTTTTATTTTTGTATAAATGGGAGATTAAACTTTATTTTTTTCTTATTTTGTTAAAATGGAGGGATTCTTGTAATATGGATTCCGTAGATCGTAGTTGGATGTATAATCGGCGGGATGCAAGTGGAAGGACTAATGCCTCATTCGTTTATAGAGTGAAAATTTTTGTTAATTTCGCCACTTCGCATCCCGAAGAAATGAGTGGCGATCATATTAGGTGTCCGTGCAAATAATGTGTGAACCGCAAGTTTCATGATACGGAAACAGTTATGAATCATCTTTTCTATAAGGAATTTATTCGGGATTATTTTATTTTGAATTACCACTGGGAGACACACATTACTCCAAACGAGTTAAATTAGAATCCAATAATGAATGAATCATTGGATAGTGGAGAGGTAAGAAATTCATATCAGCAAATGGTACTTGATGCTGCTGGGTCTAATTTTAATCCTGACAACCTCTGGCAATAATTTATTCCAGAAGGTCACACGACTTATAATCTTGAACAAGTATCTCCATCAAATCCTAACATCTCAAATTCTTATGCAAACGGTATGGATGAGGCACCGAACCCATAATGTCAACAATTTTATGATCTTCTTGAATATGGTAATGCAGAGTTGTATCCTGGTTGTGAAAACCATTCCCAGCTTTCTATAGTTGCAAGGATGTTGCATGCCAAATTCGAATTTAATCTTCCTGAGAGGTTTTATGATGCAAACATCCAACTGTTTAAAGAAGCTTTGCATGAAGGTAACTTATTGCTAGATAATTTTTACAAAATAAAAAGTCTTGTTCGAAACTTAGGATTGCTAGTCCAAAAAATCGATTGTTGCAACGAGGGATGCACGTTGTATTGGAATGAGGATGAAAACTTGACTCAATTCAAGTTTTGTAATCACCCAAGATTTAAAATGCGTGCCGGTTCCCGTAAGCAAAGGTTGAAAGCATATAAAAAGATGTATTACTTTCCCCTAACACCTAGGTTGTAACTATTATATCAATCAAAAGCGACATCAATACACATGAGATGGCATCATAATCATGTCCAAAATGATGGGGTTATGCGGCATCCTTCTGACTCTATAGCTTGGAATCATTTCAATGATACTCATCCGTCATTTGCTGCTGAGACATGAAATGTTAGGTTGGGGTTATGCACAAATGGTTTTCAGCCATTCGGACAATATGGGAGAAAACACTCTTTATGGCTTGTAATTGTCACGCCTTACAACCTACCACCTTGGATATGTATGAAGGAGGCTTATATATTCCTAACTATTATTGTGCCAGAGCCCAAGAATCCAAAGCAAACAATTGATGTCTATCTACAACCCTTGATTCATGAGTTTAACGAATTGTGGAATAGTGTGGTGTCAACATATGATGTGTCAATGAAGCAAAACTTTATGATGCGAGCTACACTTATGTGGACAATCAATGACTTTCCAGCATATTCAATATTGTCTGGTTGGAGTACATCTGAAAAATATGCTTGCCCTTATTGCACGGAACATACACAGTCTTTTAGACTAGATAGTTGTGGAAAGCAAACATGGTTTGACAATCATATAAAATTTCTTTCTCCTGGTCACCCATTTAGGAGAAACAGAAGGAACTTTAGAATCGGGAATGTTGAAACAATGCCACCGGCACCAATTAGAGAGGAGGAAGAAATTCTGCAGGAAATTAAGCAGTGGGGTCTAGTCAAAGCAATTGAGTTTGATGCAGACGAGATTAATGGGATCATATGTCACTCTTGTGGGTGGAGAAAACGGAGCATATTTTGGGATTTGCCTTATTGAAAAACAAACATGATAAGACACAATCTTGATGTAATGCATATCGAAAAAAATGTGTTCGACAATGTGCTTAACACAGTTTTAAACGTTGAGGGCAAAACCAAACACAATGCCAAAGAATGTTCAGATTTAGAAAAATATTATTGCCGTCCAGAGTTGGCAATGGATTTAATAAGTGGCAAATATCAAAAAGCATGTTACACATTGGATAAATAAGCAAAAAAAGAACTGTTTGATTGTTGAAGGAACTTAAGTTTCCAGATGGGTATGTTTCAAACTTAGGTCGTTGTGTTGACATGGCGAAACTTAAATTATATGGCATGAAAAGCCATGATTGCCACATATTCATACAACGATTGCTTCCTGTTGCCTTCCGTAAGTTACTTCCTTTAAATGTGTGACAGGTCCTTACAGAGCTGAGCTTATTTTTTAGGGACTTGACATGCAGTACTATCTGTGTCGAGGACATCGAGTCATTGGACGCAAACATCCCACTAATAATTTGCAAATTAGAAAAGATATTTCCTCCGTCTTTCTTTGACTTGATGGAGCACATAATGATACACCTACCATATGAAGCAAGGGTTGCTGGACCTGTACAATATCGTTGGATGTATCCGTTTGAGTGGTAATTACTGCTTAATTTGAACATTATGGTAGTAAAAATTTAAGAACAAAGTAATGTAAAAATAACTTATCTACATCCTCCATATGCAGGTACCTTAGAACTCTTAAAAAAAAGATTGGTAACATGTCAACAGTAGAGGCATCTATTTGCAATGCGTATTTACTCTCAGAATCCACAAATTTTTTCTCGCATTACTTTGAACCTCATGTCAGTACCAGACACCGATGTCCTCCTCGTAATGATAATAGAGATTGGGAGGAAAATATAAGTGAAAATTTACCCAGGCCGAACAAGCTTAGAAATTCGTAACAGAGCATTAACATCTGAGGACTATAAGGCAGCTCATACTTATATTTTACTTAATTGCGAGGAAGTTTCTCCATTCTTGAGGTACATAATAATTATATATATGATTTTGTTGTTAGATATACAGGGATTTTTGAATATGATTATGTTGTTTTTAATTTTTTTTGGTAATAAAGTATATATTGCGAGAACTTACGTGAGAAGTATCCTGATCTTACACCAAGTCAAATTGATGCAAACATTGACAACTACTTTGTAGACTGTTTCGAATTATATGTAAGGCTTAACAAACACATATCTATAACACATAAATGTTATATAAGGCGGTAATAATGATAACTTCACTATGTTTTATTTCAAGAGCAGGTCCGTTACAATGGAGTTAAAAATGAATTCCTTGCTAGTTTGTCACATAAACTATTATGGAGAGTGAAGTGCTACTCAATCTACTTTGTCAATGGATACAAATTTCACACTAAAAGTCATGGTTCTGGGAGACATTCAATGAATAGTGGAGTTTGCGTAAAAGGGTCAAACTCAGTTTATAGCGTTGGTGATTACTATGGATGGATTGAAGAGAACATAGAGATAGAGTACCTATCGTTACCAATAAAGCGAGCAGTATTATTCAAGTGTCATTGGTTTGATCCCATTTTAGACATTAGTCTTAAGATTCACAGGCAATATAGACTTGTTGATGTAAACCAGTATCGTCGGTTCAATAAATATAAACCATTTATCCTAGCAATGCAAGCAACTCAAGTGTATTATGCAAGATATCCAGCTTTAAGATCAGACAAAGCTAAATGGTTAGCTGTATTTTTGGTTAAACCGAGGGACTACATTGTGACATCAGATATAAGAGATGACACTGCTACTACAAAATGTAATGCATTCCAAGTTGATGAAGTTACTGTGCAAGATATTACAATGGATGCTTGTAATAAAGATGATATAGACTTGCGCGACCCTACGAGAGTGGTAATCGAAATTGATAACACTGATGCAATTGATCAAGAACTTGAAGTGGATGAGGAAGAAGAGAAATTTACAGATTACGATAGCAATGAGGACGACGAAGAGGAATTTCAAAATTCATCATATAGTGACTAATTGATTAAATGTAATATTTAGAGGACCATGTGTTAACTTGGTAAACTATTTTTAATGCATATTTATTAGTTGGAAAAAATACTGCTGATACACTAATAAAATCACAAGTTATACATGTATATTTCACCATTGTGCAGGCATGGGTCATGGTAGAGGAAGAGGGCTTACAGGTCGAGGACGTTGGGGAGGACGATCTGAAGGAGATTCATCAACTCCACCATTTGAAGATATGCCAGATATCCCTGGAGACCCCACTTCCGGGAATGACCCGTCACCTCCAGTGACATTTACGCCATCAGCACTAACTCCAAGTCCGTACAGGGCCAACAGCAGTACATCTACTACATGTGAAGTGTTCAGTGAAAATAGTAGTAGATTGTACATTATAGTAAATCAAAAGGAAATGTGAGTATTCACCCATATAAATTGCGAATAAGTTATGAAAACATGTATAAACACATTGCTTTTATATTATATACTTTTCAGGCTGGAACCGTCCTCCCAATGCTCTAGAATTATAACTAGCAGTTTCTATCAGCGAACATACATTAATGGGGTCAGTTGGAAGGAGGTTGCTAGAGAAATCAAGGAGTTTTATTGGGGAGAATTAAAGGTATATGTATATATTTATTTGAAAATTAATTATAATTTTTCATTATACATTTTATTATTCAAATTACATTAAATTAATTTACGATTGTAAATACTAATGAACCAATTGAAATACAAATGCAGAAAAGGTGCCACTGCGATGCTAGTGTAAATGGTCATGTTGGGGCAGGTTGGGAAACAAAGGCTGAACAGAGATATAAAGATTATGTGTATCACATAAAGATTGCCAAGCAAAAGCCTAAAGATTTTTTAGAGGCTGCATAGAATCGGTGGAATCAGATTTTTAATCTTCCTCCACGCATTCAACTCTCTACTCAGAAAAAGATCAATCGTTATTGAGGGTCTGAAGATAAGGCTCCCTGATTATACATCGGTGGTACCATTTCTATTGGTGAGCATATCTCACGACTGGTAAGTACTTTAATTATAAGAGATTTAAATTATACTTTTATGTTACTGGCTTTCAATTTGCATCTATTTTACCAATGGATATGTTCATTTTAGTTTAACACAAACGGTTTTCTTTTTAAATTTGAAATATATAGAACCAATCAACTATTAAAAACCATAGACATGCGTATTGATTAATAATATATTGATTGATATATATATGTAAAGGAGGATGGGAAAATTGTGTTGGCATTTGTTGAGGAGATTGGAATAAATTTGTGATTTTTAGAAGTGTAAAATGGATTTTTCATTACAAGAGGATGGCAATAATATGGGGAGGTTATGCCAAAATTTTTATTGAATTTTTGAAAATTCTTCACTTTATATATATCTATTGAAGCAAATTTACCTTTCGAATTTGGATTATATAGAACCAATCAATTAACAAATCCATAGACATGCGTATTGATTAACAATATATTGATTGATATATATATGTAAAGGAGGATGAGAAAATTGTGTTGGCGTTTGTTGAGGAGATTAGAATAAATTTGTGATTTTTAGAAGTCTAAAATGGATTTTTCATTATAGGAGGATGGCAATAACACGGGGAGGTTATGCCAAAATTTTTATTGACTTTTTGAAAATTCTTCACTTTATATATATCTATTGAAGCAAATTGATCTTTCGAATTTGGATTGTATAGAACCAATCAATTAACAAATCCATAGACATGCGTATTGATTAACAATATATTGATTGATATATATATGTAAAGGGGGATGGGAAAATTGTGTTGCTGTTTGTTGAGGAGATTAGAATAAATTTGTGATTTTCAGAAGTTTAAAATGGATTTTTCTTTACAGGTAGATGGCAATAATATGGGGAGATTATGCCAAAATTTTTATTGATTTTTTAAAAATTGTTCACTTTATATATTCCAGTCAAATTGGATAACAACGGATAATAAAGCAAGTGCATGTTTTAATAATGCTTGAAAATATTTTTCTTTTTAACTCGTCATTTTTTTCATTAACTACTTCATACTGCACATGATATAGGAGAAGGAGTTGGGCCGACCTCTTATAATTACCGAGGCTTATCTTCATACACATACCATAAATCATGACAATGAGACCTATGCGGCGGATCGTAGCAGGGAGGTGCATGTAAGTAACAAGTACTTTAGTAGCTGATAATATTTTCAATTATTCAAATGTTAAAATGTTGTAAAATATGTATTGTTTTTCGTATTTACGTTAATTTAATATTGTTGTCATTTTATAGGAGAGGTATGAGCAACTCCGATCAGAGAGATTGCAACACGAGTCATTCGTCGATGATTTGGAGTTGTTCATCGAGGCGGCACGATGCAATAAAAGGAAAATAATATACGGTCTTGGATCATATGTGCCTCCTGGTATTTATCCATCTGGTCCATCATGTGCTGTTGGTACAAACACTGTCACTCATTCTGGTGGTACCTGCTTGACAGAAGAAGATGTCGAGGAGATTGTCGCACGGACTATTCATTCGTTGCTTCCTCACTTGGTCCCTCAGCCACCAGCCACTCAGCCCAATACTACTACTGCATCACCCGCACCACATAATGATGTTGGTCCTTCAGGTGCACACAGTCTTGACCCGCGTGATGATTCTCATTTTGGTGGTGGCGGCAGTACCTCCAAATCACTTTACATATCTTTTTTTGTATATGTGACGCGGACCGAAATCCCGCGGCCGCTCCTCTGACCGCCCACTTGAGGGCGATCGGGCAATTGAGGATCTGTTGGCAACTTGTAAAGATATTTATAAGTGCGTCTATTTTGGGCAACAATGAGGTGTCATGAAGTCGCCACCCAATAGAACATTGAAAAAGTTTCTCTCGCCTCGGAGAGCCTAAAACTGCGCTTAATATCCATTTTGGGCCAACCAAAGGGGTCTTGGAGGGTAAACCTCTCGCCCTAAGGAGCCTAGGATTGACGTCAAAGTCTCATGACACAAGAGGTGTCTTGGAGGGTAAACCTCTCGCCTCTTTGAGCCCAAAAACCAGAGATAGGTTCGAGACTTCTCATTTATTCGTACTTTGATTAATTTTACAATTAGGTTTTGAATTTATTATTTCACAATTTTTCCATACGATGTAATCAATTAAAAGGCGCAATCATTCACGTAAAAGCGAAAAATAAAGGCAAAATTAAGATAAAGCATTCAAAAGTAAATTACAATAAAAATAGGGACGGAATACAATCCCCATTATATATAAGGTACAAAATAAGTATAAATCGGAGTATTCATTTAGACGGGAATATTGGTTCCCAAATACTCATTTTACAAAAAGGTATAAAATTCTCAAATCAATTTAAACCTTTTGGCTCGAGATGAAAATGAGGACATTGGTCCAATTTTATTAACCAATATTTTATTTGGTAGAAAATATTTGTGTGGTGGTTCTTTTTTAAGAGCGGTCGAAAATCGTTTTATTATTACAGACCACAAATACATAAAATAAAATAAAATAAAATAGTAATTACATATTTTTTGAATAAATAAATAAATTCTAACCTACTTTTCTCGACCATACTTGTTGGGCAAGGCACATGCCGCTCGTAGTTATAGCCGTGACGGGAAATAATATCAGTTAGTAAGAAATAAATAAATAATTGAATAAATAAATAAGCAAATGAATGATTGAATAAAGTAAATTGGAAAAAATGAATGAGATTGATAATGGATTAAATTAAATGATAAGTAAATGAATAAATAATTAAATAAATAACCGAATGAAATAAATTGAGAATTAATGAATATAAAAGCACAACATACAGCTAAATCCACTAACATACAGCTGATCCCACTAACTTTTGATTAACTTAATTAACAGCCATTACACTAAATAAATCTTCATTTGCTAGTTAATCATACAAAGTACAATTCAGCAACTACAATACTTTATTTTCCTTCAATTAAGTCCCGCACTTCACTTTCTCACTTAGGTCCAAGGCTGTAAACCCTAATTATCATGCACATTATTACACCAGTGACACTCAATTCTTCTAGGGTGATTTTCGGGGTGTTACAAATCTCCCCCACTTAAGGAATTTCGTCCGCGAAATTTCCCTTATCTATACATGTTATGATTCTTACCCCATGCAATATGCAAGACACTAACTTTAACAATCACAACTATATCTTAACTTATACCGGGTATCTCGTCTTGCCCTCTCTTATCTGCTTCCATTGTCAAAGCATACACTTTCCCTCTCGATACATTAGGTCCTTCCACTGTTTCTGAAACTATGCCCGGTCGCTGTCCGGCTTGACCAGTTCTATTCCCGGTTATACCTCTTCTTTCACCCGTAGGGTTTGATACACTATCTCTTCCTGATTGCATAGTCAAATTCTCTTGCGCTTGTGGACATCTTGCAACCATATGTTCAGAGCTCCCACACTTAAAACAAGCTCCTATGAGCTTTCGACAAACTCCCCAATAAGACCGCCCACAATGCTCACATGGCTCCGGGACACTTCCCGTGCTTGGTGGAACTTTAAACCCAACTTCAGATACTCGAGTTCGCTTACTTGACTTGTCTCGGTTCACTGCTTTTGGAGTTGCATCTTGTACGCCTTTGTTATCCTTTGCCCAACTATACCCATGTCCACGGTCTTGTGTCTTTCTCTTTTGATTCTTTCTTTGAACTATCTCAGATTTCTCTACCTTCAATGCAGCGTGTACCAATTGACAGTAACTAACTGTTTGCATTGATGTCGTAGCTGCCAACAACCCCTTAATCATCTCATCCAAGCCCTCTTCAAATTGTTGACACTTAAACTCATCCGTCCTTAGGTCTTTAGGCACATATTTAATGAGACGACAAAATTCTTTATCATATTCTGCTACACTCATACTTCCTTGCTTCAGACTCACAAATTCTCTCCACTTAGCCTCTCGATAAGCTTTGGTAACATATTTCTTTTCGAATTCTTGCACAAAGAATTCCCAAGTCAATTCTGTAGGTCGTTGCGGATCCCTCAATACCAATTTCCACCAATCATATGCTGGTCCTTGTAACAAAGACACAGCACATTCCACTCGTTGCTCTTGAGGACAATGCACTTCTTGTAGCACTCGATCTATTTTCTCTATCCAATACTCAGCTATGTCCGACTCATCCATTGAGGTTCCCTTAAACTCTTCTGCCCCTCTTTTCCTAATCAAATCTGAAGGAGGTTTGGGGGCCGTCATCCTATCAATCATTCGCATAAACCCTTGCATTAACATGGCATTTTCTTGCATAAGAGGTGGATTTGCATCCCTGTTTGGTGGAGGCTCAGGTACAAACTGATTTCGGTTAGCTCTACCCGGGTTAACACTTCCGGTTGTTTCACCTATTTCTTCACTAGGATCAGTTTCCATGTTATGCTACAAAACGAACACACAATTTCTGCATTATGGCCACACTTTAGACAGACTCTAAACAATTCTATTCACTATAACTTCTATAGTCCAGAACCGCCTAAACCTATGCTCTGATACCACAACTTATGACACCCCAATGCCCCCTGGAAGGACAAGGGAGCGCTACACAGCACTATCATGCAATTATCTTATTAACTTTCCTTACATTTTAACGTTACCATTTCTTATAATTCATGCATTCCACTACACTATAATTTTATCATATGTTCTTCACTATACACTATTACAAGTTACTAGCTTCACTACTATACGTTACATATAACACTATACATATACAAAAGAATAGCTTTTACAAAATGGAGCTCCAAATACAAAACTATACACTTGAAGAGACACTTCACGCTCCTATGGTGGCCTGCAGTACTTCTTCAAAAACTCGACTCCAATTCACAACCTACACGGGAGACAAGCACCCGTGCTAAGCGATAACGCTTAGTGGGGATGTACAAACAGGTACTAACACAATAATCACAAAGCATTACACAATAGAGAGCATGCTTAACACATATGGCATATGATGTACACTCACTAGATCAATATTACGCTATCATGCCAATACGCTGTAACTCATGTTAATCACAAGTCATAAGCTATCTATAACATGCTTTAAATCGCTATTCACTTACCATGTTCAATATTCACTTGACCAAGTCAATGAGGAACAATAAGTCACTATCATTCAATATCCATGTACACTGCTCATTAGTCACTACACTAAGCCAATTGTAGGCTCATTGCATTATTTCTAATTCAATAGCATGGCATAAATATCACACTATCATCAAGAACAATAATTCCAATACATATTTATCATGAACACATACAATATTCTTGTTAATCATTAATAGCCTGTATAGTCTTAGGAATGGATACGGGTACACTGATCAATAACATTAGAGACCGAGGCCTCGAACACTATATCACTAAAGACAGAAGTCTCGATCGCTATATCACAAAATACCCGTCGGTATCAATCACTAGACACCCGTCGGTATCAATCACTAGACACCCGTCGGTGCCAATCACTAGCAGCCGCAAATCACTAGCCCTTCATAAGCATGCTTATTTATCCACGACTCAACTACAGGCTTATTACTTTATTCAAACACTACGCATTCATTCTCATGGCATTATTCATTCGCATATTAAATTCATTCGCATGATTTGATTCTCCTCACATGTTCATAATTCGCATGATAATGCAATCAAGCTTAGTTAGGCTGTCATGCATTTGTAATTCACATTGTCACATGTTCGCATGATGATGCATTCAAGCTTAGTTAGGCTATCATGCATCTCTAATTCACATAATCACCCTAGTTGTATGCACATAAACTTCATTTATCATTGATATAATGCTCATACAATAAGGCTCCTAGTTATAGATAAGATTGCACAATTTATACATTCATATGCAATAGGGTTACATTGCCAAGACAGAGGGGTCACGGTCACAATCAATCTGGTTGTCACCGTGACATACTGAATCCCCAAAACAGAATGTAGTTTGTGATAGGTCACGGTCACAATCAATCTGATTGTCACCGTGACTTATGACCAACTCACGGGCAGAATGCATGTCTGGGGTATGTCACGGTCACAATGAGTTTGATTGTCACCGTGACATACTGCACTTCAAAACAAAATGCTCATTTTGATGCCTCACGGTCACAACCAATTTGGTTGTCACCGTGACGCATGCCAAATTTCCACTTCACAGTTGTGTTTTACCAAGACACAGCTGTGCTTTTTCTCATACTTGGCATTCTTGCATTCACATGCTTGGGCAACCCTCTTCACCACACAAGCATACTTTACCTCTTCATTTACATGTCATGATACACAATCAATTTGAGCATGCCAATAAATATTACAAATCACTAGATGCCATTAACACTAATATCACTACAATAATCACTTTACACTTGTTCACTATCCAATTCAATATCAATAACAAAATCAGTATCACATCTCATTTACAAGAACTTCAAACACACTAATCACATCAAAACACAACAAATCCCTAACCTCTTGGAGCACTCCTTCTTACTCTTCTATATCACTTTCTCCTTCCCTTTTCCAGCTCTACCTGGCTCTTCAACTTTTCTAGACAATAATGCACAATCTTCTATCTATCAATATCTACCCTTTGGTCTCCATGGTCAAAGAGAACAAATGAAAGAAGAGCAAAAAGGAAGAATGAACTCATGAGAGAGTGAGGGCCGGATCAAGGGATCAAAATGGCTGAATCAAGGAACAAAAGACAGGTTTACTCACTAATCCACCTCATGCTTGCATGTAAGAATGAGGTGTCAAGTTCTCACTCTCCCTACACAAGGTGGCTGGTTCACACACTAACACATGGAGTCCACTAGCATCCAGCTAAATCCACTAACATACAGCTGATCCCACTAACTTTTGATTAACTTAATTAACAGCCATTACACTAAATAAATCTTCATTTGCTAGTTAATCATACAAAGTACAATTCAGCAACTACAATACTTTATTTTCCTTCAATTAAGTCCCGCACTTCACTTTCTCACTTAGGTCCAAGGCTGTAAACCCTAATTATCATGCACATTATTACACCAGTGACACTCAATTCTTCTAGGGTGATTTTCGGGGTGTTACATGTGGTCTGTTCTACCACTAGTGTTCCGCTAGCCTTGTCTCGGCCTGAACGGTGTTGAGGAGGTGTAGTACTCTCTGACTACAAACCCAGTGTGTAGAGCAGTGTTTCTCTAACCGCAACTTCGATTATTCCTGCTAGCCTCGTCTCGGCTCGTGCAGTGTTGAGGAGATGTAGCACTCTCTGACTTCAAACCCAGTGTGAAGAGCAGTATTTCTCTAACCGCAGCTTCGATTGTTCCTGCTGGCCTCATTTCGGCTCGCGCAGTGTTGAGGAGATGTAGCAGTCTCTGACTACAAACCCAGTGTGAGGAGCAATGTTCTTTAACCGCAGCTTCGATTGTTCCTGCTGGCCTCGTCTCGGCTCGCGCAGTGTTGAGGAGATGTAGCACTCTTTGACTACAAACCCAGTGTGAAGAGCAATGTTCTCTAACCGCAGCTTCGATTGTGAAGTTCCCTTACTAACCCCCATCCGATCTGCAAGGTGCGTAGCACTCTCTGGCTGCTGCATGAACTGTGAGATGTAGCACTCTCTAGCTACAATCCCGGTGTGAAGAGTAGTGTTTCTCTAATTCAACTTCGATTGGTGAGATGCGGTGTTCTCTAACTGCAGTCCCGCTGCTCTATCGCTGATGTTTATCTTGAACTTTCTTTTTTTTCTGCAAAAAAAGGAAAATGCAAATTTATGGGGTAAATTATAAAAGAGATACGTACCTGTAGCAGCACCTGCCTGTTGGGGTCGTTGTCAGTTGATGCTCATTGGGAGACTTGGATGCTCACCGAGAGGCTTTGATGCTCACCGAGAGGCTTTGATACTCATTGGGAGGTTTTGATGCTCAGGCTTTGATGCTTATTGGGAGGCTTTAATGCTCACTGAGAGGCTTTGATCGAGAGGCCTTGATGCTCACTGGGGGACTTTGACTTTGAGCCTCTAGAGATGAGGGGTCGGTTGAAAGTTATGTTGCTTAACCGGTTGCCCCCTGGCACGGCGTGGACAGGCTTGCTTTTCTGGGTAGTGTCTGACAACGTTGAGCTGAACCCATCATTTGGATCACCTTTAAGCATGGGTTCTATTCGGACCTTTCCCCTGAGTCACGTACATGGCAATATATACAAAATATTGTGTGCGTGTATGGGAGCATGTGTACGAAATGTATACATACATTTGAATTCGGATTTTGTACACTTCGTGTGACGTGTGTGAGCGTACATCTTATGATAGAAAAAGTTACCTGCTTGCCCCCGGCATGGCATGTATGAATAGGCTTGCTTTTTTGCTCAAAAGACTTTCAGATTTTGCCTCCTCAGAGGACTTTGAGATCTTTGCTTCCTCAGAGGACTTTCAGACTTTGCCTCGCCAGAGGACTTAAAGGATGTGCCTCCTCAGAGAGCTTGAGAAATGCCGACATGTGAAGTCACGAGGTTGAGATTGACGTACATCATCTAGTAGACACAGGACACTTCGTATGCATGGAATGCATGTGAGAAGCCATGTACGCATGGAATGCATGCGAAAAGCCATGTATGTTTGAGATGGCACACAAAGTTATGCATATATGAAATCTAAAAGCTATGCCTATATGAAATGACATACGATGTTATGCATGAGCAAAATTTAAGTGTGTAGTGTGTGTACTATGCATGGATTACAAATATGATATGCATGCAGAGAATTATGCATATGACATATTTGCCACAATCACATGCATGGCTTGCATACACATAAAAGATTATGCAATGTGTGCAGAGAATCGTATTCTGCAAGATGTTTGCAAATGATAATGAATGAGAAATACATGCAAAGGATCAAGCATGAGAAGTATATGCAAGGGGATTATGTGTGCAAACTATGTGCGAATGACCACATATGCAAATAATCATGCATATGGAGAAGGTAAAGAGTCGTTTATCGGCATAGATGTAAAGAATCGTATGCAAAGATAGGCAGAAGTCATTATATACACGAAGGCTATGTAAAGTAATGGGTGTGCGCGATATGTGCACCTACAACTATGTATATGGAACACGTGTAGAAAAAATTATATACATGTATGTACTGAATGCATGCGAAAATCATGGATGTGGATGCTGGCAAAGGATATGCCCATAAAGAGCCACATGCGTCAAAAGCACTTATGAAATGTATTCGCTAAATCTCTTATGCCAAAAGACATGCACCAAGAATTGTACATGTAAAACTATTTATTGAGAATATTTGCTACAATCATGTGTAAAAAACATTTGCAAAAAGCATATGTACAAGGGATGTTGCTGAGAGTGTACGCGAAGTATCATTTTCATGGGTAGTGTTAAGAAATACCCCAAGATTGTAAAATGAGTGCAACCTATAAGGTATCTCAAACTCGAGTTTCTATCTGCCTTTGAGCATACTAAATGAACCACATTCTCAACTTATTCAATCTCAGTAAAAGAATTCGGGAGTCATTCCCAATGAAGTGCAAGAAGATAAATGTGTAGACATCAAGTTTTACTAAACCAACATGTAAATACGAGACATACCACGCAATCTCTGTGTGTATGTGCAAAAGGCCAAAACAAGATTTTTCATTTTTCAAAAGCAAATTCTAGATGCAATGTCGAGGACAAGACTCAACTCGAATGCATAAATGCACTCACGGCTTCTCGCTTGAAGCTCAAGAAACACCATACGCCTCTTCCTACGTACCAAACCTTATCAGAACGTCATCTCCGCTAGTTAGATAAGGCCAAACCAAGAATCAAGAGGTCTTACTTTGGTTGTAATGTTCGGCTTGGGTAATTGGCTATCAAAGGAGGATCAAGCCACTAGAGAAAAATGGCCGCAACGTTCATTTGGATGATGGAATCATTTTCAGACTAATTGTATACTGTCCAGATACTCTTGAATTTGGACTCGGTAACACTCTGACTTATCAAGCTCAATATAACAATTAAGCTAAAAAGATGACCACCGAACTCGTCAAGGGGTACTATCTTGGGCCCTACCATTTTTCTTCTCTTTTTTTTTCTTCTTTTTTTTTTCATTTTTTCTTCAATTTCGATTTTTTTTTCTCTTTTTTTTTCGTTCTTTTTTTTTCATTTTTTCTTCAATTTCAATTTTTTTTCTTTTTTTTCGTTCTTTTTTTTTTTTTTTTTTTTTTTCTCTTCGCAAGCTCATGTCTCTAACTACACAAAAGGTTTATCGATGATTCAAACCCCTTTCCAGAAGTGTAGCCCGAAAATTATCGATAATTGAAAATTTTTCTCAAGGGGTAAACCCATCCTTATCAGGGTGATTATTGGTAGCTCAAAGAATTGTCAAAAATTGAGGCTCTTTTCCCCAAAGTGTAAATCCATTTTCATCGGGGCAATTTTTGGTAACCCTAAAAAATTATCGATGATTGAAATTTTCTTCTCGAAGTGTAAACCCCCTTTTACCGGAGCAAGTTTTGATAGTTCAAAGAAATATCATAATGTACATCCATCCTTACTAGAGCGACCATTCTTCTAAAGGGAAGCCAAAATCATTTTAGGCGAAGGGTAGTTTTAACGTGTGTAACAATAAAATCGGTACGCATTTAGCATACCAAAATAAGGCTCAACGAGCTAGCAAGCGATTTTGAAATGAGGATAGGAAATGGTCATTTAGAGAGCTATACAAAGAAATGGTGCCTAAATCATTTTTTAGATTCAGCCTTATCCAAGAGTCGCTTTGACGGGTAATCGAAAAGGTTCTAGTGCTCTTAGTGAGTTTTCATCCAATCCCCTAATTGCAACTAGTTTTTCAGTTTTGTTTTCAAAAACGGGCCAAAGTGCTCAAAGTTTAGAAATCACATGGTATGGTTAAATATCTTCATGTAATCTAGCTCTTAAAGACCAAACATATATACCCCTTATTTAATTCAAAGTGGAATAAAACTCAGATTTCTAGAGTTAAGATTAAAACCATTCATAGTTGAGAACTAATTAGGCAGAGTCAAACCTTGAATCAAAGGTACCTTAATAAGGTGCAAACATGCCAGCGTTTTAGGGTATGGCTTAACACAAAAAATTTTGATTATATCGAAATGTATATACACAAAAATCGTTTAAGCAAATAAATTTTTTTTTTTTTCGTTTTTTTCTTTTTTTGTAAAATATGCACAAACTATGCGTTAAGAATCATGTATATGGAATGGCATATGTATATTAGCAATGCACGTAAGGAACTGTATGTGCGAAACATGTGTAAAAACATTTGTATAAAAATGCGTACATGAAATATGTGCAAAGATGTATGTGTGTAAAACACCTGCGAAAAAAAATATGAGTGTGTAAACACTGCATGATAAATGATGTGCATGCATAAATTCGCAATGTACATGCATACGACGAAAGCATGAGTACAACCTATGGCACAGTATGGGGATGAATGTTCATGATATATGGTACATGCGAACATGGCATGATTTAGACATGATAGAGATATGTATGCAAGATGACGTGATGTAGGATGAAGATGATCTGGCACGAAAATGTGCGCCAATGAGTTCGAGGAGTGGCAAAACTCACGTATATAGAAGTGCAAAACATATACAAATAATGCACATGCGATGGGACACAGCATGAGAATGATTGTGTACAGTGAGCTTCTATGGTGTGGGATACAAGATATGAGATGAAAGTGGTCACAAGAAATGAGTGGCACCTACAAGGTACGTGTATTTACATGGTATGCACACGTAAAATGTGGCATGGTATATATGTAATGACTGACATGCATGATGCAAGATTCATATGTGCATGGCATAACGCATGCATGATAATGCACGTTCATAATATGGCACGCAATGTGAAAGATGCAAGATGTCTGTAGTGCATGATATGTATAATGTCTAGTTTAATGAAGTATGCTAATGTGTGCATACTATGATATGCAGCGGTATGTGTGTGCCCTAGCACACAATATTTATGCACATATGCAATGTGAGTATGTCGATATGTACATCCTATGATACATTATGAATGCATTATTTTGATTTGATTTTTTTATTTTCATTTTCATTTTCTTTTCTTCCATTTTTTTGTGTGTCACAGGGGCAGTATGTCTGTGCTTGGTATAATGCATGTTAATATGTACATTCGATGATGTATGCTGTATATACAGATTATGGTGCATGATGTATATTATGGATGTCATAATGTTAGTGTGAGTCGTGACAAGCACTGTTATGTATGTATATGCAAGACAAATACATGTTATGTTCATATTCACAAATTATGATACAAGCAAATTTATATACAGAATGCACAGGTTCTATTATTGTATGGAAAGAATTACACATGTGTTTTATTTACATTGACTGTTCATAAAAAGAATGCACAATCACAAATACACATACACATACAAGAAAAAATTTCTCCCAACTGTATTTTTACTACACAGGAGGTCGTGTTGTCTCTTTTCCTAGGTGGGTTTGGCCCACGGGTTAACGGGGAACCCAATGGGCGTGTATAGTGCACGGTGAAAAACCGGCAGCGTAACACTCTTGCCTAATGTACATACGCATGGGAATTTGGCCATCATGTATTTAAACGATTCAACCAAATCAAGATGGGCCAACCGGGGCATGAAAGCCTTTGATAAAGACCATTTAATTTGATTGATTTCATTCAATATATTATGGCCCATATAGCAAGCACAGTATTATGGTACATTTCACCTAGTGGAAGTTTCTATTGCCATTACACGGGCTTTGGTCAAAAGGTGATGTTACTTTAGGGCTACCCAAGCATGGTCTCTGCCAACAGGCCTAGCTCATCAAGAGCGTAATGACCGATCGGGTCACCATTTGATATACCTTGATGGTACGAGACTTGGGCTGGTGATTATCCTTAACACTTTCCTAAATTGAGTGAAAATAAGGTCGTGCTTCAGGAACGCACCGAGGCTAAAAGAGGGACCAATCTAGCATATTCTAAGGCTCTAATGCGATGCAATGCAATTTTTGAAAGATGGTGAGATTTTTAAACTAAAATCTAAATGTAAATCTTAATTAAAGTACTTTCGAATCGAAGTCTCGATTATGTCCCCAGCGGAGTCGCCACTGTGACGCGCGCCGAAATCCCGCGGCCGCCTCTCTGACCGCCCACTTAAGGGCGATCGGGCAATTAAGGATCCGTTGGCAACTTGTAAAGATATTTACAAGTGCGTCTATTTTGGGCAGCAATGAGGTGTTATGGAGTCGCCACCCAATAGAACATTGAAAAAGTTTTTTTCGCCTCGGAGAGCCTAAGACTGCGCTTAGTATCCATTTTGGGCCAACCAAAGGGGTCTTGGAAGGTAAACCTCTTGCCCTAAGGAGCCTAGGATTGACGTCAAAGTCTCGTGACACAAGAGGTGTCTTGGAGGATAAACCTATCGCCTCTTTGAGCCCAAAGACCAGAGATAGGTTCGGGACTTCTCATTTATTCGTACTTTGATTAATTTTACAATTAGCTTTTGAATTTATTATTTCACCATTTTTCCATACGATGCAATCAATTAAAAGGCGTAATCATTCATGTAAAAACAAAAAATAAAGGCAAAATTAATATAAAGCATTCAAAAGTAAATTACAATAAAAATAGGAACGGAATACAATCCCCATTATATGTAAGGTACAAAACAAGTATAAATCGGGATATTCATTTAGACGGGAATATTGGTTCCCAAATACTCATTTTACAAAAAGGTATAAAATTCTCAAATCAATTTAAACGTTTTGGCTCGAGATGAAAATGAGGACATTGGTCCAATTTTATTAACCAATATTTTATTTGGTAGAAACATTTGTGTGGTGGTTCTTTTTAAGAGCGGTCGAAAATTGTTTTCTTATTACATACCACAAATACATAAAATGAAATAAAATAGTAATTACATATTTTTCGAATAAATAAATAAATTCTAACCTACTTTTCTCGACCATACTTGTTGGGCAAGGCACATGCCGCTCGCAGTTATAGCTGTGACGGGAAATAATATCAGTTAGTAATAAATAAATAAATAATTGAATAAATAAATAAGCAAATGAATGATTGAATAAATTAAATTGGAAAAAATGAATGAGATTGATAATGGATTAAATTAAATGATAAGTAAATGAATAAATAATTAAATAAATAATCGAATGAAATAAATTGAGAATTAATGAATATAAAAGCACAAATGACAATTAAAATGATTAATGCCAATAAAAATAATAATGCTAATAATAATATCATAAAATAATAATGAATAATAAATAAACATAAAATAATGAATGTAATTATGAATAGATAAAATAATAATGATAATAGTATACCAATAACAATAATAGCTATAAAATGCATTAGACATAAAATTAGTATTAGTAAAATAATAATATAAAAACAGAAAGCTAAATAAGAATAAATAAATATAATAATTATAATATTAATAATAATACTAATAATAGTAAGAATATAATATAACAACAATAGTCACAACAATAATCATAATAATAATATTAGCAATAATAATATAGTAATAATAATAATAACATCATAAAATAATAATAATAATAATAATAATAATAATAAATGAACATAAAATAAATAATATTAATAACAACAATATTAATATAACTCAATAATACTAATAATAAATAAATAAAATAAAAAAGGATAATAATAATATTATATTAATAAACAGAAAATAAATAAATATATAATAATAATAATAATATAAAAAACAGAATAATAATAATAATAATAATAATATAAAAAACAGAATAATAATAATAATAATAATAAATATTAATTAATAATATATTAAAATAAATAAATATTAAATAGACTCACCGGATTTCCCTCGCCGGAGGCTCGTCGGAGCGGCTGTTGGTGACACCTCCGCCACCGCCAGGTAGATCGCATCACCGAGATCTTGCCACCGTTGGTCACGCGCCGGAAGGACATGCCGCCTCGCCGGAAAACGCTTTGGAGCGTCGCGGGTCTTCTTCTCCGATCTCCCTAACGGCGGCGAGTGATGGAGGCCGGTGGATGCCGGCTGGATCGCCCTGCTTCCGGGAGCACGCCGGTGGGGCGCGTGTGCCGTTCCGGTACGGTGGGTGGCCGGCGGAGGCCTCGCCTCCTTCCTCTCTCTTTTCTTCTTTTTCTCTTCCGGCGTCGTGGGTCTGTGGCTGCTCCTCTCCCCTCCTCTTCCTTCTATTACCCTTTCTTTTCATTTTCTATATGCCTTTCTTGCTCTCTGTTTCTTTTCTTTTTTTTCTGCTCTTTGATTTCCCTTTGTGTTTTTCTTTGCTCTCACTTTCTATTTTCTTATTTTGCTTTCTTCTATGGCTGGCTCTTCTGTTCTTGCTCTCTCCTTCTTCTTTCTTTTTTTCTTTTTTCTCTTTGGTCTTTTTTTCTTTGATCTGCCAAGAGAGCTTCCTTCATTTTCCTTCATTCTTTTCTTTTTATACCCTAAAATTAGGGTTGGGTTTTGAGTCATAATGGTAATTTCCTTCATTTTAATTTCTTATTTAATTTAACTTAATTCAAATAACACACATTAATAGATTTAAACATTACATATTAACTAAACATTACATTACATATTTTACATCTTAATATAATTAATCTATTTAATATATCATATAATTTATCTAATTAATTAAACACTTTACATATTAACTAATTAATCTTTAATCATTCATGCATTTTAATTATCTAATTAAACTTACAATATTAATAATTAAATTAACCCAACATTAATAATTAATTTCTGATATTACCTACCTAATCTATATTATATATATATATACTATTATTTTTTTTTGGAGGGAATTACTAAGGACCCAAAATCACTTTTTGACATTAAACCCGACTCGGGACCCGGTGTCTACAGTTGCCCCCAATTTTGGAAAAGCTAGTGTATAGACACCTAGGTGAGCCAAAATTCAAAGAAATAAGAGAGAGAATTACATACCTGGGGATGCCAGACCTTACCTTGCTGGCGTAGGTACATGTGCCCTTACCGGTCTCGCGTCGACCTATTTCTGCTGGCCTCGTCTTGGCTCGCGCAGCTTTGGTGAGATGTAGTGCTCTCTGACTACAACCTCTATTTGTTGCCTGTTCCACCATGAGTGTTCCGCTAGCCTCGTCTCGACCTGCACGGAGTTTGTGAGATGCAGCACTCTCTGACTGCAACCTCGATCTGTGGTCTGTTCTACCACCAGTGTTTCGCTAGTCCCATCTCGGCCTGCACGGAGTTTGTGAGATGCAACACTCTCTGACTATAATCTCGATATGTGGTTTGTTCTACCACCAGTATTCCGCTAGCCTCGTCTCGGCCTGCACGGAGTTTGTGAGATGCAGCACTCTCTGATTGTAATCTCGATCTGTGGTCTGTTTTACCACCAGTGTTTCGCTAGCCTCATCTCGGCCTGTACAGAGTTTGTGAGATGCAGCACTCTCTGACTGTAATCTCGATCTATGGTCTATTCTACCACCAGTGTTCCGCTAGCCTCGTCTCGGCCTGCACGGAGTTTGTGAGATGCAGCACTCTCTGACTGTAATCTTGATATGTGGTCTGTTCTACCACCAGTGTTCCGCTAGCCTCGTCTCGGCCTGCACGGAGTTTGTGAGATGCAGCACTCTCTGACTGTAATCTCGATCTGTGGTCTGTTCTACCACCAGTGTTCCGCTGGCCTCGTCTCGGCCTGCACGGAGTTTATGAGATGCAGCACTCTCTGACTGTAATCTCGATCTGTGGTTCATTTTACCACCAGTGTTCTGCTAACCTCGTCTCGGCCTGTACGGAGTTTTTGAGATGCAGCACTCTCTGACTGTAATCTCGATCTGTGGTTTATTCTACCACCAGTGTTCCGCTGGCCTCATCTCGGCCTGCACGGAGTTTGTGAGATCAGCACTCTCTGACTGTAATCTCGATCTGTGGTCTGTTCTACCACTAATATTCCGCTAGCCTCGTCTCGGCCTGTACGGAGTTTGTGAGATGCAACACTCTCTGACTATAATCTCGATATGTGGTCTGTTCTACCACTAGTGTTCCGCTAGCCTTGTCTCGGCCTGCATGGTGTTGAGGAGATGTAGTACTCTCTGACTACAAACCCAGTATGAAGAGCAGTATTTCTCTAACCGCAGCTTCGATTGTTCTTGCTGGCCTCGTCTCAACTCGTGCAGTGTTGAGGAAATGTAGCACTCTCTGACTATAAACCCAGTGTGAAGAGCAGTGTTTCTCTAACCGCAGCTTCGATTGTTCCTGCTGGCCTCGTCTTGGCTCGCGCAGTGTTGAGGAGATGTAGCACTCTCTGACTACATACCCAGTGTGAAGAGCAATGTTCTTTAACCGCAGCTTCGATTGTTCCTGCTGGCCTCGTCTCGGCTCGCGCAGTGTTGAGGAGATGTAGCACTCTCTGATTACAAACCCAGTGTGAAGAGCAATGTTCTCTAACCGCAGCTTTGATTGTGAAGTTCCCTTACTAATCCCCATCCGATCTGCAAGGTGCGTAGCACTCTCTGGCTGCTGCATGAACTGTGAAATGTAGCACTCTCTAGCCACATTTCGTCGTGCCGTCGCTATATGAAATTAGCGACTAAATTTTACAAATTAGCGACTGCATTTGCAGTTGTTAATTACCCTATTCTTTGTAGTGTTAGATATTGATGAAGAAAATCAAAAAATTGAATTTTTAAGTACAGCTGAATCATCTGATCAATAGACTGCCTAGAGGACTAATTTAGCTATGGAGATGTATAATGAGTGGAGAGCACGTAGACAGCATTAGTGTTGCTTCATAAATTTTTTACATTGATTCATGTACTGTCGTTTTGTAATTCGGATGACTAGATTATGTATTTTAATTAAATGGATTATGTTTCTATTTAATTGAATATTTGTTATGTGTTTAAATTGGAATATTTTTATTCTGGTCCTCTTTGTGCATGCATTTTATATAAAGAATATTTAATATATTCAAAATTGTCATTTAGGAATGGATATTGGACAAAGTTCGCAATCTAAAAGAAAGAGACGAACATAGAACAAGAATGAAAAAGAGTCACTATTAAAAATTCTTGAAAAAATAGTTGCTAATGGTGTTAAATTACAAATGGTACCTTCAGATTTTAAACCATGAAAACGATTAAAAAAAGATGCAAGAGTTGCATTTAGATTGTGGTTTAAAAATTAATCCTCATATAGATTTAAAGATGAGAAAATGGAAAAAAAGATTATGCAATAGTTTATGACATGACAAACAAGAGTGATTTTGCTTGGAATGATGTAACCAAATGTATTGAAGTTGACAGCGATGAGGCATAGCAAACTTATATCCATGTTTAAAGCTTAATCATTCGAGTAATTAGTTTTTTTATAGAATTTAAATTTAACTTACTATACTTTTTGTATTATTGTAGCACAATATTGATGCTGCGGTATGGAGGGAAAAACACTTTCCTATATTTGATTGCCTTGCTAATATATTTGGGAAAGAAAGAGCAACTGGTAGAAGAGCAGAAACACCAGCTGATATGTCAATTGCAGTTGATCATGAAGATGAAAATTTAAATGATATTAATGATGATATTATGCAAGAGATCGATATTGATGAGACTTCACCAATATCAGTTCCAAACGTATCTACTAATACATCTAGAACAAGAAAAATAAAGAAAAACAAAGTAGGTGATGAATCTGATGCTAATAGTATAGAATTATATAGAGAAATGTTCAAAGAAAGTATTAAGCAAATTGCTACTGTTACTGAAAGGTTTATTAGAGCAACTGATGACCGTTTTGATATTTCTAAAGAGCTTATGGCAATAGGTCTTTCTCCCGAGGATTATCTTGATGTTTTTAAAGCAATAATAGATAAAACTCAACATGTGTCATCATTCAGGTCACTGGAACCCAAAATTAGAGAGATGTTTGTTCAGATGTTACTTAGACAAATAAAGGGTGATTGAGAGAATTTTGAATGCATTAGTTATGTTTTTAATTACATTGCATCTTTCACAAAGATATATGAACTTTTTGTATTCATTGATTATTTGGATTATGTCTAAAACAATAATAATGAAATTTATTTATTTTGATTTATTATTATAACACATTTGTTAAGATATTTCAATTATATAATTGAATTTTATTAATTAAATTGTCTGTTTGATTGTTAATTTATCTACTAATATATTCAAGAAATTTGTGGACTTTATTTTAAAAAAAATGTTATATGTGTATGAAAAATTGTATTTTACAATCAATTTTTTGTCTAAATTTATAATATTAAAAATAATTTAATTTTGCATATTTTTTAATTTTATTTAAAAATAATACAATATACCATTATACACTAAATACAGTATAAAATATTACAGACTAATACAATATTATACCAAATAAAATATAAAATAATACATGCTAATACAAGAGACTTTTTTTTATTTAATGTGTTTTTAAAATTTATTTTGATTTTTGGGGTGTTTTAAAAAATAATTGGGGAATTGGGTGTTTAGTCTATTTTCGTAAGGAATTCCTGTGGAAATGACACTGGTTTTGCACGGATTATGAGGCACATGGGTGTTCAGAAAATCGACCATTTCTGCAATGGTCTTTTGCGGAAATGGCGTGGCAGAGGACCACCCATTTTCGCAAAAGACCATTGCGAAAATGGGTGTTGTGCTGACACCCAACACACCCACCACCCACCCCAATTAATTGCACAACCCCTTATATATATATTTCCTTCCCTCATTCTACCAATTTCCTGCTTAAATGGTAAGTTTTAAGTTTTAGTTTTGAGTTTTTCTTCATTCCATTGTTCATTTCTTCTTCCTTCAATTGCATTTATTTGACGTTTTCTTTAGGTTTTCGTTTGATTGTGAAGAATAGCATATTATTGAGGTAGTGAAATTAACATATATATATATATATATATATATATATATATATATATATATATATATATATATATATATATATATATATATATATATATATATATATATATATATATATATATATATATATATATATATATATATATGCATGAATAATTTTATTTATTTAACAAGTTTTATAATAAATTTATTGTAAAGTTGTAAATATAAATTGTCCGAAATTTCGGTGACTTAGAAAGATTAAGGTAAATTTTTAATTTTATTTTTATGTAAATATGCTAAATTTATTCTTGATATATAATATTTTTTTGTGAGTAATAATATAAAATATTACAATAATAATTTTAATTCATAATAAAAATAAATGATATTTATATATATATTTATTTATGAAATTTGATGTGTTGGTGAAAAAATAAAAAAAATGTAAGTTAAGTTAAATTCATATTTATATTTACATATATGTGTGTAATTTTATTATGTTGGAATATAGGTTATTTAAAAAATGGATCACTTTCAAAATCAACAATACATAAATCCATGACCAGTTGTTGATGATCTTTTAACATTGAAAGCAAGACATCGCGCAGAAGCAGTATGGTGCAACAATATAATTATAATTTTACCATTTATTTAATATCTATTTATTTATATGAGGCTATATGTAGACGGATGGCAAAATACAAATACATTTGTGTAACAGTTATTTTATATGTGTCAGGTTTCACATAATATATTATTTGTGAGGAGAGCTAGTATGGAGGCTCACTATGCAAATATAGACCAGAGAATTATACCATATTTGAGGTTGGCAGGGTTTTATGGTGTGGCTTAGATTAGTGCAATGAATGTAGATACAAATTTGATGACTGAACTTATACAGAGATGGAGGCCGGAGACACACACTTTTCATTTCCCAGTTAGAGAAGCTATGATCACACTGCAAGAAATTGAGATACTGACTGGTTTACCCATTGAAGGGCGTTTGGTAACTGGTCATTTGCAATATAATTGGCAAATTCTCTACAATCAGCTTTTAGGACAAATGTCACATGAGAATGTTATAAAAGGACACTCAATTAAAATGACATGGTTATCAAATACTTTTAATTCCTTACCTGCCGATGCAACGAACTACCAAATTCAGTGCTTCACTCGCGCGTGGATATTGCGTTATATCGGTGGATTGTTGTATCCTTCTCAAGCGAACAATTATATCCATTTAATGTGACTTCTCTTACTTGAGAATTTAGAAGAAGTTGGAAGTTACAGTTGGGGGTCGGCTTGTTTGGCTTGGCTATATAGGGAGTTTTGTCGTGCTACACGTCCTAATGCTCATGGGACTGGTGGTTATCAACTATTATTGCAAATGTGAGCATGGGAAAAATTTCCTCAATTTCAACCCACTTTTATATATGGATTTGTGCTAGATCAGAGTCGGCCTTATGGGTATAGGTAATTTTATTTTATTTATTTAATTATTTATTTATTAATATATTTATTTAAAAAATATTTAATTATTTAAATAATTATTTATTTATTTATTAATTTATATGTTTAATTAAGTATGTATTTATTTATTTAAATATATAATTATTTAATTATATATTAATTGATTTTTTTATTTATGTATTTATTTATTTATTTTTCAAATTGAGATATTATGTTAACACGATAAATTATTTTATATTAGGTGGCGATCTTTTATCAATTTAAGTATTAATAATAGTAAAGATGTACATGTTTTTTGAGTAGATTTAGACATCTAGCGTGATGATGAGGTAATTATTTCTATGTATTATTTGATTATATAATTATTGTGCAGACCAAGTAGTTTTTGGCAATAAGTATTTTTTTTATTAGATGAAGTGGCAGCCGTACAGATGTGTTATGCATATATTGTCGTCTTTCTGTACAAATAGACAAGGCATTTGGAGAGTTGTTGTGTAACAACCCGATTTGGATTCTAGAAGTTTTGGTTATGTGATGGACAAGTGGCAGCCTGGGAGTTGGACACCTGTATTTTTATACATGTGTTTAGTAGGGAATTAACTTAAGAGAGATGCATTATTGAAGGGGTTTGGCATTAATTAAAGTTAATGGGGGAGTTAATGTGGTTAGTTGTAGTAATTAATTTTGGATGAGGGTTGACCGTCTGCCTTTGCTTTCTTTTTCTTTCCTTTTCATTTTATTTTGCTTTTAGCTTTTATTCTTTTTTCTTCTCCTTTGGTTTCTGCCATGCTCCCTTTGCTTTTCCATTTCTTTTTCTTTTCTTTTTCTTTTGGTTGCTCCTTAAGAGAGTTACTTGGATTGGTTTGAAGAGAGTGTTGTCAGGGTTGAGATGGTTCTTGTGAAGAGGTAAGTATTGGATTTCCATGTATTGGTCTTCTTCTTCTACTTGGTTTTATGTATTTGATTTAAAGTATAAGAGGATTGATTCATGTGTTATTTGAATGATTTTATTGAAGCTGTTGACAAGAAGTTGGACAAAGGCAAGGAGAAGATCGGAACCGAGTAGAGAGCAGTGATCAAGCTACCTAGAGGCTGGGATCGAGTGTGATTTCAGTTATTTCTGCATGTGTTTGAGCATTTTATGCTTGATTGGAGAGATGTATAAGTAGCAATGCATGATGAGCTTTGATTAGTTCATTAGTTTTGTTTTAGTTGTATGAATGTTATGTATCCATTTTGATTGCTTGCAGTGTTGGATTTTAGTCGAATAGAAAAAAAATTGAGTGTTTGCGCTTCGAGTCATGTCCACCAGCACGACTCATGTCTTTGGACTTTGACACGAGTCGTGACGTTGTGCACGACTCGTGATATCTCCTCTCTGTAAAATGAGCACAAGTCGTGTAAAAAGTGTACGAGTCGTTGCTCTGAGTCGTGAAAGCCAGCACGACTCGGAGGTGTTTGTGAAGAGGTCACGAGTCGTGCTCTAGGGACACGACTCGTGACAACTTCCTCTGTGGGGAGAGCACGAGGCGTGCTCAAGTGCACGAGTCATGCACATGTGCACGAGGCGTGCTCAAGTGCACGAGTCGTGCACAGTCTCCCCTCCTAGCATGTTTCTGGCTTCTGTCGCGAGCGATCGCAACAGAGACTCTTGTTTCACTCTGCATGGTTTCTCACAATTGCATGGCTCATATTTGCTATTGTCTTGTTAATGATAGTGCTTTGATTAGTGATTTTGGATAATGAATGTATTTTAATTTTGAGTGAGTGAGTTGAGCCTGAAGTGTCATAGTAGTGGATAGATAAGCTTGCTTATAAAGGGTTAACGTGCGGCTACTATCATGGTTTATTGACGAATACCAGGTGTATTCAATTTGAGTTAGGTCTCTAAAGTTTGATACTGTTTATCAGTATTTAAAGTAGACTACTCGTATCCACCATTGTTGAGAATTCAGGCTATTGTATGGTTTGTAGTGTACAAGAGGTGTAGTAGAGACTTGTATATATATATGAACACAGTATGACATGATATCGATATTGTTTGCCATATTTGGATTTTGCACATGGAACAGGTTAAAGTGTGATGTTATTTGTTTATAAGGTTGTGTATATGGTTATTTGTAAATAACATGACTATTGAATTGCCTTTGATATATTTGTAACTTTGTTCGAAGTCTTTTGCTTCTGTTTATCCCCACTAAACGTTATCGCTTAGTACGAGTGTTTTTCCCGTGTAGGTTTACAGGATTGGATCAGTGAGTGCACATCTGCAGGTCATGGCCACTAGGAGCTTGTATATGATCTTTTTGTGTAAGATAGAGTTTCTTATGTTTTGAGTAACATCATTATGTATATAGAAAAGTATAGTAATGAAGTGTAAATGTTAATTATATTATATATGTACCGAAGATGAATATGTATTAAGAATAATAACATTTTGTAATATGTATATTATTTATGAGATGTATGTTTGGCCTTAAAGTTATTCTTAATGTTATTTCCGTTATTGCTTTCGCTTTTGAATACGTATGCGTTTGTGTTTTCGTAGCGCTCTAATATTCCTTCCCAAGGGTATTGGGGTGTTATATGTTGTGCCTTTAGTTTGTTTTCATATAATTGAGTGGCATCACCCCGATCATTGTTTTCGTCAATTTGGAATGAACCAACCCATTCTAAGTCAACTAATGACTGATGATAGAGTGCATTCAGTTGATTTAAGAGGGAATTATGACCAGAATTGTGAAATTACTTTTTCTAATTTCATTATCAAGTGGAATAATCGACTGAATCGGGTTGTAACAACTCCTGTGCTCACGGCGCCACTGCATATAAGATCGCAATACATGCAGTGGTACTTATTGAGAACGAGACGATGGATAACACCTATAGGAGTGGCAATAGGAGCTTCGTATATGAATGACATATTCTATTTATTTTTATTTAATTATATCATATGGCTAATAAACATGATGATTTATTTGTAGTAATAATTTAACTTAAATACATGCATGCTAATGCTGCTGAACACGTTTACCATCATGGTGGGGAGCGATTGACATTTGAAGCTATTTTAGGAGCTATAAGAGCAATTGATAGGACATCCGTTGACCATCCACGTTAGCCTGTCCCTGACAAGGTTCACATTCCACAAATAAACGTGCCATGCGAAGATTTTTGACAAACTAGAAGGAGCAGAAGAGGAATGGCTGAAAGACGGACATCTATAACATCTATTCCTGTTTCGCCAGGGGTCAACCAAGTTCCTCCACCTATGTCATGGCCATATCATTATCAGGGTAGTCAAATTTCATTCATAATGCCATCATTTACTCAGCCTACATTTTATGATACAGAAGGTGGTCAATCCAGATGTTATGACTATGAGGATGGTTCATTAAGATTGAACGTGGATTTAAATGTTAGTATATCGGAGCCTAGCACAATTCCACCATTTAATATTCATGGAGAAATGGGTGAAAACGTTCAGCAGGATGATTTTTTGGATGAAATTCTATCAGATCAATAGATGCAAAGTGGAGATTTCAGTCAAACAATGTATGCTTCTACTGGAACCAAGGACTTCAACTATAGCTCCTATCGCGACTTTGAATATAATTAAAATAACACATTATCTTATGTATAATATTGTTTAATTAATACTAATGACAACATTTCGTTACTAATTTGAAATCTCTTACATATATATATATTATACATTTAAATTGAATATCTGCGCTGATGATCCTGCACGACTAAGACATGTCTTTTTTATTGTGGCCAGCATTTCCGTAAGTGCTGCAATGTGTAACATTCTGACGTTCTCTCCTATTCATCTCATTGCGAATTTGTGTTGTTTTTGGGCGACCTTTCTTGCGTTTAAGTTCCATATCAGGCACAATTTTTGGACTATAATACTCAGGCCAATATTCTCTATGAGCCATCGGTTGAAATTTCGCTTCATAACATTTTAGTGACTGTGCAATGCTATAACAAGAATCAACAAAGGAGAACATATCAAGATGTTTGTGCATGCATGCTGCAATTGCTTGTGAACATGGCATTTTTTTCCCTGGAACTTACCACATTCACATTCGCACTTATCAAGACTGACAGTATACGTGTCAATTTCTGTATTATCTTCCGATGCGTTGCCTGATAATACCCTGAATAATTTGTACCGACTATCATAATCAAGCATTGTATGGCCCCACGCCTTGATTGCAGATTTATTAATAGCTGCAGCACATTTTGGTGTGAACTGCAATCCTTGAGCCCTTTTAGTCATGTAAATTTCCCTTCTTTGGACTATAGCAGTTATTGGCATCATGCATACACCTTTTAGATCACTGTTAATACTCTCCGTAATATTTGTCGTGACATGGCTATAACGACAACCACCATATTCGGATAATGTCCAAAACTCTAACGGCACATGCATTGCCCAGTTGTAGGAATCAACGTCAAGCTGTTTAATGTCATCCATCTGCTTCTTAAACTTCCGTTGTTGATAGGTATTCCCTACACCAGCATAGCATATCAATTAAAAAATTATTAAACAAAACACGCTATTGGTACTTATAATTAATAATAAAGAATTATATACTTACCAGCGTTGTATAACAAGTTTTTTATTATGGGATTTCTGTGATGGGTGTTGTAATTACAAACGAAGTGGCGCAAACATACCCTATGAACAGCACGAGGATACTTCCAACCTCTTATTTCATCACGAAACGCTGACATTATTCTAACGTGACGATCATATATAACAGTAATCCCATTCCTCTGCGTAACATGCCTCCTAATTAAACTCATAAACCAAGCCCAACTTGATTTATTTTCAGACTCAACAATAGCAAAAGCAACTGGAAATAACATTTCATTGCCATCCATAATGCTGGCTATGAGAAGTGTCTGTTCGAATTTTCCTGTGAGAAATATTCCGTCGATCAATAGTACTGGCTTACAGTAGTTAAACCCATCAATAGCTGGTTTAAAACTCCAAAAAACCCTTTGAAATTGCTTTATAGTGGGGATATGGGTGTCTTAGAGCAAAAACTCATAAACATTTTCGGGATTATAATTTTGTAAAGCATATAAAAAACCCGGCAGTCTCTCATATGATTCCACATAATTCCCAAAGATAGACTCGAGTGCGCCATCTTCGCATACCAAGCCTTATAATATGATACCTCATAGTGAAATCTCTCTTTGATAGCAGCAATAATCACATTAATAGGTAAGTTTGGATTTTTACTTACCATCCCCCTGATGCAATTGCGAATTATTTGCGATCCCAACTGTCTGTAATCCTTTGACATATTACCTACAGATAGATATGAATGTGGTCCCTTGAACCTCATGATCATCCAGAAAGGACTTCTCTCTCTTTTCGCTGCTCTTAACCTCCATACACACCCCATTTCCAATTTAGCGCACCTCAAAACCCAGTATTTCAGCTTCGATTCTACAACTCTGAAGTCAACATTTCTCATGATTGAGTATTTTTTTACTCAAGATTTGACCTCATCCGTACTGTTGAAAAGCAAACCTATTGATAACTCAGAGGTACCATCCCAAGTTTCAAAACGCTCACTTTCAAACGTATTAAATTCTGATTCATCAAAGTCAATTGCAGTATAGTATTCCGATGGAAAGTTAAATATGGCATCATTTGACTCCCCACTGACATGAATTGATGCTAAGGGACTGACATACTGCGTAACAGATGACTCATGACTGTTATCAAATTCAAAGTCATCGCTTTCTACACTCATATTTGTTGTGTCAGCCTCAACATCTTCATTAGATAACAGATAATCATTGTTTAAAAACTCATTTTTCTCCTGATCCACAGCGCCAACATCTACTTGAGTTTCATTTTTGACATTTGTAGGAATGTCATTTAAAGAAAGGCCCTCATTTGCCGAAATGTTACGACAGTTGCCATGCAATGAATAGTCCATTAAATTTCCATCCCGTCGTTCAACAGTCGGCCGAACATCACTAAGACCCACATCTATCTTATGCTCAACTGATTGTCTATAGCGGATATGTTTTGTACTTTGAATTGGGTCAACACCTACTGGTTGTACAAAGTTCTGCTCATCTCGATGACTGCTTGATCTGTTGTCAAATATGGATTTACTGAAAAAATCACCAACCTTTCGACTAATAGACCGCCTAGGCTGACTAATAGAAGCATCACGCATCTGGCTAACTGGCCGTCTAGGCTGACTCATAGAAGCATCAGGCACATGGCTAAGTGACTGTTTAGGCTGACTCATAGAGGCATCAGGCACATGGCTAATTGACTGTCTATGCCGACTCATTGAAACATCAGGCACATGGTTAACCGATTGACGAAGACGCCTGAGTCCTGAACTGACACTGTCCTCTTTAAGAAGCAATTCACAATCCTGTCGACTGACTGACTGCCTAAGCTGACTAGGGCCGGCATTTCTATGGTGCCCCACTGATTGTCGTTGTCTATTTTCATCTACATTTTGTACTTCATTACCAAAAAACTAACAAAAATTTGTTTCAGGCAAAATTTCAATATCTTCGCTACTGACATAATGCCTGGGCTGACTTGGACCCACATCATTTACATATAATTGTTGACTTGGCTCAACATTTTCCATGTGCGATGCATCATTTCTATTTTTATCACCAATATCATATATTGCCATATTAGCTCCTACACCCCCTTCACCCACTATAATAATTAATTCCACCAAGTTAATATCATCATATTGTCTTAAATTTTCATAAATCATATCTATGTCACTGTCATCTACCAAATCCACCGACGTCCAACTTAACGATCCTCGATTGTACCTTGGACTTTTGTATATAATCATTTGAATCACATCGGTAATACCTAAACTCAATTTAATGTGAATTTTATATATCAATTCAGGAAGAGTTGGCTTATTTCGAAATTTAAGTCTCCTTGTAATGGTATTGAGACACGAAATATCATATTCAAGACTTGTAACTCCATAACTTATTTCACCACCCATGTGCAAGTAAAAGTCTATATATACTGACATCTTGAAATTATCTGTAACTCATAATACAATTATATTATTTTAAATTGATATTTATTTTATCTGCTAATATGGTATATTGATGAAATAAAGCAATAAAAAATGATATTTAAATAATAATTTATTCCATTTAAATACTCAAATAACTACAACACCAATAATAATATTTTCAAAATTATAATAATGAAATGAAATAAAAACTTAACAATAATTGTACTTTAAAAAACATAATATTTAGGCCATATATTGTAATTGTACTACTTATAATAATTTTTTTGTTCAACTGGCATTGTATCCCTAACTTTCAAAATATTTTATCCACTAATTTTTATTACATCTTTTACAAATATCATAACTAATTCATCCTATTTTGTAACACGCTTATTATTCTAAATTTTCATTATAAACTTCAAATAAAATATTAGTACTGTCATGCAAAGTGTTTTCACCATCTTTACTTCCGTTATGGGATATCATCTCATTATAATTTCTTGCAATTTTTTGTTTTTTATAATAATATGATTGAATAATGTTATGCCATTTCCAATTCACAGTTGTACAGAACATCCTATTTTTCAGATACGATTTTCTTTAAAATATCACTTATCATGACTCTTTGAACTAAGTATATGTACACCATTTATTGTATAAAATTAATAAAAATTAAATTTATATTAATAAACAAATTTGTAATTTTTTAATTATCATTTTACTTATAAATTTTAAATTTTTTTCTTCAACTTTTATAATATTACAGTATAAAAATATAACATATCTACATTCATTTTTTAATATTTAAAAATATAAAATCACAAATAAAAAAAAATATAAAGTAAGTAAAAGTAATACCTTACTCCGAAGATTATGATTTATCTGCCTTTTTTCTGTCGCCCTTCAATTGATATCTATAATTTATCAAATTAAAAAAAAATTAAATCAGTGCTAATACAATACAATTAAAAATAAATTCGACATATTAAAATAAATTAAACAAAAAAACTTACCAAATACTGATAATTTTTTTTGGTTATCATATAACAACACACCTAAATTTTTATCACAAATTTGATCACTTTACTCATAAAAATCCCCAAATGCTGCAAATGCTATTATTTCTCGTCTCACTGTCACAACTTGCACAAACTAAAAACACATTGAAAATAATTTCAAACATACAAATTTATACTACGTTTCGATAACTATTTTTTTCAACTCCTTCATAATTGAGTGGGAGAAAGTGGCCTATTTCCGCAGATCAGCCATGCGGAAATAAGAATGAATTATTGCACAATTCTGTGCAAGTGGTGGGCCATTCTTCCATTTCCGCAAATATAGCTTGCGAAAATGAAAGTGCTTATAATTGATGGTTCGCGGGGCCCACTTACATTTCCGCAATGTGCATTTGTAGAAATGGAAGTGCATATAATTGATGTTTGGCGGGCCCACTTCCATTTTCGCAAGGTCTATTTACGGAAATAGAAGTCCCCATTATTCCCATGCATGGGCCCCACTTTACATTTCCGCAATGTCTCTGCGAAAATGTGAAAAACCCCTATCCCCAAATAACTTTCAAACCACCCCAAAAATTAAAATAAATTTAAAAAAAAACATTAAATATAAAAAAGTCTCATAATACAATACAGATTAATGTTATACATGCTAATACTATATAATCTAATACTATACAGATTAATATAATACAACGAACCAAACGTGCCCTAAATATATTAAGGTTATGCAAAATCCGAACCGATCGAAACAACCCGCATTGAACTGCCCGGGTAAATTCGGTTCGGATGCTGAGATTTTGAAAATTTCGGATTGGGGTCGGGTTAAAACTATGTAAACCCGAACCCGACCGAACTTCTTTCCATATAAAAGCCCCAAATCGACGGACTCCTCATTTTTCCCCTTGTCAGACACAGCAAATACCTAATCCGCTAATCGAGCAATCGTCGTCCTCTGCCCTCTACCCGGCACTCCGCTCGTCGCCCGCCGGTAGCCTCAACGGAAGTAAGTGAATGGCTTGTTCTTCTTCGGTTCTTCCCCTCTTTCTGTTTTGGTTTTATTTCTTCAGAGCCAGATTCCAGTGATGCATGTAATTGATTTTGGAGTATGATTCATCCCTTTTTTGTCTCTGCGTGATTTTGGAGTATGACAGATTCATTCCTTTTTTGTCTCTGCGTGATTTTGTTGCTTGATTATCCCGTTAGCAGCTGAGGCCTTACTGATCCAAAGCAGTTCAGAATTTGAGTGAAAAAAAATAATTAAATTCCCAAAATGGCATTCATCTGCACTAACACCCGCACTTTTTTTTTCTTTCTTTGTTTCTTGTTTCCAGTGTTGGAATTAATTTCTTGATTTTCTTGAATCTTGACTGTTGGGAGTTATTTAAAGATAGAAAAAGCAAGAAACAAGAGAGTATAAATAAGGTGCAGGTGCAATGCAGATAAAGGCAACATATTGGCATATATATCTCTGTTATCTGCCCACAATTTTCTCTCTTATATGTTAATTAATTTTTAATTTAAAAAAAAAACTTCGGGTATTTCGGGTGGGTTGGTTCGGGGCCTGAAATTTTTTGGTAGTTCGGTTCGGGCCCTACTATAATTTAGAGTCAGTTCGAGTGATGATTTAGGTGAAACTTCGGGTTCGGGTTATTCTCGAGCCGAATCCGATCGATGCACACCCCTAAATGTTCTCTCTCTGTATATATCCGACCGATGCACACCCCTAAATGTTATATAAATATCCGACCGATGCACACCCCTAAATGTTCTATAAGATTTCATTGAAGAATTGATTAATTTCTTAATTAAAGTTATGTATTCTTGAGAGATTTATATTTCGGTTTCTCTTCCCATTTCTACCTTTCTAAATCTTTTAATTAGATTTAAATTAAATTATGGATTAAGTTTAAATAGAGTTTGAGAATATGTTGGTGATTACAAATGGATTTGGGAATAGCGGTTGTTTAGAATCTAAGTTACGGGTTGATGTAGTTTTTTTCTTTTCCAACAAATGTATATGTTCTTGATTAAACTGAGTGAAGACTGATTCTTGTGTGATAATTGGTGAATTGATTATGTGCAAGAGAATAAGAAAAGGCGGAAGAAGAGGGAAAGGAGAGAGCTGAAAATTTAAAGCTTGAAGGGAGTTTGAGTTCGGTTTGGGGTTTCCAAACAGGTTTGGAAAATTTCATATTCCATATGTGTGCGTGTGTTTAATTTGTAGCGTTAATTGTGTAAACCAAAACTTTATTTGTGGGTGCTTATAGGAAGAACTTAGATTGAGCTGTTATGTTTTGTTGTTTGTGGAACTGTTGAAGCCGAATTGATGGCTGTATGTGATTAGTAGAAAAGATTGATGAATTGAAAATGTGAGGGAGCCGAACTGATATTATAGATGTATCTTGACTTTGGTTTTATAGTTATTGTGTTGCTTGATTCATGTAGTATGTGCTTAGAGTTTAATTGTCTAAGTTAAGCAAAGGAGTGAAGGAAGGGCAAATAGATTGGTTTGTGGGCTCCAAGAGGTTTGGAACTTTCTTAATACCATGTGTGTATATTTGAACTTGTGTGAAATTCTGGGAGTTGATGTTGGTTGCTGCAATTCTTGATTTGGTTTGGGTGCTTTAGGTAGTTAATGGTGAATTTATTATGTGAATTATTGGAGCAGAATTACTGAGTTTGTGCATTTGAAAGAGTGAACTAAGTTGTATAAATGGTGATTTGTGTGTTGGCAGAATTGTTACCTTTAATTTTGGTAGTTCTAATTCTCAATTTTGTTAGTTTTTATGAGTCTGTTATCAAATTTGAGATGTCCTCCTCTTGGTTGATTAGTTACTTGACTAGCTTAATAAGTAATAAGTGATTAAGCTTGCTTGATTAGTTGAATAATTATGATGAGTTTATAATTTGAGAATCTGGAATTTTAGTTTGAGCCGAGTATATACATCTGAATTAGTGACATTGTGTTTGTAAATTAATTTATAATCCTCTAGGATTTTTTAGGCAAATGCTATAAAATCTTTCCAATGGAAGTATTGAGCATGTATGTTTTAATTAGTCATTTAATGTTTAAAATGAAGAGAAGTTTAACAAGGAAGGGCTGCCAGATTGGGCACAGTTTTGAACAGATTTTCTTTTAAAAAAATAATTAAAAAAATAATAATTTTAGATAAATGCATGAATAATTCTGAGATCAGTGAATTCCTTGTAGGAACTGAATTTAAATGTAGATATGCCATTTGTATTTATTGATGGGATTAAGAACCTTATGATGATTTTTTTTTTTAAATAAGTGTAACTTAAGATTATTTGATGAGTTTGATAACTCGACATGGATGCTAAAGTATATGAAAGCTTAGCCAGAAGCAGGGATGTGCATTTGACTTTGTAGGTACATAATGTCTTATTATGCTGAATAATCTAAAATTTGATGAAAAGCCGGGTAGTTCAGTTATTTAGAATGTGAACAACTATTAACTTGGTTGTAAGTGACTTGGAACTTTATTCTTCCCTCTCTCTCTATCCTCTCTCTCTCTCTTGGAACCTTTGGATATTGATTTCTTTACTTGGAAAAGACAATGAATGTGAATTTGGCTTGTATAAAGAATGAACTATAAATTTGTGAGCACACGTGAAATGATTTTTTTGTTAGGGAATTTGGTAAAATAGCTTATGCTTTCCTTTGTTGATTTAAAAGTGGCACACTAGTGTTCTTGGTGGAGTAAACTATGGTTGGGCTTTATGTTAGTTATTCTTTGGCTAGAGTTTAATGTTACTGGGACATGATTATTTTCAAGAGTATAATATGCCAAAGATTTGATGTGCATGATGCACTGTAAGCTTAATTTTACCTTTATGAGAGCTTGAAAGTTGTGACATGAAAGATAGTTTATGTCTTTATATAGTTTATGTCTATAGCTCATGATAAGCTTGAACTATATCATAGTAGAGGATAGATAGGCATGCCTATAAGGGCTTTGCTGTAGCTACTCTTATTACACTTAACCAATGTCTTCTGTCGATGGTTATGGTATCTCCTGTATAGATAAATATTTATATTGAGACTATAATGTCTCTCTTGTTTGGTGCTGAACATTCAGTACCTCGTGTTCCAGCTATCCTCTCGTAGTGAAAGATGCCAGGCAAATAATGGGCCCCTGAAATAGTAATAGCAATTACAATATTTTAAAAGTATTCTTAAGTATCATACCTTTAATATGACAGTATACTTGTTACTGCAGTTGTTATTTCTTGTGTGATAATAAAATGTTTTGGTAATAATTTAATATTGCTGAAATTAATATGTTTGTACACATGCAATATCGGTATTATTTTATTTCAGTATGCAATTCTTATGAATTTCTTTCCTTTTTTTAATTTTATTTTTGCATTAACTAATCTTAGTATAAATGACTTATATCAGAGGTCGTTTGTATTAAGAATGTTCCCACTAAGCTTTTTGCTTAACACAGCGGTTTTGTTTACGTGTAGGTTCTTTGGACAGGAAGGTTTAAGGGAGAGTACCTGCATTCCTTGGGCTACACCAGGAGAACTGCTTATGTAGGCTTGTACTATTTTGAGTATAAATTTTTTTTTGCAATATTGTATATAACGCTCTTAGTTCACTTTCTTCAGTTGGCCTGTAAGATAAATGTTATGATACTATTTGAACATGTGTTTAGTGGCGTGGGTAGTGTAAGGCATGGTTTGAATTTGTCTACAAGATTATTATTATTATTATTATTTTTACTACTACTATTATTATTATTATTATTATTTGTTGAGGCATGTATTATATTGTGGGTTAGATATTGTATAGTTAAAGATCTATAGTGGTGATATGAAAAGATGTATATCTTTATAGATTGGCAAGGTGTTTTCCATATTACTAGGTCACAGATACAGAACCATAAGTACATGGTGACAGGGTCCCAGAGTTAAACTGGGTACTACACTTTGTGTGCTTAATCTTTTGTTGAGGCTTATAATTAGCGATGAAAGTGACTATTTTTTATTATATTGGTTATAAATGGAGGTCTTCCATGCTTAATCTTAGCATTTAAACATGAATCATTTTCAAAATATTAGCTTTATATAGATATAGATGGACACAGATTTGTTCCTGTAATTGAATGAATTTTCTATTGTTGGTGCAGTAGAAGAGTGCGTTTGTGAGTTGCTGGCCATTGCGGCAGTGTCAGCCAGAGGAGGTGGCTTATCATGGACCCTTCAATAATGAAGCTCCTCGAAGAAGATGAGGTAATTAACTGAATTTTCTTTCTATTGCAGATTTTCTCTTTTCTTAGAAGTGATCTGTTGCGACAGAGTTTCAATTGCTTTTGGTTGTTTATCGTGTTTATAGGATGAAAACATGCATTCCGGTGCAGATGTGGAGGCCTTCCAGGCCGCCCTTAATCGGGATATAGGAGGCGATCCGTCCACTTCTCAGCCTTCTGATTCAGGTATTGTTCTCAATTTTGATGAGAACATATTTTCCTTCAAATTGTTTTCTTTGGAGCTAAAATAATTTATGTTTTCTCTTTTTCAATTTGTACAAGTTTCTGCTGAGGGTAGGATTAGAACCTAAATTGTGTAATGAAATTTAGATAGATGATGATTCAATTTTATTAATTTAGGGAATTTGGCCAAAAAAAAAGTATTTGATTGCTTCTGGTATATGTCTTTTTAGTAGTTTGAGCATTTTTGTGGAGCTACTGAGGAAATAATTAATTTGTTTACCCCCATTTTCCTTGTAATAGGTATTTTGCTTACTCTTGTTTGTGGTGGAATGTGGAAGAGTGAAATTGTAGGGCATATTGGCTTGAAGTTTTATTTTTAAATTCTAAACATGTATTCCTGGTTTTCATGGACTGGGAGTCCCTTGGTGGTGTGGTGACTTTGGTCTCCTCTATTTGCTTTCTTGGTTCCTAGTAGAGTGCTAAAACTGCTAATGTGATGGAGACAATTGGTTTTGGATATAGGGGATTAAAGTATCTTAAGCCCCTTGTTCTGGTCTACTGTAAGGAGAGGAATGCGGGGGCAGCACGTTGAGGAAGGGATTTTGATTATAGTTTGAAATGATTTTTTCCATAAGAATTTCCAATTATAACCATAAAATTTTATATTGAGCTAATATAATGTCAGGCTCATTCTTCTTGCATGTATTGTCAATAATACAGTTCTGTCCCGTGAACCCAATCAACCTTCCAATATTCCATATTCGAATTGGCAAACTACCATGCAAGATGAAAATGGTAATGGTCCTAGTCAGCAGCAACAGCAACAGCAGCAAGAGCAGAATTCATTGGTAATGGAGATAAAGCGGCATGGGCCTACTCCTGAGAACCCACAGAACAATGTCAAACAGGAACAAAGTCAGCTCCAATTGCATCAGAAACAATCCCAAGATGATGTTCGGCTAGGGCAGACAGAGCAAATTCCCCTTCAGACTCCTCGAACAACTGGGGTGCAGATTTCGGAAAGAAATCCAATGCCAATATCTGAACCTGACAAACTGCAAAACCCAGAAGCTGAATCTCAGTTCTTGAAAGGACAGAAGATGGGTAGTCAACAGGCCATGGCCATGGCCATGGAGCAGCATGGCAACCTGAAGAATCAGGGTAAGCAGATACCATTTATGTTATTGCTTCCTGCCTTAAAGCCTCATCTTGATAAAGACAGAGAGATGCAGCTCCAAACACTATTTAATAAACTGAGGGTGAGACCTTCACACAAAGTTTCAACTATTCTATGTTTTCTTCAATTGATTGTAATGGGCACCTTGTTAATTATTCTGATTATTCTTGTATTACTGTTGTTAGAAAAATGAAATTGCAAAAGAACAATTTGTCAGGCTGATGAGAAGTATTGTAGGTGACCAAGTGATCAGGTTGGCGGTAGCAAAATTGCAATCACAGGTAATGAAAGGATGGGCTTGATATAAGCAGATGGACATAAGAATCTTTTCAGTGATATGCTAAAAAGGTTTGCCTCTGTATTTACAGCCAGGTTCCAACCAATCGCAATTACAATCTCAGGCTTTTGCACATCAGCAGAGTGTGAGAATGCCTACTAGTGGTAGTATATCTTCAGCAGTCCAAGTTCAGGCTGATTCTAGTTTTCCATCTGCAGAAAATAATGCTCAGAAACCTCAAGAGGTGGAACGTAAGCCGGATTCACATGGAGTGCAAGTAGGCCAATTGGCTTCATCTGGTTCTAGCCTTTTTAACCAAGAGAGGGATCACTCTTCGACTTCAGTGCCAGGACACAGCAAGCAGCAGCAACATTTGCACTTTTCACAGACTTCTTTTTCAATGTATGGAAGTAATAGTGGTACTTGTCACCCATATTCTGGAACAAATGTCAATACCTCAGGATCATCTATGAAGTTGCAAACTCATGATTTACAAATGCGGCAAATGTCACAGCAAGCTGTGGGATCAACACAAATGGGGGCCCCTACACAGTCGGCAAACTTGATGGGTGTGCCAAAATTTGAGAGGCAAAGTGCTGTTTCTGATCCCAACAGAGTGCAGAGTGGTTCCATTTCTCAATATACAAACAAGTCAGCACTTCAACAAAATTCAATTCCATGGCCCATAAATAAAGAGCAAAGTTCTGCCCTTCCCTTGTCTACAAGTTATGTGAAACAAGAACCAATTGAACAGTCTTCTGAGCAGCAACAGAAACCACAGTTGTCTAATTCTCAGAGTTTGTCTACAGCGTCTATTGAACAGGGGAATGCAATGCCAGGAAATTCGAAGGATGAGTCTTTAGAGAAGCAATCCTCTAAAATTGGTTTCCCTGCATCTACTGCTATGATGCCCACAAATTCAGTTTCTTCTTCCATTGCGACTCAGCTAGACCCTAATATCCAGGTAACATTTTATTGGCTTATAGTTGTTTTTATTCATGCAATTTAAATTGTGGAAGTAATACTTGATTAGAAGAGTAGCAACTAGCAAGGTGTAAAAGTCTGACAAATGATGCAGTCATGGAAAACTGTATTTGTTTTCGAAGATTTCTGTAGACACTTCTTCTACTTCTTCTGCCAGCCTTCTTTTTGTCCATCTCTATCTGAAAAGGAGTACTAAAAGGAAGATCCATTTAATTAATTTCTCCATAAACTAATAATAGCAAGAGAAGTGTGGATTCAATGTTGATATCATGTCTATTGTGGAATATTTTGTCAATGCTTATGAGGCTTGACAAGTCTTCTCATATAAAAATGTTTATCTTCTTTTATCAGTTTTCTAAATTGTTTTTCCTTGTCACTTATGCTATATTCTTAATGTTTCTTTTTGTTATTTCTGCTATATCCTGCAAATTATTTATCAATGACTAGTATGCATCTTGTTTCAACACTTGTCAGGTAGGCTCTAGGATTTCATCAGTTGCTGCTTCGGGTGGAGTTAATGCAAGAACACCTCCTAAAAAGCCTTCTATTGGCCAAAAAAAGCCGCTTGAAGCACTTGGTTCTTCGCCACCGGCATCAAGGTGAAATAGCTTTTAGTGTCATATGCGTTGAGAGAAGTTGCAGGTTGCCAGTTAATTCTTCTTTTATCCTTTGATGAAACGTTATATAAAGTTTGTCTCACACTTCATTTTGTGAGTTCATACAGTAAAAAGCAAAAAGTATCTGGTGCATTTTTGGATCAAAGCATTGAACAACTCAATGATGTCACTGCTGTCAGTGGAGTTAACCTAAGGGTATGTTATTTGTGTTTTTCTTATGCAAAGTGCTCTGGTGTGTGATATTGCTATCCTGCAACATTAAAAGATCCTCAGAAACCACCCCTTGTTTGTAGGAAGAGGAAGAACAGCTGTTTTCTGGGTCCAAAGAAGACAGTCGAGTTTCAGAAGCCTCTCGAAGGGTTGTACAGGAAGAAGAAGAAAGGCTGATTTTGCAGAAAACTCCGCTGCAGAAAAAATTAGCAGAGATCAGTTAATAATATTTTAACCATTAGTCTTAGTTCAGTTCTAAGCTAATTTACTATGCCTTTCTTATTTATTAAAGAAGCAAATGTTAATAATGTCTTCTGTTACAGTGGCCAAATGTGGGTTAAAGAATACCAACAATGATGTGGAGCGATGCTTGTCCTTGGTGAGATGCTAGTGTTAGTCCTTATACAATATTTTAATGACATTTTCTAATGAAATTTAATCTTCAGTGTGTAGAGGAAAGAATGCGTGGGCTCATAAGTAACCTGATTGGGCTTTCAAAACAGGTCAATTTTGCATTCTGATTGCACATGAATAAACTAGCTATTTTGTTGTCCTTATATGTACTATGCCTGATTTTAATTTTGAATATCTTCAGCGGGTTGATTCTGAGAAGCCTAGGCATCGGACGGTTGTGACCTCAGATGTCCGGCAGCAAATCATGACAATGAATCAGAAGACTAGGGAAGCATGGGAGAAAAAGCAGGCTGAAGCAGAAAAGCTCCGTAAAGTTAATGAAGTGCGTACTTTATATGCATTGTGTGACCTGTTTGTCTAACTTCCCTTTCAAGTTCATGGAAACAGAAAATTGAAGGAGACATGATTATCTCTGAATTATGCCTGATGATTGAGTATGCATTCCTCAAATTTCCATTTGCTTGATATCTTTGTATGCAGCCTGATGGTGATGATGGAGTGGAAGGTGATAAGGAAAAAGATGACAGTCGTGTGAAATCAGTGAAGGTATAAATTGGACACACAATCGAACAGTTTCTTTTCTATTAGAATAAAGGAAATCTTTTGAAAAAGAATTATGTGGCCATGCAGGCAAACAAGGAAGAGGATGACAAAATGAGGACAACAGCTGCAAATGTTGCTGCCCGAGCTGCTGTTGGTGGAGATGACATGCTATCGAAATGGCAGCTGATGGCTGAGAACCGCAAAAAACAAGGTGGTGGGTATGATGCACCGTCAGGTTCCCAATTGGGTAAAGATGTCAGCCGCAAGCATCTGTCAGCATCTGGAAGAAACACGAAGGATAGTCAGGACACAGAAAAAAGGAGCCCTGCAGCTGCATCAAGTAAGTGTGAGAACTGACTGAGCATTTGCTAATCATTCTATGCCCTTATGTTTTCACCCCACTTTTTTTTTATTACAGCAGGGGCTGTCAGGAAATTTGGAAGGAACCAAGCTACCACACCACAGATTAGGGTGGCTCGAACCATTTCTGTTAAGGATGTCATTGCAGCGCTGGAAAGAGAGCCCCAAATGTCAAATTCTACTCTGATTTATCGGCTGTATGAAAGAATCCGATCAGATACTCCTGCTGATTAATGCAAGATTGAGCCTCAATCTATGGTAGCTTTATGCATTTCAGTGGGTCGTATAAGATTACAATTCTAGTCAGTCCCATGTTTGCAAGCATTGGAGTCGTAGTGCCATTGAGAGTTATTCCACAACCAACCATTGAAGTTAGAGAGCTGCGAGGCCATAGAAGCTGGAATGAACAGCCGAACAGCCTAACTAGCTGATTGATAGATCTACGTGATTTTTATGTGTGTTCTGGTTCCATGTAATCAACTTGATTTCTGAGTTTATTAGGAATCTTAATCAGGCTAGTAACCTGGTTTTTACCCAGGATTTGGCCGTTGTTAAATTTTATATCGTTGGATGTGTTCAGTTATTTCGTAAATCCCCACAATTTACTGTGAATTTTGTCTTAAATTTTTGTAAAGCTATTTGGCAATCAACCGACTCAGTGGAAAGACTAGAAAGTGCCTATGCTTATGCATGGGTCTAAACAAAACGGGATGGCGTCCATGAGTGATAAATTAAGGATTATTGTATGGCCTAATATATAAGGTGATATTTTTGCTTGGTACTTTTTGAGGCATAAATTTGCTTTTTAATATTTAGTGAAAGGTGTAATTTTATCTTTTCATATTTTAAAATTGAGGGGGTTAGTGCGAGCTTCTCATTTTTGTTTTAAAATTGGAAAATTGGGTATGTGGGTTTAGTGAGCATTGCAGCGTGATAAGTTTGATATTTGGAACCAAACCTCTTGAAAAATAAAAAATCATATCGAGACCTATCGAAAGTTTACTAGTCACAAATATCCTTAAAACGCAACAATATTCATAAGACTTTGAGCTTCTTTTGAAAGAGTCATTAACAAGCCTTTTAAATGAGCTTCTTTTTTAGTAGTGGTTTGCAAAATTCGATCTTGTAAGGACTTCCACAATTTGTGGACTGATGTTATTCCAAATACAAGGCTGAGAGTTTTTTCATGCATTTGTGCAAAAAGCCATTGTAATAGTAGACCATCATTTGCTGTACAAGTATCATTTGGAGCAAGGTTGATATCAATAACCAAATGATGATAGAGACCAATGCTTCGAATGAGATGTAAAATTCGGGACTGCCAAAGGAGGAAATTGTTGTTATTTAATTTGATGGAGATGAGAGTAGAGCAATTGTGAAAGGTTTAAAGATTGATGGTGGGTTCAATTGTGAGTATGGACTATTTTGGCTTACGAGAGTTGTGTTTGTTATGGCGATTTGAGGGGTAAATAACCCAGAAGACATAAAGCTGTCACTTGGAGGTACAGTCGGACTTTTTGAATTTTTGAGCTATGATACAATGATGAAAATGAGATTATAAAAGAATAGAGGTTGAGAAAAGAAAACTGAATAGAGCATAATAATAGAGGTTTTTATCTATATTCATGACATATCATAATACAACAAAAAAGCAAAGAAATAACTATTAACATATAAGGAATGTTGATATGATTTGATCTGATATGCAAATCTGTGGTGATCTGATCTGTTGATTTGTTTTGGATATACAGATTTGAGCAAATGTCAAAACCAATGTAATTAGCAATTATACAAACATCCACTTGAGAAGGAAAGTTTCTAGCGGACAAGAATGGCTCCTCACATTTTTCTTATTCTAACTTGAGAACCCTAATTTCCTAACTAATTGAAAAATGTTAACAAGAATATATTCTTTATCCATGAAATTAAGGACCACCGTGGTTAATGGGTGACAAAACATTTGACACCATAACAGTACACAGACATCATCATCTATAAAGCATATATTCCTTTGTCACTTTGAGTTAATTTCATAATTCCTTTATAGATTCCATATAAAAGAACAGTATAACCCAAAAATGAAATGAATGAAGAGAAAGATGGGTTTATTCGAAAAGTCAATATCCTTTTAGCTTTCTCGTCATATCTTTAGAAAGTTCTTAAACTGTTAGAGAAATATGCCTTTTTAGTAGATGGTGTATATGTGTTATCTTCTGCTAAAGTAAGACGAGAGCGATTTGGACCAATCCTCTAAGATTCGAAACATGGGGTCCGAATTCAATATAGGTAAAAATATAGGGACCTACCGTTATTGTATGGAAATTGAATTTAGTATTCTTAAACATTGATTTTAGTCTCTATTATTATTATTACTATCACTTTGGAGTTTTGGACTGATAAGATGCTAGGTAGGAATAGAATAGCATATACCTCAAATATTTTCCACTGTCGACGAACTAGTACCATGTTTGAGTTTCAGACTTTATTATTTATTTTTTCTTCTGCTTCAAAATTCTTAGAAAATATTATATAAAAAATTGTTGATACAGGTTGGCTTGTTAATTAAACAATAAGTTTGGCCATATAAAAACAAGTCTTATTATTAGAGCGGTAAATTTTGACTTGAATCAGTTCGATCTTGACTCTGATAAAAAAAAAGCTAAGTGATCCAAATTTAATCCAAAAAATTAAAAATTAAATAAAAATTAATCCATCATTCAGATAAATAGACTCAAAATAGATCCAAACAGGTTGAATCACGTAACAATTTATTGATTTTTTTTATAAGAATTGATTAGGTATGTAGAGTGTTTTGCTCAAATTAATATTTAGTATTTTTTTTTAAAGTTTGACTTTTAGAATACATTTTTAATTGGTATAAATCACTTTATTAACATTACACTATTTTATTAATAATTTAAATCCAATTTTATTAACCCTGTTAATGTACAACAGTGTTTTATCGATTTTTCTTTTACCAAATTATAACATGTCAAACCTGAGACAGATGTAGTGCACAAAAAATTATGAGTTTGTGAATAGTATATTTCATATCGTGAATAGCACTTTCTGATATGAATAGTATCATCTGGGATATGAATATTATTTTTTCAGACTGTAAATAGTTTCATTTCAGACAAAGACGATAATCGAATTTGACGTAAAAATAAGTACATTTAAGGCACTAAAAACTGAAATTAAAATTCGGATCATGGTTTTATTGTGAACAGTGATATGTTTAACCAAGTTTAATAATGGTCAAAGTTGACATGGAGCATTGAAAAAATTAAACCGGCGAATATGATGAGTTATATATGATATCAATTATATATTTTAAGTTGGGAGACTGTAAAAGTAAAAATGTATCTGAAAAATTGAAAAAGTCAAAATTTAATCAATTAAATAAAAAATTGAACCAAATATATCGAATTACTTGTAGTTAGTTTTTTTAGTTTTGGTCCAATTTTTTTAGATTTAACTATGCCCTGATATTCGAACCGAAAAATAAATGATCCGATACGAAATTGATCTGAAAAATTCAAACCAAAAAAATTGATCCAAAGTGACTTGAATCCAAATTCATCTGATCTGATCTAGGGGCGATCACGGGGTAAGGGTGGGGAGTCACTGCCCCGCCCAGGGGTGGGAAAAAATCCCCCCGTCCCTGCCCCTAATAAAAATATCCAACTCCAATAGAAATTTTCGACCTCGATGGAGATTTCCGACACAAATCAAAAATATTTTACAAAATTTACCTTACAAAATTTAATAATTGATGACTTAAAATTAAAAATATTTCATACAATTTAAATACAAATATTTATAAACGTCTCATATAATTAAAATACAAATATTTGTAAGCATTTCATACAATTCAAATATTAATAATATCAATTGGATAACTTTCACACTGATGAAAATCAACCTGAAAAAATTTAATATATATATGTATATATATATAAAATAATAAAATATTAATTTTTTTCGGAATTGGGACGGGAACCGAATTCAAGGGCGGAATTTTTTTTCAACTCCCGCTCCCTGTGGCGAAAAAATTCTGAAATTTTTCGTTTCATTCAGGTCGGATTCCCATTAGGGACAGAAAATTCCCGCCGCATAATCATCCCTAATCCGATCCATTTATCCTATCCAATAAGGACAAATGATAACCATCATTTCTTCGCCCTACTCCATCTCCACCACTGCCACCGTCAACTCCCCCGTCCCCATTACCATCACCGTTGAGAAACCTATCGCTATTACCAAACTCCTTTTTGTTCCCACGTATCATCATCAAAAGTTATGAAAACCATATTCTGGCGCTATCCACGTCTTTTGCTACTATTAATTTTTTTTAATTCTTTCCTTTTTTTTTTTTTTTAAATTTATAAAATCGATTAATTTAGAATCAGATATTATTAAATTTATAATTAAAAATAGTATTAAAAGAATATAAACTTTTTAACTCGGATCAATAACAGTTGGTATTGTTTTTTCTTAAAAAAATATTCAATTACAATTTTAAATTTCAATAAAAAGCATTAAAATCGAAATTTGCTACACTTTCAATTGAGTGCTAAACATTTCAAATTTATTTTGAGAAACTTTTATGGATGAATTTCGAGTAAGCATATTTTTTATGGCACTCTAAGCAACCTTACTAAATGATGACTTTACAAAAAAAATAAAAGATAATTTTGTAGTGTTTAAATAATTAGTAGAATTATTTTTCAGTGATGGCAACAATACTTGTCTCTGAATAAAATAACCAATTTCAAAAAAAAATGAATTTTTTAATTAATTTTATTATTGACTTCGTTTAGAAATAATTTTATAAGAGCGAAATTACTAATTTTTAACTCAAATAAATCTTGTAAATTATATATGTCCACAGTCTTCATGGTTGAGATATATATTTAGATATTCTTTTACCTAAATCCAAACCATGGTTTTTTTTTTATGAATCAACCAAATAATGAAATGATACCTTTGTATGAAATTACTAATTTTTAACTCAAATAAATCTTGTAAATTATATATGTCACACATAACAATTTGTTTTCCATTTTCTTTGATATGTCATTTTATATGAATCTAAAAACAATTAAAATTAGTTATAATTTAAACAGTTAATAGTCTTGATTATATTTTTTATTTTGATCAGGCATAAATCTCACCCTTTCCAAAAATGCATTATCAAAGAAACAATTATTCTTCTAGAAAAAACTCAAAATTCAGATAAAAATAAAATAAAATAAAATAAAATCTCAAATACCACTCAATTTATCATATTAACTATATATAACACATAAAAGAAAGAAACAACCAAGCCCAAATCATTTATAAAAATGACACAAGATAATTAACCAAACCCTAAATTTAATTAATTTGAGTACTCTCTCTCTCTCTCACTCTCTTTGTCTGTAGCTAACTAGCATTTTTCCTCATTACCAACATTCTCCATTTGCAAATCAGCAGATTTATTGTCTCTAGGCTTGTACCAATAAGCACAAACAAGATAAATTACAAAATTAATAACACCAAGAACAGCAAGAAGTCCATAGAAAAGATCAAGCCTTCCATGGTTGATTTTGTCAGCTAACCATCCGTGGCCACCATTGCTGCCACCTGTAACCTTCTTCACAACCATGACTAAGAAGCTACTCACAAAGAAACCCAGAGATAGAGTAGTAAGGAAAAGGCCAGTGCTCATAGTTTTCATTCCTTTAGGTGATTGAGTTATGAAGAAATCAAGTTGGCCTGTGTATATGAAGGCTTCGCCTGAACCCACCAAGAAGAATTGTGGTATTAATAAGAATACTGTTAAGGGCAGAATTGAAGTGTTCTCTCCCACTGATTTTACTACTGATAAACGTTTTCTTTCTACAAGTGCTGCTGCTGCCATTCCTAGAGTTGATAAAACCAACCCTATGCTTATTCTTTGTAGGTGTGTGAAACCTGCAGTGGGATGGAATATTATATTAGTTTTTTTTTTTTGCAAACTATATGAATACTTAATTACAAACCACCAGGATTTGGCCTTTGATTTTAATTAAATAATGATAATTAGAACTTGGGTGGATTTAGATTGGGTTATTTTGAATTTCAACAAAATAAATAAAATATAAGATGAAGTTGGTCTGAAAGTAAAAGAAATATTTAATGATGAATATATATATATATATATATATATATATAATAAAAGATTAATACCTGGTTTTCCTTTCCATTTCTTCCAAAAGGGCATGACAAGACGATCATAGATAGCAATGGTAATTAAAATGGCAGCCACAAAGAAAACAGTGAGGGAGCCAGCTGGAATCTGAAAGCTTCCAATAGATCTTTCCATGGTGGATGCTTGCTCAACTGAGAATGTGATCATTTGCGCATATGTGGTCCAAAATATTATTGTTGTTGCCCAAATTGGTAATATGCTTGCCATCATTTTCGTTTCCTCTACTCTTGTCACTGTGCATAACTTCCATGGATTTGGACATGAACTTCCATTCTCAAAATCTTCCTCTTTAACTATGGCCGCCTTATCCAAGAAACTGTATATATCATTTCGAAAAAACTTATTGAATTTGTAAAATTGTGAAAGAAATTGATAAAGTTATTTACTGAAATTACCTAAACTTGTCAGTATGAAGAATTATTGAAGTGTGTGGGGTATTCTCATACAATAAGGTAACATCATGAGGCAAGTCCATCTTCCTCTTCCTATAAGCAGCTACAAGTACTTGGAAAATGTGAACAATAGGGCTGCCCATGCTCTTCTTGTACCTGTATCTTTTAGTTCCAGAAAAGAATATCAGCACTGCTATAAACATCGACACACAGCAAATCCCATAAGCCCAGCTGCGACCAATTTTCATCCTGAATGTACACAAGCACTGTCACTGCCAGCAAAGTTCAATGCTAATGAAGAAGAAGAATCTGTGGAAGAAATAGGTCATCTGGGTTTTCTCCTTTTCGTCTTTCTCATCGAATTGATCAGTTCCAAATCCTGAAACACTTGATTTCAGGCCTCCAGTCCCTAACGCAATTATATATAAGGCCATATACAAAATTCCCATTTGAAATCCGTTTGCTTGTTGGCATGAATTTGCAGTGTGACATGGGGGTGGCCTTAGCTGTGGTAGCTTTGTTGCCAGAGCGAGCATTGCAGTTCCCTGAAATTAGTTTCCACAATCATAAACTCTTATTATTTTCCTTAAACGTGGAATATATATATATATATATATAAAAGATGAAATAACACTTACAAGTGTTTGTATGAGGGCAAAGATTCCAATAGTCAGGTATCTGCCTAGGAAAGAATCAGCAAGAAATCCTCCAAGCAAACACAACATAAAGCTTGTGCCCATAAAATCAGTCACTATATTAGCTGAGGTTGCACTAGGAAGATGCATTGTTCCAATCAAATAAGTCACCAGGTTAACTCCTATTCCCATTGTTGACAGCCTCTCATTAATTTCAATCCTGAAAAAATATTTTTAATTGAGCACTTTTAATTCTTCAGCAATCAATTAGCTAGTGGTAGTTTTGATACTAAGGATCAGCAAATAGAACTTTTTTTTTTTTTTTCACAAGATGGAGTCGGTATAAGAAGACAATAGTATACATATAGGAGTGGTGAAAAGAACAAAAAAAGAAAAGATTGCAAAGTAGGAATATATGCAGTCCATTTCTTGAATTCCATTATCAAATCACATGGAGTTAACCCTAATAGGGACACAACTTTTATCATAATGAGAAAAGTGAAAGTGACTAGAGTCTTTCTTTGGTGGGCTCCCACTTTGTTTGTCTGATTTCTGGCCTTCATCTACTTCTTTCCTTTCCAACCCAAAACAGTTAAAAGGATGAAGCAAACAAACTATATAACAATTATTGATTCGTGTTGACTAATGTTGCCTAAAACTTTGGACTCGACTTCACTAGACCTTGACATCTGTTGCTGTTTAATAATGCTATTTAATTATTAAAGATAAAGGAACTTTGCGTTTTTGATTTGCTAATTTGTTTAATAATGAAAACCTTTTTTCTCTTTTGGATTAATTAATTAATTAGACACTTAACTGTTAAACTCTAAATATCCCAATCAGCATTATCTTCCCCCTTTTAAACTTACATGTAACCCTTTTCATGGCCATTTATCATACCCTGTTTACATTCAAATCTGCTAATTTTAAAGATTGAAGTTACTAGATATATATCAAAGATTACTACAGAGAAAAACAAGAAAAACAAACCTAGAATAAGAGCAGCCGGCACCCAACCACCAGTTTTAGATCTGTCAGCTGGGGAACCTTTGTAATCCACAGCATCAGCAACAGCCCAACTCACCTTCCCATCCTAATATAGATACATAAATTAGTTGAAACAAGTCTTAATTAGAAGACAGAAAAAGAAAGGAAATGTTGGAATAGTTTTAGTATGTGTATAGCATACTAACCATTGTTCAAGTTTGAACAAGAAAAAGAAAGCTAGAAAGAAAATATTAATTCTTGAACTCGGACACCATGTAAAAGTAAGGGTTCCCCTTTTTATAGGCCAAGAATGAAGGAAATGTTGAACTGAAAAGTGACCCTCCACTAAGGAAATTGATCAGTGTGATCACTACTGCTTATTTGATGATGATAGGGATTAGGTTTATCTATGGCATATATATTTGAGTTGGAAGGTTCTGGGACTGTAATGTTTTTATTTTGGGTAACTATACAAAGATATTTGTGGGTAAATTAAATAATTAAAAGGTGATGTTGATTGAGGAAGGCAAAACAATAAAATTAATGGGAATCTTCAATGACACGCAACAACAACACTGAGTGTATATTGTACAGTAAAATTTGAAAATTTACAAATTTTCATATTATTTTGAAATTTTGGATAATTCAAAAATTATATATTGTTATTGTCTTAAAAATTCGGTACAATTCTTATAAAATTCGGTACAGTTCGATTCGGTTATTCGTTTTTTTTGGATACAAAACAATACTATTCAGTACTTCGAATAATTTAATATTTTTAAAAATTTACAAAATAAATATACACAATAATAAATATAAATACAATTAAAATATTTCAATAAATACAATTAAAATTTAAGTCAAAGTAAAAAATTTAAAAATTAACATTCCATAGTCTTTTTTCTATATTATGTTTACACTAATTTGAAGATCTTGAGTAATTAATATCTTAAAATCTGACAAAAAATTAAATAAGTAAACCACAAAAAAATTATAAACATTAAATATACAATTTAAGAATTTATACGAATATAATAATTATCTGATTCAAACTTTTTAAGTTTTTCGATTGATGCTTCTGAAGCCAAAATTGCAGCTGATATTAGGGGTATTTAAAAAAACCGATAAACTTGGTTAACCGACAAATCGAGCTGAAACCGATCCGAAAAATAGGTTAACCGAACTGATTTTTATGGTTAATGGTTAATAGTTTAATTGAATTTCGGTTTCGGTTTTTGGTTACAAAAAACCGTTGGTTTTGGTTAACCGATCGATTTTATATAATTATATATATTTCGATTTCGGTTAACCGATCGGTTTTATACAAATTTTTACATGTATTTTCGGTTTCAATTTTCGATTAACCGATCGGTTATATATATATATATATATATATATATATATATATATATATAAAGTTAAAAAAAAATAAAATGAAACCCTATATTAAATTATATATATATATATATATATATATATATATATATATATATATATATATATATATATATATATATATATATATATATATATATGTATAATATAATATGTATGTATGTATAATATATATATATGTATATGTATAATATAATATGTATGTATGTATAATATAATATGTGTGAATTTTTTTTGTTTAGCTAGTTGGATCATTATATTTTTAGTTTGTAATTTTAATTTTCAAATATTTTGAATATTTTTAGTTTATAATTGTAGTTTGAACATTATATTTAATTACTATATTAAATTATATTTGTTTTCTAATTTTAATTTTTAAGTAACTTGAATATTTTAATTTTTTTATGAATGTATTTTATAATTATAGTGGTTAACCGAAAAATATTGGTCAGCCAATCCGAAAATTTAAAACCGATGTACTGGTTAACCGACAGTAATGAACTGGTTAATGGTTAGTGTTTTCAAAAAATCGAATTTAATGGTCTTATTTTTTTTTGGGCTCATGGACCGGTTAACCGGTCCGTAAACACCCCTAGCTTATATCAACCAGTTTTGATAACAAATAAGAATCTCAATTGTAATCGGAGTTACTAAACTTCTAAATTTGTCTAAAGTCTTCCTCCAATGCTAAAAGTTGATTCAAAAGCTATAGTCAAACACTGAACAACAAGACATTTCTGGTTAGGGGTGAGCAATGGTCGGTTCGGTTGGTCGGTTAGGTTATTAAATCGAACTGAAATAAGTGAAAATCGAATTATTAAGATTTGGATAAACCGAACCGAACCGATATAATACAATAACCGAAATCAAACAAAACCGATATTTTTGATCGGTTTGGTTCGGTTAACCGATAAAACCAAAATTTCAAAATTATAATTAAAAAAATTATTTAAAAATTATATAAAATTACAAATCATAAAATTAAAATAAAAAAATTCAAATTAAAAATGTACATATATTTAATTTGAGTTAAACCCTTTATATTGAATTAAAAAATACAAAAATAAAGTTTATTTTTGTAAAAAATGAAAAAAATAACATATATTAATACAAGTTCGGTCGGTTCATTTTTTTTTTTCCAGTTTTTGCCTTTCAAAACCGAACCGAATCGAAATTAACTTATTTTTGAAACCGAAACTGAACCGAAAAATCGAATCAAATTAAAAAATTCGATCGGTTTGATTCGGTTTTTCAGTTTTAACCGAAATTTGCTCTCCCCTATTTCTGGTAACTTTAACCAAAATTGGATAACTTAGTTCATCATTAATAATTTTTAATTTCCTCCTAAAAGTTAAAATAAAAAATATTTCTACCTAAAAATTTTCAAATTTAATTCTTAATTCTCTCTAAATGATTTTAATTTTTTTCTTTTATCATTTTTAAATGTACAAATAAAATTTTATTATTATAATATTATATATAATTAAATTATTAATTTACATATTCATATGCATATTGAGTCAAAAATAAATTAGTACTATTTGAGTGACACTAAATGTAAATAAAATTAATTGATAAGATGATTATATACTTATATAATTACATTAATTAGTAAAATTTTATTATATATAATTATATTATTAATTTATTACTCAATTACTCATATAAGTATTGTGCCAAAATAGATAAGTACTAGTTGAGTTATATTAAAAATAAGTGAAATTAATTGGTAAAATGATTATACACTCATATGATACATTAATTGGTAAAATTTCATTATTTATAATAACTATATATAGTTATATTATTAATTTATAAACTCTTATAGGTATTGTGCCAAAAATAGATGAGTACTAGTTGAGTGATACTAAAAGTAAACGAAATTAATTTTTAAGGTGATTATATACTCATATAATTACATTAATTGATGAAATTTTATTAATATAATAATTGTATTTAATTATATTATTAAAATACATCATCAATTACTTACATAGATATTGTGAAAAAAATAAATAAGTACTAGTTGAGTGATGTTAAAAATAAATGAAATTATTGATAAAGTAATTATATACACATACATTTACATTAATCGGTAAAATTGCATTATAAATAATAACTAAATATAATTATATTTTTAATTTACATGCTCATACAAGTATTGCGACAAAAATAGATGAGTACTAGTTGAGTGATACTAAAAATAAATGAAATTAATTGATAAAGTGATTATGTAATAAATTGCTCATTTTATATATCTGAAGGGAAAAATATAGAAGAAAAGTGGAGGTAACAATAGAATTGATACCTACTTATTGTACCGCGTAAACTCGTTGCGGAAGCGTCACAAAGATCACTTTCTTATTGGTCACTGGTTTGGCTTTTACCCACGTGTGGGATAAGAGTAGCTAGATCACAATTTAAGAGCCCCTGAAAGATTAAGACAGAAAGCTTGTGAGTGGGAACGAGTAGTTTTGCGGCATATAAGTTTTCTCGTTACCAAATAATGAGATCTTTCATCTATTTATAGAGATCATAAAAGTTAGAAACTTATCCCTAGTATAACTCAGAATTCTTTTTGAGATAGGATTTGATAATTTTAATTAGATTGAATTACCCATTTCAATTTGGATTGGAACTCAATTCATAATAGAGTCATGAGTGCATTCCAACTCTATCATCTCCCACTCACACATGACGGAACACATTCCATTTATAATATCCAGTTGTACAGGCTAATAGATTGTGTGACCAGCATACCTTGAGAGCACTATTGCTATACACCTGTTAAGGATATATAGCTTCTCAAAAAAAGGGAAGAGATCCTTCTATTCCACGTATGCCTAACCCTAGATGGCCTTCTCACAATCACTGTTTTAACTCATGATCTAATAAAATATTTTTCGTGTTCACTATTATGTTTCTATTTATAGAAACGATAATAGACATGTCGGTGAACCACAAACTCTTATGAATGTGATCAAAAGGTTACCTTCCCCTCTTACTATATGTCATCCATCATGATTCAACTCATTTTTCTAGTTAGATCCGTCAGGCCTAAATTTTTTTCGGATCTCTTGGAAACTAACCAAGATAGCCACATTGAACCATACTCAGGAATAAGTTAAGGGTTCTAAGGGTCAAAATATAAATAGAATTTCACAATAGGGAAAGTTGAGATCAATAGTATTAAATTCCCATCCCTTTTGTCACTTAAGTACACACAGTATAAAACATGTGTTATGGTGTTCTTTCCTTCCCTTAAAGGAGTGCATATCTCACATTTTAAAAAATGTGTATATAAAATACCATACAGAAGCATAAGGTTGCAAAGCACCGAAAAACTCAACTTTAGTCCGCTTATTTAAAGACTACTTCTGGTTTTTAAGACAGAACATGGTAGTTACATATAACTGACCATCGGATCCCATACGATCCTTATTTGGATCTCAATCCACAGCATACAACCTCATGTATGACTTTATCTCGATCCTTAATAAGACTAATCTTGTAATCTCTGTAAGATGGCACTTTTATTTTGAACAGGCTCTCAAACAATCTCATATGTTCAAAAATTGCCTCATCTTAGTTTTTGCCAACTTATTGACAAAATTAAGGTAAACATCCTTGTGAGTGGGCTACTTCTCTGTCTGACATGCTCAAACTCAAATTAAATAACAGTAAGTGTTCACACATTAAACATTTACACTCATGTATTGCCAACAATGAACTTTTTTATTATTCATAAATAATAATATTAAAGAATTACAAAAATAAAATAAGTACACATCAAATTCTACGTAAAACTTGAAATCTAATGTATCTTTTAAACACATTTTTCGTTACAGGTTTAGTCAATGGATCTGCAATCATCTCATGCGTAGATATGTACTGTAAGTTCACATCTCCCCATATAACAACATCTTTTATATAATGATACTTAATGTCGATATGCTTAGTCCTACTATGAAATTTCGGATTTTTCGTGTAAGCTTTCAATGATTGACTGTCACTATAGACTGTCACTCGTTCCCCTGAGCTAGATACTCTTAAATGGTCCATTAATTGTTTCATTCAAACTGCCTCTTGTACTACAGCTGCGGAAGCTACAAATTCAGCTTTTATTGTTAATAAGGCAACACAGGTTTATTTCTTGCTACTCCATGAGATGGCACCCTAGCCAAGCAAGAATATAAAACCTAAAGTGTAGTTTCTCTCATCCACATCTCCGACCCAATTAGCTTCAATGTATCATCTCAATTGCAGATCCTTGCCTTGATAACAGAGAGAATAATTTGCTGTACCTTTGAGATATCTTAGTATCCTCTTGACTGCTTTCCAATATGCTTCGCCTGGGTTAGATTGATATCTACTTGCCACGCCCACTACATAGCAAATATTAGGTCTTGTACACAATATTGCATACATAAGACTACCCATGGCACTGGCATATGAAACGTTTCTCATACGTTCCACTTCGTCAGGCGTTTTTGGATACATCTCTTTGCTAAGAAACTGATTCTTGGCAATGGGGTTGTTAATGGGTTTGCAATTCTGCACATTGAATTGTTCAAGGACTTTGTTGATATACGTCTCTTGAGAAAGAGATAACAACCTTCTCGAATGATCTATTGAAATCTTAACTCCAATAATGTAGTCTGCATTACCCATATCTTTCATTTCAAAGTTGGACGATAACTAATCTTTGATTTGATTTACGTACTCTTTGTCATTTCCAGCTATTAGTATGTTGTCTAAATATAATGTTAAAATGACAAAATTTTTTTCAGAGCTTTTGTTATACACACAATGGTCTTCATCAATCATGTTGAACCCATTCAACATGATTGTATCATGAAATCTCAAATACCATTGTCTTGAAGACTGTTTAAGATCATATATTGATCTTTTCAATCGGTAAATCTTATGTTCGCTGCTTTTTTCGATGAAACCTATGGGTTGTTCTAAGTAGATTTCTTCATTCAGTTCTCCATTGAGAAAATTAGTCTTCACATCCATTTGATACAGACCTAGGTCTAAACTCGCCACTATAGCAAGAATTAACCTTATGGACATAAATCTTACAACAGGTGAGAAAGTCTCTTTATAGTCAATCCCTTCCTATTGTGTAAACCCCTTAGCGACTAGCCGAGCTTTATTTTTTTGATATTTCCATCAGCTTTTCGTGTCACCTTGAGAATCCATTTATTCCCAATCGGTTTGCATCCTTTTGATAGATCAACTAGTTTTCAAACACGGTTTGATCTCATGGATGCCATTTTTTCTTCCATTACTTTAATCAATTTTTCTTTAGCTGGGCATGAGACAGCCTCTTTAATATTTTTAGGCTCATTCTCATCTTGTGGGGTAACAAAAAGGGCTTCGTTCAAGCCTTCGATCTCAAATCGTCGGCGAGGAACACTTATCCTTTTAGACTTACGCAGTTCTGAATCTTGATAAACATGTCTCATATATTCATCGTAATTCGGAATGCTCCCACTGAGACCATTTTTCATACTCCCACTGGAGTCAGGAATGATCCCACTCAAATCAGGGTCTCGAACATCCGAATCATGCGTAGGAGGAAAGTCTTGACCTTCTTCCTCTAACTCCCTCCCACTCGGATGGAGTGATCCTGATATTTCATCTTCCTGAGTTTCATAGAAAGTGAAATCTTGATTCACTTCGCCCAACTTTGGAAATTCATTTTCCAAGAATATGATGTCTCGTGATTCATATTCTATCACTGTACCATTCTCTTGCTCACCCATGAATATGTATCTTTTTGATACTTCAGAATATCTTACAAAGATACTCTTTTCACATCTTGGTCCCAATTTACCAAATTTACTTGAGGTATCATGGACGTAAACAGCACAACCCCAAGGTCGTAAATGGCTTAGGTCAGGCTGTCGACCAGTCCACAACTCATAAGGTATGGATGTGACAGATTTTGAGGGCATCCAGTTTAAAACATATGTGGCAGTCAATAAATCATCTCCCCAATAGGAGATAGATAAATTTGCCTCTACCATCATAGATCTAACCATATCAAGGAGAGTTATATTTCTCCTTTCCGCAATGCCATTTTGTTGTGGAGTTCTGGGAATGGACAACTGATGTTCATTCCCTTTTTTCATCACACAAAGCCTTAAATTCATCTGAAAGATATTCTCGACCTCGGTCAGTTTAAAGCTTTGATTTTTTTGTCTAATTGATTCTCAACTAAGTTCATAAAAGTTTTGAAACAATTCAATGCTTCTAACTTGTGAGAGATCAAGTTGACATGACCATAACTAGTATAGTCATCTATAAATGTGATGAAGTAGTAGGCCCCATGCCTTGCCCTCATATTCATTGGACCACATACGCCAAAATGAATTAATTGCAATGGAAATTCAGCTCTAGTTCATTTTCTGAACGATTTTCTCACTAGTTTTCCTTTTAGGCAATGCTTACACGTAGGCAATTCAACCTCATTTAAATCACATAGTAAACCAGATTTGGCTAACCGACTCATTTAATCTTGCCCAATATGATTTAATCTAGCATGCCATAATTTCACATGATTCTCATTACATTATGAAGTAAAAGAAATTAAAGAAAAACTATTTTTATTCATAAAGTCAGGATCAATATCCAAAACAATAAAATTGTTCGAAATAAAACCAAAACCATAATAAACATCACCTAAACATGAGCATATACTGTCATCTTTAAAGTGTAAATCAAAACCAAGTTTTAATAACACAAGAACAGAAACTAAATTCCTACGAATATCTGGAGCATAAAGCACATCATGTAGGAGCAGGGTTTAGCCTTTGCGTAAGACTAATCTACACGTGCCAATCCCTCGAATCGGCACTCTAGTGTAATTTCCTACATATATATATTTTGCTCCATTTATTATTCGACGTAATTCAACAAAAGCATCTCGATCCTTTGCTACATGGCCCGTTGCTCGTGAATCAACCACCCATAAAGGATGAAATTTAGTTAATAACACAGAACTAGATACACAAATTTCACTCACTCTTAAGTTAGAATAGTGTACCTGATTGGGCACAGTGTAGTCTCTTGCATAGTATCCTTTCTGTTGACAGTTAAAACATTTCACTTTTGAGATATTTATCTTTTTCTTGTGTTTGGACCTCTTAGTATTCTGTTCCTTCTTTTGCCTTTTATTCTTCTTGGCAGGTTCCTTACCTTGACTTTTGAAGCTTTTCCTTTTATTTTGGTTTGAACCCATTCCACTAGAATGGGACTGTGCCACATACACTTCAGCATTGACCTTAATCGATGCCAGTCTATCCTCTTCAAGCTCCAAGTGACGAGCGACATTCTCAAATATCTTGACACTATCCATATGAGTCAGTTGCATTTTCATATGCTTCCAACTCTTAGGTAAGGAACTGATGACAGCTTGAACTTGCTACTCATCGGTCAACTTATGACCATATTCACTAAGCTCACTCATCATCTTTTTCATATCTCTGAGATGTTTCCACATAGAATGATTAGGTTTCTTCTGATAAGTATCAAATTTGGTCATCAAAGATCAGAGTTTAGTTAGAGTCACTCCTCTAAAATTCTCCCCATAAAGCGATCTACAGATCCATTACGTTTTGATACTTGCGGAATTGCTTAGTTATATCATCCTTCATAGCACTCAGTAGGATGATACGAGTAGTGTAATTCTTTTTCTTTCATGCCAAATAGACATCTCGGTCCTACCTATGTTGGCCGTATTGCCATAACTGAACTTAAGGTTTTGAGAGCCTCTTGCTCCTCAAGCACATACTGGTTCTTCATGCTCCAGATTTCGTAATTGTCGCCATTCAATTTCAAGTCTTTGTTTAATTTAGCGATAATTGATTTGGAAGCAAAAGCCATTTTTATCCTCTGTTTCAAATGGAACAAAGTTGCACATTATTATAGGAGATTAGACAATACATGCAATTTACTATACACCTAAAATAATAACCTAATAAAGTTTTCTATTAGACTCAAATTCGAAAAGGTTACTAAAAGTACCAATTACCTTTTAAGTTCTAATGTCCAACTTTACAGGTTAAGATTTCATGTATAGTAAATCTGAATTATTGGATTATTAAGTTCTCAAACTTATGAAAATTTTTTTATTGGTTTTTATCTTATTAAGTCTCTACTTAATAATTATGCAAATATTTTACTCATAAAATATTGTAGGACAATTAACATTTTTAAATAAATACATTAAAAAAAATATTAAATGCCAAAAATAAACTCATTCATTCAACCAATAAATAAATTCAATAATTTTAAAATAAGAAACTTATGTCAAATATAATAATAGGAAACATAAATCCTATAAAATAAAAAATAAACGCTAATAATAATTGACACTCATATCAACTATTCTAGAAAACTAGATTTTCTATAAACTCTATCTCCTATGTACCATGTAGTTTTCAATAGCTCTCTAAGTTTTGGATGATATTCAAAAGAGTTAATCAATGCTTTGATTAGGTCTCTATCATCCCTTCCTAGGCTTAAACTTCTTATCTAAATACACTATTGCATTTCTTCCTGCATAGTCAATATATGACGCACTATATCATCAATATCATTAGGTCGGATATTCCTCTGTATCGTCATGTTGTTTACTAAATGCATTCTTGCATTTCTTAAAGCAATCCCATGCGCGGTCTTAGGAATTATAGGTGTCCTTATCAATATTTCTGAAACACATTGCATAAATTTAAATGGTTAATACACTTATGTATAAACACATATGATTGAAACACATTTCAATCAATAAATAAGGACAATAAAAAATTTTCAAAATATTTCAAAATAGAAAACACATTTTCCATAATTATTTTAATATTTATTTTTAATAAAAAAAATAAAAATATATTTTGGTCATTAAAAAAACAAAATTGACCAAAAAATCAGAAATATTTCAAAAAATACTTTTGAGAAAAACGGAGCTAATATGGAGGTCAGAAACTGCCGCATGCACCAACGAGGGGAGGAAGACGCACTCACGCGCTTCCACGCACGCCATCCCACTTGACCAGCCACGTGTCACGACCTCAGTGTGCCACGTGTCAAACATATACTGGTCCACTTGGCACCCATGTGGCACCATTGGTACACATCAGACTCTTATTAGTACACGTGTCACTTTGGACATGTCATCATGACACATGGCAGACCTTGGCCTTCCATGTGTCACCCCCTCATTGGTCCACGTGGCGTATAGGGGACACGTCATTACCACAGGGCTTGACTACTGTCATCCACGTGGCAATCAGATATTGGGCCACGTGTCAATAACACCTCATAGTTATTAACACGTGTTTGCGTGCGTGTGGGCCACCGCCCACCCGCATGCGCCCAATGTCTGGTGGCGTGTGTACGCCACGCTCCGTCTTCCTGGCTGAATCTGATGTTCGAATTTCGGCTGGGGGGGATTTTTGGGGTTTGTGAATCTAATGGTAAGGTCAAAAATTAAAAATCCCCACTTCTAATTTAGCGTTTTAAATATCCAAGTTCGTTCCCTCGGGTTTTAGTGTACACATACATAAAATTGAGCCGATATATACACATATTTTTCAAATAAAAAATAAGTTTTTATTGCCTTTTATGCTTCCTAGATCTACCAATTTTACCCATAAAATTTTAGATCAATTTTAAGCCATATGCCAGGACGTAAAAAATGATGGTTCTGATACCAATGATGGGAAAATAAGGATGAAAAGTGGAGGTAACAATAGAATTTATACCTACCTCTTATAGTGCGTAACTCGTTGCGGAAGCGTCATAAGGATCCCTTTCTTATTGATCACTGGTCTGACTTTTACCCACATGCGGGATAAAAGCAGTTAGATCACAATCTAAAAACTCCTGAAAGATTAAGACAAAAAGCTTGTGAGTGAAAACGAGCAGTCTTGCGGCGCATAAGTTTTCTCGTTACCAAATAATGAGATCTCTCATCTATTTATAGAGATCGTATTATCTTTAGTATAACTAACAATTTTTTCTGAGATAGGATTTGGTAATTTTAATCAGATTGAATTACCCATTTCAATTTGGATTGGAACTCAATCCATAATAGAGATATGGGTGCATCCTAACTCTATCAATATCTATATAAATATTTGTGCAAAAAGAAAAATTAAGTAGTAGTTGAGCGACATTAAAAGTAAATTAAACTAAACACAAATTGTTTTAGTTATATATTCATATATATTAATAATTATTACAATGATTAAATTGATCTTATTAATAATTAAAATATTTATTTTAAATTATTAACTAATTATTATCTTAATTTTATGTATTAAAATATTTAATACAAATAATTGTGAAATTAAATTTATATAATAAATATAGAATAGAAATTATGAATAATATTTATATATAAATTATTAATATTATATATAATGATTAATAAATATCCGTTTTTTCGGTTCAATTCAGTTCCAGAACAGTTCGGTATAATTTAATACGATTCTCGGTCTGGTTCTAAATAAAATATTCAGATTTGTTTTAAATAAAATTAAGGGTACAATTTGTTTCGGTTATAATTAAAAAGTCAATAATTTAATTCGATTTTAAATCTTTTTTTTTCGATATTTCTGTTAAATACAGAAAGATATAGACACGTATACATATCTACTCCACATTACTTTAGATAGGCAGCCCACTTTAGCGCTTTTGCTACCCCACCATGCAAAAATTTAAAAACCTTTTGTCCCACCGGATTGGATTATAAACAGAATTGCCTCTATCATATCATTGCAATAATATTAAGAGTTCGTACATATTACTAATCTAAACGCCACCGTGACCATGCCTCAATACTTTAATTTTGAATATTCAGATTAAGCATCTTTTCTTGTTAATTTTTTCTTTAATTTATATTCGGGAAAAACACATAATATCTAACTATTTTTGCCATATTATACTCGACAATTTTTTTATATCACATGGTCAAAATATATTGACATAGTTATTATAAAAAATAGAGAAGGTAAAAGCAAAATGTAATATACAGAAGCTATTTAACTCTCCCAATTCAATTTAGTGACTTTTTGACTTTATGTTGTCGTAAATATATAAAATCATCTTCATTTTAAATCCCATTCAGTGCCATTAATTAAAAAATTGGCAGTTGCATTTTCTTTCTTGTATATTGGTTTTATTTTATTTTAAACAGAAATCGTTCAAGGAATATAATAAAATCTTATACTTATAGTGAAATTAACTACATATAGAATAACATAAATAATTTTGAAAAAATAATAAGCCCATAATCATCAAATCATTTTGAAATTAACTACATACTTGTAGTTGCATTATTGGTTTGAGACTAACATTATTGGAGGAGATATAACCAAAATTAACTACATACTTGTAGTTGCATTATTGGTTTGAGACTAACATTATTGGAGGAGATATAACCAGAATTAGCCAGAGCATCATCAGATTGTTGAGTGTGTTAGGTATGTGGGTTCCTCCAACATGTGGGGCCCACAGCATTGAAAATAAAAGAAAAAAAGAGGTTGGTAAGAGTTGAAAAGTCAAAAATTAAATTAGGTGACAACAATTTTAACCATGCACGTAATAAGACAACTAAGAGGCCTATAAATAGGTTTTCCCAGATCAATTTAAATCATTTTTCAGTTTTATAAATTAAGATAGAGAAGTATTTTAGAAAAATATTTGGGATATTTTTTTAAAAGGGGAATCACAAAATAGTGAGTTTGGAAAATACTTGTGTGCTACTATTTTGAGTTTATCTTATATTACTTTTCTCTCTTATACCCATTAATTTTATTAGTGAAAGAAATATTTCGGAGTTTATCCCGTGGACGTAACCCAAATAAAAGGGTGAACCACGTTAAATTGCCGGTGTCAATATTTTTACTCTTTTAATTTATTTTAATTTATCCATTGTGCCCAACAACTGGTATCAGAGTCAAGATTATTTCTTAGCATGCTTTGTGGTTGCAGCGTAGACTGATCTTCCATATCAGAAAAGATTTTTCTTTAGGTACTGTTTATGTATTCGATACTGTTCAGACATACGGCACTGTTCACATAGATGGTACTGTTCACGTATGCGGATACTATTTGCTCTTAGAAAATTTTTTAGATTCGAAGAAGTCCATCGAATTCCGATCTAGATGGAGGAAAAAATTAGAAGAATGATCTACTTAAATGGCTCAAGCTACCACATCTGGAGTAAAAAGATGAAAGATCTTCTAGTTGTGATGAAAATGCATTTGTCGGTGTTTGCCGCAGTTAAACCCGAAGGTAAATCGATGAGGAGTGGAAGTTTGACCATGAGCAGATGTACAGTTTTATCCGACAATTTGTCAAAAATAATGTGTTCAATCACATCTGTAATGTAATAGATGCCAAAATACTGTGGAATAAACTGGAGACATTGTATTCTTCAAAAACGGAAAATAATAAATTATTTTACTTGACCAAGTTGGTGCAAGTAAGATATAGAGAAGGAACTTTCTTGCCAAACCACTTGAATGAGATGGAAAGGATCCATGATCAGCTAAATAAAATGGGAGTAAAACTGGATGATGAAGTATTTGGTTTATTGGTGTTAGCCTTTCTACCACAGTCTTGGGAGACTTTGAAGATCTCTATCACCAACACTGTGCCTAATGGTTTAGTCAACATGGAGATTGTAAAAAGTAGTATCCTGAATGAAAAAATGAGAAGGAGATCACAGGCCTTATCTTTTTTATCACATTCAAATGTTCTAGTTGCAGAATCCAGAGGAAAGAGACAGTCTAGGGAACAGAACCCTAGAGGCAAGAGCAGAGGAAAGTCAAACAAATATGCCAATATTGAATGCCATCACTGTAAAAAGAAGGGCCACATTAAAAAGTTCTGTAGAAAGTTCAAAAAGGAACAAGAGAACCGAAGTAAAGCTGTAAAGAAATATGACAACAGTAATGATGAGCAGACTAATATCATAGATGAATTCAATATCGTTTATGATAAAGATGTTATTAACCTTGCATCTCAAGAATCTAGTTGGGTGCTTGATAGTGGTGCTACCATTCATGCTACATCCCGTAGAGAATTCTTCTCATCATACACACATGGAGATTTTGATGTTGTTAGAATAGAAAATGAAGGCCTGTCAAAGGTTGTTGGCAGAGGAGATGTTTGCTTGAAAACAGAGAATGGTACTACACTAATTCTGAAGGATATCGGGCATATTCCAGACATGCGTCTGAATTTGATCTCTGTACACAAACTTGGAAATGAGAAATATTGCAGCTCCTTCATTTATGACAAATGAAAACTTACAAAAGGCTCCTTAGTAGTGGCTAGAGGTGAAAATCATACAACTTTATATGTGATGGAAGCAAAGCTCTTTACCGACACAGTAGCTGCCATGGAGAAAGATAGTGCAATTGAATGGTGGCATCGAAGACTTGGCCACATGGGTGAAAAAGCAATGAAAGCCAAGAAGAAAATGTTGACTGGTATGGATGAAGTACACTTAGACAAATGTGTTGATTGTCTTTTTGGAAAGCAAAACAAAGTTGCTTTTAAAAGTTCCCCTCCTTCTAGAATGAAGAATGTGTTAGATTTGATTCACTCAGATTTGTGTGGACCAATGCCAAAGTCACTTGGTGGTGCTCAGTATTTTGTGACTTTCATTGATGATCGTTCGAGGAAGACATGGGTATATCTTCCCAAGACAAAAGATCAGGTGCTAGATATCTTCAAAGAATTTCATGCTTCAGTTGAGAGACAAACTGGGAAGAAGTTGAAAAGCATCCAGACGGACAATGGTGGAGAATACACTGGACCATTTCATGTTTACTGCAAAGAGTATGGTATCCGGCATCAGATGACACCTCCAAAGACACCGCAGTTAAATGGCTTAGCTGAGAGGATGAACAGAACTTTGATAGAGAGAGTCAGATGTATACTCTCACATGCAACTAAGATTTTTTGGGGTGAAGCTATACTCACAGTTGCACATGTGTTGAATCTTTCACCTTATACTCCTCTCAAGATGGATGCTCCAGAAAGAGTATGGTCAGGAAAAGATGTTTCCTTTGATCATCTATGGGTGTTTGGCTGTAAAGCATTTTTTCATATCCCCAAGGATGACAGGTCCAAACGTGATGCCAAGACAGGACAGTGTATTTTTATTGGCTATAGTCAAGATTTATTTGGCAATAGATTTTATGATCCAATTGAGAAGAAACTTGTCAGGAGTCGTGATGCTGTATTTGTTGAAGATGAGACCATTGAAGATATTGACAAAATGAAAAAGGATGTTCTTGATTCTAATGGCGACTTATCAGATTTAAAATTAATTCCTCCAACATCGGTGCCAAGAGAAGTTGGAGATGAAGACCAGGTTTATCCACCTGACGATGATGATGCTCCTATAAATGTTGGTTCTGAAGACAATGACAATGATGATGATGATGATTGCGATGATTTTGCAGCACCAACACCTATGGCTTCTCCGGTTCCACTGATAAGAGGAACACCACCTCCACAAAAGAGAAGTGAAAGAACAAAATGGCCATCTTCTAGATATCCTCGTGACTAGTATGTGACTATTACTGAAGGGAGAGAACCTGAGAGTTATCAAGAAGCTATAGATGATGAATCTAAGTATAAATGGATTGAGGCTATGCAAGATGAGATGAAGTCCCTGCATGAGAATAAAACTTTTGAACTGGTAAAGTTGCCCAAAGGTAGAAGGGCCTTGAGAAACAAATGGGTGTTCAGGATAAAACATGAAGAACACAGTTCTAGTCCATGTTACAAAGCCAGACTGGTTGTCAAGGGATTCAGTCAAAGAAAAGGAGTTGACTTTGATGAGATTTTCTCATCGGTTGTAAAAATGACATCCATTCGAACTGTATTGGGATTAGCAGCAAGTCTTGACCTGGAGGTTGAACAAATGGATGTCAAAACTGTCTTCCTGCATAGTGATTTGGAAGAAGAGATATACATGGAGCAGCCAAAGGGGTTCAAAGAAAGGGAAAAAGAGAATTATGTCTACAAGTTGAAGAAAAGTCTCTATGGCTTAAAACAAGCACCGAGACAATGGTATAAGAAGTTTGAGTCTGTTATGGGGGAGTAAGGCTACAAAAAGACTACTTCAGACCATTGTGTTTTTGTCCAAAAATTCTTTGATGATGATTTCATTATCCCTTTTCTCTATGCGGATGATATGTTGATTGTTGGCCAGAATGTTTTCAGAATTAACGATTTGAAAAAGCAGTTGAGTAAGTCTTTTGCTATGAAAGACTTAGGGCTAGCAAAGCAGATTCTTGGCATAAATATTATCAGAGACAGAGGCGCCAAAAAAATTGTGGCTGTTACAGGAGGGGTACATTGAGAAAGTATTTCAGAGATTTAATATGGACAAAACTAAAGCTGTTAGTTGTCCTCTTGCTAATCACTTTAAGCTGAGTTATAAATAAAGCCCTTCTATAGACAAAGAGAAGGAAGAGATGGATAAAGTTCCATATGCTTCAGTAGTTGGAAGTTTGATGTATGCTATGGTGTGCACATGGCTAGATATCGCTCATGCAGTTGGAGTTGTGAGTAGATTCTTTTCAAATCCTGGAAAGGAACATCAGGCTGCAGTAAAATGGATTTTCAGGTATCTTTGAGGAACTTCCAAAATATGTCTATGTTTTGGAAATGACAAACCTGTGTTACCTGGATGCACAGATGCAGATATGGCTGGTGATATAAATTCTAGAAAATTCACTTCTGGTTACCTGATTACTTTTGCAGGGGAAGCTGTGTTATGGCAGTCAAAGTTACAGAAGTGTGTTGCACTTTCTACTACTGAAACGGAGTTTATAGCAGCAACGGAAGCTTGTAAAGAGTTGGTATGGATGAATAAGTTCTTGAAAGAACTTGGTTTGCAGCAAGACAAATATCAGCTATTTTGTGATAGTCAGAGTGCTATTCATTTTGGAAAGAATGCCTCCTTCCATTCGAGATCAAAACATATTGATGTGAGATATCACCAGATAAGGGATGTGATGGAGAAGAAGCTACTACAGCTTGAGAAGATCCATACGGAGGAAAATGGATCGGATATGTTGACAAAAATTCTATCAAGACAGAATTTTAAGTATTGTCGGCTAGCTGTAGGATTAACGGAGCCCCCCACCATGTAGTCGGAAGGGGGAGAATTGTTAGGTATGTGGGTTCCTCCAACATGTGGGGCCTATAGCATTGAAAAGAAAAAAAAAAGAGGTTATCAAATTAGGTGGCAGTAATTTTAATTTAATTTTTTTCTGCATGGACAGCTATTTCATAGCTGTCTATGCACGTAATAGGATAACTGAGAGGCCTATAAATAGGCCTTCCCAGATCAATTTAAATCATCCTTCAGTTTTGTAAATTAAGAGAGAAGTATTTTAGAAAAATATTTGGGATATTTTTCTAAAAGGGGAGTGACAAAATAGTGAGTTTGGGAAATACTTGTTTGCTACTATTTTGGGTTTATCTTAAAATTATTGTATTGCCTTTCTCTTTTTTACCCATTAATTTTATTAGTGGAAAAAATATTTTCGGAGTTTGTTCCGTGGATATAGCCCAAATAAAAGGGTAAACCACGTTAAATTGCTCGTGTTAATATTTTTACTCTATTAATTTATTTTAATTTATCCGTTGTGGCAAATAGAGTGGTTGTTGGCATGAAAAAAAACTTATTATATTATTGCGTTAGAAAAAGGAAAATGGTTGGATTTTTTCAGTACAAGTGGCAGTTCTTTCATACTCTTTGAATTGTCAGTTTTCATGGAAAAAAAAAATTGGAAAAGGATATTGTCGACCTTTTCGTTAGCTATATTAAGCATAGAGGCAAAAGTCACAGATGCTGGGGCAATGTAGTCTGCAAAATCACGATATTATCATGGGATGGGTTAGATAGGTTTCATTCGATTTTGGAAGGTAAGATATTTATAGTATCCAATAAATTAAGGAAAATCTGAAGAATATAATTTATTAATTTATTAGTTGTTAAAGTTAGTTTGCTGGTCATCTCCATCTTTAGAGGGATTATACTCCTGCTTATCAGGTTTGACTTTCTCTTATTCCTTTGGCTGTTGTAGATAATTTTTTCGAAGTTAATTCCATATAGGATTGGCTTTTTCTTAATCTTAGCTGCCATGATTTAAAAAAAGTACATAATGTCAATTGGCCAACTTTATTTAGCATTGTTGTTTGGTTGTTATGGAAGAAAAAAATGATTTTATCTTTAATGGAAATTAAAAGACGTTACAATTGCTTTGTGAGGAATCTATTTCTTGGAGTATTTCGGTGGAGGGAGCCTTTACTAGTCTTTCAAGTGGTGCTGGTTCTATTGTTTTGGAGCATGTTGTTGCTTGAAATTTTCCTCCAATGGGGTTATCAAGTTGAATACTGATGCTTCCTTTTCTAGAGATAAAAATCTTTCTGTTTGTGGTGATTTAATTAGAGACTCACTTAAGCGCCGGTGTAATGGCTTTGTGGCAAATATTGGAGCCTGTTGTATTGTGAAATCGGAGATGTGGGTGTTTTTTAAGATATTATTCTTGCTTATCGATTGAGATGTAAGTATGTGTTGGTAGAGTGCGACAACAAAATTGTGGTAGATATTGTTAGAGTAAATAAATATCTTTTATTTATCTGTTAGTTTCTTCTTATCTTGTTGTTAGCTAGTCATTGTAACCTCTTTTTTTTTAAGAAAGTAAATTGAAGGGAAAAATTAAAAGAAAAGTGGAGGTAATAATAAAATTGGTACCTACCTCTTGTAGTGCATAAACTCGTTGCGAAAGCATCACAAGGATCCCTTTCTTATTGGTCACCGGTCTAGCTTTTACCCATGTGCGGGGTAAGAGTAGGTAGATCACAATCTAAAATCCACTGAAAGATTAAAGCAGAAAGCTTGTGAGTGGGAACGAGCAGTCTTGAGGCGTATAAGTTTTCTCGTTACCAAATAATGAGATCTCTCATCTATTTATAGAGATCATAAAGGTTAGAAATTTATCCCTAGTATAACTTAGAATATTTTCTGAGATATGATTTGGTAATCTTAATCAGATTGAATTACTCAATTCTATCTGGATTGGAACTTAATCCAAAATAGAGTCATGGGTGTATGGATTGGAAATTAATCCAAAATAGAGTCATGGGTGTATTCCAACTCTATTATAAATCCAAGTAAAATGAGTAAAGTCATCAATAAAAAGCACAAAATAACAATGTCCCAATTTTGATTGAATAAGGGCAGGTCCCCAAACATCAGAATACACAATATCAAAAGGTGCTTTGCTAGAATGTTCAACAGAAGCCAAATGAACTCGAGATAATTTTCCTAACCGACAACTAGAATAGGGACTTAAAGACTGACTAGAACTAGAGATATGTTTATTATGAATTAAAGAAAGGAGTTTATGAATGTTTGGATGACCAAGACATTGATGCTAATCATCAAGGGAATGCGTGGTGGTTGCCATGGCATGCTTGGTTGCAGCTCATAGTTGGTAGATGCCATTCTCACTTAGACCTTGCATCAGAATTTTCTTGGTTTGTTGGCCCTTGATGACAAAATAATTTGGCCAAAATTCAAGAAACAAGAATTGTCATATGTGAATTTTTGAACAGAAAGAAAATGAGATTTAATCTGAGGAACACAAAGAATATTATTCAAGTTAAATTTACCATGAGAAGAAGGAATGATAGTTGTAGACACCGAGTCCTGAAACAGCTCAGATCAAAATTACCCAATGATAAAACTAAATGCTTGTTTATAGGCAAAAATAAAGTTGAAAGTGACAGTTTTCTTGTTAAAATTGCTTTTTAAAAAAACATAAAAATATATATTTTAAAAATATAAAAATAAAAAAGGGGTTGAAAATTATAGTGTTATAGTTAAGTTTGTTTTTCTTTAAAAAAAAAATTCGGCATTTTCGGCCGCTGGCATGCTAGGGTAGGCCTCCCTCGCGTGCCAGGCTTGCACCAGCACACGGGTCGCGTGCACTGGTGCTAGAGCGACGCCCACGCGCCGGTCGCTGTGCGATCGAGTGACGCCCGTCACTTGCCCGCGCGCGCCCTTCCGCCTGCCCAATGCCCCAGCAGCCCCCCTGGGCGTTTTTTGGCCAATTTTATATTTTTTTTCTCATTTTTTTGGTGGAATTGAATTTTAAAAACATTTTTTCTTTGAACTTTTGAGATTCTTTAGTTTTTTTATCTATTTTAAGAGCCATTAAATTGATTTAATTTTTTCAAAAAATCTGATTTTTGGGGAGATATAAAAGGCTTTTTAGAGAGAGAATTGAGGGGGATTCTCTTAAGCAAAAAAATATTGTCTTCTTTTTTTCTTCTTCAAGAGTATTCTCCTAAGATTCTAAGGGAACTTTTTTAACAAAGATAATTTTTGAAATAAAGAGAACAATTCTTTTGTTCTTGGAAATTTTCTTCCTTTTTAACAATTTTTTCTTGAGAAAAAATATAATTTTTTATTCTTGAGATATAAATTTTCTTCTACTATATTTTTATTTGTCTAATCTTATTTTTGCAAATTAAGACAAGAAAATTGATCATTTGCTTTCATTCATCAAATCCAATTTAGAGGATAAGCATTCTAGGCTTAATTTTGTATTTTATTTTTTATTATTATATTTTTTTTGTTTTGTTTTGTTTTGTTTTTTTGCTTAAAATGGTTTATGTTTATGTTTTTTTTTTGCTTCTTTTTATTAGTTGCTTTAATTTTAAAAATATTGATCATTTATTTGCTAAAATTTTTAGATGTTCAATCGAATGAAATATTGATCATTCTATTTATCCATTTTATAGAGTTGAAAAAATTTAATCAAAGTGAGCTTCAAGCTAGCCAAGAAACAACATCAACCCCAAATCAAGGAACACCAACAAATTTGGAGAGCATAACCATAGATGATTGAATACTTAGTAGTATGGTAAATTTACTTCAAATATAATTTAAATTTTATTTTATTTGCTATTTGTTTTTAATTTTTTGTTTTATTATTTTTTATAATTTATAAATTAGGTTGTTCATGAATTAAATGAAGATCGAAGATTGTAGCTTTCATGGAATTTGATATTTATTGTTGTTATTAATTATTACGTACTATAAGTTTTAAGAATTTTTAAATTTTTAGTTTACTGTAATTTTTAAATATTTTATGATGGTGAAATGTTACATGAATGTTTTTATAGTTTAATAGGGTTTTAAATTATATGTTATTTAATGTTAATTAATTTTAATTATATTTTAAGTTTTTTATATATTTAATTCGGGTCTATTGGGTCAGGATCCGAAAATATTCGGGTTGGTCGGTTCGGGCCCCTAGATATAATAAGGGTCGGTTCAGGGGGGGGTTCTTTGGTTTTCGGGTTGGTCGGGTTCGGGTCAACACAACCCTAATTGCAGGGGATTTAGTATGATTTCTATATTATCTGCTAATTAAGTTTGTCATAGTAAATTATTGAATTTTGGATTAAATTTGGTAAACACTAGCATAAATATTCTCATTTTTTCTCTGTTAGACAAAATATGTTATGGCATGGCTATTTGAACTCTTATTTCTTACTATATAAGTTATAAATCAATAATTGGCACGACAATTTGACAAATCAAATAGGTTAAAGGAATAATGGTTTTTTTTTGCCCTCAAACTTTTTGAAAGGGACTTAAAATACCCACAAACTTTTTTTTGATCAGTTTATACCCCTGAACTCAATTTAATGGTAAAAAAAATACCTCACAATGGACATAAAGTCCAGTTGGCAAATGGGATTAATGGTAGCCCAATCACGTGTCGATACATCAGCATATACGTGTCACTCTATTTCCTAGTCAGATTAAAAAGAAGAAAAAAAAAATGCTGGGTTGGACTCTCTCTTTCTCTCTTGGGGTCTTTTACTCTCTAGATCTCAACCATTGTCATTATCATCAAAATTAAAACTTCACAATAATTCACATTCCCTCTATTTTCTATGAACCAAAATGGCATCAAGTGTAAATTAAATTAAATAAAAAATAAAAAACTAATTTTGTGAAGAAGAGAATGTGAGCTTATATTTTTGCCATCTGGTAATTGATGCCCCAATCTTCCCTTTCTCTCTAAACCATACTTTCTCTCTCTAGTTTTTCTCCATTTCATTCTTAAATCTCATGGATCCAACAACATAAACAAGTGAAAAGGTTGGGTATGTGGCATCCCATACTATAACATATCCGTCATGGTAACCTACTATGTATATTCTCTCAACCTGATAATTTTTTGCATCATGAGGTTCACTGGGAATCCCACCAATTAAAGGCCAATTCATACTTCTTTGTGCATGCGCCACTTGAATTTTTATAGCAAATATTGTCTAATATAAAACAATACCGCAAAGAAACAACTTTACTACATGAGTGGTATTAGAAAATAAATTTGTTCACAATTGCATATATTTCCATTTAACCAAAAAAGATGCTGCTAGGTTTAATTTTTCTTGTTATAATTCATATTCTTTCATTGCCTTGATTCACTTATTTATTTTTATCATCAATTGATTGTAAGGATCACAATCTTTTGTTTTTTCATCACCTAAGGTTCTTGAAAGCAAGGAAATTTGACATTGAAAAAGCAATGCTGATATGGTACAATGGCAGAAATAATTTGGCACTGATATGCAGACACTACATTTGACATTTATATGGAAATTTCTATCACCATTGATCCAATTGATTCTTCTTCTTATTTCATTTTGTTTATGTGATTAAGTTTTTAGGATTTTGGAGAGAGAGTGACATGTGTATGCTAAAGTGTCGACGCATGATTGGTTGCTGTTAATCCCATTTGCTAGCTGGACTTTTCGTCCATCGTGAGGGTATTTTTCAACCATTAAATTGAGTTCAGGGGTAAAAACCGATAAAAAAAGTTTGAGGGTATTTTCACTCCTTTTCAAAAAGTTTGAGGGAAAAAAACTTATCCCTAAGTTAAATAAATATGGGATAAAAGGTGTTTTTTCCCTCAAACTATCGAAAATAAGGTAAAAATGCCCTCAAATATTTTTTTGGTCAGTTTTTACCCCTGAACTCAATTTTATGATTGAAAAATATTCTCGCGCTGGACGGAAAATCCAGCTGGCAAATGGAGTTAATGGCAGCCAACCATGCGTCGATATGTGTCAACTCTATAAGGAATTTTTTGCCCTTAAACTACGGAAAAGGGTGTGAAAATGCCCTCAAACTTTGTTTTGGTATGTTTTTATGCCAAATCAAGTTAACACATGTCGACGCGTGGTTGGTTGCCATTAACTCCATTTGCCAGCTAAACTTTCCATTCAAAATAGGACATTTTTAATCCATTTAAGTGACTTTAGCGGTAAAAATCAATAAAAAAAAGTTTGAGGGCATTTTCACCACATTTTCGATAGTTTGAAGGAAAAAATACCCCTTATCCCAATAAATATTTAAACAAGTTAGAAAATTTCATTAAACTTGAAGTGAGAAAGCTGTTAAATTCTGGACATCTTTAATCTCTGAATTAAGATGCATAGACATGTTTAAATACTGATGTTTAACTGAAATGCTTAAACTTTTATGAGTTTAAGGGTTGCTCAAGGTGTTAAAGATATAGGAAAAGAGAAGTTTAATGCACACAATAATTATATAGGAAAAGAGAATCAGAACCACGTAATTCTACATGCCTCATTTAATTACACATGATCTTTGATATAAAATCAAGTTAACATTATCATGTTTTTGCATATGCATGTCACATTCTCTAAGACATCCAATCATGATTACTTTATTTCATTATTACACATACAATAAAATTAACATGCACTCTTATATTAACAAACAACTAATTCATACGCATTTCACTAACATTAATGAAACTCTTATATTGCCTGAATCCTCATTTATGGTGGATAACAGGAAACATGCCATACCGACGAGCAGTATCGAACACTAGGAGATGTAAGTCTCGAATCACTGGGAGACATAAGTCTCGAATCACTCTATACCAAGAGGTATTAAACACTCGACACCTTTTGATATCGTCACTAGGAGATGTAAGTCTCGAATCACTGGGATAACAAGCGGTATCAAGCATTAAGCATGCAATCACTAGGCAGCTGCAAACACTAACCCTTATAGGCATGCCTATTTATCCACGATTATGCACGATTGAGGCGCAAATATAAACTGTACGTGTACACACTAATTCACTTAGCACAACATTCACTAGTTCAAGTTACATAATATTAACTGGTTCACTTTACATACAATCATTTATTCCATTTAAATCAATGCATACTCAACTGTGTTCATATATCAATTATGCATGTCTAGAAACACATATCAAAACATGCTATATGCATTTCACTATTATTTTTATATTGTTCAGGTACACTATAAGTATTTTATCATGATTCAATTATATATGGTCATACATTCGTTATACATGTTCAATATCACTTGTCACATCATTTTATGTCACTATCGATAATTAAATACCATGTATGCACTTAATTTCTTTATTAACCTATTATTCCATAACATGATTTATGTCTATTTTTAAGTTACATTCATTCATATACTCACTTCACAATACTAGACGTGTGTTGGACAAGTAGCGAAAACCTTCGGTGAAGTTCGGGTTCAATTCGGAAAGAAAAAGAACAATTTAGGTTGAAAATTGAGGTCACATGGTGGTCAGACATTCTTGCCCACCACGTGGGGCGACGAAAACAGGTTTTTAAGTGGCAAAATGCTTTTACATGGCGGTCAGAAATTCCTTACCACCGTGTAGACCCATTCTGCCCTACTCTGCACAGGGCAGACTCCAACTTCCAATATTTTATGCATTTTTAAGCAAGTAAACGTCATTTTAAGCCAAAATAGTCTCAAGAATTTTGTTCTCTTATGTCTTATCTTTCCAAGGGTACCAATTACACATCATTTGGACTTCCAAAACTCCAAATATGACTCAAACAATGCAAACTATTCCTATGACCCGAATAGAACAGATACCCCTATGTTTTGCTCACTTTTGAGGTGCTTAGAGCCAAAATTAGCTCATGACTATTTCTATGATTTTTATAGATATGAAAGTCACGGTTCAAATTCCACTAGTATCACATTATTTAGACATGTATATCTCAAATTAAAACCAAAACACTGGCTCGGGGTCAAGTGACACTTTGGACAGAATTTCCCCTTCATACACTACATGCCACTGATCATAATTCCAATCAATTCAACAACCACAAAAAAACTCATATCATACTATAAGATCAAAATAACATCTAATATCTTCCCATAACATTAAAATTTTACACACGAAAGATAAGAAATTCCCAAACCTTATACTTGCTCTTTTCTCTTTCGCTTGTCTCTTGTTCTCTTCTAGCTCACTTTCCACTTATACTTGTTTCTCATCTTATTTATGGTCGAATTTCCCTACATAACTGGATTTCTATTGATTTATCACCTTCACCTATTCTATTCTTTTGCATAACTTGTATATATTTGAAATGGAAAAAAATGGAGAGCAGAATTCCCCCCTCCTTTGGCCAGCCACTTTGGCCTCTTTTATACGGCCAGTTAATTGATAATTATCGAATTTTTCAAAATGTCACTCTCCTATTAGTCCTTCCTTGATATTTATGGCATATAACAATTCGATCCCTCTTCCTTGATATTTATGCCATATAACAATTTGATCCCTCATCTGTGATCTCTTCATACATTTGACATATAATCCTTTCCAATTTAAACATTAGCATACAATATTTGTTAATCCATCCATTTAAGTCACAAATTAGCAAGTTACCAATATATGCTTAACTTTTCACTTAATACCGAATACATCCTCTACTATATATATTTAACCATTTCAAATATTCAATTATACATTTTCTACTATTATTATGTCCTAGACACGTACAAATCCATCTATGGTATATTTTGGGTCATTACACAGACACACACACACACACACACACACACACACACACACACATATATATATATATATATTCTTTGTGAGTTTGGTCTCCTCATAATTTGGATTGAATATACTATTCAAAGGAAGATTGCTTATACTGTTGTCAGTTGAAGAACATCATATAGTATCTTTGTTTGCTATTAGAGGATCATATAAATTTTTGGCAGACTAGTTGTATTCATCTTTTAAGATACTTGATTATCTTAGCTTATTTTATAAACCAATATACAATATCCTGCCAAATGCAAATTGATATCTAACTATGTGTAGTATGATATGACTTTCACAATTATGGTCTTTGTGTGCCAGAGCATGTTTGTATATTAATTTTCTTTTATGTGTGTGTGTGTGAGAGAGAGAAAGTAATTTTAAATCACTTATAGGGGGCCATTTTTAGACACACAATTGATGTTTCTTATCGTAAAGTTATTGCTTCATCAACCACCACTAAAATATATTTATTAGCAATAATTTATTCAGGCTTAGAAAAAAAGAAATATTTAATGTGCAATTGCTTAAAAGTAATTGGCACTCATGTGATAACATAAATGAAAATATTGAATTGTGCTTTCCTTTTTCTTAAAAAAACTAATATGTGCTTTCTGATCTTTTTTTGTATGCTCTTCTATGTTATAGTTTTTTTTATTACAGAGAGTATAGTTAGTGGTTTACTTATTTTCTTATCAGTCTATTCTTAAGTATAAATTTATCTTAAGTTTTTTTGTGTGTTTATTTAGATTGTAATGAAATCTTTGTTTTTTTTTCCTTATTTATTTCATAACTTGATTGACTATTGATGGTTCTAACTTATTCTTGTTCAATGTTTTCTATTAAAATTCCAAGAGGCCACCTTGAAGATATTCTTTATGCAGTAACTCTGCAAGGTATGGATTGAATTATTCAAGAATTTCTTTTTGCTTGCATTTTCTTTTGTCTTCATTAGGGTATCATGTTTGCTCAATTGAAGGTGGTTACTGTCAGAGTTGTGGGTGGATCTAAAGATGTTATTTGCTTTTTTTTGATGTTTTATTTAATTTTTTTGTTAGCACTTTTAAAATCACTGAAAAAAAATTCCGTCGGTAAATTTACCGATGGAATGAAGATTTCCTTAGATAGATATACCAATGGAATAAAGCATTCCATAGGTAAATTTACCGATAGAATCCACTATTCCGTCTTAACATATACCGACGGAATCGCAGAATTTAATGAGGGAATGCATATTTTCGTCAGTAACATTTACAGACGGTCAAACATTTTCGTCGGGAAATGTTACTAAGGCCGAATTTCTGATGACTTTGACTGTCGGTAAATTGGTTTCCCGATAGAAATTACCTATTTTCCATCAGCAATTTTCGTCGGTGCTATATTATTTTCTTGTAGTGATAGACCTATTAATTGTAAAGAATTAGTTGTTGGTCTGAGTGGTAAGAAGTTTAGATTCATTTAAATGAGATTTTAGGTTCAATTCTTACCTTGTGTATGAAGCATACGCTATTGAGAAAACTACTCCTAATTATGAATTAATCAGTTTTGTGAATTTAAAAAAAGGGGATCAAATACCAGGAATCATAGATCAAAAATAATTGTGAAGAATTGAATCCTCTTATATTTATAATAGGAAAGAATCGGGTCAATTTCACTCATGGTCACTCAACTTATCACTTATCGCGCAAAAGTAACCGACTTTTTTTTTTCTTACTTAAATGTCACTGAACTTTTAACATTATTGAACAAAAGTCATGTTGACCAGAATCCGGTGACGACCCTTGCCGGATTGATAACTTTTTTGCAAAAATGTTAAAAGTTCAGTAACATTTAAGTTGAAAAAAAAATTAATTATTTTTGCGAGATAAATGATAAGTCTAGTGACCGTGAGTGAAATTAATTTAAATGTAGCATTTGTTGAACTTATCAATCCGGTAAGAGTCGTCGCCGGATTCCGGTTAACATGACTTTTGTGCAATAATGTTAAAAGTTCAGTGACATTTAAGTAAGAAAAAAAAGTCGGTTACTTTTGCGCGAGAAGTGATAAGTTGAGTGATCATGAGTGAAATCAACCCGAAAGAATCTATTTTACGACTCTAACAGGATAAATAACATAACGGAATATAACAGAAGGTTCATCGACAAATCCATAAAGTGTATATACGTGTGTGGATCTCAGAGCAAACTATTCTTTAATAATATGGTCAAGATGGATTAAATATTGGATTTTTGATTCTATATATATATATATATATATATATATATATATATATATATATATAAATAAAAGAGAGCAGCGTTTGAGAGCTAATTAGAGATTGTAAGCTGAATTTCATCATAGTGAAAGCTTCTCTGTCTTAATTATTAGTGAAAATAAGAACTTTTAACGGATCAATCAGATTAAATCTTGTGTTTTTCTCTCTTTTTCTCTTTAATATGCAATTTTCTGTATGGCTATTATTATTATTATTATTATTATTATTATTATAGTTAACAAGTATATAGACGGCATTTCATCATTAATTTAGTCTATAAAAAATTTATGGATTGGATATATAAAAGTTTTCATAATATTCTATTACATGACAAGAAAAATAATTATTTAAATCGAATCTATGAATAAATTTGTGTACCATAAATGATTTGAAAGAAATTGATCAATTGGAGGAAATAACTTATAGGATAGATCAATTGAAAAATAGCATATAGATAGTTACTAATTCTATACATATATTAATATATTATTTGTTTGATTTATAAAAAGTTGATGGATCGCATTTCAGCAAAAAATTGCGACGTTATGGGAAATGACATGATACTTGCAGTAGGTTATAGGAAATGGACAAATGGACAAGGTTGTGAGCGTAAGAATGATAAAACACATCACAGAATTATTAGCGAAGTCAGTGATTTGGTGTCGCAGTTGTTGTCGTTGCAATCTGTAAAATCAATAAGATTCGGAATTTCAAAAGCATATACAAAAGATAAGCAACATATCCATTGGGTAATATACCTAACGTAAAAATAATAATAAAAAAAATACCGTATTCAATAAAAAAAAGAAAAAAAATGCATTAAAGGTTGACTTAAAAGCCAATAATGCCTTGCTCAATCCATTTTGTGCCAATTCTAAACCGTTTTTCAAAACGTCATCTCATATTATTGGTGAATGTCACTACATCACTACAAGAAAACAGACATTTTCCGACGAAAATTACCGACGGAAAATGTGTAATTTCCGTCGAGAAGATAAAATGCCGACGGAATATTTTTCGTCGGCGATGAAGGCGTAGGGAATAATTCCCGACGGAAAATTTCCGTCGGGAATTAAATTCAATTTCCGTCGGGAAATTCCCGACGGAATAGTGTTTCCATCGGGAATTATTCCCGACGGAAATTCTACTTCCGTCGGGAACTTCCCGACGGAATAGTTTATTCCGTCGGGAAATTACCGACGGAAAATTCATTTTCGTCGGTAATTTTTCCGACGGAAATTGAATTTCTGTCGGGAAGTAAAGAAATTATTTATTTTTTTATTTTTACCGACGGAATTTTCCGTCAGTATTCCGTCGGTAATTTTAAAAAAAATTAATAAAAAAATAAATATAACATCAAAATTGACCCAGAAATATCCAGCAAAAATATTCAACAAATATACAAATATATAACAAATCAAAATTAATGATTAACCTAAAAATCAAAATAATATACCAAAAAATATTCAACAAATATAAAAATACTCAACAAATCAAAATTAATGGTTAACCTACAAATTAAAATAATATACAAAAAATGATATAGAAAAATATTCAACAAATATATAAATACACAACAAATCAAAATTAATGGTCAACCTACAAATCAAAATAATATACAAAAACTTATACAGAAAAATATTCAACAAATATATAAATACTCAACAAATCAAAATTAATGGTTAAATCACAAAGTAAGCAAAAACAAATCTAAAACATGAAAAAATCCTTACTTTTCTCAGATTTGGAAGAATATATAAACTTAGAAGGCAGCATATAGCATCCTATTATAGCAGTAAATATTAAGCTCCATCAAATCGCACAAATAATCAAGAATTATTACGGTAAATTAAAAGCAGCTAAACTACAACGAAAAGTAAATGAAAAGAGGGAGAAGGAGAGATACATGATGGAGCCACTGGCAAGACTCGGGGGTAAATTCAAAAGCAGGGTCATTGAGTAGCTGCAATTTGAGGATGGAATAAACTTCCAAAAACTTGGACTTTGGATCGGACATCTTTGTTTCTTTACACAGAAATGCAACGAAAGAGAGTGGATGCGAATCTTAGTGTGTATCAAGTCCTAATAAAACAAAAAGTAAAATCATTTATCAATTCATATTCTGATAAACTAGTTGTAGTTACAGTTCATGTAATAGATAGAACTCCGCTTGGTCCATACCATATTGGATTGATGCTTTAGTATAATAATAGAGCTTTTCCACTGAACACACACACAACTTGAATTCGACTCAATAACTCAACAACTTAAATTCAATTTCATCAACTTCAAATTTCCTGAGCTGATAAGATATTCATGATATTTTATCTCAATTACAAAAAATATACAGAAAATTATATAAGAAAAAAACTTAATGCAAAAAATATACAGAAAAAATTAAAATAAAATGAAAAAACTAGATCTGGATGTTAACCTCCTTTTTTCGGCTGACCGGAGAGGGACGGCGCCGGCGTTGGGCGAGCGAGGCAGCAAGCATAGCAGATCTGCTCGGCGGCGGCTTGCTTGAGGCGGGCGGTGGCCAGATCTGCCAGAGAAGCGGGGAGGGAGAGAGCGGGGAAGGGAAGAGAGGAAGAGAGCGGGGAAGGGAAGAAACGCAGCGACGAGGGACGACCGGCGACCACTGGGCGGCGAGGGGCGAGCGGCGACCACGAGGCGGCGCGGGGTGGGGGCAAGAAGAACCAGATCTGCGTGGGGAGAGAGAGGAAGGGAGAGAGGGAGGGAGAGAGGGTGAGAGAGAAAAAAATCAGATTATTTTATTTATATACATATATATATATATTAGCGACGGAAATTAAATTCCGTCGCTAAAATTAGCGACGGAATTTAATTTCCGTCGGGAATTAGCGACGGAAATCAAATTCCGTCGCTAAACAAAATTAAATAATATAATTAAATATTTTTAGCGACGGAATTTAATATCCGTCGCTAAAATATATAAAATAAATTAATTAAAATATATTTAGCGACGGAATTTAATTTCCGTCGCTAAAATATATAAAATAAATTAATTAAAATATTTTTAGCGACGGAATTTAATTTTCGTCGCTAATTCCCAACGGAAATTAAATTCCGTCGCTAAAATTTAATTTCCGTCGGGAATTGCCGTAGTAATTTATGCAGCCAAATTTACGCACCCAATTTACCGACGGTTAGATTTTCCGTCGCTATATTAGCGACGGAACATTTTTTCCGTCGCTAATTACCGACGGAATTATTTTCCGTCGCTAATTAGCGACAGAAATGTCTTTCCGTCTCTAAATAGCGACGGTACATTTTCCGTCGCTAAATTTTCGTCGGTAAATGCTGATTTTCTTGTAGTGCATATATATAGTGCTTATATATATTTCTCACTAATTTCCAATAGGTGTGTGCTTCGGTCGGATTCGGATCAACCCGATCAATCCAAAATCCGAAATATAACCTATATTCTAAACCGAACCGACCCTATATATACTAGGGCCCCGAACCGATTAACTTGATAATTTTTGGGGTCCGAACCGACGAAACCGATTGAACCGATTTCTCATCTCCTCTCCTATTTTTCGCAGCCTTCTCTCCCTCTTTTCTGTGATTTTTCACCATTTTTCAACAAATCAACACACAAATACACAAATCAAACCAAGTTAAAAATAAATCCATCAAAATCTAACCCAAATAAACATAAATCTATCAAAATTAAACAAACATAATACAAATCAAATATGCAATCAGATTTGACAATAAAATGGAGATCCCAAATCCCAGAAGTAGAAAAGCAAATGGATTTACTGAAGAAGAAGACAAAGACGATGGTAAAAAGACCGATCGAAAGCCAAGAAGAAGAAGAAGAAGAAGGAGGAGGCGGAGGAGAAGAAGAGAGAGAGAGGGGGAACCAAATCGCCAGTGATAGAAGAGAGGGAATTGACGGTGGCGAAAGAGGAGGAGCCAGCAGCGACGGAAGAGGGAGGGCAAAAGGAGAGGGAGAGACCGTGGGTGGGTGGGTGGGAGGGGAAGAGAGGGAGAGGGTCAGATCGTGAGGGGGAAGGGGGAGAGAGAGAGAGAGAGAGAGAGAGAGAGAGAGGGAGGGGGCGGTGGGCAGATCGTGAGGGACTGAGGAGGAGGGGCAAATGGGGAAATAAAAAATGAAAGATGAGTTTATATAGCTGATCGGTCGGGTTCGAGTTTGTGAAGTTTTAACCCGACCCGAACTCCATCAGTTTTAAAGAACCGACACGACCCTATTACACCGAACCCGAATAGACAGTTCGGGTCGGTTATTCGGGTTCGCCGGGTCGGGTCTGTTTTTGCACAGGCCTAATTTCCAATGTAAGATTTTGTTCGCACATCCAACAATTTTTTCCTCTAACTACCATATGATCCATCATCCAAATTTATGGACTTTTATATGGAGATTTACTGTGTACTACCCAAATCATCTAGTATTTTTATGCCCGTTTATACTTAAAAAAAGAAAAAAAGAAAAAAGAAAAATAGCAAAGACAATTAGCAAGGATCAGGAAATAATGTTGCTAATTAAAGCTTTTAGTGATACATTTGCAAATACAAATGAAATTTCTCGCTGAAACAATTGACAAACTATTAAAAATATTTTTTGCAACAAAAAAGCGAGAACTAATTAATCCACAGATTTTTTCATGAGTTTGTACCACTCACATGGGCTTGTTAATTTGCTCTTCATAAGCTTCTAAAATTGGAGCCTTTTTCCATCATCTTCATATTCACCCCACCCATCAAACCATCGGCTCTAATGCCACTTTTTAGGCTTAAACAGTTTAATAATTACTTTCTAATTAGTGAAATGATATTCTCAAACTAAGTTCTCATCATGAGTTTTCCAAAAGGTTTATTATATTTCTCAAACTTATATTTCTTATTTATCAACTTTTGATTTAGAACTTTGTTTGCACATCTAACACAAAATTTGAACTTTTTCTGTATTCTATCTGAATGTTTAACTATACGAAATCGACTAATTCAAAATCAGATATTATTTGATCAATAATTGAAAATAATTATTCTAATGGTGTACGCTTTATACATGAAATAAAAATTAAATAAGAAATTTTATTTAAAAAAATTCGAATTTTTTTACCATTCGGACCAATAATAAGTGATTTGAAGAGTAATTTTTTAATGATTAGCTTCGTAAAGAAAACGTTTCCACTGTAAATCTAGTTTTATTGAATTTTAAGGTTAAAATTGAATTCTGAATATCAGATTTCCACTGCAAATCCAATTTTATTAGCCTGTATAATATTAGTCTGTATAGTATTAGTCTGTATAATATTAATTTGTATTATATTATACAGTGTTTGGTATAATATTATATTAGTTTGTATTATTTTATATTGTATTTGATATATAATACTATATTGTATTGTTTTTAAATAAAATTAAAAAATATGAAAAATTAAATTATTTTTAATATTATCAATTTAGACAAAAAAATTAATTGTAAAATACAAATTTTTAAAAATGTGCAAAAATTTCTTGAAATATGAATATATAATAGTAGATAAATTAACAATCAAACAAGCAATTTAATTAATAACATTCAATTATATAATTGAAATATATTAATAAATGTGTTAAAATTAATAATTTTATACATAATCCCATAACAAATCAAAATAAATAAACTTAATTATTATTATTTTATTATTTTAGACATAATCCAATATGTAACAGGCTCATAAGTAGAAAATCATGCAAAAAAGAATTTAATAAACTATTATGACATACAAAATATATATTCACAAAATAAAAATGATAATAAAATAATAAAATAGAATTTATATAAAATGAGAAAAAGTAAAAATAAGGATAAACACCGTATTAAATAAACCCAGGAGGGAGGGGTGTATTATTTTATACTGTGTATATAGGATAAAAACTAAATTTTGTATTATATAATACATGTATTATTTTTTAGAAAAATTAGTCAAACATCTTTTAATGTATTAGCATGTATTATTTTATGCTATCCTGTATACTGTATGGGAAAGCGGGAGTGTCATGTAAGGATACAATTTGGAAATTGAAAGGGCAACGAGGAGTTGACTTTGATGAATTGGGTATGATTACTTGCATGAAAAATGAGGAAGCGTAGAATTTGTAGGGTCATCAAGGTTGACATTTTTGCTATACTCGTGTCTTCCAGGCAATGGATTTAATTGGTGCATAACTGCACACTGTTAGTATCATATGCTGGGCCTTACATATTCATTAGTGGATCCATTAACCCCACTAATTTCAAATAATAATATTAATTCCATTTGTAATAATTTTTTAAAAAAAATGTATTTTAATATATAAAAAAGTTCAGCGGAATGTGATAGGAAGTAGGGCTGAGATAAAAAACGGTTGAATCGGTGAATTGAAAAATTATTTGAAATCGAATTGATTTTTTTGAATAATTTAACCAATCGGTTATATTTATGATTAGTAATATTTAAATTTTTTGATTTCGATGGTTTCAGTTAACTGACCGATTTAATTATTTTTGGATTCAATTTTTATTATCGGTTTTATAATTTAGATATCGGTAACCAGTTCATATATATTATATTATTATTTTATGCCTTAATTTTTTTTTTATTTTTATCTCAAACTTACATAGAATAATATTTTAAAGTACATTCAAATTATATTTTTTTTATTTTTATACCTTAGATTTTTGTATTTTTCTATAAATTTTATATAATATTTTAAACTATATTTAAATTATGTTATTCTTTTTAATTATATAAAATAATATTTATATGAAGTAATTGATTAATTTTTATATTCGATATTTTTTTTAATCATATATTGGTGTGTCCATATTTTAGTTTGAACATTTTTTTTTGAAGAATAGTTTGAACATTTTTAGTTTATGTTTATAGTTTGAATATTATGTTGAATTATGTTTAGTTTTTAATTTTATTATTTAAGTATCTTAATATTTTATTTATTTTTATAAATATATCTTATAATTATAGTGATCAACTGAAAATATATTAGTTAACTAATTTGAAAAACTGAAACCAACATACTAGTTAACTGATTGTAATAGATTAATTAATAGTTAGTGTTTTGAAAAAATCAATTAGTATGAACTGATTAATTTTTTGACTTATGAACCGATTAATTGGTTCATAATCATCTTTAATGAGAAGACGTGAAATATGTTTTTTTTACCTAATGTATTTGATGTGGACGGTTAAATAAAAAGATATTTTTTTATCGAGCTCTTTATATTTAATAACATATGTACTGAATGAACAGTTTGATGTGTGCACCTCTTTTTTTTTATAGTGAATGAATATTTTAATGCATCAATTTTTTTTTCGTACATTAAATTAATAGCAAAATGTCACTTAACGTTATTATTGTTATTATTATTATTTGTGTTTGGTATTTTATATTTAATCCATAAAAAAGTTAAACATCAAACTTACAAAAATTTAGTGATAAAAAATATCATTAAAACTTAATAGTTAAAAATGGTGATTATTTTCAAAATCAAAGGCATTATGTTCCCAAAAGTTAGCTGTTTACGAATTTAAATCTAATTGAAATAATCAAGCAATGTCTGATTTTATTGCTGTAATTTTAAAGCAATTTAAGTATAAAACTTATGCATACAGAAGATAGAGAAAAAAATTCTTGGAAATTTATTAACTCAAAAAAAATAAACAAAGGTATAAATTCAAAGAAATTTTATAATTAAATTTTGGGAACAGTAGATGCAAATTAAACCCGATCAATGATAAATTTGCCAGTTATAAGTAATTTTTACAAATTCAAATATAGCATCTACTACATCAAAAATTTTAATAATTTTGTATTATTTATATCATAACTTAGTGGTTTATTGCAGCTTTTTACCTCTGAACTTGAAAAAAAAAACATTTAATGTCTGAACTTTTAAGTGTACAATTTTACCACACAAACTTGTTTTATTTGTACAAAATAAACACTGAATTTAGCTGAAATATTTTGAGATTAGGGCATATGATATACGAGCGACTAACATGAAAAGTGAACCAATGAATATGTGCCATGTATCAATTCATTTCAAATGATACTATAATTAGTGTATTTGGATAAATTAATTAAAATAAAATGATACTATAATTAAATCTTTTTTATAATACATATCCACAATATTTTTATAAGAAAATTATATATTTTATAATATTATGTCACTTGTTAGAATTTTTATAAATTATTAAAATTTAATAATAGTTAAATATATTTAGAGGTGGCAAAATGATCGGGTTGGACGGGTTTGGGTTGAGTCATAAATTGACGGGTCGTAAATGGGTTAAAAATATATGGGTCATTAATGAGTCAATACCGAAATGGGTTGGGTGGGTTTGGATTGACGCATTTGATATATATTTTTATGAAAGTAATTCTTGAAATAATAACGAGATACTAAAATAACTGTTATAAAAAATATTGGCCCAAATTGGTCGGATAATCCAAATGGGTCGGCTGTAAGCCCAAACGGGCCGAGATGTAGATCGACCCATTTGACAATTTTTTTTAATGAAAAATAATTATCGATATAATAATTGGATACTAAAATGACAACTATAGTTTCCTTCTAATCCACAACCTTTCCTTCCTTTACCACAAACTTGCATATATCAGCCTACTTCCTATAAAGAAGACTTTCCTCTTCTTAGAGAATTCACTAATCCTGAAACCTCCACAAAAGCCATTGCATTTATAAAAAATCCAAATATCGTAGAACTGAATGGAAAACGAAGACAAATATCTCCAGCAGAAGCTGTACTCAATTGGCAGACTGAGAATTCATTGGCACAAGACTGAAAATTATAGTAGATTGAAAAGAAGGTAGACCAAGTCTCAGATGATGTTAAACAACTTTCTACGAAGGAACAAATTGTGCTCAGTTCAATAAGCAACTTACAACTTCAGATAGAATAAAGGACTCAAGAAATGATGACTTTGATCAGACATTATAAACATATCTCACAATTAATCAGAAAGAAGCATAGGTTATTTCACTTAGATAGCAAATAGAACAACTTGAGAGAATGCTTCAGCAGCAAAACTTCATTCCATATTTATTACCACCCAAAACATTTGACCCAATTGATATGTTCACTTCTGATAAACCACCCTACTCTAAATCACCACCATCAACCTATCGCCTTAAACCCTTACCCTCGGGACAAATGGATATTTTTGGGACTTCCCATCAATCCTTTATAACCCATTTCGAAAAAGGAAAATTTTCAGCCCAGCCATTTACAAAACCAACCATCGCAAAACCAACTTCACCTATACCTCCATCTAATGTTAAGCCCACAACACAAACTTTCCAAACCTTTGTTCCTACGGTTTCTCAACAACTTTCTTCCTCTTCTGTAGAATCTATAAAAGCTGACCCCAAGCCTGAACCAACACCCAAATCTGAATAGAAAAGAAAGATTGATGATGCGATGATAATAAATGTTGTAACCTCCTTCATTGATGATTATATTACCTTGCTAGCCCAAAGTTCTAAAAAATCAGAATCCTCTAATAATTCAACAATATCAGATGAATCTGAAGATGAAGTTTATTCTGATGATGATGATGATGTACAATTCATGTATCAGGCCCCTTCGAGAGGTTCACGAGGTCCTATTAGAACTACAGTTTTACTTCAAATGATGATGAAGAAGAAGTAGTAGGACCTGAAACAACAAACCCACCTCCTTAAAAGAAATCAACACAGTCCGTTCAATTTACTCTAGAATATATCCCCCTTTTAAAATATAGGGATCGCTTTCAAGAGTTTTTGGCATGGATACAAACTCAATTAGCCCTTGGAGCTAATATGGAAGAAGTTCTTAAAAAATTTATTACTCGTTCAGTTGGTCGTCTTTAAGATTGGTTCTTAGGAATCAACTATGTCACAACAGCTCAACTCTTAAGCTTGGAATCAGAAACAATATTTTTAGTTCACATTTATCATGAATTCTGTGCACAAGTAAAAAATGATCTGGAGCAAACAAGAAATGAGGTTTTTCGAATAAAATGTTGTTCCCTGAAGCGGCATGATCACGACACTCATTTTCAAAGAATGTCAAAACGGTTTTATGTTCTTCAAGGAATGAACAATCCTGATATGAAGCAAGCTTTTTTGATTTTCTTGCCTGATGTTCTTTCAAAAAGAATGACCAGCACAATCCAGACAACAAACAAAACTATCAATGATTATACTTTTGGAGAACTACGAAAATTGATGCATAATGCCTTGGAAAGACTTTATGAACACAAAGAACTTATGAAGCTTTTTGCAGAAAAAAGTCCAGTTCTAACACCAGCTTATGCTCGTCCTGATTTGCAAATCAAATGCAAAGGCTCTCATGATTCTTGTCATTGTAGACCCAAGAAAAAAAATCATTTCATCCATATGAGAAGAAATCCTCGATTCCGAAGAAGAGGTTCTCAGAGATGGCATTTTGTCAAAAGAAAAAAGTATTGTCGTTCAAAAAAGTCAACAAAATGTTTCCTTTGTGGGAAATAAGGTCACTATGCACGGTAATGTTCCAACAAATCCAAACGGACACAGAAGATGATTGAACAAATTCCAAATCTCACAGTTGATGATGATCTGGAATCTATTTTTTCAGAAAAAGAAGAAGAATCCCTTAATACTCTGTTTAAAATTGAGTATTACTCTAGAGAAGAAGATGAAGATTTCTAGTATAGTATTGAAGATATCTTTATCTCTATAAAGCAGTCTATTCCACAGGTCTTGGTTCAAATTTTTCCAGCAAAGTATGAAAATCCAATTCAAGCCATTGCCTTTATAGATACTGAAGCAAGAACAACCATTGTAAATCCAGAAGTTTTACCTGCGAAATATTAGAAATATCATGAAGAATTCTTTCAACCAGTAAATGGAAAAGTATTCTCAGCAAAGTTGAAATCTATTCATCCCTTTAAAATCCAAATCTTTCCAAATTGTTACATCTGGATCTCAGTTCTTGGTTCTCACTTATCGGGAAGAGATATCATTCTTGGCTTTGATGCTTTAAGTCAAACGGTTAAATTACGTATATGTCCTCAAGGCCTGATGTTTAAAATCCAGTTTTTACCCCTACACAGAAACCCCATCCTTATTTACTCTTCATCCCTATCTTACCTTTTCCATCCTCCAAGAAGAACTCACCAATCTTTTTGCAACAAACTCTCATACTGAATTCCTTGTGGAAAAATCCAGATTTTTTCATCCATTTACCATTCAAGAAAAATAAACCCTACCAAAGCAACCCATCTTGGAATGTCACCTACTGATACTACCTTGGCCATAACTGAATGTGCTCAATTACTCTAACAATTAATTATTGAAAATACTACGTCAGATTGGGCATGTCAAGCTTTCTATATGAACAAAAGATTAGAACAAATAAGAGGAAAAAAGAGACTTGTTATTGATTATCAACCCTTAAACCATTTTTCAAATATGATAAGTTTCCTTTACCTAAAATATCCTCACTATTCACCTTCCTATCAGAAGCCAAAGTTTTTTCAAAGTTTGATCTTAAAGTAGGATTTTGGCAACTCGGAATTCATCCAGAAGATCGGCACAAAATGGCATTTTGTATCCTAACCATCATTACTAGTGGACGATTATGCCCTTTGGTCTTAAAGTTGCTCCACTATTTTAAAAGGCATTGATTCGTATATACGAACCAATTCTACACTCAGCTTTGGTATATATTGATGATATACTCCTTTAATAGTTTTTGTCTCTTACCCTGCAGTATAGAGTGATGCTTTCACCAAATAAAACGCAAATTGAAAAATCAAAAATTGAGTTTCTTGGAATGCATTTCTCTCAAGGATCTTATCAACCTGGTGATCACCTCGGAGCAGAATTACAAAAGTTTCCCAAAAAAAATCTTTCATTAAAGCAAGTTCAACAATTTTTGGGCATTACAAATTACCTCAGAGATTTCATTTTAAATTTCACCCAACTTGCTGATCCTCTATATGAGATGTTGAAGAAAAATCCTCCTGAATAGTTTGGTGCTCAAACAACAGCACTACAACTCTTAAAAGAAAAAGTTAAAAGCTTAGCCCCTTTGTACATTCCTTTTACAGGAAAAAGAATCCTTCAAATAGATGCAAGTGACTGTTATTGGGGTGCTATCTTGTTCGAAGAAATCAATGGAAAAAAGAAAGTTTGTGCTCATGCTAGTGGAAAATTCAAAGAAAGTGAAATACACTACTATTCGACGTTCAAAGAGATCTTGGAAGTCAAATATGGAATAAGAAAGTTTGAATTCCATCTAATTAGACATCGATTTACTGTCAACATGGATTATTTATCTTTCTTCGCGGTTGTTAGAATTCAAAGAAAAAACTAATCGTCATTTTCAGTTACTTCGATGGAAAGAATGGTTTAGCAAATATAAATTTGATGTTCAGCACGTTAAAGGAAAAGAAAATCATGTTCCTGATCTACTGAGCAGAAAGAAGCCAGATCAACTCATAACTATTCCAGTTATCTGTATGTATCAGCCAGCTCCACCTCTTACTTTTCTGCAAAAAGATGCTCCTTCAAAAGTTCCAGAAAATCTTTCTCTAGTAAGATTGAATGAATTTTCAGAGGCACCTTTAAGGAATTATCAGTCAAAATTAATTAGGAAATATGGGCCATTATACTGGGATTAATGACCTACCATCCACAATATCCTTTTACATCCCTTATTGGATTTCTCCATTTTCATATGGAAGCTCCTATCATCTGACCTAAAGAACTTCTCTGCTTTCTATGGTATTACACTCATCTCTAATATATTGCTTTTGAGATTCGTAATAGGCACATGGCTAGTCATATTCAAGAAATTCTAAGAGGAACAAAGCAGAATCCTCATCTCAGAACTTTTCTCACCTGGTTCAAATCCTTAGAGCAATGGAAATCAATTCTCATTAGAGAGGCTAATGCTTTGGGAGTTTCACATTCATGGGAAGTATGAACAACTTATATTTTCCATAGAAGCAATGTTTGGTTATATGGAAGATACAAGTCAGTAGCTGTCACCTACCATCTCAGAACTTTGCCTTATTCACTTAAAGAAGCCTGTCTCAATTTTCATCCTCAGTTTGTTAACAAATGGTTAGAATTGATGCATCACCTTTTCAAAAAGAATGGTGTTATCCCCAAAAACATGTGGCCAAATTGGCTCAGTGATGATATTCCATGGAAATTTTATCCGTCAACTATTGGAACGTCATCAAAGAAGATTATCAGTACTGGGTCTGAAATAATACACACATTGGATCCTCTCAAGCAGGTATCCTCAGAATTGATCTAACAATAGCCAGCTCATCATAACCTAGCATTGTTCCCAATAACTCAGAAGCTAGGATGATGCAATGGATCTGCACACCCAATTTCAGCCTCTAGCAGGATCTTCACAGAGACAAGACGATGATAATAATTCTGAAGAATATGTTCCCACTCACGTGTCTGATTCAGATGAAGAAAATAATTCTAAAGAACCGATAAGAAATAACTATTTTTTATTCCAACTTATCCCGTCGGCCATATCACTTTCGCAGTCCACCTTATCCTGTCGGCCACATCACTTTGGCAGTCCACCTAATCCTGTTGGCCATACATATTGTGTAGACTTATCTTAAATAATTATATGTAGTGTGTAATCCACCTTATCTTGTCTCCTACTTACTCTATATTATTGTAAGATGCTTGCCAGTTTTTAGTCATGTAATCTGCTTCACTCTTCCTATATAAGGAATTGAGCTCTTTAGTTGTAAGGTAGACCCGAAAATATAGACACTGCCTCTATTTCCATAAATAAAATGTTTGCTTAAACACGCTTTCTCTCTTCCAAATAATAACTTGAAATTATTTTCAAATCTTAAAATACCCTTATTTTGATCCTGTTTTGTGCAGGTTATAGTTTCCATTATGGCTAAAGAAGATAGCTCCTTGTTAATGGCTAAAGAAGATAGCTCCTTGTTAATGGCTCATAGTTGAAGCCCTTTTTGTTGAGCATATCAATTCTGATAATTTGTTAACAAACTGAGGATGAAAATTGAGATGGGCTTCTTTAAGTGAATAAAGCAAAGTTCTGAGATGGTAAGTGACAGCTATTGACATGTATCTTTTATATAACCAAATATTACTTCTATGGAAAATATAAGTTGCTCGTACTTTCCATGAATGTGAAACTCCCAAAGCATTAGCGTCTCTAATGAGAATTGATTTCAATTGATCTAAGGATTTGAACTAGGTGAGAAAAGTTCTGAGATGAGGATTCTGCTTTGTTCCTCTTAAAATTTCTTAAATATGACTAGTCATGTGCCTGTTGCAAATCTCAAAAGCAATATAGTAGAGATAAGTGTAATGCCATAGAAAACAGAGAATTTCTTTAGGCTAGATGGAACTTTCATATGAAAATGGAGAAATCCCATAAGGGCTGCAAAAGGATACTGTAGATGGTAACTCAATTGATCCCAATATAATGGCCCATATTTCCTGATTAATTTTGACTGATAATTTCTTAACTGTGCCTTTAAAAATTATTTCAATCTTACTGGAGAAAGATTTTCTAGGACTTTTGGAGGAACATCTACTTACAAAAAAGCAAGAGGCAGAGCTGGCTGATACATACAGATAACTAGAATAGTTATGAGTTGATCTGGCTTTTTTCTGCTCAGTAGATTAGGAACAAGATTTTCTTTTCCTTTAATGTGCTGAATACAAATTCATATTTGCTAAACCATTCTTTCCATTGAAGTAACTGAAAATGAGGAATAGTTTTTCCTTTGAATTCTAACATCCACGAGAAAGATGAACAGTCCATGATAACAGTAAATCGACGTCTAATTATTTGGAATTCAAACTTTCTTATTTCATATTTGACTGCCAAGATCTCTTTGAACGTCGAATGGTAGTGCATTTCATTTTCTTTGAATTTTCCACTAGCATGAGCACAGACTTTCTTTTTTCCATTGATTTCTTCGAACAAGATAGCACCCCAATAACAATCACTTGCATCTGTTTAAAGGATTATTTTTCCTATAGAAGGAATGTGCAAAGGTGTTAAACTTGCTTTAATGAAAGATTTTCTTTAGAAAACTTTTGTAATTCTGCTTCGAGGTGATCACCAGGTTGATAAGATCCTTGAGAGAAATGCATTCCAAGAAACTCAATTTTTGATTTTTCAATCTGCATTTTATTTGGTGAAAGCATCACTCCATATTGCAGTGTAAGAGACAAAAACTGTTAAAGGAGCTGCTGGTGTTTTTCTTCAGTAGAGGAGTACAAGAGTTTATCATCAATGTACACCAAGGCTGAGTGTAGAATTGGTTCGTATATACGAATCATTGCCTTTTGAAAGAGTGAAGGAGCAACTTTAAACCAAAGGGCATAACCGTCCACTAGTAGTCATGGTTAGGAGTACAAAATGCCATTTTGTGCCGATCTTCTAGATGAATTCCAAGTTGCCAAAATCCTGCTTTAAGGTCAAACTTTAAAAAAACTTTTGCTTCTGATAGGAAGGTGAACGGTGAGGATATTTTGGGTAAAGGAAACTTATCATATTTAAGAAAATAGTTTAAGGGTTGATAATCAATAACAAGTTTCTTTTTCCCTCTTATTTGTTCTGATCTTTTGTTCACATAGAAAGCTTGACATTCCCAAACCGACATAGTATTTTCAATAATTCCTTGCTGGAGTAATTGAGCACATTTAGTTATGGCTAAGGTAGTATCAGTAGGTGACATTCCAGGATTGTTTTGGTAGGGTTCATTTTTCTTGAATGGTAAATGGATGAAAAAGTCTGGATTTTTCCTCAAAGCTAAAGAACACTTTATAAGGAATTCAATATGAGAGTTTGCTGTAAAATGGTTGGTGAGTTCTTCTTAGATGGTGGAAAAGGTAAGACAAGGATAACGAGTAAATAAGGATGACGTTTCTGTGTAGGTGTAGACACCGGGTCCTGAGTCAGCCTAGAACAGAGTTATCCAATAATGATTAGATGCCCGTTCGCAGGCAAAAATATTGAAAGTGATGATTTTCTGATGAAAATTTGCTTTTTAGAGAATAAAAAATAAAAAATAAAAAATATATATTTTAAAAATAAAAAATAAAAAATGTGTTTGAAAGTATTACTTTTAGTTCAAAAGGTTTCAATTAAAAAAAAAAATATTTCGGACCTTTGCGGCAGCCGCGGCGCGCTGGGGGCGCGCACGCGCATGCTCTCATAGAGCGCCGCGCGCGCGACTGCTGAGTGCTGCACGCACTCCCGCGTAGCGTGCCACTCCTGTTCTCGCCCCCTGCGCCCAGATTCCACCGATTCCTCCATTTTCTGCCAATTTGCGCCCTAAAACGTGATTTTCACCCAAAAATAAGGTTTTTGAGTCCAAATTAAATTGTAAATAATTTTTTTAGATAATTAATAAATAAAAGCTGATTTTATCATTAAAAAAGGCAGGAAATTGAATTAAAATCAATTTTCTATTCCTAATAGAATTTGGATTTTATTTTTCCATCATATAAATACTTTGAGATGAAAAAACCTAGGGAGAGCCTCCATTATTTTTCACATCAGATTTTTGAGAGCTCATTCTTTTCTTCTTCTTTGATTTTTCTTCAAAAAAAAATTTCAGATTTCCATTTCTTAAATTAACAAGGATTATTTGAGATTGGAAATCCAATTTTCAGTTCCTAATCACTCTAATTAATTTCTTTGTTTTCTCCATAAACAAAATGAATTAATTTTCACTTTCAAATCAATTTTCAATCTTTTAAGCATCCAAATTAATTTTTTTGTTTTCTCCATAAACAAAAAGAATTAATTTCATTACTAAATCATTTGTTTGACGAATTTTCCGAAGAGATCATCATTATTCCATTGAATCTAAATCTGAAGGTAAATTTTCTGGGCTTCGAACTAATTATTTTTTTTATTTTATTCTATTATTTTTTTATTATTATTTTGTTCATGTAAATATTGTTTTATTGATTTTATTTCTAACATGTAATCAATTAATTTATTTTGCCATGATTTCTTATTTTTAACATGTAATTAATTTGTTTTGCTTCGTTTTCTTATTATTCTTAACATGTATTATATTAACATATAATTATTTAATATGTTTTATTTTGATTGATTTTTTTTTTGCCATGTAAATATTTATGTTCATTGTGATAACATGTAAATAATCAATTAAACATGCCAATCTTGCATTTTTAATTTAATAATCCTAGTTTATCAACTAAATCAAATTGTTAATCAATTGTTTTTATTTTTTCCCTTTTGTTTGCATGATGGCCACGTGAACAGTGGCCATCCTTTTTCTCTTTTCTTTTGATTTTCATGCATTGGTCACGTGGGGCCACTTTATTTTGTCTACATGCCTTTCATTCTTGACTTTATATTTTTATCTTTGTTAATTATTTGATTTATTTGGTTGATTAGTCTAATTAATATATTTGTTAGTTTGTTCATTTAATTTAATTTTGTCCATTATTTTATTTTGTTCATTTCATTCAATTTAATCTGATTTATTATCTGATTTTATTTTATACATCTCACTTAATTTGGTTTGTTTATATATTTTATTTTATTTTATTTATTTTACTTGATTTAATTACTAACCATAATTTTCATTTTCTTTTTTTGGTTGCAATACCTTGTCTTTTTATTTGAGTGCTATCTATTGGCGAGTTGGAGGATCGAGGATTAAAAGTATTCAAAGTTTGGTTTGCATTTTCTTTATTGTTGTATTTTTTCCTATTTTATTATTTTGTATGTTACATGTAAAATGTATTTTGGATCCGTTTTTATTATGAAAATTCATGTTTTTTCTACAATAAATAAAATTGGGATTTTTCTAATAAGACGGACCAATGTCCTATTTTTATCCAATAAAATCTTACTTTCAAATGGAGAATTGATTTTCATAAAATGGGATCACTCATCCCGGTTTTCTCAATCAATGCCCAAAATAATTCTTCAATTTTTGAAGTTAATAAAAAGGAACCAATGTTCCTAAAGATCCAATGAATATCCCGATTTATGTATGATGTGTTTTATTTTTGTGATGCAGTTATTTGTTTATTCATTTTGGGCCCTTGTAATTAATTTTTGGGGCAAGTTTATCCTGTTATTTTATTTATGCTTTTTTTTTATTATTTTGGGGGATTGTTCTGTCCCATATTTTCTTGTAATTTATTTATTACTTTATTTTATACTTTCTTTATCGCTTTTCGATGTGATTGAAATGCGCTTTAAATTTATTGAATGATCACGTGAGATGAGAGATGGAATTTCATTTTGTTAAAAACTCATTTATAAACTTAACTTAAGGCATGAATAAAAGTGAAGTTCCGAACACTTTCTCTGGTTAAAGACCTTTCCCAATTTCTTGTAAATTGGGTGGTGACTCCAAAATGCCTCAAACGTGCCTAGAGGTTTCATGGAACTAGATAAACCTCCCAATGTTCTATTGGGTAGGGGATTCCAAAATTTCTCGTGTAACCCAAGATCAAAAGAAGCGAACCAATCTCTCGAATCCTAAAAGCGGGTTCAATGAGAGGGCCTTGCTGGTCCGGTGCGCGTCACAGTGGCAACTCCACTGGGGATGATCGAAACTTCGCTTCGAAAGTGAATTAAGTTAAACTTATAATTGAGTTATTAACAAATGAAAATTCCATTTCTCTTCGAAATTGCATTGCATCGATTAGAGCCTTAGACCTATGCTAGTTGGTCCCTTATTTTATCCCGGTGCGTTCCTAAAGCACGACCCTACTTTCACTCATTATAGGGAAGTGCTCGAAATAATCACCAGCCCAAGCCTCGTACCATCATGGCATATCAAATGGAGATCCGATTGGTCGTTATGCTCATGATGAGCTAGACCCGTTGGCAGAAATCATGCTTGGGTAGCCCTAAAGTATCATCACCCATGACCAAAACTCATGTAATAGCAATAGATACTTCCCCTAGGTGACATGTACCTTAATACGATGCTTGCTATGTGGGCCATTATATATTGAACAAAATCAACCAAATTAAATGGTCTTTTATCAAAGGCTTTCATGCCCCGGTAAGCCCATTTTGATTTAGTTGAAATGTTTAAATACATAAAGGCCAAAACTCATACGTATGCGCATTAGTCAAGAGATGTTATGCTGTCGATTTTTCACCGTGCACCATACATATTTATTGGGTTCCCCGTTAACCCATGAATCAAGCCCACCTAGGAAAGAGACCGCATTATCTCGTGTGTGGGAGTAATAAGGTTGGAAGGATTTACTTACTTGCATGTGATTGTAAATGTTGCATAACACACGATCATGTATTGTATATGTCATTCATGCATCACTCTAACAATTTAAATTTTTCAGCCATCATAGATTCATCTAAGTGGACTAGAGGTTCCAACGATCGGCTAGTAAGGACAAATCTGCTCTTTGAGTTGCCGGAACTAGTGTCTGACTGGGATTCTGAGTCATTCTCATCAATCAGTGAATCCTCTCTTGAATCATCAATAGCAGAAGAGACCGAAACTTTGACCACTCAGGACCTTGCTAGGAGGTTAGAGGATTTTGAACGGAGAATGTTGGAAATGGTGGGCGCCATGGCTGAACGAATTGTTCATCCTCCTGTTCTCCAAGCACCTGCTGCTCTATAACCACTTATCGTTCCACAACCACCGGCAGTCCCTTCGCAGTGGCAAGCCGAACCGCCTGCTGGTGGGGAGGCTCCTCTCGTTTGAGCTGCTGCCTGTCAACCTATCAATGAGCACAGAGCTGCTGCGCCCATCGAGCCAAGAAGGAAAAGGGTCCCCAACCCCAATGATAATTTTGTGATGGAAGAGAAAGATGACGAGCTAATAGTCCACCAAGCCGTGAGGCCCAGAGCACCCAGGGTAGAGGATGAGGCTTTAAGAGGGATGAGACAGCAGATTGAGGCTATCACCCGTATGTTGTCAGCTGGAAAAGGGATCAACCCTGAGGACAGAGATCTGGGGGATGAAGAGCTATTGCCCCAAAGGTTCAAGATGCCTGAGCTGCCGAAGTTCAATGGTTCTTCGAACCCATCTGCACACATCAAGCAGTATACCCTGGTGATAAAAGGCACAGGATTGAGTAAGAAGTAGAAGGTGGAATATTTCTGCTTAAGTCTGGTGGGTCCGGCAGTAGACTGGTATCACGGGCTGGACAGGAGGTCCAAGGAGGATTGGGACCTTTTGACTGAAGAATTTATGAGGCAGTACGACTGCAGCACCAGAATGGAGGTCACCCTGAAGGACCTCGAGCTCTTACAACAAAGGAGCAATGAATCATTCCATGAATACCTCACTAGGTGGAGGAATAGGGTTATAGAGATGAAGAGAAAGCCTGACACTGCTGACCAAATCAGGTTATTTATTAGGAACTCATGCCCTTACTTGAGAGATTTGCTCAGCTTTAAGGGGTTCAGGGATTGGGAGTCACTTAAGGATATTGCTGTAGAGGTTGAGGTGGCTTACCTAGCAAAGAAAGCAAGCCAAAATAATTTTGCTGGGAAAGGCTATGGGAACCAGTCAGGATATAAATCAGGTGGTGCCGGGAGCAGTAATAGCAAAAATGGCAAGACAGTAGAAGTTTTAGCTACTGGAGTTGGGCAGGGTCAGGGATACTACTCCAACTTAGGCCGCTCTCTATCCTGGGTACTGGAGAGATTGATGAAAGAGGGCAAGCTGCGACCTTTAGCACCTAGACCAGCCATGAATCAAGGATAGCCAGGGCATAGAGAGGACCAATATTGCACCTAACATCAGCACATCGGGCACCTGACAGATTACTGCCGAACATTGAGGAATAAGATCCAGGATCTTATTGACACCAATCAGATCACGGATCATAAGAGGAGAGAGAAGAAGAAGAAGGCAGGCTACAATGCAGTCCCTCCACTGTGAATATGATCGGGTCTTCTCAATCCACTAGTGAGAGTGGAAAAAAAGATAGTTGTTTTAGAAGCTTGATTCTTTTCATTCCAAGAACTTTTATGACACAGTTTACAATTTGTAATAAAATGAACAATTTTTGCTTATTTGTATGGTGTTTTTAATGATTTCGTTTCACATGATCATGATACATACATTTTGACATTAATTTATCAAATATCACTGCATTTAATTCCCCAACTTTGGAAAATCCGAAAAAATCTTGATAGCATCTGATGCAACTCCTGAAGAGAAGAAAATTCTGAGAGATAATGTCAAAAAAAAGAAAATGAAAAAGCCTTTACCTAGACTTGAAAATTGACAAGGATATTGTTGGGACGACGCTGCTTAAACATGCCAACATGACGATGAGCAGAATTTCAAAAAGCCATTCTTTTGCATCCTCAGCATCTAGGACACATACAGTGCAGCCAAACAAAATCAAACTCCGCAGGCTACATCAGAAGTTAGACAAATAAAATCCCGAACCTTCATAAAAAATACATAACTCATTGAAACCAAGCCCTTAGGAGTCCTTTCCTCACAACCATTTGAAATGTTTACCCCAAAGCCAATTAAGACTAACCTTTAATCATATGAGACCAACAGGAACCCTTATAACCAAATTAGGAGGACAACTCATTACCTCGCAAAAAAAAAAAAAAAAACAAGAAGACAAAAAAAAAAGCAAAAAAAAAAAGTAGAGTTGTGTCCTAAACCATAGCTTTGTCCTAAACCATTTGAGGCCAACATACAACACCATCTCAACCATTAAAGGTTACATTAGAAATTGAACCACCAAAGCCAATAAAAGGAAGATAAAAACTTTCATGGCCAAGATTCAAGCGAAGAAACTCATTACCTCAGCCAGTTTGCACAAGTCCCAAGAACAAGACTTTGATGCTAAAAAGAACCACCGTCAGAAGAAACAACCTCCCCAATGAAGATGGAAGCAAATTCAATCGATACTGACAGACTGAAGGAGGTTCCATGGCAAAGGCTTAAAAAAAAAGAGAAAAATAAATAATAAATGCCCCGCGGGTTAAAAATCGAAAAAAGACGACTTTTCTAAAATTGGGCGTCCTGCAAAAAAAAAAAAGCATTCTGGGTAAAAATTAAGGGCTGAGAGAAAATATTCAATCATGAAAACCCGAGAGGGATGATGATGACAGGAGTTTGATGCTTTCAAGATCCATCCCGAGATTAGATGAGGTTTTATATTTTTGAGATTAATGCCAAACAATGATCATATTTAATGAAATCAAATTAAAACTCATGCATTTATGCAATGGTCTATTGTTGTGATCAGAGCAGTTCACTTTGTGTGATAAAAGTCATCTACTGTCTATCCTCTGCTACTCTCACCACTCGGGTCTTTGCTATCAACTGCGAAGGCAATTTTACAGCACCATTATGAGAAGAATCAAGCTTAGATGGCCACGACACGGGCATAAGTACATGTTGATCACCCTAGAAGGATTTTTGGCAACAGTTTCAACCCCTTTGTAAAAAAAAGCCGTTAGAGATAAAAACCGTAACTGGCGCTCTAAGCAAAAGTTAGGCCAAAGGATAAGGTGAAAACCTGGAAACAGGCAGTCTGTCCTTTAAACAAAAAGCTGCTGGATTGGGTTGGGTCCACTCCAGGCAAAAATAAAGCATAGGGTCATGTAAAAATCCGCAAACGACGCATTTTTCGCTAAAAAAAGCTAGTGTGAAAATTCACAAGGGACGCACTACCTTTAAAAAATGACTACATGTATCAGATGAGAACCTCGTAATCCCAAAGACATGAAATTTAAAAGCAATTCCAAAGAGAATCGATCCTACAGCAAGTTGAGCCAAGCCCGACTATCGCTTCCAAACTCTCTTATATGAAATCTTATTCTACATTTCTGCATGACACATATATTTCACATGCATGCTCACTATTTTTCCTGCATATTTGATTTTCCAGTTTTGCAGAAAGAGAGACTTGATGCGGACGCCGACAATGTCACACCCCATTTGCCCCCTAGTAGTATAAGCCATTTGTGTGATCCATTTTGTGTGTATGCATCGGGTGTATTTTGGCATGTCATAAGGGTATTTTGGGTAAAATGCATGTTTTGTGAGTTTTGTTAGTATGTGGGTGCATGTTTGGTGTTAGGGTGTGAATTAGTTGGGTTGTGATCGTGTGTGCTTGAGCATACCATTGTGGGATGTGTTTGTTGGGTTGTGTTAGAGTGTGTGTACTCACACATTTGTAGGGTGTTATTAGTTGGGAGAGCTTTGTGTGTGTAGAGTATTGTGGTTGGGTGTGAGTGATCAAAATCCACCACTAGGAAGGGGACACATGGCAAGGGTTTGGAGAGAGGGGATTTAGAAGAGGAAAGATAAATGGGAAGCAAAATTTGCTCTCTTCATCCCGTTTCTCTCTTTTCTTCATCTCTCTTCTTCCTCTTCTCTTCCTATTTTGTGCCCTAGCTTGGATTCAAGACTTAGTTAGTAGGAATTGATCATCCTTTAGCATTTTAGAGGTAAGTCTATTGCATTTGTTCTTCATTCCTTCATTTTATTGTTGTTGTTCTTCTTCTTCTATTTTCTAGGTTTAGATTTAATCTACGGTTTGTGTTTTGTGTGTTCTTGTGGGTTGAGCCTCCTCGTGAGCCTAAAGGCAAGGAGAAGGCATCGAGAAGTGGTGCTCATTAACTAGGAGCTAAGGAGATTCAGGTTTGGGAATTTGCGTGTTAACTTTATTTTGTGTTTTTGCCATGTGGATGGAATTCTGAAAATTTTTGGTGTTCTTAATGCTTATAATGGCCTATATGTTATGGGTTTTGATTTAGATATGCTACGAAGGCTTGAATGTGGCTTAATGAACTTGATTGTGAGAAATGATGAATAGTGCTGATATTTATTTTGTGCAAATTAGTGTTGTTAATGGCATGTTTTATTTGAAATTATTGGTGGAAAAGTTGTGTTTTATGTTGTTGATGGTGGTTGGATTGCTGGAATTGAGGTAAGAAGAGGTTTGAGTTGAGTGTGTGTGAGTAGGTGTTATGGAAGTTGAATTTTCTGGGCAAGGGCTGGAATTCACGACTATGTCGCGAGCGCGACAATGTCGCGACCTTGCGATAGGGCTCGGTGAAAGCAGCCCTCGCACGCGTCTGAACTCACCGCTGAGCCGTGCAGCAGAGCCTCTGTCGCGAGTGTGACGCCTGTCGCGAGCGCCACAGAGAGCTTGGCAGTCGATCTATCGGGCGATCTGTTCCTGGCTGGCAGCTCACTGTCGTGAGCACGATGTCTGTTGCGAGCGCAACAGCGAGGTGTCCTTGCTCCCTCGTGAGATCGTGATGGGTGTCATGGTCGTGACCTAGGGCAAGCCCGCTTTTGTCGCGAGCGCGACGTTGTAGCGATCGCGATAGTGACCCCAATTCTGCCCTGTTTTCTGATTTTGCCTTCTCTTCTGAAATGAATTTCAAATGGTTTCTTCATGAGTTTTACCCCCTGTATGCTATATAAAATGCTTATTTATATGTGCAATGTTATGAATCCTTCATATAAATGATATGCTACGATTTGGAACTTGAATTGTATTATGCATAACCTGCGAGAGTCAGTTTGGTGGATAGTTAGGCATGCCTAATGGAGTCTTTAGCTGCAGCCTCAGTTCCATTTGGACCCCGATCAGGTCCCCGTTTGGTTCCTCGCGAACCCCTCAGTATTTGGATCTTATTTAAGGTCCCCTTCGTAAAATGTTTTGAATATGATAAAATAAATGGTTTCTCGATTCGTACCCATAAGGTACTGTCTATATTCGATTCATACCCGTAAGGTACTGTCTGTTTACTCGTTATCCACTACTATGAGTCAGCAGGTGGTCTGTTTGCTTTGGTCTGCTTCGGTTTGATTATCAGAAGGTGATATCCGAATGAGCATATTGATCAGTTTATATGTATAAGAATGTGGACATGTATTATTGAAAGTATGGCTTTAGCATGCAAGCATGATTATATATATCTGACATGATTATCCACATTTGTCATATTGTATGTGTTATGTTTTGACGACCATTGTGAATGGCCGTCCACTCCTTTACTGTTGTGTTTCCCCACTAAGCGTTTATCGCTTAGCACGGTGTTTCTACCCGTGCAGGTACGGAAGGTGTTTTGCTTGGGAAGAGTCGCCGCCGGTCAAGCCAACACATAAGGGATTAGTGTAGGGCTTATTCTTTTTGTAGCGGTTATGATGATTCTTTTTGTAATAGAACTCTCATGTATTAGTTTTGTCAAGCTTCCGCTATGTATATTTTGGATATGTAATCATTTTGTTTCAGCAAATTTGATCAGAACATTATTATAATAGATGTTGTTATATTAATGTATGATCAACTGTCGCTCCTGTTGTTTTGCAAAGTTTTTAATTACCTCGTATCTATGCCTGTATATTATGAATGAATGCATGTTTTGTATTGTATCTGCGTGGTGGCACCCTGACTTGTACGGCATCTCACTCCTTATCAGATGGGTTCGCCTACGTATGGGTAGGGAGTGTTACAGTTTTTGGTATCAGAGCCTGGTTTAGGCTTTTCTGGGTGATGTGTTGTTGTTATTTGTAGATGTGCGTAGTATATGTCTAGGACTGTGTTGGCTGATGCGGTTGTCCTCTTGCTTGTTTTAGATGGATTCCAATTCTGTTCGAGGGTCACTTGAGGAGTCCGTCGAGAGCATGAATCCTCAAGTTGCTGATCCTTCGATTTCTGGGTCGGCTCAACCTGCTAGGGTCCAGCCCGAGGCTAAAGCCATGCCCTTTAAAGCTATGTTTAAGCTATCTCAGGATATGGCTCGAGTCTTGGAGAGAGTGACAGCCCCTAAGGCCCCGACTGAGAGTTTGAGAAGAGCTGGTGCTGAAGATTTCTATGGAACGAGCCTAGATGAGTCAGAATTGGCTGAGAAGTGGTTAGATAAGGTGAAGCATGCTTTGAGAGAGGTTCGTTGCCCTCCTGATCAGCAAGTAGAGTGTGTAGTGGCTTTACTGCAAGGGTCAGCTTATGAATGGTGGGAGTTGGTTTGCAGGCATCCTCAGCTGCCTGATCCGATTACATGGGATTTCTTCGCAAGGGAGTTTACTAACAAGTATGTGACTCAGATATATAAGGATGCTAGGTGGGCATAGTTTCTGGGTCTAAAGCAAAGGGCCTTGTCGGTCTCAGAGTTTGAGAAAGAGTTCAACCGGTTGGCTAGGTATGCTCCTGAAGGTGTTTTAACGGATGAGTTCCGAATTAGGCATTTCGAGGCCGGGTTGAATGAGTCCTTGAGAGCCATGTTGATCTCTTTGATGAGAACTCCGGGAGTGAGTTACTATCAGATTGTGCAAGCTGCTGTTAGGGTAGAGAGGTCGGAATCAGTGTTGAGAGAGAGAGCTTAGAGAAGGAACCCATCTCGTGGAGGTTCATCTTCTTCATCCTCGGGTAAGAGATCAAGGAACTCGCAGGATGAGTCATCATCTGGTCCGGCTACTAGAGGAAGGAGGCAAGGTCCAGCAGCAGTGTTTGGTTCTGGTAGAGGTGGTGCTGGTGGTAGAACAGAGTCGATGCCCATATGTTCACATTGCAGTAAGGCTCATCGGGGTGAGTGTAGGTGGCTCACTGGTGGGTGTTTCAGATGTGGGAGCACTGAGCACTTTTTGGCCAACTGCCCGAGGTTGAATGAGGATTCGGGTGATCTGAGAGAGACCAGTAGAGTTGGTTCAAATGCCATGCAAGCTACCCATGGTAGAGGCAGAGGCCGAGGCGGTCGACCTAGAGAGAGTGCCGCATCTGAGCCAGTTGAGCGCCAGTTGCCAGTTCCAGCCAGAGCTTATACTGTGAGAGCCAGAGAGGAGCAGGATGCGCCCGATGTGATTGCTAGTAAGTTCCTACTCCATGGCACTGAATTATATGCTCTAGTTGATCCTGGTTCCACACACTCATATTTGTGCACGGATAAGATTGTTGATAAGTTGCATGCGGTAGATCAGTTAAATTATGAGATATGTGTGACTAGTTCGTTAGGGCATAGTGTCAATATGAGTAGAGTCTATAGGAATTGTCCCCTGGTGGTTGAGGGAGTTATTTTTCCAGCGGATCTGATTGAGTTGCCCTTCAGAGAGTTTGATTTGATCTTGAGTATGGACTGGTTGGGTAAGCATCGCGCTGTTGTCAATTATCATAGGAAGACAGTTGTTCTTCGGGTTAAGGATCGGTCTTTTGTGTTTGTGAAAGTTTTGGGTGCTAGTTCCTTGAATAATGTGATTTCTACAATGCAAGCTAAGAGGTTCATTAAGAAGGGTTGTGAGGCCTTTCTAGCTGTGGTGTTGGATTCTAAGCGGGATCAAGTTAAGATTGAGGACATCCCTGTTGTGCGGGAGTTTAGTGATGTGCTCCCGAGTGAGTTGCTTGGTTTGCCTCCTGAGAGAGAAGTTGAGTTATCCATAGAGATATTGCCGGGTACTTTGCCTATATCGAAAGCACCTTATCGGATGGCTCCTATAGAGTTGAGAGAACTCAAAACTCAACTACAAGAGTTATTGGATAAGGGATTTATTTGACCCAGCATATCTCCTTGGGGAGGTCCGGTTTTGTTTGTTAAGAAGAAGGATGGTTCGTTGAGGATGTGCATCGACTATAGGCAAATTAATAAGGTCACAGTGAAGAATAAGTATCCGTTGCCTAGAGTCGAGGATTTGTTTGATCAGCTCCATGGAGCAGGTGTCTTTTCGAAGATTGATCTTCGGTCGGGTTATTATCAGCTTCTAGTTAAGGATGAGGATGTGGTTAAGACTGTATTTTGGATTCGGTATGGCCACTCTGAGTTCCTTGTGATGCCGTTTGGTTTGACCAATGCTCTGGTGGCTTTTATGGATTTGATGAACCGAGTGTTTAGGCCATACCTAGACCGATTTGTGGTGGTGTTTATAGATGATATCTTGGTATATTCCAAGGATGAGCGTGAGCATGAGGAGCATCTTCGGATAGTTTTGCAAGTGTTAAGAAAGCATTAGTTGTTTGCCAAGCTCAGTAAGTGTAATTTCTGGCTTCGGGAAGTGTCATTCTTGGGTCATATTGTTTTGGCCAACGGTATTCAAGTTGATCTGGCTAAGATTGAGGCGATCATTGATTGGAAAGCACCTAGAAATGTTCAGGAAGTGAGGAGTTTTCTCGGTTTGGCGGGTTACTACCGTCAGTTTGTTAAGGGTTTCTCCGTCATTGCTGCTCCGATGACCAGATTGTTGAGGAAAGGAGTCAGATTTGAGTGGTCGGATAGGTGTTAGGCTTGTTTCGAGCAGCTGAAGAAGTTGCTAGTTGAAGCTCCTATACTTACTCAACCCATCTCGGGTAAGGAGTTTGTAATGTATAGTGATGCTTTGGGTGTTGGTCTTGGATGTGTTTTAATGCAAGAGAGTAAGGTTGTGGCTTATGCTTCTCGTCAGTTAAAGCCACATGAGAGGAATTATCCGACGCATGATTTAGAGTTGGCGGCTGTGATCTTTGCTTTAAAGATTTGGCGCCATTATCTGTATGGGGAGAAGTGTAGGATCTTTACGGACCATAAGAGTTTGAAGTATCTCCTCACACAGAAGGAGTTGAATATGAGACAGCGCCATTGGCTTGAGTTGTTTAAGGACTACGACTGCATATTGGATTACCACCCGGGTAAGGCCAATATAGTCGTGGATGCTTTGAGTCGGATGTCGGTTTCGGCCTTATTTTTGAGGCGGTTCAGATGGAGGTTTGATTTAGATGGGGCTTTGGTTGCTCAGTTGAGGGTGAGGCCTACCTTGAGGCAGAAGATTGTGGATGCTCAGAGGGATGATCAGAGGCTACAACGGGTTGTGCAAGAGGTCAGATTGGGTATGCAGTCAGAGTTTTCAGTTTTGGATGGGGTGCTTATGTATAGAAACCGCTTGTGTGTGCCCGAGAATGAGGAATTGAGGAAACAGCTGTTGAGTGAGGCACACACTACAGTTTTCACTATGCATTCGGGTAGTGAAAAGATGTACCGGGACATTAAGCAGTTTTATTAGTGGTCCGGCATGAAGAGAGATATTGTGAATTTTATGTCTAAGTGCTTAACATGTCAACAAGTGAAGGCAGAGCATCAAGTTCCTTCGGGATTACTCACGCCTTTACCCGTTCCCGAATGGAAATGGGATGACATCGTCATACATCCCCAGGTGCTTCTTCCTCCTCCGACTCGTCATGGAGCACCAGATATCGGCGTCGAAGGGGCTGATCCCCTGCTTTCACATAAGGTACTAGAGGATTTGAGGTAGTAGCAGCAGCAGCAGTCGCCGGAGGGGCAGCAGAGATAGGAACGGCAGCGATCAGACCAGTGACCTTCGACCCTTGCTGCAGTTGATGCACTTCAGAAGCGGGTAAGATCCTCTGCCTCTTCCTTTCCTTCTTGGCCTTCCGATTGGCCTCTCTCTTAGCTGCTGCCCGAGGGCCCAGCCTCTGACTCATATCACTCCCTCTAGCCATCGCAGCTGCAACGAACACAAACAAGATAAGTTTTCGCAAAAATAACAAATAAAATGCAATGCAATGCATGAGTAATAATCTATATTATCCCCTCTACTCCGATCCTAATGCTCACATTTAACATTCTCAGCAACCCCGCCGTTCTCAGCAGCCCCAGAGCTAGAGGACCCATACACCATTCTCAGAAGGAATTTGGACATAACTAATCATAAAATCCCAGAAGAGGTTCAGGTACCTGAAAATAGTAATAATGAAGAGATTTCCATAAGTTATGTCAATATAGGAAAAGATGAAACCGAAAAGATATAGTTGTCGACATATTTTTGCATATATTATTGCTAGTGATATTTTAAAAGAAAATGAGGATCTTGAACCTACATCTGTTGAATAATGTAGAATAAAAATGATTGGCCAAAATGGAAAGATACAATTCAAGCAGAATTGAATTCACTTTCAAAACGTGAAGTATTTGGACCTATAGTCCGAACACCTAAAGGTGTAATGCCAGTGGAGTACAAATGGGTATTTGTGCGAAAACGAAATTAGAAAAATGAAATTGTAAGATATAAGGCGTGATTAGTTGCACAAACATTTTCGTAAAGACCTGACATTGATTATGAAGAAACATATTCTCCAGTAATGGATGCAATTAGTTTTAGATATCTAATTAATCTGACAGTTTGTGAAAAGCTTGACATGCGTCTAATGGATACTGTTACAGCCTATTTGTATGGCTCACTTGATAGTGAAATTCATATGAAAATCCTTGAAGGATTTAAAATGCCTGAAGCATATAAAGATTATCGAGAAATTTGTTCAATAAAATTACAAAAATCATTATATGGATTAAAACAATCTGGACGAATGTGGTATAATCGTCTTAGTGAATATTGTTAAAGAAATGATATAATAATGTTCCAATTTGTCCATGTGTATTTATAAAAAGATCAGGATCAGAATTCATCATAATCGCTGTATATGTTGATAATTTAAATATCATTAGAACTCCTAAAAACCTTAAAAAAACAGCAATTATTTAAAGAAAAAATTCGAAATGAAAGATCTTGGAAAAATAAAATATTGTCTTGGCCTGTAAATCGAGCATTCAAAAGATGAAATTTTTATTCATCAATCAATTTATACAAAAAATATCCTAAAGCGATTTTATATGGACCAAGTACATCCATTGAGTACCCCAATGGTTGTAAGATCATTAGAAATAAATAAAAATCCATTTCGTCCTCGAGAGAATGAACAAAAACTTCTTGGTCCTGAAGTACCATATTTAAGTGCTATAGGTGCATTGATATATCTTGCTAATAATACAAGACCAGATATAGCATTTGCTGTAAATCTATTAGCGAGATTTAGTTCTTCTCCGACAAGAAGACATTGGAATGGAATTAAGCATGTTTTTCGATATCTTCAGGTAACAATTGATATGTGTTTATTTTATTCTAATAAATTCAAATCACATTTAATTGGTTATCCAGATACAAGATATTTATCTGATCCACGATATTTATCTGATCCACATAAAACTCAATCACAAATAGGCTATCTATTTACTTATCGAAGCACAGCAATATCATGGCGGTCTATAAAGCAAACTTTAGTTGTTACTTCTTCAAATCATGTAGAAATAATTGTAATGCATGAAGCAAGTCGAGAATGTGTTTAGTTAAGGTCATTGATTCATCAAATCAAAAAGATGTGCGGCTTGCATTTTGGAGAAAATATTCCAACAATATTGTATGAAGATAATGCAGCATGCATAGCTCAATTAAAAGAAGAGTTCATCAAAAGCAATAGAACGAAACACATTTCACCAATTTTTTTTTTCACTCATGATCTTTAAAAGAAAGGTGAAATAGATATTTAACAAATTCGTTTAAGTGAGAATTTGGCAGATTTATTCACCAAAATATTGCCCACTACTGTCACACCCCGTTTGCCCCCTAGTAGAATGAGCCTGTCTGTCTGTCTGTATGTGTAAGCATTCGCATGTGTTCGGCATTTCATAAGGGTATTCTAGTAAAATGTATGTTTGGGGTTTTGTTAGTACGTGGGTGCATACATGGCATTAGGGTGTAAATTAATTAAGTTACATTTGTGTGCACTTGCTTATGCCATTGTAGGGTGTTAATTAGGAATACATTAAGTGTGAGTGTTGTGTGTGGAGTTAGGGTGTGAGTGAGCAAGTTTCACCATCAAAAGGATGACATGTGTATTAGGTTAAGGAAAATGAAGAAAGAAAGGAAGGAAGAGTGAAAGGAAATTAGATTCACGTTTTTCCCTTCAACCTCCATCTTCTTCTTCCTTTTCCGTCTCCTAATTACTGCTTGCTATCTGTTAATTAAGTGTGATTGTGGAAGTTGGTCACTCTTGCTCCTAACTTGGTAAGTGCATATCCTTGTCTTTGTCTTACTGTAATTTTCATCATCTTCTTCCTTGAGTTTAGGTTTAACTTAGGGTTGCATTATTGTGTTTGTGTTCTAGCTGAAGCTCCTCGTGATCCAAAGGGTAAAGAGGTTGCTGGACCTAGTGGAGCTAAGTGATAGAAGCTTAGATTTCAGGTTTGGGAACTATTGATTGTGATTTGTGTGATTTTGAGTTTACTGTAAAATTTTAGGGTTTATGTTCTTGAATAGCTTCAATGCATGTATTCTTGATTTGGTTGTTTAAATGCTGAATTGAGTTGTATATATGTCGCTTATATTGTTTGGAATGTTTACTGGAAGGTAAGAACAGGTTTGTTTGATTTTGAATCAAATTCGGGATGGATTTCTGGGTTCTAAGAATTCTGGAAATGGGAAAATCGTGTTTCTGTTAAAGTTCCCATTTCCAGATCGTGTGTCGTGTGACTAGCCAAGAGAGGGAGGCAAGTCACGAGACGTGACCTTCGATCACGACTCGTGACCTGCCAGTTTGAGGCCAGTCACGAGTTGTGGCTGCTGTCACAACTCGTGACCAGCTAAAATGAGGCCAGTCACGAGACGTGACTCCCAGTCACGACTCGTGACCGGCCTGAGGGAGAGTCACAGCAGACAGTCACGCGTGACCTGTCTCAAAGAAGTCAGTCACGAGACGTGACGCCCAGTCACGATTCGTGACCGGCAAGAGCGAAGGCGTGACCAGACGAGGCACGTCGCGTGATCTGCGAGGGACGAAGCAAGTCACGAGGCGTGACCCACAGTCACGTCTCGTTACCTGCCCTGTGAGGAGGCAAGTCACGCCTCGTGACCAGCCAACCTCACCCGTTACCCCGTTCAGCCCTTTTTCCAAAATTTCCCGAATTTTGACTCAGAAATGAATTTGGTGTTTCTTTTGAATGGATTTATATTGTGATATGATGCATGCCATAATTTTTATATGCTTTGATATAAATGATACCATGAATTTCTGATGAATTCTATTCCGTACTCTGAATTGTGATTTGAATGACGCATAACCTGCTAGAGTCGAGTAAGTGGATAGTTAGGCATGCCTAATAGAGTCTTTAGCTGCAGCCCTCAGTTCAGTTTGGACCCCGATCAGGTCCTCGTTTGGTTCCTCGCGAACCCTTCAGTATTAGGATCTTGTTTAAGATCCCCTCAGTATAAAAATATTGTGCTTTGATAAAATGAATTGACTTTTGATTTGTACCTGTGAGGTACCCTCAGTATTCGATTCGTACCCGTAAGGTACCTTCAGTACACTCGTTATCCACTATCTAGAGTCAGCAGGTGTTCCTTATATAATTGATTGAATTGCTCTGTTCTGAATTGGATATAAACATGTGGTATCTGAATGAGTATAATGATGGGACATATGTTCAATTAATATGGAAATGGATAAGTAATTGTGATGCAAATGTATGGCTTTAAATTGTAAGCATGACTGGATATTGCTAAAGCTATTGCATTTTGCCATTGTGTTTGTGATATGCTTTGACGACCATTGTGAATGGCCGTCCATAATTTATGTGTGTTTCCCCACTAAGCGTTTATCGCTTAGCACGGTGTTTTTACCCGTGCAGGTGCGGAGGGAGTTTTGGTTTGAGAGAGTCGCCGTCATCAAGCCAACACAGAAGGGTTTTAGTGTAGGGCTTAATTTTGTAATAGTTGATTCTTTTTGTATAGAACTCTCTGTATCAGTTTTGTATCAACTTCCGCTTTTGTAACTATATTTTGTATATGTAATATTATTTTGTTTCAGCTAGTTGATCAGATCATTATTGTAATAGTTTATTATAGTAATGCATGATCAGCTTTTGCTTACTACATGTAAAGTTTTTAATTATTCTGTATTTTTGAATGTATGTTATGAATGGATGTATGTTTTTGCTTGCTATTGTTTGGTGACACCTTGACTCATACGGCATCTCACTCCTTATCGGATGGGATCGCCTACGTATGGGAAGGGGGTGTTACAACTACAACATTCAAAAAGTTGAGATACAGTATTAGAATGCGCAGACTTAAAGATATATCTTTATGAGGGGGAGTAAAATATACTGTACTGTACTCTTTTTCCCTTAGCTAAAGTTTTATCCCATTGAATTTTTTTGGCAAGGCTTTTAATGAGGCAGCTTACTATGTGTATTGCAAATATTGTATACTATTTTTTTTTCACTAGGTTTTTATTTCATTGGGTTTTTCCTAGTAAGATTTTAACGAGGCACAATTTTTCAATTTTTAATTTTTATAGACATTCAAGGGGGAGTGTTGTAAATAAATAAGTTTATGAATGCCTATAAATCATGAGAATTACACATATATAGAAAAAGTTTCATATATATCAGGTCTTTTAATTAAGGGTTTTTTCCTTAATTAAATGAATTAAATAAAACACGTTACATATTAATTTCTTAATTAAAATTTGTAACTGCCCATTTAATTCCCATTAATTTGTAACTTCCATTTCTTATTAATTATTTTAATTAATAGCCCTCCTAATTAAAAGTATAAGACTCTCTATAAATAGAAAAAAGGTAAAGATAAGATAAGATAATAAGAGAATACTTACTTTCTCCCTATTCCTTTCTAAAACTTATTTTATTGTCTTTATTCTTATAATCCGTTCTTATAATATTTCGTATAATTCTCGTCTTTTATAACAAAATGATAATTTTGTAGTGTTTAAATAATTAGTAGAATTATTTCTCAATGATGGCAACAATACTTGTCTCTGAATAAAATAACCAATTTGAAAAAAAAAATTTAATTAATTTTATTATTGAATTCATTTAGAAATAATTTTATAAGAGCGAAATTACTAATTTTTAACTCAAATAAATCTTGTGAATTATATATGTCCACAGTCTTCATGGTTGAGATATATATTTAGAAATTTTTTTACCTAAATCCAAACCATGATTTTTTTATGAGTAAACCAAATAATGATACCTATATAGGGTAATCACCACTAAACTGACGCATAACAATTTATTTTCCATTTTCTTTATTACATAATTTTATATGAATATAAAATCAATTAAAATTAGTTACAGTTTAATCGGTTGATAGTATGACTATATTTTTTTATTTGATCAGGCATAAATCTCACCCTTTACAAAAATGCATTATTAAAAAAACAATGATTCTTAAAAAGAAACTCATAATTCAGATTAAAAAAAAATAAAATCTCAAATACCACTCAATTTATCATAATAACTATATATAACACATAAAAGAAAGAAACAACCAAACCCAAATCATTTATAAAAATGTACGCAAGATAATTAACCACACCATAAATTCAATTAATTTGAGTACTCTCTCCCTTTGTATGGAGCAAGCTAGCATTTCTCCTCATTACCAAAATTCTCCATCTGCAAATCAGCTGATTTATTGTCTCTAGGCTTGTACCAATAAGCACAAACAAGATAAATTACAAAATTAATAACACAAAGAACAGCAAGAAGTCCATAGAAAAGATCAAGCCTTCCATGGTTGATTTTGTCAGCTAACCATCCGTTGCCACCATTGCTGCCACCTGTAACCTTCTTCACAACCATGACTAAGAAGCTACTCACAAAGAAACCCAGAGATAGAGTAGTAAGGAAAAGGCCAGTGCTCATAGTTTTCATTCCTTTAGGTGATTGAGTTATGAAGAAATCAAGTTGGCCTGTGTATATGAAGGCTTCGCCTGAACCCACCAAGAAGAATTGTGGTATTAATAAGAACACTGTTAAGGGCAGAATTGAAGCGTTCTCTCCCACTGATTTTACTACTGATAAACGTTTTCTTTCTACAAGTGCCGCTGCTGCCATTCCTAGAGTTGATAGAACCAACCCTATGCTTATTCTTTGTAAGTGTGTGAAACCTGCAGTGGGATGGAATATTATATTAGTTTTTTTTTTTTTGCAAAATATATGAATACTTAATTACAAACCACCAGGATTTGGCCTTTGATTTTAATTAAATAATGATAATTAGAACTTGGGTGGATTTAGATTGGGTTATTTTGAATTTCAAGTGGGAATAGAAAATGATAATTTCATGTCGCCCTATTGATCATAAAGAAACCATTCTTTAGCTGCCACTAATAAAGAAGTACAAAATAAATAAAATATAAGATGAAGTTGGTCTGAAAGTAAAAGAAATATTTAATGATGAATATATATATATAATAAAAGATTAATACCTGGTTTTCCTTTCCATTTCTTCCAAAAGGGCATGACAAGACGATCATAGATAGCAATGGTAATTAAAATGGCAGCCACAAAGAAAACAGTGAGGGAGCCAGCTGGAATCTGAAAGCTTCCAATAGATCTTTCCATGGTGGATGCTTGCTCAACTGAGAATGTGATCATTTGCGCATATGTGGTCCAAAATATTATTGTTGTTGCCCAAATTGGTAATATGCTTGCCATCATTTTCGTTTCCTCTACTCTTGTCACTGTGCATAACTTCCATGGATTTGGACCTGAACTTCCATTCTCAAAATCTTCCTCTTTAACTATGGCCGCCTTATCCAAGAAACTGTATATATCATTTCGAAAAAACTTATTGAATTTGTAAAATTGTGAAAGAAATTGATAAAGTTGTTTACTGATATTACCTAAACTTGTCAGTATGAAGAATTATTGAAGTGTGTGGGGTATTCTCATACAATAAGGTAACATCATGAGGCAAGTCCATCTTCCTCTTCCTATAAGCAGCTACAAGTACTTGGAAAATGTGAACAATAGGGCTGCCCATGCTCTTCTTGTACCTGTATCTTTTAGTTCCAGAAAAGAATATCAGCACTGCTATAAACATCGACACACAGCAAATCCCATAAGCCCAGCTGCGACCAATTTCATCCTGGATGTACACAAGCACTGTCACTGCCAGCAAAGTTCCAATGCTAATGAAGAAGAAGAATCTGTGGAAGAAATAGGCCATCTGGGTTTTCTCCTTTTCGTCTTTCTCATCGAATTGGTCGGTTCCAAATCCTGAAACACTTGATTTCAGGCCTCCAGTCCCTAACGCAATTATATATAAGGCCATATACAAAATTCCCATTTGAAATCCGTTTGCTTGTTGGCATGAATTTGCAGTGTGACATGGGGGTGGCCTTAGCTGTGGTAGCTTTGTTGCCAGAGCGAGCATTCCAGTTCCCTGTGTAAAGCTGATGAGAGAAAATAATATTGATGGAAAAATGTTGTATATTAATTACCACTTTAAGTATAACAGCACAGGGTGTTTATATGTGCTGATGGAAGAGTACAGTTCATTTACAATAACATAAACGAAGATAAATACAAGTATTTACAAGATAAATATGAATAAAGCCACAATAGTAATCTGAAACAGAATGTTTCCCTAACACCCCCCCTCAAGCTGAAGATGGAAGGCACTGAAGACGAAGCTTGTTGCGAAGAAGACGAAAAGCTGTTGTACCCAGTGGTTTTGTTAAAATGTCAGCTAGTTGATCAGCTGAAGAAATGAATTTAACCGATAAATTGCCCAGCTTGACCTGCTCCCGAACGAAGTGATAGTCTAACTCTATATGTTTAGTGCGACCATGAAAAATGGGATTTGAAGACAAATAAACAGCCCCAATATTATCACACCATAAAGATGCAGGAGATGAAGAGAGAAAACCCAATTCACTGAGAAGGGAACGTAGCCATAAAACTTCAGCAGTTACATTTGCCAAGGCTTTGTACTCACTCTCTGTGGAAGACCTGGCAACAGTGGGTTGTTTCTTAGAAGACCAAGAGATAAGATTTGAGCCAAGATAGACAAGGTAGCCACCAGTGGAACGCCGGTCATCAGGACAACCTGCCCAGTCACTGTCGGAGAAGCTTTGGAGAGACAAATCAGTGTTTGTAGAGATCAAAAGACCCATATAGCATGTACCATGAAGATAGCGAAGAAGTCTCTTGACAGCTTGCCAATGAGTGTCCGTTGGGCAATGCATAAATTGGGCCAATTTATTGACAGAAAATGAGATATCAGGGCGAGTCAAGACCAAATATTGGAGAGCACCAAGAACTTGACGATATTGTTCTGGATGAGAGAGAGGAATGCCCATTTCTTTGCTCAGATTGGGAGTTGTAGCCATGGGAGTTGAGCAAGGTTTGGAGTGCAGCATATTAGTTTCAGCTAGCAAGCCTTCTAGATATTTTTGTTGGGAAAGAATAAGACCTGACGGATGGGGAACAGCCTGAATGCCCAAAAAATAGTGAAGAGGCCCAAGGTCCTTGACAGGAAATGCCTTCTTTATACAAGTAATAAACCAATCCAACTTGGAGGGAACTGAACAGGTTAGCAAAATGTCATCCACATAAATCAAAATATAAAACTTGAGAGTACCTTGGCAGAGTGTAAATAAGGAGCTGTCAGCTTTGGAAGCAGTAAACCCAAGAGAAATTAAAAAGGCTGATAACCGTGTAAACCATTGGCGAGGGGCCTGCTTGAGACCATAGAGAGACCGATGGAGGCGACAAACATGGGATGGAAAAGCAGAATTGAAGTAACCTGCGGGTTGCTCCATATATATTTCATCATCCAAAAAACCATGTAAGAATGCATTTGAAATGTCAATTTGACGAATGGGCCAGTTACTGACAGTGGCAATAGAGATAACAGTACGCACAGTAGTAAACTTCACCACAGGAGAAAAAGTCTCATGATAATCGATTCCAGACTGTTGAGCATAACCTTTAGCCACAAGGCGCGCCTTATACCTATCGATGCTACCATCAGGTTTTCTTTTGATTCTAAAAATCCACTTGTTCCCAATAACATTCTTGTGAGCAGGCCGTGGAACCAGAGACCAAGTCCCATTTGCAAGAAGAGCATTGAGCTCTTCAGTCATTGCTGTTCTCCATTGAGGGTGAGGTTGGGCTTGACGAAATGTTTTTGGTTCAGTAAGGAGGTAATTTGGTTTGGCGTTGGCAATATAAGCCTGGCGTTTAGACATGGTGGCGGGTCTGAGGGTCATGTGGTGATGGCGGGAAGGGGAAGAGGGAGATGGCGGAGAGGAAGGGAGAGAGTATTTAGTGAGGTCAATGACCAGGTTGAGGCCGGGTTTGTCAGTTGGAATGGGGGACACGGCATGGGTTGACACGGGATTGGATAGAGATGGAGCAGAGGAGGAGGATGGAGATAAAGATAAGTTTGGATGAAGAGGTGGATCCAAATTAGAAGATAAGGATAAAGAAGGAGTTTTAGATGAGGTAGAGTTGTGAGGAGAAGAAGATAAAGAAGGAGTAAAAGAAGATAGAGATGGACGAGAATGAAAAGACATACCTTGAGAAGGGGCTGATGTAGGGACCACCGGTGAGTGGGAGTGTGTGGTGACGTGGAGCCAAGGAGCTTGATCAACGGCCCTTGATGAGATGGAGTGAGGGTCAGAATATGGGAAAACACCAGCATGAAAATGAACATGTCTAGCCAAGTAGATACGACCAGTTGATTTATCAAGACAACGATAGGCAGCATGGGTAGGACTAAGACCCAAGTTAATACACGGAGTAGTGCGAAAAGAGAACTTATGAGCATTGTAAGGTCTTAAAAGTGGGAAAATAGCACAGCCAAATGGCTTAACATCAAGGAAATTGGGATTGGTTTTAAACAATAGCTGAAAAGGAGACTGCTTGTGAAGAACATGACTAGGTAAAAGATTAATTAAATGAGCACTTTGCTCAACAGCAAAATTCCAGAATTTAAGAGGAAGTTGAGCATGAGCAAGGAGAGTCAAGGAGGTGTCTACAAGATGGCGTATTTTTCTTTCAGAGGTGCCATTTTGTTCATGGGTGTGTGGACAAGCAATGCGGTGAAGGATACCAATCTTGTGAAAATAAGTGTTTAATTTTTGATACTCCCCACCCCAGTCAGAGTGAAAAGCCCGAATCTTCATGTTAAATTGTCTCTCAATTAATTTTTCAAATTGCAAAAAAATATCATAAACGTCACTTTTATTTTTCAAAAAATAAACCCAAGTGTAGCGGGTGAAATCATCAATAAATAGAACAAAATAACGATGGCCATAGTGTGAAAGAACAGGGGCTGGCCCCCAAACATCGGAATGTATAATATCAAATGGAGAACGACTATTGTGCTCAACGGATGCAAGAGGAATGCGAGCCATCTTGCCTAAAAGACAACTAGAACAAGGAGACAAATGATTGGAAGAACTAGAAATTAAATTAGACTTGGATAAAATATGAAGCTTCTTGTGGTTTGGATGACCAAGGCACACATGCCACTCATCAAGGGTCGGTAACTGAGCTGTTAAGGCCTGCTTTGGAGGACGAAGGGTGTACATGCCCGACTCACTGGGTCCTTGCATCAGCACCTTCTTTGTTTGTTGGTCCTTGATCAAGAAAAAATCAGGCCAAAATTCAAAATAACATGAGTTATCAGAAGAGAACTTTTGAACAGAAAGCAAATTTTTAATAATGGAAGGAACACATAAAACATTATTTAATTTTAATGAACCTCGAGAAGAAGGAAAGGAAGTAGTACCAGTGTGGGTAATTGGCAAACCATGACCATTACCTACATGAAGAAGATCATTACCAGTATACTCAGAAGTACCACCAAGAGAATGAATATCAGGAGTAATATGATAATTTGCAGCAGTGTCGGGAAACCAAGACATGGGTTGATTTTGGTGGGGATCAAGGACAGTGTAGTTAGCCATAGGATAAGAGGGACGGGTAGAGGTGAAGGAAGGGTGAGGAGAATACGGTGGAAAGGGTTGAGAGGCATTAGGAAGAGGATTTTTTGGAGTATAGCGATGACGACAAGTGAGAGCAGTATGATTCCGATAACCACAAATCTGACAAGGACCACCACGAGATTTTTGATTATTGCTATTGTTATGGCGAGGAGTGAAGCCATTGTTCCCTCGTGGACGGAAAGAAGTGCCAGGTGGTGTTGGAAGTATTGGGCTTGAGTTCTTGAGAACGATGTTGGCTTGAGGAACAAGTGCACTCTGTAAAAGAATTTCATGTGCTACCAATTGTCCATGTAACTCATAAAAGGAAACAGGCTCAGTACGAAGATTAAGAGCAGTAATGATGCTATGAAATTCAGAGCCAATGTTGCGATAAATAATCGCATTAAATTCAGCGGGAGAGAGTGGCTTACCAGCTGCTTTAAGCTCATCAGCAAGAGCTTTTGCCTTTTGCAGATAGTGAGAAACAGATAAATCGTTCCGTTTAAGCTCTTGAAGCTCAATATGAAGTTGGAGCTGTCTATTTTGAGATATTGAACCAAAAGCACTTTCTAGGGCCATCCACACCTCACGTGATGAAGAGAGTCCAATGACATATGGAAAAACGTCTTCAGTAAGAGAGGAAAATAACCAAGAGAGTAGCATTTGATCCTTTTTGAACCATATTGCATAATTTGGATTGGGAACTTGAATGGTGTTGTCATCAGTAGAAGAAATGGTTTTTGCTGGTGGAGGAGAAGAGCCATCAATGACACCATGTAAGTCTTGATAATTTAGAATGGGAATGAACTGTGTTTTCCAGGCTAGATAATTTTTAGTGTTTAGTTTAACAGAGAATGAGTGGCTTGAGGAAACAGTGGAGGATGTGGAGACAGAGGAAGTGAAAGGAACAACGGGATTTGCCATTTGTTGAGAAGAAGAAGAGGGAGGCTCTGATACCATGTAAAGCTGATGAGAGAAAATAATATTGATGGAAAAATGTTGTATATTAATTACCACTTTAAGTATAACAGCACAGGGTGTTTATATGTGCTGATGGAAGAGTACAGTTCATTTACAATAACATAAACGAAGATAAATACAAGTATTTACAAGATAAATATGAATAAAGCCACAATAGTAATCTGAAACAGAATGTTTCCCTAACAATATGCGCAAATGATCACATTCTCAGTATGAATAAAGCCACAATAGTAATCTGAAACAGAATGTTTCCCTAACACCCTGAAATTGTTTCCACAATCATAAACTCTTATTATTTCCCTTAAACGTGGAATATATATATAAAAGATGAAATAACACTTACTAGTGTTTGTATGAGGGCAAAGATTCCAATAGTCCGGTATCTGCCTAGGAAAGAATCAGCAAGAAATCCTCCAAGCAAACACAACATAAAGCTTGTGCCCATAAAATCAGTCACTATATTAGCTGAGGTTGAACTAGGAAGATGCATTGTTCCAATCAAATACGTCACTAGGTTAACTCCTATTCCCATTGTTGACAGCCTCTCATTAATTTCAATCCCTGAAAAAATATTTTTAGTTGAGCACTTTTGATTCTTTACCAATCAATTAGCTAGTGGTAGTTTTGATACTAAGGATCAGCAAATAGAACTTTTTTTTTTTTTTTTTTTTCACAAGATGGAGTCGGAATAAGAAGACAAAAGTATACGTATAGGAGTGGTGAAAAGAATAAAAAAAAAAGATTGCAAACTAGGAATATATACAGTCCATTTCTTGAATTCCATTATCAAATCGCACGGATTTCTGACCCTAATAGGGACACAGCTTTTATCATAATGAGAAAAGTGAAAGTGACTAGAGTTTACTTTTGGTGGGCTCCCACTTTGTTTGTCTGATTTCTGGCCTTCATCTACTTCTTTCCTTTCCAACCCAAAACAGTTAAAAGGATGAAGCAAACAAACTATAACAATTATTGATTTGTGTTGACTAATGTTGCCTAAAACTTTGGACTCGACTTCACTAGACCTTGACATCTGTTGCTGTTTAATAATGCTATTTAATTATTAAAGATGAAGGAACTTTGCGTCTTTGATTTGCTAATTTGTTTAATAATGAAAACCTTTTTTCTCTTTTGGATTAATTAATTAATTAGACACTTAACTGTTAAACTCTAAAATATCCCAAATCGGCATTATCTTCCCCCTTTTAAACTTTTACATGTAACCTTTTTCATGGCCATTTATCATACCCTGTTTACATTCAAATCTGCTAATTTTAAAGATTGAAGTTAGTAGATATATATCAAAGATTACTACAGAGAAAATCAAGAAAAACAAACCTAGAACAAGAACAGCCGGCACCCAACCACCAGTTTTAGATCTGTCAGCTGGGGAACCTTTGTAATCCACAGCATCAGCAACAGCCCAACTCATCTTCCCATCCTAATATAGATACATAAATTAGTTGAAACAAGTCGTAATTAGAAGAGAGAAAAAGAAAGGAAATGTTGGAATAGTTTTAGTATGTATAGCATACTAACCATTGTTCAAAGTTTGAACAAGAAAAAGAAAGCTAGAAAGTAAGAAAATATTAATTCTTGGACTCAGACACCATGTAAAAGTTTATGAAAGGGTTCCCCTTTTTATAGGCCAACAATGAAAGAAATGTTGAACTGAAAAGTGACCCTCCACTAAGGAAATTGATCAGAGTGATCACTACTGCTTATTTGATAATGGTAGGGATTAGGTTTATCTATGGCATATATATTTGAGTTGGGAGGTTCTGGGACTGAATAATGTTTTTATTTTGGGTCACTATATAAAGATATTTGCGGGTAAATTAAATAAATAAAAGATGATGTTGATTGAGGAAGGCAAAATAGGAAGACTTAATAAGAAAATTAATAGGAATCTCGAATGAATACGCAACAAAGGCAACAGAACATCATTAGTTTCGTTTCGTTATCCCATTGTTTCTTTCTTTTCTTTTTGTGGGAGATTGGCTTGTGAATTGTTGGATAGCCAGCCCATTTTAGTGCTTTTGCTACCCCACCATGCAAAAATTTAAAAAACCTCTTGTCCGACCGTATTGGATTTTAAACAGAATTGTCTCCATAATATCAATTCAATAATTTTAAGAGTTCATACATAATACTAATCTAAACGTTATAGTTACCACACCTCAATACTTTAACTTTGAATATCCAAATTGAACATCTTTTCTTGTTACTTTTTTTTTATTATTATTTATTTTCGGAAGAAATAGATAATATTTAATTACAACTTTAAATGTCACTAAAAAATCAAATATGAGATATCTGGTACTTTTAATGGAAAGCTGGATACTAATCAATTCTAGTGATTACCTTCTATACTGTTTTCGCCATATTATAAACTTGACAATTTTTTTTTATAGCAGGTGGTCAAAATATATTGAAATAGTTATTATAAAAAATAGAGAAGGTAAAAGCAAAATGTAATATAGAGAAGCTATTTAACTCTACCAATTCAATTAGTCACTTTTTGACTTTATGTTGTCGTAAATCCATAAAATCATCTTCATTTCAAATCCCACTCATTGCCATTAATTAAAAAATTAGTAGTTGCATTTTCTTTCTTGTATATTGGTTTAATTATTTTATTTTTAAGATCTTATAATTGTAGTGAAATTAACTACATATATAGAACAACATAAGTTATTTTAAACAAATAATAAACCCATACTCATTGTCATTAGGATTATTGTCCAAATTACGTAAAAAAAAATTTTAGGTTAGTTTCAACCATTGTCATTAAATTATTGTGCAAATTAAGTAAAAATAATAAAATAATTTTTTTTTTCATAAAAATCACTGAACTTTGTACATATATATAAAAAAAATCAATTTAACCATTTTTCGGTAAAAAACTCACCAGAAAATTCACGTGACATATCTAGTTAGTATGTCCTGCACACATGGCATATCTAGTTAGTATGTCCTACACACATGGCACACATGACATGCCATATAGCGCCAAGTCAACATGTCTTGCACACGTGGCATCTCACGTCAACTGACACGTGTACCGGACACATGGATTGGTTGCCACATCATTATGCCATGTGGCGGCTAACATGGACAAATTGTCATGTGATCTGTTGAGTTGACAACATATGTGCAGGCCATGCTAATTAGACATGCTACATGGATTTTTTGGCGAGCTCTTCACTGGAAACAAATGTTTTTAAAATCGGACCGGACGTCGACTCAGCCTATCAACTGAGTCAGAAGTCAACTGATTAGATCGGATTGACTCAAAATTTTTTATTTTTTTTAAAGATAATTATTAATAAAAAATTAAAAATATAGTATATAAAAAATATATTTAAACAACCTATTAATTATTAAATATCACTATATTAATCATTTTTTTTCCTTTTATTACTTTGTTAGTAATAATAGTAAAAAATAAACCATAACAATTGAGTTTTTTTTGTTAAATATTTGAATTTATAAGAAAAATGTAATTTTAAATTTAAAAAATTTTTAATTTTAATTTCAAATGTAAAATTTATTTTTGTGATGTTAACTATTTTTATGATTATCATGTTTATATTCATTTATTTTTTAATATTCCGTTACATTTAAATTATTTAGCTATTAAATATCTAAAACAATATAAAATAAAAATATAGTGAAAACAATTTCACATAATTTTCAATTTTATCAAGTTTAATATTAATATAAATTAATGTTATCATCAAATATAAATTTTTAATCGAACAATATTCAACAACTATTAATCCGGATTATAAAAATATGTTTTATAAAAATATAATTTAGAATATATTTGATTTTTCTCGGTCCAACCAAAATTTTCCGGTTCAATCCAGTTTTTTCACTGTGCAATCCGGTTTTTTATCTGTTCCGATTTTTATATTAAATCGAATCAGTTCTCTATCCGATTTGCAGTTGAACCGATTCAACCGGCTGGTCCAGTTTTCAAAACAATGCCGGAAACCAGTTAAAATAATTTTTCTTTATATAAGTGTTAAGTTCAATAATTTTTACGGAAAAAAATTCTTTATTATTTTTATGTAATTTGAGTAATAGTTCGGTAAATATTGGCGAAATTAACTCCAGTTTGTTGAGTGGATGTTGGCATTAAAAAAAATTTATCATATTATTGCTTTAGAAAAAGGAAAACTGGTTGGATTTTTTCACTACACAGTGGCAGTTCTACCATACTTTTGAACTGTCAGTTTTCGCCGGGGGGGGGGGGGGGGGCGAGGAATTGAAAAAGGGTATCGTCGACCTTTTCGTTAGCTATATTAAGCATAGAGGCAAAAGTCATAGTTGCTGGGGCAATGCAATCTGCAAAATCACGATATTAGCATGCGATGGGTTAGATAGGTTTTAATCGATTTTGGAAGGTAAGATATTTATGGTCTCCAATATAAATTAAGGAAAATCGTCTATTAAAGGATCATACTAAGTTATTCAGTATCCTACATTGGACTCACATGTATATATATTAATTTAAATATTAATTGGAATATGGAAAAATATTGCATTTTTTGCACTGTATCTCAATGATGTTGAATAATCTGTTTTGTTATCCCTAGCAACCATAATATATGGTCTAGGCTGACCTTTTTTATCCTACAGAAACGTTAAATACTCTTTTTTTTTTTCCATTATATACCTGAAAATGTTCAGTACTTTTTCTAAATCTTTTTTAATATATATTTGGATGGTACTTCTCTAGGATATATATATATATACAGTGTGGAACCAGGACTCTGGATCAGAAAAAGTACATATTATAATTTTATTATAAAAAATTAAAAATAAAAATACATATAAATTATACCATCAAATTTTCATTTAAAATTTATAAAAAGATAATGATTAAAATAAAAATATAACTTTTACAATCGTACTCGACGCGATTTCATATTTTGAAACCGTTAGAATAATTAACTCATTATCAATACTATCACATATATCTCTTTCTATATAAGTGATTAGACAATTATTCATCCAAATATCTCTCATTCGGTTACGCAACCAATTTTTAACAATTTTCACTGCAGAAAATGCTCAATTTACGGTTGCTGTGCCAACAGGTAAAACTAAAACCAATTTGATAAGCAAATAAACCATTATATAAACAATGTGCTTTCTAGCTCCAACTAACTTTTGGAAAACGCTACAAATTCCTTTTAAATTAGAAAAATCTTTACTACTCCGCATTTCAATGATATATGTTTCTAACTGATTATCAAGAATCATCAAATTAGTAGCTGAGAAATTATGTGGATAAAACTTAGAAATTGAATCAATCTTTGCTTGTCAAACGGAGAAAATGAGTTATTAGGAGCTAAGCATGCTAAACAAAGAAGTAATTTCGTATTTATCTCATTAAAACGATCATTGTGCTCCTGAAGTTGCATGTCAATAACATAATAAAGTAAATCAATTTGATAATGATGCAAATTGGTAATCTTTTGAACTCCATGTCTTGGTCGCCTATTGCAAAGAAACATCCCATCCATGTTTGGCATATCATTATCATGAGCTTTGCAAAACAAAGATACTTCAGACAATAGAGTATCCCATCCACTATCTCTAAAATTTTGTAGCCATTATTTTGAAATACTAACTAACTTCATGGTATTAATGATATCTTGATCCTTCCTTTGTAATGCCTGTGACAGTTCATTAGAGATTGTCAATATGTTTTCCATTAAATGCAAAGTGAACACAAAGTCAAATGTGTGCATTGTGTTTAACAAACCATTAGCTTCAGCTGGTTTTTTTTTTTTTTTTTAAATTGGAAAAATTGTGCAACAGTAAAAGTATTTAAGGAATTAGGGTGTCAAAAAATGGCATTGCCGTTTTTTGACAGGTGGGACCCACCTAAAATGGGTCATTTTTTGCATTAAAAACGGCAACTGAAGTTGCCGTTTTTCAAGGCCAAAACGTCACCGTTTTACGCCTTGAAAGCTGTCGGCCGGGTGGGACCCGACCTGACGGAAAACGGCAACTCCAATTGCCGTTTTCTAGCTTTGTTTAAAAAAAACTGTAGCTGCAGGTGCACGAGAATCACTGTGAACCTACAGCACAGTAAATAGCAGGCACAGGGAAATGAATATTTTTTTTTTTGAAATCCCTCTATAAATTACCCAAAACCAACACATTCTTTCCTCTCAATTTCCATCCTTCACACTTCACTTAACCTTCATTTTAAGTTCATTATTTCTTAACCCCTTTTATTTTCATTCTTTCACTTTCAAAATTTTCCAAATCATCTTAAGTATCCATTTCACTAAGTAATAAGTGTTGAAAAATTCCCTTTGAGATTAGTGCAAAAGGTTTTGCTGAGAATTAAAAAAAAGGTAATATTATATTAATATGTGAATAAAGTATAAATTGATTATATAGATCAAATTTTAATTTTTGACTAACTTTATTTTAATTTTTAAATTGCAGGTGCTGTTAAGTTTAAAATATATTCGCAGTCTTCATTTTTAAAGGGAAGTTATTATTATTATTATTATTATTTATTTAAAAAAAATAGATTGAGTTTAAGTTAAGATAATTAAATTGTACATGCTATTTTATGGTTTATTCAAATATATTGTCATGTTCTAATATTGATATGTAAATTTAGTATATATACTTTTTACAAGTGAATTAAAATTAAAATTTTAAAGATTAAAATAGTAATGAGGATAATAAGTTAAAAAGATTATGAAGATATGTATATATAGTCCATATTTATAATATTCTGCTATATTAAAATTTTAACTTGGAGAGTTAGTGGACTAATAAGTAGAAAATATTTATATAATTTTTTTACTGTTAAAGGAATAAAAAAATTTAAAAATAGTTGCATAAATAATTAAATTTATGAATGAGTTTAAAATTTATGAATAGTTTTTAAATTTCTAACATAGTAAAATGATGTATTATTTATAAAATATGTATATATATTGTAGGAATTAGAAAATATCGATTCCAGCAATATTTATAATTCATACTGCCAGACAATCAATATGGGATATAGCTAGTTACCAGTATGATACTTCAAGTCTCTCAGCCAGATCGAGGAGATTGAAGGTCAAAAGCAAAGTGACATTTGCAAAACTTATTCATAAGATAACAGTTAAATTGGATTTAGTTGTGGATATAAGGGTTAGTAGAGTGATATATAAGTGTCCTATTAACAATCAGGAGTCATATTCTTAGGCGCTTATGAATGTAGTTGATGACGATGATATTGATCAAATTTATGAAAATTTTGCTTCAATTCCTGGATATGCCGTTGCAGAGCTAATTGTTGATACTGAAAAATTATAATTGGAGACGATTAATATGCATTCAATAATGTTGATCAATTCAATACGAATGTTGACGAGAATTCCATACCAACTGTTGACGAAAGAAATGCATTTGGTAATAATCTGCATTTTACAAGAGGAAGTCGCTCAGATTGTGGTACGCAGTTTGAGGGTCCAACACAATGTGAAGGGGTTGATGATTTAAAAACTGTAGAAGCAAGTCTTATCAGAGAGTTTAGGGGTCAAAATCAAATGAATTTTGCATCAAGTTCTACGGTTGGATGTAGCAACATTGCATGTGATGATGATAATGTTACCAATAATAGGTATATTTCTCCAAATGTTGATCCAGATGAGGATGATAAAGAGATAGACTTGAATGATGCTGGTGAGGAAAATGCTATTGGAAGAGATTATCAGTTTGTTGCAGGTAGTTCAATCAATGTGACAAAAGGCATTCAGAGTTTGAACATGCATGATGTCAGAGAAGATTTGGGTGGACAATTAAATATATCACAATTTCACTTTCCATTAGTGCACTACACAAATGTTAATTTTGCAAAAGCTCAAATTAACATGTCTAATGATTCAGCAATGCTAAGATGGGATGGTGTTTTTGAGTTATGTGAAGGTTTGGCATTCACATCAAAAGATGAAGTTAAGGCATGTCTAAAGAAATTTTTGATTCAGAATAATATTTATTATAAAGTTATTGAATCAAAGCCCTCATATTGGGCGATGTGTTACTCGTGAGCAAAGGAGACAGGTTGTCCATGTAGACTAAGAGTTATGAAAAAAAGGACATCTCCTTACTAGATTATTAATGTATATAAGGAATCCCACAGCTGTACTGCGTCCCTAGTATCTCAACATCATAGACAATTAGATACACAAATAATTTGTGATTGCATCTTGGAGATGGTTAGTGCCGCTCTTGATCTAAAAGTAAGTGTTATAAAGGTTGACATAAGGAATCGTTTCAACTTTGAAGTAACTTACAGCAAGTCTTGGTATACAAAAACTAAGGCATTGGAGGATATATTTGGCAACTATGAGGATTCATATGGAAAGTTGCCAGATTATCTAAGAGCTTTTGAGAAATACAATCCAGGATTTTGCTACGATTTTATCATTGAAAACACTGTACAACCAAATTGTAGGCAATTCAAAAGGCTCTTTTGGGTGTTTAAGCCATGTATAGGATAGACTACCACACTGCAAGCCAGTATTGCTAATTGATGGTACGTTCATGATAGGAAAATTCCATCAGACTCTTTTGATTTCAACTGCTATTGATGGTAATAATTACTTGTACTCGGTAGCATTTGCTGTGGTTAAATATGAGAATAAGTCTAGTTAGGGTTGGTTCATGACATGTATCAGGTGATATGTAACTAAGCAGACATGTATAACTGTTATATCTGACCAGTATGCGGGTATTATGGTATTATTTCGTAATGATAACAGTGGTTGGAAGGAGCCATTAGCTTATCATCGTTTCTATCTGTGCCACTTTGTGAGCAACTACAGTACCGCACATAGAAATTTTAAAATCAAAGACATGTTATAAGACCGGTATGTCACTTTTAACTATTTTATAATAAATATATACTGGCTTATATGTTGTTTATTGAAAACTTTATTAACATCCATAGACCCTAATTGACAGGAAATAACTTTCAGCCCTGAAAGTTTACGAAGAGAATGGAAGAGATAAAGGAACTTGATGTGGACTCATATAATTGTGCAATGCAAAATGATTTAGAAAAATGGACAATGTTGCATGATAATGGCTATAGTTATGGAAACGCTACAACGAATATTACTGAGAGTATGAATGGTTCTTTAAAAGGTGTAAGGATGATGCATGTTTGTAGTGTAGTTGAGCACGTATTTGCACAACTGGTTAAATTTTTTGACAATAGAAGGTTCAACTATCGAGCTCAGATAGCAGCATGTAACACTTACACTAAAAAAATGCATGGAAGAGATGGAAAAACGTGCTGAAAAAGATACTGGCCATAGAGTTGAAAGTTTTGATCGACGTACTGAACTGTTCACAATAAGGATGAAAAAATAAAAAAGCAAGCGAAAAGGCAATAACACACAAGTTGTTAATTTGGATTAACGTCATTATGAATGTGAAAAGTTCCAAGGAACCAAAATTCCGTGTTCACATGCTATAGCAGCCTATATGCATGTACGTGTTGACATGTGGACATACGTCGACAAGTGCTATAAACTCTCCGAGGCCTCGAGCTATTACCAGTCTTTTTTCCAGCCACTTGCATGCCATGATTATTAGGAGCCATATGCTGGTCCAACTTTGATTCCAATCCTGGATCTGACAAGGGAAAAAGGATGACTGCGAACCTCTAGATATCATCGTGAAATGGATAGAAGAGACGTAAACCCAATCTATGTGCACTATGTCAAAATGAGGGCCATAACAAAAGACATGCGCAAACGTGGAGGGACCGTTAGAATATATGTCAAGCTATCCATGATTAGGCAGTTTTACCATACTTATAATAAAAAATTAGCTGTAATCAATTTAATATTTGTGTACAATTAAATTTTTCTAAGTTATCCATGTCTATATAAGGAACATATTAAAATTAGATTGCTAATGAAAAAGATGTGGTCCTGTGCAAAATCTAGTGGGCCTTCTATCTCGACTAGAATACCTTCGTTGTGGTTGATTGACATGTGCATCACTCGTTCCTTCACCACCTAACTCAGGGTCAGTCCCAGATATTTCGTGAGTTGAACCAGTTTGGCTCGACCGTCCCTCATTAGAGCTCGAATCACCACTAATTACATCATTGTAGAAATTAGAATATAATGGTGTATGTTGATCATTTCCTTGTATGTTTGATTCTTCATGAGTACCAAACAGACTCTGAAAAAAATCCTGTTGATGCTGACCAAGTGATGATTGTGGATCGGTATTGAATGCAGGGACTGTGTATGCACAAGGTGTATGTTGTGCACCAAAAGACATGGGTATACCATGATTTTGATAGCTTGAACCACCAACATTAGCCTGATTAAAACTCATGGACCTAACTTCATAGGATGATACATTTTGGCAAGGGAATCGTGAGGTGTATTGTTCATGACTAAATTGAAGGTCATCAAAAGGCTAAGACATAGGTGCTGGAATATGCATGACATTTGGATCATAGTATCTATCAGGCACATTAGCACGCCTATCAATCATCCCCTCCTATGTCGTCGTGTCCAGAAGTCTACAAACTGACTGGACATCGGTGGTACATTGATTAGTGGTGGACCCGGTTGTCTTGGATAATCAGTAAATAATTGATCTTCATGTCTTACGTAGCAAGGAAACTTTCCATTATTGATCTTCTATTGGTTGAAGCATCAGCATCTTCATGGATTAATCTTTCAAGACCATCAGCCTAAAATAATTAAATTTAAAATTAAAATAATTTTAAATTTACTTACAATCTGTGTATACATTTTTCTATGATGTTAAAAAATTCTAACTAAATACTTACAATTTCTGCTCAGGATGCTATACTTGGGGTTATTCAATGTCTAGTATACTGCACATACGACTGCATGTATTCAGACCGATTATTTAATTGGATTCTTGGCCCTTGGCCGCTTACAACCCGAGTTGCCGGTTGTTCCACTTATTTATGAATACCAAAAATTCAGCAATCCAATCCAGATTATTTTGGCCCCAGATCAAATCTATTATATGTAAGTTACCTTATATAAGGGGTAGACCTGGAATTGACTGGTTAAAACCAAATTGTCTCATCACTCTATCTAGATAGTGCTACTCAATGATATTGAAGCAGATAAGTGGAACAATAGACATCGAGCATGCATGACCACTTTTACAATAATCTGAAAGCAAATTTATTATGTTGTTGTAAAGCTCCCACTTAAACTGCATCAAAAAATAATAAATCATTTTTATGTATTTATATGATATATATTAGATAATTTTGGGATAAAAATAATTTGTTAATGTACAAATGGATAATATTTTAATAAAAATCTGATCAGTTGACAGCGTATCTAATATTTCTCGATATGTATTACACATGTCAAGTTGTTGTGTCCACCTAAGATAACATCACATTAAAAATAAACAGCTGAATTGCCACATAGCTTAATTAAGAGGAAAATTTTTATTTAAATTAATTAAGTTAAATATACTTGAATTCGTAAGGCAATGTTCGGATTAATTCATGTGGTTGTATATGTTCATGCCTAAATTGGGAAAGTCTTTCCCACACCCATATTTGTAGGAGTTGTAGATATCCAGCAATCCCTTTTGTATCAGGACGAGTTGCCCTGCATAGATCTCTATACAGCCAAGTTAGACGTGTTGACCCCCAACTATATTCGCCAACAGATTCCAAATCCTCTAGAAGAGGTAGGAACATCAAGTGGACCAATGATGAATTTTGAAATGCAAATAACATTCCACCAAAATACCTGAGCATCCACGCACGAGCATGTTGTCGGATAACTTTAGGTATTGCAATATTAGGAATTTCACCAAATGTTGCATCCAACCATATTAATTTCACTTTACTGCTGCGCAAGTAATTCACGTGAGGGACCGCTCTAAGTAGATTATAAAAACATGTATCAAATCATGGTTTGTGCTCCCAGTCACGAGTTCACCCTCAATTGGTAAACCTGTTAAAATTCGAACATCTTCAAGCGTAATTATGGTTTCACCACATATCAAATGGAATGTGTGTGTTTCCAAATGCCACCTTTCAACAAGTGATGTGATTAAATTTCAATCGAAATACTGTAGACCAATTTTGGCAATTCCTAAAAAACCAACTCCTCTTATATATGGTAAAATTCTCGGATCAATATATGTATAATGTTCATCTACACTACTCCTTTTTGTCCTCAAAAAATTTCTATCAACCTTTAATATAACACTACAAGAAAAATGCTCTTTAACGAAGGGAAATCCGGTCGTTAAAAGTTAAAATTCAGTTATTAAAAACTTTTAACGACCGAAAAATCCGGTCGGTAAAAGTTAAAATTCGGTCGTTAAAAACTTTTAACGATTGAAAAATCCGGTCAGTAAAAGCCCCTTCGTTAAAGGTATAGACGATCGGATATTGCATCCGGTCGTTAATGTCTTTAACGACCGGAATATTTTTGGTCGTTGAAAAGTGATTTTTAGCGACCGGCTTTTCCCTTCTCTAATTATATTCACTTTTAACGAATGGAATTCCGATCGTTAAAGATACCTTTTAGCGATCGGATTTTTTCTTCGCTAATTGTATTCAATTTCAGCGAAGGGATTTCCGGTCGTTAAAAATACCTTTTAGCGACCGGATTTTCTTTTCGCTAATTATATTCACTTTTAACGAAAGGATTTTTGGTCGTGAAAGATACCTTTTAGCGACCAAATTTTTCATCCGTTAATTATATTTACTTTCAACGAAAAAATTTCCGATCGTTAAAGATACTTTGTAACGACCGAATTTTTTTTTCGTTAATTATATTTACTTTTTAACCTTTTCTGTCGTTTAAAATACTGTTTTACCGATCGAATTTTCTCTTTGCTAATGTTATTCGCTTTCAACGAAAGAATTTTTGGTAATTGAAAATACTTTTTATCGACAAGTTTTTTTCTTTCGTTGTATTCACTATAAATAAAATATTTTATTTGACTATTCCCTGTACACATCATTCATGCACATATACATATCCAAAATTATAATAAATAGTTTTTTCATAGATTGCAAAATATCAGATACAAAATATATTGATATTTCGAAATTGGTTGACATTGTATCATATACAAGTATAAAATATAAAAACAGCCCCTATGTATATCATTCTCTATTCACCTAGAAAATTCTAGAAGAATGCATAATGAACCTTATATCTTCATTGTCCATTGTTTTGTAAAACATGTAGAATTTAAAACATAAATTTATAATTAAAATTCATGCACAAAGCTAATAAATCAAAAGGCCAAATAATTTAATATTTTTAATTTAAAATATAATTTACCTTAAATATTCAAAATCTCCCAACAAGTTACTGTAATTATATATACACTTCAAAATATCCAAAGTCCATCAAGTGTAATTGTATATACACTTCAAAATACCCAAAAAATGAAAAGGGCTGCAAAGAAAAAGTAAAAAATAATCATAAGTTTAATGGATTATAATGCCATTATAACAATAAAAAAAAATAGAATAGAACTTACATTAAAATGGGGAGACACCCATTTTGCATTTTTGCGTTTAAGGTAACATGATACTTATGCAAAATATTGCAGTATCCATCCTCAGAAGATTGAAATTAATAATGAGTATAATGATCAGTACTTAAATTCTCCATTGCTTTTCTTTAATTTTTTTTTTTTGGTCACTTTTCTCTTTCCTCCTCTTATCTCTCAAATTATTAAAAGCACATAATTTTCATGGAAATTGAGGCAGAAACAGAACTAAAATACATTGGCATCCTTGTAAGAGAAAGGGAAAGACAATTTAAAATCACATTAAACTGGCAACTGGCCGCTGTATTCAATGTCTCACCAATATAAGAACCATAGAGAGTAACAGTATATTCAAAACCATTATTGTTTCTTTCCTTATTACCATACATAGACTGTGTATGGAATTTCCAGAATCTTATGCATTATCAATATATATATATATATATATATATATATATATATATATATATATATATTTGTTCTTATCCATAATGCATTATAAAAAAAATAAGAACAATATAAGAAGAATATTAAGAAGAGGAAAAAAAAAAACAAATTCACTACATGCATTACAAGAATGTTAATGAAAGCTTTCATTTCATAAATATTTGACACTTTCTATTGTAGCAATGCATTTCTGGTAGTTATTTAAATTCTCTGAAGAATAAGTACCTTCCTTGGGTTTGGGATTGAGCATAGTGGAAGATGAGTAATCATTTCTTGATACGCACATTCATCCCTTTCAGTGAGCTAAATCACCCCATCCAAAACAAGAACCTTTCCATATGTTGATGACTGCAAATGATATGGCAAAAAATAGCTCAAAATAGGCATATAGTAATATGTAGTTAGTTGCAAATGCAATGGTAGGACACCCAACGTATGCCCCTGGAAAATCAATCACCTGAAAGATCATGACATTTAAAGAAGCAGAACAGAACACTGGACATTTAACAGACAATAAGCCAATATAGAGCATAAAAAACTAGACATTGATTGGAATCCAAGGATACAACATAAGAACACTTGTTCCAAGTAAACCCAAAGTTGTACTAAAAGTTCATGCCTTAAATTATATCCAAATATTTACTTCCACCAAAAACAAATATCAACGAACCAGAGAGTGATGAGATTGTCACAAATAAGAAGATAAAACTTATCAGAATGCATGACCAAATGGGGCACTGAATCTAATAATTAAATCAGAAATGGTCAGAAATAGCAGCCAGCTTTGCCACCAGCTAATACTGGGTAGTGAAAATCAATCATCTGAATAGACACAAAAACTAGTGAACAAACTAAAACAAAAAGACTCCAGCTAACATCAACAGAACAGAAAATGAATATATTGAATATAACTATCTATGATGCACCCATGAAATAGTCTAAGGTAATTGAAAAAGCAAAACCCAATAAAAATACAGAATAGAAAATGTGGAGAACCATATATAATGGAAAAACAAATCCAAGATTCAAATAAATCAAAAGTTGCAAAAATTGGGAACAATAACATACCAGGCCACATTGGGCTAATCTCAGAGAACCAGTCCAGAATAACAGATGAGATGTAATCATTATTGGTAACATTCTCCTTCGTCATAGTAGCAGTAGTACCAGGAACCCCATTCTCTTCATCTTCTCTAGGCCTTTTAACGGGAAAATCATTAGAAACAACACCCTCTTCAGCCATAGAAGCCGTATCTTTCTCTTTCTAACTTATCTCTGTATCTTAAGCATCTCCAAGGAAAACCCAAAAGCCAAAACCCCTCCCTCCCAAAAAAAACCTAAAGAGGGAAGTGAATGAACGAAGCCAACAATCTGGGTGCGTCACTTTATAGGAAAAGATCAAATTTTTAAGCAAAAATAAAAGAAAGAAATAGAAAAATAGTATCACGCAGAAGGAATCTGCTTAAGATCACAAAACACAAATAGAAACACTCAAGAGAGAGAGAGTGCGAAGAACAAAGTAAAGAAGCCCAAGGGAGCGCGACATTAGAGCTGGGGGTAGGGGGCACGACGGAGAGGCGGCGTCGGAGATCGGCGGCCGTCGTTCGTCTGATCTGAGGGGTAATGGGCACGCCGAGATTTCGAGAAGCAGAGGATGTATCAAAAGAAGCGGGTTAGAGAGAGGAGTCGGCGTTGCGAGGAGCCGGTTGCTCGTCGTCGACCGTGGCCAGCCTCCTCACCCCTTCCGCCATCTCTCTCTCTCTCTCCCTCTCTCTCTCTCTCTCTCTCTCTTTCTTTTCCTCGGTCTCTTTCCCGTTCTGCCTCTCTTCTGTGACTTTCCCTCTTTTTCTTTTTCTACTTCTAGTAATTCCCACTAATTCACGCCATTAACCGCCGGATTTTATTGTTTTAACGGCCGGATTTAATCCTTTTGTTATATAATAATAAAATTTAAAAACTAACGACCGGATTAATTTTTTTTCGTTATTTGTATATTTTAACGACCGAATTTTTATTGTTTTAACGACCGGATTTAATCCCCTCGTTATATAACAATAAAATTTAAGAACTAACGACCGGATTAATTTCCCTTCGTTATTTGTATATTTTAACAACCGAATTTTTATACTTTCGTTAAATTTTGGTCATTAAAAGTCAATTTTCTTGTAGTGTAAATAAAACAAGTCAGACCATAAATTAAAAAATAAATATATAAAAACTTGTTATGCAAAATATATTTATAATTAAAAAAATTATTGAATTGTTGCATATTGTGTCAGATCGATATCTTCCTTGAAGTGTTAGCAATTCTCGATTAATAAGACCCAAATTTATTCGTGCAGCTCCTATATGACGATCCATGTCCAAACCTAAATCAAATTTTACATCATACTTGTTCAATGAGTTATTAAATTTTATTATCTGTCTATCTTATAGTTGTTCTACTAATTTTAGTTATTGTCATAATTATTTTAAATGATTTTATATATACATCATCAATATATTATTATCTAATTTTGTAATCAATATATACATCATCAATATATTATTATCTCACTAATTTCATTTGTTGTTAGAATCAATATTATTGTAATTTATTATGTAATAAACATAAAAAATATAACATAATTTCATTAAATAATTAACATTGATATTTACTAAAAAAATACTTTAAATGACAATGAAATATAAATTTTAACATAACTAACATTTTCATTCATACAGGCCAAATTTTATCAGGATGTTCTAATGAACATAATATTTAGGTCATCTATTATAATCATAGTACATGCAATAAGTTTTTTGAGACACCGGCATTGTATCTCTAATTTTTAAAAAACTATCTTCACTAATTTCAATAACATTTTTCACAAATATGAGTACTAATTCCTCATATTTTGTTACATGAGTCATATTTCAAATTTTTATGATAGATTTCCAATGTATTATTGGTAGCGTCATCCAAATAGTTTCAACTATCTTTGCCTCCGTCATAAGATATCCTCTCATAATAATATCTTGTGATTTTTTATTTATTTTAATAATATAATCGCATATTATCATTTACTTTTCAATTCGGTTATTGTACAAATCATCCTAGCTATTTTTTGTTGACAATTTCCTTTGCAATATCACTTATCATTGCTCTTAGTGCCAAATATGTATACACCATCTATAATATGAAATTCATATAATTAAATGTTAAATAAAAATTAACTTTTCGATATTTAACTTTTATTTTCACAATTTAAAATAAAATATATTATTTTATGTAATTAAATATTTTCATACTAATGTATCATCAAATCATTGCAATACATGCATGAACTATAAATATAAAATTTCATAATATCAATATAGAAACTTACATAATAATAGATAGGTAATTACCAATTTTATGTATAATTTAAAAAATTAAATGTCATATAACAATAGATTTTTTAATATTTAGTTTTTAAAAAAATTATATATGATGCAATTAAAATAATTTATATTATTTTATGAAATTAACGTTTATCGTATTATTGTTTCGTTACTAAATTATACTTCATACATCAACCGTATATACAAAATTTTTAAATATAAACAAAAAAATCCAAAAAAAATTGTCAATAGTGTAATCAAATGGTCATCATATATATGTTTATACCTAATGACATTTTTCTTATTAAATTTTATATATTTTACCTTTTAATACAAATTAAATGGTTCACAACGTAAAAAAAAATAAGTAATCAATTAAATAAAGCTACATGATCAAAAAACTTATCTTAACTAAATATATAAAATAATAATATCTTGCATTTAGAAATATTGCTCAGAATTATTTTGCAAACTTAACAACACCTGCAATTTAAAAATATAATTAAAGTTATTCATAAATTAAAATTTGATCAACAAAATAAATTTATAATATATTTATATAACATTACCTATTTGGATTCCCTCAACAAAATCTCCAATAATAATATCAATAAAAATTTCTCAACGCTAATTATTTAATGAATGAAAAAAATATAAAAGATGATGGAAAATAAAAGTGGGAGGATGAAAATTGGGAGAGGGGAGTTGAAAGTTGAGGGAGGATGAAAGAAATGGGAAATGAAAGTGGGAAATGGGGAGGTTGGGTTAGGTAGTTTATAGGAAAAATTTGAAAAAATAAAACAATTTCACTTCCCGTGCCTGCAGCAACAAGCACGAGTTTACTGTGCTGCAAGTGCACAGTGATTCTTGTGCACCTGCAGCTATAGTTTTCAAAAAAAAAACCCAGAAAATGGCAACTGGAGTTGCCTTTTTTGTCAGGCTGGATCCCACCCGACGGACAACTTTCAGGGCATAAAGCGGTGACATTTTGCGCCTTGAAAAAAGGCAACTTCAGTTGTCGTTTTTAATACAAAAAATGACCCATTTTAGGTGGGTCCCATCTGTCAGAAAACGGCAACTTGGTTGCCATTTTCTGACACCCTAATTTCCTAAATACTTTTATTGTTGCACTATTTTTTCAATTTAAAACAAAAAAACCCAAAAATGAAAAAACCCAGCTTCAGCTCTTTGATCTGCACTTAATTCATCTTCTCTAATAAGCTCAAAGACATCAACTATTGCTGAAAATTGAAGGATTAAAATTATGAAAGTGCCATAATGTGACCTCCAACAAGTATTGGCACTTATTTTGAGACCAATTTCTTGATTCAAACCGAGACCAATTTCTTAATTCAAACCGACCACTTGGACATCAACTTTTCATCACTTATACTCACATTTGTAGTCGTGGTTCAAGGAGGAGAGGACCGGTGGCGCTCCGGTGACAATCGAAAACGGCAAAATGAAGGCTGTAACCCGAAGCAAAAACACAAGAGAAAGGGGGAAAAGAATGGTTGTTGCCATCGTCCGCATAGAGAGAGAAAAAGAGGAAGGGAGAACCGGCAACCAACTGCAGTGGACGGAGCGAAAGAGAGGGTGGTCCGTGGAAGTGGCGAAAGGAGGGGTTAGATCACAAAAAAATATCGGGGCTGGAACATAGGGAAGGAAAGAAAAGAGAAGGAAAGAGAAAAAAATAAGAGCAAAATGATCCCGTTTTAAGTGTAAGGGGGCAGATTTTTTTTATATGCCCATAAATGTTTAGGTTTTTCACCCTTATTATTCGGGTCACCATTATTTCAGAACGTTACAAATATATTGTTTTATAAATAAATTTTTAATTTTATTTATATGTCCAAAAATATCGAAACGCTTAAAATTTAATTGGTGACACTTAAAATAATTTAAGGGGGTAACAAGTTTAATTTATATATATATATATATATATATATATATTAATCAGGCTTTGTAACTTGAGATTCACACTATTTAACACATGTCATTGAGATAGTGAAAAGGCAGTAGAAAAAGTAATACTTCGCATTACTTTTTTATCTTATAATTGCATTATGAAAACTTTTTAAGTGCAGTAGCATTCATTTGTGCAATCGAAATTATGACTTTTTTTTTTAAGTTAAATTGTAACTTTTGTCGTAAATTCTTTTAAGATTTTAAAATATTTAATGTTATAATCATTATGGACAATGAAAGAAAAAAAAAAAAAAAAGCTTATATATATATATATATATATATATAAAATATAGCTTGTGGTTGTATTTTGAAAGTCATTATAGATAGACATATTAATTGTGAAGAATTGGTTGTTGGTCAAAATAGTAAGGAACTCAAATTCATTTAAATGAGATTTCCGGTTTAATTTTTATGGTGTGTATAAAGTATACATTATCGAGAAAATTGCTCTTAATTATAAATTAATCGGTTACGTGAACTTGAAAAAGTCTGATCAAATACTAGGAATTATAGATAAAAAAAACAGTGAAGAATTGAATACTCTTATATGTATAGTAGGAAAAAATTTATTTTTCAACTCTAACAGGACAGATAATATAACGGAATCTATCAGAATCATTAATATATTATAACCATATTCAAAAGATATTTAGTGATTCAAAGGTTCATCGACAAATCCATGAAGTGTATATATATGTGTGGATCTCAGAGCAAACTGTTCTGTAATAATATCGTCAAGATTGATTAAATATTGGATTTTTTTCATATATAGAATCAAACTATATATATTTATGTATATATAAGGGATTAGGGTTTGAGAGCTAATTAGAGATTTTAAGCTGGATTTCATCAGTGAAAGTTTCTGTCTTATCAGTGAAAATAAGAACTTTTAGCAGACCAATCAGATTAAATCTTGTATTTTTTTTTTCTCTTTTTCTCTTTAATATGCAATTTTCTGTATGACTATTATTATTAGTAGTATTATTATTTTTTTTTTGTCACAAGTAATATTCATAAAGATAGATATAGATGCACAAAGAAGCCAAATAAAAAGTCAGTTCTATTGTAATTGTATGCTTGCTTGTCTAGCTTTGATACATGCCTTTATTAATTGACTTAACCAATAATATACAAATAATATAGGAGTAAATCTTACCTAAATTGGATTTATGAAAATTTTATGGATCACATTAATAAAAAAAATTGCCACATAAAATGGTTAAGAAAATGAGTAAGATAATAGTTAGTATGCATAGACGGTATTTTATCATTAATTTGGTCCATAAAAATTCATGAATCGGATCTATACAAGAAATTTCCATAATATACTATCACATGACATATACTATGTGAAAAAAAAAATTATTTAAATCATATCCATGGATAAATTCATGGACGATAAATGAATTGAAAGAAGTTGATCAATAAGAGGAAATAACATTTAGGATAGATGAATTGAAAGAAGTTGATCAATAAGAGGAAATAACATGTAGGATAGATGATGAATTGAAAGAAGTTGAAAGGGCAGCATTCGGCAACATGCAGAAAAATGTTGAGAATTTAATCTTCATGAATTAATTATATATTTGAAATGATAATTATAGATAGAGATTAGGGAAGATTAGTGCAAAAAAATACTTATCTTTTTTACTCTAACCTCTGATTATTGATTGTTTTTTAGCAAAAAAAAAAACTTGATTAAAAGCGATGCTTTCCTTTTCAAATATGCCTATCCAATCAAAGAAGATACCATGGGAAAAAATTTGTATATATGCCCTTTGTTTTAAAATTATATACAACTAATGGAAAAAAAATGCTTATTGTTTTGGAATATTAGTGTGGAATATTTCTATTTGGATGACTATATTAAATTCTAACTATACTATAAGTCTACTAGTATTATATTTTTAATCAAATTTATTACTAGTTTTTTATGTCTATAAATATATTAATTGTGAGTTATTAAAGCGGACATAATAATTATCAAAAAATATATATTTCTCATTCCTCTCTATTTCTGCTTTGATTGTACTTATATTTATAACACGTTATCAGCACGATCAAGTTTCTACCATAATTTTGATAATTGGAAGCCAGTAGTTTACTACAACCCGACTCGATTATCATTATTGTGGTATTATTATGATTATTAATATTCATCATTATTGTTATGTCATTAATTTATTGTTAGTATTGTTATTATCATTTTGTTATCCTTTTATTTATTTATTATTATTTAATGTTATGTTTATTTATTTTATATTATTAGTATTATTATTATTGTTATTGTTTTTTAATTATTATTGTTATTATTGCTTTATGTTGCTGCCACCATTAGCTTCATTATTATTATTATTATTATTATTATTATTATTATTATTATTATTATTATTATTATTTTGTTGTGTTGCATCGTTATTATTATTGTTGTTATCATTATTTATTATCGTGCCCAATATTCATTTTTATCTTCATTTGATCAATCTTTAAAATTATTACTAATATTTTAATATTATTTCTCCTGTTTGAGATTTATTTGAGTCGCGTCGTATGTGCACCTCCGTGACCCCCTTGATGGGTCGCGACACGTGGACGAACACTTCGGCTCGGTGAAATCTTTTCAACCCCCTTTCATGTGCTTGTGTTTATTTATAAATATTTGTTTCATATATACACGCGTGGGATAAAAAATCACAAAAATATTTCTACAATTAAATTGAAATTTTTACTAATAAAATTGGAACCAATGTCCCTTATTTTAGCCAAACAATTAAAAGCATCACAAATAAAACGAAGAGTTTCTTTTTCTCTAAAATGAGATCACTCATCCCGGTTTTCACTCACCAAATCAAAACAACTTTTCGAACCCTCTTTAAATAAACGCGAGGGATCCAATGTTCCTAAACTCTCAAATTAGCTCATAGGAACCAATGTTCCTAAATCAAACGAATGCCCCGGTTTATATATGTTTTTCTCACGATTGATTTTATTTGATTGTTTAAATATTATGTTCATTTCCTTTTGAGTCCTCATAATTAATTTTGGGGTAATATTATTTAATTTTTGGGAGTTGTATTCCGTCCCCATTGATATTCTTAATCTTCTTTTGATGGGGTTGTATTCCGCCCCAATTTTCCTTATAATTGTGTGCTTGATGTGTTTACCGTTTTCCTTTATTACTTTATTTATCGTTTTATTTTACTGTTTTCTTTACAGTTTTTATTTATTGCTTTTGAATGATTGCAATGCGCATTTTAATTTAAATGCATGAATCGTATGAGAAGAGAGATAAAATAATTGACTCTAAAAATCCATTTACATAACATTAACCAAAAATATGAATAAGAGTGAGGTCCCGAACTCTCTCTGGTTTTGGCCTCATAAGGTTAGAATTTATTTTCCAATATTTTATTGGGTGGCGACTCCGTGATACCTGCCTTATGATACCCAATTGACGCTCTCGTAAATTGATTGCCAACAATGGAATAGGGGTGAATCCCTGTCCATTGCGAAGCGATCGGCTTTCACGAGTTTTAACGAACCTCCATCCAGTCTCGGGTCCTAAAAGCGGACTCCCAAGGGCCATCCGGATCCCGAGCGAGGTTCGGGCCCGTCACAGGGATATTATAGCTTGAAGCAATACTTATATGCATTATGCCAATAAAGATCATTAAACTCCTCTATTGCAATTTTTAGTTAAAAATTGGATTTTGATTAAATATTTTTCCTAATGTCAAGGGAAGTAAGCAGCTAAAAAAAATAATAAATACATTATGTGTAATCTAGATCCTCATACCATGAACCTAAAGTTCAAATTATGATGTTAATGTATTTCTTAGTGTGTAAAGATTTATTAAATCTCATGTGTATCAGCTGCAAATGCTTCAATTCAAAATAATATTCTAGTAGGACAATTTGTCTTGTAGAGTATATTAATCTGTTCCAAAAAAAAATCTTTGAATAGCAATGAGCAAAATAAATCAATATAGTTATATTATGGAGGCAGGTACTCCTGAAGAGACATATGACATAACTAATTTCAAAACTCGAAAGTGGTTCAAGTACTTTAAATTAAATAAGAAATCTCAATATGTTATGCCATTAAAAGGAATCAGAAAAAGTTAAAGTTGTCGACAACATTTCTACATAAAATTATTGATGTTGATATTTTCAACCTGGCGAGTATCTTGAAATTAAATTTGTTGAAAAATACTGATGTTAATTGCATTCAATTCCATAATATAAATTTTTGAACCTGTAGTTCAAATACTAAAAAGTATGATGCCAATTGGTACACATGATATTCATGCAATGTACAATGAAATCATAAACAATGACTTATTTTATGACATTTATTGCAATTGGCATTTATTATGAAGAGATATATATATATATTTTTATAATATCTATGGATGCAATAAACATTTATATATATATATATATATATTTTTTTTTATAATATCTATGGATGCAATAAACATTTATCAATCTGGCAATATATTTGCCTATTTGATAATGAAATTATTACATAAAAATTCTTGAAAGATTTATCATGCCTGAAACATATATAGATATTTCTGAAAAATTTTGTTTAATACAAATATATATTAAATTTTATGTGTATGATTTTGAAGTATTATAATGTTGCATATTATCATGATTTATTTATGATTTTGATTGTTATTGAAACTCTTTAAGATTTTAAAATATTGAAAATTAAAATTTTGTATCGACTTGAAGATCGAACACTATTTGATTGAAAATATAATTTTTGATAAAGTAATCATATGCTTATAAATTGTCTCCATTGAGTACCCCAAATGATTATAAAGTCACTAGATACAACATATTTTTTGATCATATATTATTACTATTAATGTATTATATAATTATACATTATAAGGTAATTATCAAATTATTACTTAAAATTACATATTGTTTTAAAGATTCTAGTTTTCTGTATAATCATATATTTTTATTTGGAAAATTATATTATTTTCATTTATTTTTAAGTATTATCGCTTTAGAAATATTTGAATTAAATTACTAAATGCATTAGTTTGTAATAGTTATTATATGATTATGTTGTATATGTGTCATGAAAATTATTTAATTGCATTTGTTTCATTCCTTAAAGTGAATGTAGCAATATAAAATTATAGCCATAGAAATTATATTTTCAAGAAATGATAATTATTATTATTATATTACTAATTTTCACCACTAGAAGTGGCTGATAATTAAGGAAAAAATAAGAATCGTTAAGAAAATCATTTGTGAATGGATAAATTATATGATATGAAAGGCCTTTTGTCACGTACCTGTTGTGCGTATAATCATATTATTAAGTTTTATAAATTCTCCATCTTAAAGAACTGAAAGATGTGGAGATAAACTTGTACATGCTTGTGAATGTACAACACGTAATTTTACAAAATAAGTTTTAGTTGTTATTTTTCAGTTCATGCATAATATATCCAAAAGATATATGGCTAGCATATCTAAAAGATATGTTCCTCATTTTTAGACAAAAAACTTATAATATAATATATCAGAACTCTTTATGCACAAGTTTAAAGTTGTGTACTGATATTGTTATAAGGGAAAAAAAATATACATCATACTCTTTTTTCCTTAACTAAGGTTTTTTCTAATTAGATTTTCCTATTAAGATTTTTAATGAGGCAACTTATGATATGTATTAAAGATATTGTGTACTCTTTTTCCCTTCACTGGGTTTTTATCTCATTGGATTTTTTCTAGTTGGGTTTTAATAATGCACAATATATATTAATGGACATTCAAGGAGAAGTATGCACTATGAATTCCATGATTATGAATGTCTATAACCCCTTAAGATCGATAGCATGGCTTATCAAAAGGAAAAGGTAAACAGTAATTGTCCATGCAATACATTTTACAATATTGTCAATAAATTTAAAGTCCGCCAGAAGCGTGACAGACAGTGGCGTAGCCAGAAATTGGATTTAGTGGGATCAAAAATTTATCGTCAATAAAAAAAAATCATTCACATAAAAAAAACTTATTAATGTTATAATAATATATATAATAATAATCATAATATTACAACTGTCCTCTACGAGTTTTCATATTTTGAAAGTATTGAATAATTATTTCATTTTCAATACTTTCAAATATATCATTTTCAATATAAGTAACTAAACAATCATTCAACAACTGATTTTCCATTCGATTTTGTAGAAGACTTTTCACTATATTCATAGCAGAAAATGCCATTTCAACCGTTGCCATCGCGACTGGTAATATCAGAGCTAATTTGACAAGCAAATAAACTAAAAGATACCAACTAAGCAAGATTATTGATTCCTTCCAACATCAAAAAATCATCATTGGATAGCATGTCAGTAATATAAGTTTCAAGCTGATTGTCAAGTGAAAGAAGTACCGATGAAAAATCACAAGGATAAAATTGAGTAAGTCGAATCAACTTTTTTTTGTCAAAAAGAGGAAAATGCATTATTTGGACTTAAACAAGCCACACATAGCAACTCAGTATTCATCTCAGTGAAACGATTGTTAAGCTCTTGAAGTTGCAAATCAATAACAGTATAGAGCAAATCCACTTGATAATGGTGCAAATTTGTGACTTGTTAAATTCTACGTCGTAACCGCTCTTTCACATGAAACAAGTCACCCATATTAGAATCCTTGCTTCCCAATCTCAATTCTAAAAAGAAAACAACATAAGCAAAATGCTGCATCTTTTTGTATACTGTACTCTAACCAATTAGAATATTTCTTGTACCATTTAGGATTAAAACGACGAAAAATATTCCCAATATTTCGTTGTTTAAAATTATGATTTTCTAGTTGACAAGGTCCTTTTTGAAGATATGCTCTTCTTATTTTATTCCGATCATTAGGATGATATTCTGATATTTTAATTCTCAATCCAGGATCAGCAGGAAGATTATCTAAATTAATCTCATGATTAGCTTTTCTTAAACTACTTTCTTGATCTTTATTTTCAATTTTTTGTTCAACTGGTTGCTCAAAAGGTGATTTTCTCTTAATCACAAATTTATCTATAACTGTTTCAAAAAAAATAAAATGTCAATTTTAACTACAAATTTACAATCCTACATATTTCATATATTGAAAATTTTGAACCTAACTCCAATTAAAATTGAACCTAATCCTATTTACACAATATCACACTACAATAAAATAAATTAGGATTTACACAATATCACACTACAATAAAACAAAATTGAACCTAATCCTACTTTTATAAAACAAATTATGATTTATATAAACTAATTTACAAGACTCAATTGAATCAAAAAATTGCAAACACTTAGGATTTTCATGCATTGAGCTTGGAGAACAAAATTATAATAAAAGGAAAGAAAAATTATATTATTGTGTACCTTAAAATTGAAGTGAATTTTGTAATCAAATTTTGCTCCACTTTCGTTTTTCCCTGTTGATTGTTGTCCTTCTCTTCTCTTTTGCTTTTGTTGTTGGCCTTAAAATATCACTTTTGTTTTGGCGTTTTTCTAGCTTCTGTAATGTTGCCTTTTCATATTCCTTTCTATATTGTTTCATTTATTGCTTTACATTTTTTTTATTTCTTTTATATTATAACTTTAACATTTATGTGCTTTGACTAACTTTTCACATTCTTTACTTCTTTTGCTGTGCAACGGTGGAATGTTGACATTTTCTTTTTTTTTTCTTTTCTTTTATTTGTTTTTTCTTTTATATTTATATTCTTTTATATATATATATATATATATATATATATATATTATTCAATTACACACTTTACTATCAATTTACCCAAATTTTATTTATATTATTGTTGTTGTAAAATATAAATTTTATGTGTAATTTTTAATAAAAATACTTAAATACATTAGTGGGGTCAATTTTTAATGTGATTAATTATTAATGGGGTCATTTAATGAGTTAATTTTGAAAAAAAAAATAATTTATCAAGGGTATTTTTTGTTTTAAAAAAAAATTGAGTGGGGTCAATTGACCCCACTAAATATAATGTGCCTACGCCCCTGGTGACAGATCTTTTAGTGAAAAATGGATTATCCATGCGTCTTTATCAAGGAGATAAATTCTGAATTTGTTATAGTTGCAGTTTATGTTGATGACTAAAATACAGTATAGACTTCAGAAAAGATCTATATTACTGCAGAATATTTAACAAAGGGGTTTGAAATGAAAGATATCCGAAAAATAAAATTTTGTCTTGGGTTTCAAGTTGAATATTTGCCAAAAGGAATTCTTGTGCATTAAACAACTTGTATAGAGAAAATCTTGAAACAATTTTATGTGGATAAATCCTATCCATTAAGTATTCTAATGGTTGTTGATGTCAAGAAAGATCTCTTTCGTCCACAAAAAGATAACGAAGAGGTTTTTGGTCTTGAAGTACCATATCTCACTGCAATAGATGTAATTTTATATCTTGCAAATAGCACTAGACCAGATATATTTTTTGCAGTTAATTTGCTAGCAAGATTTAGTTCTGCACCAACTCGAAGACACTGAAATGGTGTAAAACATATTCTATGTTATCTTCGTGGCACTTCTGACATGGGTTTGTTTTTCCAAAAGGGGCAAAGTCAGAATTGGCAGGGCATGCTGATGCCGGATACCTACTAGATCCTCATAAAGCTCTATCACAGACAAGTTATGTGTTCACATATGGTAATACTGTTATTTTTTGGCAATCTATAAATAAAACAATCACTGCTTGTAACACCCCATACCCGCTATTGGTACGGATATCGGATGCCACGGCAATATCGACTGATCAATGCTTATGACAAATGCGGTAAATTTTTTTTTTTTATAAACTTATCATGTCATTCGATAGCCTATAACATTTACATATCCATATTACACATATACATGCCACTAATATTATTCATTGGATTCAAAATTTGGCAGCATAACGACTATAATGTTAGCTACCCGAAACCTGCAATTCAAACAAAACACAGCCCAACTCAGGGGCACCGCAATAATAACTTAATACACATTAAAATGTTAATCCATATAAGCTATCCCAATTAAATAGCATTTATCATTACATATAACTATTTCAATATTACATAGTATTCATTTACATTCTACTAACAATATACATATTATTCTTGACTTGAATCCAACGAACCAGTCCGACCTCCAAGACAATGGTTTGCCTGTTCCACAGACGCTCCACTTGATACCTATACGCAGTCACTAAACTACGTGCTGAGCATTAAATATGCTTAGTAATGATTACGAATCTAATAATTTCCAATTCAAGCTTATGCACACCCATGCATAAAATACACTGTACTTATCAATTTTCTAATTCCATTTAAATCACTCGCTACAATTTCACTTAGTGCCATTTTACACTGTAGTCCTTTATTTGCCCTTCCTATTGGAAAATTACAATTTGATCCCTAACTTATTTAATACTTATCATATAACTCTTTCCTTTAACTAAATTTCCATTTATTTACAAGTATGCCGCTAAGTAAGTTTCCTCACATTTATTTACTTAGTGTACAATTTACCATTTAGTTCTCAGACTTTCATTCTAGTCCTTAATAGCATATCACTTTACTCATTTAACCACATATCACTATATTTTGCTATTCCTTTAAAACTTCACTACATTTGACGTGCAAATTTACGGTTTAGTCCTTAAACTTTTACTTTCATGTACTTTTTACATATTAGTTCATTTTAGGCTTTTACTTTGCATTTGACTCTATTATCACTCATTTTATCATTCTTATTCATTTCACTTATCAATTCATGTACAAATTACCGTTTAGTCCTTATTTTATCAATTTTAGGGTAAATTTACATTTTTGCCCTTCTTTTGACGTTATTTACGGAAATGCCACTAGTTCATTTCTCTTTTCATTTTAAATCATTATTAGGCTTACAACTTATATATTGGTCCTTGTTCCGTCATTTCACGGCAAATTATATTTTAGTCCCCGAACTTTTGGTAACATTACAATTTAGTCCTTCATTTAACCTTTAAGTACAATTTTACCATTTATTCACTACATTCTCATATTTATTTACTTCTTAGATTATAATTTGCCAATTAGACTCACGACTAATTGTTTTTGCGGTAAATTACGTATTGGTCCTTAAACTTTTATTTTCTTTCATGTAAGTCCTTTTTCGTTTAATTTCTCATTTCCACTATACTTTTCATATTTCCAGGTCATTTCCATCATTATGACCCATTTTGGCTTATGATTTGGGGTAAATTATCATTTTGCCCCAAACTTTTCATTTCTTTTCATTTTAAGTTCTTTCTAATATAACTTCTCATTTTCATATTATTTGCACATTTTCAATTCATTTTACTTTATGTCATTTTACTTTTGACAGAATCATATCATTTTACGATTCTTCTTGTTACACTTAGGCTTTTTACATACTAGGCTTTTATTCCTTATATGTTTTACATATTATGGCTTATTACATGTTATACTTTGGCATATTATGCTTTTACATTTTATACTTTTACATATTATACCATGTTATACTATCGCTTTCAAGTTATTCTTTCACATTAGGCTTTTATACTTATATCTTTTACATGCTACATTATGTCATTTTACTTTACATCATATTACTTTTTATCATTTTACATTTTATCATATTATGCATTTGCATTATACACTATGTCATATTACACTCATGTCATATTTCATTTGATCATTTTACTTTTTGCATTTTCAAACATTTTGTAATCATATCACTTTTATGCCCCTAGTACAATCCCGGCAGACAATCTGCAAACTGAATATACGGGACGTGGGCCCCAAAGTCCCACTGCAATGCAATAGGGAATGACCTCAAAGGATCACCCCATCATGTAACATATGACGTATGACGTGTGACGTATGACATATAATAGAGTGCTATGAGAGACCATCGCGAATCTATCATAGTAAAGCAAGTCGTCATGACTTGCACTGCGGTATCAATGGTGCCCCTATGGCTAGCCAAATATATCCTGGACTAGATTAAACTGCCAGACCACTAAGGGCAAAACTTTCACATTTATCAAAATTTATCTTTTCAAATAGACTTTCAAATCCACTTTCGTTCTTATAACACTTTCATTTTTCATATTACATATAACATATTACGTATGACTTATCAACACATTTTTATTTCAGTCACTTCATTCTCATTTCTTTCACTTCATTAATATTTTAATTCCCTAATCGATCACTATTTCGATTAATTAGGCACAATTTTCACTATATACTTTTTTCTCATAATAAGTATACTTAAGCCATGCAATGGCTATAAATTCATTTTAAAGCTGATTTCATTCTTTTCTTATCATTTTAATTTCATTTGTTCATTTAATCAAAATACATCAATTATACGTATAATTTCAATGTTTATCATTATTTTCACTTTGAGCATGATGGAATATCGTACTAAAAAATATTCATATATATTCCATAAATTCAGAATAAATTTATGGACACTTCTTTTCATGCCTAATTCCATTTTAGGTCATTAATCTTCAGTTATACTCAAGAGATACCCTAGTGTACACTAGGGTACCATTCGGCCAAGGTGAGTACTTCACCTTACAATTTCTCTTTACTCCATTTAAGCATTTTAATTGTCATTTTGAAGGCTCTTAATCATTTTTCTGAGCTTATACTTAACTGAGCTTACATTTAACTTAATTTTCACTTAAGTCGATCATTTTATTTGCATGTATTTCTTAACATTTAACTCTCAATTTTACTTCTAATTCATTCATTTATTCAATTCACATCTCATATAACATATATATCATATAATCTATCAATTCTCCTCACTTAAGCCATTCGGCCATCTTAGGGTCTATCAATAATAATTTATTTATCACTCATTCATGACTTATTTCACTAAACTAAGCCTCAATTTATACATATATACCATTTAATTTCACTAAATCATTAGGTATACCAATAATATACCTAAGTATACCTTTATGTCATATTATGTCTAAAACTCACACTTAGTTCTCTACCATTTTAATCATTCAATTTAGCATATTTCACTTCCTTAAACTCAATTATCATCTCAATTTCAATTATACATACAAATTACACATAGTCACATATAAACATAACGTCAAACCCTAATTTTTCAAAGGAAATTCATGGATTGAGTAATCACAAACCTTATATCCATGCTAATCTCTTCACAAGCTCCTCAATTCTTTCCTTTTACCTTTGAAAAGCCATTTCCCCATGATTTTCCTTATCATGGCCGAATATGTTAAGCAACAAAACACCAATTAATTTCTTCCCTTTTTCACATATAACCTTATAAACATGCTTATTACACCATAATATATCATTTAAAACTAATAAATCGAATTAAAACACTCTAAATCTCTTACCTCCATTTGAGGACATAATCTTTGATTCAAGCTTTCCTTTGTTTTTAATCCACTTCTTTAGCTCCAATCAAGGACTAGGGACCCTAAAGTGTAACTTGCGTGGCTGAATCTTGTTTAAAGTGGTAGAATTTGGCAAGGAGTTGAAGAAACAAGGTAGAAAAATGAGAAAGGAAGTGAGAAACTCACTTCGGCCAAAGAGAAAAAGGAACAAAACGAGAGAGATAAGGATTACAGCCACTCCCAACTGCCAATTAATTCCTAATTATGATGGTCAAAGAGGGTGGGACCTTGGTCCAACCATTGGTCCAACCACTCAAACAAAAAAAACGATTTTGGCCCGAAAATGCAATTTTCTTTGGTTTTCTCATTTCCCAAATCCAAATTCTTCCAATTTTGATTCTAAAATTCATAAAATATTAAAACTAGGCTGTACACAAAATTTCAGCTCAATCGGAGTCCGTTTTCGGTCCGATTCAATCAAATCGGTCCGGATCAATAATTATCAATGTTCTCGAAAAATTCCCGTTTTACTACAAAAAAAATTCTACATATAATTTAGAGCCTATCTGAAAATTCCTGCAATTTTTGGACATCATTTGCTATTTTTAAAGTCTGGGTCAAACCTCTGGTCAACCGAGTACTATTCAAACCAAAATCATATATTTTTCCTTACTTCCTAAGGTCAATTTCTCATAAAAATGACTCTATAATTCTTAACACATATTCATTAGATTCCAATAATATTTTGGGGTCAATCGAAAATCATTTCTCGGTCTGGTAATTATGTATCAATCCGATAACCTAATTTTTGAGTGTCACGAAAATTAAAATTTTCAATACCATATGATTCTACTCATCAATACGAGTATGTTCATATTCTTAAATTATTTTTCTGAAGTCCGTAACACTCTCTACGGTCCGGTCAAACTCACAGTCAACCTAGTTACTACTCATATCGGAACTGCTATTTTTTCTTATTTCTGACTTTTGAGATCCTATTTGACCTCGATTTCACTCCAAATTTTAATTTCGAACTCATTGTAACTTATGTTTTTCATTAATCAAATAAAATATTTTTCGAATCCAGGAGGTACTATTCATCCCGGTATCACTATTCACTATCAGGAAACACTATTTCCGGCTAACCCGGTATTGGGGCCATTACACTGCTACTTTCTCAAATCATTCATAAATATTAGCTATTCATGAAGTAAGTCGTGAATTTATATATTTGAGATCCATGACTTAACACATTAAAGGAGCAAGCAGATTAGTGTTAGAATTAGCCAACAAAATTATATGAGGATAATGGAGCATGTATCTCACAACTCAAAGGTGATTATATCAAAAGAGATAGAACCAAACATATATCACCAAAGTTTTTCTACACTCATGAAGTTATAAAGGAAAGACAAATTGATGTTTACAAAGTTCGCTCAAGTGACAATCCAACAGATTTGTTTACAAATGCCCTACCAGGTTTAATTTTCAAAAAGCATGTATACAAAATTGGAATGCGCCAATTGAAAGACTGAGTATGATTCATTCCATTTTTAAGGGGAAGTACTTATGAATATTGTACTCTTTTCTTTCGCTAAATTTTTATTCCACTGGGTTTTTCTTAGCAAGATTTTAACAAGATATATTCATAGTGTATAGTCATCCAAGCAGAAGTGTTGTAAAATATTAGAATATTTCTAGTGGATGACTACCTTTAGTTCTAATTAGATCCTATGTCTACTAGTATTATATTCCTAATCAAATTCTATTACTATGTTTTTTGTACCTATAAATATGCTAGTTGTGAGCTATTAATGTAACAGAATAAAATTATCAATAAATATATATTTCTCACTCTCTATTTCTGCTTTGATTTTAATTTTTATTTATAACATGTTTGGTATTTTATATTTAATCCATAAAATATTAGACATCAAACTTACAAAAATTTAGTGATAATATTATTTTCAAAATCAAAGGCACTATGTTCCCAAAAGTTATCTGTTTACGAATTTAAATCTGATTGAAATAAACAAGGTAGAATTAGCCAACAAAATTATATGAGAATAATGCAGCATGTATCTCACAACTCAAAGGTGGTTATATTAAAAGAGATAGAACCAAATATATATCACCAAAGTTCTTCTACACTCATGAAGTTATGAAGGAAAGACAAATTGATATTTGCAAAGTTCGCTCAATTGACAATCTAGCAGATTTGTTCACAAAAGTCCTACCAAGTTTAATTATCAAAAAGCATGTATACAAAATTGGAATGCGCCAATTGAAAGACTAAGTATGATTCATTTCATTTTTAAGGGGAAGTACTTATGAATATTGTACTTTTTTTTCCTTCGCTAAATTTTTATCCCACTGGATTTTTCTTAGTAAGGTTTTAATGAGATATATTCATAGTGTATAGTCATACAATGAGAAGTGTTGTAGAATATTAGAATATTTTTAGTGGATGACTACTTTTAGTTTTAATTAAACTCTTTATCTACTAGTATTATATTTCTAATCAAATTCTATTACCAGGTGTTTGTGCCTATAAATATGCTAGTTATGAGCTATTAATGTAACAGAATAAAATTATCAGTAAATATATATTTCTCACTCTCTATTTCTGCTTTGATTTTAATTTTTATTTATAACATGTTTGATATTTTATATTTAATCCATAAAAAAATAGACATCAAACTTACAAAAATTTAGTGATAATATTATTTTCAAAATCAAAGGCAGTATGTTCCCAAAAGTTATCTGTTTACGAATTTAAATCTGATTGAAATAATCAAGCAATGTCTGCTTTTTTTTTTGCTGTAATTTTGAAGCAATTTAAGTATAAAACTTATACATACAGATGATAGTGAAAAAAATTCTTGGAAATTTATTAACTCAAAAAAAACAAAGGTATAAATTCGAAAAAAAAAAATTATAATTAAATTTTGGGGGACAGGAGATGCAAATTAAACCCTGATCAATGATAAATTTACCAAAAATTTCAATCATTTGAGTTATAGGTAATTTCTGCAAATTCAAAAATAGCATCTAGTTACATCCAAAATTTTAATAATTTTGTATCATTTATATCATAATTTAGTGGTTTAATGCAACTTTTTACGTCTTAATACCTGAACTTTTAAGTGTACAATTTTACCACACAAATTTGTTTTATTTGTACAAAATAAACACTTGAATTTAACTGAGATATTTTGAGATCATAGCGTGCGATATGAAAAGTGGACTAATGAATGTGTGCCACATGTCAATTCATTTAAAAAAAAAATTGGATGGTTTAATTGTGCGGTAAGTACACCATGACCAACTGATTCACAACATCTGCAAAATGGAGCTTTCATTTTCAATCAAGAAAAGCTTAATAGTATGGAAAGGAAGAAAATAAAAAAAAAAATCTTAGTTGTGGAGAAATATTGGATTATTGATTGTTAAATGGGGTTGAGATATTTGTAATTTTTACCTTTGCAATTTTAATGAGATAGAAAGTTCTGTCCTAATCAGTAATTATGTATTTATTTTATATAAATAAAATAAGTTTGGACCGTAAAATTGTACACTTAAAAATTTAGATATTAAATGTAATTTTATATACAAATTTAATTAGATGTAAAAAGTATTCAAATATTATATCATTCGTATTTGAATTTGATCCTATCAAAGAATAAAACCAATCCTCCGGACCAGCATTAGGGCAACAAGCAACATGAGAAAATAATTCCACTAGAATAGAATTGAGATAAGTATGAATGAATTTTATTATTAATTAATTCTTAATATTATAAAACATATGTTAGAAACACGTAGCCAGAATTTTGAGTGGACCGTATTGAAATTTTAAGAGTAAATTATTTATTTATTTAGCATTTGAGTGGGACCAATTTCCTCAAATTTTTCAAATATTGTAGTCCTTTGAAATTTTTTTAAATTTATATTTTGGCAATTTTTAGATTTCATGCATTTTTTTCCCTCTCTCTCTTCATCTTATGTCCGTCCCTGTACAGCCAGACAATCCACCCGATGTGTCCTATTCTTGCTCCTTTTTTCTTACTGATACAGCCTTTTTGCTCCACTATTACATATCAATCATAATCATAGCAACTTCCATTGGATCCATCTATATCAATTTGGATTCAATATTCTATGTGTCTAACCTACTCTTCCCTTATTAATATTTGACACTTGTGTGCATTTTCATTCTCCATATACTAGAAAGTTAGTTCAGTTGAATAAAAAATAAAAATAAATTATTTAAATATTTTAGTAGATCAATTTCAAAAAAAAAAAATTATAAGGGTATTTTTTATATTTTTGCAATTTAGTAGGGTCAATTTTATAAAATAAATAAAATTAAAGAATTTTTTTTAATTTTTCTTAAATTAACCCCACTCAACAAGGGGCAGCTACGCCCCTGCACGTACGTACTCTATTTAGTTTTCCAATAAAAAAAACACTAATGTGATTAATTTAGTTGATATGCCAATCAAATGGGATATATTTTAATGATCCTTATTTTAAATAAAAAAATGCTAGTGTATTATTAATTTTATTTGATATACCAATTAGCTGGATATGGTTTAATGATATTTAGGGGTGATCACGGGGCGAGGCGGGGGAGGGGAGTGGCTCCCCACCTACTCCCCAGCCCATGGGCAGGGATTTCCCGTCCCCACCCCCGCGGGGATCCCTGTCTCCAATAAAAATACCCAACTACAATGGAGATTTCCGATCCCGATGAATATTCCCGACCCGAATCAAAAATATTTCACAAAATTTACCTTGCAAAATTTAATAATTGATAACTTGAAATTAAAAACATCTCATACAATTTAAATACAAATATTTATATATATTTTATACAATTAAAATACAAATATTTGTAAACATTTCATACAATTCAAATATTAATAATATCACTTAGATAACTTTCACGCTGATAAATGTCAACCTAAAAAAATTTAATATATATATATATATAAAATAATAAAATATTAATTTTTTTCGGGGTGTGGACCCCATTCCCCGTCACCACTCCGAATTCAAGGGCGGGAATTTTTTTCTCCCCACCCCCGCCCCCGTGGGAGAAAATTCAGGAATTTTTCGTCCCGTTTGAGTCGGATCCCCATCAGGGAAGGGAAATCTCCGCCCCATGATCATCTCTAATGATATTGATATGATTTTAAAAGATTGAGATTTTGAGTTGAAATAAACATAAAAAAAAAAAAATTCTAATTCGCTATTAACAATTTAATAAAATAACCAATTTGCTCTTAATATTTATTTTAGAATTAATTTGTTATTGACGGTTTGATATTGGGCATTAAAATACATTTTCACATTTCTTTAATTTTTTAATTTTATATTCCTACATCAATATAATTTTTTTTTAAATTTATTTTTTCTTTCAAATTGTGTTCAAAATTTATAAAACTATTTCAAAATAATTTTACGAAATATCTGATATCAATAAAAGGGAGGTTGCTCTACATTATAAATTTTTTAAATAACATAAGCAGAACTCTATATAGAGCTACTAAGAGATTTTAAATTTATTTTCTAACTATTTTGAGTAGATCTATAATTTGATCTAGCATAGTTAGAAAATTTTTGAATATATGACAGATTCGCTTTGATTGGCATAAGTATTTTGGCGCAATTTTATAGGACGTAATTTCAAACAAAAAATTAATTGATAAAATTAAGTGATTTCAATTTATATACTTGAAAAATTAATTTAGAATTGAATACTGTTATATTCCATAATTAAAAACAATCATTCCAATAGCATAAGCTTCATGTACGAGCAATAATTGAATTTGAAATCCCGTTTAAAAGAATTCAAACTATTTAGCACTGTTAATAACAATTATTGGTAGCAAAATAATTAATTATTTCTTAACAACTTGCAAGTTAGGCTTTACTTTTTTCTTTAATTGAATTTCATTGGTCACTATTTAGCACTGGTACTAACAATTATTAGGAGCAAAACAATTAGTTTTTTCTTAACAACTTGCAAGTTTGGCTTTGCTTTTCTTTAATTGAATTTCATAATTGGTCACTCTTTGATAAAAATGCAATTTGGAAATAAAAATAAAAATAAAATTATAGGTGCAAAGCAAATGTTAAGACTTGAGCAATTTGCTGCAAGTTGTGGTATGATTTTTTTTAATAAATTTATGTGGCTCTATCCCTTGATAAAATGTAGGTGAAAATAAATAAATTTATAAAAATATCAAGTTCATTTTTAATTAAATGATTATAAGAAGCAATTTGCATGTTTCGGTGTGCTAGCTGTTTTGAGCAATTTTCATTGGTCATAAAAGTGTCGGCTGAAAAGTTTTATGGTTATAATGACGAATCTTGAAGTTTGAGTGCAAGTATAATTGTAAAAATCTGAGAAGAGAACTAATAATATTTGGTCATAATCTTAACAATTAAATAATTAAAAAAAAAAAGCACTAATAAAGGGCAAACATATTTGGTCACAATCTTCAAATAGGACAGACATTGCACATGTTAAGCTAGCTTGAGTCAAAAAAAAAGTTTAATATTAATGATCAACTATATGTTGAACTATACTATCCAAATTTAATTTACTTTCTTTAAGTAGCTAGGTAAAAAAATTAAAATAAATTAATTGAGCAGTAAATCACACTAATTAAACACCGTGACTTTTTTTTTCACAATTAAACCCATTGTTCGATCCAATTAATCATCCTTATATAAAAAGAAAATTTACCATTTTTTATATAAAAGAAGATATGGATTGCTATCGTGTAAAAAGTCCTGTAATCAGCAAATTAAACACCTGTATAATATGTAATTTATTTAAAAATTAAGCAGATTTAGAAGCCTAAATTAAATAATTATATAATCCATATATCAAAGTGGGATTTGGTGTATATATATATATATCATTTTACACTTGTAAATTTAAGAGGAAATGAGTTGGTTTTCTAGAACATGCATGTTCCCCGTTTAAGCTTAATTGATTGCTTTATTAATTTCTTTATACTGTCTTCATGCAAGCTCTCGTGCTCTAATGGCATTAAAAGCAACAGCCCATTTTCCACTATAATATTGCAACTGAAATTTGATTAATAGGTATATAATTAATATATTCTATATGCATATATATAGTGCACTGCCATTACTACTTTGTATGAGTAATTAAATGAATATTAGTAGATGTTGTTTAATTAATAATGTTATCTAGTTTGTTAAAATTCATTAATTTCTAAGTATAATAGTATTAATTACAGCGCTTTACTATCGAGATTATCAAGATGAGGATCCATGCATTCTTAGAATATTAATTAATTAATTAACTTTATGCTTAGTGGTTAAACAAATAATGACGGTGATGTATAAATGCACAACAATGTTGAAAAGGGAAATGCAAGTTGCCCAACATATCATCCAAATTTTATTATTATTATTATTATTATTATTATTATTATTATTATTATTATATACCATACAAATATACACATGAAATTTTCAATATATCTCGACTCGATATACATTTAAAATATATTCCTTCTATTTATATCTAATTATAATTAAATATTTATTTATCATAGCTAAATATGAGGGTAAGGCTAATTATAAATACATTTGTGATCACATCAAAATTTATTTGTAGATCTAAAATTTAAAGTCAATCTGAATTAAAATGAATATATAGTATACTTAATAAAAATACAATATTAAAATTTAATTGGTTAAATATGATAAAATTTAAGCCAAAATAGGCCAAAGTGTAATAATTTTTAATATTTATAGAGTAAAATTTAATAATTAATAAGTTTAAATGACAAATTATTAAAGTAACATATTTACGTGTTTTCTTTAAAAAATAGATATCAAAATCTAAAAATGTTGTTAAAAAAAAGTTTATGCTAAGCATTAAAATAAAAATCTACTCGGGTGTCGGGAAGAGGAGACCTAAAAGCTGGGTGAGGAAGGGGACAGCCAATGCTGTTAAAAGCCGGACCAAATCGGGTGAATCGATTTACGATTCAATTGGCCAATTTTAATTATTGGTTATATTTTGGTTTTCCTCTGAAAGGATTTTATAACATATTTAGACCGAACTAAGGTTTGGTTTCCGATTTTCCCCATCATAGAGACTGGTCCGGTATGACTTTTACAACGTTTTTTAAGCATTGAAGCATATAATAAAAAAGAAAAGTGATAAATAACTTCTTTTTTTTTTTTAAAGAACTTGGAATATATTAAACTGAATCTGCTAAAAGAACAGAACTTAAGAAGTTTGGCGGACCATGAAATCGAAGCTCGAGCTAAACTATGAGCTACTGAATTCGCTGATCTTTTGACAAAAACAAATTTAAAACTTGTTATACTTAAGCATAAGCTAATACAATCTTCAGCTATAAGACCAACTACGGAATCAGAGCTAGAACGGGAATTGATTGCTTGAACAAGCACTTGGGCATCTGACTCAATTATCACTTGATCCTGTCCATACGATTTCAACCAACTGAGAGCCTCCCTAATCGCAAGACTCTCAGCCAGAGCAGGAGACGAAACCTCCAATAAAGGTCCACTTCCAGCAGCTAGAAAATCACCATTTGCATTTCTAAGAACAAAACCCACTCCAGCTTTAGACTGATTGGGGAAAATCGCAGCATCAACATTGAGCTTAACCCATCCCAGCGGAGGTTTAGTCCAGCCACTTCCTGAAGAAGAACCCCTTTGAGCTTCCAAATGAGCAACAGAATCTCCAGTGCTTTGACATCTGCTTCTTGCTGATTTGTAACTCTGAAGCAAAGCGGAAGCCTCTGTTATGATGACCGAAGCTCTAACGGCATGACCATTCCAGACTAACTCATTCCTGTACTTCCATAGACTCCAGCACAGCATAGCAGCCTCATGACACTTGTCTAAGGGAAGACTATTAAAAATGAAACCAAGCCAGCCAATGAAACTTGTGAAAGATCCTCTTATAAAACCAACAGGCGAAAGGGACCAACATTCTCTTGCCCGAGGACAATCCAGCAGCATGTGAAGGGTTGATTCAACAGCCAGCCCGCAAACTTTACAAGTAGGATCAATATTCACCTTTTTAGCTAAAAGAGCATCATTTGAAGGCAGAAAATTAGAACATGCCTTGCACAGCATGTTACACACCTTGGGGGGTACCTGCAAATTCCACAGTCTAGACCAGAAAGAATTATTAGCAGCCACAGTGCCTTGAGAATTACTTTGCAATTTGTAAGCACTTTTAACAGTGTAAACACCCCTGTTATCTACATGCCACCACCATACATCACATGGACGTCTTATACTTAAAGGGATCTTTTGTATCAGCTTTCTATCCCTTTCATTGAATAGCAAGTTAAGGAGTCTACTGTTTCAAGAGAATCCATTTTCCTCTATCAAATCAGCAACTCACATCCTACCTCTTCCATCCTCGTCGGCTATGTGGGTAGAAATGAAGGATTGTTATCATCAGGTAACCATGGGGCTTTCCAAATTAAAGTGTCCTTCCCATCCCCGATCCTTCTTCGACCTCCTGTCTTAAGTAAACTCTGAGAAGCCCAAATGCTACGCCAGACAAAACTTGGATTGTGACCAATTTCAGCATCCAAGAAGGAGCTATTAGGAAAATAACGAGCTTTGAAAATACGGGTTAACAAAAAATTATTTTTTTATGTCTCTTATAATACATCCAAAGGAAAAATTGGTTCTAATATACTATAAAATCTCAGGTTCGAGTCTCCATTTTTTTTTTCTATACAAAAAAATATTTTTTAAATTATAAAAATGCTTAAGTATTTAAATCACAAACCAAAAAACAATTAAATTTACAAGTCATATATTTGAGAAAAAAAAATTATATTTATTGCATAAATATATGTGCTTTTTGAGATGTTTAATTTGGTAGAATAAGTTGAGGAATCAAAATAGAAATGAGTTCCTTTTATTCATAGTATTTGATTGAAAGAAGAAGAAGAAAATTTGGAAAATGACAATCCAACTATCTTAAAAGCGGAAAATGCCTACTCTCTGATTATTGGTAATCAAATTTTATTACACAACAAAATCAAGATAAAGCTTAAAATACTTAGAATTTTGGGATTGTTAAAAACTGACAGAACTGCAGGTTTCTAATATAAGTGGGCCCATCATTATGTCAGATTTTAATAAATTCAATTTATATTAAAATCGATAAAATATTACTTTCATGTGATTTTTTTAGTAAAATATTTTTAGATTTCTAATTAAAATTTTTTTTAATTTAATTTTTTTATTGAAAATTGACTTATTTATAACTAATTAAATTTAAATTTATCTTAAATTTTAGTTTTAACCACTCAATTTTAAATTAAATTTAAGTTTAATTAATAGTTTATTAATCATATTAAATATAACAAAAAAAATTATATATAATGAAATGAACTGAATATTCACCGAATTTTAAGAAGAAAAAAAAAACCTTAATTTGTTTTGTTGGAGCAGTCAATTTTGAGAATTGAGGCATGTCTTAATTTAACCTTTTCACACACCCATTATTGGAATTGTTAACAAGTTAGTTTTTTAATCCAAACCATTCAAGCTTATTTTCCTCATATCACACCCCCTCTTCCTCTCAACAATTTCAGTTATATTACTCTACTATTTATATAATATAATAGTTAATTTTTTCTTTATAAATTTTAATTGAATCGATAAAAAAATAAATAAATAATATATGCTACGAGATTACTTTAAAATTGAAAAATGAAATTTATCGAGAATTGAAACGTATCCCCCTCTGATACTAAAAGAATTAAATTATTATCTAAATATGATTTTATTTTTACGTAAGAAATTATAATTAATTAATTTAAAATTAAATACTATAATATACTTAAGTTAATTTGAAACAATTACAGAAAAACAGAAGAATAGCTGAGAGTAAAAATAGAGGGAGAAAAGTATCCATCAAGTGAACATTATAGAGAGTCAATCTCATTACGGGATTAGACACCTTTGGCTTTCGTATCTTAATCAAGAATTAACAATCAATCTCTTATTTTAGAACACATATCATCATATATATCTTTAAAGATATACATATCAAGATGGCTTGGTTTCTTAGATAGAGATTGTTGCCTAATAAATAAAATATCCTTTGACCTTTAAGCTTATTTGGATGGAATTAGTTACTGTATAATATGATATGTTATGGTGTTAAAATTATTGTTAACAATTTTAGAAAAGTGGTATGGTATAAGATTGCTTTAATAAATTTTTTATAGGAGAAAAAATAAAAATAAAAAATAAAAACGTGGTCGGCAGGATTCGAACCTGCGCGGGCAAAGCCCACATGATTTCTAGTCATGCCCGATAACCACTCCGGCACGACCACTTGATGGCTACACACTATTAAAATGTTTTTTTTAAACATATGACTAAATGGTTAGGCAAGTCGTAGGGAACAAGAAAATACAAAACATTTAATCGATCAAACGTAGGTGTTATGATACTGTGATCATAAAATCATTAAATTTTTTCTCAAATTTTGAGAGGATAATACAATTTTTGATATTGATCAACCAATTATAAAATACTTCATCGTCATTTCAACAGCCGAAATTGCAAAGTCCAGTTATGACAAAAAATTTAATGATTTATGATTTCGAAATTCAACGTTATAATCTCTATACTTTTATAACCACAAAAATAATGAAATCCTGAAAAGATGCTTCAAAAATATCCATTTGGGGGAGTTACTATAAAGAATCCAATATAATCATTCTATTATTCCATACAGTTTTCTTTCATAATTCTGATGAAGGTGTTGAATAATTTGTTTCATCTACTAGCCTCTTACAATAATCAAATAAATCATGCTTAATTGTTCATAAATCTTATTGCTACCATACGAAAGCAATACCAAAATGAAGCAGTGTATAAACCACACTAGGCAATGGTTTTAGGCAGAAAGTTTTTTTATATTCGAAATTCACCTATCCGATTAATTTGGATTCATACCGAACAGATTTATAAGGGAGAAAATGCTCCCTCTCAAATATTGAAAGTATAAAAAATCTTCTATTCCCATAACACAAACTGGACAACTTTCTCAAATATTTAAAGTCTAAAAAATCTTCTATTCCCATAACTCAAACTCGATAACTTTGATTAAAGGACCCATGCTATCCCTTTTCATCTTTGAAAATGGCAGAAAGCATATTTTGGTCCTTAAACTAAAACAATTTGCTTATGTCCTTCAACTTTTCTCCCATCAATTTGAGTTCTTTATTTTTATTTTTGGATAAATTACTCTCGTAATTTTTCAAAATTTTATTCACTCTCAATTTAATTATTTTCTTTTCCCATAACTTATTCTTTTGGTAAATCCTAAATATTTTAATTTACTTTTTAATATTTTTACGAAAACTTAATAGTATCAATTACGAATTTGCTTTATACAAGGTAAATAAATATGATTTGTTGAATCCAAGTATGACTTAACAATCCATACCAAAAGCCAAAAAATTAATCCTATTTAGTTGCATTATAGCATTTAATTTAATGTTTTAGAAGTATAACTTAATAATAATAATAATAATAATAATAATAATAATTTGTAATCCTATTAAGTTGGATTATACAATTTCATTCTACTTACACAGATTGTGTTGAAAGTTGAAACTCAATTGCAATTCCATCCAAACCAATATTTGCAGCACTACTGCGTATCAAACTCATAAAGAGCCTGTCCAAACTCCCTTATTATTTGGGCCCATTCAGTAGTGAATTCATGTTCTTCAAATAAATTTTCCTTTTTTATAAATATACATGTATATAACAAATGAACTGCTCTTTTGATCTCTTACCTAGAGTTCTGCTACTTATATAAGCACCCACAAAAGTCTGTTGAACTGTATCAAGTGAACCATAAGTCTTATGGGACAATCAGTTTAAACAGACATGACTGCGGACTAATATTCTGCAGAACATACAGAAATCAGTTCCAACTATGGACAATTGAGGTGCTACCAATTATCCACGTTTTGATCAAGTATGGCATTCTCCAAACAATGCCTCCCAACTTCAGGACTTTTAGTGTAAAATTAAACAGAAAAATTATGACAATCTTCCACTAATCTAGACAGAAGCACTCTATAATCCAGTCTTCCAATAATCTATCGACAGAAGATTATAGCCTGTCAAACAATCTATAGACACACATCCAATTTTAAAATAATCTATCGACAGAAGCACGCAAACAACTCGCATTAAACAAGCATATAATAAGTTCACAGCATAACTTATCTCAGAGTACTGGAAAATTATCATATGAGCATTCTCCATCACAATGCATATTGAAAATTTGAACCTAAGAATCTTAATAAAGGTTATCAGAAAACGGTGAAAAAAAAGTTTGTTTTCTAGTGATACAACTCCATCAGTCAAAGCCTCCATTGGAGTAACCACCCAAAGTCCAAGAGGCCCATCACACCGAATACTCTCATTTCATAATATTTCATATCAAGAGCTTCTCAATGGCATCCTGCATTGGCAAATAAATAATCAGATTCCTAGAACAGGTTCAACAAAATTGAAAGCAAATGAATTCAGCAAACATATGGCAGAAAAAAAATACTTTTAGTTGTTGTATCTGTGTCTTCAATTGGCTTCCTTCATTTGATGTCACAGAACAAGCAATAACAGGTCTCGTGACACCGCAAGCTCGGCCAAGTGCTTGTTTTGATGGGACAAATACGTATGGAACATTCTGCCAGAGTTAAAAATGACGATAAGTGGTTTCAATTCTTCAAAGATTTATAAAGAACTAAATATTGAAATTTGATGAATCAGTATTTCTGACATGGGAGATAGAAAAACAAAATCACAGTTGGCATTACTCTAAGCCATCAAGCTACCAACTGCAATACGACTTTCGGGACAAATATTTGTAGTGCACTTCAGAAATCTAAAGTTAAGACTTTCACCAGAAGATAAAGAATAAAATCTTTTGAAGTAATCAAAATCTTAAAAATCTTTTTCATCCCTTTGAAATTGTGGATGCTTTGATGCATGAGGAAAGTTTTAAAAAAACCAATTAATCTTACACGGATACATCTCCTGACCAATATAATCTTTAACAACATAAACCCCAAATAAAGATTCGAATGGAAATGAGACTTCCCTAAACAAATCATAGATGCTAGCATACGAATAAAATAGAACCATGCAGTTTATCATAATCATAAGCATCTAGAAGTATTCTCGATATTTACATTCAGTTCGAACAGCACAGTTTACAATTAGATAAGTGAAAGCATTCCAAGAAAAGAAATGAAAAACTTATGTGCATAATTGTGATTTTCAATTGTTATATTCAGTTCAAACAATGAACTTACCAAAATTTATAATTGAAAAAGCAAAACCAGTCAAAAATAATTAAGCAATTATAAGCATAATCCCATAATTATGCCCATAATCTAAATACGCGGGCCTGCAAGCCACTTTTCACCAGCGAAAAATAATATAAAAAAACCCACTTATGCATACAATGGGAACTTATTTTGCATAAAAACTTCATTCTACAGAATGATGGCCAAAACTCATTGGAGTTTAATTAATTAAAAGCGCTATAAATCGAGTTACTTGATATACCAGATGTCAACAGCCAACAGCAAATAAAATTCATACACTAACCTTAAAGAATACATTTAAAAATTATACAAATAAAAAGTTTAGCACTTCTTGGTTGAATTTTAAGCAGACATTTAAGTAAAGAAAAAACCAACAGGGGCCAAAAAAAAAAAAGATCACGGACCTTATCTTCAGCGAGCAATGGGAGATGGAGAAGAATCTCAAGAGGTTCAGTATCAGCGGCCATAACTATGAACTCAGAGATACCCCTATTAAGGGTCTTAGTCGCTGAAACCCAACATTATCGAATACTTAATAGGAAAATAAACATTAATATAAACAAAAAATAGTTGTAATAAAGAAAAATAGTAATAGAATTTGCAGAGCTAACCTTCATTGGCTCCTTTTTTGAGCTGCTTGTAGTTAGCAGCTTGTTGAACAAGATCCAATATTGTGATTGTGAGCTGAGCATCCGCAAGTGGGTATGCTTTAGGGTTCACAGCTTCTCCAGTCTGCAAAATCAAGAGGATAAGACATAAACCCAAAAGCAAAAAATCATAAAAGAATGTGTATATAGGAGAGATTGAATAGAAAAACGAACCATTTTGGCGAATGTAGCGGAGAGGAGGCTAGGGTTTTTGCAAGACACGAAAAGGAGAACGAAACTCCGGGTTTAAGCTCAAATAAATAAGGGGCCGATTAGAGGTTATATTAGTCTTCTTCCACTGGCATTGGTCCCACTCTAATGTTTCTGACTTCAAAAATTTTCCAATTAGCCAATTTTTTCCAATTGAGTCGTGGTTGTATTGATTTAATTGTGTCGTCGATTTATATATATATATATATATATATATATATATATTTTTTTTTAAATAAATATATAATACTAACAACACTATATAAAAAAAATTAAAAGTATAAATACATTTAAATTTCAAAAATAAATATATTTATATATATTTTTTCATCTAAATGCCAAATAAATCATACTCATACCCGAAAATGACTTGCCAAGGCCAATTAAGAACACCGTTGATTTGACCTCTCAAGGTGTCACACAGCCAAGTGCCAAACAGCTGGGTGAAAAAACGTTGAATCTCTTGGATTCAAAACCTACTCCCAACTAATTTTCGTCTTAGGACAATCACGAGCCACGTGCAAGATAGTCTTTAAATCAAGCAAACAGACTTCACAAGTATCAGAAGAAGCCATTCTTCATTGGAATCGCTCAACGTTTGTAAGGAGTGTCTTCACTCGCTAAGGACCAACCGAAGACCAGTAGGAATTCCAGTCCTTCAAAGTATTACTCCATTAGTAGAGCTAAATATCATATAAGCGGATTCAATAGAGAAATAGCCTGAAGGAGAAGCGAGCCATATCGGTTTATCAGGACCAAAATCAGTATCCGGAGGCATAAAATCAAAGCTGTAACCTGAGTACCCGTTAAAGGAGAGAATAAAGAGTATTTCCAACCAGCCTCTTTCGAGTACATCCTAGCCGCATTCCAATTCAATGAGTTATTGAGTAAATTAGTCGCAAAACTAGAATTGCCCACATAATGAATTAAAGGGCCCAACCATTATTAGTTCGAATGAAAGAGGGGCAAGGGCTGCTACTTATGTTATACTTGGCTTTAAAAACACAAACCTACAAAGTTGAATCTTCCATAAAAACTCTCCAAATAATTTAACATAAAAACATCATTAGAGACCTTCAAATTCCTAATACCCGAGCCACCAAATTCAACTGGCTTACAAACTTTGGCCCAATTAATAAAATGCACCTTTCGTTGCTCCCCATAAGGACCCCAAAGAAAGTTGCAGCAACATTGTTCAATTTCATCACAAATAGCCAGAGGGAGAACTGCCATCTGCATAACATGAGCGGGTATAGAGAGCAAAATTGATTTGACAAGAGTCAAATGACCAACAAAGGATAACGAATTCAATTTCCAACCTGAAAGTCTAGCTTGGACTTTGCCTACTAGATAATTATAGAACTTACATATTTGCCATGAAGAATGGGAACCGCCAAGTAAAAGAAAAGCCAATATCTTCATTGAAGTGGAAACCAGAAGCTTGCTTAAGATCGATCACAAATAACTGCCCTTGAGGCATGATGATCCTCGGGACATCAAAAGAGGAATATAGCATGAGCCGATCCGATTAGCAAGGGACCTAGAACCTGCAATTAAGCTAGTCCAATCGGATCGGTAGCACTTCGAAAGTTCAATCAAAATTAAAAGATAGAAAATATAAAAGAAAAAGTATTAAAAGTTCAATACCTGTAACTTTTAAAGAAACGAACTATTTATAAGGGCGAAAGGAGAAAATCATACTAGAATACAGCAGTGGGTAGTTAGAGGATATTGGCATATAATGGTCAGGTCATCATATTTTATTGGGTGTGTCAGTATGATAGAGAGAGCATGGCTCGTCATTCCGATAGAATTGGTTAGATGGCTGGCAGATCTGATTTGACAGGCGATATGTGTCCGATAGGATTTGGCTCATATGTACTGTTAAACTTTTTGAAATAAATTTTGAATTTTAAAATAATATGGTTCAGAAATGATAATTGTTATTGGAAATACAGAAGACTGCTTCTCCATTTTACCAGAGCAATGATAAAAATCAAGATGTAAAATTGAAATTTCTTGCTTAATTAGAAGAAAATGATTAAAGAAATGGAGCTTATGCTTAATTGATCTCTGTTATTTCTGTATTATATTACCATGATCAATATAGAAGAAGGAATTTTATGGGATATGAAAATGAGAGATCATTTGTGTATCCTCCGGGTCTATCTCAATATGCTTGAATGCCTCTTTAATCGCAACAAAACAAAATAATTTAACTATCTCAATATGCTTGAATGCCTCTTTAATCGCAACAAAACAAAATAATTTAACTGGAGATTTTTTGGGAGATCATTTGTGCAATCCTTGGATCATTTGTCCAAAGAGAGAAGGCTTTTCTTAAAAGTCTTCTTTCCTGCCACGTCATCAAAATGCCTTGCCACATGTGCACTAAGTCAACGCGAGGAATTAACGGTTTAATATGACATGAAGGATTGCTATTGGTTGTTCTATTCTTAGGTAGCCACTCAGCATTCCAAATCGAGAGAACGCTTGCGATCCTATATGTGCGTGCATACACATGAGCGCGCATACACATGAGCGCGAACACCAATTACCACTCTTTTCTACCTAGCTAGCATAAATAATGTTCCATTAATGAAAAGGAAGACTGCAATTTTTTTTTCTTGCCAAGGCATCAAAGCCACTAACATCTTGTTTGAATCAGGAGAATTGGATGGAAATGAGGGAAAAGTAAGTGTAATTAACCTTACTTTCCCTTATTTGGTTGTTAAAATGGCAAAAATAGGGGAAGGAATGTGAAGGAAATAAGATTTCCCAATTCCCTTATTATCCCAATTTCATTTCCCTTCGATTTGGAAAAAAACGAAGATAACTGAGAGGAAAAAGACTATAACTGTGTGAAATGACCAAAATATCCTATTTTCTCCCTCTCCCGCCTTCTGTTCTTCTATCCCATCTGTTCTTCTCTCCTGCTCATCCTCTCCTCTTCCGCCATCCGTTCATCTCTCTTTGCCATCTGTTCTTCTCTCCTACTCATCCTCTCCTCTTCCGCCATCAGTTCATCTCTCTTTGCTATATGGTATGTATATCTCTTTGTTTTTTATTTTCACTGTCTGGAATTTTCTTTTTTTTAGTTGGTGTTTATTTTTTCTTGCAATAATTTGATCTCCCAGCTATATCGCCACTCCTCTCCTTGCCGGCATCCATCATTGATTGCCCATTCCAGTGCCACTAACATCTTGTTTGAATCAGGAGAATTGGATGGAAATGAGGGAAAAGTAAGTGTAATTAACCTTACTTTCCCTTATTTGGTTGTTAAAATGGCAAAAATAGGGGAAGGAATGTGAAGGAAATAAGATTTCCCAATTCCCTTATTATCCCAATTTCATTTCCCTTCGATTTGGAAAAAAACGAAGATAACTGAGAGGAAAAAGACTATAACTGTGTAAAATGACCAAAATATCCTATTTTCTCCCTCTCCCGCCTTCTGTTCTTCTCTCCTGCTCATCCTCTCCTCTTCCGCCATCCGTTCATCTCTCTTTGCCATCTGTTCTTCTCTCCTACTCATCCTCTCCTCTTCCGCCATCAGTTCATCTCTCTTTGCTATATGGTATGTATATCTCTTTGTTTTTTATTTTCTCTGTCTGGAATTTTCTTTTTTTAGTTGGTGTTTATTTTTTCTTGCAATAATTTGATCTCCCAGCTATATCGCCACTCCTCTCCTTGCCGGCATCCATCATTGATTGCCCATTCCAGTTAGTCATTTTAAAATGCTTATCTATTATTTAGTTACTATCTGCTAAATAAGATGAAGCATTATTATACAAACTGTAAAATTAACAATGATTGAATTATACATTTTGTGTTTGTTTTGATTAACATTCAATAGCAAATAAAAGCTCGCAGGATATTGCATAATGCTAAAATTAATTCTTTGTCTGCAGTGTTATTCTCACTTACTTTTTAATGCTTGACATGTTAATGAAAACTATTCTTATTTTGGAAATCTATGTGATTTTCTTAGTTTTTTCAGTAGCAATTTACCGATGTGCAGTAATTTGTGTAGGTAAAAATTATATTGTTATATGTGATATAAGGGTGAATAACATGGATAATTTGGCTTCTCAATCCTTTTCAAGAAGATGAATCTGATGATAAATTGGAAGAATGGGATAGAACGAGGAAACTAGCAGTTGTTCAACTAGTTTGTCATATTGCACATTATTTTCACCTTCATCCAAATTGTATTCCCTGATCTATTATCGAAAAAAACTCAATAACTCAAAACAGAGAAAAATTCCGAAAAGAAATATTATATCATTTGAGAAATAGTGATGTAGATTGTCATAATTTGCTTCGTATGAAACCAGAAATATTTTTATTTTTATGTGATAAACTTCGAAATAGAGGTAGACTGAAAGAAATTGTACATGCATCTATTGAGGAGAAATTTATCACATTTTTTTACTATTATTGCCCATAATTTCAAACTACGAACTATGTCATGTTTTTTTCGTCGTTCTATCGAAACTATCTTTAAACATTTTCATTCAGTATTATGTGTTGTGATATCATTTGAAGATGAATATCTAAAACAACCTGATGGTTCTGAGGTCCCTCTTGAGATTCGCCACAATAATAGATGGTTCCCATATTTCAAGGTAACTAAAATGTCTAATGAATATAATAATACAATTATTATTCTTAAATGTTAATAATGAGATTGATACAGGATTGTATTGGTGCACTTGATGGAACTCATATTCGAGTTAAGGTTTCACATGCAGATGCACCAAGATTTCATGGTAGAAAGGATTACCCAACACAAAATGTCCTTGCTGCATGTTCATTTCATTTAAAATTTACATACATTTTGGCTGGATGGGAAGAATCAGCTTTTGATTCTAGAATTATTAAAAATGCTTTAATTAGAGAAGACAATTTAAAAATTCCAGCAGGTAACATTTGGATTTTAGCTTCTTAGTTTTTTATTTGATAGAAATATTATACTAAAAGCATCTTGTTGAATTTTAGGAAAGTATTATCTTGTTGATGCGGGATTTATGCTTAGGAGCTATCTCATTGGTCCTTATAGAGGCGTGCGATATCACCTAAAAGAATACTCGTCTCAAGGCCTTGAAAATGCAAAAAAAAACTTTTTAATTTGTGACACGCTGCATTGCGTAATACAATTGAAAGGGCATTTGGAGTTTTAAAGAAGCGATTTCCAATTATTGGAAGTTCAAATGAAAAAACTTATTCATTTGAAGTCCAATGTGAAATTGTTCTAGCATGTACAATCTTACACAATTTTTTAATGGGAATGGATCCCGATGATCAATTGATTAATGAAGTAGATGCCGAGCTATTTAATAGAGAGGAAGTGAATGCACGCATTGGAGATAATGAGGATGTTGTATTAGGTGCTGAATTAAGGGATAATATTGTTGCTGTAATGTGGTTTGATTATGTTTCAAATAAGAGATGATTAATTATACTTTGTATGTTTCAATTGTTTTCCATTTATGGTTTGTAATATTTAAAATCTTATTGAAATTTTCTTCAATATATGTTACATTGTTTGATACTTGATTGAATGTATATTTGATTGCCAATGATGTACTTGTTTGGATTTTAATAAGAACCTAATGGGCTCGGTTTATGTTCATGTATGTTTCAATTGTTTTCCATTTATGGTTTGTAATATTTAAAATCTTATTGAAATTTTCTTCAATATATGTTACATTGTTTGATACTTGATTGAATGTATATTTGATTTCCAATGATGTACTTGTTTGGATTTTAATAAGAACCTAATGGGCTCGGTTTATGTTCATGCTATATTTTCATTAAAAAAAAACTATACAGATGGCAAGTGAGACAACAAAAGAGGGTGGCAAAACTTCTCAAAAATTGGAAAAAGAATGGAGTTCAATGCTTCGTTGGACTGAAAATATGGATGACATACTAATTATTGCTCTATTGTACAAACATGCCGTTGGAAATAAAGTAGATGGCACTTTTACAACACATGCATTGAATCAAGTGGTTGAAGAGGTTCGTGAAAATACTGGACTTACGAACATTAATGAAGATAGAGTGAAGAATAGAATGAAATCTTTAAAAAGTAATTTCAGCGAGTGTTATGATCTTTTTAAGCACTCTAGCGGTATTGCTTGGAGTCCAATAACAAAAATGTTTGATGCAGAACCAGAAGTATGGGAGGCATTGATACAGGTTTTTATTAAATATTATTATATGTATTACTTGAATAAATAGAATAAACGTACTTGAAAATTATATCAATTGAATATTATATAACAATGTGATGTGTTTTATGAACTACTGGCACATGCAGGTGCTAAGAAGTGGAAGTGTACTGAAATTCACCGTTATGAGGATTTGCTGACATTATTTGGTAAAGATCGAGCAACAGGTGATGTTACTTTTACTCTAAAGGAGAGAGCACGCAAATATGCAAGTAGTAATACGGATACGATCAATCATATTGATGATTTATTGACTTCAAATATCATATCCTTAGAAAGCTGTGATGCTAATCATGATGATGGTAGTCCAACAGCTCCTTCCACAATTCTAGGTACTGCTGATTCTAATTCTAATTTTGAAGATGCTCCTGTAACATCACCACAAAAAAGAAAATGGAAAAGAAAGAGTGCAAAAGATGAGGAAGATAGTGAGATAAGAAAAGATATTGATAATGTTGCCAAGGTTCTTAAGGAAGGGAATGCTATAATTGAAAGAACACGCCAACACGTTTATTCAGAGGAAGAAGTGTATGCTGAGCTGATGAAAATTGGATTTGATGCTTCTTTGCGTTATAAGACTTATGATTTCATTACAGCAAATCAAACTAGAATCAGAAAGTTTTTTGGTTGTCCAGATTATGAGCGCAAACAATACTTATTGCATTTGATGCAAGATGCTGATGACTTTTAAATCCATGCAAAGTTATTATGACTTTAATTTTTTGTAAATCTGGTATATTTTGGTTGACCAGTAAACATTATTTTTTGGAAAAATATATTTCGAACAAGCCTTGTCAAATATTATTATGGCAACTTGTTTAATTTTTTTTTGTAAATGTTTACATATCATAATATGTAAATGCAGCCGTTAAGTGGTTTTGATGTAATTATACTGATTGAACTTGTTTATATATCAATTATGTATTTTTTTATTTATGTAAATTGTTATGTATGGCTCTTATACAAGGGACACAGGGTAGTTGTTTGTATTCTCAACATAAATGCAGCCAAAAGATCTCTCTGTCACGATCGCGACGCCTGTCGCGCTCGCGACAGAATGCTGCTCTTCTCTTTCTTTCTTCTTTTCTCTTCCTGGTGACCGACTCGTGATCTTCTTCACGAGTAGTGACTGCTCTTCTCTTTCTCTCTTCTTTTCTCTTTCTGATGACCGACTCGTGATCTTCTGTTCGAGTCTCACTTGGCTTCACGAGTCGTGCATTTCTTGCACATGTCGGATGGCTTCTCTTGCAAACCTTCACGAGTCGTAAAGCGCTTCACGACTCATGCATTTCGTGCATCGCTTCACGACTCGTGCTCTTCACGTCTATGCCTAAAGATATAAGGGTATATTTACCAAAATAATATATCCGGTTACGAACAAAATTAAATTTACTTTATATTTATTTTAAGTTAAAAAAAGTGAAAAAAAAACAAAGAAAATATAATTTACTTTAGTCTCTTTTCCCGTCGTTTACTCCCGTTAAAGTAAATTCGATCACCGTCCATCCAAACAAAGCATAATGGATAGTAACAAACCAGTCTTTAGCTAAAGAATTTGAGTGGAATCGGAGAGCAAGAAGACTCCTAAGAAGGCGAAGAACAGGGGTGCCAAAATGGGCTGGATAGGGGAGACCATTGACTCCATCAAGTCTATTCAGATCAGACAAGCTTTCTCTCAAGCCATTACTCTTGGTTCGTCTTCTCTCTCTCTCTCTTTTTCATCTAATCTTCGGATTCTCACATTCAATTAATCTTCTATCTGTTCATTCATTTTCTAAATCTAGAGATGGTATGGCACAAAGAAAATCGTGTTTCTGATCGTCTAATTTAATATCAGCTTCTAGTCTTGTACTGTGAAGTGTTTTAGCTTATGATAAGGACTTTCTGAGGAATCAAACAGCAGTTTCTAACTTTCAATGTAGAAGGTATGGAAGACATTACTTTGAATGTCATCTGCTGAGAAGTTTGAATCAAAGAGAGGAGTAACGGATAGAATTCTAGGGATTTCAAAGAAAGTAGCTGCGTTTTTGTAAGAAAGCAATTGTTTTGAGTTAAATTGGATGGCCTAACACCGAAATAACAACGAAAACTAGAAACATCGGGCACACAAATTCTCTGTACCCCTACTTTGTATCTTATGGATAGAGTTCTATAATTTGATAGAGAATAAAAAAATCAACCAATGAGATGAAATGCACCAGAGTGGGGTTAAAGCTTAACATCCAGAGTAAAGAAATGGCTTACATTTTGTGTTTGTTCATTTGTCTCTCTCTCAGAGAGAGAAAGGGGGCAGAGGGGGAAGTTTGGGGCCGGGGGCAGAGAGTGAAATTGATTTACAAGAAGTGAGATTCATTTTTAAGAGATTTCATATTAGGGTTCTGATTAACTACTCTAGTTCGCTGTAACTTTCTAAGGATGACATGTCTAATCTTTCAAATGACCAAATGCATTCAAAGCAGGGGATCATTTAAATTCTTTTTCATCTGCAATATTCAGATCACGTTCAGTCATATACTTTTCTCATATGTTGGTTTGTTTATTTTATTCCAAGCCTCTTTAGGAAACCTATATTTTTGTTCTTCTTTTTTTGGTTTCCTCATTCTTTTACTGCACAAGATATTACAGGCATGATTGTGGCTTCAGCTCTAATAATATGGAAGACACTAATGTGTATAACCGGCAGTGAGTCACCTGTTGTAGTTGTGCTTTCAGAAAGTATGGAGCCCGCTTTCCAACGAGTGAGTCCCTTTTACTTTGTGGTTATATTTATTTGCAGAATGATTATAAGAATATTCTAACTATCTCTAGAAGATTGCAATCAAATTCTCTTATGATTTTGCTTGTTCAGAAACATAATTGCTGGTGCAGATGTTAGAAATGTAGTTGAAATGAAAAATATGCATTTAGGATTGATAATATATTACAGAACAGTAATGTCATTCATTAAACTATAAGTGGATACCTATCATCTGATTATCGAGAAGTAGTCATAATTGGGTTGTGATGTAGTTTACCTAGAATTGCAATCAATATCTATAAGTACACCGTATTGTAATTTTGAAGCTAAAATATGCGTAATTACTTCCGATGTTCTAATTAAATTTTTGATAATTATGATAATTAAGCTGTTTATGATGGTTATTTATATGTAAATAAATTTTTGCAACTTCCTTATTTCTTCATGGTCTTTATGGTTACTTTTTCCCATTCGGTGACAAACCTTTTGTTGTGTTGCAGGGTGACATTTTGTTCTTGCATATGAGCAAGGATCCTATTCGGACAGGAGAGATTGTTGTCTTTAACATAGATGTATATTCATTGTTCTGCTGTTTACTGTTGGTTCTTATGTTTCTTCTTCTTCATGTTTTTTCTATACATCCTAATTTGTTCATATGAGCATCATGTGCTTTGGCTCTGATAAAAAAATTTTGTTCCTTCTTTATTTGCCGAACATTTCAACTATTAAGGTTTTAAAGAGAAGTTGTTCCTTTATATTCTGGAATAGTGATAGAATGATTATATCTTTTTGCTGCATTTATATTTAATTAACTATTTTGACAAAAGATAAGTGGCCATTGCATGATGCTTTATCATAAGCTGATTTTTGTAGTTTATTAGAAATATAATTATAGTTTTCTGCTAATGCTTTATTGGCTAGTTTATAGGTCAACTTTCTACTTCCAATGCATGAGGCATTAAGGTTATCTGCATTCAAAACATGAATCCATGGAAATATTTTGTGTTATGTTGAATCTCATTTGAAGCTCCAAGCAATGTAAATATCATGTCTTGTCAACATTTTTTTAGGGTGAAAGATTATTAACTTAATGGATAAATGAGACAGTTCAGCTTTATGCTCACCATGAAGGGGAAAACCATTGAGACACACAAAGGCAATGTTTCCTCATATTTTATTTGTGCACACTGGTTTGATACTGCTATCCAGGGACGAATCTACTTTGGGGGCACTGGGGCACTTGCCCCTACTGCCCCCAAAAATTTCAATTAGGTCCCTGTAAATTTTTCTTTGCCCCCACTCAGAAAAAGTATTTTGCTTTCACTACCCCGATGAACTTATGTATTACATTCATGTTTATATAGAATGTGATATAGTATGTGTGAATTTGGCCTTCCTAAAATTAGATCATGAATTCATCCCTGCTGCTATCTGTGTTTTGTCAGAACTTCTCTTTCCTCTGTCCTTTCCTTCTGTCTTTCTAGTTATGTGGTGCTAACATATCTTCTGCATGTTGTTTAGGGGCGTGATATTCCAATTGTCCATCGAGTAATTGAGGTAAATTATGTGCAATATTCAATTTATTTTATTCATACATGTGTGCCTGATTTCCCACTTTCTAGTCTACAAATATATTGAGCAGAATGAACAGGGTAAGCAACTTTACACATTATAGAAACTTACTAATAATTCACCTTATTCTGAATAAATAAACTATGTAATGTTTTTAATTTTTGACCCATATATAAAGAAAACAACTGCAGTCATGACATATATAAGAATTGAGAAATGTGCCTTTTGTGTTCAATTCATATAATGTATTTTGCAAGGAGGCATATGACAATCAATTTTTCTTCTGGCCTCACCATCATAAATATTGATCTGCAGTAATTAATTTTGTCACATTCCAAAATTTGTATCCATTGCTTATCTAAGTCCAGATGAACTCTTAGTAAAACTTATTGGGGTAGAAATTTTAAAATGTTATCTGCTTTACATTTTTGCTAGATATGTGCATTCTGAACTTCTCCCTCTAAGATGTCAAAATTTGTCTCTGCATACCCAAAAAGGTGTTTCTAGATTTTTTTTTTCTTTTGGAGTTCTACTCATGTAATTCTGCTTCCCCAGCTTTGCTTTTATGATGTTGATAGTAATAACAAAATTTGCATATGTCCTATCCTCTTATTCTTGATAGGTCCATGAGCAACAAGATACCAATGATGTTGATATCCTTACAAAAGGTACCATGTTCTGTAAATTTAGTTAAATTCCATAATATATAAAGCTGCTAAATCTATGATTGTGATATTTTTCTATTCCCATGAACAATATTAACTTTGAGCATGCCCCCCCAGTCAAACAAATCTAATGTCCTAAAATGCATTTTGAATGTAAGATAGAGTTTAAAGATGTTACAGTTTAAGCCGCCAAATCACTGATGATAGGTCAACAGGAAATACTCTCAAATGCATTTGGAACTAGTTTATGATTTTAGTTCAGTAGCTATCTCTATTTCATATGTATATTTTTTTCTTTTTTATTAAATTCATCAGGAGACAACAATGATATGGATGATAGAGTTCTGTATGCTTATGGTCAGCATTGGTTGAAACGTCAACACATCATGGGGAGAGCTATTGGGTATGCCACACTTTCTAATATTCCTTTTCCTTTTTTGAAAAATATGACTATTATGCAGAGCAATTTTAAGACATCATTAAATGGCTGATATCTGGTGTTACAAAACATTAAACATTTCAATTTGTTTGACGCGGTTTGTCAAGAGATACCATAAGTTGCATATGACTATGTTTTTGCATGTATTGTCATCAAACTGTTTTTACGTAGTATCGTGTGATCAATCATGTCAACATCTGGCATGGTGAAAATTATCTTTAGAGCAGTTTATCAAAAAATGTTTGTGTTTTTCTCAGTTTGGTGTTAAGAATCATTTGTTTTTTTTTCTCAATTTGGTGTTAAGAATCATTAGTGTTGTTTCATACCATCAGTTTCTTCTTTAAAATATTAATTGTGCAAATAAGTATGTGTCCTAGTGATTCATGTGGTGTTTGATTGTCTGTTCCCGCAGATTCTTGCCCTATGTTGGTTGGGTGACAATAATCATGACAGAAAAGCCTCTTATCAAGGTAGATTCAGTGCCTTCAAATAAAAATGAGATATTCTTCTTGTAACAGAACTAACCAGCAATCTTGAAGTGCAGCTCATGGCATCTGACAAAAAGAATTGGTGACATTTTTATGAGAAAATGAAAGATGAATCTAGCACATGAAATTTAAAATTTTATTGGTTTTGCTTGCAGTACATACTTATAAGTGCCTTGGGTTTGCTGGTCATCACCTCAAAGGATTAGGGGAAAACAAGTGTTCACAATTAGTTCCATCCATCATAAACATGTATTTTCTAGAAGAAGAAAGAATTAAGATATGGTATACAGTCTGTTGTTGGGACATATTTGATGTGGAGAAGGTAGTATATGAATGCTCAACATTTTGAATTTATGAGTTCCATTCTTTTAATGGATGTATCCTGTTAGGGGTTAGCGCTCCCTGATTGTAATTTCTGTAAGTGGCTTGATGAGTGTCATTCAGTGGTTGCAAAGCATTTACGAGAAACTTATTAGCTCTGGAAAACTTTGGATATGAAGGGCGGGGAGTTCTACATAGTAATCCTCAATGGTGTTGTCTTAAATAGAAAGGTACAGAGCTATGAGGGGTATTGCCTTTATTAATCTCTCTTTCAATCCATTATGTTAATTTTAGATTGAAGCTAAAGAATAAGTTCAATTAATCGGTTAATTCACAAATTTCATTAATAAGTTCAATATTAATCTGCCCAATAATTTTGATTAATCATTTCAGCAATTTCGTTTTTTTGGATCTATTAACCAATAATTTTCTGCTAATCATTAAAAAATCTGTTGATATGTAAAAATAAAAAATTATGTAAATGGCAAAAAAAAAATAAACATTATAAACCAAACATAATGGCAAATAAGTTTAAAATAAAATACGAACATTATGCCAAATAAGTTCCAAAATAAAATACAAACATAATACCAAATAAAAATTTAATTGGGTCTCTATTGCTTAACAAAACTGTTCTACAGATACTGAACACGCCATTGTCGAACGGAGCCAAGTAATTGAATTGCCGAGAGACGTTCATGTTAACAAACAGGCAAATTAAGGAAATTTAATAAATTCGGGCCAAGTTATATCTCAGATAGTAGTAATTATAATCTAACTGCCTGCAAGAATTTTCCGATGAGGCACTTTTGATCAGAGCAATATCTACTTGGATGTGAGAAGTATAATTATTTCATCTAAAGTTTTTGAATATATAGGTTAACCAAAATTGGTAGTTTTTTTAGAATGGTTGGATCGGACTGAACAAGCATCCAAAAAATTTAATATAAAAACCGAACCACAATTTAATTTTAAATCGATTTTCCAATTAACCATAAAAACCATTTCCATTTCTTTCTTTTTTTTTTCACACCCTCTACTTGTAAGAAAAAGATGCAATTTGATATTAGCGTACCCAGATTGTCCGATCGCCAAGACGCCTGCGATCCGACGGCCTAAATGTACCAATTAAGGCTGTTGGTTGCAGTTTATATAAGGGAAAACATCACCGCTATTTTTTACATTTTTTTTTCTTGTCCGATGGTAACAAGTAATTAAACGAAAAAAGCTTCCACCTGCATACAGTGCTATTGTGACCTAATAGAGATAATCTAAAATAAGTAAGGGTTTAAGCTTAAAATGAAGAGAAACAGCTGAGCACACCTAAAAAATTGGAAAGTAGCACTTAAGTCTCCTGTATGGTTGTTATTCAACACATCTTACAGTTATCTTCAATCCTAGAGGAAACAGCGCAAATTTATAATAACTTAAAAACAGGCTACACAAACTAAGCAAAATCTATGAAAACACAAGTCACTCCAGCCACTGACAGCCGCAATGATGTGTGTTTAAATGGGAAATCAAAGGGTGATCTTAATTTTATCTGGGAAGGTAATGTGAAAAAGTTGTGCAGGGCCCAGAGTGGCTTCAATCCCAATGTCAAACTCAAAATTCATCACATTAACCCCAAAATATTTTGCGACTTCCATTATGCAAATAAACCCATAAATAAATAGAAAACAGGTTTCTTCGCAAAGACACTCCAGGATAAAACCTCACCAACCAAAACTTGCCTATAACATGCAATTGTAAACCAGGGCACAACAGAGTTACAATAACATCACAGGTTTCTTAAACCACATAGAAAGAAAGGTATCACAGATCCAGATTTGAAAATAAATACAAAGTTCAATACATAAGTAGTCATTTTACTCGCCAATTTTTATTAGTTTGTCCTCGTACTCATTTTTTGGACAGATTAATGACAATTGTTATTTTTTATTTTTTTGGGATAAACACCTGAAAGTTTCTCCATGCTTTCAAGCACCAAAATAAACACCCTTACTTGCCAATTTCGTCACATTTAAACACCTGTAGTGACAGAACAACTATTAAATCAGTCCAAAAATAATTACTAGGCTAAGTGGAAATAATTCGCTAAGGGCTACTTGTGTATTAGGCCTAAATTCAATCTATAAATATTATCCATGGTTTCCTCCATATACAATCTTTACACTCCAAGTCATCTTTTAAATTACATTGGCCAAAGTTGTACCAAATGAGCATCTGCTAAAAGAACAAAATTACAGATTCTGACTGCAAGTTTCCAAACTTTTCCACACAGTTTCCAGGAAGATAAATGCAGAAACCACTAATGCAAATACATCCTCTCGAAATAAAACCAATAATATCAACCTTCAAAGTCATGAAATATCTGACAACGAGTTTTAACATGCTGCATATGTAGCAATTGTAATATAATGGACGATAACAACAATACCAGCCACCAAACCTGGCAGCATTAAATTTCAATATATCTGATGAACATCCTCTGTAAAAGTGTGAAATCAGGCATTTTAAAATCATTAAGGTTGTTGTAGAAGAGAGAAACAGCTGTAGCAGGACACCCATTTACTCCTAACAAGGCACTATTAATCAACTAATAGAGAAGTTTATGAATAGGAAAAATATATGGTGCAAATTAGCATAATTATGACATGTAAAATGATAAATTTGGAATGATTACTTATTGGACCGTAATCTATCAATTTTACATCACAAAACTCATGAAACTCAACTTGCTGTAGAATCTATAAAAAAAATATATAAACTTGAACCTTATTTTGAATTCATCAGGCCGCAGAGGCCCGAGACTGAAACTTCTCCCACATTTCGCAATGAGGCGTCTCACGTATAAAACCCCACTGCTGCCTCTGCAGCTCATACCTACAATTCTGGGCAAGAAGAGACACATAATCTCTCTCCACTTTCACTTCCAAGGCTGCCCTTTGTTGGGTATCTGGTGGATAATCCTGATCAAACTTCGTACTCTTCACATAATAATTAACTCCTCTCTGTGTAGTATACCTGTATTCGTAAGGATATGATCTGGAGAGTGAATAAACAGGCTCTGAAGACGGCAGGAAGTTCAAAAGCAAGATGACTAGAATAGGTAGGAACTGAATCAATGCACGAACATTAAACCCAGTCGCATGATCAGCAGTTCTAGGCCCCATCCCTCCCCCAAAATTGAAAGTCCTGAACTGGGCAGTTGCAGGCGCCATTCCTCCAAAAAAGAATTGTCTGAAAATCTCATCAGGGTCAAAATCATCATAATACCCATTTAATCCTCCATGTCCTCCATGATACCGTTGAGCACGTCTCTCATAAACAGGCTCATCACTCCCAGTCAGATCATACTTCTTGCGGCTCTCTTCATTGCTAAGACACTGAAATGCCTTGGAAACAGCTTTAAATGCTTCTTCAGCTCCGGGAGCCTTGTTCTTGTCAGGATGAACTTTGAGAGATAACTTCCGATAAGCCTTTCGAACATCTTCGACAGAGCAAGGTTTTTCTAATCCCAAAATCTCATAATAATCTTTCTTCTTCTTGATTTGCCTTACGATCGTGATTTGCTCCTCTGTGTACGTGGCCGAGGACGGTGATGCTGCGGAGGACGAAGTCGACCCATTAGCCGGAACCCTCTGGCGAAGTTTAGGTTCATTGGCAGTGGTGCTGGTGGGTCCATTCGTATCCGCAGACGTTTGATCGGAGGGTAAATCCTTCTCAATCTCCGATAAGAGATCATCTACTGGAAGAGTGGGATCGAGGCGGCGAGCTTTCGTGATGAACTTCAAAGCGCGAGTCCGATCACCGGAATCAAGCGCGTCCTTGGCGATTTTGAAGCACTTTAACGCGTCGTCTTTGTTCCCATCCATAAGTTTGTGTAATCAACAAACCCTACAAAAATTAAGAGAAAATCTAAAAACAAATCGATCAATATGAAGTTATCATTATCTGAAATGGCTAGGAAATCGATTGTCGATAGGATTTCGTGCGTGATAGAGTTGAATTAGAAAGAAAGAAAGAAAAGGTATAGAGAATTTGACTTACGGATGGATCTGAATGGGAAGGCAGGTGACAATTAAGAATTGAGAAATGCAGATTAGTGAAATTAGGGTTTCATGATTTGGGGAAATTGGGGGAGAAAATATAAAGCGACAAATATTTGTGGGATTTTCGTCCCACCAAACCAACTATATATGGTGGATTATCTGTAAAAGGGTCGGGTTGCCGTTTGGTTGGCTGTTACTTTATAGTTTAGTTTTATACGGAAAAACATGTCTACGGAAGGGGGCGGGGAGTGGCTCCCCACCTGCTGCCCCACCCAGCAGCGAGAATTTTCCGTCCCCGCTCCTGCAGGAAATGCGAAGGAAAAATTCCCATATTTTCGTCTCCGATAAAATTATTCAATTTTAATGGAAATTTTTGATCACGATAGAGATTTTCGATCCGAATAAAAAATATTTCACAATATTTACGTTACAAAATTTAATAATTGATAACTTAAAATTAAAAATATTTTATACAATTTAAATACAAATATTTATAAACATTCCATAAATTAAAATACAAATATTTGTAAATATTTCATACAATTCAAATATTAATAATATCACTTAAACAATTTACACACCGACAAATATCAACCTGAAAAAATTTAATATATATATATATATATATATATATATATATATATAAATAAATAATAACATATTAATTTTTTTCAAGGCGGGGTCCCCGCACCTATTCCCCGTCCTTACCCAGAATTCAAGGGCGAAAATTTTTTTCTCCCCGCCCCCGCTCTCGCGGGGAAAAAATTCGAGAATTCTCTGTCCCGTTCGGGTCGGGTCTTCACCTGGGACGGGAAATTCCCTCCCCATGATCATCCCTAAACATGTCCCTAAACTAATATCGCAATGCAAAAAATAATGAAAATTGTTTTAAATAAATTGGGAAAACAAAAAGAAAATAAATAGGAGAATATAAAATTAAGACGAATAAATTATAGAATAGAGAAAAAATATTTATTCTCTTTCTCTTCTTCTTCTTTTAGTTATATCACATAAATAATTTACAATGAGCTATATACACAAAGATTTGGTGAACATATCAACTAGAGTTTTGATAGAAATAAAAAATTAATAGACTAAGAGTTGGAAATCACATGTAATTTAAATGATTGAAAGTCTGGCTACTATTTTAATTGACCGATGATCAAATCTCACCTTTCTATGTTCCTAATGTTAACTAATGAATGTCAGCTGATACAATTATGTTGAGCTAGCATGGAATCTTGGATTCAAAAAAGTTTTATTGGAATTAGATAGTCAAATTGTTATCCATCTAATTAATGGTTGTGGTGATCTTTGTAAGAGATAATGGTTCAATATAATCTTATCATATATAGGCTAAGGCTCTTATCAGTTTGTTGTAATTGATAGATAAGTATCCACCTTTAGTGTTAATCATATTCATATACCTGTATAAATAATTATATTTTGAATCAATACAATCAGCTGAGTTCATCAATCTTTCATGGTATCATAGCTCATATGGTTTTAACAACCGATTTCAGTCAGATCCCTGATTTTCTTTCCTTCTTTTCCCTTTCCATCATGTCTAAAAACATCGGCGTCATTGTTACCTCTTCTCCCACAACGACAATACCAAGTATTGTACACCAGCTCCTTATCAAACTTACTACTTCTAATTTCCTTCTCTAGAAACCCAATTACTCCCTATGTTAAAAGGTTGTCGCCTAACTCTTGGTAATGGATCTCAAATTCTCATTCTCCATACTGGTTCTTTTAAGTTTTGTGTCAATAATGATTCCTTTTCACTCAATAATATTTTGCACTCACCTAATGCATCACAAAATTTAATTTCTATTAGTTCATTGACTCGTTTTAATCCTGTTTCTATTAAATTTTTCTCTAATTCTTTTATTGTTTAGGATTTGACCACATAGGAAATACTGTTCAGAGGCCCGAATGATCAAGGACTCTATGTCCTTCGCAAGTATATTTTTAGCTTTACAATGGTTCAAGCTCATCATGCTTCTGTCACAACTTGGCATGCTTGTCTTGGTCATACTAATATTTCTACTGTTAGGATTTTGATTAATTCTAGTTCTCTATTTGTTTCCAATAAAGATTTTAAGCTTTGTCATGCTTGCTCAATTAGAAAAATTCATTGATTTCCTTTTCCTTTTATCTAATTTATATTGATGGTCCACTCTATTAGTGGTTATGCCCTAAGCTAAATATTTGGACCATTATGTAGTGTCATATTTTCATTTATAAAAGAATTTTCTCTACATTAATATATTGTTGGCATGCTACATTATAGTAATTTTTATGAATAACTATATAACATTATTCTAAATATCCCTAGTCATATATCACTAAAGGAATAATGATTAATTAAGACTAGTATAGGTTTAATTAATAATCATGAGATGATTATATATGGTGATATAAATCAAACTTGTAGATACTTATTAGAAAATAAGATACTAGAAAAATCCGCTATGAGGTCACTACATGAGTTAGTGTTATGAGTGATCCCATAATAGTTATGTTATTGAATCTTTAGACCTGAGATTATCATAGTTTCCTACATGCGTAACATTATGTTTTGAAACAATCAAATATTATCTTTAATCGGATAATTATAAAAGTTATGATTGTACATGATAAAAATTATGCAGAAAAAGTGAATAGACAAGACAGAATTTATCCCTCTCTTATGAGAGAGATATCTATTGGGTCCCTCGATAAGTAGGACTGAGAAAAGCATGGACATGTTCAAATGAATTGATAGAGTGATCAATGTCATTTCATTTTATCAGTCTACTTAATAACCGAGAAATAATATGTTTGAACAATATAAGTGCGATATGAACCATGACTTATATTCAAACAGGATATCGTGTGACAAAATGGTTATAACATGTTCTATTGGTTAGGTTAAAATTGGACTATCGATATTCGTATTATTTAAATAGTCATCATGTCTTACTGGAGGCCAATTATGACTTGTGGGCTTAAAATGGGATTAGACCTACTACCAAAAATAATATAAACCTATTCGATCGCACATCTAAAACGTAATGAACGGGTTAGGATTTATTTGAAAATTTTAAATTTTAAATATATTAGATATAAAATTCGAAGTAATAATTAGAGATAAAATAATATTCATTATTATCTGAATAAGGAATATTATCCCTAAATTTTCTTTCTACACATTAGGTTTAACGTAACCATATATATAGAGATATATATATTTAGAAAAACTCTAATCATTAGATGATTATTCTCTACCGCCTTTTAGAGAAAAGAAATAGAGAGAAGAAAAATATTATGCCTCCTTTTTTAGAAAAAGTGACAAAGAGAAATAGCAAACCCTAGTTGCACGCGAAAAACGCTAGCACCCTTGTTGTCCCGTTCATATGTGGATACTGGTAAAGGGTGATCGTTCCTTGGAGCAGCTCTTAGAGTTCGATTCGACTTGGAAAATTGGGTGGCAACTCTAAATGCCTCAAAGGTGCCTTTAGGTGTCATTGGACTAGGTTATTCTCCCCAATATTCTATTGGAAGGAATACACTGATGATGTTTCATGGCGCCCATGATCAAAAGACGCAAACCAATACCTCGAATCCCGAAGGCGGATTCAAAGCGAGGGCCCTTGCTGAGTTTCGGCGCGCATCACAATTAGCTTTACTATCTTATGCTAATCTTCCTGAATTTTTTTGTACCCATGCTTTCAATACTACCATTTACTTAATAAATTTGTTAGTGTGACGCGCGCCGAAGCTATCAAAAGCCCTCGTAGGCGAGACCCGTTTTTAGGGCTCGAGGAATTGGTTCTTGTTTTTTGATCTTGTGTGCCATGAGACATCTTGGAATCCCTACCCAATAGAACATTGGGGAGTTCATCTAGGCTCATGATACCTTTAGGCACCTTTGAGGTATTTGGAGTCGCCACCCAATTTACGAGAAATTGAGAAAGGTCATCCAACCTCTATGGTCTAAACCAGAGATGGTGTTCGGAACTTCACTCTTATTTATGTCTTGGTTAATTATAAATTAGTTTTTAGATTCATAAAATTATATCTCTCATCTCACACGATTAATGCATTTAATTAAAAAGCGCATTGCAAGCATTCGAAAGCAGTAAATAAAAGCTATAAAGAAAGCAGCAAAATAAAGCGGTAAAGAAAGCGATAAACACATCAAGCACCCAATTACAAAGGAGAAATTGGGACATAATACAATCCCAAGTAAAAGAAAGCCGAATAGAATTAAATAGAACAGAATACAATCCCAAATGAAAACTAAATAACATTGCCCGAAAATAATTAATTACGAGGGCCCATAAGATATATGAACAGAAATTTAAAACAAACAAACAAAACCAAACATAGAAAAAATGACACACATAAATCGAGATATTTATTTGGTTTAAAAATATTGGTTCATTCATACTCGCTTAAAGAGAGATCGAACAGTTATTTGATTGTTGGTTTGAAAATCGGGATAAGTGATCCCATTTTAGAAAACTTAACTCTTCATTTTATTCGTGACATTTTCACATTACTTGGCTAAAATGAGGGACATTGGTCCTAATTTTATTAAAAAAATCTCAATTTAGTTATAAAAATATTTTCGTGATTTTTTATTTTACATGTGCATGAAATAAAATATTTTATTTACAAGCAAGCACAAGCACAAAAAAGGGGATAGGAAAGGCCTCACCGAGAGAAGTTTCCCTATGCGTCGCGACCCCTCCGCGTGGTCACGGCGATGCTCACACAAGGCAAGTTACATTTAAATCCCAAACAAAAAATAACATTAAAAAAGGTTAGTAACAATTCTAAAATCAACCAAATAAATATAAATACAAGATAAATATAAGACATGGTTAACAGTGATAATATGATAATAATAATAATAATAACGGTATTAATATCACACTAAGACAAATGCTAATAACACTAACGGAATGATAATAATAATAATAATAATAATAATAATAATAATAATAATAATAATAATAATAAGAATAATAATAATAATAATAATAATAGTGACAGTAGCAACATCATAATAATAATAATAATAATAATAATAATAATAATAATGACGATGATGATGATGATAATAGTGGCAACAGGAGAGTAGTAATAATAATAATAATAATAATAATAATAATAATAATAATAATAATAATAATGATATTAAAGGTAATGACACACTAATAAGAGCATTAATAGTGATAATAATGCTAATAATTCTAATGATAGTAGTCATAATAATAGGCCTAATAAAAGCAAACAACCACAGTGATGATAATATTGACATAAAAAAAACGATGACGTTAAACATAATAATAATAATAATAATAATATCCACAGTATAAGCCACACTGAAAATAATAGAAACGAATGTCTAACGTGATAATAATAATAATAACAGTAGCAAAGGTGATATCAACAGTGGTGATGAAATATTAACAATAATAATAATAAATAAAATGAAATGAGCTGAAGAAAATGGGTTCAAGAATCTTTACCCTCAGAATTTATAGAGTTGAGAAATGATGTCTTAATCCGCCCTTTTTGTCGATTTTGTGGTGGCAAGACACCGAAAATGTTTAACAAAAAACTAATTTTTAACACGAAACAGACTCAAAAAAATAATTTTTGATGGAGTGATCAAGCCAAGGAGAGTAATTTTCCATGCTCAAGTAAAACCAAGAATCAAAAGCTTTTTAGATGAAGAAGATTAAATCTCAAATTTTTGAAAACCCTTTTTCTTTTCTCGTCTGCCTCCCTTCTAAATGAGAGAAAGCCTTTTTTTGTTGTGGAAGTAGCCCCTAAAAAATGAAGACAAAATCTTCATTTTACTTCCCCTGTCTTCCCAAAATGGAAAGGGACAAAACCTCTTTTTAATCTCATTTTCCAAAAAACTATAAAAACATGAAAGAAACAGATTTTTTAGTCCCAAAATCAAATTTTTTGCAGGTGAAAAGCGACTGCACAGGCATAAGGTGCAGGAGGCCGCATGCGGAGGCCCGCAAGTGGAGGGCCGCATGCGAGCTGCGGCCCTCGGAAGGCCACATGCGCATGTGGAAGGCCTCACATGTGGCCTTCCATGGGAAGGCCGCATGTGGCCACCACATTTGCACTTTTTCACCTTTTTCTTTTTTTTTTCTTAAATCATATCTTTTCTTTTTTTTTTTCTTCTTAAGATTAAATCTTTTTTAAAATCTTTATCTTTAATTAATTAATTTAATTCCTTTCTTAAATATAAATATTTTTTAATCAAAAATTTTGATACATATAAAAATAACACTTCTTAATTTTTTTTAATTTAATTTTTTTATAATTTTTATTATATATATTTATTTGTCTACTTTTTATTTAAAAAAATGAGGGTCTCGACAAGGAAAATATCATCTTTGACATTTTTGCCTGTGACTAAGCGACGCTTTCATCATCGAGTAATCCTGATTTTGGACTGTCTCGAGACCCGATGTCTATAGTTATCCCCAATTTTGGAAAACCTAGAACTTAGGTGTCCAAGTGAGCTAAAATTCAGAAAAAGAAGGAAAAAGATACATACCTGAGGCGGTCGCTTTCCTAGACTGGATGATATTGTTAGTGGTTATGCCCTAGGCCAAACATTTGGACCTTGATGTAATCATTACATTTTCATTTATATAATAATTTTCTTCACATTAATATTATTGGCATGTTACATTATTGTAATATTTATGAATAATGATGTTATTCATTTTATCCCTAGTCATTTATCGCTAAAGGGCATAAAGATAAATTAAGACTAGTATAGATTTGCATTGATAATCATGGGATGATTATATATGATGATATAAATCAAATCTATAGGTACTTGCTAGAGAACAAAGTACTGGACAGACCCACTGTAAGATCACTTCGTGGGATAGTGTCATAAGTGATCTTATAATAGATATGTTATTGAATCCTTTGACCTGAGGTTATCATGGTTTCCTACATAAGGAACATTATGTTTTGACATAATCAAACGTTATCTTTAATCGGATAATTATAAAGTTTATGATCGGACATAATGAGAATTGTGCAGAGGAAAATGAATAATCAAGATGGAATTTGTCCCTCTCTTATAAGAGAGATATCTTTTAGGCCCCTCGATAAGTAGGACTGTAAAATGCATGGCCGTGCTCAAATGAATTGATAGTGTGATCAATGTCATTTGAATTTATCAGTCTGCTTAGTGATCGAGAAATTATTTGTTTAAACAATTTAAGTTTGATATGGACCATGACTTATGTTCAAACAAGATATCGTGTGATAAAAGGATAATAACATGTTCTATTGTCAGGTTAAAATCGGACTAACGATATTTTTATTATTTGGGTAGTTATAATGTCTTGCTAGAGACCAATTATATTACTTGTGGGCTTATCATGGGATTAGGCCCACTGCCAACATAATATAAACCTATTGGGTCACACACCAAGACCAAATGAACAAGATGGATTTTATTAGGTCATTTCGGAATAATATAGAAATATAGGTATTTATATTTAATTTTGAAATTACATATATATTTATATATATTTATATATGTACATATACATATATCTCTTATTTTGAATATGAGATAATAGTATGTATAAATATAATATTTCTTATTTTGAATAAGAAATATATATATATATATATATAAGGTAAATATCTCTTATTTTGAATTAGAGATAATATCCTTATTTATCTCTAAGGGTTTAAAACTTATTTACATCTATATAGATATGTGTTAAAAAAAATAGATCAACCCTAAGATAAACACAAAAATCACGTTCTAAAGTAAGAAAAGATTGAGAGTGGCTGTACAGATATTCTTGTGAGAAGAATAAGAAAAACCTAATCACCATTCTTCTTTGTGAAAGAAAAATCAAAGAAAATCCATTCGCATCTTAAGGGAGCTAGCACCCCTGCGAACTTTTGTTCATCAGTTCGTCGTGTGGATACCGATAGAGGACGTTCGTGTTAAAGGCAGCGTCTTCAGTCCGAATTAAAGGAGTTAATTTCGTTCTAAAGGTTAGTAAATCTTTATCTCTTCCTTTTGAATCAATTGAATATACATGGATCCTGTTTTGGGTTTCGGTTTTACTCCGCTGCGTTTAATTTGAATTATTCCGTCGAAACCCAATAGATATTGTTGGAGTGATTGTCGCTATGTTTTCGGTGTGTTATCCTTTGTTGAAGTTGGGGTGTGAGATTTGCCTCCTCAGAGGACTTAGAGAATTTGCCTCCTCAGATGACTTAGAGATCTTGTCTCCTCAGAGGACTTTGAGATATTGCCTCCTCCAAGAACTTTCAGATTTTGCCTCTTCAGAGGATATTGAGGTTTGCCTCCTTAGAGGACTTTTAGATTCTGCCTTCTTAGAGGACTTTGAGGTTTTGCCTTCTCAGAGGACTTTGAGGTTTTACCTCATCAGAGGACTTTGAGGTTTTACCTCCTCAGAGGACTTTGAGATTTAACTCCTCAGAGGACTTTTAAGTTTGCCTCCTCAGAGGACTTTGAGATTTGCCTCCTCAGAGGACTTTCAGGTTTGCCTCCTCAGAGTACTCTCAGATTTTGCCTCCTCAGAGTACTCTCAGATTTTGTCTCCTCAGAGTACTCTCAGATTTTGCCTCCTCAGAGGACTTTTAAATTTTACCTCCTCAGAGGACTTTCAAATTTTGCCTCCTCAGAGGACTTGGAGAATTTTGACCTGTGTAGACGTCATCTTGACTTGGTTGTCCAGCACAAGTGAGTGCTACTGTTGAGCTGAAATTGTCCTGGACCGACTTTCGTGCATGCAGTCTTCGTTTGGACTTTTCCTGCAAAGCTGTGTGCACAAGAATATATACAAGGGATTGTGCATGCATGTATAAAATGCCATATGCAGATATGAGATGTATGCAAAAATGGATAAACCACGTCCTGGGTGGTCAAGGGTCCGTTTAGGGCGCGGCTTGGCATTGTCTGATGCCCACAAGCATCTAGAAGAGCATCTTCGTGGCTCAGGAATTCCGACCCATAACCCCTTCAAGGAGAACCATCCGGTGTGCATTTTTGCCCCCCAGGATTCTAACTCATGAACTGCATTATACACCATCTACCCGAGAGGAGGTCATCTGAAGAACCACAGCCTTATCGCTCCAGGCGTCGGAAGTCAATGATTAAAGGTAGTGCATCCCTTGTGGATTTTCACACTAGCTTTTCTTAGTAAAAAATGCGTCCTTTTCGAATTTTCACACAACCCTATGCCTAATTTTTGCCTGGAAAGGACCCAACCCAATCCAACGGCTTTTATTTATTTTATTTTTTGTAGGACAGATTGTCTGTTTTCAGGTTTTACCTTGTCCTTTGGCCTAACTTTTGCTTAGAGCGCCAATTACGATTTTCATCTCTAACGGCCTTTTTTTTTAGGCGTGGCTATAAGAAAAACTAAAGCTACTGTCAGAGGCTCCTTCTATAGCAATCGGCAATTATTCTCTGAGATATCTTCCCCTAAATAACAATTATATCCCCTCGCCTCCTCTGATGAAAGTGTTGCTTGATTGGGTGAGGTGGCGAACAAGGGTCAACTCCCTGTGCCCCTGGCTCTCCTTTCTGTTCTCTTGTGTGGATTTCCCGAGACCACTTTTGATATCATTGCCTGTTGCATTTGACAGTTCGAAAGGATTCAAGATGTCGTAAGGCATCCTTTATCTTTCTAGGGCAGCATCTTATCCTCGGCCTTCACCCCTGAGTAGCATAGCCCCTAGACATAGCTGCTTATAAAAATCATCATACTGCAGGTCAGAGACTACACCATCGCTTCCATAAGTACATACAAGAGAAGGGTACTTAGCCCCGCGGTAGATAATGGGACCCATCGGCTTAGGCATCTGGTCAGTGAGAGCAGAAGCATAGTATAGCCATTTCGATTTCACACATTCAACAATGAACGGTATCCCTCTTTTTATAGAAGAACTAGGAAATGATGAGTGCATGAGTTGAACTGCTTTTGTTTTATATCTTTCCGCAAAATTGTGTACATTTCAGTATGATTTCTCCATACATTATCACCATATAACATAGATTCAGAATGCAAAATTACATTTAATCTCAAAATGGGTCTTGAAAGCGTCAAAACTCCTGTTTTCAATCAGCCCTCTCGGGTTTTCTTGATTGGACATTTTTTCTTAAGCCTTTAATTAGCCCAGAGTGCCTTTTTTTGGTTTTCACGCTGACGAGACACCCAATTTTAGCAAGGCCGTATTTTTTCAGTTTTCAACCCGCGGGATATTTATTCTCTTATTTTGATTTTTAGTCTTTAGTCATGGAACCTCTTAGGTCTATCGATGCTGACTGGTTCTTCGAACTCGTTTCCATCACCGTCTGTCAGAAATGCATCTCCCTTGGACAATAACTTTTCCAGTGCGAATGGGTCTTCATACGCTTGTTTAAATTTGCCTCATCCGTCTGGAACATTCGGACTAAACCTCTCTCTTTCAATGGGTTCTTCCCAATTTTCTTCTCGAATGATCGAGCAGAGTATTTCCTGATAGATCTGACTGTGATAATAATCTCATAGCCTATTCTCATCTGATGTGCTTATATGTTGTAGCTGCTGCTGTCTCCAGTTAGCTTCTGGAATCTCGGCTTCTGGAATCTGGGCTTTAACCAGTAATACTACTTTTGCCCCATATCTCGAGGAATAAAGCGTGACTCTTGTGGTGATTCTCTAGCCTCGAAGTTCAAAAGGCCATTTCTCTACCCAATCCTTATAGTTTTGAACCATCTTGACCAAGATCTTCTTGATAGCGGCCTCTCCTGCCCCATTGGTTTGAGGGCGATACAGAGAGGAATTGTGGTGCTCAATGCCATACCTCTGGAGCAACTCCCTAGCTTTAACCATCAACTGCCCCCCATCATTGAACATAATGTGGTGCGGGAGACCATATCGACATATCGGATTCCTTTTGATGAACTTATCGGTCGGAGGCCGTAGAGCGCACCTCCCCTATGATGTTTATTTCCAAGCTCGAGCAATTCGTATCCATTGTAAGTCAATAGGAGCTCTGTCTCATGATTTTCTTTGCCAGGGCTAGGCCATTCATATGAGCTCAGTAGATCCCAATATGGATTTCTTCCATGACCCTCTTAGCTTCTTCTTGCCTAAACATCTTAGTCGTATGCCATCAGCTTACCTCTTGTACTGCACACTCTCTACATTGATAAACTGGGTGGATAGCTTGCAAATCCATCTTTTGGTCCTTTTCGGTAGCTAAGAAGAACGGTAAAGTATGGATATGTGTAGATCAATGGGATTTAAAGAAAGTTTACCCCCATGATGACTATTAACACTTTTCCCCATTTCTTCTCTTTTTTTTCTTTTTCTTTTGTTTTTTTTTTGTTTTTTAATTTTTTTTTTTAAGTTGGACAAGTTTTGTTCGAATCCTGATAGTTTACACATACACACACTTCTCTTCTTAACTATCGGGGGCAACATTAACCAACCTAGTCGGGCGTTGCGCTTCAGTAAGAAATTTAGCTCCATTTCTGCTTGTGGATCTCTCATTTTAAACTTTTCTGCCCCTTTCGGCTTGAGTCTTCTGAGCTTCTGCTTGACTGATCTATGATCGGAATATGTTGGCATAGCGTGTTCGGTAACTTCACGATCATCTCGCGGCATGTCTTCATAGGTCCAGGAAAAGACTTTTTCATATATATTTTTTTATTTTCTCTCTTTTAATCTCTCTTCAGGAATCACATTAGATGCTTTTAAGATTTCCTTTGGGTTCCCAAAGTTTTGAGATTAAATAGAATGTTACCAGTTGAATCAGTGTCAAATGTGAATATGTCATGATTATGCATAATGAAATCACGAGAAAATATCACATGAATAAGTGAAAATAATTCATTTCATTTAATAAAAACTAGAATTAAAATGTCATTATCAAATAGTTCTAAAATAAAAAGAACATCCAAATAGCTATCTTCTTCCTTTTTTCACCAGCACAGATACTTGGGCCAATGGTTCATCATCATCGGCGAGAACCGTCTTTCTTCCCCATTTAGGCACTCAATCTGTCTCCCACTTCTTCTTTCGCTTTTTTGGGTCAGAGATTTTCTTGCTATCAATGAGGTCTTGAACCTGGTCCCTTAAAGTTCGATAATAGTCCGTCAAATGCCTGGTGTGCTAGTGGAAGGCGCAATATTGATCGGCCTTGTGATTGGGCTACCCCAGGTTTTTAACGGGCTTAGGAGGCATCGACTATAGCATCCCCCCTTTTATTAGCTTTTTAAAAACTCATGACAAGGATCTGCCCAAATCAGAATAGTGCCTTTGATTCGTTTTCGTGATTGGCACTCCCGTCCTCTTAATATTGCCCTTACTGTTATTGCAGATACCCGGGTTTTTATTTTCCAGAGCATGCATCCTCACTCGATCTCCACCCCCTTTAGGTGCGATGTTATATTCTAGAGTAGGCCTCTTACTTCCTCCTTGCCCAACTGGTGAATCAAGCGGCTCCTTGCCTCTGTGCTTAAAAGTAAAAGGAGACGCTATGGTCGTTGCTGTATAGGCCTTCTCGACAGTGGCTGGCTCAACTTGGTTAAGGGTAGTCGCCATAAGTTGAGCTTGAAGAACTAACGCCATGGCACCTATTCTTTCCTTAATCATGGCCGATAACCTTTTTCCAAGTTCCTCAAACCTTATATCCATCTCTTGGGCTATTAAGGCACGAGTCTCTTCAATCTGTCGCGAAGGATCAGCCATTTCTAATGCCTGGTTAGATCCCTCTTTTTTTCCTTCCTCATCTTCTTCCTCACTCTCGCTAGTGGACCAACAATCTATCGCCGCTACAGAAATCCCTTCTTCACTTGCCCCAGGGCGAGTGATAGCGACGTATCCATTACCAAATAAGTCTTGCAGTACATACCATTCAGGCAGACTTGAACCAATCATGAAGACCAGTGGTGGTACGGCATTACAAGCAGACTTCTTCTTACTTTCCCTCTGTTCAGGGTCAGTGATCTGCTTACTATCGATCAAGTCCTGAATTTCATACCTTAGCCTCGCGCAGCGATCTGCCATATGCCCCTTGTGCTGGTGGAATGCACAATACTCATCATCTTTATGACCCGGTTGTCCTTGGGTTTTGGCTGGCTTAGGCGGTAGGGGCTGCAGCTTCCCTTCTTTCATTAGTCTCTTCAGCACCCACGATAAAGGTCAGCCCAAATTTGAAAAGAGCCTTTGGTTCACCCCTGCAGTCGACACCTCAGCCGTCTTTTCAGTCATATTGCCACTACTAGGGCCTGTCCACTTATTCACCCCCTGACTGTTATAGCCCTTCTTAGCAAACCCTTCACCACTTGCCTTCTTGGCCATGTACTCGCTCTCTGCCTCTATGGCGATGTCCTTTAAAGACTCCCAATCTTTCAACCCTTTCATTTTGAGTCCTTCCCTAAAGTATGGGCTCGCGTTCCTAATGAACAGCCTGATCTGATCCGACGTATCGGGCTTCCTTTTCATCTCCATAACCCGACTCCTCCACCGAATGAGGTAGTCATGGAAGGATTCACCAGGCTTCTGATGCAAAAGCTCAAGGTCTTTCAACGTTATCTCCATCCTGGTGCTGCAATCATATTGCTTCACAAACTTTTCCGTCAATAGATCCCAGTCCTCCTTGGACCTCCTGTCCAGCCCATGGTACCAATCGACTGTTGGACCTGTCAGACTGAGGCAAAAATACTCCACTTTTTGCTTTCTCGTCAGCCCTGTACCCTTCATGATTAGGGCATATTGCTTAATGTGTGCCGAAGGGTCCAAAGTACCGTTAAATTTCAGCAAATCCGGCATTTTAAACCTCTGGGGCAACAGTTCCACTTCACCCAAATCTATATCTTCAGGGCTAACCCTCTTTCCAGTTGACAGTAGACGTGTGATCGCTTCAATCTTTTCCTCTATCTTCCTCACTACATCATCCTCCACTTTAGGGACTTTACTCCTCACAGTCTGAGGAATTACCAGCTCATCCTCTTCCTCCCCTATAAAGTCATCCCTCGGACTTGAAATCCTCACCCTTCTTTGCTCAGTTGGTGCCGTCGCTCTGAGCCCGACAACTGGTTATTGCATAGCAGCCGTCGCTATGGGAGCCTCCCCCTCAATAGGCATTTTAACTTGCTCCACAGCTGGAGCTACAGATGGCTGTCTAGCATTTGGTGCCATCTAAGCGACAATATTTCCCATCATGGGTAGCATCTTCCTTTCAAAGTCCTCAAATCTTTTATCCAAATCTTGCATTGTCAAATCACCCATTTCTTGCGATAAATCTACCATTACTGACCCAGAGGATTGTTCCAAAGAAGAAACTGAATTTTTATCCCAATCTGAACCCGATATAGGCTCTAACCCCGACAGCTCAACTAATGGACTTCTGATCAGTCTTCCACTCGAATTCCTAGACCACCCGAATGAATCTATGATGGCCGAAAGACTCGATTCGTTCGCATGATGCATGAATGACATTAAAGATGCATGGTCGTGTTGGTGCAATATCCACAATCATACGCAAGCAAATAGATCCTTCCAACCTTATCTCTCCCACACACGAGGCAATGCGGTCTCTTTCCTAGGTGGGCTTAGTCCACGGGTCAACAGGGGACCCTATGAACGCGTAAAGTGCATGGTAAAAAATCGGCAGCATAACATCTCTTATCTAATGTGCATTCATATGAGTTTTGGCCATTACATATTTGAACAATTCAATCAAATTAAGGTGAACCTACCGGGGCATGGAAGCCTTTGATAGAAGACTACTTAATTTGCTTGATTTTGTCTAATACATAACGACCCACATCACAAGCATCGTATTATGGTTCATTTTACCTAGGAAAAGTATCTATTGCCATTTACATGAGTTTTGGTCAAGGGTGGTATTACTTTAGAGCTACCCAAGCATGGTTCCTGCCAACGGGTCTTGCTTATCATGAGCATAACGACCAATCGGGTCTCCATTTGACATACCATCATGGTACAAGGCTTAGGCTGGTGATTATCTTCAACACTTTCCAATAATAAGTGAAAGTAGGGTCGTGCTTTAGGAATGCACCGGGGCGAAATAAGGGACCAAACTACTGTAATTCTAAGGCTCTAGCATGATGCAATGCAATTCTCAAAAAGAGATAGAATTTTAAGTTTTAAAAACTCAATTATATATTTTAACCAAGACATTTTCGGAGCAAAGCCACGAAGTCCCCAGCGGAGTCACCACTGTGACACGCGCCGAACCTAGCAAAGGCCCTCGTAGGCAAGACCCGCTTTTATGGGTCGAGGGATTGGTTCACTTTTTTTTATCTTGGGTGCCATGAGACATCTTGGAATCCCTACCCAATAGAACATTGGGGAGTTCATCTAGCCTCATGATACCTTTAGGCACCTTTGAGGTATTTTGGAGTCGCTATCCAATTTACGAAAAATTGAGAAAGGTCATCTAACCTCTATGGTCTAAACCAGAGATGGTGTTCGGAACTTTACTCTTATTTATGTCTTGGTTAATTATAAATGAGTTTTTACATTCATAAAATTCTATCTCTCATCTCACACGATTAATGCATTTAATTAAAAAGCACATTGCAAGCATTCGAAAGCAGTAAATAAAAGCGGTAAACACATCAAGCACCCAATTACAAAGGAGAAATTGGGACAAAATATAATCCCAAACGAAAACTAAATAAGATTGCCCCAAAAATAATTAATCATAAGGGCCCACGAGATATATGAACATAAATTTAAAATAAACAAACAAAGTCGAACATAGAAAAAATGACATACATAAATCGGGATATTTATTTGATTTAGGAATATTGGTTCCTTTATACTCACTTAAAGAGGGATCGAAGAGTTATTCGAATGTTGGTTTGAAAATCGAGATGAGTGATCCCATTTTAAAAAACTTAACTCTTCATTTTATTCGTGATATTTTCTCATTCCTTGGCTAAAATGAGAGACATTGGTACCAATTTTATTAACAAAATCCCAATTTAGTTATAAGAATATTTTCGTGATTTTTTATTTTACATGTGCATTAAATAAAATATTTTATTTACAAGTAAACACAAGCACAAAAAAGGGGATGGAAAAGGTCTCACCGAGAGAAGGCTCCCTATGCGTCGTGACCCCTCCACGTGGTCACGGCGATGCTCACACAAGGCAAGTTACATTTAAATCCCAAATAAAAAATAATATTAAAAAAGGTTAGTAACAATTCTAAAATCAACCAAATAAATATAAATACAAGATAAATATAAGACATGGTCAACAATGATAATATGATAATAATAATAATAATAATAATAATAATAATAATAATAATAATAATAATAATAATAACGGTATTAGTATCACACTAAGACAAATGCTAATAACACTAACGGAATAATAATAATAATAATAATAATAATAATAATAATAATAATAATAATAATAATAATAATAATAATAGTGGCAATAGCAACATAATAATAATAATAATAATAATAATAATGATGATGATGATGATGATGATGATGATGATAATGATGATGATAGTGGCAATAGGATAGTAGTAATAATAATAATAATAATAATAATAATAATAATAATAATAATAATAATAATAATAATAATAATAATAATGATATTAAAGGTAATGACACACTAATAAGAGCATTAACAGTGATAATAATGCTAATAATTCTAACGATAGTAGTCATAATAATAGGCCTAATAAAAGCAAACAACCACAGTGATGATAATATTGACATAAAAAAAATGATGGTGTTAAACATAATGAAAATAATAATAATAATAATAATAATAATAATAATAATAATAATAATAATAATAATAATAATAATAATATCTACAGTATAAGCCACACTGAAAATAATAGAAACAAATGTCTAACGTGATAATAATAATAACAGTAGCAAAGGTGATATCAACAGTGGTGATGAAATTTTAACAATAATAATAATAAATAAAATGAAATGAGCTGAAGAAAATGAGTCCAAGAATCTTTACCCTCAGAATTTATAGAATGGAGATACGATGTCTTAATCCGCCCTCCTTGTCGATTTTGTGGTGGCAAGACACCGAAAATGTTTAAGAAAAAACTAATTTTTAACACGAAACAGACTCAAAAAAATGATTTTTGATTGAGTGATCAAGCCAAGGAAATTAATTTTTCATGCTTAAGTCAAACCAAGAATCAAAAGCTTTTTAGATGAAGAAGATTAAATCTCAGATTTTTGAAAACCCTTTTTCTTTTCTCGTCTGTCTCCCTTCTAGATGAGAGAAAACCTTTTTTTGTTGTGGAACCAGCCCCTAAAAAATGAAGACAAAATCTTCATTTAACTTCCCCTGTCTTCCCAAAATGGAAAGGGACAAAACCTCTTTTTAATCTCATTCTCCAAAAAACTATAAAAACATGAAGGAAACGGATTTTTCAGTCCCAAAATCGGATTTTTGCAAGTGAAAAGCGACTGCACAGGCGCAAGGTGCAGGAGGCCGCATGCGGGGTGTAAGCACCGTGTCCCGAGGCGATCCAGATCATAGATTACCCAATGAAGAAATCAATGCCTGGTTCCAAATAGATGGATAAAATTCGAAGATTTCGGTCCTTTGAGTTCACGAGAATTAAAGGTTTTTATTTGCGGTAGAAAGAAGCAGAAAATCAGGAGAATTTAGACTTAAATTTTGAGTTTTCTTCCACAGACGGTCAGACCGTTGGTCGCAGGCCATCCGTCGGTCATAGCGGCAGCCCGTCTCACTCGCCACGAGGGACGGGCCGTCTGTGAGTTTACCGACGGCCACGTGTCCGAACAAACGAACACGTGTCCGTTGGCATGTGCCCGTCAGTAGGTCAGGCGCCCGTCGGTTAAATCCTATTTCCTGGTGGAAATGGGATTTAACCGACGCCCGTCGGTCGTGTTTTTCTATAAAAAGGGAAATTTCACACTTTTTTGAGGTTGGAAAAATTCTCATTTTACCCTTATAAAGAAGAATCCGATTTTCACTCTAAAAGGTTCAATAAATCTCTTTCTTTAGTTTTGTTTTCTTCTCATGAAACGCGTGGGACCAAATCCAACCAAATTTTCATCCAAAAAGGCAAAATCTGAGGGTAAATATTCTGGACATGCGTTCTGTTTAGTTTATTTTAGTTATTTTCATATTTTTCTTAACCGTACTTGATTTTACTATTTATTATTCTTATAACTTTATCTTGATTTTTTGGTTAATTTTGAATTTTTTTGATACTAACATATTTTATTATTTTGTGAAATGTCATTTTGTTGTTTTTTGGCGAGTTGAACTTGAGACGACGGTCGCCGTTCACACCCCGGGAGAACCCCTTTTGGTTTAATTCTGTAACTTTATTCTTTCGTTTGTTTATTTATTTATTTATTTATTCTTAGTCTTCATTATATGCAAATTATTTTATCTCGTGCAAATAAAAATAAACAAACGTTTTATAGTAATTAATTAGGATTTTTTTAACAAAGCCAAGGACCAATGTCCTATTTTTCTTATCCAATGAATTTATCATCGAGGATTATTTTTTATAATAATCAAAGTCAAGGACCAATGTCCTTATAATTAATTTCCCAATTTATGCATGTATCACACTTTTATAAAATGGGAGTTGTATTCCGCTCCTAGTGTTATTGTATTTTATTTTTCTCATATTTTATTTTATTTTACCTATTTATTTACCGCTTTTAAATATGAATGATTGTGCCTTAAATTAAATTGCATCGTGTGGAGAGAGAGTGAACTAATGAATTCAAAACTTAATTGTAAAATTAATCAAGATAGAAATAGATGAGAAGTCCCGAACCCATCTCTGGTATTTGGGCTCAACGAGGCGAGAGGTCTATCCGATCACTCATTGGAATAAGACCTCTAAGACCCCTCTTGCGTCCTGCCAAATAACTCAATAAATCCTAGACTCCAAGGGAGAGAGGTTCATCCTCCAAGACCCCTTTTGGTTGGCCCAAAATGGATACATGCGCTGTCTTAGGCTCTCCGAGGCGAGAGGAACTTTCCTAATGTTTTATAGGGTGGCGACTCCATGAAACCTATTTGTTGCCCAAAATAGACGCACTTGCAATTCGTCGCAAGTTGTCAACGAACCTCACTTGCCCGATCGCCTTCAAGCAAGCGGTCAAGGGGCACCCACGGGGTTCGGCGCGCGTCACAGTGGCGACTCCACTGGGGGCTGACTCGAGACTTTGATTTGAAAATACTTTGATTAAAATTTATAATTAAGTTTTAGTTTATAAATTCGCTTTCTCTCAAATTTGCATTACATCCCATTAGAGCCTTAGATTATGTTAGGTTGATCCCTCTATCAGCCCCGGTGCATTCCCGAAGTACGACCCTATGTTCACTCCATGTAGAAAAGTGTTAAGGATAACCACCAGCCCAAGCCTCGTACCATATGGTATATCAAATGGTGACCCGATCGGTCATTACGCTCATGATGAGCTAGACCCGTTGGCAAGGACCATGCTTGGGTAGCCCTAAAGTAACACCACCCTTGACTAAAGCTCATGTAATGGCCATAAATACTTTCCTTAGGTGATATGAACCATAATACCGTGCCTGCTATATGGATCCTTATGTATTGGATGAGTCCAAATATCTTGCTTGGTTACCTAACTAAAGGCTTTCATGCCCCGGTAGGGCCATGTCAATGTATTAGGATTACCTAAATATGTAAAGATCATTTTTCATGCGCTTGTGCATTAGTATAGGAGTGTTATGCTGCCGATTTTTCGACGCACACCATGCGCATCCATTGGGTTCCCTGTTGACCCATGGGCTAATACCACCTAAGAAAGAGACCGCATGACTGCATATGTGGGAGCAATAAGATTGGAAGGACCTATGTGCCTGTATGTGATTTGTGGGTGTTGCATATCACGATCATGCATTTCATTGCATTCATGCATCATTCTAACCCTTTTTATTTCCAGCCATTATAGATCTGCCTAGGTGGGCAAGAGGTCCCGAGGGACGGTTGATTCGGAATCCTGTGCTTGTGCTGCCAGAAAGGGGAAGCCTTTCAAAGATTCCTTTAGAAAGCAGTCGTACTACTTCAGAGATGTCGAATTCACCAAAGGGGAGTGATGCCACATGGCCAATGATTGCGGAAGAAGTGGGACGCCGGTTTAAGGATTTTAAGAATCACATAATGAATATGATGGCTACTATGGCCCAGCGGGTGGCCCCGCAGAATCCACCGCCTCCTCTAGTAAGAAGCAATGAAACAGAAGAGGTCAAAGTAAATCCAACAGAAGGAAACTACCCTCCACCAGTTCACATTAGAGCTCCAACTTCGAGGGTTCAGAGAGGAAAGCAAGTTCTGGGTTTGGATGAGGATTCAGATGAAGATCGCGAAGAGCGCATGTCTCAGAAAGGAACGACCCCCCAAGCCGAGGAGCCTGTATGAAAAAAGCCGGAAGAGAGATTTGAGGCAATGGCTAGGACTCTGACGAAGGGTCAAGGGATGAGCTCGGAAGATAAAGAGTTGGATAGAGATTACCCTATCCCAATGAACTTCAAGATGCTGAATGTTCCGAAGTTTGGTGGTATTTCTGATCCCGCAGCACATATTAAGCAGTACTCGTTAGTAATGAAGGGTACCACTTTGACAAGGAAACAGAAGGTCAAATATTTTTATTTGAGCTTGACTGGTCCAGCGATGGATTGGTACCATGGTTTAGATCGCCGGACTAAGGAGGATTGGGACTTGTTAACGGAAGAGTTCCTGAGACTGTATGATTGCAGTACGAGGATGGAAGTGACCCTGAAGGATTTAGAGTTACTGCAACAGAAGGCGGGTGAGTCCTTTCATGAATATTTGACCCGTTGGAGGAACCGAGTAATGGAGATGAAGAGGAAGCCCGACACTCAGGACCAGATTCGTCTATTCATTAAAAATACGAGCCCGTATCTGAGAGACAGATTGAGAGATTGGGAGTGCTGAAGGATATAGCCATCGAAGCAGAAGGAGAGTATCTGGCTCGGAAGGCAAGTGGTGAGAATTATGCTAAGAATGGGAGCCATCCTCAGGGGGCAAGTAGACCAGCGGGTTCCAGTGGTAGCGTGAACAGTCGAGGTGTCAGCCGCTAATGCAACCACAAGGCATTTTTTGAATTTGGGGAGATCCCTATCACGGGTGTTGAGGAGGTTGATAAAAGAAGGGAAATTGCAGCCGTTACTGCCTAGACCTGCCAGGACTCAGGGGATACCGGGTCATAAAGATAATGAATATTGTTCTTACCATCAGCACACGGGACATTTGACCGATGATTGCAAAGCTTTAAGGCATGCCATTCAGGATTTAATCGATTCAAAGCAGATTACAGACCCTGAGAAAATGGAGGGCCAGAAGAAAGCCGGGTATAATAATGTACCTCCGCCTGTGTTCATAATAGGGTCTAGCCTGCCGGAAGGGTTTGTTTTGAAAGAGTTATATGGAAGCAATGCAAATACTGTTATCACAAACCTCTGTCAGGTGAGTAAAAAAGTGCTGCCTGCTGCAGCAATCGATTGCTGGTCCACTAGTGAGAGTGGAAGTGATGATGAAAAGGGCGTTGAGTTTCCTGACCTATGGGGTTTAGATGAGGAAGGATCAGAAGAGAAGAAAGGCAAGAAGAAAGTGGGAGCTATAACTCGCAGTGGAAGGGTAGTGCCGGAAGTAGCCAAGCCTCAAGAGCCATTGGAAGGCCAAGAAGGAAAAGAGAAGGAGCCAGTGGGGGATCAGATAGTGAAACAACTGCAGAAGACGCCAACACAAATTTCTATTTGGGATCTTTTGCGGCAGTCCCCATCCCATAGGCAGAGATTGGTAGAGGCCTTATGCCAGACGACTGTGGCTACAACAATTTCGCCCACCGAGCTGCTGGAGGTAGTAAAAGGAGGGGCCGGAGAAGATGTGGTTTTACAAACGCGAATTTTCCAGTAGTGGGTCGCAACCACAATCGCCCTTTGTATATTCGGGCTCAGGTCAACCAGAAGCACACATCTTGCGTGATGGTGGATGATGGCTCATCAATCAATGTATGCCCGCAGGTGGCAATGGCAGCTTTTGGCATAACGAAAGATATGTTAGCTAAGTCTGATTTAACTATCACAGCATATGACAATTCTCGCTGGCATGCTTCGGGAACTTTCAAAGCGATGGTCAGAACGGGGCTAATAGAAACTAAGGTGGAGTTTGTTGTTTTGCCTATCCCCGCCAATTTTTCAGTTTTGTTAGGAAGGCCGTGGTTTCATAAACTGGGAGGTGTTCCTTCTACGCTTCACCAAATGGTCAAGATGCCACAGGAAGGGCAAGTGGTGACCATTAAGGCTGCGAGGGAGAATCAGGTGTCTATACTTGAGATAGCAAGACAGCCTTTTAATGGGTTTCATGTAGCTGTGATCAATGAGGAAGAGTCGATAGATAGTAGCCCTCAAGTGTTAGCCATGATGAAGAAAATACCCTTCCTTCCAGGTGTTGGGTTAGGCAGGAATTCCCAAGGATTGCCAGGAGTCATTGCTACTAAGGGTCAGAAAGATAGAAGAGGGCTAGGATATGAAGGTGAAATAAAGAGAGGGGCGAAGCCAACGAAGAAGGTTCCTCACATTTGGGAAAGTTTTGTGCCTGCGGTAGCAGTCTGTGCATACACCGGAGAAGCTGAACCTCAGTGGGTCAATGGAAAGATTGTGCCAAGTTTTAAAGTATTTAATGACGTCTATGATTGGGATGTTGGGACGATCAAGTCAGCTGAGGACTTTTGGGATGAGGAGGTCTTGACCAACAAAGCTATCTGGGATAGAGAAGAGCCCGAGGAGGTTATGACTGAGGCCATGGTAGCCGCTCACTTCAAGGGAAAGGCGAAGATAGAAGAAACAGTTCAAGGGGTGGACGAAGAGCCTCCGTTTAACCCGGCTGATGCAGGACCGTCGACAAAGGCAGATCCGGCGAGGGAAGAGGAGGAAGCTGGTTTAGATTGTCTTTTCATTCCCGAACTTTTTGATGATGTAAATGATAGTTTTAATTTTATTAATGAAATGAATGATTTTGCTTACTTGTGTTATGTCTCTTATGATTTCGCTATGCATAATCATGATCATAACTCATTCATATTTGACATTGATTCAATTGATGCTACTCTATTTAATCTCAGAAACTTTGGAAAGTCTAAAAAAAATCTTGATAGCATCTAATGTAACTCCTAAAGCGAGAAAAATTTGAGAGAATATTAAAAAATATATATGAAAAAGTCTTTGCCTAGACTTACGAAGATATGCCAGGAATTGATTGGGAAGTCGGGACTTGGGCCGGAATAGGCAGATAAAGTAAAAGAGGAGATTCGGCATCAAATCAAAGCCAAATTTCTAATTAAGGTGCAATATCCCATGTGGTTAGCCAATGTTGTCCTTGTGGCCAAGAAGAATGGAAAGGTGAGGGTACGCGTGGACTACCGAGATTTGAACAAGGCTTGTCCTAAGGATGACTTCCCCTTACCCCATATTGATGTGCTGATTGACAGTGCTGCCACTTGTGCAATGTACAGTTTTGTAGATGGCTATGTTGGTTATAATCAGATCCTCAATAAGATAATTGATCGGATCAAAACGGCTTTCATCACAGAGTGGGGGACATATGCTTACAGGGTGATGCCTTTTGGTTTGAAAAATGCAGGGGCTACCTATCAGAGGATGGCGATAAAGATTTTAAGTGACTTGATCCATAAAGAAGTGGAGGTATACGTGGATGACATGATGATCAAGTCAGCCACCAGGGAGAGCCATTTTGAAGCATTAGAAAAGTTCTTCACCAGAATAGATAAATACGACTTGAGGTTAAATCCTAAGAAGTGTATTTTCGGGGTCACATCAGGAAATCTGTTGGGACATGTAGTCAGCCAGAGAAGGATTGAGATTGACCCAGACAAAGTGAAAGCCATTAGAGAAATGTCAATGCCTCAGAAAGAGAAAGACGTAAGGAGTTTCTTGGACAAATTACAGTATGTCAGTAGATTCATTGCCAAGTTGACTTTGATTTGTGAATCGATCTTCAAGCTCCTTAAGAAGAATCAGCCTGTGATATGGAATGAAGATTGTCAAAAGGCCTTTGATACCATCAGGGAATACCTGTTGAATGCACCCGTGCTAAGGCCGCCGCAGCCAAACAAGCCTTTGATTCTGTACTTAGCCGTAGAAGATAGCTCTGTAGGTGCCATGATGGCTCAGGAGGATGAGTTCGGAGTGGAGTTCGCGATTTATTATCTCAGCAAAAAGTTCCTTGCCTATGAGATCAAATATGCAGAAGTGGAAAAGATTTGTCTCGCTATCATTTGGGCATCTAAGAAGTTGAGGCATTACTTCCATTCTTATAAGGTTCAAGCGGTGGCAGAGCAGAATCCCCTAAGGTATTTGCAGGAAGCGCCGTCATTGCTCGGGAAAATGGGAAGATGGTTGTTGTTGTTACAAGAGTTTGATGTGGAGTATATCACTCGGAAAACCATTAAGGGGCGTGCAGTGGCTGAATTTCTGGCAGAGCACCCGATTCAAGGAGACTCATGTGAGTTCAACTTCCCAGATGAGGATGTCGGGGCGATTGCGATTCAGGGATGGCAGTTGCATTTTGATGGGGCCGTGAACAACAAGGGGGTAGGACTATGAATTATTCTGACAACACCAGAAAATGAGAAACTCCCCTGGCCAAGAAGCTGAGGTTCAATGCTACCAATAATGAGGCTGAATATGAAGCATGCGTGTTTGGATTGGAAGCACTGTTAGCCTTGGGGGCAAAGAACGTTGAGGTGTTCGGGGACTCTGCCCTGGTAATTAATCAAATTCGAGGCGAATGGGCTATTAAAGAAGAAAGATTGATGCCTTATGTCAAGCATTTGAAGAACCTGGGCGATCAATTTGAAGTGTGCGCATTTTATTTCATCCCGAGGGACGAAAACCAGCTGGCTGACGCGATCTCTACTTTGGTATCAATATGGGACAATCCGGAAGGGGTAATCATGAGGCCAATTTTGATTTCTAGCTAGGATAGACCTAGCTTCAAGGCACAGTCAGTAACAGAAATAGATGTGGCAGACAGGAAGCCGTGGTATTACGATATCATGAACTATCTAGAAAATGCGAAAGCTACAGAGAAAGACCAGAGATTAATTCACAGGTTGTCTACTTGGTTCATATCCATAAACGGAGTGTTGTACAAGCGACAGGCTGATGGGATACAATTGAGATGTTTGGGCGAAAAAGAGGCTAAGAAGGTAATGGAAGAAACCCATGTCGGTGTCTGTAGAGCCGATATGAATGGCTTGATGTTAGCCAAGAAAATCATGAGGCATGGATTTTATTGACTCACTATGGACAATGATTGCTCAAAGTATGTAAAGAATTGCCAGCTGTGCCAGCAGTACGCAGATTTGAGACACCTGCCTGTGTCAGAATTACACAGTTTAACATCGCCGTGGCCATTTGCGGCTTGGAGGATTGATATTATTGGAGAGATCCGACCTACAGCCTCCAAAAGACACATATACATTATAGTCGCAATTGACTACTTCACCAAGTGGGTAGAAGCAGAATCCTTCAGAAAGGTGGATGCACGGGATATGGGAAAATTCATTGAGAGAAACTTGATTTGCAGATATGGCCTTCCGCATCACGTGGCGTCCGATAACGGGGTCCAGTTCATGGGAGAAACGAAAAAGTTGCTTCAGAAGTACGGTATCGAGCATCACAAGTCATCTCCATATCGCCCTCAGGCTAATGGTGCAGTTAAAGCCGCTAATAAGAATGTCAAAAAGATGCTAGCTAAGATGGTGCAGAGTTATAAAGACTGGGTGGAGAAATTGCCTTTCGCGCTTTAGGGTTATAGGACGGCAGTCAGAACGTCTACGAGAGCTGTGCCGTATTCCTTGGTGTATGGGATAGAAGCGATCCTACCAGTTGAAATAGAGCTCAAGTCCTTAAGGGTAGTTATGGAAGCTCAAATCCTAGAAGCTGAGTTGATACAGCATCGGTTGTTGCATTGAACACATTGGATGAAGGTAGGCTAAAAGCCTATTACCATAACCAGGTATACCAGAAAAGACTTGCCAGGGCGTTCGGGAAGAAGGTTAGGAAGCACCCACTAAAGGAGGGAGATTTGGTATTCAAACAAATGAGACCAGGTGCGCCAGACATCCAAGAAAAGTTCAGACCGACATGGGAAGGACCTTTTATCCTTAAGAAGTTATTGTCGAAGGGAGCAGCGATTTTGGCAGACGGTGATGGCAATGAGTTCAAAGAGCCGGTCAACATTGACAGGCTGAAAAGGTTTCATGGCTAAGACCAAAAATTAAAAGAAGAGAATAAATGCCCTGCGGGTCGAAAACCGAAACAAAAGGCGGCCTTGCTAAAATCGGACACCTCGACAGGGTGAAAATCGAAAAACGGCATCCTGTGCAAAAATTAGAGGTATGAGAGAAAATGTCCAATCGAGAAAACCCGAGAGGGCCGATTGGTAACAGGAGTCTGGTGCTATTAATATTTGATTTCATGAATTAATATGGTTTACGCAGTTGAATTAGTGACAAATAGCGATCATGTATGCTGAAATTTCATGGAAATGTACACAATTTTGTGAAAAATGTAGAATTATTATTTTCATTTTCATCGTTTTCCAGTTCTGCTTTGAAAAGATACATATTGCTTGGAAAACATACAGATTTAAGCTAAACTACGCCCTACTACTACTCTCTCTAGCCAAATGCTTGAGTTGTCGTGTTCTGTTGTCAGACTCTGGACTAAGTATCCACCTCTTATACTCACTGGTAGAAATCACAGAATGAATCCCGAAAGAAGGCATGACAGTCTTCGCCGGCAGGCAGCCCCATAACTCGTGGTAGCGAGAAATAAAAGCAGCAGAAAGATTCCCTCCTTGGAAGGATAAGGGGACTTTCACCACATCTTGAGTTATCCCGAGTTAACGAGCACACCGGGCAGCGACATAAAAGGTGGCTTGACGAAGCCCGCATAGGGGAACGCATCCTGAAGGAAAATGTAGAGTCCAGTGGGATTAACCGAGCAGCTTCGGAGGGAGTTATGCCAAGAGAGAGGGCAACGTCCTGGGTTAGAATCAGACCGCAGCTAGGAATGCAGGGTAGAGCATTGGGAGGATACCATGCTCCAGTGATGACAGCGAATTCTTCAGGCAAGGGGCAGAGTTCCTGATAAGTAAATTTGAAAACGTAAAAAGTGGGGGTTCCAGAAGTGAGCTGCAGCTGAGAGGAGGTTGTGGTCTATCTTGACCCTGCGTAAGAATTTCAACCCGGGCAGTGGTGTGAGAGCATTATATTCCCAAGTGTGTGTATCATCCAGAATATGGTACATCCTTTGACAAGAGGGAGGAGTCATTCTTGAAAGTTAAAAATTGGAAAAAGCAAGCAAGAAATGATGAAGAAGTCAAAAAGCTCAAGAAAATGGTGGAATTTGAAGGAAAGCTCCACCGACGGCCAGCCCGTTTCTCATATTGTGACGCGCGCCAGATCCCCGCGGCCGCCCGCTCGACCGCCCGCACGTGGGCGATCGGGGCAATTGTGGGTCCGTCAACAGCTTGCGATAAATCGCAAGTGCGTCTATGTTGGGCAACAAGGAGGTTTCATGGAGTCGCCACCCAATAGAACATTGGAAAAGTTTCTCTCGCCTCGGAGAGCCTAAGACTTGCGCATTTTATCCATATTGGGCCATGAGGCCTAGGATTAACGTCTAAATCTCGTGACACAAGAGGTGTCTTGGAGGATAACCTCTAGCCTCTTGAGCCCAAAGACCAGAGCAGGGTTCGGGACTTCTCATTTATTTATACCTTGATTAATATCATAATTAAGTTTTGAATTCATTGTTTCATCAACTTTCCACACAATGCAATTTAAATTAAAGGCGCAATCATTCATATCGAAAGCGGTAAATGTAAGCAAAATCCAAAATAAAGCATTTAAAAATAAATTACAATAACACTAGGAGCGGAATACAACTCCCATTTATAAAAGTGAAATACATGCATAAAACGGGTTATTCATTAATAGTGAGAACATTGGTACTTGCATGCATATTTATTATGAAAAAGTTTTGATGTGATGATTTATTTGGGTATGAAAAACTAGGACATTGGTCCCCTTTTATTTAGAAAAAAATGTCAAGTTAATTAATAGAAACATTTTTGTGATTTTCTTTTTAGCGTGCCTAAATAAATAATTTTACAAGAAAATTATATGGAAAAATTAAATAAAATATTACAAACCGAATGAAAATATGTATATGAACCAAACGAGCCTTTTTGGACCTCCCGATGTGCTCGCAAAAACGCCCAAGCGAAAAAAATGAGTTTAGACATAAAAACAAATACAAATAAAATAATGTTAGTAATTAAATCAATTAAACATACAAAATAATGAATAAAAATTAAAATAAAATAAGGTGATATGAAAAAAATGATAATGGAATCAAAAATATTAACAAACCAAAATAAAATGAGAAACATGGATTATATGTGATAAATGATGTGATGAAAATAAAATAAAACATGTTAATTAAATAATACATGTAAATATACACATGATAACAATGATGATGAAGATAAACGAATCAAAGAATATATAAAATGATAAAGAAAAGAATAATAAATGAAAACAATTAAATGAACAATATGATGAAAACAATTAAATAAACAATATGATTAATTAAATATGTTCACAAATGATATAAACCATTTACATGGCAAAAAGATCAATTAAAATGAATTTATTAATTACATGTTAAAAATAATGATGAATTAAAGTGAAATAAATTAATTACATGTTAAAAATTAATAAACAATCAATATTTATGTGAATAAAAATCATATCATGTATAAACAATTAAATGGAACAAATATAAAATCAATACAACAAATTGAATAGATTAAAACAATAAATAGATCAATAAAAACAATAAAATATACATGAATAAATTAAATAAAATTGAAATTGAAATGGAGCCAAGAATATTTACCCTCGGAATATTGGATTTGATGAAGGAAAAGTGATGATTGATTTCTTTGTTTGATGATTCACAATATTAGAGTGAAATATTATGAAAATGTTGGAATTTTATTCCAAGGAACATGAAAATAAAAATGATCAAAAATTCTTTAAAAACAAAGAATTGATACCTTTGCCTAAAGAAATGATTTTGATCAAAAAAAGTTTTATTGATTAAAATAAAGAAAAATTGATTGAAGTTTTATCAAATAAAAATTAGATTTTGATGACAAACAATTATTTTATTTGTCTCAAAATCAATTTTTTTATCAAAAAGAGATTCAAAACAAAATCAATGAAAAAATTTTATTGAACACAAAATAAAAGAAGAAAAACAATTTTGAGAACAAATAATTATTCTATTTGTCTCAAAAATTGAATCAAACAACAAAACTTCCTCTAAAAAAATATGTTTAGAAGAAATTATGTTGAAAAAAGAATGAAACAATTGATTTTCTTTTTGATTTTTGGTTGGGGAATAAATCTGGAATTTTTGGTGGAAGAAAAAGATGAAGATGAAGAGAAAAATCTGGTCTAAAAAAATGTGGAGAGGAGGAGAGGAGGCTCCTTTGATTTCATCATAAACTATTTATAGGATAAAATAGGTTGCCCTAATTTAATTAAGGAAAAAACCTATTTTAACCCAAAATAATTTTATTTTTAATGATAAAATCAAGTTTTATTATTTAATTACCTAAAAAAATATTTTAGAATTTAATTTGAAGTCAAAAACCCCAAAAAAATGGAATAAAAAACGGATTTTTGGGTGAAAAAATCGGAAAAAAGGCTGAAAAGAGGGAAAAAAAGGATCAGACCCTGTACCGACGGCCGGAAGCCCGTCGCCAGAGGGACGCCGCCCGTCGCTATAGAGCGACGGGGACTTACGCGGCGAGGCGCGCGAGAGCCGTGCGGAGGTCGGGCGGGAATCGCGCGCAACGCTGCGCGTCGCTCTTTAGCGACGCGCGGCATTGGCGACGCTGCGCGTCACCAAATCGCGCCCAGCGCGCTGGGCGCCTGGGCGTCGGCGTGCTGGGCGCCTGGCGCCTGCGAGCCGGGCGCCAGCGCGCCTGCGCGCTGCCGCGCCCGACACTCGCGGTCCGAAAAATTTTTTATTTTTTATTTTTTTTCTATTTTTTTTAAATTTTTAAATTGACTAAAAACACCATAATTTTAAGCCCCCATTTTTCAAAATTAATTTTTTAAATCTTTTTTTATTATTTTTTAATTTTTCACTCTAAAATGCAAATTTGACGAGAAAACCATCACTTTTAACCTTTTAAGCCTGTGAAGGCAATTATCATCATTGGGTAACTTCGATCTAGGCTTACTCAGGACCCGGTGTCTACAGTTGCCCCCAGTTTAGGGGAATCTAGTACACTAGTGTCTAGGTGAGCCTAAACTCAAAGAAGAAAAGGAAAGAGACGCGTACCTGAGTCGGCCGTCTTTCCTGCTTGATGGAATTGTAATGACAGTTGTTGCTGTCTTTTGGTTGTAACAGGTAATGCCGTGGTCGTGCTAACCTCTTGTGGGTAGTGCCGCCATCGTGCTAACCTATGTGAATTGGTAGTGCCGTGGTTGTGCTAACCTCTTGTGGGTTGTGCCGCCATCGTGCTAACCGCTGTGAATTGGTAATGCCGTGGTCGTGCCAACCTCTTGTGGGTTGTGCCGCCATCGTGCTAACCGCTGTGAATTGGTAGTGCCGTGGTCGTGCTAACCTCTTGTGGGTTGTGCCGCCATCGTGCTAACCGCTGTGAATTGGTAGTGTCGTGGTCGTGCCAACCTCTTGTGGGTTGTGCCGCCATCGTGCTAACCGCTGTGAGTTTTGGAATTGTGCTCCTTGCCAACCTCTTGTGGGTTGAAGTGGTGCTATCTGTGAGCCCTTCGGTTGATTGCCCCCTGAGAAGTCTTCGTTTCATCGATTATTTGCCCCCTGAGAGGTCTTCAGTTAGCTGCTCCCTGAGAAGTCTTCGATTTTCTGCTCCTTGAGAAGTCTTCGATTTGCTGCTCCCTGGGAAGTCTTCGGTTTGCTGCTCCCTGAGAAGTCTTCGATTTTCTGCTCCCTGAGAAGTCTTCGGTTTGCTGCTCCCTGAGAAGTCTTCGGTTCATTGATCGTTTGCCCCCTGAGAGGTCTTCAGTTCATTGATTGTTTGCCCCCTGAGAGGTCTTCGGTTCATTGCCATTTGCCCCCTGAGAGGTCTTCAGTTCATTGATTGTTTGCCCCCTGAGAGGTCTTCGATATGCTGCTCCCTGAGAAATCTTCGATTTCCTGCTCCCTGAGAAGTCTTCGATTTTCTGCTCCCTGAGAAGTCTTCGATTTTCTGCTCCCTGAGAAGTCTTCGATTTGCTGCTCCCTGAGAAGTCTTTGATTTGCTACTCCCTGAGAAGTCTTTGATTTGCTGCTCCCTGAGAAGTCTTTAGTTTGCTGCTCCCTGAGAAGTCTTTGGATGGTGCTTGGATTGATGATTAAGCTGGTATGTGGATTGATGATTGAGTTGAGGCTTGGATATATGTTTTGATCGATGTCTAGATTGGTGAATGAGTTGAGGTTTTGATTGATGATTTGACCGATGTCATTACTCGGCTTTTGTCGGTATCCGCCTCAAGTCTCTCTTTCTGCAAAATAAGGAAACTAAACTATGCAAAAATGGTGAGCATGCAAGTGAAATGCATGAATTATGCAGGAATGCAGGATAAAAATTCATCTATGTGAACTTGAAGATGATAGCCGGGCTAGCTGCAATTTGCGATATAATTGATGGCTTTTGAGCTGCTTTTGAATTTCATGCCCTTTGGGATTGTGAGATTCTCACCTAGTACCTGTAGTCATTATTTGAAGGTAGTGCGTCCCTTGTGAATTTTCACACTAGCTTTTCTTAGTGGGAGATGCGTCATTTGTGGATTTTCACATAACCCTGTGCCTTATTTTTTATTTTTTTGCCTGGAATGGACCCAACCCAATCCAGCGGCTTTTCTCTTTCTTCTTTTTTTGAAGGACAGACTGCCTGTTTTCAGGTTTTCACCCTATCCTTTTGCCTAGTTTTTGCTTAGAGCGCCAGTTACGGTTTTCACTCTAACGGCTTTTTTTTTTTTTTTTTTTTTTTTTTTTTTAAGATTGCTGAAGTTGTTGGCAAGAATCTTTAGGGAGTCTTGGGACATGGTTGCATGAGCTTGATTTTGCACATCTGATAACATGATGAATCGGCTGAAGCATTCGAGCGGTGGACAATAGGCGACTTTGGTCACACAAAGTTAACTGCTCTGACCACATCATTGCATAAATGCATGTGTTTCAATTTGATTTCATTAAGCATGATCATTATTTTGGCATTGATTTTAAAAAATACAAGACTTTAGCTAATCTCGAGATAGATCTTGAAAGCATCAAACTCCTGTTATCAATCAGCCCTCTCGGGTTTTATGATTGACGATTTTCTCTCATCTCTTAATCTTTTTCTTTGAATGCGAATTCTAGATGCAACTTTGGGGATGAGACTTAACTCGAATGCATGAATGCACTCGTGGCTCCTCGCTTGAAGCTCAAGAAACACCATATGCCTCTTCTTACGTACCAAACCTTATTAGAAGGTCATCTCCGCTAATTGGATAAGACTGAACCAAGAATCAAAAGGTCTTACTTTGGTTGTAATGTCAGGCTTAGGTAGATGGCTGTCAAAGGAGGATCAGGTCGCTAGAGAAAAATGGCCGCAATATTTTCTCGACTGATGGATGAACCATTCTCAGCTCAGTTGTATATACAAAGGTATTCTTGAATTTGGGCTCGGTAACATTTCAGCTCCTTGAGATCAGAATAACAAAAAAAGGGTAATTATTGAAACTAGTCAATTGGTTACTGTTTTGAGGTCTTTTTGTTTTTTTTTTTTCTTTTTTTCACAGTGTAAACTCGCCCTTACCAAGGCAATTTTTGATAACCCAAAAAGAAATTGTTAATTGTTAAAATGTTCATCCATCCTTTTTAGAGCGGCCACTCTTCTAAGGGGAAGCCAAAATCATTTTAGGCGAGGGGATAGTTTTAACATGTGTAACAACAAAATTGGCACGCATTTAGCATACCCGTATAAAGGCTCAATGGGCTAGCAAGCGATTGTGAAGTAAGGGTAGGAAATGGTCATTTAGAGAGCTATACAAAGAAAATGTTGCCTAAATCATTTTCTAGGTTCCGTCTTATCCAGGGATCGCTTTGACGGGTAATCAGAAAGGTTCTAGTGCTCTTAGTGAGTTTCCATCCAGTCCCCTAATTGCAACTAGTTTTTCTCTCTTATTTTCATTTTTTCTCTGACTCTCTCTCTCTTCAAGAGTTATATCAGATGCTATCAAGATTTTCTTTGGGATTTCCCAAAGTTTTGAGATTAAATGCAGCCATATTATTTGAATTAATGCCAAAGTAAATGTGTTATGATCATGCGAAATGAAATCAATAGAAATGTCATACAAATAAGCAAAATTGTTCTCTTTATTACAAACAGAAAATAAAAAGTTCCAAAAATAAAAAGATTCCAGCATCCAAAAGCAATATCACTAGTGGACTGCAAGACACGATCATGTTTGCGGTGAAGAGACTGCGTTGTAGCCTGCCTTCTTCTTCTTTTCTCTCTTCTCAGGATCTGTGATCTGATTGGTGTCAATGAGATCCTGGATCTTATTTCTCAGAATACGGCAATAGTCAGTCAAATGGCCGGTGTGCTGGTGGTAAGCGCAGTACTGATCACCTCTATGTCCCGGCTGTCCCTGACTTAAGGCTGGTCTGGGTGGCAATGGCTGTAACTTGCCTTCTTTCATCAGTTTTTCCAGTACCCAGGATAGAGAGCGGCCTAAGTTGGAGTAATATCTTTGACCCTGCCCAACTCCAGTAGCTGAGACCTCTGCCATCCTACCGTTTCTGCTGTTGCTGCCTCCGGCACCTCCTGATTTGAATCCCGACTGGTTCCCATAGCCTTTCCCAGCGAAGTTATTTTGGCTTGCTTTCTTTGCCAGGTAAGCCGCCTCAGCTTCTATAGCGATATCCTTAAGCGACTCCCAGTCCTTGAGCCCCTTAAAACTGAGCAAGTCCCTTAAGTAAGGGCATGAGTTTCTGATAAACAGCCTGATCTGGTCTGCAGTGTCAGGCTTCCTCTTCATCTCCATGACCCTGTTTCTCCATCTTGTAAGGTACTCATGGAATGACTCATCATTCTTCTGCTGTAGAAGCTCGAGGTCTTTTAGGGTGACCTCCATCCTGGTGCTGCAGTCGTACTGCTTCATGAATTCTTCGGTCAAAAGGTCCCAGTCCTCTTTGGACCTCCTATCCAACCCGTGGTACCAGTCAACCGTCGGGCCCACCAGACTAAGGCAGAAATATTCCACCTTCTGCTTCTTGCTCAGCCCTGTGCCTTTCATGACCAGGGTGTACTGCTTGATGTGGGCGGATGGGTCAGAGGTGCCATCAAACTTCGGAAGCTCGGGCATCTTGAATCTTTGGGGCAGCAGCTCTTCATCTCCCAGATCTCTGTCTTCTGGGTTGATCCCCTTGCCTGCTGACAGCATGCGGGTGATAGCTTCAATCTGTTGTCTCATACCTCTTAAAGCTTCATCCTCTACTCTGGGTGCTCTGGGCCTTACAGCTTGGTGGACTATCGATACCTCTTCTTCTTCCTCCTCCATCAGGAAATCATCATTGGGATTGTGAATCCTTTCCCCTCTTGGCTCGATGTGTGCAGCAGCTCTGTGCTCATTGTTGGGTTGGCGAGCAGCAGCTCCAACGAAGGGAGCCTCCCCGCCAGCAGGTGGTTCGGCTTGCCCCCGAGGAGGGGCTGCTTGTGGCTGTAGAGCAGCAGGCGGCTGTGGGGCAGCAGGTGGATGGGCAATCCTTTCAGCCATGGCACCCATCATGTCCATCATTCTTCGTTCAAAATCCTCTAGCCTCCTAGCTAGGTCTTGAGTGGTCAAAACTCCAGGTTCTTCTGCCATTGATGATTCTACAGAGGCTTCACTGATTGATGGGAATGACTCAGAATCCCAGTCAGGCACTAGTTCCGGCAACTCAAAGAGCAGATTTATCCTTATTAACCGACCGTCGGAACCTCTAGTCCACTTAGATGAATCTATGATGGCTGAAAAAAATTAGATTGTTAGGATGATGCATGAATGACATATACAATGCATGATAGTGAGCTATGCAACATTTACAATCACATGCAAGCAAGTAGAGCCTTCCAACCTTATTACTCCCACACACGAGGTAATGCGGTCTCTTTCCTAGGTGGGCTTGATCCATGGGTTAGCGGGGAACCCAATGGATGCGTATGGTGCTCGGTGAAGAACCGGCATCATAACATCTCTTATCTAATGTGCAAGCGGATGGGTTATGATCATTATGTATTCAGGCAGCCCGAACAAGTTGACATGGGCCTATCGGGGCATGAAAGCCTTTGATTAGGTGACCAATCAGATTATTTGGGTTTGTCCAATACAAAATGATCCACATAACAAGCATAGTATTACGGTTCATATCACCTAAGGGAAGTATCTATTGCCATTACATGAGCTTTGGTCAAAGGGTGATGTTACTTTAGGGCTACCCAAGCATGATCCCTGCCGACGGGTCTAGCTCATCACGAGCGTAACGACCGATCGGGTCACCATTTTGATATACCATTGAGGTACGTGGCTTGGGCTGGTGATTATCCTTAACACTTCTCCAAATTGAGTGAAAATGAGGAGGTGCTTCAGGAACGCACCGGGGCTAAAAGAGGGACCAAACTAGCATAGATCTAAGGCTCTAATGAGATGTAATGCAGTTTTGAAAGAAGATGAAATTTTTAAATTAAAACTCAATTATGATTTTTAATCAAGGTACTTTCGAATTGAAGTCTCGAGTACGTCCCCAGTGGAGTCGCCACTGTGACGCGCGCCAGATCCCCGCGGCCGCCCGCTCGATCGCCCGCACGTGGGCGATCGGGGCAATTGTGGGTCCGTCAACAGCTTGCGATAAATCGCAAGTGCGTCTATGTTGGGCAACAAGGAGGTTTCATGGAGTCGCCACCCAATAGAACATTGGAAAAGTTTCTCTCGCCTCGGAGAGCCTAAGACTTGCGCATTTTATCCATATTGGGCCATGAGGCCTAGGATTAACGTCTAAATCTCGTGACACAAGAGGTGTCTTGGAGGATAACCTCTAGCCTCTTGAGCCCAAAGACCAGAGCAGGGTTCGGGACTTCTCATTTATTTATACCTTGATTAATATCATAATTAAGTTTTGAATTCATTGTTTCATCAACTTTCCACACAATGCAATTTAAATTAAAGGCGCAATCATTCATATCGAAAGCGGTAAATGTAAGCAAAATCCAAAATAAAGCATTTAAAAATAAATTACAATAACACTAGGAGCGGAATACAACTCCCATTTATAAAAGTGAAATACATGCATAAAACGGGTTATTCATTAATAGTGAGAACATTGGTACTTGCATGCATATTTATTATGAAAAAGTTTTGATGTGATGATTTATTTGGGTATGAAAAACTAGGACATTGGTCCCCTTTTATTTAGAAAAAAATGTCAAGTTAATTAATAGAAACATTTTTGTGATTTTCTTTTTAGCGTGCCTAAATAAATAATTTTACAAGAAAATTATATGGCAAAATTAAATAAAATATTACAAACCGAATGAAAATATGTATATGAACCAAACGAGCCTTTTTGGACCTCCCGATGTGCTCGCAAAAACGCCCAAGCGAAAAAAATGAGTTTAGACATAAAAACAAATACAAATAAAATAATGTTAGTAATTAAATCAATTAAACATACAAAATAATGAATAAAAATTAAAATAAAATAAGGTGATATGAAAAAAATGATAATGGAATCAAAAATATTAACAAACCAAAATAAAATGAGAAACATGGATTATATGTGATAAATGATGTGATGAAAATAAAATAAAACATGTTAATTAAATAATACATGTAAATATACACATGATAACAATGATGATGAAGATAAACGAATCAAAGAATATATAAAATGATAAAGAAAAGAATAATAAATGAAAACAATTAAATGAACAATATGATGAAAACAATTAAATAAACAATATGATTAATTAAATATGTTCACAAATGATATAAACCATTTACATGGCAAAAAGATCAATTAAAATGAATTTATTAATTACATGTTAAAAATAATGATGAATTAAAGTGAAATAAATTAATTACATGTTAAAAATTAATAAACAATCAATATTTATGTGAATAAAAATCATATCATGTATAAACAATTAAATGGAACAAATATAAAATCAATACAACAAATTGAATAGATTAAAACAATAAATAGATCAATAAAAACAATAAAATATACATGAATAAATTAAATAAAATTGAAATTGAAATGGAGCCAAGAATATTTACCCTCGGAATATTGGATTTGATGAAGGAAAAGTGATGATTGATTTCTTTGTTTGATGATTCACAATATTAGAGTGAAATATTATGAAAATGTTGGAATTTTATTCCAAGGAACATGAAAATAAAAATGATCAAAAATTCTTTAAGAACAAAGAATTGATACCTTTGCCTAAAGAAATGATTTTGATCAAAAAAAGTTTTATTGATTAAAATAAAGAAAAATTGATTGAAGTTTTATCAAATAAAAATTAGATTTTGATGACAAACAATTATTTTATTTGTCTCAAAATCAATTTTTTTATCAAAAAGAGATTCAAAACAAAATCAATGAAAAAATTTTATTGAACACAAAATAAAAGAAGAAAAACAATTTTGAGAACAAATAATTATTCTATTTGTCTCAAAAATTGAATCAAACAACAAAACTTCCTCTAAAAAATATGTTTAGAAGAAATTATGTTGAAAAAAGAATGAAACAATTGATTTTCTTTTTGATTTTTGGTTGGGGAATAAATCTGGAATTTTTGGTGGAAGAAAAAGATGAAGATGAAGAGAAAAATCTGGTCTAAAAAAATGTGGAGAGGAGGAGAGGAGGCTCCTTTGATTTCATCATAAACTATTTATAGGATAAAATAGGTTGCCCTAATTTAATTAAGGAAAAAACCTATTTTAACCCAAAATAATTTTATTTTTAATGATAAAATCAAGTTTTATTATTTAATTACCTAAAAAAATATTTTAGAATTTAATTTGAAGTCAAAAACCCCAAAAAAATGGGATAAAAAACGGATTTTTGGGTGAAAAAATCGGAAAAAAGGCTGAAAAGAGGGAAAAAAAGGATCAGACCCTGTACCGACGGCCGGAAGCCCGTCGCCAGAGGGACGCCGCCCGTCGCTATAGAGCGACGGGGACTTACGCGGCGAGGCGCGCGAGAGCCGTGCGGAGGTCGGGCGGGAATCGCGCGCAACGCTGCGCGTCGCTCTTTAGCGACGCGCGGCATTGGCGACGCTGCGCGTCACCAAATCGCGCCCAGCGCGCTGGGCGCCTGGGCGTCGGCGTGCTGGGCGCCTGGCGCCTGCGAGCCGGGCGCCAGCGCGCCTGCGCGCTGCCGCGCCCGACACTCGCGGTCCGAAAAATTTTTTATTTTTTATTTTTTTTCTATTTTTTTTAAATTTTTAAATTGACTAAAAACACCATAATTTTAAGCCCCCATTTTTCAAAATTAATTTTTTAAATCTTTTTTTATTATTTTTTAATTTTTCACTCTAAAATGCAAATTTGACGAGAAAACCATCACTTTTAACCTTTTAAGCCTGTGAAGGCAATTATCATCATTGGGTAACTTCGATCTAGGCTTACTCAGGACCCGGTGTCTACACATATCAAGACGGCCTGCCCGTCCCTCGATGACACCTGGCAGAATGCATGTATCATCATTACATTTGTCACGCGCATTTATTATACATTAAATGCGGGAATCTGGAGCGACAGACCGTCGCTCTCTCCTGGAGACGGCTAGCCCGTCGGTCACAAAAATTATATAAAGGGCTGTAACCGACGGGGTAGCGGTTTCTTTTTCTCTTCTTCTCTTCTTAACTGACGGTTTTTGCAATTTTTTGGCTTTTTCTCTCTTATTTCTTCCCTTTTTTGCATTTTTATTTATATTTTCGTGATCCTCGTGTTTCCGTGCATCTACCGGGATTTTTCTTTTTATCCAATTTCCGTTTTCTGCACACTACAGGTTGGTAAATAATTTTTTATTTATTTCTGCTTATTTTAGTTTTTATAAACAACAAATAAGTTATAATGCGTTATTCGTTCACTTTTATAATGCCTAAATGCTGCTTGTTCTTTATTTAATTATTCTTATTATTTTTTTTATTTTCATGTATATATACAATGCTTTAATAATCGTTTTAATATGATTGTTAGCCAGTTTTGCATGAATGTTGGATTGCACTGTTGACTGGATTAAGTGCACTGTTAACTAGATTAAGAGTAGTTTAACTTGAATCTTTTGGACAAGGCATGATCTTTAAATGAACTAGATACGATTTGCGGGTAGTTTTCATATGCCTAGAATAGAATTTTTGCATGCTTAGCTCTAAAACATTAGAAGATAAATGTTTATGCTCTTGTTGGGGCCCGAGGCCTGTTCTCTTGTTTTTCATGCAGGAGGTTGGGAGCACCCTTGCCGGGGTGCTGCCCAAATTCCTGTTTTTTTTTTAATTAATTAATTGATTTAATTTGACTTTATGTCGATTTTGATATTTCGTTGTTTTTTTCATGCCTGAAGGAATTTGAAATCTAATCCCACGCTAGTTTTCTCGCCTCCTTATACAAGGGGCTGGTACATGTCCCTGTCGGGATACAATTTGTTTTATAACTAATTATGTTTTTCTTATTTATTATTATCTCAGGATGCCTCCTCATCGACGTGTTCCACAGGGTCAGCCTGAGCTGCAGGCTCCTGAGTGGATGAGCCCTGAGGCTTAAGAGAGATACAGAGCATTAGCTTAAGTGGAGTTCCGAGCAAGCCGCTTCATCTCCAGGCCGTTCCTGGAAGCCTTAGGGATGGCAGATGAGGTCGATGTGTTGATAGCGAGCGCCGGATGGACTGAGTTTCTATCGGATGCCTTCCCGACTTACCCTGAGGCGGTGCGGCAGGTTTTGGCTACGCTGCATTATGGAGGGTTCCAGAGATCAGACACAGAGCCCGGGGTGGTACAGTTTTGGTTTGATGGACATCACTTCAGCATCACCCGCCAGCGGTTCGCAGAGGCTATAGGTCTTCCATTAGGCGATGGGATGATAGTTCCCCAGCGAGCGGTCCGACGTGACCATTGGGCTACCATAGCCCTATCGGGAGTGCTGTATGACCATGATACAGCGAAGAGTACTATGCTGATCTCACAGGCGCTCTGATACCTACGCAGGGTGTTATCCAGCTCATACCTTGAACGGGCTGGTAACCCAGGGTCGCTCAATACTGCAGAGATATGGAGCCTATGGGCTATGGTGACAGGTCAGCGCCTTAACGTTAGCCATGAGATACTGGCTAACATGATGAGGGTTTCCAGAGGGACTACCCTGGTGGTGATCGTTGGAGGGGTCATCACCAGACTGTTACTGAGATTAGGAGTTGCTCCAGAAAGGCTTAGGGATGCTTTAGACGAGAGTATATATGTAGACGCTTCGGCAGCTATTCAGATGGGCATGATATCGCCGCTACAGGGATAGGCCGAGGCATAAGGCTTCGCACTATACATGAGACTAGAAGCGCCTTTGGACTCCCCTCTTTAGAGCCTGAGCAGGATTAGCCCGGGGATGATGTGCCTCCTCAGCACCAGTTTCAGAAGGGTCAGCCTCCCCAGCACCAGCATCAGGAGGATTTGCCGCCGCAGCCATAGCCAGAACAGGAGGAGCTCAGGATGCCCTCCGATTTTGAGATGGAGTTTACTATGGACGAGTTGCTAGCGACTCCTCCGGCGCCGAGGGCACAGACTCCCCCTCCATCTTTGAGAGTACAGCGGACTACTCCCCGACCTTTAGAGAGATTTCATCCCTATGTCAGGGGAGACCCAGGGGCATCTACTTCTATAGCTCCCCCACCAGAGGCGATGCCTGAGTCAGTTCCACCTCCAGCAGCACCACAGCCGGACATATCAGAGATCGTTACCTCCATGCTTGCGTCTTTCGAGCGTAGGCAAGAGGAGAGGGATAGGGCCCTCTTTGCTTAGGTTGGAGAGCGGGATAGAGCTATGATGGAGAGGCTTGAGCAACAGCAGGGTGTGATCCAGGAGCAGGCCAGGGTCATAGACCAGTTAAGACAAGAGCATGTGGGACACTTTGAGCAGATGGCATAGCAGTAGGAGAGGCTGATGGATTAGGTGAGGACCTCTCAGGATGAGGCAGCCTAGGGGATAGATACGATGCTCCAGATGATATAGGAGTCGTTGGATGCTCTCAGATCCATAGTACAGGGAGTAGATGGAGCCGTCCATCCTATGAACCAGTACATCAAGGAGTTTCGTCAGCAGACGGAGCAGAGGTTGGACCGTATGGGGACCGCCTCCAGTGATCAGACTCATCAGCTGAGCAGAGCTTTCAGAGAGTTGGGAGAGGTTGTCAGAGATAGCCTGAGGTTCATGACCACATGTGCGCAGCCCTTTTTAGATGGGCATGCTCGAGTGCAGTTCCAGTCATAGGTCAGAGCTCAGGCATCTCAGCCGCCTGGACCGACAGATCCCGCTAGTCAGCCATCTGCCTCAGAGGCCGGGCCCTTGGCACCTCCAGTGCAGCCCCAGGCGATCCATATATCAGATGATGAGGATCCAAAAGAGGAGCCCTCAGACTATCCGCCTCTTTAGTTTTTAGGGAGCTTGACTGTCATATCTCTTGTATTCGTTTTTGTTATTATCATATTTGCATATACATTGTACAAAAATTATTTTCCTTTAGTCAAGAAACATTTATTGTCAAATTTATGTGTTGTTTTTCCATATCTATCATCTTTGCTTCATTTCTTGTTAAAGCTGAATGATTGCATAATGAAATGAAAAACAAAATGAATAAGGAAGTGATAGAAAGTAATAAATGACATCATAAAAACATTCATAAATTTGTTAAGCAAGTCAAATTGACACATAAATTAACCAAAGAGATTCTTTGCACACAGGAACACTGTTTAACGATGATTCAAGAACGGACATCAACTACAATGAAGGATAAGCGAATCGAACGCTACAACCTTCAAGCAAGCCGAGATGAGGCTAGCAGGACAGACCAGCCATTGTGCAGACCGAGATGAGGTTAGCGGGGCACCAGCGATAGAACAGATCGCAACAGAGGACAGAGGATGGAGTTAGAGACACTACACCTCACACCTCGTAGGCCGAGATGAGGCTAGCAGGACAGACCAGCCACCGTGCAGACCGAGACGAGGTTAGCGGGGCACCAGCGATAGAACAGATCGCAACAGAGGATGAAGTTAGAGACACTACACCTCATACCGCGCAGGCCGAGATGAGGCTAGCGGGACAGACCAGCCACCGTGCAGACCGAGACGAGGTTAGCGGGGCACCAGCGATAGAACAGATCGCAACAGAGGATGAAGTTAGAGACACTACACCTCACACCGCGCAGGCCGAGATGAGGCTAGTGGGACAGACCGGCCATCGTGCAGACCAAGATGAGGTTAGCGGGGCAACAGCGATAGAATAGATTGCAAACAGAGGATGGAGTTAGAGACACTTCACCTCGCTCCGTGCAGGTCGAGACGAGACCGGTAAGGGCACCCACATCAAATTTGTTCATCAACGAGCAGATCGAGTCAAGACCTGCCAGATGAACACCCCGAAGGTAAGGATTGCTCTAGGTACGCTTTTCTTTCCTTCTTCTCTGAATTTTGGCTCACCTAGGCACTTGTACACTAGTCTCCCCAAAATTGGGGGCAACTGTAAGCACCATGTCCCGAGGCGATCCAGATCAGAGATTACCCAATGAAGAAATCAATGCCTGGTTCCGAATAGATAGATAAAATTCGGAGATTTCGGTCCTTTGAGTTCACGAGAATTAAAGGTTTTTATTTGCGGTAAAAAGAAGCAGAAAATCAGGAGAATTTAGACTTAAATTTTGAGTTTTCTTTCACAGACGGTCAGACCGTCGGTCGCGGGCCATTCGTCGGTCATAGCGGCAGCCCGTCTCACTCGCCACGAGAGACGGGCCGTCTGTGAGTTTATCGACGGCCACGTGTCCGAACTAACGAACACGTGTCCGTTGGCATGTGCCCGTCGGTAGGTCAGGCACCCGTCGGTTAAATCCTATTTCCTGGTGGAAATGGGATTTAACCGACGCCCGTCGGTCATGTTTTTCTATAAAAGGGAAATTTCACACTTTTTTGAGGTTGGAAAAATTCTCATTTTACCCTTATAAAGAAGAATCCGATTTTCACTCCAAAAGGTTCAATAAATCTCTTTCTTTAGTTTTGTTTTCTTCTCGTGAAACGCGTTGGACCAAATCCAACCAAATTTTCATCCAAAGAGGCAAAATCTGAGGGTAAATATTCTAGACACGCGTTCTGTTTAGTTTATTTTAGTTATTTTCATATTTTTCTTAACCTTACTTGATTTTATTATTTATTATTCTTATAACTTTATCTTGATTTTTTGGTTAATTTTGAATTTTTTCGATACTAACATATTTTATTATTTTGTGAAATGTCATTTTCTTGTTTTTTGGCGAGTTGAACTTGAGACAACGGTCGCTGTTCACACCCAGGGAGAACCCCTTTTGGTTTAATTCTGTAACTTTATTCTTTCGTTTGTTTATTTATTTATTTGTTTATTCTTAGTCTTCATTATATGCAAATTATTTTATCTCGCGCAAATAAAAATAAAGAAACATTTTATAGTAATTAATTAGGATTTTTTTAACAAAGCCAAGGACCAATGTCCTATTTTTCTTATCCAATGAATTTATCATCGAGGATTGTTTTTTATAATAATCAAAGTCAAGGACCAATGTCCTCAAAATTAATTCCCCGATTTATGCATGTATCGTACTTTTATAAAATGGGAGTTGTATTCCACTCCTAGTGTTATTGTATTTCATTTTCCTCATATTTTATTTTATTTTATCTATTTATTTACCGCTTTTAAATATGAATGATTGTGCCTTAAATTAAATTGCATCGTGTGGAGAGAGAGTGAACTAATGAATTCAAAACTTTATTGTAAAATTAATCAAGGTAGAAATAGATGAGAAGTCCCGAACCCATCTCTGGTATTTGGGCTCAACGAGGCGAGAGGTCTATCCAATCACTCATTGGAATAAAGACCTCTAAGACCCCTCTTGCGTCCTGCCAAATGACTCAATAAATCCTAGGCTCCAAGGGAGAGAGGTTCATCCTCCAAGACCCCTTTTGGTTGGCCCAAAATGGATACATGCGCTGTCTTAGGCTCTCCGAGGCGAGAGGAACTTTCCCAATGTTTTATTAGGTGGCGACTCCATGAAACCTCTTTGTTGCCCAAAATAGATGCACTTGCAATTCGTCGCAAGTTGTCAATGAACCTCACTTGCCCGATCGCCCTCAAGCGGGCGGTCAAGGGGCGCACACGGGGTTCGGCGCATCACATGGGGGTCTGCAAGTGGAGGGCCGCATGCGAGCTGCGGCTCTCATAAGGCCACATGCGCATTTTATGGGGAGGCCGCATGTGGAAGGCCTCACATGCAACCTTCCATGGGAAGGCCGCATGTGGCCACCACATTTTCACTTTTTCACCTTTTTCACGTTTTTCTTTTCTTTTATTTTCTTTTCTTTTCTTTTTCTTAAATCATATCTTTTCTTTTTTTTCTTCTTCTTAAGATTAAATATTTTTTAAATCTTTATCTTTAATTAATTAATTTAATTCCTTTCTTAAATATAAATATTTTTTAATCAAAAATTTTGATACATATAAAAATAATACTTCCTAATTTTTTTTAATTTAATTTTTTTTATATAATAATTTTTTATAATTTTTATTATATATATTTATTTGTCTACTTTTTATTTAAAAAAATGAGGGTCTCAACAAGCGAAACATTATCTTCAATATTTTTGCCTATGAATAGGCGACGCTTTCATCATCAGGTAATCTTTATCTTGAACCGTTTCAGGACCCGGTGTCTACAGTTACCTACTCACATTCTTAAACATTTTACACCTTATGAAATATTATTTTGTATCCCACTAGAATATATGCATTTACATGTTTTTTGATGTGTTTTCTATCCATGGTTAAGACTTTATGTCCATTTTAATTACAACCAAGATCTACAAAGTGTATTTTTTTGGGTATAGTAAATTTCACAAAGGCTATTATTTTTATGACCCTTGCATAAAAAAAGTTCTATGTGTAACGTCCCGAAAATTCGAGTTGTCAATAATAACTACGGATTAGAAAATTTATGCTAATTGGGTTTAAACAATAATAATAATAATAAAATAAAATAATAATATTAATATTAATAAAAAAAGAGAGGAAGCAGAATCGTGTTAAATGAAAGGAAAGGCAGAAGTGGAAAACAAAAAGGAGAAAACAAAACGCAGGGGGAAGGGGAGACAAGAGAGAGGGTCGTCCCTATCGATTCCAGCAGCCAGCCACCAACCCTGGCTTTCCCCGCCGTTTTTGCTCTAACGCCAGTGTCTTTCTCTCTTTTTAAAATCCAATGCTTTCCTCCATTTTTAGGCCAGCTTCGATATCAAACGTGACACAAGCCACATAACCAAGCTCTTGAAGGTGAGGCGCACCTGTTGGTATCCACCGATCATCTCCACTCGCCGCTGACGAGGAGATTGGAGCTAAGGAAATCGCGATCTTCCAACGGCGATTTCAGCCAAACCACCACTCCATAAGGTGCATGACCACCTTCAACAGGATTACAACGATTTGAAATCCCTTTCGGTGGTGGTGGCGCTACTCCGATGATACTCCGATGACTGGCAACCAGTGGGCAGAATGTTGATTTTGACGAATTAAACAAAATTTGAAGGAATACGATACCATATTTGTAAGTGCTATATTAAATTTACTTTCTTTCTCAATTTTTACATATTATCCTGAGTTAGGAATGATTAAAAGTTGATTTTTGCCTAAATTGGTTTAAGAAAATAAGCAATATAAACATAATAGATAATCTGACTTGAAAATAGGATGGATAGAATCAAGACAAGAGAATTGGCGGTTTTAAGGGTTGTTAAAGAAATCCATTTATGTTTATTAGGGGTAACGTAGTTGGTTTATTTAATCGAAAATGGATAGGATATATATAATTAAATTAAAATTGAAGAAGTTTAAAGGATTAGAATTATAAAATGCTAGAACTAAATAAGTTGAGTAGGTATAGTTTGTACAAGGTTAGGAACTAATTGAATTTCCTTTAATTTAGAAAAATTCTAACAAATAAAATGGGGTTGTGAAAATGCTATTTATAAGACGTGTGATAGTAGGATGACTATATACATATAGATATATGCAAGTGGTTGTGTGTAAATTCATTTGAAAAATTATTCACATGGAGTCATGATTATGGGTAAATAAGTTAAATGGATATTAATGAACACAAGAATTGAGATGTCAAGATGACGCATGAATTTGGGAAATGTTTATAATCTTAATTATGCTTGCATAAAAAATGAAATGTATAGGATAAAAAGTGAGTGAGTTTACTTATTTTGATAAATTTTGTAAATAAAAGACAAAAATGTGTGTCATATATAATTATGCACATTATTATGAAATTTTGATGTATTATGTGATAAAGTTGAGTATACATGTGCATTTTATATGGTATAACATGTGATTTAATTATGTAAGGCTTAATAAATGAGACTAATGCCATATTAGTAAGTTTTATAAGTTTTACACGAGTTTATACTCATTTATGCACCTTATGTGAAAATGGTCATGAATATGGTTATGTGTGTATTATGAGCGTGAATGAACATATTGATGAAATATGTCATGATCTTGAGCATGAATTGAAAATGAGATGCACATATGGTGCCATGAAATATGTGAGTCACATATTATGTAAATGAGAAAGATTTAATTGCTCAAAAGGCCATATGGTGTCGTAAAATGAATGGGAAAATTAAAATGCAAAAGTAAATTGAATTTAGTAAAATGTGATTATATTTGCGAATGAAAAATGCAGTTGATAAATATGATTGAAAGATCACCCATGGCCTTAGTAAACGATTGAGTAGGATATAATTGGCCGGCCATAGGGATGTAATTACTTGGAGTGTCAGATGGATTTTGAATATTTATTCGGAGTGTCGGATGGATTCTGAACATTTATTCAAAATGTCGAATGGATTTTGAACACTTTTATTTGGAATGCAGGATGGTAATTTGATTGATATGTTCGATGATGTATTTGGATATTGTCGATTTGTATTGTAGGTTATTGAGAACCTATAAATTAGGATTGAAGTGCAATGCCCAGTATAGGCCACTTCAATCCATATTCCCGTGTATCCCCTCGATGTGTTCCATCAGATTCCTTTGGATAATAATTGTAACAAGATAATTAAATGAAATAGGGCATGCTTGGTTATATGGTTTTTAAAGAGTTTATAAGTTGTAAGTGTAAGTGATCATATGCATGGACTGAGAATTTGCTAAATGATATGGTTATGGTGAACCTTAAGGTAATTATTTTGCGTTGTTATTTATATCGATATAGTATTTATCCTCCAAGTGATGTGATAAACCTATAACGGAGTATTAAACAAGTTTCTGATTTTGCTTAGGTTGAACCTTAGTATAACTTATTGTATTCTCACATTGCTTATATGATGTATATAATTATGTTAACTTATTAAGTGGCGAGAACATTTATTTTATGTTAGTTAATTATAAATGCTGAACTTCACTTTACAACTAAGAATTTTGTTTATATGTTATTATATGTAGAATTGGTCAACCGATGAACACAATTAATAATGTTCAACTCATTCTTCGAAATTTGTGCTTAGGTATACTTATATTTTGACTTGAAAAAGGTTAAAGTTTACTGAAATTAGACATTAGAATCTAATTATTAACTTTAATTAAGCTTTTGGCCATTTATTTAGAATATATCTTGTTAACTATTTATATTGTGTTCGATAATGGTATTAAATAAAGTAAAATTAATAGAGCACTCTCACTAAACTTTTAGCTTAGCGCGTGGTATTTTTCGTGCTCAGGTTAAAGAATAGCATAGACGTGAGAAGAGATTGGTTCAGTGGATCTGTATCAAACGGAAGCCATATCAAAATGAAAGGGGCATTTGTATTATATCTTGGGAGATCTCACTCTTAGACTGGCATGTACAATTTGGAGTATTATTGAAAACGAGTTTTGTATTGAATAGTTGTAACTTATTTAATAAATTATGGTATCCTATGTACTTTAAGCATAATATATTTTTTTGTATTTGATGAAATAACTTCAGAAATAAGTGTATTATGCTATAGACATATATAATTTTGCTATTTGTGTATTTATACAGTTAAGATACACGATTTGAGGTTGATAGATATGTGAATTGATTGGAATGTATAGATTGAAATATGTAATGGAGGATGGGAAAATATTGTGTTGGAGGTTGCTAAGGAGCGTTGGAGTAGATTTTTGACTTTTTAAAAGTGTGAAAAAAAAAAGTTATTTTACAAGAGGACAGCAATATTATGGGGAGATTCTATTGAAATTTTGTAAGATTGAATAGTAATAAATTAAGAAATATTATTACAATTAAAAGGAAATTTTTGTTATGCATATATTTCGGTGCTTAAGATATCTTGTAACATTCTTATCCAACTCGTTCATCGAATTGGGTATAGGGTGTTACAATATTTCTCGCGTTATTGCCTTTTTATTGAACATAATTTTCCATTTTAAGAGTTATGTGATGTGTCTAACTTTATCAACAAATCTAATTCAAGTCAAGCTTCTTTAATTATCTATCAACCTCCAATGCTAACCTCATCAAACTCCACTATCTCTCACCACATTTTGACCAAAACACCTTCAACTAGTACCCCCACACACACCAAGATATATGTCAACCCCCATTGTGACCTTATCTGATCCTTCCATGAGCTCACCACAAACTATTTCTACTCTTTTACCATGTGTGTCTTCTTCATTAAGACTCCTTTTTGTTATTAATCAACATCATCATAACTCTCTTCCATCAAATCCTTCCACATTAATCAATATTAGTTCTCAATTTCTAGTCCCTCAAGAATGGTCACACACTCCCAAACAGGTTGTCTCAAACCTAAACAACCATTTTCTTTAACTACTACTACATAAGTTTTTGTTGATATAAGTCTTTGTTGATCCCTCTTCCTATACTAAAGCAGTTAAATTAGCACATCGAGAGGCCATGAGTAGTGAGTTCAATGCCTTATTGACCAATGGCACATGGGAATTGGTTCCTTCCTTTCCCACATAAAATGTAATTGGTTACAGGTGGGTCTTTAACACCAAAAGACTAGTAAACGGTGAAATAGAATGGCATAAAACTCGCCTTGTGGTAAAAGGGTTCCATTAACAACCAGGGATTGACTACTTTGAGACATTCATTCCTTTCATAAAACCAATCATAATGTGCTCTTGCTATCTCATTCAATTAGGAGTGCATTCAGCTTGATGTGTCCAATGCATTTTTGCATGGTCATTTAGAAGAAACTGTGTATATGGTTCAACCTATTAGTTTTATGGATCCTTTGAAACCTAATCATGTTTTTGTAAATTACGAAATTCCATATACGGTCTTCATCAAGCTCCTCAGGCCTCGCACAAATGTCTTACTGATGCAATTATTGCTTTTGGTTTTGTTAATATAAAGTCGTACTTCTCTCTATCTTTTTCAAGCTAATAAAGTTATCTACTGCCTCTTGTATGTTGATGATACCATTATTACTGGTAGTTCCAAAGAGCATATTCACTCTCTTGTTAATTTTTTGCAAACTAAATTTGCAATTCGTAAACTTGGGCAACTTCATTATTTTTTTGGCTAGGAAGCTCAATCGTCTGCATCTGGTTTGCATTTGGCACAAGCCAAATATGTGAGAGATTTACTCAAATGTACCAACATGGGAAATTGCAAAGAGATATCCAGTTTGGTAAGCACTTCTTCTTGTCAATCTAGTGCTATTGGTGAAGATTCTTGATAACCGAAGCATTATAGGGAACCTTCAATATCTCACCTTCACTCATCTAGATATGGCATTTGCTGTTAATAGAGCTTCTTAACATATGCATGCTTCTAAGGAGCACCATCATGCTGATGTGAAATGCATTTTGCGCTCCCTTAAAGGCACACTTCATTATGGGTTACATTTTAAAAAATCAGCTTTGCAATTAAATGCCTTCTCTAATTCTGACTAGGGAAAAAATGCCAATGATCGGTGTTCCACATCGGGGTATACAATTTTCCTTGGCTCAAATTTATTATCTTGGACATCCAAGAAGCAAATGACAATTTCTCGCTATTCTACTAAAGTAGAATATCATGCTTTGGCCATTGCTTCTGAGTTAACTTGGCTACAACATCTCTTATGAGAAATTGGTTTCCATTATTTAAGATTCTTTCTCTTTGGTGTGATAATTAGAGCGCAACATATTTGACTGTAAATCCTATTTTCCATTCTTGCACAAAACATCTTGAAATTGACTTTCATTTTGTGCAAGAACGAGTGGCAAAGAAGCGACTTTTTGTTCGCTATCTGAGCACTGTTGATCAAATTATCGATGCACTTACTAATCCTCTCTCTAAACTTCTGTTTTAGTAGCTTTGCATCAATTTGACTGTTCTTCCAACCCCAATTCAATTTGCGAGATAGTGTAAGAGATAATGGCTCAAGATAATCTTATCATGTATAGGCTAAGTCTCTTATCAGTTTGTTGTAACTAATAAATAAGTTTATATTTTATATTTGTTGAAAATGATAGATAAGTCTCCACCTTTTAGTGTTTATCATACTCATATACCTATATAAATAATTATGTTTTGAATCAATATAATTAGCTAAGTTCATCAACCTTTCAATCTTGACTACCTTTCGGAGACTTTTTTAAATGGATTGGGAAGTGCAAATTGTTCATTTGTACAAAGAGGGGAATCAATGTGCTGATCTCATTACAAACATGGCTTTTACCTTGTAACTAGGTCCTCATGTTTTTCAAGAGCTTCCTGAAGGACTTAATCATTTGTTGTTTGATAATGTTTTGGGCATCTCTCTTGGGATTAATTTCACCTATGATCACTATACTTATACTCAAATAACACAAAAATAATGAAAGAAAATATGTTCTTTTAGAAATCACTGAACTTAGTACTTATATATAGAAAAGTCACTTTGACCGTTGTTCGATGGAGGAGCTGCTGAAAAGTCTAGTTGGCATGCACAATCATCATACCTGTACACGTGGCCAAAGCATGATATTCTACTTTAGTAGCCAAGTTAACTCAGAATTAATATATATATATTGATTAGTGTACAAGTTTAAATTCAATTTAAATTTAATTATTCAATTGAAACTCAAATTAATATATATATATTGATTATTGCTCCGTCTGTATTAAAATAATAGTCTCACTGCTATTTCATAGAGTTTAAAAGAAACTTAGACTTTTTTTATTATAAAACATAATTTTATTTATAATTTATCAAATATGCGCTTCAATTATATTATGTATGATTATTAATGTAAATATTAAAATAAAGACTAATATTAACATAATATTCAAAATGTAAACTGCTATAAATCAATTTAATTTTAAGTGAAGTATATAAATTGAGAAACATAAAGTAAGTTTAAATATATCATTGTTTTAACTTTTATTTGGAAAATAGTATGAAGAAACGAATTGAAAAATGTTATTATTAATAAATCAAGTAATGATATTATAGATAATTGATAAATTAATTATACGCAAGAAATAATAAATATACTATATTTTAAAACAAATTAAAAAAATGAAATCATTATTTTGAGACAAAAAAAATATTACAATATAATTCACTTTGATTAAATTCAACTTCACATTATTAAAATCACATAATCAAAACTGAAGGAAAAAAATAATGGTAAAAATACACAGTATGGTATTTAACTCTTGTAGTGCAGAATTATTACGGCAGAAGTGATTACAAGGATCCTTTTTAAGGCCCCGTTTAGCATACTTTTTCAAATGAAAAAAAACTGATTGTAGGATAAAAAGCTAATTATAGGACAAAAATAAGCATTTGGTAAATGCCGATTTTAAAAAAATTAATTTTCTGAAAAGTGAAAAAACTTTCTATTAGAAAAAACTAGAAATTTAAGTTTTTCAGAAAAACTGATTTTTAGCTTTTAAGTGCAGCAGATTTCACTACAAGAAATCTGAAAAATAGAGACGAAATTTCGTCTCTAATTAAAAATAGAGACGGAAATAGAGACGGAAATTTTCCGTCTCTATTTCGTCGGTCTCTAAAAATTAGAGACAAAAATGTTCCGTCTCTATTTTTAGAGACGGAATAATTTATTCCGTCTCTATTTTTAGAGATGGAATATCAATTCCGTCTCTATTTTTTTTAGAATTTTTTTTAATATATTAAAATGAATAATATTAAATTTAAATTTTCCTTAATTTTATATAATGAATTTTCGTCTCTACTTTATTGGTATTTATTTTTAATATATTAAAAATAAATAATATTAAATTTAAATTATTCTTAATTTTATATAATGAAAAAAATTAAATAAATATGAAAATATTGTATTATATAATGTATTAATATATAAAAAGTGTAGTGAGATTACAAATAAAAAAAGACAATAATTCTAAAAATAATAACTAAGATGGAGGAGAATGCGGACGATCAGCAGACGGTGCTTGCGGGTCAGCAGGTAATCTACGGCTAATGAAGTCCTCCAGCCTATTGATACGGTCCATTAGTACGCCGACCGTACCGCGTAACTCAATGACCTCATTGGTAGTTGCCGCAAGCCTAGTAGCCGTAGCCGATGAGGAGGAGGATGCATGCGAATAACAAATATTCGTGTAGGAGCCCAAACCAAAGACCCGTTCACGGTGATCCCTACCGCTAACAGCCTCATAATATACGCAAGCATGATCAACATTATCACCGTCCGTCTGCTGACTCTGAAGACTCTCTACCACTCGCTCCTGTGTAAATAGTAAAATGAAACTAAGAGGTTAAAAGAAAATGAATATTAAGTTTTGAAATTAGCGTACATGAATTTGTCTAGCACGATCGCTGACAAATGTCACACCGTCATGATTCCGCGTATGAGTGTGTAAAAACAACTCATGAGGATAAGGTCGCAGGCCCATAAAAGACTCCTAATAACAAGAATACATATAGATATGTATTGTTATTTTAACGCCAACGTAATAGAAATATGAGTCCCAACACTAACAGTTGTCCATAATTTAAAAAAATTTCGGCAGAATTTCCCCTATATATTTAACAAACCTCCTGTTCAAACATCAAGAAAATACATTTACATTTATATTATCACCCATAAAAATTCATATCAAACTCCTTTCACAATTTATTGTCCATCCTCCTTCATTCAATCAAACGTTATGATTATTGTCAAGAGTTGTAACTGTTCTGGTGAATAAATTGTTCATGCAGTAACAAGCTAATGCAATATGGACTAAATAGTATCATTTAAGAAGATAGATATGTGAGTACTTACAAGTCTGTCAGCATGCTCTTGATGGGACAATGTTCCTCCAATGTGTATGGAAACACTAACCCCTTCTGGTCCTCCCATCCTATTAGTAGAATTCCGATCGGCGATGGTGATGGCTTCGGCTGATGACCAATACTGCATCCAGTTAGCCCAAATGTCTTCACTTATATACCTTGGTCGTGCACCTTTTGCGTGCAACTTATTAAGAAAATCCTTGTAATGAACACGGGCCCGTTTCTCCCAAACGCCGTAGGCGAGATGATTGATGGAAGAATTCCAATACAAAGCTTTCTGAAGGATTGTAATGAACAAAACAGATGCACATAATATATATATTCCCAATATTACTATATAATTTAGATTATATAGTAATTAACATACAAAAAGTCGAAATATTTTAAATAAGTTATTTACCTGAAACTCTCAAAAGTAGAACATCTTTGTCTCCTAAGAGATATTTTTCCACAAATATCCATTAAATTCAAATCTCTCCTTCAATGAACCAGTCATCGTGCGGGAGCACGTACCAGAGGGGATAAATCTGGATGAGAATGAAAATGTAATTGTACAATGGATACACCTATTACAGAGTATGTTAAAAAAAATTATAACTCACTGTTTTTCGGCAATGACAATATATATCCGCCCGTCAACGCCAACTGAACCAGGCAATGGACCTTCAACAGTATTAGGCGATCGCTGCGATGGTTCAAACGGATTCGCTGAACTAGGCACTTCGGTAGACGTCGTTGCAACCGAGGATGGAGGGCATGGATACACTAGCGATGAAGATGTCATGCCCATACGGGGACGTGCTGATGCAGGAGATGATCCCTCCCCTTGACTGTCCGCTCTTGACATAGACGAGCACATCCTGGCCCTCAAAGGTTGCATTGATCCCGTCCGCCTCCTATTATTCATGTTTTAACCTGAAAATATTAACAATCATAATTAGACATTAAATTATTATATATACATGATTATCTCAGTCAATAATGCAAATGTCTAAATTATATAAGTTAATTGAAACATAAATAACTAATGATATTAGAATTATGCGTTTTACTCACGTGGGCGAACAATTATTCACTATCATCTGCATTATTATCACAATTTTCTTCATTTTTCGAGTAATTAGAATCAAATTCGCTTTCCAATTCAGATGTAGACTTGGATTCCTCGTTAGATCCAATATCAACAAATTCATTGTCCACACTATTCAAAGGTTCATTATCCCTGTATGGCAAGTTTTTATTTATTTCATGACCCTCCACCTCCTCTTCCTGAAAGGCCTCGTTTTCAATTCATTTGTCTTGTCTTGCAGCTTTCATTTCAAATATGCCCCTAAGTTTTACCTTACAAACTGCAAACCAATCCAGTTTATCTCATCTAAGGCTAGGAAAAGGAAGATAATACACCAGAGTTGCTTGCATGGCCAACACAAAAGGTTCAAAATTAGCAAGTCTTCTCCTTTGATTGATTTCGACCAAGTTGTAGGCACAGTTGACTTTGATTCCGACATTGGGTGTTGGATCAAACCATTCGCACTTAAATAGCACACAATGTTTTATTGGCAAAGCAGGGTATTCAATTTCCAAGATTTCTGCAATTTTACCATAATAATCCATCAATTCACCCTTAATGCAAACTCCACTATTTGTAGTTGCCCTATTGTTACCATGCGATTGTGTATGATATTTGAAGCCGTTGATGAAATAAACCGGGTAAGATTTAACAGTACGCAAAAGTCCTTTAGCAACGTCGGAGATGAAATTATTTTCAATTGAATTTTATGACGCCTGCATAACGAAAATTTTAATTGCTATTTAATCCATTTACATAAAAAAATTATATGGTACTTGTTGTAATTTGCAATCAAAACTTACATACGTCTTGAACCATGAAGGGAAGTGTTTTTCAACTTCCCTATTGATATCATTTTGCGTTATATGTGGCATAAGCTCCCGTAACCATTCCTCATATAAACTGCATCCAACCACAGTAGCAATTATATATCCATTTTAGTTGCAATAAACAAATTAGCAACTTCAAACGATCAATTACGCTTACTGCACAAATGGTTGAATTTCTTCACAATTCAGTAATATGTAGCCATGTGCAACATCTAGTTCATAATCTGTAAGCATTCTTCTAGTTGCACTTCCATGGGATCGACCTGGATATGTGAATATCCGTAAATTTTCTTCATTGGCACTTAGTTCGCCACCATCGTCATTACGAGGAATTTTTCGGCTTCTCGTGATAACATGCGGCTCAAAGTAATGAGAACAAAATGTACTTACTTCTTCAACCAAGTACGCATTACATATAGAACCTTCAACTCGAGCTTTATTTTTGACATTTTTTTTCAAATGATACAGATACCTACATGAAAATTGTTAATCACGTTAACATCAGCCTAACAAATTGTGAAACTATCTCTATATATATATTTCAAGAATTGGCATTTACCTTTCGAATGGATACATCCATCTATATTGAACGGGTCCTGCCAGTTTGGCCTCATGTGCTAAATGTACCGGTAAATGTTCCATAATGTCAAAAAAGCTCGGTGGAAATATTCCCTCCAATTTGCAAATGATTACCGGAATTTCTGCCTCTAGTTTTTCCATATCAGCCATTGTTATCTCAGAGGAAGTCAAGTTTTTGAAAAATAAGCTTAACTCAGTTATTGCTTCCCATACTTTAGAAGGCAACAATTCACGAAAAGCGACTGGCATCAGCCTTTGCATGAAAACGTGGCAATCATGGCTTTTCATTCCGAATAATTTGAATTTTCTCATATCAACACACCTCGCTAAGTTTGACACATATCCATCCGGGAATTTTATATTTTTCAACCAATCACATAACACTTCTTTTTGTCTTTTATCCAAAATATAACAAGTTTTTGGATATTTACCCGTTCGAGAATCCTTATCCAACTCGTTTCTTTTACAGTACAATTGCAAATCTGCCCGTGATTTTGCATTGTCTTTGCTCCTCCCTTCAATATTCATTATCATATTGAAAATATTGTTGAAAACGTTTTTTTCTATGTGCATCACGTTCAAATTATGTCTTATTATATTTGTCTTCCAATACGGTAAATCCCAAAAAATACTGCATTTTCGCCACCCAAAATTTTTTGAAATGCTACTATTTACTTCTTCAGCTTCAAATTCTGTTACTTTCATCAACCCCAATTCCTCAATCTCTTGCAAAATATCCTCACCGGATCTATTAAGTGGAGGAGGGGCAAAGACAACTTTATTTTTAAGAAATCTCTGTTTATTGCATCTAAAAGGGTGATTTGGAGGGAAAAATTTTCTGTGATTATCAAACCATGATATTTTACACCCATTAGCCAGATAAAATGCATCGAAATCATTTTCACAGTAAGGGCAAGCCAATTTCCCAGCCGTGCTCCAACCTGACAGCATAGCATATGCAGAAAAATTGCTAACAGTCCACATCAAAGCTGCTCTCATCATGAAATTTTATTTCAGGGACACATCATATGTGAGCACACCGAATTTCCATAATTGAAGCAATTCGAATATTAATGGCTGAAGAAAAACATCAATCCCCTGCTTTGGATTCTTAGGATCCGGCACAATTACTGTCAAAAACATGTAAGCCTCTTTCATGCACATCCAGGGGGGCAAATTATACGGAATTAAGATGATTGGCCACGATGAGTATTGTTGGCCTGATTGCCCAAAATGCTGAAATCCATCTGTGCTTAAACTCAGCCTCACATTTCTACTATCGAAAGCAAAATCTGGGTGAATGTCGTCAAAATGTTTCCATGCAACGACATCTGATGGATGGTTCATTACTCCATCTGTCTGTTCATGTTCATTATGCCACCTCATGTGAGATGCCGTCACATCTGACGAATACAACCTCTAAAATCTTGGAGTAATAGAAAAATAATACATCCGCTTCCATGGCACTAATTTCTGCCTCCTATTAGAATTGGCTGGCTTGAATCTCGGTTGATTGCAAAATTTGCAACTCATTAACTCTACGTCATCCCCCCAAAAAATCATACATCCTAGCCGACAACAATCAATTTTTTGAACTGGCAGACCAAGACTCCGGAGTAACTTCTTCATTTCATAAAAACTGTCAACCATATTATTGTCCATCGGTAAGGAGTCATTGTACCACGATAGGATTTCGCTCAAACTTCGATCAGAGATATGACCTTCGGATTTAATGTTTAAAATTTGAGCAACTGATCCCAATTGTGTCATATTATCACATCCGGGCCACAATTTCTGGTCAGCTGCACTAAGTAAGTCAAAAAAATTACTGGCATCTGGGTTGGGTTCCTCTTCTGCACTACCTAAATTGGGCTTAATTGAACTTCCGGCTACGTCAAAAACCATTTGCACATATGGATTCTCTGTATCACAAACATTGTTAGTCATACAATACGGACCCCCTAGAACATTAGATCCAATAACACTCGTTCCAACTTCTGCACTTCTAAACGAGCTACTAATTAATGGCTCTCCATGCCTTGTCCATTCAAAATAATTGGGTACAAATCCCTTTTTTAGTAAATGGAGATGCACCTCCTCCGTTGGCAGATAACATCTGTGTTTGCACTTCTTGCATGGACATCTAATTTTCAAACCGTCCATATATGCAGGCTGGGAGCTTGCATATTCAATAAAGTGCTGAACTCTTTCAGTAAACTCTAAATTAATATACTCATCTGGTGTTAATCTCCTATACATCCAACTTCTGTCCATATTACTCATTACTATTAAACTACTTAGCAAAAATCATAAGGTCGAAGTTAATACCATCACATGTCAATTATTGTATTCTATTTGAACTCAATTCTCTAGCCTACTATTTTGCTTTAATCCCTAATTAGTTTTACATAATGTTTCATTTCCCTAAAATAAAATCATAAATATTTTGAAAAAAAACGGACAGAATTCCCCCTATACGGGTCCCTATCCCCCTGTCAAACATTAGCAATTTTAACACTTCAGTAAAGTATCAACCAATCGCAACTCCACAACATGACTGTGACTTACACATATTTATTTCATTAAAACCATATTACAAAAATTTTTAATACTTTTACAAAATAAATTTTTAATACACAACACACTTACCTCGACGAAAGCGGCTGGTAAGCTACGATTATTCGGCACGTACAACAGGTCAACGTCGATCCGGGGGCGGTTGTGGTAGGTACATGCAATGACAAAAAAAAAATAATTTATATATATTACCTTCTTCTTAAGTATGACACAATCGAAATACAAGTTTGAACCTACAAACTATATTTATATCACAAAAAAAATTAAAAAAAAATTCTAACTTGACATATCAATACATATAATAACAATTGCTCAACATACATGCACCTCAACTAATTTATACATGTACAAACATACAAAAAAGAGAAAACAACGTAACACATAATAAAACATATTTATATCAACATATTAAAAAATTACAAGTAAATTGAATAATTTTAATCATCAATACATACAATCACAATTACACTACAAAATTAATTAAATATTTAATGTAATGACATTTCACAGAATAAAAACTACGAATATCAAAAATTTCTACTCTCACAAACAAGTCATAAAAACCAAATTGACAAAATATACAACTCAAAATACATTACAATTCAATGTACATACACAAATTGGACATAACTATAGATTCAAATAACACTAAATACCACGTTCAAATGATATAAAAAAATATGCACAGTTAATGAAAAAAGACTAAAATAATTACACACCCAAATATAACACAATATATTCAAATAATACAACATAGTAAAACATATTAGAACAAATTAAAATACAAATTAATTAACTATTAATTTGTATTAACCAATATATTAAACTACATTAAACTAATTAATTAACATATTAAAATACAATAAGGTATTAACCAACATATTAAACTACATTAGCTATTATGAATTAATCGGAACAAATTACATTGAAAAATAACCATTAAAAATTAATTAACATAAATTAAAACAAATAACATTACAAAATATAAATTAAATAGAATAATAAAAATAACATCAAAATATTAACCAATAAAATAAATTAACACATAAATACTATATAATACATAAATAAAATAACACAAAAAAAATTGTAGAAAAAAAAATTTACCTCTACTTGCAGATCTGGCCGTCGACGGGGAGGAGGGGGAGCAGCGGCGTCAGCGTCGGCGTGGGCGATGGGGAGGAAGCCGGATCGCGTGTCGGCAGGGAGGAAGGGGAGCACCGGCGTCGGCGGCGGGGAAGAGAGGCAGACGCGACGGGGAAGAAAGGGAGGGGGAAAGAAAGGGAAAAGGGAAAAAGGAAAAAGGACGTCGGGGAGGGGGGCCGACGGGGAGGGGGGGCGGCGCGCGGTGGCGGGGGGAGGAATATCTCGTCGGACGGCGGTGGGAGAGGGGCGGCACAGGTTCTGCCGGCGAGGGGAGGGAAGGGGAGAAAGAAGAAAAAGAAAAAGGAGAGAATGAAAAGAAGGGATTCAGTCAAAAATATCCCAAAAATAGAGACGGAATTTGGCTTTCCGTCTCTATTTACAAATACCGTCTCTATTTAGAGACAAAAAATAAATTTCGTCTGTAAATAGAGACGAAATACTTTTTCGTCTCTAAAATTAGAGACGAAAAATATATTCAGAGACGGAATAAACTTTTCGTCTCTAATTTTAAAGACGGAACTTTTTTTCCGTCTCTGAAAAAATTCCGTCTCTAAAATTTGAGATAAAAAAATTTTTCCGTCTCTATTTGTATTCAGTCTCTATTTTCGGTCTCAAAATGTGGCGGGAACATAGCGCGCCACTTTTAGAGACGAAAATTTAGAAACGAAAATTTTTCCGTTTCTAAATAGAGACGGAAATAATTTTTCGTTTCTAAATAGAGACGGAAACTGTTTTCCATCTCTATTTAGAGACGAAAAAATTTCCGTCTCTATTTTCCAGTTTTCTTGTAGTATTTAATATTTTTTTTAGACAAAAATATTTCTTATTTTATTTCATAATGACAATTATATCTAATATAATTTTTTTTTTTTGCTCTTTCTCTTATCCTACCACCCAAAATCATCTGACGTTAAAAATAATTATGTTATTTTTTTTCTCTTCTCTTTTTTTATCATCCAAAATAATATATATGATTAATTAAGAAAATAATATATATATATTTAATTTTTTTATGTTATATTTATTTTTATTTAATTATATATGAAAATATATGGTCTTAATAGTTTAGTGAAATAAAAAAATTCAAATAAGTGAAAATTATTATTATTTTTTAGTGAGATTTTGAATATAATATATTAAAATTTATATATATCATTTTTTATTTTTTATTCTAAAAAATTATTTTTAATCATATTATTTACCAAACAGGTGACAACTATTTTTGATTTTATAAGTTATTTTGAATTTTATTTACCAAACAGTTATCTATTTTTCGACATACAGATTTTTAGAATACAACTTTTTTCAATTGAAAAATATGTTTTCATAAGTTTGCCAAACTGACCCTAAATTACTGGCCAAACTTTTATCCACTTGCGGAATAATAACAACTTTTTATTGTCTTAAAATCTCTTGAAAATTTTTTATTTAAAGTATTTCAATTTTTCTTATGCATGTCTAATCTGATTTCTCGTTATCTATTTATAATATCCTAAAATTAGAGATCAATTTCTAGTATAATTCAAATTATTTTCAATATATACTTAATTTTATTTGATATGAAACTCTATTTATATTTAGAGTTATAGGTATATTTAAACTCCATAAAAATAAATATTTTTTTTCAATTACAAAAATTTTGTAAATGAATTTTAAATTACGGTGAGATTCTTTAATTTGAAACGGGAGGAAAGTGAAATAATTCATTTTAAGAAAAATAAAATAAAAGTGTTGCATTGGATATTTGGGTGAACAAATTGCACGTGACTTTTTGGAGGACCCATCTTAAATCTCAACATATAAAAACAAACCAATTCTCTTGTGGCATTCACCAAATCTGCCTCGTCAATTCTCGACATCAACCACAAGTCCACAGCGCCTATGCGTGGGAGTTATACTAATTTCGTTATATGAGTAGATTTCGAATTTAAATTTTTATTTTTTTATTTTATATTAAAAAAATAACATCTTTCTTATTTTTGTAGCAAATTTGTATCTTTGCATATTCCAATCTAATAAATTTCAGTTATTCCTGAAATATAGTAATAATGTAATTCACGCGATTAACTAAATCAACTAGATTTAATAATTTAATTTCACTAAAAAAATAGAAGGTCCACTATGAATAGCGGGTAAAGAAATATTTTTCTCTAAACAAAATAATTATTAAATTTTGAGGGATTAAGGAAAATAATTTTTTTTTCAAATTTATTAAAAAATTGTCAAATACAAAGAGTCAAAAATTATTGTACAATAAGGTACGATTTTTTTATCTATAATTAATTAGTAAAAATCATATAACTTAAAAATCATGGAATTATGTTTGTGCAATTTTAGATTTAAATTTTATAATTATGCATATAATTAAATTACTATATATAATTAGAGATGACAAATTTTGATTCGATCTAATTCGTGCTCTAAAAATGCGACATAAATAATTTAATCTATTAATAATTCATTTACAATCTGATCCATTAGAAAAAGAAAATTATTCACCAGTATATATATACATTTTGAAACCTGAAAAGAGGAACTGTAAATTAAAAAAGAAAAGTTGAAATGCATGTAGGAATTATGAATGAAAATTAAAAATATTCTGACATGGTCAAATTTATCAATTTTTGGAATTTATGTGTTTTAATGAAAATGTTGTTACACATTAATATATATATATATATATAAAATGTTACACACTTTATTTGACCAGCAGACCATGGACTTAAAAGCAGAGGTTTGGTACTCTAAAGTAGGTGGAATTAATAATGAAATAAATCTCTTGACTATATAGAGATGGTGATGAGTGGGGTATTGGTTGGCCTTGTATTAATTAAAATATTCTATTCATTCTGCACTTACATTTTCCTTTCATTTATTCCTATTTTAATACTAATTTAATACAAAAAATTCAATTAAATTTTTAATATATTTAATAAAATATATTTAATGTTGTTAATAAATTTTAATTACATTTTTTTTAGAATACATTATACCAAATAAATAAATAAATTGTTATTAGGGTTTAAGACTTGACTTCGCCTTGTGAGACTGGGATTTGTCACATTTTCTCAAAAGGGGCGGCTTTTCAAGTAAACAAAAGCAAAGCCAGCAGCGGCATTTAAATATTCAAGTATTCGCGTAGCCCAGTGGCCATTCTCCACACTTTCCTTCTCTTCTCTTCTTCGCTGTTGCAGAGAGGAGAGAAGGCCAAGGTAGAGCCATCGAAACGATCAAATTCTTGTTTATCTTATCTATTCAAAAGAACATTTTTAGTTAACTTTATTCTCTATCCTCCATTGGTTGCGTCTCATGTATATTTGTTCATATTCTTCTCAAGATTCGTGTTTTAGCCAACTTTCTCAATACCCATCTCCAGAAATTGCAATTTTTATAACACCCTTATTCTTTTAATCAATATATATATTTTTTTTCAATTTTCCTCCAAGTTGCAAATTGCTTAATTCCTTATCTTGGTTGGTTTTGAGTATATATCAGAAACTTGTTAGAAGAGGAGGTGAGAGCAAAGTTTGGAGCTTTGATAGATATGGATAGAAATAGTTTGCGAGTTGTTCCTCATAGAAACCAGAGTGTGATTTTCTCCAATTCTGGTGTTAAAGTTCAATTATTTCCTCAAGAGATTACTGTTAAAAGTGATGTATTTCACTCCCGTGGCTTATTTGCTAGTGTTAATCAAGTAGGAAAGGGATTTGGGATCTCTCCAAATTCAGTAGAAAATGCCACAAAAATCCCAGCTGCCACTATGCAGATGAAATTTGTGTCTATGCCTGAACCAGCTTTATCTGTTGAGAGGACTCCTGATCTGGTTATGGATGAGGTGTTGGAAGTAGCAGAGAAGGATGTGATGAAGATAAAGAAGAAAGCAGGTGGATTTAAATTGAACATTAAGGTAGGAAATCAGGCATTGAGAAGGTTGATCAGCGGAGGAATTGCTGGCGCTGTATCGCGCACTGCTGTTGCTCCATTAGAGACTATAAGGACTCATTTGATGGTGGGGAGTTGTGGGCATTCTTCAATTGAGGTGTTTGATAACATCATCAAGAATGATGGCTGGATGGGCTTGTTTAGGGGCAACTTTGTCAATGTAATCCGTGTTGCACCAAGTAAAGCAATTGAGGTTTGTAGTCATGAATATAAGCTCTTTTTTCCAGTTTATTATTCAGAGATATTTTTCTATTTTCTTTTGTTGGTTGTTTACTAATTGTTGAATTCCCAAGACTGTTCAACTAATGGCTGGATGGCATGACTTAGGTTGCCTATTTTCAGTAACTTGTTTCTTTCTGTGTTATTTTGAATATAGGACTTTGGTTTTGCATCTTGCCTTCGCTAACACACACACACGTACACCATATTTTTTTCTGTGGTTTCTGGTCCATCAAGGTCTAACTTCACTTTGTATGTCGTATTGTTCGTTGATTCTCGGGATCAAGTTCGTTTCTTGAACAAAGGAACTTTCATTTTACAAATGTATTCTTGAAATCGTGATGCATTGGCCAACTAATTGTACGGCCTAGTAGACTATTATGATATATGGATCTCAATTTTTCTTTCTTTGAAACATTTCCAATTCGTTAAATTATTATTTGGTGTTTGTATTTCCTAGCAGCTTCTAGTAGAACTCTGGCTCCGTGCAATAGAATCCTTAATGCAATATAAATCAGTTACATATAAGGTCGTTGTGGTAGTCCATTTTATTTATCTTCTTCTTCGAAATTTTGGCTTCATAGTCCATCTTCCCTCAGTCATCCTGTCAAGAGGTTTAGTTGTTCACTTGTTCCACATAAATTAAGAGAATTTTTCTCATGTCCTTGCCTAGATGCTCTCCTTTACATTTGTGCCTTATGCATTTTGTTTGATGTTACCTCATTTCACACTATAGACAAATATACCGGTATCTGTGCGAACAATTTGACTTACTGATAACTGAAGGTGCTGTTATACTCATTGTTCAAAGCACATGCCAAGCATTGAAATGTGAATAGGTATCTCCCTTTTGGCCACTCACTCTCTCAACACACAGATCATATTTTGCATTATAGCTATCCTCATGAGTCCTGTTGAGAGAGTCCAAATATACTTAAAAATGAATCATACCAAAAGTTAGTTCTAGTCTTCTAGCATCTTTGATGCCTACTTTAATGGAACATTTCCCCACATCAATATATTCTTGTGTGAAAATATTTGAGTTTTACTTGTTTTGCATCAAAACACTTGGGTTTTGCAATGAAGCATCTAGAGACATGATGCTTGAGATAGAAAACCATCAGGATTGTTTGTTTTCATTGAATAAGTCTGGCTTTTTTATGTGGTTGAATCTGTTAGTTTGTTTATCAAATATCAGATGAATGTATTAACACTTCTTATTGAAACCTTCAACAGCTATTTGCTTATGATACAGTTCTGAAGCACTTGACACCTAAACAAGGTGAGCAGCCAAAAATCCCAATTCCTGCCTCATCAATAGCCGGTGCTATTGCTGGAGTTAGCTCAACATTATGCACATACCCTCTTGAGTTAATCAAAACCCGATTAACTGTGCAGGTAAGCTCATAGCTTGAGAAGTATTGCTGAATTTCAGACATTTATTTATCTTCCATAGTGCCTAATTTTTCCAAGAAATCTGATTGCAGAGAGGAGTGTACAAGAATTTTATGGATGCATTCATAAAGATTGCACAGGAGGAAGGACCCAGTGAACTTTACAGAGGTCTCACACCAAGTTTAATAGGAGTAGTTCCATATGCTGCTGCAAATTACTTTGCTTATGATACGTTAAAGAGAGCTTACAAAAAGGCTTTCAAGAAGGAAGAAATTGGAAATATTATGACTCTACTAATTGGATCAGCGGCTGGTGCAATCTCCAGTTCTGCAACTTTCCCACTTGAGGTGGCTCGAAAGCACATGCAGGCAGGGGCTCTCAATGGGAGACAGTACCAAAACATGCTTCATGCACTTGCTAGCATTCTCGAAAAAGAGGGGCTAGGAGGTCTTTACAGAGGTTTAGGCCCAAGCTGCATGAAATTAGTCCCTGCAGCTGGTATTTCCTTCATGTGCTATGAAGCGTGCAAGAGGATACTGATTGTGGAAGAGGAAAATGCTTGATGACTGAAGGAAAAAAAAAAACCATGTTTATGCTTAATATTTATCCATTGTTGCGAAGGAAGAGGGGTTCCAACTACCAAGGCATAAGGACTAACACTTATTTCGTCCATTCAATTTATTTATATCATCCTTATAGGTTTTAACTCCAGTATATCTTTGAAGGTGCTGGATTTTAAGCACCTGAAAGTTAGGTTTTAACTCCCGTATCTCTTTGGAGGTGCTGGATTTTAAGCATCTGAAAGTTCCAACTTTTTGCCTTGTAGATCAGAACAATTTTCTTCTGGCTGATTACAGAAAACAACTCGAGTATTATTTAATTGCCGAGGAGCCCTGTTGTTTCACATTATGCATTAATGAAAGATTTCTTATCTGCAATCTCTCGTGTTTGGATTTTCAATTCTCTAGTGTTCACTATTTGACATGATTATCTGCAATCTTTCATATCTGAATATCAATTTTGGTATTGCATCAATAGAAGGATTCTAGAAATGGCAAATATCTAGGGTCCACTAGGCAATTAATTGAATTTTGGAATGGTAATGCAATTGAACAATGCAAACCACAATGAGCTGCGCGTTTTATTCACCAAAGAAATAATTTTAGGTCTCATCTGTAAGAACAAATATCTAAGCTCCAGAAAGTAGATCAAAATTAAGAAAAACTGGTCTACCAATTCATGGATGAGAAGAAACAGTACCATCTAGTCAGTTTTGCAACTTTCCCATGCAAATGCATATATTGTTGAGTGAGGATCAGTATAATCGCATACAGATGGTCACTTCAATAATAAGTACAAAATCTGAGTGATCAGCAATCAGAGCCAATATAACATAAGATTACTAGTAATTTGCCCACAAGCACATACGAAACAGCGACATCAACTTTGCAGCAAAATTGAAAATCAATCAGATAAAAAAATTGGATCCTGGATTGCAAACAGATTTTGTTACTAAGCTCCTAGCACAATAAATATTGCACAGCTACAATTCAACATTCAACCTCACATCATATTGGACACCTAATATCCATGAAATTGACTAATAAAATGTGTTGAGGACTACTGGTTTATCAAAAGCAGGTCCAGTCAGATGCTAAGAAACAGCGCCTTCTCAACTCTACTCTTCACCATCTACAGCATCCCTCTCTTCAGCAGCAGCAGCCATTAATTCATCAAAGTTTTCAGTCTTGCCCAGCAGTATCTCAATCTGAGAAAGAACACCCCCGCTGAAATTTATCAACCTCACAGTGTGTTGAGAAATAACTAAACATAAGACCAGTGTGCTATTTCAAGCAGAAGCAAGTAGAAGAAATCCGCTTGTCCAAAAAGAAAAGGAAAAACAAACAAACAAAAAAAAATAAGCACCACAGAAAATGAAGACATGCAAATCCTCTGACTGACAAATCAAAGTACGGAAGTAAGATGTGCAGTGATATCAAATTATAAAAGCATTGTAGAATTCACGATCACACCAAAAAATAAAAAATAAGTTGTTATGACAAGTCATGAAGGCATTTTTGAATTCATGAATCATAACCAACAAAATAAGATTAGTATGTAGAAATGAACTTGATCTTTAAGATAAACCTCTAGGTGTAATTATTATTGCACAAGCATCACAATGCAGCACACTAAATAGGTGTTAAACACAACAAATCATCTACCTTAGCTTTTTGGACAGGTCGGCCTCTTGATTCATCTCTCATATCAATTGTTGAAGTCATGATCTCTGCAATCAAAGTATTTGCACAAGAATTAATACTTGATCATTCAGTTGAAACATGAATAATTAAATTTAAGATGAACTATCTTACTTTTTTCAATGGCCAATCCATTGTTTTTCAGAATTTCTGCAACAGTGACAACCGTAGCAATTGCTGCAAGCATGACAGAACAACAACAATAATTGGTGAAAACGCCATACAATATTGGTCCATATGCATTCACAGCACAGACTATAATCCAAGAACCTCGGTAGCATTTCCATAAGTAATATTGGTAGCAGAGAATTTTAACAACTCAAGGCAAGTAAAAACCACTACATCTGTGATCAAATTTCTGAGCAATTCTGAGCTAAAAAAAATTGATATTTCTAAATATGACTCCAAATTGTCGATGCAATTTAATAGCACATAAAATAAAACAGTTCAAGATCATTAATTCAGAAAAGATGTTACCGCAAACTATAAAACTGATTGATGGCAGGTTCAAATATCTGGAGAACATTCAGTCAACAGAAGTAAATTATCCAACTAACATGATCTTGCAGAATAAATACATTTATAACCCCTCATAATACTTGATAACATCGTAATTAGATGCAAAGCCTACTCTACTCAAGAGCAATCAACAAATTGGTCAAAGGAAAGTAGAGCAAACACTATAAACTAATGAAACGAAGCCTGCCCGTTAAAAGCAGATGCAGTAAAGCAGTGAAATGCTGATAACAATAACATAAAAGCAGAAGCAAAACTCAGAAAATTAAAATAAAAGAAAGATCTGGGCTAGCAATCATATACCCATTCCAAGTGCAGAGAGCTCCACCTCGTTGTGCTGCTGCATATACCTCTGCGAACCCAAAATTGGATACCACAAAAGTTAAACAAAACAGGACCTACCCAACAATTAAACCCAGCAAGATAGCAATTAAACTTCATAATTAGTAAGCAAACATGGGAGAAATCCAAAAAAAGAAAAAAATTACCTTGGCGAGATTGACATAGAAGAACAAGGGCTTCTTGGTGTTGGAGACTTGAATACGATTCTTCTTGTGTAAATCTCCAGCTATGTTAATATTGTTAACTCCCTCTGTAATCTCTTCCATTGAATCTGCCAAACTGAAATAATTGAAACCAAAAAAAGAAAAACCCTAAACCTAATTGTGCAGCTTTTCCTTTGTCGCTTACTAAAGAGGAACAGAGGAGATGGAGATAGAAAAAAAAAAAGGAGGCAAAAGCTATAGACACGAGCCCTGAGGTCTTTGCCCTTTTCTGTTGCATATAATAATGTCGCTCGTATATATCATTTTTTATTCCTCCGGTAAGATTTGCTTTATATTTTTTTTTTTCCTGCGAAATATGCATATTTGCGTACAAATATGGAAATTTAATTCTAATATTTTGCTTTTTTCATTTTTTATTACCTGTCATTTTTTAGTAAAATTCAAATTTTATTTATATGTCAGTTTTAAATTTTAAATACAATTTAATTTTTCTTTTCAATTTAAGTTTTTTTAATAAAAATTGATCAATTAAATTTAAATTTGTACAGTAAATCACTAAATATACATTGAATTACTCAATTTTTTTTTAAATTTAAGATTAATTAATATTTTTTTATTTCAGTGAATTCAATAAAAGTGACATATATTAAAAAATAGAGAAAATATATATTACAATTATGCTATTAATATTTTTTTTTATAAAAATATACACATGAACAAAGAAATAAAACACCATTTATTAAAATTATGATTATTTTGACAAAACATACTATTAACATTATACTCCTTATTAATTAAATACTAATATTGACCATTTTGCCATTTATTGACCGTTGACCGGGACAAAATCGAACATGTGGCACACTTTCATCATTCACGTGTCTCATGTGATCAGTAAAAACAGACACTATTTTTCTAATTCAAACTCTCCCTCTCTCACACCAACTGATCGACTTCTCTACTAGAAAACCTTTTTTTTCTCAACCGATAATTAAAATCAAGCGCTGAAATGTTAGGTTTTATGGTTTAAAAATCATACCAAGAGAGATTTAGAAAGAAAACATTATAAATTAATTATGAGAAGATATTAGTGACGAAGTATAGAAAATGTTGAATGATAATTTTGACGATTCAGAAGACTATTTTGAGTAAATTGTTGTAATTTAATGGTATTGATTTCTAATTTTTGAGATTTATGCTTAGGAATTTTAAGATTTGTATTTTTTAGGGGAATGGAAAGGATTTAGGAAAATGTTTTGCTGCTCTCTCAATGAATGAGGGAGTAAATGGTAGATGTGCTATTAAAATGCGTATTGAATATCATGTAAATTATTTTATTCTGTGGTCCCAATTATTATTACACGTGATCTTTTCCGCTTTACATCTTATAGATACATGTGTAATAAAGTTATGTGGAATGTCTGGGCAGAAGAGAGGCAGTGTTTTGTATTGCCTTTTCGTCAATTTTTTACTTATTCACTTTTATTTACCCTATGCACTGTGAGAAGGAGAGGAAAGCTTGGATTTTGGGAAAAGAAATTGGCTACGTAGAGGGAAATTTAATTACTTGCTTTTAAGAAATATGGGCTAAATTTGTTGATTGTTTGGATTAAACAATGTGTTTCAAAATTTAGAGATTTTTCTTTATTTGTTTATATGACAGTATATTATATTGTAGTATATTTGCTTTGAAATATAAATGACAAATAATCAGTAAAACAATAGGATTAATGGTTTGATTTTCCTTTAAAATATTGTACGGAAATGCAAAATTTATTTTAGTATATTTTATTTACAAGGAAAATAGAAACTATAATTTTTTAATATATTAGAATCAACTGAAATGTCTTCCAAGAGACTGTTTTTTACTTAGTTAACAGCCAATTAGAATCCATTTTACTATTTGACAATAAATAAAACAGTAGATAATTATAAATTGCCGTTCAATCTTTTTGGTTTATTCATACGTGGTTGGTCTCGTCCAGTGCCCAAGACTTAATTATATGTTCACTGTGCCCCTCATGTTTAATAAGTAACATTCGCATGCCTCCTGCTACATTCTCCACCATTACCCTCATGTTTAAGAATTCCTGATTTGCTTCCAAAACAAAATCAAGCCCTGATCTTTACTTATTTAGTTCCTTTAGAAAGCCAACTAGAAAGAGGCTGTAACCAAGAACTCCAATCACCTTCAACCCGTAGTGTTTGTCAATCGTACAACAACAATCCTATTAAGCCCAATTTACAGCAAATAAACATCAAATGCCATTTTCAGAGCCAATGCAAATAGTATAGCATGTTAATATATATGCATTATTCAGACTAGTTTCAGTATAATACTTCACTTTTCCCAATCTAAAACTTAGAAAATGATATATATGATCCCGCTGAAGCTTTACAACTTTAACAAAAATGCATCTCCGATGCAGAGATATTCATATCTAACTCAGCACCAGACATAAAGTTTACTTCCAAACAAAACAAAATTCTATATCCCAAAAACCAATGAGCATTGTGAGGTTTTTCTTTGTCGACTCTATGTCCAAGCTTTAGTTAGTCAACCTTCAGCAGTCTATTTGTTTTCCTCGAACTATCATACTGTTTACTTGCTAATATATACTTCACTAAAGGATAAGTGCTCATTCTAATCCCAACCGCTAGCAACAACAGATTCATGACCATATTCATATCCATTTGGTTCTGCAACATAAGAACCAGAACTCGCAGCAACATCATAACCACCACCAAAATCACCATATGCATTGCTTCGATAGTCATAGCCACCAAACTTGCTGCCACCATAACGTTTGCTCCGACCTCCACCGCCACCACCATAAAATGAATTCTCAGCATACTGGCTAAGCCAAGAAGGGACCTCTTGGTTTGCCTCCTTCATTAGTTCAGCAAGCGCCTTTGCTAATGGCATGTTCTTATCACTGAAAAAAGCAGTTGCTGTTCCAGATTTACCAGCACGTCCCGTTCTTCCTATCCTGTGAACATAGTCATCTATGTCTTTTGGCAGATCAAAGTTGATGACATGGGAGACATTGGGGATGTCCAGGCCTCGTGAAGCCACATCAGTTGCGACCAATATTGGAGTTACACCACTCTTGAAGGATTTCAAAGCTCTTTCTCTTTCCTTTAAATTCAAAAAGAAAACATGAACACCAAGAAAATTTCAAGATGGAACTGAAGAAAGCAAATTAACTATTAAATGTTTTTCAAGCGCATGTCTTGCTTCCTTGTGCATCAAACAGTTCATATTAGATCATGGACACTGCATCCCGCCCAGCAATATTAGATACTAACTAGTAAAACCTTCACCCATAATTTTTTTTGAAGTACTATCTAGCATCAGCCCTTATTGGTCTTGCAAGCCCAGGAAAATAGAGGACATCGCATAGTGAAAAGCAAATCCAGTAGCCAAAATAAAGAAGAAAAAAAGATGGCAAGTAAGCGGACCATTTGCACTTTGTCTCCATGTATTGCTATAGCGGCGAAGCCACTCGTGGACAACCAGTACTCTAAAGCATCTGCCCCCCTCTTTGTCTCCACAAAAACCAATGTTAACTCCCGCTGCACCAAAGAAAAATGTCAATTTAAAAGCATTGATTGAATCCTTAATTCTTCTGCATGAACTTTCAAGAACTTACATACGCACTACAGGACCTTAAAATAACCATGCAGAAGGATATAGCATTTGAATGAGCAAAAAACCGTACCTTGCTATGAGTTCCATTTGTCATTTGAGCATGAAGAAGATTTACAAGGCGGCTTCTTTTATCCATATCCTGAACAAGCTCAACTCTTTGTGCAATCAAATCAGTGCTTGAACCAACTCTTCCAACAGTAAGAAAAACGTAGTCTGAGAGAAAATCAGATGCAAGTTTCTGCAAAGAAAAATTTGAGAGTGATATTTGAGCAGCTGAAAGCAGACTAACTGAAAGCAGACTAAGTAACTAAATATTGGACACGTAAACCCTCAAATTCACAATGAGAATGCAAATAACTAAAAATTGAACAAATCCATCACCCTCTAGAAACATTTATGACATACAAATGTACCAAGTACGCCAATGTTAGGTTCTGTTACTTCTGTCAACAGAAAATGACATAATGCTCTCGGAAAGGCTGTTCATAAACAATCACTGCATAACTTAACTGTTATAAGCATTAATCACAATGTACAACCTTTCACAGTGATTTAAGGCCATTATATGGGTGCTGATTTACTTAACATGTTAATAAGATTACACAAATAATACATCAAAAGTTACAGCAAAAAGCCTTATCATCTAAGTCCAAGCAGGACTGATGTGTGCTTATGGCTGATTAACCGCAGTAATTAATGGTTTACCTAGTACAATAAATTTAGTAAGTAAATCCACACGACTGGCTTCTGTGTGTTCTAACAAAATATGGTTAAATTAATAATAAATCAGAAGAAAAAAAAATAGTTAATTCATTTAGTTATATTCCACAATTCAACTTGCAACCAAAATCTCCAATGATAAAAACCTTTATGCAAAAACTATGAAGGAAGCAGTGGAGAGACAATTGTGGTTCGGTAGATTCACCAATCTTGTTCGATTTTTTTCTACAATTAATTTCATAAAATATCAAAATCTATACACAGGTTCATAATACTTGAATAGAGTTAAATCAAACCAAAATCTCAATATTTTCTTGCCTCAGTTTATTCATACTTAGATATTATGCAAATCATTGAGCACACATACAATTTATTCCGCCTAATAGAGGCAATTCAAGAATGTTAATCAACAAACCTGTATATCTATTGGAAAAGTGGCACTGAAAAGCATGGTCTGCCTTTCAGCAGGCGGAGGCATGTCCATTTGCTGGACAATCTTCCGGATCTGGGGTCCAAATCCCATATCCAGCATCCGATCAGCCTCGTCTAAGGCCAAGTACTTAACCATTCCAAGAGAAACTCTTGATCTCTCAATCAAATCAACTAAGCGACCAGGAGTTGCCACTAAGATATCAACACCCTTCTCCAAATTGCGAAACTGCATAATAGTAAACTTGGAACATAAGCGATAACTAAAAACAGCATATCACTTTTAAAGATATTTATAGAACAACCAGAATCATTTGAAAGAAAAAATGTATATGTTGCTAGAGCACAATAAGCGACATTAACAAGTAACATGTCTAAGATTGTTTAGAAATTGAAACATGATAAAGTGAACAGAAACTCCATTCAAACGCTTTAAAATAAAACTTTTCGAACCTGCTGCAAAATGGGCGCCCCTCCATACGCGACCACGATCTTGACACCGGTGTTATAAGCAAACTTCTGTGCCTCGTCGTGAATCTGATCAAAACAAACAAATGATAGATGCAGCCAAAAAAATAAATAAATAAATAAATGATGTATAAGAGTAAGCACAAAAGTAATCCCATAATAAAGAACAAAAAGCAGGAACTTCAACCAACCCGAATGCACAAAACATATTCAGTCCTCACCTGACAAGATAACTCTCTTGTAGGAGATAATATGAGAGCAGTAGGGCAAGCCACCCTATTCCTACCACGACCCGACCCGACTTGCTTGAAATGGTTCCTCAGAATCCCAGAAATAATGGGGAAACAGAAGGCAGCAGTTTTACCCGACCCAGTTTGTGCACAAGCCATCAAGTCTCTACCAGCAACCGCAATGGGTATGGCGTATTTCTGAACTGGAGTTGGTTTCACATAATTGCACCTCTTGACATTCTCGTTCAAACCCTCTCCCAAATCGATTTCACTGAAGCTATTCACTGGTGCAGGTATGTTCGAGCCAGTGATTTCTACTGGTATATCCTCATATGCATCAAAGTTGATTATGTTCTCATTCTCAATCTTCTTATTGTCGTTATTCTCATCGCCTTGTGTAATATCCAGCTCCTCAAACCTTTCACTTACATCGAATGGGTCTTGATACATAGAATTATTGTTAACGGAGTCGTTCACGAACGGACGCCTTTGAGAACCTCCACGGCCACGTCCACGGCCACGGCGACGGCCACGATGGGATGAGCCAGGATGGCGAGGTGCATCTGTGGACTCACTGTTTCTGAAATGGGGAGGAATGTATAAACGACGAGTTGGATGCCGGGTTGACTCAGTAAAGGTATCAGTCCAAGTCATGATTACTCTTTTTGAAGAACGAACAAGATACAGAAAAAAGACGATGATGGAAGGTTAAAGACGGCAAAGGGAAAGAAGAGGTTTTTTATATATAAATATAGAAACGACGAAAATGGATATTTATACGTGGGCTAGGTAAGTGCATTTAGTGTTGAAGAGTAGGGAAATGAGCTCCCTCTCCTTCCCTATAAAAAAACAGCTGCAAAACCCTATTAACCCATTTAGCAATAGCCGTCAAATCATACACCATTCTCTAGGCAGAGAGGAAGAAGACGGAAAAGCTATTTCCATTAGAGAAAGGAAACTCGCTTTCCCTCCTAACTAAAATTGCCAATCATCATTTTTTCTTTTGACTGACCAAATTGCCCTTCTGAGTTTTGCCTTTTATGTCCATCAAACCCGTGATGCGTCTTTACTGTATGATATATTGATATGATATGATTCAGGTGTGGAAAGTGTCGCAGGAGATTATAGCTCTGGAAAAATATCTGCGTATCTCATTGTTGTCCACGTGGCAATCTGATATTCGTTGTTATGTGCAATATTATTGGTTTTTGGTGCTACTGGGCAGGAAGCTAAATAGCTGGAAGGGTAGAATTGGAAAAGGAAATTAGTCATGATTTGACATTCATGATTTACGGTTTATTAAGTGCTAATAATATTCTTGGAACTCACTAACATAAAGAAAGGTGAAACCAATCAATAATTATAATTTCTTTATTTTTTTTTAAAGTTCTTAACGAGTGAACAGCACTTCTAGTAAAAAAAAAAAAAATGAGTGAACAGCACTTAATTGGTCAAGAAAAGTTGTAAAGTACAAATCCAATTAAATTGGAGATGACTATTTTTTTTTTTTTTTTTTTTTGAGAAAAATTGGGAGATGACAGAATATTAGATACATGCGAAAACTAATGTGTATAAACCATAGTTATTGAAATCGGACCGGACCGGCCGGTTCAACTGTGAACCGGTGATCTAACCGGTCGGTTCAATAGTATAAAATCGGATTGAATCGAAAAAAATCGGACAGAATCGAGAAAAACCGGAGAACTTGGCAAAAATTGGGCAGAATTTTAGTATATGTTTTTATTTTTATTGTTTTGAAAAAATGCTTTTAATTTAAAATAATTAATAAAAATAAGTGCTATTTTCATAAAAATAAATAATTCAATAAGTTTTATTTAGCAAATAATTGATTTTTTTACTATTTAATTACCTTTTTATTTAATAAAAACAATATAATGATTTAATAATTTAATAAAATACAATCGAATAAAAATTGAATAAATTATTAAATTTGGTTAACTTAAAAATAATTTTTTACCCTTTTCTTTAATTTCACCTAAAATTATTAAATTATTTAATTTTTAAATTAATCAAGTAATAATTTTTTTAAAAAAAATAAAAGATGAAAAAAATTATTATTAATATATTTGTGATATATACCAAATATTTTGATGGATTTTTTTTGTTTAAGTAGTAGTATTTATAAAAATTATACTAATTAATAATATTTTAAAAAATAGAAAAAAATTAGGTCGAACCACGAACCCTCAGCCTTACCGGTTCTATATCCGGTCTGATTTTAATAACATTGGTATAAACCGTTGTTTTTGAAACCCAATCGGCGCAATCTGTTGGATTCTATGAACTTTGTCTGATCGTTTTGGTTTAATCAGAAAATAGGAAATAATAAAAATTGTAGGGGTGTGCAGATGGTCGGTTCGATTCAATTTTAGATCGAACCGAATAAATCAAAAATAAAATTTTAAAAAATTTTAGAACCGAATTGCGGATCGAATTTTTTAGGACCGAAATCAAATAGACCGAAATAGTTTTTGTCGGTTCGGTTCGGTCCATTCGATTTTTCTGAATGGGCTGGGCTTGAGCTTGGGCTAAATGGTTGGGTAAGTTGAATTGGGTCGAATCCACAGATCTATTAACCCAACCCAAAAATCCACATATATATATATATATATATATATATATATGAAATCTCTCATTTCACTCTCTCTCTCTCCCTCCCCCTCTCTCTCTCTCACTGTCTGTCTCTCTCGCTGTCCGTCTCTCTCTCTCTCCTCTCCGCCGCTCGCTACCCACGACGTCGCCATCCGTCGACACCCTTCTCTTCTCTCTCTCTCTCGGCAGATTCGGGCCCCGTGGCCCCCTTATCCCATCCCGGCGATCGCTTTCCCTTCTCTTTTTTCTTGCTCCCTCTCGGCAGATTTGGTCCCCTCGCGGCTCCCCCACCCCTCCCTCCCCAGCCAGGGCTCTCCCCCACACTGCCTCCCTCCCTTGCGCAGTCTCCGTCCTCCTGCTTATATATATATATATATATATATTAATTGATTTTTTTTAATCCTTTTGATTCGTGTTGGTGTTTTATTTTTTTGGTTTATATATATATATATATATATATATATGCAAAACAGTGAGTTTTGTGGAGTACTTCGGTTCGGTTCTTTCGATTTTATAATTTTAAAGACCAAACAGAACTGAAATTTAATTTCAGTTTAGAACAAAATGAAACCAAAAATCAAAAAAATCGGACCAAACATATCAAAATTAATTTGACTCGGTTTTCGATTTCGGTTTGATTTTGCACAGCCCTAAAAAATTGGAATCGCCAAACTGGCAAACCGAACTAAATAGTAAAAGTTTGGTTTTTAGTTTGTTTGGTTCGATTTCAATTTACATGGTTGGATTTGATTTTTAATTGTTAACAAGTTAAATAATCAAATCAACGAACTTATTATGCAATTTTGCACTTATTTCTAGTTAATTAGACAATAAACACATTTTTTTTCTATTGAGTGAGCTAAAAATGAAAAAAAAACAATTAAGGGATAATACATAAGAAACTATGGATGAGCAAAAAAACCTTTGAACTTGGTTAACCGAAATTGATCCCAAAAATGGATTAACCGAACCAATTTTAATGGTTAACGGTTAGTATTTTAAAAAATTGATATTAATGGACTGCTTTATTTTTTTGCTTATAAACCGATTAACTAAACCGATAACCGATAAATAAATACTCTTATAATATATATATATATATATATATATTACAATTTTTTTTATTTCATTATTTTAATATTTAATTATATTCCTTTAATTTTTATTACTTTAAAATATATTTCAAATTTATTATAATTTTTTTTAAAAAAATATTTTAGTTAATTTATTAATTGTTCAATATGTCCATATTTAGTATTTATTATTATTTCTTAATTTATCAATTTTTCATTAATAAAAATCAAAATATATTCGAAAAGTTATATAACATTAATATATTAACTAAAATTTTCAATAATTTTTTAAAAAATATAATTTTTAATATATGTGAAAATAATATGTGTAAAGTTTAAAAAAAAATAAAGAAAAATAGTTGTTAGCATTAAATTGATTTATTTTAATAATTTCATATTTTTAAATATTTTTGTTACACTTTTTCATTATCCTAATTATTTTGAAATTTTCAAGTATTTTTTTTAATTGGCAATTAGTAAGTATAACCATCCATCTAATTAGGATGATGATGGACCGGTTAATTTATTTACTTATTAATTCTTAATTTTTAAAAATAAAGTTATTTATATCCACTTAAAACTTTTATTTTAACAATAATGACGTTATATTATAGTGAAAAAATTTAATTTTTAAATATTTTGAATAGTTTAATTTTATTTATAAATATATCGTATAATTATAGTGGTTAACCGAAAAATATTAGTTAATCAATCTGAAAAATCGAAACCGATTGATTTGTTAACCGATTGTAGCGGACTGGTTAATGATTAGCATTTTGAAAAAAAATCGATATTAATGAACTGGTTTTTTTGAGCTGCATGGACCGGTGCTCACTCCTATAATAAACCCCTCAAACTTGACACCAAAAATTAGGGGTAAGCAAAAAAACCATTGAACTTAGTTAATCGAAAAATCGAACCAAAATCGATCAGAAAAATAGGTTAACCGAACAGATTTTAATATTTTAAAAAAATCAATATTAATAGACTGATTTTTTTTTTACTCATGCACCGGTTAACCGAACTGATAACCGATACATAAACACTTCTATAATTTATATATATATATATATATATTCATTACAATTTTTTTATTTCGTTATTTTCATATTTAATTATTTATATTCCTTTAATTTTCATTACTTTAAAATATATTTTAAATTTATTTTATTTTTTTAAAAAAAATATTTTAGTTAATTTATTAATTATTCAATATGTCCATATTTAATATTTATTATTATTTCTTGATTTATCAAATTTTTATTAATGAAAATCAAAATATATTCGAAAAGTTATTTAATATTAATATATTAACTAAAATTTTCAATAATTTTAAAAAAATTAAAATTTTTAATATATGTGAAAATAATGTATGTCGAGTAAAAAAATAAATAAAAAATAGTTGTTAGTATTTGATGGATTTATTTTAATAATTTTGCATTTGTAAGTATTTTTGCTACACTTTTTTTCACTATCCTAATTATTTTGAAATTTTTAAGTTTTTTTTTAATTAGCTATTAATAAGTATAACCGTCCATCTAATTATGGTAATCATGGACCGATTAATTTATTTACTTATTAAGTCTTAATTTTTAAAAATAAAGTTGCTTATTTCCACAAAAAAAATTTATTTTAACAACAATAATATTATATTATAGTGGAGAAATTTTAATTTTTAAGTATTTTAAAAATTTTAATTTTATTTATGAATACATCTTATAATTATAATGATTAACCGAAAAATATTGGTTAACCGATCCAAAAAATCGAAATCAATGCATCGGTTAACCTATTGTAACGGATTAGTTAATGATTAGTAATTTGAAAAAATCAATATTAATGAACTGATTTTTTGGGGGGTTTATGAACTAGTTAACCGGTCCATACTCACCCCTACCAAAAATCATTTGAAAACCTGAATTTTAAGTATAACCAGATAGATAAATATAGTTGGCTAGTGTGTATGAAATAAACACAAAAAATGTCTTTGTACGAGTAATGAATGCGAGTGAGTGACAAACGCGATGACATGAAATTTGAGCATCTGAATGAATGACACATGTACTCATTAACGTTGAAAGTTGCAGAAATTGAAAAAATAGTGGGAGGGGAGAAACTATGCCCATTTCTCAACAAGTTTAGAAAGAACCTTCGAGACCCTAAGCTTCCTATATATACCATTCCTTTAATTACTTGAAATATAATCTTTTATTATCCTCATAAGTTATTTGTGAAAATGCCTAGCAGATGAACCGGAGTAATTTGTGCTGCTTCCAACCAATTTAGTAGGAAATGATTATAGCAAATTTGGGAATTCGGATTTCCTTTACTATGATCCATTTTTGTTTCTCATTTAGTAATGAAGCAATAGAAAAGGTGAGAAAAATTCTATGTTCATTAGTTTTCTACTCGATTTCGTCAAAATAAGAAAAAGATCAAGGAAGACGAATTGATGGAGGAAGCTTCAAGACATAATTGTATGATTTGAAGCTAGTAAACAAATAAGTGAGGAGATTAAAGTGGAAGTACCAAGAGTTGAAGGAGCATCATAAAAGATAGGGGAGGCCTGGACAACGGTGACTCTAATAGTAGGAGCAGAGAAGTCAGCTCCTATGTCCACTTCGGCAAAAAGAAAGGCATTTGCGGTGGAGGTGGTGTTGGGACGAGCATCATTTCCTCTTTGATGGTATGGTATTGGCCTGTGTGTGTGGATATAAGCTGTTGTGAGTGATAAGCTGACTCTGGTTGCCTCATTTTCAAAACTTCCCTTTTTTTAAAACACCCCTTCTCTCAATTTCATTTCTTTTTCTTTTTCTTTTTCCAGTTATTTTTTATTATCAACCTGTAAGTCATGAAACCTTAATTAAAATGCTTATTGATCTTAAAATCAACTGCGAAATCCTTAGTTCTTACTTGTTGAGTACTAGGATTAAAAGGGTCTCCAACTACCCAAGCTTTTCCTTTCTCTGCCAATTTCTTGACTAGTTCAATATAAATTCCCTCTTAGATGTAAACTCTTGAAGTTGTAACACTGATTTCTTCCTGAAAATATGAAGAAGTTACAACTTGAAGATATGAAGAAGTTGTCACCAACAATTTTGATGACTTCTCTTTGCACCAATAAAAAGAAGTTACAGTTTACAGATAATTTCTCTTCTCACCAATAATTTTGATTAAATTCAGACCTTTTATTTTAGGTTTAAGGCATAAACATGAAAAATAGGATAACAATTGTAACTGAGAAGAAGAAGAAGAAGAAGAAGAAGAAGAAGAAAAATACATGTTAATGACCCATTTAGCCCTAAATATAGGGTTTCTAAAAATTTTTCTGTTGAACACAATCAAACAATGGTTTAGTGTGCATTTGATTACGTGGGTTACACGCATTTTTCCATGTCGTGTTTTGTGTTTATTTCTTGAACATTAGGTAACTACAGGTGTTTATCTAGTTATACTTAAAGTTCAAGTGTTCAAATGATTTTTAGTATCAAGTTTGAGGTTCTCCTCATGTATTATCCTAAAAATTAATGTAAATTATCCATCCTATGGATTATAAACAAGACCTTTCACTTTCGATAAAATATCAAGCAAAATTTAGGAAAAACATACCTTCAAACCAAACCTTCAATTTTTGATATTACTAACAATATGGATGAATGCTTTTCTAATAAAAAATATTAACCAAACTCATACAAGATTTTTTAAAAATATATATATATATATATTTCATTAACCAAAAAAAAAGGAAAAATAAAAAGAAGGATGGACTACCCTAAGCCAACAAACCTTTCTAATACACCTAAACTAGTGTCCATTATCTCCATTGAAATAAGATAAAAAAGCATCAGATAAAACAATAGCAAAAATGTTTGGAGGAAGAACACTCCATGTAAAAAGATTTGCGTGTAATAAAACTACTCCTATTAAGGAACAAGCTTCCTTATTAGCATCCCTACATGTCTAAAGAAAGGACACACGCTAAAACTAATTTTTCAAAGAAATGCAATCTGAGATCAATATATCAAATTCTGAAAATAGAGAGTTATTCTTATAAAGAGCTTTAAAAAATACTTGATAATCAATCTCAACTCCATATTATCATAATTCTAGGATTTAAGCCAAGAAAGAACATCTGTTAGAGGATAACGTTTCGGCTAAAATCAAAGAGAAAAATGCAAGAAAAGAGCTTGAAAACCCGCAATAATTTTTCTATTGCGGACAATGCTAGCAAATTGAATTACTCCCACTAAACAAAACTGCATCAATATTACATTTAATCCACCCCATATCAAATCTTTGCCATCTAGCAAAAGTTGAAGATAGGGGGCCGAAATAGCTGATCTTAGAGCAACTCGATTCAAAGTCTCTTTTGAAGTGATCCAAGATTGTAAAAAATTATATGCAAATTGCATAATATCTGCTGCTAAATGGAGACGTTGGCACCACAATAAAATGTTGCGATAGTACCAAATGCTCCACGGGATTGTAAAGACACGATTTTTATGAGAAAAAATTGATTTACTAAGGAAAAAATAGACCAAATACGAAACATCATCAAAATTAAGATGGATAGCTGATAATTGCCAAACCTCTTTAGCTCTAAAGCATTACAAAAAAAAAAAAACATGGTTTATATCTTCAAGCAAGCTTTATTGTGCACAATTAAAATTTAATAGCATGCCACGCTCTTGCAAATTACATTTGCATGGAAAGAAAAACCTCAAACAATGCCATAAAAAAGTCTTTGATTTTTGGTGGGAAAGCTAGATTCAAAAGTTGTTGCCAATTTCCTTCAACAACACAAATGTTAATGCTTGATAATTTAGCCACTTCCAATCTATAATTGGGCTTTACATAATAGTCCCATTCTTCAAAAAATTTCATATCAGCATATATTATTTGGTTTAAGAAAGCTAATTGGAATATTTAATATACGGTTGGCATCATTTGGGGCAAATAATCCATTAACCAAGTTAGTATCCCAAAAAGATCCATAGGGATAAAATAAGTCACACACTTGCATGTCTTTAAAACTAGAAATGGGTTTCGAATTTACATCAATAAGCCATGGATATTTAAAAGCAATGATATAATGGTTGTTACCTAATTTCCATCGAATGCCTTCTTAGAGCAACTTTTTGCCATACAAATGCTCTTCCACGTGAAGCTTGGATCTAAAGCTTAAAGAAAACTCTCATCAAGGTAATATCTAATTTTGCAAATCTAACTTAAAAGAGAATTGAAATTAGTTAACAACCACCAACCTTGCTTACAAATCATTACTAAGTTAAAATAATGGAGATTTCAAAAGCCAAAATTACTCAGCTTTTTAGGATCACATAACTTATTCCAATTAGCCCAATAAAGCGACTTGCCATTGCCACTAACATAATAATACCAAAAGGAGTACATCATCTTCTGGATATCATCACAAAGACCAAGCAAGATTTGAAACATGCTTATACAGTAAGTTAGCAAAGCTTGGGCCATAATGTTAATAATTATCTATTTGTCAGCTCTAGAAAAAAATTTGTTCTTCCAATTTCTAAGCCTTTTAATTTATCTATCTTTAATAAAGGAGAAAACAACTTTCTTCTTTCTCCCAATAAGAGATGAAATACCTAAGTATCTGGCATGATTTAAAGGAGCTGATGCCCCTAGAATAGAATAGGCTTGAAAACGATTCTCAAAAGAGGTATTTGGAGCTGAAAAAAATCCCCGACTTTTGAAAATTAACCGCTTGGCCTAAAGTCATATATTGATAAGATGCTTTTCACTTTAATGCACTCCTCAGCAGAAGCTCGAAAGAAAAAAAAAAGTTTTCATTTGCAAATAAAAGGTGAGAAACACTAGGGGGACCCTCTTCTAATACAACCATGCAAATTCCCCCTTAATTCAGCTTATCTAAAGAAAGAAGAAAGCCCTTCAGGACAAACAATAAACAAGTAAGGAGATAAAAGATGACCTTCCCAAAATAGGCTCTAATAGATTTCCATTCAAAGAGACTCGGTAAAAATCCATAGAAACACTGAAAATTTTCCCTCTAATATTTACTAAGGTTCTACAACATTTAAAGGCAAATATATCCCTCCACCCAATGAAATACCTTTTAACCATTTAACACTTTTCGCTTTAAAATTCTTTGTCCAATGTGTTCTTACTTAGGATTATGGATTTAAATCAATAACCAATTCTAATTCAAATATTCAAAGTTAAATGGTGGTCTACATTTCAGAAAAATAAAAAACCTTCTTAGCTATTATTGAAAAATGGTTTCTTAAGTAGTATAAAGAACACCAAAAGCAATTGGCATCTACTTCAATTTTGTTTGCTCAAAAGTCACATGCAAGTGCTTTTCTTGATCAAGCCCAAATGAAAGAATAATACTTCTCTATAATAAAGCAACGCTTAACCAATAGAACAAATTCCTCATAAACCTCTAATAAAGTTAGCTCATCCTCAGAGACATTTATCTTTGGTAATGACTCTTATGAATTTTTAATCCATTAAAACAATAAGGTTTCTATGTCAAAGCATCAAAATACCTCAACAATGTCTCCGTCAAAGCATCAACTTATGCAAAGCCAATTAAAAATTATACATACATATATAAATATACACATATAAGTATTCTTTTAAAGAAAGTAGCTATGGTACAAAACATTTACTACAGTGAAAATTAAGCATTTTACTTCATCTATAAAAAGAAGCCTCACTCTAGGGGAAAAGCATGCCTTTTTTCTGCATATTTTTCTACACTCTCATAACCATATTCCTCCCTTACTCATTTCTCTTTAAATATAAATGCATTATTACAATCTCAATATACTTTAGTTTAAAAGTCTATCTTTACTATGTAAGCATCAAATTTAAAATATAAATAAAAGATGTCTTTAAAAGTTTAAAATTTATGTTCGTTAGTGATGGGTATTACTATCAATTTTATTTGTACTTTTATATTCTTCAATATTTATACTTTATTTAAGCAATTTTTACATTATATCTTGTTGTGCTTAATTTTGCCATCCATTTTGATATGTGCTCTATATATATTTATGTTTATGATTTATACTTTATACTTTATTTAATTATCTCTTTTTGTACATTTTATATATTTATTAACTATATATTGATCTTTCAATATATACAATAAATAATTTTATGGATTTTTGTCCTTTTGATAGTATATCTTCTTTCAAAATTTTAAGGCTAATTATAAATTTAGGCATGAACTATATGCTATTTTTCAATTTTTGCACAAACTTTGAAAGCTTACGATACCAATCCTCATATTTGAGTCCCTTTCAATTGAAAAACTCTGTCAATAAATCCATTAAGTACTAACGAATTTTCTAATTCGGCATAAATTTGGGACCCACTATTGCGCATTAGGATGCCATGTCACCCTCTTCTTTCTTCCTCTTCTTTTTGCCCTCCTTTTTCTTCTTCTTCTACTTCCTTTTTTCACTCCCAAAACTGCTCTTTTCACTCCATCAACAATATAATTTTTTTTATTTTTTAATTCCTTTTTCATCTTAAGCTCTTTAATCAATAGCAAATCAGGTGACCAATTACTCCTACTGACCTGTACCTCTTTTGTTGTTATCTTCACCGCGCAATTTCATCTTCCATTTCCATTCGAAATCTAGATTCAATAATTCCTTTTATTTTTTTTTATATATATAGTAATATTATCATGGAGACTTCGTCTTTTTCAACACTTACCAAAAAATCAACCGCCTTTAACCCAACTTTGTTTATTATTCTTCCTTGGTTGGTTGTTGTTCACCTCTACTTTTGCCAGGAGGTAATTTATTTCATTTTGCTACTTTATGATTTGAATCTTCTTTTTCTTGTTCAAGTGAATCTGAAATTCCATCTTCATCGCCCAAATCTGAATTATGGTCTCAAAGAGAAGAGGAATCAAGAATTGATTGGTCTGCTCTGTTTTCTTCCCTATCGCCAGCGGAGAGAATCCGACGATTGGGTAGTGATTGGAGTTAGTGTTAGGGTTTTTTAGATAGTTGGACAACTATAAGGTAAAACAGAGGCTGCCAAATTCCATTCAACAAACATTGATAAAATGGAAACCCAAATCCCAAATTACAAAACAAATGAGAACAGTCAATAACTACAAAACCCAAAATCACAATTTCAAAATTAAAATAATTACAACATAAAATCGGTGGCCAATTTTTCCAATTTCTGAAAATTAATACTTCATTTTTATAAATTAGAAATGTATAATAAAATGTCATGCTGAAATCATTTAGTTTTGTTGAACTCAGATTTGGACGATGAAGATGGAATTTCAGATACACTTGAAAAAGAAAAAGAAGATTCAGATCCACTTGAAGAAGAAAAAGGAGGATGACATGGCATCCTAATGGGTAGCGGTGGGACTTATATTTAAGTTGACTCAATAAATCAGTTAGTACTTAGCGAATTTGTTGACGGAGTCACTCAATTGAAAGGGGACTGATATGAGCCTAAATAGCTCATATTTACCTAATGTTTTGTGATTAAAGGTATGTTTAGTTATGGTTAATTGTGTTAGAATTAGGCGTGTTTTACATTTTTGTGTTAGGTTTTGTGTTTGTAGGAGAAAATGAAGAAAATGTGGAGAAAGGAGCAGAATTGAGCAAGAAAGGATGTTCTGTCGCGAGCGCTATAGAAGGCGCCTAAGAACAAGGAAGAGAAGAGAAGAATAAAGAGCAAAACTGTCGCGAGCGCAAAGGAGTCGCGAGAGCGACAAAGCAAGGGAAAGATAAGGTGGTAAATGCAGCTGAAGAAAGCCAAGAAGAGGAGTCTGAGTTCTATCGCGAGCGCGACAGAGAGAGCCGTTGGGCAGTTATTTTGAAAGGCCACTTGAGAAGTCAAGTCTTCTCACCAACTTTTGCAACCTTTTAAAGAGGCATATCAAACGACATGAACTTTGGAATATTATATATATTAAATTCAGTTGTAAATTTTGAGGATGATGGAATTTTAACTAAGTATTTTATGTAAGTTTTAGAAGAACAATTTCCAATAGTTAAAGTCCTTAAGTTAGTTTTTATCTTTTGAATAAGAAGACATAAAGAGAAAAAGACATCCTTTAAGAGTTTGGGAAAGGGTTGAGAGACTTCTTTCTACTTTCTATTTATTTCATTTATTTCTTCTCTGTAATTAAATGAATTATATTTAGGAAACTTGAATGATATTATTGGTATTTTTTATTTCCATCAATGTTAATAGTCTCTTAATGCAGAATTATCTATTGGTATTATTGCATAATCATTATAAGCTAAAGTAGAATTGAGAGATTCACTTTACCTTACAAACTAATAGAATTTCATTATCAGAACATTGCTTGAGAGATCAGTATGTTAAGATAATCGCTATAAATTAATAACTAATCCTAGAGTATGTAATTGGAATTAACTAGTTCATCAATGAGAATTGAGGATTAGCATTGTAATTGCATGTTTTAGGCACTCTAGTTCATGTCAAGAGAGTAGATTAGAACATTACTCCAATTTGGCTTGCTTATGAGATTATATTTATATTTAAAATATGGAATCAAGTTTCATAATCCTTATTTCTTCATCATCTTAATTATCATCTTTGATCATCATTAATTAGGTTTAATTAATTTGCATTACACTAGTAGTATAAAATTAATCATCAAATTATTGAACATTATAAACAAGATAAAATCAAGTAGTAATAGTGAGTAATTATCAACATACGTTTCTCGTGGGAACGATATGTTAAGTACTATAATCGGTAAACCGTACGCTTGCGAATTTAGCACAACAAGTTTTTGGTGCCATTGCTGGGGAACGTTATGTTTGATATAATTGCCATTATAAATCTTAATTTATGATTTTGGATTATAAAATTTAATTTATTTGTTTTGTTGTTTGTTTTTGTTTTATAAGATTGGATAGTTCAAGTTTATGCCTAATACAAGGAGTTCTCAAGAAGAACTTGAACAATTGAATCCAGAGATAGAAAGATTTTTATTTAGTAACCGTAAATCCAATAAAAATAAAATTAGGAGACCAATTATGGCTGATGATGAGAATCCACCTAGATTGATGGATTTTGCTACGCTAGCGTTGAGCGGGTCTCAACAAGGAGTGGTAAGACCAACGGTAAATGCAAATCAATTCGAAATTAAACCATCTCTTTTATAAATAATTTAAAATGACATTCAATTCTATGGTTTGGCAAATGAGGATCCAAATGCTCATTTGGCAATTTTTTTAGAAATTTGTGATACTTTTAAAATCAATAGTATGTCTGTGGATGCAATCAAGGCTACTTCCTTTACATTGAAGGACAAAGCAAAAGTTTGGTTGAATTCACTTGCTAGAGGATCTATTACTATTTGGGACCAATTAGCTCAAGCATTTTTATCTAAGTATTTTTCTATAGCCAAAACTGCAAAGATTATTAAGGATATCACTACCTTTGTGCAATATGACAATGAATCTTTGTATGAGGCATGGGAAAGATTTAAGGAATTGCAAAGAAGTTATCCACATCACAATCTTCCAAGGGAGTTGCTCGTGCAAACATTTTATAATGGAGTCAATCCTACCACAAGAGGAACTATTGATGCAGCTGTGAGAGGTTCTCTTATGAGGAAGACAACAAATGCTGCGTTTGAGTTGCTTAAGGAGATGTTAATAAATAATTGCATGTTGCCAACTGAAAGGGCTAAGGTAGCAAATTCTTCCCCTGTTAAAGGTTTACATTCCATTGACTCAGTTGTTGCTTTGCAAGCACAAGTAGCAGCCTTGACACACAAGATAGACAACCTGAACATGGGAGGAACTTCATCAAATGCATGTACAATTTGTGGACAACAAGGTCATGCAAGTGAAGGTTGCAATTTGGGTATGGTAAGTACGAAAGAACAAGTAAGTTTCATACAAGGACAAGGGCATGGGAATCCCTATTCTAATACTTATAACCCTGGATGGAGGAACCATCCAAATTTTTCATGGGGGAATAACAATAATAATCAGAATAGAGGAGATGTAGGATTTCAACCACCATAAGATAGATTTGTAGCTTTGGAGGTTAAAATGGATAGATTCTTGGAGGGAATAAATTTGATGTTTAACTCATAAGAGGAGAATCATAAGAGGATGGAATCTAAATTTGATCAAATAGCTAAGAATCAAGCTTCATCCATTCACAATCTTGAGGTTCAATTGGGGCAAATTGCAAATGTATTACCACTAAAATTACAAGGATGCCTTCCAAGTAATACGGAAGATAATCCTAGGGAGCACTTGAAGGCAATCACATTGAAATCAGGTAAATTTTACACCCATGAATTTGTTTCTTCTAACAAAAATGAGGTTTTGAAGGAAAAGGAGATGAAGAAGGAAGATGAGCCGTCTGTCGCGGGCGCGACAGAGGGGAAACATGGTAGTATCGCGAGCGCGATCCCACCCACGGGCACGATAGAAGGGGCATCCAAGGCAAATGTTCCAAAAGTGTTCCAACCTCGTCCACCGTTTTCACAACGTCTAAAGCAGCAACACCATGATAAGCAATTTTAAACTTTCCTTGATAAATTGAAGCATTTATATATTAATTTAAAATTTATTGAGGCTATACTCAAATTCCTAACTATGCTAAGTTTCTAAAGGATTTAATTTCTAAGAAAAAGAGTTGGGAAGACTTATCTACTGTTGAATTGATTGAATCATGTAGTTCAGTAATCATTAACAATGTGCCTACTAAGCTTAAAGATAATGGGAGTTTTACTATTCCTTGTAATTTGGAGGATATTGAATTTCCTAAGTGTTTGTGTGATTTAGGAGCTAGTATTAACCTTATGTCATTGTCAATCTTTAAAAAGTTAGGATTGGAAGATGTGAAGTCTACTTCAATGGTTTTGCAATTGGCTGACCAATCAAGTAAAATACCATATGGCATAGTAAAAAATGAACTAGTTAAAGTGGATAAATTTATTTTGCCCGCTGATTTTGTGATTTTGGACTTTGCTTATGATGTTAAATGTCCCTTGATATTAGAAAGACCTTTTATGAGAACTTGTAATGACCCGAATGGTACCTTAGAAGAATTTCAGTGTTAATTATATAGTGAAGGGGTATAGAAGCATTCATACAAGTGTAATATTGTGAGTTGTAGGGATGTAATTGAAAAGAAAATAAGTTATTAAAAGATAGATTTTGAAAGAGGGAGTAAATTGTATTTCACAAAGGACTTGAAATATTGGACCAATAGGGAGCTGACACCTAATTGGCTTAAGATAAGCATGCATTTATATGAGATGAAGTTGGACTTTTTGGGGGAACAGCTGGCTGGCCAATTTAGGCCATAATTACCGTATTTAATTGTTGAAATTCATTGTGTTAAGTCCCATTTCTGCTCTTGGTGGAAGTGTTCACGTGAGAGAGAGCTTGGCAAGGTAAGTGTGGTTGGTTTTGTAGTGTTATCTCTTTTGTTCTTCATTTCAGTTGATTTAAAGTATATGATGTGGATTAAGTGTTTGTCTTTGAATGATTTTGTGCAAGAAACTTTGGGCAAGAGGAAAAGATCTGAGTTGAAGAAGAGAAGGGATCCAAGCTATTTTTGAGGTCAGGATCATGTGTGGTTTTGTTAGATGCATGTTTGAGCTGTTATTATACTTAATTGCTTGATTGATACATGATTGTATAATAAAGAAATTATATGTGATTAAGTGTAAATTGATAGATGTCATAGTTTAACATGTGTATACATGTGTGTTGATGATGTTAGATGAATTGCCATATAGTTTATGACTATAAAGTAGAAACCCTAAATTTTTTGGAAAACTCTGCTCATGTTTTCACCAGATCTCGGTGTGATGTTTTGTTCATAAGTGGAGTGTGAGAACTCCAAATTGATTTATTATTAATCCATTAGAACCAATACTTCCATACCTATAAAAGTCCTAGAAATGACTCTGAGCAAATTCCTGCTCTAAGACCCTTGAAAGTGGCCAAAATAAAGGTGTCTCTGCCTTGGCCGGTTCATGGGAGCAGTATAGATTGTTTAGATTATATATGACGTTTTGGATGTCCAAATGACCTGAAACTTGTTCCATTTGAAACTTATCATCCTAGGAAACATTTTTAAGAGGAAGTTTTGCCAAAAAGTGAGGTTTAGATGTCAGTTTAGGCTAAGAAAAATAGTGTAGTGAAGCAGTCCTGAGTTTTTGCTTCTGTTTTGCTAATTTTAGTATGTCACGGTCACAACCAAGTTATTGCCACCATGAACAATGCCGAGATAAGGCAGAATTGAATATTTTTGGACCTCATGGTCACAACTAAGGTGTTTTCACCATGACCATCCCCTGCTTTGCATATTTTGAGTGTTTTTCTTCCCGAAATGCACCCGAACTTCATTGCAAGTTCCTATAGCTTATCCAACTCATGTCTAACCTTATGAAATGAGTATATGAATGGTTGCTAATTGAATTATATGTAAATGATACTATGACATAAGAGTTTAATAATGGAATTAAATGTATACATATTTTTTAATTATTGAACCTGACATGGCATGTGATATTGATAATGTATGATTGAATCATAATGTATGAAGTCTATAAACATGTATAATGGAGTGTGCATTTGGTTAATTAATAGTGTGTAGTGCAAAGATTCATTGATATTATATTGCTACATGTGAGTATATGCATAGGGTATATGCATGCACATGGTTTGCTCAATTAATACGTAAATATGTATAGTATTTTGAATAAACATTAGAGTATATGCAATGTATATGATTCAGTGTGTAGAGTTCTTGTAAGAGCCTGAACTGTCATAGTAGTGGATAGATAAGCATGCTTATCAAGGGTTAGAGTGCAGCTGCTAGAGTGGCCTTAATTGTGCCTACAGATTGAATACCTTGTGCATTCAAATGATTTTGAGTTAAGTCTCTACATGTTCGATACTGTTAATCGGTATCTAAATTACCCATATCCATCATTGATGTGAATTCAGGCTAGTAAATGTTCTGTACTATATATGAGATGTAGTGAAGATTGGTATACGTTTATGCCTTTACATGAAATGTTAATATCATGTTAACGTACACGTATGTGAACACATGTAATAGTAGTGAAGTGTTATCACTTATTATATAAGATGTTTGCATGACTAAGGATTTGCAATGTTGAGTGAATAAGTAGAGTTATGATCTATTATATGTATATGAATGTACATGTATATGACTATATATGAGATGTAGTGGAGGTTAGTTATATCTAAGCCTCTACATGAAAAGTAACTATATAAAAGAAATATATGTAAATGACTACATGAATGAGATAGTGTATTGTTATCGTACACGATGATGTTTACATGATTATGTTCATAGTTCATGTAAAGTATTTGAGTGAGAACATATATGCATGAAGAGTATATGATATTATGAGTTGAGCATGACTTTTGATATGCAGTGTGTGATATGTTTGTGACTTCAATAGAAGTCGTTTGTTCTGTTATCCCCACTAAGCATTATCGTTTAGCATGGGTGTTTTCCCGTGTAAGTGTACAGGTTCGGACTAGTATAGAGTTTTATTCATCTGCTGGCCACTAGGAGCTGGAATGAAGTCTAAGTATAAGATAGAGTTTCTGTTGTTTTAAGTAACATCATTATGTGTAAAAAGAGAAATAGAGTAAATGAAGTGTAAATGTTAATTATAATTATATGACCACGTAACATGGATAGCGATATTTTAGTAACATGAATACTTTATTTATATTTATATGAGTAGTATGTTTGGCCCTAGAAATGTTTCTTTCCAATAATGCTTCCGCTATTGTGTATATATGTGTATGCGTATTTGCATATGTATTTGCGTGGTGCTCCGATATCCTCTCAAGGGGTATTGGGGTGTTACAGAACTGGTAGGGCATTAGTTGATATTTATGAAGAAACTTTAGTTTTAAGAGTAGGAGAGGATAAAGTAGAGTACCACATGGACAAAGCACTTAAATACCCCATGGATAAAAATGTGTGTATAAAAATAGATGTTATTGATGCTTGTGTCTTTGAAGTGTTGGATGATGCAGGTCACAAGCTATTCTTGATGAAGAAGTTCATGAGGAGGAGGAGTAAGAGAGTTCAAAGCCAGAACTTTTGTATAGAAATGAGGCACCTTTGCCACCATCCATTGTAAGTTCTCCTAATATAGAGTTAAAAGAACTACCAAGTCATTTGAGGTATACATTTCTTGATAATAATAGTACTTTACCTATCATTGTCTCTAATAAGCTAACTAATAAGCAAGAGTCTTTATTGTTAGAAGTGGTTAGAAAGAGAATCAAAAGTATAGGATGGCAAATTTCTGATTTAAAGGGAATTAGTCCTAATGTAGTGATGCATAGGATTAACATGAAAGATGAGTGTCAACCTAAGACTGATAGACAAAGAAAACTTAACCCAAATATGAAGGAGGTAGTTAAAAAGGAGGTCATTAAGTTGTTAGATGTTGGATTATCTATCAGATTTCGGATAGTGCATGGGTAAGTCCTATCCATTGTGTACCCAAAAAAGGGGGAATGGCTGTGGTTAGAAATGAGAATGGGAATTTAATTCCTACACGAACCACCATGGGTTGGAGGGTTTGTATTGACTATAGGAATTTTAATTCAGCTACGACGAAAGATCACTTTCCTTTGCCATTTATAGATCAAATGTTAGAAAGGATAACTGGCCATTCTCATTATTATTTTTTAGATGGATTTTCAGGGTATTTTCAAATATTCATATACCCTACTGACCAAGAGAAGACCACATTTACTTGTCCTTATGAGACTTTTGCTTATAGAAGAATGCCTTTTGGGCTATGTAATGCACCAGCCACTTTTCAAAGGTGCATGACTTCTATTTTTGGGGATTTAATAGAAGAAATAATGGAAGTATTCATGGATGATTTTTTTAGTTTATGGTGACTCTTTTGAGTTGTGCTTGAATAACCTAAATAGGGTTTTGGCTAGATATGAGGAGACCAACCTAGTACTTAATTGGGAAAAGTGTCACTTTATGGTTGAAGAAGGGATAGTTCTAGGCCACAAGATCTCAAGTAGAGGTATAGAGGTGGATAGAGTTAAAACTAAATTAATTGAGAAATTACCTCCACCTACTACACTTAAGGGTGTGATATCCTTTTTAGGTCATGCTAGATTTTATAGGAGGTTTATAAAGGATTTTTCTTTGATTGCTAAGCCTTTAACTAACTTGTTAGTTAAAGATGTGGCTTTTGATTTTTCTAATGCATGCGTGAATGCTTTTGAGCAATTAAAGAAAGCTCTAGTAAGTGCACCTATTATCACTTCTCCTAATTGGAATTTACCTTTTGAAATCATGTGTGATGCAAGTGACCTTGCGGTAGGTTGTGTGCTAGGTCAACGTCAAGGTAAGCATTTGCATGTCATTTATTATGCTAGCCATACACTATCAGCACCTCGATTAAATTAGACCACAACTGAAAAAGAAATGTTGGCTATTGTCTTTGCATGTGATAAATTTAGATCTTATTTACTAGGATCTAAAGTCATAATCTATACGTATTATGCAGCCCTTAGGTATTTGTTTGCTAAGAAAGATGCTAAGCATCGTCTTATTCGTTGGGTTCTTTTGTTGCAAGAATTTGACCTTGAGATTAGGGATAAAAAAAGGTTCAGAAAATCTAGTGGCTGATCATTTGTCAAGATTAGAAAATGATGAAGGGCCTTTGGGGGATAGCAATGAAATAAATGAATCCTTTCCGGATGAGTCTTTAATGTCTATTGAACAAGTGCATGTGCCATAGTATGCAGATTTTGCTAACTTTCTTGCTGCAGGAATTATGCCACATGGTTTAACATGGCAACAAAGGAAAAAGTTCTTTAGTAATGTTAGAAATTACCTTTGGGAGGAGCCTTATTTGTTTAAGATAGGAGGGGATAGTGTGATTCATAGATGTGTTAGTGAGGATGAGTATGCGAACATCTTGAAACATTGCCATCATCTTTATATTCAGGTCATAATAGTAGTACAAAAACTGCATCTCGTGTACTTGAATGTGATTTTTATTGGCCTACTCTATTTTATGATGCTAAGAGTTTTGTAGCTCAATGTGATATATGTCAAAGGGTTGGCAATATAGGGAAAAGAGATGAGATACCTTTGAATAGCATTTTAGAGGTAGAAATATTTGATGTGTGTGGGATAGACTTCATGGGTCCTTTTCCTACATCTTTTAGACAAAGCTATATTTTGGTTGGGGTGAATTATGTATCAAAATGGGTTGAAGCTAAAGCTACCCCAACCAATGATTCAAAGATAGTTGTGCAGTTTTTGAAGAAACTCTTTTTAAGATTTGGAGTGCCTCGGACTGTCATAAGTGATGGAGTGTAGACACCAGGTCCTGAGACAGCCCAGACCGAAGTCACCCAATGATAAGAATGATGCCTGTTCACAGGCAAAAGACAAATAGAAGTGATGATTTCCTAAAAAAAAAAAATTGTTTTTCATTTTAAAAAAAAAAAAAAGTTTTTGGGGGCCTGTGTAGTAAGGCCCATCTCACTAATGTGAGATGCAGCCTCACGTTAGTGAGAGGCTGCCTCACGCACCTTTCTGCCCCATCATCTCTTTTCCAATTTTCACAGGATTTGATTGGAAAATACAGACGGCCTGTCTGATTTGAAATGAAAAAAACTGATTTGGAGAAAGGATCAAGGGGTTTGACAGAGGGAGATACCTAATGAAAACCCTAGTTTTTTGAGGTGATATAAAAGGAAAAAGTTGAAAATTGAAAGAGAGGACATTATTTTTGAAAACGCTAAAAAAGAAAGAAAAACACAGAGACAAAAGTTTTGAGAGGAAGAAAACGATTTTTGTTCTCAAAGCATTCTGAGATTGTTTCTAAATCCAGGAAATTAATTCCTGTCGTTTGAGATTCAATCGTCTTTGGTTTTTTTCTTTAACGTAACCTTCATTTTAAAGTTTTTATTAGTCTCTATTTTGATCTTCTTTTTAAACAAAATCAAGGAGGAAACCAGCAGTTCTTCATTTTGCAAACCGAACGCCATATCTGAGGGTAAATACTGGGATAGACCTCCTCTTCTTTTCCTTCTTCTTTTTATTTCTTATTTAGCTTTTAGTAAGTTATCTTCCTTGTACATACTGTGTACTGTGTTTATTTCTGGTTTGATCGTATTAACCTATATATTGTATATTTTTGTTGTTTGTCATCAGATATGGACCTTAAATATTTATTATGATCAACTGACATGTTTGTTGTTCTATTATGCATGTTTTCGATGGTATATTATCACGCTTAATAGTATGTTAACGTTACTCTATTCGTCTCTGGTTTTTATTCATTTGAGTCTTGCATGTGTTTCTACTGTCCAAATCGTGTTTCTCGGTCGGATCGTGCCTTTGTTTTGTTTGTTTCGCGTTTGTCCGTCTGAGTCGTGCTTTTGGTTTTTCGATCGAGTCGTGATTTTCTATCCGAGCTGTGCTCTTCGTGTGATTCGTGTCTTTGCTTTTTTGCACGAGTCGTGAGCCTTCGTCCGAGTCGTGTTCCAGATTCACTTGTCGTGCTCCCGTTTGCCCGTTCGGATAGTGCATTTTTGCACGACTCGCATCCCCCCCGATGGCAGCCTTCACGATTCGTGCTCCCCCAATGGCAGCCTTCCCGACTCGTGCATTCCTGCACGAGTCGTGAAGGACATGCACGACTCGTGTATCCCTGGACGAGTCGTGCTTTCCTTGCATGAGTCGTGCAGGGATGCACGAGTCGTGCACCTTCCGTCTCCCCTTTTTCTTCGGCTTTTCTTTCCTTCCCACACTGTACCCGAACGTTTCTTTCGTATTTTTTAAGTGCCCGAACGTTTTTACCTTCCTATTTAACCCAAGTCCCGAATGTAGGAACTAATGAAAATGCATGAAATATAATTTGTTCTATTTTCTTTGTCAATTTTTGTCTTAATTCATTTTGTCAATTTTTGGTTTTTTACTCAATTTATCTCTATTAATAATTATTAATGCTATTGTTGAATTATTTGTCAAGGTTTAATTATTTTTATTAGCTCATTTAATTCATTTATTTATTAATTTTTATTTAATTGTTCGTTAACCTATTATTCACTTAATTTACTTTACTATCATTTTATTTCATTTTTTGTTTTGTTGCCTCAAAATTTGCTTATTTATACGAGTTATATTTGTGCACGAGATGGAGGATCGGGAGACCAAAAAATCTTCGGATTTAGGGTTTGCATTTTTAATTATTGTATTTCCTTTTATTATATTAGCTTTATATTGTATATAAAAATGTCTTTTAGATTCTCCATATTATAGGAAATCACGTTTTTTTTTACAATAATTAATAACTTGGAATTTTTCTTAATAAAATAGGCCAATATCCTATTTTAACCAAATAAAATCTCACTTTCAAATGGATAACTAATTTTCATAAAAATTGGATCACTTATCCCTATTTTCTCAATCAATACACAAAAATAGTTTTCTAATTTTTTAAGTTAACAAAAAGAAATCAATTTTCCTAAAATTCAATAAATCTCCCTATTTATATATGATGTATTTTAATTATCTTTATGTGTTTATTTACTCATTTTGGGCCCTTATAATTAATTTTGGGGCAAGTTTTATTATGCTTTCTTATTTTTGGGGGATTGGTCTGTCCCAATTTTTACATATAATTTATTTATTTCGTTATCGCTTTATTTAAATACTTTTCAATGTAGTTGGTATGCGCTTTAAATTCAATGCATGATCGTGTGAGATGAGAGATGAAATTTTGATTTCTTAAAAACTCATTTATAAACTTAACTTAAGGCATTAATAAAAGTGAAGTTCCGAACACCTTTTCTGGTTTAGACCAATAAGATGTTAGATGACCTTTCTCAATTTCTAATAAATTGGGTGGCGACTCCAAAATACCTTAAAAGGTGCCTAAAGGTATCATGAGGCTAGATAATCCTTTTCAATGTTCTATTGGAAAGGAGGTGTCCAAAATGTCTCATGATATCCAAGATCAAAAAGGCGTGAACCAATTCCTTGAGCCCTAAAAGCGGGTTCAGCGAGGGCCTTTGCTAGGTTCGGCCCGCGTCACAGTAGTGACTCCACTGGGGAGGATCGAAACTTCGCTTCGAAAGTGACTTACGTTAAAATTATAATTGAGTTGTTAAGAATCAAAAATTTCATTTCTTTTCAAACTTGCATTACATCTTATTAAAGCCTTAGAATTATGTTAGTTGGTCACTATTTTACCCCAGTGCATTCCTAAAATACGACCCTACGTTCACTCAATATAGAGAAGTGCTAAGGATAATCACCAGCCCAAGCCTTTTACCATCAAATGGTATATCAAATGGAGATCCGATTGTTCGCTATACTCGTGATGAGCTAGACCTGTTGGCAGGGACCATGCTTGGGTGGCCCTAAAATATCATCACCTTTGACCAAAGCTCATGTAATGGCAATAGATACTTTCACTAGGTGAAATGTACCATAATACCGTGCTTGCTATTTGGGCTGTCACATATTGAACAAATTAAATGGTCTTTCATCAAAGGCTTTCATGCCCCGGTTAACCCATCTTAATTTAGTTGAATTGTTTAAATACATAATGGCCAAACACCCATACGTATATACATTAGGCAAAAGATGTTATGCTGCCAATTTTTTACGGTGCACCATACGTGTTCGATAGGTCCTCTGTTGACCCTTGGATAAAGCCTACCTAGCAAAGAGACTACACTACCTCGTGTGTGGGAGAAACAAGGTTGGAAGGATCTATCTGCTTGCATGTGTTTATCTATGCTGCATCAACACGACCATGCATTGCACTTCAATCATGCATCATCCTAACAGAGGTGTGTTTTATAGCCATCATAGATCCATCCAGGTGGTTTAGAGGTTCTGATGGTCGGCTAAGGAAGATTTTACTCTTTGGATTGCAAGAGCTAGTGTCAGATCAGAGTTCGGATTCTCTTTCAGAGAGTAGTGAGATATTGGCTTCCGAATTATCAGTAGAAACAATCATGTCTAATCCATCAAGTGGTTCTAATGTAACTAGGGCAATGATTGCCGAAGAAGTGGAAAAAAGAATGGAAGAGTTTGAGGCCAGAATGATGGCGATAATGGGCAACCTTGCCACTACCCTGACCCCACGAACAGGCTACTGCTCCAATTAGGGGGCAAGATGAATAAGGGCTGCTAGAGAGGATCCCCCAGCGGTAGTTAATCCAACTGCGGTTGAGCCAAGAGCGCCAGTACCTGTTGAGCATAGAGAAGGCCCTAAATCTGAGATTGACTTATGGGAGGAGCAAGAGGAACAGGTGTCAGTAAAGGGGAAGTCACCCAAGCTGGAGTATGCAATGTGGAGAAAAATGGAGGAAAGGTTTGAAGCCATGACGAGGATGTTAATGGTAAGAAGAGGGATGAACCCTGAGGATCGGGAGCTAGATAGTGATTATCTGATCCCGTAGAACTTCAAGACGCCCGATATTCCCATGTTGATGGCACTTCTGATCCCGCTGCGCACATCAAGCAGTATTCTCTGGTCATGAAAGGAATAACTTTGATAAGGAAGTAGAAGATAGAGTATTTTGCCTGAGTCTCGCGAGGGGCGCTATTGACTGGTACCACGGGTTGGATAGAAGGTCCAAAGAAGATTGCGACTTGTTGACTGAAGAGTTCCTAAAGCAATATGATTGTAGTACCAGGATGGAGGTCACATTGAAGGATTTAAAGCTACTACAGCAGAAGGCTAGGGAGTCTTTTTATGAGTACCTCACTCGGTGGAGGAACTGAGTTATGGATATGAAGCGCAAACCTGATACCCCTGATCAGATCCGATTATTCATTTGGAATGCTAGCCCTTACCTGAGAGACAGACTAAAAATGAAAGGGTTGAAAGACTGGGAGTCCTTGAAGGACATTGCTATAGAGGCAGAGGGAGAATATACGGGCATGAGGGCAAACAGTGAGGCTTATGCCAAGAAGGGCTATACTAATTAAGGGACAACCAAGTCAGCAAGCTCCAACAGTGGCAATAGAAGTGGAAAGACAGCTGAGGTATCGGAAATAGGTGTGAGTCAGAGGTACTTCTCGAATTTGGGTCGGCCTTTGTCATGGGTATTAAAAAGATTGATGAAGGAGGGGAAGCTATAACCCCTGCCACCCAGGCTAGCCAAGACCCAAGGACAGTCGAGGCATAAAGAGAATAAATATTGTGCCTTTCACTAGCATACCGGGCATTTGACAGACAATTACGTAACGCTGAGGCACCAGGTTCAGGATCTGATCGATAGTAAGCAGATCACTGATCCTGAACGGAGAGAGAGTAAGAAAAAGTCCAACTACAATGCTGTGCCGCCACCTATTTTTATGATTGGGTCGAGCCTACCTGAATGGTACGTATTGCAGGATTTATACGGTAATGAATATGTCGATGTCACTCGCCCTGAGGTTAGTGAAGAAGGGATGCCCGTGGCGGCGATAGATTGTTAGTCCACTAGTGAGAGTAGAGAAGAAGACGAAAATGAATAAGAAGGAGAAAAGTCTGTGGATCTGTGGGAGTTAGACGGAGAAGGTGTAAGGGCTATGACAAGAAGTGGGAGAGTGGTCCCAGAGGTGGAGAAGTCACAGGACCTAGTGCAAGCACCTACGGAAAAGGGGCTGGAAGATAATTCCATAGTCATGCAATTGAAAAAGACCACGGCTCAGGTATCTATATGGGACCTTTTGAGACAATCCCCTTCCCACAGATAGAAGTTGGTAGAGGCTTTAAGTGAGTCTACCGTGGCCGCCACGATTTCTCTATCCGAATTGCTAGATCTTATCAAAGGGGGATCAGGAGAGAGATTGGTGTATTCTGATGCTGACCTGCCAGTTGAGGGCCGCAATCATAACCGGCCGCTGTACATCAAGGCACAAATTAATGGCAAGTACACCACTTGTGTTATAGTTGATGATGGCTCATCCATAAATATCTGCCCTTTAGTGGCACTTCAGGCCTTCGGGCTGGATGAAAGTATGCTTAACAAGTCGGATTTAACCATCAGAGCCTATGATAATTCATGAAGACAAGCATCGGGAACCTTTAGAGCTCTGGTCAGGACTGGGCCCATTGAAACGGAGGCAGAATTTGTGATTTTATCTATCCCAGCAAATTTTTCAACTCTACTTGGAAGGCCATAGTTCCATAAATTGGGAGGAGTGTTATCTACCCTACACCAGATGATTAAGATACCACATGAAGGAGAGGTGGTGACTATTAAAGCAGCGAGAGAAAATCAAGTGTCTGCTTTAGGGATTTCCTAGTGGCTTTCACATATCAATGATAGGGGAAGAGCAGGGTTCAGTGGATAGCCCTCAAGCAGTAAATATGATGAAGAAGATGCACTTTCTCCTAGGAGCGGGTTTAGGTAACAACTCACAAGGGTTGCAGTCTGCTATCACCACACAAGGCCAGAAGGGTCTGGGGTATAAAGGTGAGCGTAGCAAGAAGAAGGAAATATTAGAGAAGATCCCCCACATTTTAGAGAGTTTTGTTCCAGCATCCTCGGTCTGTGCTTATACTGGAGAGGAAGAGCCTCAATGGGTAGATGGAAAGATCGTACCAGGTTTTAAAATCTTTAATAATGTCTTCGACTGGGACATTGGAGTTATCAAATCTATAGAGGACTTCTGGGATGAAGAGGTTATGACGCAGTGCAGTGTCTGGGATAGGGATGGGCCCGACGAGATTGTCACTGACAAGCTGTTAGCCACCCAGCTGAAGGGGAAAGAGAAGATGGCAAAGCCAGATTTGAAGATTGAAGATCTGAAGATTTCACCAGAGCTATTTGAAAAGCCTCCATCAAGCCAAGAAGCCAAGGCACAGTCGGCTGCAACATCGGCATCGACAAAAGATAAAGACAATAGTTACTTAGATAGTCTTTTTATGCCAGAACTTTTTAATGATGACAATGTTAATATTTCTAATTATATTAATGAGATGAACAACTTTGCTTACTTGTGTGATGTTTTGACATTAATTCAACTAGCATGACTGCATTTAATCTCGGAACTTTGGAGAATCCAAAGGAAATTTTGATAATATCAAATATAACTCCTGAGGAGAGGATAAAATTTGAGAGAATCTTAAAAAAATACGAAAAAGTCTTTGCCTGGACCTACGAGGACATGCCAGGAATTGATCGAGACATTGCCGAACATGTCATCCCAACTTATCCAAAATCTAAACCAGTCAAGCAAAAACTCAAAAGACTTCGGCCAGAATGGGCACAAAAGGTGAAAAAAGAGATCCATAAGTAGATTGAGGCTAAGTTTCTAATAGAAGTTCAATACCGACCTGGTTAGCTAATGTAATTCCTGTGGCTAAAAAGGATGGGAAGGTTCGAGTATGTATGGACTATCGGGACCTGAATAAAGCTTGTCCGAAAGACGATTTCCCTCTGTCTCACATTGATGTGCTAGTAGATAGTGCAGCTGCTTGTATGATGTACTGTTTTGTAGATGGGTACACTGGGTACAATCAAATCCTCAACAAGATTGTAGATTGAATCAAGACAGCCTTCATCACCGAATGGGGTACATTTTCCTACCGGGTCATGCCTTTCGGATTAAAGAATGCGGGAGCAACCTATCAAAGAATGGCCACCAGAATTCTTAATGACTTGATTCACAAGAAGGTAGAGGTGTCACACCCCATTTTCCCCCTAGTAGAATGAGCCATTTATATGAGTATGTATTTGTATGTGTTCGATATATCATAAGGGCATTTTGGGAATATTGCATATTTTATTGGGTTTCGTTAGCATGTGGATGCCTGTATGGCATTAGAGTGTGAATTAGTTGGGAAATGTTTGTATTTGCATGAGCATATCATTGTAGGGTGTCAGTAGTGGTGTGGTTGTTGTGTACTCTACTCACACATTAGTAGGGTGTTTTAAGTTGGGAGTGCATAGTGTGTGTGTTCATACCATGGTAGGGTGTGAGTGATTAATCTCCACCAATAGGGAGTTGACACTTGTCTAGGGTTAGGAAAAGAAAAAGAAAAAGAAAGAGCAAAAGGGAAGGAGGTAGAACTGCTCTCCATTCCCGTTACCCCTCTTTCCCACTCTCCTTCTTCCTTTTCTCTTTCTTAGAAACCCTAGCTTAGATTCAAGTGACTGTTGGTCGAAATTAATCATCTCCTTGCATTCCTTTGGTAAGTTATTGCATTTTTCATCTTATTTTCCTGTTTTGTTCATCTTCTTCTTCTTGATTTCTGGGTTGAGATTTAATCTAGGGTTTGTTCTTTGTTTGTTCTTGGTGGGTTTGTGTTTAGCTGAGCCTCCTCGCGATCCCAAGGGAAAAGAGAAGGCTGGGAGTAGTGGAACCAAGTGTGATTGAAGCTAGGGTTACAGGTTTGGGAAAATTGTATTTACTGGATTTTTGTTGTGTTGATTAGCTACTGTGTATTTATTTTATTTGATTCTTTTGATGAGGATTTGATGTATTGATAGTGCATATTGGGATTTGAATGAATGGGTTTTGGTTGTGGTTAATGGATGATCAGCTGTTCCCTTTATTGTTTGCAAAGTTTTTAATTACCCTGTGTTTATGTATGTATACTTTAGATGAATGTATGATTTGTACTGTACTTGTGTAGTGGCACCTTGACTCATACGGCATCTCACTCCTCATCGGACGAGATCGCCTATGTATGGGTAGGGGTGTTACAGTTTTTGGTATCAGAGCCTAGGTTTAGGCGTTTCTGGGAGTTGTTGATGTGTTGATGTGCATAGATGTGTATATGTCTAGACATGTGTTGGCTGATGCGGTTGTCCTTTTGTTTATTTTAGATGGCTTCTAACTCTATTCATGGATCACTTGAGGAGTCCGCCGAGAGTGTGAACCCTCAAGCTGTGGATCCTTCGATTTCTGTGTCGGCTCAATATGCTAGGGTCCAGCCTGAGGCTGCTGCCATGCCTTTTGAAGCTATGTTCAGGCTATCACAGGACATGGCTAGGGTCTTGGAGAGAGTGACTGCTCCTAGAGCCCCTATAGAGAACTTGAGAAGGGCTAGTGTTGAAGACTTCTATGGCACAGGTTTAAATGAGTCAGATTTGGCTGAGAAATGGGTAGACAAAGTGAAGCGTGCTTTGAGAGAAGTCTGGTGTCCTCCTGACCAGCAGGCAGAGTGTGCAGTGGCCTTACTGCAAGGGTCCACTTATGAATAGTGGGAATTGGTTTGTAAGCATCCTCAGCTACCTGATCCGATTACTTGGGATTTTTTTGAGGGAGAGTTCACGAAAAAGTACATAACTCAGACCTATAAGGATGCTAAATGGGCACAGTTTCTGAGCTTAAAACAGAGGGCTTTGTCGGTTTCAGAGTTTGAGAAAGAGTTTAACCGGTTGTCTAGGTATGCTTCAGTAGGTATTATGACTGATGAGTTTAGATATCGTTATTTTGAGGCCGGGTTGAATGAGTCCTTGAGAGTTATGTTGATTTCTTTGATGAGCACTCCTGGGGTGAATTATTATCAGATTATGGATGCTGCTATGAGGGCTGAGAGATCTGAGTCAGTGTTAAGAGAGAGGGCTCAGAGGAAGAACCCTTCTCATGGTGGTTCATCTTCATCATCCTCGGGTAAGAGATCCAGGAACCCGCAGGATGAGTTATCATCTGGTCCAGCCACTAGAGGTAGAAGACAGGGTTCTGCAGTGGTATCTGGTTCTGGTAGAGGTGGTAGATCTGAGCCTATTCCCGTATGTTCGCATTGCAGTAAGGCTCATCGGGATGAGTGTAGGTGGCTCACTGGTGGGTGCTTCAGGTGTGGGAGCACTGAGCATCTTTTGGCTAGTTGTCCGAGGTTACATGAGGATTCAGGCTCCCAGAGAGAGGCCAGCAGGGTAGGTTCGAATGCCACTCAAGCTACCCGTGGTAGAGGCCAAGGTAGGGGTCGAAGCGGTCAACCTAGAGATGGAGCTGCATTAGAGTCTATTGAGCATCAGTTGCCAGTCGTAGCCAGAGCATATGCTGTGAGAGCCAGAGAGGAGCAGGATGCGCCTGATGTTATTGCTGGTAAGTTCCTATTTCATGATATTGAATTGTATACTCTAATTGACCCTGATTCCACACACTCATATTTGTGCACAGATAAGATTGTTGATAAGTTGCATGTGGTTGATATGTTAGATTATGAGATATGTGTGACCAGTCCATTAGGGCATAGTGTCAGTATGAGTAGAGTTTATAAGAATTGTCCTTTGTTGGTTGAGGGAGTTGTGTTTCCAGCGGATTTGATTGAGTTGCCTTTCAGAGAGTTTGATCTAATTCTGGGTATGGACTGGTTGGGTAAGTATCGAGTTGTAGTTGATTGCTATAGGAAGACAGTTGTGCTTCGGGATAGAGGTCAGTCTCCTGTGTTTGTGAAAGGTTTGGGTGCTAGTTTTTTGAATAATGTGATTTCTGCAATGCAAGCCAAGAGGTTTATCAGAAAGGGTTGTGAAGCTTTCCTGGCGATTGTGTTGGATTCCAAGAAGGATCAAGTTCGGATTGAGGATATCCCTGTTGTGCGGGAGTTTAGTGATGTGTTCCCTAGCGAGCTACCTAGTTTGCCTCCTGAGAGAGAGGTGGAGTTATCCATAGAGATTATGCTGGGTACCACACCTATATCGAAAGCACCTTATCGGATGGCTCCTATAGAGTTGAGAGAACTCAAAACTCAGCTACAAGAGCTATTAGATAAGGGGTTTATTCGACCCAGCATATCTCCATGGGGAGCTCCGATTTTGTTCGTTAAGAAGAAAGACGGATCTTTGTGGATGTGCATCGACTATAGGCAAATCAATAAGGTCACAGTGAAGAACAAGTATCCTTTACTTAGGATTGAGGATTTGTTTGATCAGCTTAGAGGTGCAGCTGTTTTCTCAAAGATTGATCTTCGGTCAGGGTAATATCAGCTTCGGGTTAAGGATGAGGATGTGGTTAAAACTGCATTTCGGACTCGGTATGGCCACTATGAGTTCCTTGTGATGCCGTTTGGTTTGTCCAATGCTCCAGCGGCATTTATGGATTTGATGAACAGAGTATTTAGGCCATACTTAGATCGGTTTGTAGTGGTGTTTATAGATGACATCTTGGTGTATTCCAAGGATGAGAGTGAGCTTGAGGAGCATCTCCGGTTGGTTTTGCAAGTATTGAGAGAGCATCGATTATTTGCTAAGCTTAGCAAGTGTGATTTTTGGCTTCAGGAAATGTCATTCTTGGGTCACATTATTTTGGCTAGAGGTATTCAGGTGGATCTAGCCAAGATTGAGGCGATAGTTAATTGGAAAGCGCCTAGTAATGTTCAAAAAGTGAGGAGCTTTCTTGGTTTGGTGGGTTACTACCGTCAGTTTGTTAAGGATTTTTCAGTGATTGCTGCTCCGATGACTAGATTGTTGAGGAAAGGAGTCAGATTTGAGTGGTCAGATAGATGCCAGGCTTGTTTTGAGCAGTTGAAGAAGTTGTTGGTTGAGGCTCCTATACTTACTCAACCCATCTCGGGTAAAGAGTTTGTCATGTATAGTGATGCATCGGGTGTCGGTCTTGGGTGTGTGCCGATGCAGGAAGGTAAGGTTGTGGCTTATGCTTCTCGGCAGTTGAAGCCACATGAGAGAAATTATCCGACGCATGATTTAGAGTTAGCGGCTCTGGTTTTTGCTTTGAAGATTTGGCACTATTACTTGTATGGGGAGAAATGTAGGATCTTTACGGACCATAAGAGCTTAAAGTACTTCCTCACACAGAAGGAGTTGAACATGAGACAGCGCCGTTGCCTTGAGTTGTTTAAGGACTAAGACTGCATTGTGGATTACCATCCTGGTAAGGCCAATGTAGTCGCTGATGCTCTGAGTCGAATGTCAGTTTCAGCCTTATTCTTGAGATGGTTTAGATGGAGGTTTGATTCAGATGGAGCTTTGATTGCTCAGTTGCGTGTGAAGCCTACCTTGAGACAGAGGATCGTGGATGCTCAGAGGGATGATGAGAGGCTATAACGAATTGTGCAAGAGGTTAGATCAGGTAAGCAGTCAGATTTCTCAGTTCTGGATGGAGTGTTGATGTATGAAAACCGCTTGTGTGTACCTGAGAATGAGGAGTTGAGGAGACAGCTGTTAAGTGAGGCGCATAGTAGGATTTTTACTATGCATCCTGGCAGTGAGAAGATGTACCGGGACATGAAGCAGTTTTATTGGTGGTCTGGTATGAAGATGGATATTGTGGATTTTGTATCCAAGTGTTTGATATGTCAGCAAGTAAAGGCTGAGCATCAAGTTCCTTCGGGATTGCTTACGTTTTTATCCGTCCCCGAGTGGAAATGGGATGACATTTCTATGGACTTTGTATTTGGTTTGCCTTTAACTTAGAAGAAGCACGACTCAGTTTGGGTGATAGTGGATCGGCTTACAAAGTTAGCTCATTTTCTGCCAGTTAAGTGGACTATTCGATGGACAAGTTAGCCAGTATCTATGTGGATGAGATAGTTCGGTTGCATGGTGTGCCATTATCCATAGTATCCGATCGGGACCCGAGGTTTACTTCCAAGTTTTGGAAAGAGTTACAGAGAGCTCTGGGTACTAAGTTGAACTTCAGTACAACGTTTTATCCTCAGACATATGGGCAGTTAGAGCGAGTTATTCAGATTATGGAGGATATGTTGAGGGCTTGTGCTTTGGATTTTTCGGGTTGTTGGGACAAATATATGTCGCTTGTGGAGTTTGTCTACAATAATAGCTATCAGTCGAGCATCGGTATGGCACCGTATGAGGCTTTGTATGGTCGGCAATATAGGACTCCGGTTTGTTGGACCGAGCTATCCGAGTGTTCAGTTATTGGGCCAGAGTTGGTTAGGGATACTGAGGAGAAGATTAGAGTTGTGCAGCAGAATCTGAAGGCGGCTAAGGATCGACAGAAGTCTTACGCCAACTTGAAGAGGAAAGATGTGCAGTTTGAGGTCGGGGACAAGGTTTTCCTTAAAGTGTTGCCTTAAAGGAAAGTGCTTCGGTTTGGTAAGAAAGGCAAGCTTAGTCCTCACTTCATTGGTCCTTATGAGATTTTGGCTAAGGATGGTCCGGTAGCCTATAGATTGGCTTTACCCATAGAGTTGGCGAAGTTGCACGATGTGTTCCATATTTCAATGCTTCATCGGTACAAATCAGATCCGTCACATGTTCTGTCAGTTCAGGATGTACAAGTGCAGCCAGATTTCTCTTATGATGAGGAACCGAGAGCCATTCTAGCTCGAGAAGTGAGACAACTGAGGAGTAAGCAAATCCCATTGGTAAAAGTATTATGGAACCATCATGGAGTCGAGGAAGCGACTTAGGAACCAGAAGAGTCGATGAGAGCTCAGTATCCGTATTTGTTTAGTTCAGGTGAGAATTTCGAGGACGAAATTCTTGTTAGTAGGGGAGAGTTATCACACTCCGTTTGCCCCCTAGTAGAATGAGCCATTTATGTGAGTATGTATTTGTATGTGTTCGGCATATCATAAGGGCATTTTGGGAATATTGCATGTTTTGTTGGGTTTCGTTAGCATGAAGGCATTATAGTGTGAATTAGTTGGGAAATGTTTGTATGTGCATGAGCATATCATTGTAAGGTGTGAGTAGTGGTGTGGTGATTGTGTACTCTACTCACACATTAGTAGGGTGTTTTAAGTTGGGAGTGCATAGTGTGTGTGTGTTCATACCATGGTAGGGTGTGAGTGATTAATCTCCACCAATAGGGAGTTAACACTTGTCTAGAGTTAGGAAAAGAAAAAGAAAAAGAAAAAGAAAAAGAAAGAGCAAAAGGAAAGGAGGCAGAACTGCTCTCCATTCCCGTTACCCCTCTTTCCCACTCTCCTTCTTCCTTTTCTCTTCCTTAGAAACTCTAGCTTAGATTCAAGTGACTGTTGGTGGAAATTAATCGTCTCCTTGCATTCCTTTGGTAAGTTATTGAATTTTTCATCTTGTTTTCCTTTTTTGTTCATCTTCTTCTTCTTGATTTCTGGGTTGAGATTTAATCTAGGGTTTGTTCTTTGTTTGTTCTTGGTGGGTTTGTGTTTAGCTGAGCCTCCTCGTGATCCCAAGGGGAAAGAGAAGGCTGGGAGTAGTGGAACCAAGTGTGATTGAAGCTAGGGTTACAGGTTTGGGAAAATTATATTTACTAGATTTTTGTTGTGTTGATTAGCTACTGTGTATTTATTTTATTTGATTCTTTTGATGAGAATTTGATGTATTGATATTGCATGTTGAGATTTGAATGAATGGGTTTTAGTTGTGGTTAATGAATGATCAGCTGTTCCCTTTATTGTTTGCAAAGTTTTTAATTACCCTGTGTTTATGTATGTATACTTTAGATGAATGTATGATTTGTACTGTACTTGTGTAGTGGCACCTTGACTCATACGGCATCTCACTCCTCATCGGATGGGATCGCCTATGTATGGGTAGGGGTGTTACAAGAGGTATACGTGGATGACATGATGATCAAGTTAGCTACTAGAGAATGTCACTTTGAGGCTCTAGAAAAGTTCTTTCAAAGGATCAATAAGTACAATCTGCGCCTCAATTCGAAGAAGTGCATCTTTGGGGTTACCTCGGGTAAGCTATTGGGCTATGTGGTAAGTCAAAGAGGAATTGAAGTGGATCCTGATAAGGTCAGAGCTATTAGAGAGATGCCAGTATACCAGAAAGAGAAGAAAGTTAGAAGTTTCCTAGGAAAACTTCAGTACATCAGTCGGTTAATTGCCAAGCTAGCTTCGGTATGTGAGCCCATTTTCAAGCTTCTCAGGAAGAATCAGCCGGTGGCGTGGAATGATGATTGTTAATTGGCTTTTGATACATTTAAGGATTATCTCTTAAATCCACCAGTCTTAAGACCACCACGTCGTGCCAAGCCACTAATCCTATATTTAGCAATAGAAGACAGCTCAGTGGGTGCTATGATGGCTCAGGAGGATGAATTTGGAGTGGAGTTTTCTGTTTATTACCTTAGCAATAAATTCCTGCCATATAAAGCCAAATATGTTGAAGTAGAAAAGATTTGCTTGGCAGTAATTTGGGCTTCTAAAAAGTTGCCACACTACTTTCACTCTTTCAGCGTGTAAGCGGTTGCTAAGCATACCCCGCTTAGGTATTTTCAGGAGGCACCCTCTCTACTAGGAAATATGGGAAGATGGTTATTACTGTTGCAGGAGTTCAATATCGAATACATCACCAGGAAAACCATTAAGGGAAGAGTTGTAGCTGAGTTCTTGGCTGAACACCCTATTGAGGGAGACCAGTTCGAATATAATTTTTCAGATGAAGATATCACGGACATAACAGTACAAGGGTGGCATATGTTTTTTGATGGGGCAGTTAATAGAAAAGGGGCAGGAGCAGTGATTATCCTTGCAACCCCGGATGGTGAGAAGCTGCCATTAGCCAAGAAATTGAGGTACAAGACGACCAATAATGAAGCGGAATATGAAGCTTGCATCTTCGAATTGGAAGCATTGCTTGCTCTGGGGGCAAAGACCATAGAAGTCTTCAGAGATTCGTACTTAGTAATTCATCAGATCAAAGGGGAATGGTCAGTCAAGAAAGAGAGGCTGTGGCCTTATGTGAAGCACTTCAGAATGTTGAGTAGCCAGTTTGAGACTTGCACCTTTCACTTCATCTCCAGGGATAAAAATCAGTTGGCTGATGTTCTCGCGATGTTAGTGTCCATGTGGGATAATCCAACACGGGTTGCTATGAGACCCGTGCTGATCTCTAGTGCGAAAAAGCCTTGTTTTGAAACTGAGCAGGTAATGGATGTTGAGGTCGTCGATAGAAACCCTTGGTATTATGATATTCAGAACTACTTAGAACGGTCAGTTTTTCCAGAGGAAGCCACTGAGAAATACTAGAGAATGATTAAAAAGTTATCCTCTCAATTCATCAGTGTAGATGGAACTTTGTATAAGAGGCAAGCGAATGGTATCCAATTAAGATGTTTGGCGGAGAAAGAAGCTGAAAAGGTTATGGAAGAAGTTCATACTGGTGTTTATGGAGCTCACATGAATGGTCTGGCCTTAGTAAAGAAGATCATGCGCCAAAAATTTTATTGGCTCACAATGGATGCGGATTGTTTGAAATAAGTGAAGCAATGCCAATTATGCCAGCAATACGCAAATTTGAGGCATGTGCCAGTTTCAGAGCTACATAATTTGACATCTCCATGGCCATTTGCAGCTTGGGGGATAGATATCATAGGCGATATACATCCTACAGCTTCTAATGGGCACAGGTTCATCATAGTTGCTATTTATTACTTCACTAAGTGGGTCGAAGCTTAATCTTTCAAAAAGGTTGATGCTAGAGACATGGCTAAGTTCATCGAATGGAATTTGATATGCAGGTATGGCCTCCCACACCACATTGTGTCTGATAATGGGGTACAATTTTTAGCAGAAACTAAACAGATGCTTCAGAGATATGAAATCCAGCATCATAAGTCTTCTCCTTACCGACCTCAGGCTAATGGCTCGATTGAAGCAGCGAACAAGAATGTTAAAAGAATATTGGCCAAGATGGTTCAGAGCTATAAAAACTGGGCAGAAAAGCTACCTTTTGCACTTTGGGGTTACAGAACCACAGTCAGAATCTCTACTGGAGCAACGCCGTTCTCTCGGGTATATGGAACTGAAGCAGTTTTGCCAGTTAAAATCGAGCTGAAATCTTTGAGGGTAGTCATGGAAGCCGAGATCCCAGAGACAGAATGGGCACAACAGCAATTGTTGCAGTTAAATATGTTAAACGAAGATATGTTGTGAGCATATTATCACAATCAGATTTATTAGAAGAGACTAGCTTGGTCCTTTGGCAAGAAGGTACGGAAGTACCCATTGAAAAAAGGGGATTTGGTCTTTAAGATGATGAGGCCAGGAGTTCCAGACATACGAGGAAAATTCAGGCCAACCCGGGAAGGTCCGTTCGTGTTAAAAAAGTTACTAACAAAGGAGCAACAATTCTAGAAGACAGCGATGGGAATGAGTTCAAAGAGCTGGTCAATGTCGATAGATTAAAAAGATTCCATGGCTAGAGACTAAAATAAAAAGAAGAGAATAAATGCCCCGCAGGTCGAAAACCAAAAAAAGGCGGCCTTACTAAAAGGCGCCCTGTCAGGGTGAAAAACGAAAAAAGACATCCTGGACAAAAATTAAGGGCCAAGAGAAAATATTCAATCGAGAAAACCCGAGAGAGCTGATTGATAACAGGAGTTTGATGCTTATAAAATCTATTCCGAGATTAGGGATAGTCTTGTGCTTGTCAAATAAGGATCATGTATGATGAAATCATGTATGATGAAATCATGTAGAAATGTACACAATTTTGCAATGAATAAAAGAATTCAGTTTGCATTTACATTGGTTTTAATTCTGTCTTAAAAAGAAATATATCATTTATTTATCTAATGACTATTGTTTAAGAGCCCTATCTTGTAACCGCAAAAAAAAAAGAAAAAAAGAAAAAAAAAGCCGTTAAAAATGAAAACCGTAATTGGCTATCTGAGCAAAAGTTAGGCCAAAATACAGGCTGAAAATCTGAAAACAGGCAGTCGTTCTACAAAAAACGAGATGAATAAAAGTCGTTGGATTGGATTAGGTTCATTTCAGGAAAAAATTAGGATAAAGTGTAGACACCGAGTCGCGAAACAGTTTAGATCAGGTTACCCAATGATAAAATTAAGTGTACCTATTTATAGGCAAATATGAAAGTTGGAACTAAAGATTTTCTTGTCGATTTAATTTACTAGAAATAAATAAAAATATATTTTAAAAAAATATTTTAAAAAATTATTTTGAGACAAAAATGATATGTTTTGAAATTATAGTATTTTAGCAAAATTTAAAACAAAAATTGCGAGTGTTGGGCTTGCGGCAGCGCACTAAGCACGCGCGGCAGCACCCAGCGCGCAGGCGGGCGCTCCCACGCTTGCCCGACAGCTCCCCAGTCCGTTTTTTTGCCCTAAAATGTGTTTTTTCTTCATTTGTTTTTTGTAGAATTTAATTTTAAAACCTTTTGGATTCTAAACACTTCAAATTTTTCAGTTTTTTGTGGTTATGGAAATTAAATTAATTTAATTTTTTCATTAAAAATCTGAATTTTTTGGGGATATAAATTATTTTTTAGAGAGAATTTTGAGGGGGGAATTTTTCTTAAGGAAAATATGTTTTCTCTCTTCTTCTTCTTTTCTCTTCTTCTCCAAGAACAAATTCTCCAAATATTTTGAATTTTTCCTAAGTCAATTTTTGAGACAAATAAATTAATTATTTGTTCTTGCGAATTTTCTTACTTTTTTTTTTTATAATTTTTTCTTTAAGACAAATAAATTAATTATTTATTTTTGGGATAAAATTTTGTTATATATTTTATTTTTAAAAATTTAGACAAGAAAATTGATCATCTACTTTTATTCATCACATCAAATTTTGAGGGTAAATATTTTAACCTCAATTTTTTAATTTAATTTTTTTTATAATTAATTAGTCATCATGTAAATCATGTAAATTATTTTTTTTATTGTTTTTGTTGTTTATGTGATTTAATTTTTTAGAATATTTTATTTTATTTTTGTATGATTATTTAGTTGTTCATCTTTTGTTGCTATTGTTTTTATTATTATTATTATCATCATTTTTGTTCATATATTATTATTATTATTATTAGTATTATTTAACATGTTTTGTTTATTCTATTTCTTGTTATTCTTGCATTTTTATTTGATTGTTCATCTTTATTATTATTATTATTGTTAATAGTATTATTATTTTTATTTTATTATTATTATCATCATCATCATCATCATCATCATCATCAGTAGTATTATTATTATTATCATTGTTGTTACGCTTATTATTATTATTATTATTATTATTATTATTATTACTACTATTATTATTTTTATTAGTCTTGGTTATTATTATAATTTGTTAATGTTATCATCATCATCATCATCATTATTATTATTATTTATGTTTTCATACATGTTGAATTTTATTGTTATTATTTATGTTTTTTATGCATGTTGAATTGTTAATATGATAAGTTACATATTTTTATTGTATCATTTAATTGATTTGTCATGCATGATATATTTTACTTATTTTAATTTATTTTCATATGTTACATATTTAATTTGTTGCATGATGCATTTTATTTATTTTAATTCATTTTCATATGTTACATGTTTAATTTATTGCATAATACATTTTATTTATTTTAATTCATTTTCATGTGTTACATCTTTAATTGTTTATTTGTGTTTGTTTTATTCTCAATATTTTTTTATGTGTGAATTTTTCCAATGCCAAGTGAGAGCTCATAGAGATTTGAAGACATCATTTTGGTGAAATTTATCTTTTTTTAAGCATTTTATTATTTTTCATTATTATTTTATTTGATGTAATTTATAATAAATTAATTTATTTTTATACACGTTAATTAAAAGTCACAAAAACGTTTTATATTAATAAATTTAGATTTTGTTAATAAAATGGGACCAATATCCTAATTTCAACCCATAAAAACTCATTTTTTAAAAGGAAGAGTTAATTCTCTTAAAATGGGATCATTCATCCCGATTTTTTTTCAAACATACCAAAAATAACTCTTCGACTTTCTCGGTGGAATGAGGGGACCAATGTTCCTAATAAACGTTTCGATTTATGTATGATGTATTTTATTTTATTTTTCTTGTGTAGTATTTATTTCGGGCCCTTGTAATTAATTTTGGGACAATTTTATTCATTTATTTATTTATGCTTTTTTATTTTGGGGGATTGCTCTGTCCCATTTTTTCACTTGTAATTTTTTATCGCATTTTTTATTGCTTTTCCAAAAATGCGCGCTTTAAATTTATTGCATGATCGCGTGAGATGAGAGATGGAATTTCAATTGCTAAAAATCCATTTATAACTTAACTTAAGGTATTAATAAGAGTGAAATTCCGAACACCTTCTCTGGTTTAAGACCTCTGACGTTAGACGAACTTTCTCAATTTCTTGTAAATTGGGTGGCGACTCCAAAATAACTCAAAAGTGCCTAAATGTTTTATGGAATTAGATGATCTTTCCAGTATTCTATTAGAAAGAGGTGCCCAAAATATCTCATGATTATCTAAGATCAAAAGACGCAAACCCCTCTCGAGCCCTAAAAGCGGGCACCAGGGAACTGATCGGGTCCGGGCGTGCGTCATAGTGGCGACACTGGAGATTTTGAAACTTTGCTCCGAAACTGTCTTGGTTAATAATATAATTGGATTTTTTTATAAATTAAAATTCTATCTCTTTTCGAAAAATTGCATTGCATCCATGCTAGAGCTTTAGAATTAAGCTAGTTTGGTCCCTTTCTTAACCCCGGTGCATTTCCAAAGTACGACCCTACGTTCACTCAATGTGGGGAAGTGTTAGGGATAATCACCAGCCCAAGTCTCGTACCTTATGGTATATCAAATGGAGACCCAATCGGTCGTTATGCTCATGATGAGATAGACCCGTTGGCAGGGACCATGCTTGGGTAGCGCTAAAGTATCATCACCCTTGACCAAAACTCATGTAATGGCAATAGATACTTACCTTAGGTGATATGCTCCTTAATACAATGCTTGCTATGTGGGCCATTATTTATTGAAAAAATCAACCAAATTATATGGTTTTTTATCAAAGGCTTTCATGCCCCAGTGAGCCCATCTTAATATGGTTGAAATGTTTGAATACATAAAGGCCAAAACCCATACGTATGTACAATAGTTAAGAGATGTTATGTTGCCGATTTTTCACCGTACACCGTGCGCATTCATCGGGTTCCCTGTTGACCCATGGACCAAGCCCACCTAGGAAAGAGAATACACTACCTCATGTGTGGGAGTGATAAGGTTGGAAGGATCTATCTGCTTGTATGTGATTGTCCATGCTGCATCAACACTATCATGCATTGTATATATCATTCATGCATCATTCTAACAGTTCAAATCTTTCAGCCATCATAAATTAACCTAAGTGACCTAGGGGTTCTGACGGTCGGCTGGTGAGGATAGATCTGCCCCTTGGATTGACAGAATTAGTGTCTGACTGAAATTCTGAGCGACTCTTAATGGCCAGGGAATCATCTATAGAATCACCAAGGGCAGAGGAGACAGTTTTGACAACTCAAGACCTTGCTAGGAGACTAGAGGATTTTGAGAGAAGAATGTTAGAAATGATGGGCACTATAGCTGATAGGATTGCTCATCCTCCTGCTCCATAACCACCAGTTACTCCACAACCCCTAATGGTCCATGCTGGGGGGCAAGTTGAACCGCCTGCTGGTGGAGAAGCCCCTGTTATAATTAATGCTGCCCGCTAACCTGTCAATGAGCATAGGGCCGCAGTGCCTGTTGAGCAAAAAAGGAAAATAATCCCCAATCCCAATGATGATTTTGTGATGGAGGAGGGAGATGAAGAGGCAGTAGCACCTCAATTTATGGGGGCCAGAGCACCCAGGGCAGAGGATGAGGCGATGCGAGGGATGAGGCAACAGATTGAAGCAATCACCCGCATGCTATCAGCCGAAAAGGGATCAATCCTGAAGACAGATATTTGGGGGATGAAAAGTTATTGCCCCAAATGATCAAAATGCCTGAGCTGCCGAAGTTTGATGGTACTTCGGATCCATCTACACATATTTAGCAGTATACCCTAGTGATAAAAGGCACAGGATTGACCAAGAAATAAAAGGTGAAATATTTCTGCCTTAGTCTGATGGGTCCGGCTATGGACTGGTACCATGGGTTAGACAGGAGGTCCAAGGAAGATTGGGATCTTTTTACTAAGGAGTTCATGAAGCAGTATGACTGCAGCACCCGAATGGAGGTTACCTTAAAAGACCTCAAGCTCTTACAGTAAAAGAATAATGAGTCGTTCCATGAATACCTTACAAGATGGAGAAATAGGGTCATGGAGATGAAGAGAAAGCCTGACACTGCTGACCAAATCAGGCTATTTATCAGGAACTCTTGCCCTTACTTAAGGGACTTGCTCAGCTTTAAGGGGCTCAGAGACTGAGAGTCATTTATAGACATTGTTGTATAAGCTGAGGGGGCTTACCTAGCAAAGAAAGCAAGCCAAAATAACTTTGCTGGGAAAGGTTATGGCAACCAATTAGGGTACAAACCACGCGGTGCAGGAAGCAGTAATAATTGAAGTGGTAAGACGACCGAGATTTCAGCCACCGAGGTTGGACAGGGTCAAAGGTATTACTCTAATTTAGGCCGCTCTCTGTCTTGGTTATTGTAAAAATTGATAAAGGAAGGCAAGCTGAGACCATTGCCACCCAGGCCAACCATGACCAAGGAAAGCCGGGGCATAAAGATGATCAATACTGCGCTTACTATCAGCACATTGGGCATTTAACAGATTATTGCCGAACCCAGAGGAACAAAATTCAAGATCTTATTGATTCCAAGGAGATCACTGACCCTGAAAAGAGAGACAAAAAGAAGAGGGCAGGCTATAATGCAGTCCCCCCACCATGAATGTGATCGGAGGAGAAGAATATGTTTTGTAACACCCCTTACCCGTACTTAGGCGATCCCATCCGATAAGGAGTGAGATGCCGTATGAGTAGAGGTGCCACCATATAGATACGAAATATACATACATCCATACATAAACATATATACCGAAATACAGGGTAATTTAAAACTTTACAAAACCAATCATGAAAGAAGCTGATCATGCATTAATATAACAAAAAACATTACATTACTGTTTGATCAACCCATAGGTACAAAAGATAATTACATATCCAAAATTATACATATACATATGCGGAAGCTATTACAGAACTGAAGTAAGGGAGTTCTATACAAAAAGAATCATCGAGATACAAAATTAGGCCCTACACTAAAGACCCAGCTATGTTGACTCCGATGGCTGCGACTCTCCCAAGCAAACTCCTTCCGCACCTGCACGGGTAAACACACCGTGCTAAGCGATAAATGCTTAGTGGGGAAACACACATATATCATAAGGACAACCATTCACAATGGTCGTCAAGGCAAGCACATACAGATGGCATAATCAGAGATACGCATTAAACAAGAGTATGAACATGCGAACATGTAAACATATAGAGTCATACCTTCGATAAAGTACTACTGCCTTCATAACATCATTAATAACATATTCGGATAATACAATCTCATACATATCAAAGCAATTCAAAATGATAAAGTGCCTGCTGACTCAAAGTAGTGGATAACGAGTGAACAAACAGTATTTTACGGGTACGAGCCGATTACAAACAGTACCTTACGGGTACTAATCGAGAAACCAATTTTTTACTTTTAATTTCCACAAAACATTTTCAAAGGGGATCTTAAACAAGATATGAACACAAAGGGGTTCACGAGGAACCAAGCGGGGACCTAATCGGGGTCCAAACTGAACAAAGGGCTGCAGCTAAGAGACTCTATTAGGCATGCCTAACTATCCACTAGACTGATTCTTGCAGGCTAAAATCATACAATTAACGTCCACGTTTTAATTATAACAAATAAAGAATTCATATACTTTAAATAGATCAGTACATGCACAATTATGGCTCATATTAAGTGATATTGAATGCTAAAATCAATAGTATAACATTTCTAAAACATGTGAAGAAAACAGAATTCTTTTGCAAAAACAGGGTAGGTCACGGTCACAACCAAATTGGTTGTCACCGTGACAGGTAGGTCACAGTCACAACCAAATTGGTTGTCACCGTGACATACCAAAGCTCTCGGCAGAATGCTGATAAGGGGTACCTCACGGTCACAACCAAAATGGTTGTTACCGTGACGTACCAAGAAAATCAACAGAACCCAAAGGCTGGACATCTCACGGTCACAACCAAAATGGTTGTCACTGTGACATGTCTCCAACCCAAAACAGAATTGAAGTTCTGGGTACCGCACGGTCACAACCAAAATGGTTGTCACCGTGACGTACCAACGAAGCCAAACAGAAGCAAAAGTTTGGGTACCTCACGGTCACAACCAAAATGGTTGTCACCGTGACGTACCTAAAACCCAGAACAGAAGGAAAATCTGGACACCTCACGGTCACAACCAAAATGGTTGTCACCATGACCCATGCCCAGATTCCACACAGTCGAGCCAAAATGCCAGCTTTTTCAACCCAACACTAAAATTCCTCATTCAAACCATGATATAATGACTCAAACTTTAAATTCAACTGAATTCATCATCAAAATCATGCCATAAACGAATCTTACTCATGAATTCAAGGAACAACATCAATTTACACAATCAATTGCATCACTATTCACATCACATATCCATCAATCTCATAAATGATTCCAAGATTCACAATCAAGGTTAAATAGACAAAGAGAATCAAAACCCATAACATAAGAACTAATAAAAGCATCAAGAACATCAAAATTTCCAGAATTCCATTCAATTAAACATGCCAACTATTCAAATAACACAAATTCCCAAACCTCAAAATTAGAAGCTCTATCACTTGGTTCCACTAGATCCAGCAACTTCCTTGCCTTTAGGATCTCTTGGAGGCTCAGCTAAGCAACAAACCACAAAAATACACAAACTCAAAATCCTATCTTAAAACCCAAAACCAGAAAAATGCAAAGGAAGAAGAAGAACTTGAACAAAAATAAAACCAAAAGCATAAAGCTTACCAATTAAACACAAGGAGTAATTAATTCCCACCACACCAACTTGAATCCAAGCCCAACACTTAGAGAAGAGCAAAGAGGAAGAAGAAGAGGGAAGGAGAAGGGGAATGGGAAAATGGGTTTAGAAATCTGAATTTTCCCTTTTTCCTCTTTCTCTTTCCTTTCTTTTCTCCCCTTTACACTTGTCAACATCTTAGTGGAGGGCATTAATCACTCACACACTAGATGCACATGTCACACACACACACAATGAAACAGTCTAATAATGCACCGTACACATGTATGAGCAACACACACAATGCTCTCTCATCTAACACACACACTATGATATGCTCACATGCATATAATCACAACTCCACTTATGCACACCCTATTTCTATATGCACACCCATACCGGAATAAACCCACAAAATATGCAATATTCTCAAAATGCACTTATGATATGCTAAACACATACAAATACATACTCACATATATGACTCATTCTACTAGGGGGCAAACGGGGCGTGACATGTTTTTAGTTGCTTTTTATTCCAAGAACATTTTTTATGATAATATTTGTAATGTTGGTTATTTCAATAAAATAAACAATATTGCGTATTTGTATAGTGTCACTAATGATTTCATTTCTCATGATCACGATTATAGACATCGGGTCCTGAGTCAGTTTAGATCAGAGTTATCCAATGATAATAAATTGCCTATTCACGAGCAAAAAGGTTGAAAGTGATGATTTTCTTGTCAGATTTGTATTTTAGAATAAAAAATAAAAAAACAATAAAAATATTTTAAAAAATTAATTTTGAAAAATAGAATGTGAAAATTATTGTGTTTTTAGTTAGATTTAAAAATAAAAAAAAATTCGGCCTCGTCAGCGCGCAGGCGCAGCGCCCGTGCGCGTCGCTCGCACTGAGCACGCTCGTGGTCGCCGACGCCCGTCGCGCTCGCCGACAGGTGTCGTTTGCCATTTTTTCCATTTTTCTTGATTTTCTTTAACTTTTTCACATTTTTTTCGGGATTTTTAATGATTTTTTTTCTTTTTTATCCCAAATTCAGGGAATTTCAATAAAAATCTTATTTTCTTCATTAATTAATGGTTTTTTCCATTTTTACTCATTTAAATAGAAAATTTGGGAAAGAAAAAAGGTAAAATTTATTTTGCATCAAAAATCTTCATTTTTCTTTTTCTCTTCTCCAAGAATTCTCTCTACACTTTTTTTTTCATTTTTTCTTCTTCAAATAAAAATTTTTAAGGTTAAAAAATTCAATTTTTAACTAAATTTTTTTTTTGAGACAAAAAAAATCATTATTTGTTCTTGAAATTTATTTTTTTATTATCAATTATAATTTTTTAAAACAAAGAAAATAATTCTTTGTTTTTAGGAATTAAATTTCTTTTCTTCCATTTTTTTACAATTTTAATCAATAAACATACTTGAGAGAAAGCAATCAATTCTTTGTTCTTTAAATATTAATTTCTTCTTCTATTATTTTTTTTCTTTTGGAATAAAATTCCAATTTTTATTATTTTTATTTTTATTTTGTAAATCAAAATAAGGAAATCAATCATCTTCTCTATTCCATTGAATCCAAAATCTGAGGGTAAATATTTTAGATTCGATCTCTTAATTTTATTTTATTTTTATTTATTTTTGTTCATATTTAATTAGTAACCCTGTAGATTTTTTATATTTATTGTTTATTTATTTATTTTATGTTATTTTAGATATAAATTTGATTCTTTTTGACATTTTTCTTTGTTATTTTTTATTTATTTGATTATTCATTTTCTTTTATTATTATTATTATTATTATCATCATCATCATCATCATCATCATCATCATCATATTTTGTGTTTTTATTTGTGATAATTTATTAGTATGTTAATACTATTTATTTTAATATGTCATTCAATTTATTTGTCAGCCATAATGCATATTTTATTTATTCTAATCTGTCATTTATTGTTTTATGTGTTTAATTAATTTTCTTGATTTGATACTAACATTAATTTATTTTGTGTTTTTTTGTTTTAATCTTTATTCTTCCTTATTTGAGTACATTTGCAAGCGAATGAAGAGATTCGGAGATTTATTATTTTTATTGTTTTTAGTATTTTTCCTTTATTTGTATTTTAATTTATTTGTCTTGTAATTATTAATGAAATCATTTATTTTATGCACGTTTAATTAAAAATGACACAAAAATATTTTTATAAATAAATTAGATTTTTCTATTAAAATGGGACCAATGTCCTAGTTTTCATCCAAATAAATTGCCACTTTAAAATCATTTTCTTTAACTATGCATGCAAGGACCAATGTCCTCACTTTTAATAAATACCCCGTTTTATGTATGATTTGTATTTTATTTATAATGGGAGTTGTATTCCGCCCCTAGTTTTGTTGTAACTTATTTTCATATGCTTTATTTTAATTGTGCTTTTATTTATCGCTTTCCTTGAATGACCAATCTATGCTTTAATTAAATTGCATTAAATTGAATGAGAAATGGGATTAAACGCTAAATTCAAAACTCAATTATAAACTTAACCAAGGTATGAATAAATAGAAAGTCCCAAACCTTCTCTGGTCTTTGGGCTCAATGAGGCGAGAGGGCCATTTCAATGTTTTATTGGGGTGGGGCCTCCAAGATACCTCTTGTATCCCGAAAAAAGTCTCAACTTGCATAGTCCTAGGCACTACGAGGCGAGAGGGCCATCCTAATATTCTATTAGAATGGGGCCTCCAAGACACCTCTGGTTTGCCCAAGTGCGAGGCGAGAGGGCCATCCTAATGTTCTATTAGGGTGGGGCCTCCAAGACACCTCCGGCTTGCCCAAAATGGACATAGCAGCGCTGTTTTAGGCTCACTGAATCTAGACGATCTTTTCTAATATTCTGTTGGGTGGCGACTCCAAAAAATCTCCTTGTTGCCCAAAATAGACGCCCTTGCAATTTCACTTGCAAGTTTCCATGAACCTCATCCCAAAATCCCTAAAAGCGGGTTTTCGGGGAACCCACGGGGTTCAACGCGCGTCACAGTGACGACTCCACTGGAGACATAAGAGACTTCGCTTCAAAAGTATCTTGGTAAAAATGGGACCGATGTCCTAATTTCAACCCATAAAAACTCATTTTTTAAAAGGAAGAGTTAATTCTCTTAAAATGGGATCACTCATCCCGATTTTTTTTCAAGCATACCAAAAATAACTTTTCGACTTTCTCAGTGGAATGAGGGAACCAATGTTCCTAATAAATGTCCCGATTTATGTATAATGTCTTTTATTTTGTTCTTCTTGTGTAGTATATTTCGGCCCTTGTAATTAATTTTGGAGCAATTCTATTCATTTATTTATTTATGCTTTTTTATTTTGGGGGATTGTTCTGTCCCATTTTTTTCACTTGTAATTTTTTATCGCATTCTTTACTGTTTTTCCAAAAGTGCATGAAATACGCTTTAAATTTATTGCATGATCGCGTGAGATGAGAGATGAAATTTCAATTGCTAAAAACCCATTTATAACTTAACTTAAGGCATTAATAAGAGTGAAGTTCCGAACACCTTCTCTGGTTTAAGACCTACAAGGTTAGGCAAACTTTCCCAGTTTCTTGTAAATTGGGTGGCGACTCCAAAATAGCTCAAAGGTGCCTAGAGGTTTCATAAGATTAGATAATCTTTTCAGTATTTTATTGGAAAAGGTGTCTAAAATATCTCATAATTGCCCAAGATTAAAAGACGTAAACCCCTCTGGGGCCCTAAAAGCGGGTCTCGAGAATCGATCGGGTCTAGGCGCGTGTCACAAAAGGTCATGTAAAAATCCCCAAGGGATGCATTTTTCACAAATAAAAGCTAGTGTGAAAATTCACAAGAGACGCACTACCTTTAAAATAATGACTTTCGATGCCCGGAGCGATAAGGCGGCATTACTACAGATGATTTTCCTTCAGCGGATAGTGTATGATGCAGGGATATGAGTCAGAATTCTGGGCATATGATCATTGACCGAGGGGCAAAGATGCACACCTAATGGGTCTTTCAGAACAGGTTTTGGGTTAGAATCCCTAAAGCCAAGATGACACTTTTCTGGATCCTTGGGGGCATGGTGGAGCAACCAAGCCGTATCTTCAACGGATCCTTGACCGCCTAGGATGTGGTCTATCCATTTTTGCAAGCATCTACATCTCATGTCATACACACAGTTTCTTGTATATACTTTTGTGCATGTAATTTTGTAGGAAATATATAAATAAAAGCCATCGCCATTCGACGGTAGCACACCCACACTTTGTTAGTCTGGAGCAGACTCGGTGCAGCTCAGAAGAGCAATTCTCGCGTTTTGTAAGTCTGGAGCAGACTCGGCGCATCACCATCTGATGATGGAACCCCCGTACTTTGTAAGTCCGGAGCAGACTCGGTGCAGCTCAGAAGAGCACTTCTCATGTTTTGTAAGTCTGTAGCAGTCTCGACGCATCACTATCTAAGGATGACACCCGTACTTTATAAGTCTAGAGCACACTCGGTGTAGCTCAGAAAAGCAATTCTCGCATTTTGTAAGTCTGGAGCAGACTTGGTGCATTCTCGTGGCCAGGAAGACAGCTACCTTAGGTACGCGCCTCTTTCTTCCTTTCTTTGAGTTTTAGCTCACCTATGTACCCAGACACTATGTTTCCCAAAACTGGAGGCAACTGTAGATACCGGGTCCTGAGACAGCCCAGACCGAAGTTACCCAATGATGAGAATGATGCCTGTTCACAGGCAAAAGACAAATAGAAGTGATAATTTCCTCAAAAAAAATTATTTTTCATTTTTTTTTTTAAAAAAAAAGTTTTTGGGGGCCTATGTAGTGAGGCCCATCTCACTAACGTGAGATGCAACCTCACATTAGTGAGGCCTATCTCACTAACGTGAGATGCAACCTCACATTAGTGAGGCCTATCTCACTAACGTGAGATGCAGCCTCACGTTAGTGAGAGGCTGCCTCACGCGCCTTTCTGCCCCAGCGTCTCTTTTTCGATTTTCACGGAATTTGGTTGGAAAATACAGACGGCCTGTCTGATTTGAAATGGAAAAAACTGATTTGGAGAAAGGATCAAGGGGTTTGACAGAGGGAGATACCTAATAAAAACCCTAGTTTTTTGAGGTGATATAAAAGGAAAAAGTTGAAAACTGAAAGAGAGGATGTTATTTTTGAAAATGCCGAAAAATAAAGAAAAATATAGAGAGAAAAGTTTTGAGAGGAAAAAAATGATTTTTGTTCTCACAGCATTCTGAGATTGTTTTTTGAATCCAGAAAATTAATTAATGTTGTTTGAGATTCAATCGTCTTTGGTTTTTTTTTTTAACGTAACCTTCATTTTAAAGTTTTTATCAGTCTCTATTTTAATCTTTTTTTCAAACAAAATCAAGGAGGAAACCAGCAGTTCTTCATTTTGCAAACCGAACGCCACATCTGAGGGTAAATACCGGGATAGACCTCCTCTTCTTTTCCTTCTTCTTTTTATTTCTTATTTTGCTTTTAGTAAGTTATCTTAATTGTACATACTGTGTACTATGTTTATTTCCGGTTTGATCTTATTAACCTATTTATTGCATGTTTTTGTTGTTTGTCATCAGATATGGACCTTAAATATTTATTATATTCAACCGACATGTTTGTTGTTCTATTATGCATGTTTTCGATGGTATATTATCACGCTTAATAGTCTGTTAACATTACTCTGTTCGTCTCTATTTTTTATTCATTTGAGTCTTGCCTGTGTTTTTTCTATTCGAATCGTGTTTCCCGGTCGGATCGTGCCTTTGTTTTGTCCGATTCGCGTTTGTCCGATCGGATTGTTCTTTGAGTCTGAGTCGTGCTTTTGGTTTTCCAATCGAGTCGTGATTTTCTTTCCGAGTCATGCTCTTCGTGTGAGTCGTGTCTTTGCTTTTCTGTATGAGTCGTGAGCTTTCGTCCGAGTCGTGTTCCAGATTCACGTGTCGTGCTCCCGTTTGCCCATTCGGATAGTGCATTTTTGCACGACTCGCATCCCCCCCGATGGCAGCCTTCACGACTCGTGCATTCCTACACGAGTCATGAAGGACATGCATGACTCGTGCAGGGATGCACGAGTCGTGCACCTTCCATCTCCCCTTTTTCTTCGGCTTTTCTTTCCTTCCTACACTGTACCCGAACGTTTCCTTCGTATTTTTCAAGTGCCCGAACATTTTTACCTTTCTGTTTAACCCAAGTCCCAAATGTAGGAACTGATGAAAATGCATGAAATATAATTTGTTCTATTTTCTTTGTCAATTTCTGTCTTAATTGATTTTGTCAATTTTTGGTTTTTTACTCAATTTATCTCTATTAATAATTATTAATGCTATTGTTGAATTATTTATCAAGGTTTAATTATTTTTATTGGCTCATTTGATTCGTTTATTTATTAATTTTTATTTAATTGTTCGTTAACCTATTATTCACTTAATTTACTTTACTAATATTTTATTTCATTTTTTGTTTTGTTGCCTCAAAATTTGCTTATTTATGCGAGTTATATTTGTGCACGAGATGGAGGATCGGGAGGCCAAAAAACTTTCGGATTTAGGGTTTGCATTTTTAATTATTGTATTTTGTTTTATTATATTAGTTTTATATTGTATGTAAAAAATGTCTTTTAAATTATCCGTATTATAGAAAATCACGTTTTTTTTTTACAATAATTAATAACTTGAAATTTTTCTTAATAAAATAGACCAATGTCCTATTTTAATCAAATAAAATCTCACTTTCAAATGGAAAACTAATTTTCATAAAAATGTGATCACTCATTCCTATTTTCTCAATCAATGCCCAAAAATAGTTCTCTAATTTTTTTAAGTTAACAAAAAGGAACCAATGTTTCTAAAATTCAATAAATCTCCCGATTTATGTATGATGCATTTTAATTATCTTTATGTGTTTATTTACTCATTTTGGGCCCTTGTAATTAATTTTGGGGTAAGTTTTATTATGCTTTCTTATTTTTGGGGGATTTTTCTGTCCCAATTTTTACATATAATTTATTTATTTTTTTATCGCTTTATTTAATTGCTTTCCAATGTGGTTGTTATGCACTTTAAATTCAATGCATGATCGTGTGAGATGAGAGATGGAATTTTGATTTCTTAAAAACTCATTTATAAACTTAACTTAAGGCATTAATAAAAGTGAAGTTCCGAACACCTTCTCTGGTTTAGACCAATAAGAGATTAGATGACCTTTCTCAATTTCTTGTAAATTGGGTGGCGACTCCAAAATACCTAAAAAAGTGTCGTGAGGTTAGATGATCCTTTCCAATGTTCTATTGGAAAGGAGGTGTCCAAAATGTCTTATAATGCCCAAGCTCAAAAAGACGCGAACCAATCTCTCGAGCCCTAAAAGCAGCAAGGGCTTTTGCTAGGTTCGGCGCGCGTCAGATGGAGGTACGCATTTTATAAACTAATCTTTTGTTTCGTTATTGCATAAATATAGTGTTCATCATATGGTTGCTACTCCTTACCATTCACAAACTAGTGGTAAAGTAGAGGTTTCCAATAGAGAGCTTAAATGGATACTTGAAAAAACATTTTCTAGCTTTAGGAAAGATTGGGCACATAAATTAGATGATGCACTTTGGGCATATCGTATTGCTTTTAAAATACCATTGGGATGTCACCATATAGGTTAGTGTATGGCAAAACATATCATTTGCCTATTGAATTAGAAAATAGAGCTTATTGGGCCATTAGGGCATGACATTAAGGAGGCTAATGTGAAAAGATGTTTACAATTAAATGAACTTGATGAATTGCACCTTATGTCTTATGAAAATGCAAGAATATATAAGTAAAGATCAAAAAAATGGCATGATGCTCACATTAAGTACAAGAGCTTTAAAGTAAGAGATAAGGTTCTTTTATTCAATTATATATTGAAATTATTTCCTGAAAAATTGAGGTCTAGGTAGAGTGGACCTTTTGAGGTGACACAAGTATTTGACCGTAGTTATTTGGAACTTAAAAATGATAAAGGAGAATTGTTTAAAGCCAATGGTCAAAGATGTAAGATATATTTAGATGGAACTTTTCAAGGTAGAGAGGTCTCAAGCATCTCTCTACAAATGGGTTGAAGGTTATCTACACATTCTTTTTATTTTTTATTTATTGTATTATTTTTAAGTTGTTTTTGTATGCTAACATAGTTTATTTTTGTTCTACAGGTTATATTAGTAAGTAAGTTTGTTAGTATAGTTTAAATGTTGAGTTCTTCTTCAAAGAGAAAAATTTTGGTTGTATTTTTCCTTTTTGTCGTGAGCGCGACAGAGGAAGAAAGTTTGGTTAGTGTCGCTAGTGCGTATGCTTTTGCGAGCGCACTGGACAGAAAAATTTTGCTACTATCGCGAGCGCGATAGCAGGAGGGTAATGATTGAGAAGGCATTCTGTCGCGAGTGCGACAGCACACAGGATTTTAAAAATTTGGGAATGAATAACTGTTGGAACCCCATTTTCCTTCCCTTATAAATACTTTTTAAGCCCTAACTTCCCATTTTACCTTTATTTTTCAGTTTTCTATCCATCTCCTCCACGTTTTCTCTCTTCATTTTTTTCCTTTTTTGATTTTTCGTTCATTTTTCTAGGGTTTTTCTTGTTGTTTTTGGTTTTGTTTCTTCTTGTCTATTTGTTTTGGTTATTTTGTTGTTTGTGTGGCTGTGATCTTCACGATGGTTCGTACCAAATCGTTGGCAAATAAAGGCAAGAAGGCAATTGGAGGTTCTAGTTATGAAGCCCCAGATTCATATTCTCTCTAATTCAAGTATGATTGTCCCTTTCTAATTTATTATGAGGATAAATGTGAGAAATTTCTGTATTTTGCTAAGAAAACTTATGTAGGAATGTAGCATCTAGACTTTTCTTTGTTAAATGATTTGGGCCTTATACAAGAATTTGAGAAGTATTTGAAATATATGAAATGGGGGGAGTTTGTGCATATGAATTTGACTGTTAGGAAAGAGTGGGCTCTTGAATTTTTTGTGACTTTGCAATATGTTGATAAACACAAAATCAATTTTAAATTTAGACATAAGGGTAAGGAATATATTTTTGGCTTTGATGAAATGCATGATTGGTTTGGTTTCCCTCTGAATGGCAAAAGATTTAAGCCTCACACTTTTAACCCTACTGAAGTTTGGAAATATTTGACTGTCTTGCATGTGTTTAATAACAAGAACTTTACAAATCAAAATTTTAAGAGTGATGTGTTATTGTTATTTCACAAGTTTATATGCCATGTGTGACGCGCGCCGAGGGATGGCCTCGAAGGCCTGCTTTTAGGGCTTTCGGGATGAGGTTCATGAAACTTGCATGTGAAATTGCAAGTGCGTCTATTTCGGGCAATAAGGAGGTTTCATGGAGTTGCCACCCAATAGAACATTGAAAAAGTTCGTATAGTCTCAGTGAGTCTAAGACAGCGCAGCTATGTCCATCATAGGCAAACCGGAGGGGCCTCCCTAACATTAGGATGGCTCTCTCAGCCTCGCGCTTGGGCAAACCAGAGGTGTCTTGGAGGCCCCACCCTAATAGAACATTAGGAAAGCCCTCTCGTCTCGTCGCGCCTAGAACTGTGCAAATTAAGCCTTTTTACTAGATACAAGAGGTGTCTTGGAGGCTCCATCCCAATTGAACATTGAGATGGCCCTCTCGCTTCGTTGAGCCCAAAAACCAGAGATGGTTCGGGACTTCTCATTTATTCATACCTTGGTTAAATTGCAGTTGAGTTTTGAATTTTAAGATTTCATCCCTTTTCTCATATGTTTTGATGCAATAATTAGAGCGCAAGTTGGTTATCCAAGGAAAGTAGTAAATGAAAGCATAATTAAAATCAAGTACTTAAAAATAAATTATAACAAAACTAGGGGCGGAATACAACCCCATTGTAAAATAAATATAAATCATGCATAAAACGGGATATTTATTAAGAGTGAGGACATTGGTCTCATTTTGTTAGAAAAATCTAATTTATTTATAAAAATATTTTTGTGTAATTTTTAATTAAACATGGATAAAATAAATAATTTTATTAATAATTACATGACAAATAAATTAAAATACAAATAAAGTAAAAAAATTAAATACAATAAAAATAAATCTCTGGATCTCCTCTTGAGAGGTCTTCGATTAGTTGCCCCCTGAGAGGTCTTTGGTTGATCGCCCCCTGAGAGGTTTTCGATTTGTTGCACCCTGAGAGGTTTTTGGATGGTTGCCCCCTAAGAGGTCTTCGGTTGATTGCTCTCTGAGAGGTCTTCGGTTGGTTGATCACCCCCTGAGAGGTCTTTGGATGGTTGATCGCCCCCCTGAGAGGTATTCGGTTGATCGCTCCCTGAGAGGTCTTTGGATAGTTGATCACCCCCTGAGAGGTCTTTGGATGGTTGATCTCCCCCTGAGAGGTCTTCGGATGGTTGATCGTCCCCTGAGAGGTCTTCGGTTCACAGCCCCCACAATGTCCTTATCAATTATCAGCATGTCATTCCATGTCCAAGCAAAGCCCAGCCCCCCCCCCCCCCCCCCCCCCCCCCCCCCCCCCCCCCTTTTACTTATTTAAATATAACTAAAAAACACTAAAATTTTTAAACTTCATTTTTTAAAACTAATTTTTAAAATAGTTTTATTATTTTTTATTTTTTATTCTAAAATGTATATTTGACAAGGAAATTATCACTTTCAAACTCTTTGCCTGTGAATAGACAATTTATCATCATTGGATAACTCCGATCTAGGCTGACTGAGGACCCGGTATCTACACCATTCTTTGTTTGGTCGGGTCGAGAGTAATAAAGTGCAGGCCAAGGATCCTTTTGTTTTAAACTTAGTGCAATCTAGGAAAACACCTTGTTCAATAGACTTTATTTTTGATGGCTTATATCATGTTTCTATCGCCAAGACTAAAACTGTAGGTATGGGCCATATGGTAACTGGAATTGTGTTAGGTTGTTTGGGGGACTTGAATAGTTTTGTAATGGATGAGCATAAACATGTTGCCATGATGGATGCTAAATATTTGCAGAATTCTAATGTGTTAACAAGAGGCGGTTAATGGACTGGTTAATGGACTGTTATTTCAAAAAATCGATATTAATGGACTGATTGTTTTTTGGCTTATGGACCGGTTAACCGGTCCATGCTCACCCCTACAATGGATAATTGATTAAAGGTATAAATATCATAATGAGCTTACTTTAAAAATCAAAAGTCCAAAAAAGAAATAAAAGGATAGAACAAAAGAGAGTTACAACACATCCAAAACAACTTTACCTTTTTTGAAAGTGGTGAAAAAAAAAACAGAAGATTAGAGGAAGAAAGAGTAGAAAAAAGTGGTGGTAGGTCTTATTTTTACTACTTGAAAATCTCTCTCTTTACCCCCACATCATTAGGGATGGCAACAGATTGGGTATTCGAAAAAAATGCCATATTCGAATTATATGTATATACACATACCAACATCCATTCCAAATCCGATTGTAATTACCCGAACCCATTTGTATGTATACATACATACCCAAATTCGATTGTAATTATACAAATCGTGTGTATGTATATCTACATACCCAAACCCATTTCAAATTCAATTGTAATTATAGGAATTTTGTCCGAGCCCATTTAACATATAAAATATAACTAAAATTTTAATATATTTAATATTAGTGATGAATTTTAATTTAGTTTCGTATATTATATGATACATAATATAAATATATATAGTAACTATATAATATTTATATTAAACGTTATAAATTTTACATAGTATTTGAGGATAAATATCATTTTTAATAATTTAATAGTTAAATTTATAAATGAGTTCGAGTTGCAGATATCCAGTAATCTATTATAGGAGTGAGTGATAGGAGCTTAATTGAGGTATAATTTAGTGTATGTTTTGTATGAGTTTATGAAATTAATCATGAAATTTTGTATATATTTTATGTCATATGTGTTAGTTTATGTTTATTTGTATTAGTTGAGTGTTTTTGTGTTTACTGGTGTTTTTAGGTGAAAAATGAAGAGAAGAAGCATATATGTGGAGAGGATCACGAGAGCAGAGAAGGGTCACGACTAGTGATGCTAGATCACGAGTCGTGACTGGCGAAGAAGAACGCAGAGGGAAGGAGGAAAAGAAGAGGAGGAGCTGAGAAAGTAGGGTCACGAATCGTGAAAGACCATCAGGACTCGTGACGACACAGAGAGGCCAAGCACAGTGAGGAAAGAAAAGAGAAAGGGAAGTGAAGGCGAGACGTGAGCACCAGTCACAACTCACACGCGAAGTCACGACACGTGATTGGAGGTTGCGACTCGTGAGTCGCCAGAGAGAAGAAGAAAAGCGAAGGGAGAAAAGAAAGAGGGAAAAGCCAAATTCGAGTTCTGTCGCGAGCGTGACAGTCTCGCTATCGTGACAGAAGTGACCGTTGGAGCAGTTTTCCTTGAAAAGTCATCTGAAGGGGCACCTAACTTCATCAATCTTTACAACCATTTGCAAGGGGCATCTCCAAAGGACATAACTCTTAGTATTCTATAAATATATAACGTTATCTGTAAAGAAGAAGAGGATGATTATTAAGTAATTTCTGTAAATTTAGAGCAGTCTTTTCTTTAGTTAATTTGCTTAGTTAGTTTTCATGTTTTGACGAAGAAGATTAAGGAGAAGAAAATCTATTTGAAGAGTTGAGAAAAGGGTTGAAAGACTTCTATCTTAATCTCTTATCTTTTATTTTTTCTCTGAACATTTAATGAATACTAATCTAATGAATTTGTTCATTATTAACATTCTTTAATTCCATCTACTTTAAGAGTCTTTGAATGCAGATTTTCTATTAGTATATTTTGCATGATCTTTATAAGTTAAAGTAGATTCGAAAGACTATTTTAACTGAAATCTAATAGGAATTCATTATCAAGATATATTTTGAAAGATCGGTATATTGAGATAGTTGCTAAAGGTTGGTGCTTATTCTTAGAATATGTAATTAATAACCTCTAATTCATTAATGAAAATTGTGAGTTAGACTTTTAATTGCATGTTTTAGGCATTTTAATTTATGTCGAAAAAGTAAATTAGAACTTTAGTTCAACTTGACTTGTATGAAAAGATGATTATAATTAATTGGAATGATGGAATCAAGTTCATTATTTAAGTTCTACATTGAACATTTTATTTTCTTCTGATGAACATGAACTAGGGTTAATTAGTTTATGTAGTAGGATAGTTTAGATTTAAATCACCAATTAATTGATCATTGTAAACAAAGTTAAAATTGAGTAGTAATAGTGTGCAAAATTACATTCCTCGTGGGATCGACATCTTAAGTACTATTTCGGTACACCGTATACTTGCGGTAATTAGCATCTATAGAAAATGCTCAACAGTGAGCAAAAAAACCGATGGACTCAGTTAACCAAAAAAAAAAATTCGAAATCGAATCGATGAACTGGTTAACCGATTGTAATGAACTGGTTAATGGTTAGTGTTTTGAAAAAATCGATATTAATGGACTGGTTAATGGGTTTTGACTCATATGACTGGTTAACCTAACCGAAACCGAATTTTTAGTTAATTTTTTAATTTTTTAATAATTTATAATAATTTATATAACAATTTACCCTAATTAAAGGTGATCATTTACTTTTTTTCATTATATTAATTATTTTAAAGTTTTTAAATTTTTTTAATTGGCTATTAGTAAGTATAACAATTTATCTAATTAAAAGTGATTATGGATCGGGTAATATATTTACTTATTAAATATTAATTTTTTAAAAAAAATTTGCTTATATCCACCAAATATTTTTATTTTAACACTAATAATGTTATATTATAGTGAAAAAATTTTAATTTTTAAGTATCTTGAACATTTTAATTTTATTTATGAATATATTTATAATTATAGTGGTTAACCGAAAAATATTGGGTAACTGATCCGAAAATCCGAAATCGATAGACTGGTTAACCGATGGTAATGGACTGGTTAATGGACTGAAATTTCAAAAAATCGATATTATGTACTGGGACTCATGAACCGATTAACCGACCATACTCACCTCTAATCTATTCTATACCCTAACTCGATACATATACTAATATTAATATTTGAATATATTCCAAACTCATTTAATAACTACCCAAATTCATTCTATTTGGATCAAATCAGATGGAGCACCCGAAAAAATCCAATCGTTGCCATCCATACACACTATCTCCATTTAGAAAGGTATTTACTTCTTTAATTTTATAATTTTATTTGTCTTTTCCTTTCTAATTTCTCCTACACGCGTATATAAATGTATATACATTTTTTTTAAGATAAAATAACTTGTTATAGCTTTATTAATATTTTAACTTTTTAAAAAAAGAGTTATCAATATTTTATGTCATTGTTAGTCCATTTATTGAAATGTGTAAGTATTGATATTCGTTTGCAATATGAAATTGCATGATTCGACAATGAGAAGTTGCAATTCAATTAAGGGATGGACTCAGTCATCGAAGGGTTTGTGTGAATAACGGAATGGTAAGCATTACTCATTTGACAAAAGATCTAAAAAATTTGGAGAGGCTGAGTTATAAGTTTTTTTTTTTTTTTTTCCGCGGATAAAAGTGTACATCTATTTTGCTAAAATAATTTGTACATTTATTTTGGATATATTTAAACTAAAAAGCACTTCGCGGATTGTGTTATTCTTCAAAAATTTATTCTACATATAAATTTTTTCTCAAGAATTTTTAATTAATACATGTTATAAATTGCTTATTTAAATTATCATTTTAATGGAATATGTTAATGATCGGTTCTTACATGAGGTAAGGGGTGTGCAACGGTCGGTTCGGTTCAATAACCGAAAACCGAAATTACAATATTTTACGAAATCGAACTGAACCGAATTTGTATAATAACCGAATTCAAACCGAACCGAATTTATCGGTCGGTTTGGTTCGGTTAACCGAAAAACCGAAAATCCAAAATTATAATTAAAAAAATTATCTAAAAAATTATACAAAATTATAAATCATAAAATTAAAATTAAAAAAAATCAAATTAAAAAAATGTACATATATAATTTAATTTCAAACCCCTTAAATTGATAAAAAAATAAAAAAATATTTTTTTAATGTAAAAATTGAATAAAATAATATATAAATTTAAAAGTTCAGTCGGTTCGGTTTTTTTTCGATTTTTGCCTTTCAAAACCGAACCGAAATAACCGATGTACCTATAAATTTAAAACCGAAACCGAACCGAATAACCGAACCGAATTTAAAAAATTGGTCGGTTTGGTTCGGTTTTAACCGAATTTTGCTCACCCCTAAGGTAATATAGTATACATGCCATATAATATACGTATATTTAAACTGTGTGATCAGTAATATATTATTAGATTGTTTAAACGTGTGCGTATGCAATTAAATCCCATTAATTTAACTTAATCTAATTTTCTTGATTGAATAATGCAATTTACATAAATAATGCAATTTATCTCATTTGATTGAATTTTAGTAATACGTGTTGAGTTTATTTTTTATTTTTTAAAATACTAAAGATTACTTGCAAGTAATGAACTTACAAGTTTCAAATGTCAACTAAAAATGTGTCGACAGCATTGTCACGTTGAAAACGACGCTCCCACTGATGATATTCTCCGCCTTTGTATTTATAGATTATATATATATAGAAAAAGGAAACAAGTTCTCTTCCGGTAACCCCCGAAAAATCCCCGCAAAAAAAGAAAAAGAAAAAAAAACTGTAGCGTTTTCAACTTAAATCCAAGAAATGGGAGCTGCTCCGGCTGAAAAGATCTGGGACGCTATGGAGGTCGCAGAGGAAGCTAATGGTAACTGTAACTTAGATATTCAATCTTCCCAACTCACCGTCGATACCTCTCTTTCACTTCCTCAGATGTCTCCTTGTGTCATGTTCGTTCTTCTCCATCTCTCTCTTCTTCTCCTTAATTGATTTCTTTAGCTTAGTTTAGCTTTTCCTTCTTAGGTTAAATGTTTGGTTGCCAAGAAAATGCATTTACCGTTTGTACTGGTTGGGAGAACGAGCACAATGAAACACGAGATTCCAATATTCTGGTAACTTAACGCTTACGCTGGTTCGATATGTTCTCTATGAATAATTATTGGTTTTATTTTTTTTCTTACACAGAAACTTATGCAAGGATCTGTTCAAGAAGTGGTCAAATTACGATGATTCTCGCTTTTCTGTTGAGACAGTTTCTGGTGGCATAACAAATCTATGTGAGGTTTTTGCTTTTTGGTTTCAAGAAATGATATGTTGATTCTCTCACGTTTTCGAGAGTTTTGCTTGAGAAAATCACTTAGAAATTCATGTTATATGCTCACTGGTTGTCTTTGCGACTTTTTCCTTTGCCTGATTCTGCAGTACTCAAGGTATCTGTGAAGGAAGACCATGGGAATGAAGTTGCTGTTACCGTCAGATTATACGGGCCAAACACTGATTATGTCATTAATCGCGAGCGGGAGTTGCAGGTGCTTTCGTAGTGATGCATTATAATGTCTTCAGTTGCCATACCAATTACTGTATAATTGAACAAGAAAAAGCTTTTGTTATGTTGTTAAAATTTTACTCCATTTTGCAGAGGGCCTTTTTTTTTTTTTTTTTTTTTATTGCATCTAACATTATGTTGCTGTTGGAACCTCCTTTAAGGAATCTGTGCAACCAGTCAAATTATCCTAACAGTGAAGGGTGTTTAATTTATTTGTTGAAGATTCATTGAATTAATTTATTTGTTGAAGATTCATTGAACTGTCATAGGACATGATTTCAGTCCACTTGCTTGAAGAACAAATTTGGCTGGCTTTAGTCCCCTTTAGAATAGTTTTGGAGTGACCAAATAAAGGTTTTTGTATCTAAAATCATATCCTCAGGTAGAAAATTTGTGTAGCTATATTCATGAGTTAAATGGAGAACGAGCAGAAACTTTGTAACTACAAGGAACTTTAAACCATGCTAAGTTCAGCATTCTCACAGCATCCTCTCATGAATTAATTCTTTCAATAAGTGTAAACTACCACTAATTCATATTCCCACTTGTCAGAATACTTTTCATGATTGTATGCCTTATAAAATTTTGTCTTCAGGCTATCAAATACCTCTCAGCTGCAGGATTTGGTGCCAAGCTGCTTGGAGTATTTGGAAATGGCATGGTGCAATCTTTTATTGATGCACAGACGCTGACTCCAACTGGTAAGCAGGAAAAGAGTTGCATACATTGGTACTGTTAATAGATGGATCTTTTGCCAACGAATCACCGTTACACATCATCATTTAACTTTATCAGAATCTGTGAATTTGCTGTGAGCTAAAGTGGTCAAGGGTCAAGGTTTGAATAGGATGTCTATAATATTTGTAGCCTTGAAGCAAGGATATGCTCAGACAAATTAATATTTTTTTACAATTTCTTTTGGCCATTATTGTATCTTGAACCTTTCGACCCACCATCAAATTACAATTTAAAATTTCTTCATTTCAGTTTTCTTGTTGGGCTAATGGTTAAAATCATTGTTGTGGTTGTAGTTTTGTAAAATGCAGCTGTATGTCCCTTTTTCCTTCTTTTCCTCTCATTAACAAGCTGCCTCAAATTCAGAAGTTTGCTAGAAGTTGATGAAAAGGCTACTACACAATTAATTATAATGTAATTTGATGTACTTTTTATTTTTTGGGAAAAAAAACAATTTGTTTTGTTGTCTTTTGGTAATTTTCAGCCTGCAATTCTTACAATTTTTTTTTAATTAATACTTTAGAAAGTGCTGCTGAGGGATTTGTGCCTAATTCCTGAAGTTCTAATCCTAGTAGTTCTTGCTAAACCATCCTGTTACAGAATTGGATTTACATTTAATTGCTTCTTAAACTTCTGCTTATGCATTTTAGTTCTTTGGTAGAGTTCACTTCTTGTTGCTAGTTTAGCTGAATTGTGTGTAGAAAGCTACGTTATGGCATTCACCTAAAAAATATAGGTGTGGCACATCTATAGTTTCCACTAGATTTTTCTCTCTGCACTAATTATTGTATAAAAGCTTTTCATGAATTCAAACCTATTCAAGGACATGATTTGAACTTCTCTCCTTACACTTGCTGTTCTTATATGGCAGATATGAGAAAGCCAAAGCTGGCTGCTGAAATTGCTAAGCAACTTCGTAAATTCCATGAAGTGGAAATCCCAGGTTCAAAAGAACCTCAGTTATGGATCGACATTTTCAAATTCTATGAGAATGGTTTGTTTTCTGTTTTGTCTCTTCATATGGTTTTATATCCATTTGGCTAACTTTGTCTGGTTTTACTTTGGCTGAATTGTTTCAAGCTGTAGCAGTTTAACTATAGTATTCATTTGAATAATGCTGATTTTCTCATATTGACTATTGCAGCATCCCATCTTCAATTTGATGACATTGAGAAACAAAGAAAATATGAAACAATTTCATTTGAGGAAGTTTACAGTGAAGTTGTCGAAATCAAGGTAATTTCTCCTCCAAAGGATAAATGATAACCATTTGCTTTAAAATTAGGCACAATCCAGATATAATGCAGAAGTATATGCTATAAAATAGGTGTCCCCAGTACCTTTTGAATGATAGTTTCCTTTTGTGGACTTGATTATAATTTGATGAAGCTCAACATCTAACAATATTTCAATTGATGGTCTTCCTAAATGCCAATTTTTTGTCATTTTAGAATGTTCACCTCAAAATTCATAGGGAAAAAGTTAGATGCTATCAAGTGTTAAGGAGAAGGACTGATATTTGTCTATTCAGAATTTGGAACTTACACCAGTACGCCCTAACTGAACTTCATTTTTCGTTTTCATAGGTGTCTAATCAAAACACTAGCATGTCGGCATTCATAAATTAACTCCGATCTGGTAGATGGAGGGTTGAACATGCATTAATTTTGGAAATTCTTCTTGAAATTTCATTATTGTATGCTCATTTTGGTTTAGCATCTTTTGCGTTTGAATGCTTCTTTCCTATTCATGGTTGTACTTTGATGATAATTAAACAGGAACTGACAAGCCATTTTAATGCTCCTGTGGTTTTTGCTCACAATGACTTGCTTTCAGGGAATCTGATGCTTAATGAAGCTGAAGGTATGTGATTCCTTATTTAAAGTGCACATTTTTTTCTTTCCTTCTCATTCATGCAGAGTTTGTGTTAATTTGTTTGTTATTTTGTTAAGTATTCTGTTTTCATGGATTCTCCTGCGTACTTGTATTGTTTCTACCCCAATGAGTTTTTCTTATTATCGTGTTTGCATTTAGCAAACTTGAAAGTAGATATAAGGAATAAAAGGAAGAGTCTGAATTTATTATAGACTTAGGGGATGATTTGATGGTCTTGTCTGGTACTGGTACGTGTGTAGTGATGTAGCTGCCATACTTTGTGGATCTTCTGAGTGGTAGAGTATTGCTGCAGGGCCGGGGTCAACAGATATCTATAATGATGTAGCCATATAAGATGCAACAAATAATATTAGGGGTGACGTGTGTAAGATATGTAATGAGATCACAAATAAGCAGTCATCTGCATCATGGACTTTTGTTTGCTGATGATCTGGGTCATAATGCATACAAATTTTTCACCAGACTTTTTTGCTCAACCACGTCATGAGTTATACTTGAATTTAAGAATTGAAAAAATGCATATAATGTTCTCAAGACTATATGTATTTTGTCTAATAACCTCCTGAACTTTTATTCATTCAGGCTAAGCCCTCCAATTTTAAGTGTCAAAATTTAGGTCCTTCAACTTTTAATTTTGTCCAAGTTAAAGCCCTCCAACTTTGGATTTATGCAGTCATCAAACCGTCAACTGTAATCAAATAATGGCTTAATTTCGAAACACACAAGTTGGAGGGCTTAATCTGGATGAATGAAAATTCAAGACTTCAATGGAGGAAACGTGTTTTTCAGGGTCCAAAATATGTGTTTCTCTCTTAGAATTTCTTGCGATTGAACTTTGATTTTCTCTCTTACATGCTATGAGAATGGTGAAATGCTTTTGACTCTCTTCTGGTTTGCAACGTACAAGCTGTTTTAAAATAGTGACCAGAAGAGAATGGCATATTCTTTTGGGGCTTGGTTCCTGAAATGGTGGCCACTATGCTTGGAGGAGAATACCGGGCTGCTTTAAAAAAAAATGCTTGATTGCATATTGCTGATATTGTTTTCTGTAATTTCTCACAGTATTAATCTCACCATTGATCTCCTGAACATACAGAAAAGCTCTACTTCATTGATTTTGAATATGGATCATACAGTTACAGAGGTTTTGACATTGGAAATCACTTCAATGAATATGCGGGTTATGATTGTGACTATAGCCTGTATGTCTTTATTGTTTAACTTTCTTTTTGCTTTTTTTTTTTTTTTTTTTCATATTCTTTTCATTTTGTTGATTGTAAGCTGTCTTCATGTAGATACCCAAGTAAGGATGAACAATATCATTTCTTCAGGCATTATTTACAGGCTGACAAACCACATGAGGTATGATTATGGCTTCAGGCTTTTATTTTAATGGGTTTCTAATTTTGGTTGAATATAACCCAAAATACTAAATTTGTGCTACTTCTAAATGAGTCATCTTGTAGATCTAATTCAGAAGAGACTATTGCTTTATCTAGCAAAAATTGAAAAGCAAACCTGGGTTTAAAGCCGCTTTAATTTTGAATACTAAGCCAGGGCGCACTGTAAGAGAAAAAAAAAGGGGTGAAATAGCATAGGAATTTTATTACAATGCATCATACTACACTGGTATAGCCTATCATCTAATTTGAGGTTGGCCGGTAGCATTCAATAATTAACCTGGTGATCTTAGGATCTTTGCTAGAAAGTTCATTTATGTATTAGAAAAAAAGGTTTCCTTTTCATTGTGTTACGGTCATATGTCGGTTTATCATTGTTGTATCCATTAGATTTTCCTATGTCGTAGTTTAGGAAGTTAATATTGTTTGGTTCTGAATGTGCGCCTACCCTATAGCTTCATTTTTGCACCTGAGATCTCCAGTGGCAACAGAGTCAGGATTGAGGAGTTTAGTTGCTATATAACCTGGTGTGCTCTCATGATTCATGTGGTTTGATGGTAAATAACTAGAAAGGGTTGTCTTTTAACAACAGGTATCTGATGAGGACCTTGAAGCTCTGTATATTGAGACAAATACTTTCATGTTAGCGTCACATTTGTTTTGGGCTGTGTGGGCATTAATCCAGGTAACTGCATGCTTCTTTCCGACAAGCCAACCCCTCGTTTAACTATAACATTTTCCGGTAATTCATTTCTTTTTATTCACAGGCAAAGATGTCTCCAATTGATTTTGATTATCTTGGCTATTTCTTCCTGCGATACAATGAATACAAAAGGCAGAAAGAAAAGTGTTGCTCATTGGCACGTTCTTACCTCTCGAGAAGTGGGAGTAGATAGTTTCTGGTAATCCTCACACTACCTTGGCAGTCTTTCTGTATCCTATGGGATTTGTAGGGAATGTTTCTTCATTCATATTCACAGTTGTAAAATATTCTTTAGTAATCACTTAGTTGAAAGAAAATTGGAAAAAAAAAAAATCATTGCACAAGCATCTTTGCTCTATTTGTTGTAATTCTTGGCAAATTTTATACGTAATTTCACAATAAAACAAAGGAAAAAGTTTCTTTTGTTCCTGTCTAAGCAAGTCTGACTGAATGTGGATCGCATTGATCTATGTAGAACAAATTCGGGATATTAATGTGGTTTCATTGGCTAGTGCAGATTATTATTATTTGTAGTATAATGATGGGTTCTTGGAATATATTATGAAAATCAGGATCAAGTATAAAGTTAAAATGTTTACTTAGTTTAATTGGCCAACAAATGGAAACAACTCTGTTGATGTTTTTGCATGCTATGCTTCTGGTTGGACTGAAGTAGAACTCCACATTTTCATCTCACTCGCGGGAACCATTTCAAAGGCATAGTATTGCAATATGTATTATGCATGCGAACTATCATTGTTTTTGTTTTTTTAATTACAAATTGGTATGAAAAGGTCTCTTTAGTTGATTGATCAATTTCTTCCAATTTGTTCTCCTTTTCTTGATTTGGAATGAAGTCGAAATCTACAGCCAAAACAACAATATTCCTTTTCACCTTTTTTTTTTTCCTTTTCTTTTTTATAAATATTCAATCAGATGAGGTCAGTAGAGTGATGGAATATAATCGCAAAGGGGAGAAAGCAACTCTTATCATTATTGAATTGGGAAATCATAACAATTGGATTATTAATTTTGACGATTATACCCATTGAAATAAAGCGAAACCATACATGCCAAACTAAATGTAAAGGTTTAACTCATCAAGCTCATTAAGATTCAACATTTACTACAACTTTAATATTGGAAATCACAAAAATTCAAGTTGGATCATGTATAGAGAAAGATCAATAACCAACTGACCTGTTTATGTTTCATACATGCTGAACGTCATAGATTCTACTTACAACTATATCTGAACAAGACAAAGTCAGTTGGATAATTTGCTCTTCAATTCTTTAACATGTAAACTACTGTGTATCTTACATACTTTTTGTAACACTAAATTATAGCACTATAGCACCCCTCCTTGTCCAAGGATTCCTCCAACACAACCAACCTATACGGACTTGGGATCACCATGTTCATCAGCGAGAATTATACAGCCTCCATATCAATAGATATTACAAGCTGTAGAAGCCGCTGATTCAGAACAATGCAGGTTATTTATGCTTGAAGAACCTGGCAGTGAACAATATGACTTTTCAGTCGGTTTCTGCCTGCTAGGGTTGACAAGAGATTTGTGACCAAAGTCTTGAATTGCCCTTTCCCTGATATGGTCTCCCATAAATGCTCGGCTGTAGCACCCTTCTGATCGTCAGATTTTGAAACATCAACCAAAGATATGCTCATATTGTTCCTGATTATGCATAGCTTTCCGTTAAGTGGAACCAATGCAGCTGCCTCCAATGCTAGTGAATTCCCCAAATGCATCTTGCTGTCTATATGCTTGCTCCAAGAATCAGTCCCATCATCATAGACTCTAAGTTTGCAGCCATCCTTGCAGTCCAAAGCATATAGCTGGCCACTCAAGGAAGCGCTTGGGTTCCTCCACCCTGAAACCATGCCATCATAAACAGGGTCCCAACTATCAGTTTCTGGCTGATAAGCTTCACATAGAACCTGCCTGTGAGATCCAAGTCCCTTGAGGAACCACTTGCCATCATACACAACCCCAATGAAGGGCACCATTGCTGTACTCATATCAGAAATGAAGGACCATCTATTCTTGTTAGGGTCATAAACTTCTGCTGATCTCAAGGACCGGTGGCCCCCCTCATTTTCCCCACCAGCTACATACAGACAGTTGTTTATGACACAAGAACCAAAAAAATGCCGTCGACGAAGCATATCTGGGGCACGATGCCACTTATTGGTCCTAGCACTATAAAAAATGACTCTTCTCATTGATCCTTTTATGGGGTCTTTACCACCAAACAAATAGAGGTGACAGCCACTGAGGACAGCACAACCAAAACCAAGGGCTTCGGAGTACTCCTTTGGGACAGGGGGAAGGGGCTGCCAGAGTTGGTATATTGGGTCAAATGCATGCCATGCAATTTTCCCATCTCGGTCTCTCTTAATGACATATATCCATTCCTCAGCAATTCCTATGCTTTTCCGCAATGAGTAGAAAAAGTTTCCAGCCAAAAGTCGATACCATCTTTTACACACTAGCCGTAGTTTACGGTGCTCTACTCGTGGGACCCTGATCAGGCAAGCAATAGCAAGATCATCAGGAAGTCCAGGAAGCAAAGGAGATTGGTTCCGACTCCTGTCACCGCGTGATGGCTTGCTCCTAGTAGGATGAATGGACGGTTTAATATCCGGTTGAAGGCAGAGCTTAGATCCAGGGACATATTTCTTGGCACTAGCAACGGTTTTGAGGCCTGCATCGACTCTACATAAACAAGCTGTGGTATCTACCTACAAATATATATAAAAAATAGTTAATTTATGGTTTCAGGATATCATATTTTGAAACATGTCCTGCACAGCATTTTATGTCAGAATCAGATTGGTTTAACATGCGCAAACACTGCAGTAATTCATTTTTGAATTCTCGATCACAGAAAAGAAAAAGTACCAACATGAACAATCTGGTGTGTTTTGCAAGAGTAAATAAAACAGAAATTGTGTTCCACATTATTGCTGACATCTTCTATCAGGTGCTCTACCATACTACTACTACTTCCATATTAGAAAAAGGATTGACTTACATATGCAAAACTTCCCCCTATACTCAGTTTATCTCACCAGAAAAATGGATAATGATCTTCTAGAATAATACATACATAACTTTTTTCCTTTTAGAACATATATATTTTACAGCTTCACAAATATTTCATAACCAGCAAATAACACATCAAGTTAAAAGTAAAGAGATTCTAACTCTCAAACCTACATTAAAATACCTAGCAACTTCAATAATAAGAATTCTATCATAAGGCAGGCACTACCATTAAAATATATATATATATATATATATTCAATTACAAGCAAGAGTGTAGACAACCAACAGAAAAAATAACTAATTGTCGCCTTCAACATAAAAATATGACAAATATTAGGTGTCTACATAGTCTATGACTTTATCAAAGATTCTGACACCACTGTCTACGCAATTTAATCTCTTTGTTTCATTTGTTTTATTATTTTCTTAATCTCAAAACGTCAAGTGCCCATCAATCTAAGAAATTTGGAAGAGAAAGTATGCGTAGACTCATATGCCTTTGATGACAAAAGAAAAATGTTAAGATGACTTAAAAATGAATAAACTTGGCTCTACCATTCAATCAAAACTAATAGACCATGTAAGCAATTTCTGCATTATTTATTAGTATGTTCAATATTATCCCCCTGAAGAGATAAAAAAGATTATTTTGCGGTACTAGGAAAAATCTACAGGCCAGTTAACATTTTCTATGATATATCCGCCAAGGATCCTTGGACTATATGGATAAGAGATAATAGAAAATCAGCAGAATAAATCACTGAGTCACAAAGGAGAGCATCTTTAGGAAGGAATTGAAAAATCATGTATTGAACCAAATTTAACAACAACAAAACACAAAGGAGAGCAACTTAAGAATAATAATGAAAAAAAAAAAGGATACCCAATTTAGCCACACATTGCATTTCTAAGGACATCTATACATTTGGCAAATAGTGAAGCAGAAAAATAGTCCAAGAGTAGACAAACAATTTACCAGAGGAGGTTGAATCGCTCTATCCATAATTGCTACTTCAAAGATTAGCCAAAACCTTCAAAATCAAAGCACCTGTTTCTCAAATCATTTTTATACCTTGCATTAGAAACAAACAAGTCCCAAATGCATAAACCTGATCATCTCCACTGGGCCACATCCACAGCTCACCTCTATATACAAAACCTTTAACAGATACCCTAAACAATTGAATTTCAACAAAAAAACAACCTCTCAATGTTCCAAATTCCACATTCAAAGTGCATAAGCAGTTCAAGCTAACTAATAGGCAGCTCAAAAACCGAATAATTAGCAATATTGCAGAGGCAAATCCCACAAAGCCAACATCTTCATTACATAATTTTTAAAACCGATCTCCAAAATCAATAACCCATATGGAAAAAACCTCATAGAATCACAAACCTATGACCTCATAGAGGGGGGAAGAAAAGGAAATCTAAATCTTATCTTCTGATAAAAAGAACACAAAAGATCCAAATGCGAGACAGCATCAAAATGGGGGCAAAGTGAGCACTGCAGGAGGAGATAGAGACCCTTCTTTTCAAACATTAAATCTTCAGTGGAGCTTAGGGCCCATTTCCCTCATCGGCACAACCTACCAAGCACAAGGGTGTGTATCGTTCACCAAGAGAGATAGAGAGGTAAGAACTGAAAAAAAAAAAAGCAAACCTAAACCATTACGGTAGAAGAGAAAAGAGAGATAATTGAAAATTGGAACTTGGGTTATTGCTTTAATCGGAAATACATGAAGAACAAATCACTACAAATCGAATTGGTATCGTGTAAAGATTGTATCTTGGTTCCTTTCGGACTTTGGGGAGAGAGAGAGAGAGAGTCAAAACTCAAACTTGAAGACTATGTTTCTTCTTTCCAATTTTTCTCATAGCCCATTAAAAAGGGTGGACAAAGATTCAAAAATGAGAAAAAAACAATGGGCCCCACTTTGCACATATTACACCACCAAATGCTATTAAATTAAAGGAGATTTTCAAGTGTTGACCCACTAACATATCTCACAAGGGTATTATGGTAATTTGGAATTCTGGGTCCTACCAATTTCTATGCTGGTGATCTTAATGGGCCACGGGCTCTAGATCTTCAAGAGAGAAAGATGATCATAGTGATTGGATTATGATAACCATTAACTACACCCATCATGCCTTTGCACTTACTCTATTTTTTTTTTTAAATTAAAATTATTAATAATTAGCTCTCCTTTGCAGAAACTGTGGTGTATTGAAGTTCAAATCATGCAAAAATAATTGTGAGGATTAAAGAGTGTGATTATGAGAATATGTTGTAAACTAATGATATAAGGCAGATGAACAATAAGTATTCTATAAAGTTTATAACATACAAGTTTTAGTAATCAAGTAATTACATTTTTTGAGTTGTGGTTAAGACCTTTCTTGCATTTGTTACGTGATGAAGAGTGGAACACACTTCTCACCAACGGCCTATTCTGTCTCGTATCAAAGTTTAACATTCATTACAATTGTTAATTGCATCTCCATAAATGAAATTTTTCTTATTTATACCGATTTGATAAAAAAATTTATAAAATGATTCGGTATAAACTGTATCATATGTATTTGAAAGAAAGTGTTTTATTTTTTTTATAAATCTGTCCGGTATAAATTCAAATTAATTTGTCCAATATAAAGTCAGGTATTTTTTTTTTCTAAAAAAAAATTATTTTAAACATACAAATTGAGGGGGAACAAGGCAACGGCCACAGCTAGTAGTTTCAATGATGAACGAAACCATCCAATGATGTCAGCTTCTCCACGAAGGTGAGTTTCTTTGGAAAATATAAAATTGTGAAGCCAGTGAATGATTAAGGTTTTACCCATAGTTCAAGTTTGTAGGTAACTCTTTGCAACAAATTTATGAATTAAACTAATAGAATAGTGTCATATTGAATAAAAAAATTTAAAAAGTAGTGGAAAAATGGTTAATAATCATACGTAGATATGAGCATAGGTCGGGTTTTTAACAGGCTTGGACTGGGGTTTAACCTGACTTATATAGTATTTTTAAGTATTTTTGTTGTTTAGGTCTAACCCACCTATCTAATCATACGGCATAATTAATTATTACTTGATTTATAAAAAATTATGGATGAAATTTAGAAGATAACTAATTCAATAATTTTTGGATGAAAATATAAATAAAATTTGAAGATGAAAATTTCAGTAGAATTCCAGCTATACCCTCATACAAGTAAAACTAAAATTCACCAAAATATTCATATTTAGTTATTTTAATATGATAAAAAGGTATTAGAATTTAATTACTTTATCGGTACCAAAAGAATTCTTACAAAGGATGATATCATAGAATACATTCTTTTGACATATGAAAGTTCCTTTTAGGTTTGTGGTTTCCTTCCTAACTATTTTGACTATTAATTAATGTCCTTTAAAATATTTCTTTTTGATTTTTATTCTATTTTGTAATATGGTTTTTGCTTATCATTTTTCATAAAAAGATCCAACTAAACTAAAGCAAGTTCAGATGAGATAATCTAAATAGACACCCCAACTGTTCTTCACAAGCCACAAAAACATATAGACAAATCACTTACCAACAAAAATATTTCATTACTCTTCTTTAAATGAGTTGTTAATTAATCAATTTAATCTTAACATCATTTACATTTATTATTAATTGTTGTTTACCTGAAACACATTCTAATGTGATTTCTATTTTCTAGTGGGAAAAGTGAATATATATTCCCACCATGCATAATAAAAAGATAAAAGAAAATCATTAGTGATGGAAAATCAGAGGCCTTTGTCTTTCTTTTTCTTTTTTAATAATTTCCTGCAAAAAAAAAAAAAACCCCATGAAAGAGATGTAATTGAGTTGACTGATGTTTTATCAATATTACTAAATTTGTCTATTCCAATTGAACTTATTACTTAATATAATTTTTTTTTTTTTAAAAAGGGTGAAACAAAAAACAAAAAACAAAAAGCAAAAAAACAGCTAATATAACTCAATTTTTTTAAAAAAAAATAAAATAATAATCTTATTATTTTCCATAACGAATCTTTTTATTTTATCCAACCCAGTTATTGACAAATGAGAGGTTTATGATAAAGAAGACGATTTTGCAAATTGGAAAAAAAAAAAAGAACCAATCTGAAGAAGTCATAATCACTACTGCCCCATTTGCGCTGAAAAAGATGAATACTTTATGTAGGAAAATGGTTATCTTAAACAGTAATTTTGTATGAGAAATTGAGTGTGTGGTAGGAGAATAGGTTAATTTCATCATTCATTATATAATTATGATAGGCAAATGGTTATCTTAAACATTAAATTTGTATGAGAAATTGTGTGTGCGCGGTGGGAGGGTGGGATTAATTTCATACAGTCATATAATTATGGCTAATTTACATTGTAATCATAATTGATAAATCCAAAAAAGTCTTTATCTGTAGAGGAGAGAGCGATCCGATCGGATGAGATAACCCTGCAATAAGAGGAGCCCGGTCGGATCAGGCGTGAGCACTCCGAAGCTTAAGTTAGTAGCTTAGAGAGAGAATGTGCTTTAGAGAGATAAAGTTGTGTAATCGATACCTGGAGCCATCGTTGGCTGGGCTATTTATATGAAATAGTTGAGGGGTACTCGAGTACCTGGGGCGTGATTACTGGCTGTCAGAGTAGGTATTCGGCGACATGACAAGGAGCAGATGGTAGGCATGAGCGCTGCCTTGTGTCAGGCGGCTGAGGAGACTGGCGGTTACGTCAGCCGATCGGGCATGTGCGCTGCCTAGGAGCTCGTGTCTGATACCTTTGGCTGATGGGCCTTGGGCCTTACTGGTTGAGTGGGCCGGCTGGATGGGCCTTAGAGCAAATGATATTTGCTGGGTTATCACTTGTCCCCCCTCAACAGGTCCGATCGGGCATAGATTTGCCTTTGTAAATCCGTTCAGATGGGATCAGTTCTGGAAATTCCCGATCCGAAGACGCGTACTGGCGCGCTTTTTGAATTTTAGGAGATGCTTTTTCTGAAGAGACGCGCCTACTTTGGACAACTGTCTTCATTTAATGTTGCGCATGTACCGAGGGCGACGCTTCGTTCTTCGTAGAGGCATAATGTCTTTCGACACGTGGCGCTCGTTGAATGGTGCGTCGTTTGGCGTTTTTGAGAAGCTTTAGTCTATAAATAGGGGACTCTGTAAAGCATTCTTTCTTTATTTTCGACATCCCTAGCGAAGCTCTGCCAAAATCTTCCTTTGATTCCCAGATCTCTGCAACTACTCTTTGCTTCTTCTTCAACTTTCTTAAGTCTTTTTCATCAAGTAAGTAACTTTTCCCCCCTTTTTGCTTTCTTTGTGATTTCGTCTTTTGCTTTCTTCCCATACCCATCTCATTTAGAAAAAAGAGAGTTGCACCTTTCTTTCACTCTTTTTTGTTGAAGATGGCCTCCAGTAGTGCTGAAGCGTTAGACACAGGCTTTTTAGAGTGGTATGAGAACAAACCAGCCGCTGAGTTGCATTCTCGGCTGACCGCTGGAGAGGTAGCCGAGATTTCCTCTAAATACGGCCTTCCTGATGAGATATCGGTGTTGGCCTGCCCGGACTCAATGGCGGTGACGGAAGGGCCCTTCGGCCAAGACGGCAGGGAATGGTTCATTTGCCACCTCTGGAGCCTAGATGCGGGTCTGAGGTTTCCATTGGGCGCCTTCGAGATAGCGATACTGAGGGGGTACGGTCTCGCCCCAAACCAGTTACATCCGAACGGCTGGAGATCGGTGGCGTGCTTCAAAATTTTTTGCAAAATAGAGGCGGTAGCACCGACCCTGGAGCTTTTTACTCACTTCTTCTACATCTCGGGTCGGAGCGACGGAACGGAGTATTTCTTTACAAGCCGCCCCAAGAGAAAATTGATGTTCGTCCCCACTTCTATGAAGGGGTACAAATAACGGTATTTCTTGGTGGGGAGGAAAGGTGGATTTGGGGTGCGCCTCACCCGATCGGCTAGGGTCAATCTCCTAAAGGACCTAGCTGCTGGTCAGCCCATGTATGAGGGCGATATAAAAAAGCTATTGGACGCCGTCAGTAGGAATGGAGAACCCTATGAATCCAGTTTCCTTCTGCGGACGTTGTTTGGCTCACCGGGCTCCCAAGACGCTGAGAACGTAGAACGTGAGCATTAGGATCAGGGAGAAAACATGATCATCATGCATCAGTCATGCATTGTATTTCATCCCTATTGATTGCGAATATCAAATCTAGGAAACTTATCTCGTTTGTTTTCTGTTGTTCAGTTGAGATGGCTGGCAGGAGCGATGCGTCTAAGCAGCTTGGCGAGAAGATCAGGCAGAAGCGTGAGGCCGAGCGGAGGGCCCAAGAGCAAAGGAAAAAGAGGAAACTAGTGCCTTCGTCGGAGGTGCAATCCTCTCGGGCAGCTGCTGGTGCTTCTGCGACGACTCCGGCCATCGCAGCCGTTCCAATCTCCTCGGTGCCCCCTGCTGCCACTGCTGCGGCTGCCTCCACTGCTGGGCAAAAGACTGTGCCTCGGACCGAGGCCTCTTCTCAGGTGGTGCGCAATCGGCGCCGCACTCTTCGGGATGAGTCGGACGAAGATGACACACCGATCGGTGCAACTTTCCGAGAGGTGGAAGAGGCCGCTAAAAGGAGGGCTGAAGAGGCTGCCCAAAAGAAGGCCGAGGAAGCGGCCAAGAGGAGGGCTGCTGAGTTGGTAGCCGAGTCGGACGCTCGGGTTGTCGCAAGAGGCAAAGCTATTCAACATGGCGAGTCTCCACGACGCTCTTTCGATCGCCGGACGGTTCCTATGAAGGACATTTTGAGAGAGAGCTTTGGCGATGATTGGTCGACGGGCCAGGTGGCTACCTACATCTGCCGGGGTCTTCTCCGAGATGAAGATCATCGTGAAGCCGGCGACGCCAGTCAGCTCAACAGGGAAAGCCAAGCCATCAGTCAGCAGTTAATAGACGTAAGTATTTGCTGTTTTGTTTCTAGTGCTCGTTTATACCCCCGTGTCTGACTCGGTTACTCTTGGTTTTGTGTAGGCCGCCAGGAGGACACAACGGCTACACCTGATGGCCTGTGTGTGGAAAGGAAGGGCCGAGTCAGGTGCCGTGGCCAAGGCGGAGGCAAACACTCGTTGTGAAGCTGCCATGAAAGAAGCCTCCGTTCTGCGAGCTGAGGTGGCCAAGCTAGAGGAGCGGTATGCTGCTTCTCAGTCGGAGGCAGTGGCTTTGAGGAAGGAGGCCCACCAGAGCGCTCAGGATCTGAAGGTCCGGCAGAGCGAGGCTGACAAGCTGAAGGGCAAAGTTGCCCGTCTTTCTGCTGAGAGTGCGCAGCTGAGGCGGTTCGAGGCAGATGCGACCCGACTGGATGCCGAGTGCAGAGAGTTGGCTGCTGAGAACGCCAAGTTGAAGGCGGAGGGCGAGCAACTTCGGAGGGATGCAGAGTCTTTGAGGGCTGGCGAGGTGGAAAGGGAGGCTTCTTTCACGAAGATTCTCGAAATGGAGCTCGCCAATCAGAAGGAGCGCCTCGTTGAGGAGCTAGCAGACGCCCAAGTGGAGCTGTTATCTCGGCTAATTCATGAAGCTGGGAAGCGCTTTCCTGAGGTGGATCTGTCTTGGATGGATGATCCGGCCTCACTGCCTGCTCCTCCGAACGATGATGGCGATGAGACCGCTCCCGAGGGTGAAGCAACCGAGAGAGCTTCTGAAGAAGGTCCTTCACCTCCCGAGACGGTTCAAGATGTTCCAATCAAAGGGGAGTCTGCATCGCCTTTAGCCCCTGAAGCTGAGTTGGAGGCTCCTCCTGCACCTGAAGCCGAGCAAGTGGCACCTTCTTCAACGGGGCCTGTCTCTGAAAGGGGGGGCAGGGTCCGTACCATCTACTGCCGACCCTTCTCAAGCCACTGCGGAGCCTGTAAGCGAGCAAATCGCTGATCCTCATGGCGAGGTGGAAATTGTAAATATAGATAGTTAGCTTAGGAGCTTAGATTAGCTTTACTTTTTCCTTGGTCTTCTATTTCTGCAACAATTATTTACAAATTGTATAGTGAAGACAGTCATAAATAAAATTGCATTTTTCTGCAAGTTAATGTATACATAAGTTTGTATTAAAATTTGCGATATGATCGAGCTAAGTACAACTCGTAAAATAGCATAACATTTGCAAGTACTTCCTGAATTCGGATAATGTCTAAGCTCAGTGACCGATCGGATCAATCTGGCTTATCAGATCGCATAAAATTTGCGTAATTAGGCTAAGTGACGCTCATAAAGCTGCATAAAAATTGCATAGCTGAGCTAAGTGATACTCGTAGGATTGCATAAAAATTGTATAACCGAGCCAAGTGGTACTCGTAGGATTACATAAAAATTGCATAACCGAGTCAAGTGGTACTCGTAGGATTGCATAAAAATTGCATAACCGAGTCAGAGAGGTTAGATCCTCTATAATACGGATAAAATTTGGGAAGGTAAGATCCTCCTTCGCGACAGACTTGCTGTTGCTCCTTTTTTTTTAGCTTGGAATGGGCATCAAGCCTAGCGTAGAACACTATATTATGCATTAAATGACCAGTCATGCAAGAAAGAACCTTTTTATTAATCAGGCAATTGCCAGGTTCTGATACATTATTAGACATGATACTTCTTGAGTACCTCAACATTCCAGCTTCTGGGGATATCTTGCCCTTCGACAGTTCGGAGCCTGTAAGTGCTCGGGCTTAAGACTTTAGAGACCTCATAGGGCCCTTCCCAATTTGGCATTAGCTTTCCCACTCCGGAATTCCCCGAGCCTAATTCTGCCTTTCTGAGCACCAGATCACCTACATTGAAGGTTCTGGACCTTACTTTAGAATTATGGTATCTGGCCACTCTTTGTTTATAGGCAGCGATCTTGGTGTAGGCGTTCTCCCTCTTTCCTTCTGTAAGATCTAAGTCTTGGCATCTCTCTTGAGTGTTCGCCCGTTCGGAATAGAGAGCCGATCGGTAAGAAGGGAGGCCAACCTCTACAGGAATCATTGCTTCGGAGCCGTAGACGAGGGAGAATGGCGTTTGATGAGTGCCTGTTCTGGGAGACGTTCTGTACGTCCACAGGACACTCTGCAATTCTTCAGTCCAGTTGCCTTTGGCTTGACCCAGTCGCTTCTTCAATCCCTCCAAGATGGTCCGATTGGAAACCTCAGTCATTCCATTGCTTTGGGGATGAGCGACAGATGTGAACTTTAATTTGATGTTCAAGCCTTGGCAAAAGTTTTTGAAGATGGAGCTGTCGAACTGCTTGCCATTATCTGCAATAAAAACATTGGGTAAGCCATACCTGCAGATAATGTTCTTCCATGTAAAGCTCTTGACCCACTCGGCTGTGATGGTGGCTACCGGTTCAGCCTCAATCCATTTGGAGAAGTGGTCTACCGCTACTATGAGGAATTTCATCTGCTTTTTGCCTTTAGGAAAAGGTCCTAAGATGTCCATCCCCCATTGATTGAACGGCCATGCAACTCCGATCGGCTGTTGGTCTGCTCCATGCTGTCTTATAATTCTGCCATGTATTTGGCATTGCGGGCATATTCTCACTTTCTCCTGGGCATCTTTGAGCATGCTAGGCCAGTAATACCCCGTCTGAAGGGCTTTTCTTGCCATGGCTCTGCTTGCCTCGTGCGCCCCGCATATGCCTTCATGGAGCTCTCTGAGGATATAGTCTCCCTCTTCCTCCGTCACGCACTTGAGCCAAGGGTGGCTGAAAGCTTTTTTGTACAAATCACCGTTAATGATGGAGTAATTGAGAGATTTTCGAGATACCTTTCGAGCTTCATCTTTGTCCTCGGGCAGACGTCCTGTCTGTAGGAACTGCTTGATTGGGCTCATCCAGGTTTCGTTCTCTTGGTCGATCTCCATCATCTCCGGCTCATCTAGGGAGGAGGAAGTCTGGTCAACAACGGCAATGTTTTCCTCTATGACGCTTTGTGCGGAAGCAGACATTTTTGCTAGCCGATCGGCCTCTGCAGTTTGGTCTCTAGGGACTTTCTGTAGCACCCATTCCGACCCAGCTTCTTCCAGTTTTGCGCATACAGCTTTGACTTTGACCAGATACTGGATCATTGTGGCCTCACGTGCTTCGAAGGTCCCCAAAACCTGACTGGTTACCAGCTGGGAGTCACTCCTGATGGCTACTGACTCCGGTCGGATGGCATGGAGCAGTCTCAGCCCTTGAAGGAGCGCTTCGTATTCTGCCACATTATTAGAAGCTTTAAAATTAAGCTTTATGGCGTACCTTATTATGATGCCCAGAGGGCCTCTTATTATTATGCCGATGCCTCCTCGAGTGTCATTTGCTGCGCCGTCTACCGTCATTTCCCAGCATTGTGGTTTGGGCTGACTCTGTGGTTCCTCACCCGCAAATTCAGCTATGAAATCTGCTAAAGCCTGGGCCTTTATCGCTTTTCTGGGCTCGTACCTGACATCCCAGGACTGTAGCTTAATAGCCCATCCTACCATTTTGCCTTCCAGATCGGGCGTCCGGAGTATCTTTCTAAGAGGATGACCTGATCGGACGACGATTGTGTGCGCCTCGAAATAAGGTCTCAATTTCCTTGCACACATCATGAGGGCGATAATGAGCTGCTCGACCGGCCCCTTTCTTAGATCCGCACCTCTGAGTACTTCACTTACGTAGTACACGGGTAGCTGTTGGGTATCCTCTTCTCGGACCAAAGCACCTGCAACAGCTTCCTTAGAGGTGGCTAAATAGAGGTACAGATTTTCACCTGATACCGGTCGGCTGAGCAGCGGCGGGTTGGTGAGGAATGCCTTCAGCTCTTCGAAGGCTTGCTGGCAGTCTTCCCCCCAGACAAAAGTTTCACTCTTCCTCAGCTTCTTGAAGAAAGGAGTGCAGCGCTTGGCTGAAGAAAGGAGTGCAGCGCTTGGCTGAAGAGGAAATGAATCGTCCTAAGGCTGTTATCCTTCCATTCAGCTTCTGGACGTCTTTTATGCTCCTGGGGGGTTGCATCTCGAGGATGGCCTTTATTTTTTTTGGATTTGCCTCAATCCCTCGTTGAGAGACTAGGAATCCTAAAAATTTTCCTGATGGTACCCCGAAGACGCACTTCTCGGGGTTGAGCTTCATCTGGAATTTATTCAAAGTGTCAAAAACTTTTGCCAGATCGGCTGGATGTTCCTCGGCGCTTCGGCTCTTGACGATCATGTCATCAACATATACTTCGACATTCTGCCCGATCTGGTCTTTGAAAATCTTGTTCATCAGACGCTGATATGTGGCCCCAGCATTTTTTAGTCCGAACGGCATCATCCTGTAGCAGAATGTCCCGTCGTCTGTGATAAAGCTGGTTTTCTCCTGATCCAGGAGCCACATCAGGATTTGGTGATAGCCGGCATATGCGTCTAGAAGAGAGCAAATGGCATGGCATGCTGTGGCGTCTACCAACTGATCTATGCTAGGCAAAGGATAGCTGTCTTTAGGACATGCCTTATTGAGGTCGGTAAAATCGACACACATTCGCAGCTTGCCAGACTTCTTCTTGACCAACACCACGTTAGCCAGCCATTCAGGGTAGTCTACCTCTCGGATGGTTCCTGTAACACCCCCATACCCCCGGTAAGGAATATCGGGGCGCTACGCGGACACTTACGTATACATGTACATGCATTAGCGGAAGCGATATCAATAAACACATTCATATAAAAGTAATTAAATACTACACTAGGGCCCACTTGCATTTCATATTAACTACATATACATTTACATGTTCATATTACACTCTGTTTTCTTTTCACTTTACATATATTACATAATGATGTTACTCAAAATGTAAAACTCTATCTCTAACTTGTACAAAAAGGAGATCAAAATAAAAACACCTAGTGGCCTTGACCTGCAGATGTCCGCTCACTGGTCCGAACCTGTAAACCTACACGGAAATAAACATCCGTGCTAAGCGATAACGCTTAGTGGGGATGAAAATACTGCAAAGGACTTCTTCACGAAGTCACAAATAAAACACACATTTCATATGACAAAATGAAATATCACATGCATATAGCTCTTATACATGTACAGGTAGCATGCTCAATTATCAAGTACTATGAACTCACGTGCATATAACATGTACTCTTTTACTTGCCCATATACATTACAACTGGTACATATCATTTATTCAAATGTACGCTATCATGTGTCCATATACATGTAAACACGCTCATGTAATTATACACTTGTATACAAAGCTGTCATGTAATTAAACATTCCTCTCATGTACTATGGCTTCATTCGAAGCAACACTATAATCATCTCAAGTTCACTGCACAACATTTAACAAAACAAGCCTGAATTCCTTTCACGGTGGATACGGGACACTCTATATAAAAACATTTTCGATAGACCGAAGTCACAAAACATTTTCATCTATCTCTATTAATGACCATTCTCGGAGGTCGACCCGCTTCACCCAAACGGGGCGGAACGTTGGCAGCTGCACTCTCTAATCCCTTTATAAGCATGCTTATCTATCCACTATAATGGTAGTCAGGCTCAATACCGACTCATACACTATACACGGACATCAACTCATCAACTAAAATTCAAGTGCATTTATCAAATTCAAAGACATTTAATTGATGTACAATCTTTAATAATCTTCATATACATGTGTTCAACTCATTACATAAACATATAAATCATGCAAAGCAAGACAGAAGAAAGCACTCTCTTCAAAACAAATAAAACAGGATGCGAAGAGGTTCACTGTCGCGATCGTGACAGGAAGTCGCGCTCGCGACAGAAGTCAAATTCATTGTCGCGATCGCGACAAGAGGTCGCGCTCGCGACAGAAGCTAGATTACAAAAAGGCTCTATATTCTATACCAAATGCGTTATATACCAATTCCTATGTTCATACGTATTTATCATGTCAATTACTATACTTCCTACAACTATACATTGTTACTTTATTAGTTAAATTACCATCTTTAATTATACTCATATGTATTTTTCCATTAACAACTAATTTGTAATCATTTAGGAGCCCTAATCATGTATAAAACGTTAAAGGGAAAGGCAAGGGGTTTACCCATGCCAACCATGGGCTCAAAACGAATAAGTAAAGCTTAAAAAGAGTTGTTCTGTCGCGAGGTCGCGACATGTGTCGCGCTCGCGACAGAAGACTCGCCTTTGGTGCCTCACGGCACCACTTTTTACCCTAAACTTGGATCGCAAAAACCACCATCTAGATCACCTTTTTAGGAAAAGTGGTCTTCATAAGAATTGTTCACTAGGATGTTAGCTTTCAAATGGGACAATTTTCAGGTCATTTTGACATCTACAACTTTATATATGACCTAAATAACCTCTACTGCTCCAGTGAACCCGCCAGAACAAGGTCACCTACGTTTTAACTACTTTTTGGGGTACGTAGAGTCAGAATTAGCTCAAGCACCCTCTTAGACATTTTTAGCTACGGATCTTATGTTTCAGATGCAATTTGAATCAACTCAATTGAAGTCTTGTAACTCTACTTATGTCAAATACAGTACACAGAGGTCTATGAACAACTAAACAGAATTTTTACCCATAACACACTTCACAACTAGAAAACATGTACAACTCATTTAACACTCATATAACCACAACATATGCATATTCAAACATCATATATCACAGCAAGCAATCAAAATGAGTAAAAGAAAAACCGCACACGATCCCTACCTCTTGGAACTCGATCACAGCTCTCTATTCAGCTCCAACCCTTTCCTTTATTTTATCCCATTTCTTGTTCATAGCTTCCACAAATCACATAGAAAACATTTTGAGTTAGACTTTTTTTCTCACTTTAAATTAAAAACAGAAAGAAAAAGGAGGTCAGATCGAAAAACAAATTCAACTTACCTTTAGAAGAGACCTAATCAAGTCCCACTATGCTCTCTTTAAGCCACTTCAAGTGGTTCTCCCTCAAGAACAAATCAAATGAAGAAGAAAAGAACAAAGGGAAGAGCAAGAAAGGAGAACGGCTGAAGGCCAAAGAAAAAGAAAGAAAGAAGAGCAAAAGGGCCAAAGGCAAAGCAACTCACGTAGGAAAAGAGAAAGAAAAGCAAATGAGCAGATGGTCAAACTCTATCCAAAGCCAAAGACCTCATAATTTCCCACTTACCTCATTAAAGGCCAACCACCTCACTTAATACATGTATATCTCTTTTCTTAATAAAATACATACATGTATTTTGACCAAACCAAATAATATCTTATGCCACATGTCATATCCCTACAAAGCCATATGTCACTCCTCTAGGACGCCACTTGTCAAACTCCTATGCCGCCACGTGTCACTCTCCTACAATGCCACTTGTCACTCTCATATGCCGCCACTTGTCACCCTCCTACAATGCCACTTGTCACTCTCATATGCCGCCACTTGTTACTCTTCTATGATGACACTTGTCACTCTTCTATGGTGACACCATGTGTCAACTCACTACAACTCCAAGTCTCTTAGTCCCACTTATGCAAGCATCTCACGAGAGGGTTCTGTCGCGCTCGCGACGCTTGTCGCGCTCGCGACAGAATGCTCACATCCACTCTAACCAGCTGTAGTTGGAAAACCGCTGGAGTGTTCTGTCGCGCCCGCGACACTCGTCGCGCTCGCGACAGAACTCTCACACACAACACCTACTTTTTCGAACAAAAACTCCGTAATTCTTCTAGGGCCATTTTGGGGTGTGACAGTTCCGGTCTTGAGTAGCCTGTCCACCTCTTCAGAAATGAACTTCCTCCGATCGGGTGCGTGCCTTCTTAGCTTTTGGCGGATCGGAGGGAAGTTTGGGTCCACATTTAACTTGTGGGTGATTATCTTAGGGTCCACGCCAGGAATATCTTCCGGCTTCCAGGCAAAGGTCGCTTGATTGATGGTCAGGACGTGCATGATGGCTTCTTCAGTTTCTTTATCCATGCTTGTCCCCACCTGAACATTTTTCCCTTTATCTAGCGACCTGGCTTTTGTGGCCTCTGCTGGGTCCATCCTGGGCCTTTCTGCCTGCTCTTGCTGCTCAAGGCCGGGCTCTACGACCATCGCTTCTCGCTGTTGTTTTATCATGGTGATATAAGCCTCCCTGGATGCTTTCTGGTCACCTCTCAAGATGGCGATGCCTCCTGTGGTCGGAATCTTCATCACCATGTAGCGAATGGAGGTCACGGCTCCTGTCTGGAAAAGCAATGGCCTGCCAAAAATGGCATTGTAGGCAAATGTCATGTCAATAACCATGAAAATTACCTTACAAGCGTGAGCTATTGCCTCTTCGCCAAGCTCGACAAAGAGCTCTACAGATCCCACCACGGGGATAGTTGCGTTGCCCAGGTCGATCAGAGGAGTGGCGTTCGGCTTCAGCTCTCCGATCGGGAGTCCCATGGCTCTGTAGGCCTGGAGAGTTAGGACGTTGACAGCACTGCCGTTGTCTACCAAAATTCTCTTTACATTGAAATTATTTATCCGAGCTCTTACAACGAGAGCGTCCTCATGAGGGAACAGGACGTCTCGTGCGTCTTCGCTGGAGATGGTGACTGAGGCAGGCTGCTCTGCCTGGTGGGAGAGGTAGACGCCTTTGCCTTTCCCTTTCTTGGGGAGATCTTCGCCATAGGATGACCCTCCGGTGATCACGTTTATTACTCTGGCATAGGGCCTGCCCGGATCGGCGTTTCGGGGGTTCCTGCGCTCATCATCGTCTGAGTCAGGATCATCCCTTCGAGGCTCCGGCTGTTTGCAGGGTTCGTCCCCTCTGGCCGGGCCTGTGAATCTCTTGAGGGCCCCTCGGCGTATCAGCCTTTCAATCTCCTTTTTAAGTGAGGTGCAATCGTCGGTTAAGTGACCGACGTCTCTGTGGAACTCACAGTATTTGATCGGGTCCCTCACAACCCGGCTTTTTGCGGAGAGGTCCCTGGGCCAGTTGACTTTGCGGTGCTTCTCTTTGATCCACATTAGCACCGCGGTTGGGGTAGCATTGAGAGGGGTGTACGTCCTCTCTGCCTGATCGTCTTGACGTGGATTCCGGTCTTTGCCCGATCCTCTAGCCTGGCATGAGTTTCTGGAACTTTGAGCTCCGTCTTGGCCTCTAGCTGTCCGATCGGAGGTGGGGGCTCTTTGAGTAGAGCGATTGTCCGGATATTGTAGGCGATCCAGAACGCTGGTCCTTCCTCTCTTGTTGGACCTAAGGGCATCATCCAGCTGGATGTGTTGCCTGGCCCTCTCCATAAGTTCAGCAAAGCTGGATGGGGGTCTTGTTGTAAGCGACTCAAAGAGTGGTCGGTCAGTGATGCCCCCTGATAAGGCGGTGGTCGCCATCTCGACACTGACATTTCTTACTTCAGACATGGTAGCCTGAAACCTGTCGATGTAGTCTCGGAGACTTTCATCGGTCCTTTGGTAAAGGTTGCACAGATCGTTCACCGTCTTAGGCGCACGTGTTTGCACGATGAACCTTGTGGTGAATAGCTCTCTTAGCTGTCTGAATGACGTAATGGAGCCTAGGGGCAGCTCGTGGAACCACGTCAAGCATCCCCTCCCAAGGTGGTAGGGAAAACCCTACAGGCTATTCTTTCGTCATAAGTATAGACCTGTACCTTGGTCAAGTACTCGGCCAAGTGTGTGGTGGGATCGGTTTTGCCTGTATACCTTTCCATAACCACATCTCTCCACCTGGGCGGGAGCTCAGCATCAGTGATTTCTCTGCAGAAGGGGGAGGCTGTATTCCCGCAAGTGTTTCCTTCGAAGGCGCCTTTCTTGGGCGGGAGGAAACCAAACTGCTTGAGCTTCTGCTTGAACCACTGGTCTTCTTTAGTCCATGGGTTCTGTTTGCTCAGGGTCGTGGCGGTGGACTCGCCCTTATGCTTTCTCGCCTGGCTGCGGTTTGGGGTGCAAATGTGGGATACGTCATCCCTCACGGATGGAGTGGCGGACCTGCTACTGTAGGGAGAGGCCCTATTTGCAGACATTATCTGCTTTCCTTTGTCACTCCTTCCCGGGGTCCTGATAGCGCTTTTCCGGGTTCCCTGAGCTCGGGACTCATTGATGATGATCCCCTTATTCCTATTTCTCCTAAAGTCTTCGCCAGTGAGGTAATCCTCTTGGGCTCTTTCAGAAGCGGCTGGCATTTTACCCTTCTTAAGGGTTTGAACAATGCTTTTTGTAAAATCACTGAGAATGGCACGCATGTCCCTCACAGTGATGGGAGTGTCCTCTGGTTGCCTAGTAGCGGCATTATCGAATTCGGGAAGGAGGTTGGTCCTCATGGGGGACCTGGTGGGTGCTTCCCTCCTTCTCGAGGTGCCTGATATGGCACGAGCGTTGTCATCATGGTCCAGGTCCATGGGGGCTGTATTCTCATTGGATCTTGAGTTCGCCATCTCTCAACGAAAGCACCAATTGATAAATCCAAAAAAGTCTTTATCTGTAGAGGAGAGAGCGATCCGATCGGATGAGATAACCCTGCAATAAGAGGAGCCTGGTCGGACCAGGCGTGAGCACTCCGAAGCTTAAGTTAGTAGCTTAGAGAGAGAATGTGCTTTAGAGAGATAAAGTTGTGTAATCGATACCTGGAGCCATCGTTGGCTGGGCTATTTATATGAAATAGTTGAGGGGTACTCGAGTACCTGGGGCGTGATTACTGGCTGTCAGAGTAGGTATTCGGCGACATGACAAGGAGCAGATGGTAGGCATGGGCGCTGCCTTGTGTCAGGCGGCTGAGGAGACTGGCGGTCACGTCAGCCGATCGGGCATGTGCGCTGTCTAGGAGCTCGTGTCTGATACCTTTGGCTGATGGGCCTTGGGCCTTACCGGTTGAGTGGACCGGCTGGATGGGCCTTAGAGCAAATGATATTTGCTGGGTTATCAATAATAGTTGTGTTATTTTATTAATATGAATTCTGCCATTATGATTTTATTGATGTAAAATAATAATTATATTATTTAATTAATACAAATTATTTTATTGTAATTACAATGTTAAATCAGCTATATAATTATATGATCACTGATAAAATTAGCTCAAGATATGTGTGATGCTAACTTTGAAAAGCACAAATGTTAAAGAGTAGAAGAGTTTATAGTGCTACTTTTCCTTTTTGGAAGAGGAGGAGGTGGTGAATGGGATGGCTTTCTCTATTTGGGAGACAAGGCATGGTTGAGGTCTTTGTGGGGACTCAGAAAGCTCTGTAAGGCTTCACATCCACTTTCCCTAATTTGGTAACCCACTAATTAAAAAAACAAAAAAAAGTTGTTGATTTGAGACCATGATTAGCCATGCTTCACTTCTAACAATCACACCCAAAAGATTAGGGAATGTTAGCTGCATAAAGATTCGTCCTTTATCAAACATCTGGTTGCTCTGTAGTAATCTTTGCTCACCATTTTTAATACATGCATTTTTTAGAGTAGAATTGAAGGATGGTATAAGCACCCTTTACCATCAGAACAAAATCTGTGTATGTGTCTTTTGCGTACATTTAGTATTCATAAGTGCATAGCAAGAGCAATTCCTTTGCTTATGTACAAAGATCTACCTATTATTCTCCTGACTAACCCACTCCCAAAAAAGAAAAAAATATTAATGGAAAAATCTAGCACCCAATTCAATGATTTGATTTAGAAAAAATTAGTTTAGTTTTGCAGCGTTCATTTTGTCATTGAATGAAACCACTCACCAAATGGAGTTGATAGAGTGTCTAATCAGGATTAACTTTAATAAATACTTATGAATCTCACCTAATCATCTTCTCTGTTGCTGTATGTCATATGTGCCTTATCTACAGGTTATTAGCTGGACAAATCACTCCTATTAATCTCTCTAACTTAAAATAATACATTCCTTTGTCACCGCCTGAATGTTCACAAATTTCTTAACAACTTAACCAGAGAGGGATTATCAACATGTTAACAGCATCCCCATCTGTCAAAAATTGCTCTGATTATGAGGATAAAGCACCCTAATTAATTTCTTCCATATAAATATGTTAAATGAAAAGAGAATGGAAACTCATTGAGAAACGTATAAAGCACAATTTCATGACCGAGTGAAAATGAAACTGTATGTAGCAGATGGTTACAAATGCTAAAAAAGAAGAATGAACATTCAATTTGCTGATATAACTGAAACCATCTTCCCCCAAACTGAATATTCAGGTATTCGTAGATGGCATAATGTTGGATAACAACATTTGGCACAATAATTGAGACTTTACCTAAAGAAGGCAATGTTTCTGCATGACAATTGATCCCTCGGTATCCGCAGCATCTGATTGATTCATGCCTGGCCTTAGTTCACCGTCACAATCATTCATAAATCGATGTGTGTCGAGTTAAAAATTCCAAGTATATAAACTGACTGATTAAAGGACAGTCAGCTTTACTTGTTAGCCCCAATACGGCAAACCTAGGTAGGACAGATATTGTGATGGAGCCAAAGCTTCAATCCATAGTCAATGTCACCACCACCATATTTGAGTTTGGAAAGCTTCGTCTAAGTCAGTAGTCCACTGATTGTAATTCTTAATCTATACGAAATGTATCACTTTGCTTCCTGAATGTCCCAATCATAATATGGGGAAAGATCACCATGCAAGCCATAAACAGAGTGAACTGCAGCAGTGGAAGATAAGTTAGACAGTCTACATTAGTAAAGTATTCTAAAGACAAAGGAACAGACACCAAATGCTAACGGATACCAGAAGAGGAAGGGTCAAGAAACTCCATATTGGCCATAGGGCAAAGGCGAATCTGCATGGAAAGATATTCGCAATAAGCATAAAGTAAATGAAAAATTCATCTAAAGATATAGCAATAAGCATAAAGTAATTGAAAAATTCATAATATGAGTCTTACAAGCAAAAAGAGGCAAGCCCCAATAGGGTAACTAATGGCAAAGCAGATATACTTGATAGCTCCCATTTTTCATCAAACCTCCTGACACCCCATGCAAACATACTTGTATAAAAGAATATGACCATGTTCAACCCAACACCAATCATCCCAAGGTATAGCGGCAATCTGCATGGAAATGTCAGGAGATCAGAAAACATAAATGTAGTTCGCTTATCATGTAACATAAATATAGTTCACTTTCTAGCCACAAGTAAAAACTAAAAATTTTTGTCAGCTGTACCACACAATACTGGTATCTTCTACCACGCCAATCATCATATGTGCGACCACATTAAATTACAATTAAAAAAAAACTAATTGATCAGAAATAATCCTATTTTATAAGCTAAGATTGGAATCTGATGTGACTGGGATCATCAAATATCCAACACATAAAGATAGAAGTCCTCTGAAAGACCACAGGAGGGGCACATCAAGTTTGATACTGAGATTTACCAACCCCCCCCCCCCCCCCCAAAAAAAAAGTAATTGAATGTAGGTAATAAATAAAAAGCTATGCATCGAGACAGATGTAAAGCTTGGAAGTGAGTACTACTCAATTTAAGATAAGGAAATGGAAACTTAGGTATTTGTTCATATGAATAATAACATGGACGAAAATGGGATGCGAAAATTAGCACTTTATAATCAGAAGCTTTTAACCAATTTATTAAGGAAAAATTAGATAAACACAAAAACAAAGAGCTGATTTTCCAAAAAAAAAAAATTGATTTACTACAGCTAATTATTTGGAGACAATTTCCAAGATGCATGCATCATGCTATTTGCTGACAACATTATTTTTGGAGTTTAATCCAGGTTTTGTAGCAGAAACTTCATACCATATTCTTTGTTCAAATGAACTAACCTGAACAATATTTGTTTGAGCCAATTTAGATCTCTGGGTGCATGAAATTTTCAAGTCATAAAATGGTTACAAGAACTTTATTTCAGTGAGAGCCACCATGCTCCAATAACTGGGAAATACAAGCATAACTCCAATGTGCTTTCGATGTTAACGAAAGCTAAAGACTTTGAAAATTTACATGTATGATGGATATTCAAAGCTTAAACAATTTCATTAGCAAATGCATTGCATTACATTGCCAATAAGCTTTTTTCATGGTCAACATCACCAAGTCTCCCAGTTCAACATCTTCTATCCATGGTATAGGTTATGTAAAGTTCGAGGAGACTCTATTTCAAGATGAATATAGATTCTCTTGCTAATGGGGTGAACTAAAACTAATTAAAATAAAAAAGATGCCTTAATTTGACTGAGTTCACAGTTCCCAGTTTGCATTTCCAGAATATACTATACACATTTTTTAGTAAGATGACAACTTTAGTCCATAAGAGTTCCATATAAATTCACCTTAGAATGAAAAGGTATTGAGAGCTCTAATGCATGTACAGGCTGGAATCTTAAAGCACAAGGTGAATGCTACATACAAATGCACCAGCATGAAATCTAGCATTCAATTCCCATATAAAATGTGTAAAATTTATTAAGCAAATACACTCAATTATAGTTTCTCTAATTTCAGATCATTTCAAATTATAATTTCAATTCTTGATTGCATTTTTACCAGTAACTTGATCGATACAATACATCGAATCGAGATGTAAAAAGCATTTTCTGTTGACAGAGAAGCACCAAGAGTTAAGATCAAAATAATAATTGTATCATCAAAACTAGACAAGTCTACTAAAATTAATCTAATTAAAGTATCTAGAGAGCATTGAAACGAAAACATAAAAACAAAAAAATGCAGAGAATGAATGATTTACCTTCTAATTCGTTCATCATGCCACAAGAGGTAAATAAAATTGGAATGTCGATCACCAAAGTAGACAATAAAAATTGCAGAAGCAATCCAGAGCACATTCTCCACAATCTCAACCCAAGACCGAACACGGGGGCTAGACGGTGAAAAGGGCTGTGGCCTTGAGCAAGCATCATCCTCCAAATCATCACCACCAGAGGCATAGCCTTGGCTATGCCTCTGCCTCATATAACCACCAACAACTGGCGAACCACCAGACATATTCACACAACACAAATCAATTCAAAACCCACCAAACCAATGCTCTCCAAAAGTCAAAAACCCCTTCGAATTCAATCCTCTAAACACGGAATTTCGCTTTCCAGTTGCTACTACTAAACCCTTGTATCAAACTGAATGTACAAATCAACCTTAATATATTTACTAAAATTTAATATACTAAGAAAACAAATGAAAAAGCAAAACCCACGAGACAAGTTGAAATCTTTATAGAAAACCCAGCTCAGAAATGTCACTATCATCAGAGAGAATAATAGGGTTTTTTTCTTTTTCTTTTTCTTAAAAAAAAAAAAAAAACTCAAACCGAACTCCTCACTATATCCTCACATGGTGGCGGCGTTGTTGTTTGAAAGCCATCGTTTTCCAGATTCGCAATTCCTTCCAATACCCAAATTGTGTTGGGTATCTATCACCGATTCCAACCAACAATGCAAGGCAAGTAAGGATTCTAGAGGCGAAATTGTAAAAAGGGGATGAAAAGAAGGGTAGTTTGGTACTTTTATGGCTAGCTAGCTGCCACTATTGTCTCTGTATATGAGAGAAGACGAAGAGCGTCTTCTTCTGCTGCGTGACGAAATAAGGGACCGTTTGTATATGACAGAATGTATTCTAAGATTTTTAAGTAATTAAAAAACAATATATATATATAGAAGGAGACTCCAAATTCGTGTGTGCAAAGTATCTAATCCTTCTCTAATCTGTTTTGGAACTTTTTCTGTTTTAATTGTTTATTAATTATCTTTTCTAGAAGAATAAAAAGGAAATCAAATTCCTTGACTTGATAGTTAACCAAACTCTAATGAATCAATGATAAGAGGTGTGACGGCTTGAGTCGTCCAACTGAAACGTGTAGAAATCTGATCGGTGCAAGTGAATAAAAAAAAAAAAAAACTTTTTTTTAAGACAAAATTGTTCAGAAGTAGTATTTTGTTTATGAAGTTATAATTTTTCTTTTCAACCTATTAAGTTATAATTAATTAATTTGACTTGGGTAGGAAGCATAAACAAACTATAAATAAATTATAAAAAAAAGGAAGGATAAAAGTGGTTTATGTGAGCGGAAGAAATGGATGGTTTGCTTCCAAAGTAGCCAAATCAGGTTCATGTTTTATTATCTGTAATTGTATGTGTTGTTTAGCCTTACAGCTCAAGCTTCCACATTATTTGGAAAAAATAATATTAAAAAAAGGTTGCTGTATTATTATTTTGTTTTTATAATATATATTTAGAGGTATAAAATAATAAAATTTAAATTCTGATAAATTAAAAAAAATAATCAAATTTTCAATAAACGTTATTAGTTATTAGAATTCTGTTATTCGTTGTTTGAATTGTGAGTTGGAATTGAGGATGAGTATATTATAGGGTTTGGTTTGGATAAGATCAAGGAAAAAAGCAAGTCAAATTTTAGAAAATGAGTTGCATAAATATGTCATTGTCAAACCAAGATTTTATTCAGTTGATAAAATTAAATGCAGTAACTGTCAGAACCTAATTAACAATTATGGTTTTTTTTTCCTCAATTTTAGACCAATAGTTATAAATTCGTAATAAAAATGTTAGTATTTTTTTTACAGGCAAACATATTTAAAGGTATTTAGATTAATATTAAGTCTTTTATTTTTTTATTGTATTACATTGAATTCAAAAACATATTAGATCCGACTAAGAATTTAATAGAAAAAAGAGATTATTGAAGAAATATTATTATTTCGATGTCACGGATAGAATGTCAATGTTTGTATTTTCATACAATCATGGAGATGGCTGAATTTTCTATCACTGGGTGTCAAAGTTGCTGATTTGATGTTGCGAGTTTACGTGGAACTTGCATTAGTAGCAAAAGGAGAAGGTCAATAGGGCAAGCAACAGAGATGGTTATCCAACGTGTATTATTCTAATTTATCTACCTATATTACTCTAAAATTTAAAACAATTGTCAAACGTTACGTGTTACATATTTAATTATTGATGATCCAAAAACTTGAGTTAATTTGAATTTTTTTTTTTAAATAATATCAACTCTCCATGCAGATTTTGATCGAATCTCTCGTTGCTTTGTGTGGAGTGGTTCTGATGATTTCCGCAAAATGGCGTTGGTTCCTTGGTCCAGAATTAAGAAGCTTTTGCGTGCCAGAGATTTGGCTTTTCGTGACCCCTCTCTTCTTAACATTGCTTTTATCATAAAGTTGTCTTGGCAGTTACTCTCTCAGCAAAGTCATTTGTGGGTTAATGTTATTGCCTCTAAGTATAAGTTCAATCCAAATTCAAAGGCTTGCCCTGTTCTCCATCGCAACAGTACCCCTCTTTGGAAAGGGATTTGCAAAAACTGGGATCTTGTTACGAGTCATGCCATTTGGTCTCTAGGGAATGGTCGAACTGCCAACTTTTGGTTTGATAGATGGATCCCTGGATTCAGATTACCTCTTTTTCATTTTGCTTCTATGCCTATTCACGAATCTCTGATTAATCTTTCTGTTGCTCATTTTGCAACCACAAATGAGGGCTGGAGTTGGGATTTGTTTGCTGATTATTTTTGCAATGATATTATCCTCAAGATTGCGGCGATCAATCTTCCCTCTTCTTAAGCTGATAAGGACTGGATGTTTTGGGATCTTTCCCCTTCGGGTGATTTTATAGTGAAATCAACCTACTTGTCTCTCATTGAGGGCGATGAATTTATGGAGGATCATCTTTGGGATATTATATGGAAATTAAAGATCACCCAACGTATTAAGCTTTTTCTTTGGTTGTCTCTCAATAACGGTTTAATGACTAATGTTGAAAGACGGAGGTGTCATTTCTCTTTCTCGGTCACCTGTGCTGGTTGTGGTAATTCTAGAGAAGATGGTCTGCACGTGCTGCGGGACTGCTTGGAGGCTGTTCAATTCTGGAGTTTGATTCTCCCCGCCAACCTTATGGATTCTTTTATGGAGGCTAGCCAGCTCAAGGACTGGTTGTATTTTAATCTGAAGATGCAGGATATTCAGATTGATGGAATTATGTGGCCTGAGTTTTTTGCCATTGGCTGCTGGTTACTGTGAAAAAACAGGAATAGTCTTATTTTCAAGAACAATCAGAGACCCTCTTTCCTGTTAGTAAGAGATGCAATTACTTTTGCTACCTCTTGCTTGGATGCCCTGAATCGCATCAGTTTGACTGGCCATTCTGTGCCCAGTCGTTCCTTTGTGGCTTGGTCCCATCCTCCCATTAACATTATCAAGATTAATTCAGATGCTTCGGTGTCTTCAATGGGGGGTATTGCAACTTGCGGGGGTTTGCTGCGAAATTATCATGGAACTTGGAGTACAGGGTTTGTTGTTAATCTCGGTGTCTGCCCCATCCTTCTTGCAGAAATCTGGGAGGTTTTCTATGGTTTTCGTCGAGCCAAGAAAGAAGATTTCAGGAATGTGGTAGTGGATGCGACAACAAAGTGGCCATTGATATGATTTGCGGCAACTGTTCTATTAACTCTTATTGCAACTCTCTTATTTTGATTATTCGGAGTATTTCCCTCAGCTTCACCTCCATTTTTTTCAATCACATTCACAGAGAGGCCAACTTCGCTGCTGATTACCTCTCTCATCTTACTTATGGGTACCCTCCAGGCTACCATGTGCTTCATGATCTTTCCATTGGGATGAATAATTGGTTGTATCATGTCTCTGTTGGAGTCTCTCATGTTCGTTAAGGTTTTTGTTTTGTGAGCAGTGTTCACCCTTTCTTTACCAAAAAAAAAAAAACCATTAGTGGAGCTTTATATATGTCTAACAATTCTAGGATTGAAAAGTCTTCCAAATATGTGGCAATGTGGAGACCAAAATAATAATAAAAAAAGAATAAGGTTAATATATAATTTTTTTTCTCTCTAAATTATCAACTTTTAACAAATTACCCCTTGAACTAATCAAATATCATATTAGACCCCTAAAATTTTAGATTATCCTATATTACTTCGACTTACTTTAGTGCCTGCTTTTCATGGGCTTTTTGTGGAGAGCTTTGCTAACAAGAGTTAGGTTTGTTTCTATCCTCATTCAAGTCATTTAAGAGCATTCATCAAATGAAAATCACACACATTAATGACAAACCACTCGTTTGTGAGCAAATAGATGATAATTTAGGTATAGCCATAACATGGCTGTTACTGCTTCACCATCAGCCACATAATAATTTTTAAGTAGTACAACGAAATACAGAACCAGCAATAATTTTTAACAAGCTAGGTACAACTATCTCTAATAATGCATAGTGCTAAGAAGTTATTTCAAGGAACTGCCAAAATTGGATAACTTGTGTACTAACTATTCTTTTATCCTTGAAATATACACTACAAGAAAATCAGCATTTACCGACGAAAATTTACCGTCGTTATTTAGCGACGAAAAAGATATATCTGTTGCTAATTCCTGACAAAAAATAATTCCGTAGGTAATTACCGATGGAAAAAATTTTCGTCGCTAAATTAGCGATGAAAAAAGCTAACCGTCAGTAAATTTGGAGCGTAAATATCACGGCATAAATTGCTAGGAAAATTAGTGACGGAATTAAATTTCCGTTGCTAATTCCTGACGGAAATAAATTTCGTCGCTAAAATTAGCGACGGAATTAGATTAATTAGCGACGGAATTTATTTTCGTAGCGAAATAAAATTAAATATATCAATTAAAATATTTTTAGCGAGGGAAATCTAATTCCATCGGGAATTAGCAACGAAAATAAAATTCCGTCACTAATTTTAGCGACGAAAATTAGTGACGAAATTTATTTTCATCTCTAAATAAAATTAAATATATTAATTAAAATATTTTTAGCGACGGAAATCTTATTCCGTCGGGAATTATCGATGGGATTTTATTTTCATAGCTAAAAATTAGGGACGAAAATTAATTTCAGTAACTAAATAGCGACGGTAGCGACGGAAATTAACTCCGTCGCTAAAAATATTATTAATATATTCTATTTTTTAGTGACAGAATAAATTTCCGTCGCTAAAAACTTTATATATAATGTAATTTTCGGACTTTTTTCCCCTTTCTCCTCCCTCTCTTCTCTCTCTGTATTTTTCGTCCTTCTTCTTCTCTCCCCCAGTGCCGACGGCCAGATCTCCGCCGGTTGTTGTCGCCGCCGCCACCGCGTGGAAGGGCCACCAGCTCTGCAGCTTGCTCCGCCTGCTTCGCCCCCTCTCGCGCGTGCCAGATCTAGCCGCTTGCCGGCCGTCGCGCCTTGCTCTTCAATGAACATTACTTTTAAATTGACTTTGGAATCGGATTGCTGTTCAGTTTTTTGATGGGAGATTTATTTTTGTCACAATTTCAAAGCCTGGATCATGTTCGACTTCCAAAAGGGCAACGCCATACAAATTCTGATGTTAACTGCTTCAACAAGGGCGGATTAAGAAATATCAGAGCATCAGATGGTATTCTTCGAGATATCAGCGTAGATAAACAGAAGCTGCAGGCGTTCAAGGCACTGTCCTTAAGAGGAGGATAAGTAAGGTTCTTGTCAATGCACATTGCTTAAAATCTAGTTTAAAGAATGCCAAACATACTGGAGAGTGTGAATATGGGTGTATCAATGATACATTTGTTGTTAAAGCTCATTTTGTTTAACATTACATATAGAGATTGTAGTTACTAGTTAGTATTGAATTGTTTTTGTTTCTCTGAAAAATTCATGAATTACAGCAAACAATTGTTTAAATCAAATGCCATATTTATTCTTATGCAATTAAGAAATCTTTTGACCAGTTTAAAGTAACAAAATTAACATTCCCGGTTGAATGTTAATCCTAAACTACTATCTTTTCTTTTTTCTTTTGCCTGGTTTTTAGTTGGAATTGGATTGTATGGACACCATCAATTTGGTTCACTTCTATCATTTTTTAATACTATTCTTTTTCCAGGATATGTGCTTAACATACAATTCATATTTATCCGCAAATAAACAGCAGCAATTTGGTTCAATGTTGTTAAAAGAGATTGATTGTTTAGTAAGTTAAGTTGCGCTAATTGTCTAGTCTCATTAATGTGCTACTTTTATTATATATAATTTCCATCTACTAAAATAGCTTTGAATTTGTGAATATTATTTTTGAATTGTTGTGTAAAATAGCTTTGCATTTGTGAATATTATTTTTGAATTGTGTATATTAATATTATGAAGGTAAATGTTGTGTAATTGCATGTGTCACTACAAGAAAAAGGCGAAACAGCGACGGAAATTTAGCGACGGAGTCATTTCCGTCGCTAAATTGCGACGGAATTTAACTTCCGTCGCTATTTAGCGACGAAAATTAAATTCCGTCGGTAAATAGCGACGGAAAATAAAATCCGTCGCTAAAAATGGCGCCAAAATTTCCCACCAAAATTGCCGACCGATATTTGCGACGGTTCTTAGGAACCGTCGCTAAAAATAGCGACGGAAATTATTTTCCGTCGCTGAAAAAATTAAAAAAAAAATTAATTATATTTTTAGCGACGGAAAAAAAAAACCGTCGCTAAAATTGCGACGGAATAAAAAAACCGTCGCTAAAATTAGCGACGGTTGCCATTTTCCGTCGCTATTTTTAGCGACGGAATATTTTTCCGTCGTTAAAGGTAAAAAAATTTCATTTCCCTCTCTTTTTAGCGACGGAATATTATTTCCGTCGCTAAATATAAAAAATTTCCTTTCCCTCTCATTTTTAGCGACGGAAGATTCGTTCCGTCGCTAAAGTTAAATTAAATTACCTTTTTCCCTCTTTTTTCTCTCTCTCTCTCTTCTCTCTCTTTCTCTCTCCTCCATCTCCTCGCCACTGTCTCTCCTCCCTCTGCCCAGCCGGCGCTTCTCCCCCTCCCTCCCTTCCCTCCCCTCCCCTCCCTGGCGCCGATCTCCCCCTCCCCGTCCCCTCAGGCGCCGGCTCCCCTCTCACCATTTCCCTTCCCCCTCGCCCCCGATCCCTCAGGCGCCCGCTCCCCTCTCACCATTTCCCTTCCCCCCCACCCCCGATCTCCCTCGCGGTGGGTGCTGTGGCCGGCGACGCGTGGACCTCCGCCTCCCCCTGCCGTTCCGTCGCCTGTGGTGCCTCCGGCCGGCGAGCTGCGGTGGTTGCTGCTGCTGTTCAAGTAAAATGGGTATAATATTATGTTTTTATTTCTTTTTTATTTCTTTATTTATTAATTATAAATTTAATTATTATTATTAACATTATTAGTATAATTATTATTATTATTGTTTAATGGATATGTTAATTATAATAATTATGAGTATTATTAAATATTTATCTTAATTATTATTATTATTATTGTAATGTTGTGTTAATTATTATTATTATTATTATTATTATTATTATTATTATTATTGTTATTGTTATTATTTTTATTAAGAAGTTGTGTTAATTTTAGTTATTATTATTATTATTATTATTGTTAATTGGGTATGCTAATTGGTATTGTTATTAGTATTATTAAATATTTATCCTAATTATTATTATGATTATTATATTTTTTATTAAGTAGTTGTGTTAATTATTATTGTTATTATTTAATGGGTATGTTAAGTAGATATATTATTAGTATTGTTATTAAGAAGTTGTGTTAATTTTAGTTGTTATTATTATTATTATTCAACATGTTATTATTATTAAATTAAAATCAGTAAAATTTGTACCTTAATTAATATTATCATTATTATGTTAATTTGTATTGTTATTATTATTATTTATTTATGTTAATTTGTATTGCTATTTTTATTTTTCTTTTAATTTGTAACATTTCCCGACGGAAATTAAATTTCCGTCGGCAAATTTCCCGACGGAAATTAAATTTCCGTCGGCAAATTTACCGACGGAAATTAATTTCCGTCGGGAATTCCCGACGGAAATTAATTTCCGTCGGTAAATTTACTGACGGAAATTAATTTCCGTCGGCAATTACCGACGGAAATTAAATTTCCATCGGTAAATTTACCGACGGAAATTTAATTTCCGTCGGGAAATTTTCCGACGGAAATTTAATTTCTGTCGGAAAATTTTAGCTACGACTTAATTCCCGACGGAATGAATTTCCGTCGGGAATTTAGTTTCCCGACGGAAATTCCTTATTTTCCGTCGGGAATTTCCGTCGGGAAATCCCTTGTTTCTTGTAGTGTGTAATGATTTTATTTTAACTCAATGACATGATTTTATGCATGTATTTTACGAAATGTGGGTTATATTTGAATAAATGATTTTAAAAATAGACACGAATATTATGTGAATTTATGTATATGCATGAATTGGTTTGTGAAGTTTTACATGTTAAATGCGTATGGGAATTTAAATTAGATAGCAAACTAGTGGAATATGAGAAATGGAATTTTTTTTTATTAGCTTTTTTAAATTACCGACGGAATACTGACGAAAAATTCCGTCGGTAAAAATAAAAAAAATTCAAAATTTTCCCAACGGAATATTAAATTCCGTCGGTAATTTTCTGACGGAATTTAACTTCCGTCGGGAAAATTACCGACGAAAATTAATATTCCGTCGGTAATTTCTCGACGGAATAAATTTCCGTCGGCAATTTTACCTACTACGGTCACGTCGGCAATTTAATTTCCCGACGGAATCGGGAAACCCTGATTTTCTTGTAGTGATATAGATCATATATGTGCTCTGTCCTTCAAATGTATAAATCATATACTTTGTAATTACGCAATCAAAACAAGAACCTGATTCAAGACAAAATGGAACAACAATAGAAAGTACCTATTGGCAACATGAGCAACAATTAATATCCAAGGTAGCTGGGACCAAACAAACTCTGCAACTTGTTCAAGTTTGACACTAAGCAGCTCATGAGTATCTAAATCTTGGACAACACCAGCGTCTAAATCCTTCTGGACCAAATTCCCGCAAACCCCCTCATGTTTCCCAAACAGAACAAGAACAAGACCTCCTGGACATGGTGACCTAGACTCGAGAAGATCCTGATCCACTCCTTGTATTCAGTGGTGTAGCCAGGACCTCAGGATCAGTGAGGGTATATATTACAATTTTATTATAAAAAATTAAAATTGAAAACACATATAAATTATATCATAACAACATATTTCATTTAAAATTAAAAAATTATAATGATTAAAATTAAATAAAAATATAATTTTCACAATTGTTATCGATGCGATTTTATATTTTTGAAATCTTTGAATACTTAGCTCATTATCAATACTATCAAATACATCTCTTTCTATACAAGTGATTAGACAATCATTTATCCAAAAGATAAGGAATTTTATTATTAGGTTTTCCCTTTTTTTTTTTTTGCATTTAAATGAATTTAGATAAGTTTTATAATTTAGTCATGTGATTATTATTGAATTAAAATTTGAGATGGAACATCCATGAGTTATATATATATATATAAGTGTACATGTGTGCTTGTACCAACTCCACAGTTTCATCCATGGATATATAACCCATATGGACAAACCATATCCACCACCTTCCCCTCTTTCAAATACAATCTACCATCAAGTCCCTGCTTGTTATCCTCACGAATGTGATTCCTGAGTCGAAGCTTTCTATCAGCTTCCACTTCTCTGTTTTCTCTACTTGATTCAGTAATGTGCTTCTCACTGTCCCTGTTCTTTGTTTTATTGGCTTCTATAGGTAAAGCCTTCATCTTTCTCGAGAGTTCATCTTCTACTTTAGAACCCAAATCTGCAAGATTAGAAACCCTCTGATTGAGATCCTTGTTTCTTAGTGCAAGCTTATTAACAACCCAATCAGCATTTGGTATATTTGAATCCAAGATCTGTCTTATACCAGCAATCACTGATCTGAAACCTTTACCAACAAAGAATAACTATCACCATGGCCATGTCTGCCTCTATTATATTTGCTAGGAGCAACAAAGCCCAAACCTTCCCTATTATTTTTGATAGGTTATTCCTTCAATTTGACATCTTCCTTCGCTTTCTTGCCAATTCCTCTTCCTTCATGCCAACCATAACCAGTGAGCAAACCCTTTGTTAGAAGGTGGAAGAGAGAATTTAGAGAGAGTGAATTAGAGAGAAGGATATAACTCTCAAATATTTGGCTTGCATAAAACACTTGGTACAAGGAGTATTTATAGGGAGTTTTGGGATCACACTAGAATTAAAAATTATTAAATACCTAACACCCTTCCACCTAACTTAAATATCTAACCACTTTCTATCTAACTTATTGAATACCTAATCACTTTCACCTAATCACTTTCACCTAACCACTTTCCACCTAACTTATTAAATATCACATTATAATTATAAAATAAAATATTTCAAGGGGAACTCTAGAAATTCTAAAATTCAAATTAAACATATTTTTAACACTCTCCCTTAATTTGAATTTTTCTTTTTCATCCCGAGTCTTGATCTTAATCTTTGAAAGTCTTCGAACTTGAGTGCTTTTGTGAAGATGTCCGCAACTTGATCATGTGTCTTCACGTACTTGAGCTCTACTTCTTTTCTTGCAATGCACTCCCTAATGAAATGATATCTTGTGTCTATATGCTTGCTTCGATCATGATACACCGGATTCTTAGCAAGTGCTTGAGCAGACTTATTGTCGATGTAAATCTTCGTTGCTTCTTCTTGAAACAAGTGAAGTTCCTTTAATAGGCGCCTTAGCCAAATCGCATGACAAGTACAAGAGGTTGCCGCTACATACTCGGATTCACATGTAGAAAGCGTAACAAGTGGTTGTTTCTTTGAACTCCATGAAATTGCACAATTGCCCATTGAAAATGTAAATCCGGTAGTACTCTTTCTATCATCAACATCTCCAGCAAAGTCGCTATCACAATATCCGATAAGCTTGAAGTCATTGGAGGAAGTATAAAATAATCCATACTCCAACGTACCTTTCAAGTACCGAAGTATTCTTTTCGTTGCTTTCATATGAGTTGTTGTAGGAACTTCCATAAAGCGGCTCACCACTCCAACAGCATAAAGAATATCTGGTCTTGTGCATGTCAAGTACCTCAAACTTCCCACAAGGCTTTTGAATAAAGTGGGATCTTCCTTTTCGCCTTCTTCAAACTTTGAAAGTTTCATTCCACACTCCATAGGCGTGTTCACGGGGTTGCAATCGTGCATCTTGAACTTCTTCAATACTTCTTTTGCATATCTTTCTTGAGAAATAAAAATCCCTTCCTCCATTTGCTTCACTTCTAGGCCCAAATAGTATGACATGAGCCCTATGTCAGTCATCTCGAACTCACGAGACATCTCCTTCTTGAATTCTTCAAATAATCTTGGATTGTTGCCGGTGAAGATTAGATCGTCCACATAAAGGCAAACTAGCAATATGTCTCCATTATGACAAGCTTTCACATAGAGAACATATTCATTAAGGCAACGATCGAAACCATGCTCTTGAAAGTACTTGTCAATGCGACTATTCCATGCCCTTGGCGCTTGCTTTAATCCATACAATGCCTTCTTCAACTTCAAGACTTGGTCCTCATGTCCTTTGACCACATACCCAAGTGGTTGCTCAATGTACACTTCTTCTTCAAGATCACCATTTAGGAATGCCGACTTCACATCTAGTTGATAGATTCTCCATTTCATTTGAGCCGCCATTGAGATAAGTAATCGAATAGTCTCCATGCGAGCAACTGGGGCAAACACCTCTTCGTAGTCAATGCCATGCCTTTGCTTGTAACCTTTTGCAACAAGCCTTGCTTTGTGTCTTTCCACTTCTCCTTTTGCATTCTTCTTCACCTTGTAAATCCATTTGACTTCAATAGCTTTATGACCTTTAGGAAGATTTGTTAATTCCCAAGTATCATTCTTCTCAATCGACTTGATTTCCTCATCCATAGCTTGTTTCCATCTTCTCTCTTTCGTTGCTTCTTCAAAGCTTAATGGCTCGCCGTCGGCTAAGAGGCAATGCAAACCGAGAGTTGTTTCTTCGGTTTCATTATAAAGATCAAGACTTCTCATTCTTCTTGGCCCTTCATTTGAACTTTCACCTTGATCATTGGGAGTGGGTGTAGGAGGTGGAGTTGCATCTTGTGTTGGTGCCATGGCTTCCTCTTCTTCCTCGACAAAGTATGGAATGAAGTCGTAGTTGTTTTCTTCATTTCTTTCCCAATTCCATGCTCCATCTTCATCGAACTCTACATCGCGGCTCACCACAACCTTGCCATTGTTTGGGTTGTACAACTTGTAGCCCTTTGAGTTTGCATTATAGCCAATAAAGACGTGTTTGACACTTCTATCATCAAGCTTGCTTCTCTCTTGTTGCGGGATGTGCTTGTAAGCAATGCACCCAAACACTTTCAAGTGATTCACGCTAGGCTTATGTCCACTCCATGCTTCTAGTGGCGTACGATCCTTGATGCTTGATGTTGGTGAGCGATTAGATATGTACACTGCACAAGAGACAGCTTCAGCCCAAAACTCCTTAGGCATATTCTTAGCCTTCAACATGCTTCGTGCCATGTTAAGAATTGTTCTATTCTTCCTTTCCGCAACGCCATTTTGTTGTGGTGATCTAGGGACTGTTAAAGGACGTCGAATCCCATGAGCCTCACAAAATTCGTTGAACTCTTTTGAGGTGAACTCGCCTCCTCTATCGGACCTTAGAGCCTTGATTTTGTAGCCACTCTCCCTTTCTACAAGAGCCTTGAAGATCTTGAATGCAGCAAATGCTTCAGACTTTTGCTTCAAGAAGTAAACCCATGTCTTTCTACTAAAATCATCAATAAAGAGGATGAAGTATTTGTTGCCACTAAATGATGATGGATCAATTGGCCCACAAACATCGGTGTGAACAAGTTGGAGTGGCTTGGTTGCTCTTGATGTGGCCTCCTTTGGAAAACTCTTTCTTGCATGCTTGCCAAGAAGACATGCGTCACAAATTTGATTGGGATGATTGATTAAAGGCATCCCTTTCACCATCTTCTTCTCCCCCATATCTTTGAGTGCGCCAAAGTTCAAGTGCCCAAATCTCATGTGCCAACGCCATGCTTCCTCCTTTATCGTAGCCTTCAAACACTTTACATCAAGTGTCTTGAGATTCAATGTGAACATTCTATTCCTCGACATAGCGACCTTGGCAATCAATGTATCATTTTGATCTCGAAGCCAAAGACAATTATTTTTCATGTGAATATCATACCCCTTTTCCAAGAGTTGTCCCAAGCTTAAAATATTGCTTTTTAACTTGGGCACATAGTAGACATCATTAACAAGCTTATGGCTACCATCTTTGGAAGAAATGATAATTGTACCTATGCCTTCAATTTGAATTTTTGATGAGTCCGCAAAAGACACATTACCCCGTGCATTTTCATCGAGCTCCACGAACTTTTCCTTTAGTCCACACATATGGTTGCTTGCACCGTTGTCTAAATACCACGAGCTCTTGTCATCCTTCTCTCCCCCTTTGAGTGCTAGCAATAAAGTTGATTCATCTTCATCTTCTTCCTTGCCATCCATAAGATTAGCTCTTGTCTCACCATTATTCAAGGAACTATAGCATTCCCAAGAATAATGGCCCAACTTATGACAATTGTAGCACTCAATGTTGGATTTTTCATACCTCCTTTCATTTGTCTTCAAATTATGGCCTCGTCCTCTACCTCTTGCACTTCCACGACCTCTACTTGATTGAAAATTTCTTGCCTCATAACTGAAATTGTATTGGCTACCTCTTCCTCTTCCACCTTGGCCACGTCCATGGCCTCGTCCTCTTCCTCGTCCACGTCCTTGTTGGCTTTCTCCTCTATCTTCCTTCAAACAAGCCTTGGCTTTTAGAGCTTGCTCTAATACTTCTCCTTGTCTTCTACTAATCTTATCTTCATGGGCTTGCAAGGATCCCTCTAGTTGTTCAATAGTCATCTCCTCCAAATTCTTTGATTCTTCAATAGAGCACACCACATAATCGAATTTTGGAGTGAGAGTTCGAAGGATTTTCTCCATCACACGAACATCCTCCACCTTGTCGCCATATCTCTTCATTTGATTTGTTATCGCCTTTACTCTCGAGCAATAATCCAAAATTGATTCGGATTCCTTCATCTTCATTGCTTCAAAATCCGTTCTTAGAGATTGAAGCCTTACTTTCTTTACCTTTTCTACTCCTTGGAAAGACTTCTGCAAGATCTCCCAAGCTTCTTTTGAGGTAGTTGCATCGGCCACCTTTGCAAACATTGAATCATCCAAACATTGGTGGATGATGGTGAGGGCTTGTTGATCCTTCTTTCTTGTCTTTACCAATTCATTTCTTGCATTTTGAGACAAGACTCCTTCATCGTGTGGCTTCTCATATCCTTTCTCTACTATCTCCCATGCATCATGTGAGCCTAGTAAGGCTTTGATTCGAAGACACCAACTCTCATAGTTATCTTTTGTAAGACGAGGGTATTGAAATGAAATCATATCAAAATTGGACATTTTTTTCACTCTCTCTCTTTTTTTTCACAACTTACTCACTCTATTTTTTTTCACACACTCACAATAGCCCAAGGAAAATTCTTTTCTGATGTGGAAGATCAGACTATGCTGCAACCACAGAGCATACTAAGAAAAAAACCAGGCTCTGATACCACTTTGTTAGAAGGTGGAAGAGAGAATTTAGAGAGAGTGAATTAGAGAGAAGGATATAACTCTCAAATATTTGGCTTGCATAAAACACTTGGTACAAGGAGTATTTATAGGGAGTTTTGGGATCACACTAAAATTAAAAATTATTAAATACCTAACACCCTTCCACCTAACTTAAATATCTAACCACTTTCTATCTAACTTATTGAATACCTAATCACTTTCACCTAATCACTTTCACCTAACCACTTTCCACCTAACTTATTAAATATCACATTATAATTATAAAATAAAATATTTCAAGGGGAACTCTAGAAATTCTAAAATTCAAATTAAACATATTTTTAACACCCTTGTACAGTAACATCCTTAAATTCCTTAAACCCTCGATCATCGGGAAACCGCTGGATATCTTACCTTAACTTCTCCAGCAAGCAATCCTCAACACTTTTAGGTTGGGGAACTTTTTTATAAATAGTGTGTTTTAAAAATATAATTTGAATTTTGGAGTGTTTCAAAAAATTATTTAGAAAAGTAGAGTATTTTACCCATTTTCGCAGCAATGGGATGCGGAAATGGGTAACACCAATTTTTTTTTTTTTTGTTTTTTCTATTGAGCAACTTTTTCAATGGAAAAGCTGCACATTGGAAAAGCTGCGTTTTATTTTTTTATTTTTAAAAGAAATTTGGATGTTTTCTTTTTTTTTTTAATTTTTTTTAAATTTTATTTTTTGTTTTATGTTTTAAATTTTGGATGAAAAAACCCTTAATTTTATTGATACGAGCAAAATATTTTTTTTTTACCTAATTTCATAAAAGGTTACCCTATTTATTAATATGTAAAAAATATTTTCATTTTATTCAATTTGATCAATAGGATAAAAATTTGTAGGTTAATAACAATTTATTAAAATATGAAATTAGTAATATTTCGTGGAATTAAAATAATTTAAAACAAAAAAAATACATTCATTATATATAATCAAAATTAAATAATGAGTGTATATTTTGATATATATATATATATATTCAAATTACATTAAAATCAGCATAAATTATTAAAATTAATTTAATTTTAATTTACCTCGGGTACGAACAATTTGAGATCTACAATGAAAATCATTGAATTGAACCCATTTTAATTTACCTCGGGTACATAATCAAAATTAAATAATCAGTGTCTATTTTGATATTAATATACAATGAATGTATTATTTTTGTTTTAAATTATTTTGATTGCACGGAATATTACTAATTTCATATTTTAATAAATTGTTATTAACCTATAAATTTTTTATCTATTGATTAAATTGAGTAAAATGAAAATATTTTTTTCGTATTAATAAATAGGGTAACCTTTTATGAAATTGGGTAAAAAAAATATTTTGCTCGTATCAATAAAATTAAGGGGTTTTTTCATCCAAAATTTAAAAAATAAAACAAAAAATAAAATTTTAAAAAAGAAAACATCCAAAATTAAAAAAATAAAATTAAAAATAAAATTAAAAAAATAATAAAAAAAGAAAACGGTAGCTTTTCCATTGGAAAAGCTGCTAAAAAAAAATTGGGGTTATCCATTTCCGCATAAATGGATAAAATACCCTACTTTTCCAAATAATTTTTAAAATACCTAAAAACTCAAATTATTTTTTTAAAATACATTATTTATAAAAAAGCCCATTTAGGTTTCCTCTGATCAGGGTTACTCTGCTGTCGTAAATTGAGGCTGTAAGCGATGCTCTTATCGTCACCGTCGTCGGAGTCGGCGTCAACACAGAAGTGGAGGCTTTTCTCGTCCGATTGGAGAGAAGGAAGTATGTCGGGGATTTTCGTACGCTTGGGAGGCCGAAATTCGTTGTCTTTGGTTGAGATTGTGAGATTGCCGAGGAATTTTGAAGGAACATCTACGGTGGGGTATTGGTTTACAGTGGCATTGTTTCGCAAGGCAAATCCATCGCTGAAACGTAGAAAGAAAGAGACGGGTGAAGGCAATAGCAGTGGAACACAGGGAAGAGAAACCGCCAATTTATCATAAAATTAATTACTATTATTATATATATTATTAAAAATATAAATTGGTAGTATAAATAAATTTGATAAATGAGATAATTTATTTTTAGCCTTTAATAGTGTTATGTTAATGTGAGACCTTTCATGTTCCTATATGATTAAAAGTCAACATGCATTAAATATCATATTATTTTAAATATTACTAGTAATTAGAAATGATATCAAGAAATGAATTCAAATTTATTAGTATTGAAAAATTAAAAGGATAATAAATAATTTACAAAATATAAATAGCAAGTATCCTATATTTTCGATGAAAAAAATAAATTATGAGCAATGATATCATAAGTTTTATTTTATAATAATTTCAAAATACAAATAAGTGGAATCATTGATCTCTTTGTGCCAACAAATTTAGAATTAATTAAGAATTTTCGTCTTTAGACTCGATAATGGCTAGTTCGAAGGGTAAAAAATTTGAGCTTTTTTAAGTGAGATTTCATGTTCATATAAAAGTAAGTTGATATCAAATTACCGGCTTAGACTCTTATTATTCTAAAGATTACCACATCAAATTCAATCAATATTTTATTTGGACCACCAGATTTTTCACTTCCTCATGCACAACAAAATTATCAATTTGACCATTAGTATTCAAGGGAAAAATAAAAGAAGAGATAATCGGATACATACTTGTTGTAGCGCGGTAAATTTCGTTGCGGAAGCGTTAAAAGGATCTCCTTTTATTGGTCACCGGTCTGGTTTTTACCCACTCGGGATAATAGCAGCTAGATCACAATGTAGAAGTCCCTGAAAGATTAACACAAAATAAAGTGGGTGGGAACGAGCAGGCTTGCGGCGTATAAGTTTTCTCGTTACCAAATTATGAGAACCTCACCTCTATTTATAGAGGTCCTAAAGGCTAGAGTTTTAACTTTAGTCTAACTCAGAATCCTTTCTAAGATAGAATTTGGTAATTTAATTTAGATTAAATAACTCAATTTAATCTTAATTGGAACTCAATCCAATATAGAGTCATGGGCGTATCCCAACTCTATCAAGTATTTTAGCATTTATTTAGCTATTTTTAATCAAATAATATAGGAATTCACACTTGCATTATCCTATAATTTAAGACCATAAAATCATATGCTCTACTTGCTAAAATTACTGTTATAAATATTTCTGATTTTAAAAACAAAATTCAAAGCCATACCGCTCCATGAGAGAAAAGATGGATGACTTATATCAACTAGTTTTTGAAAAAAATATATATGAATTACAAATATGAAGTGGCCTTAATTAGAGGTGAGAAAAAAAAGTTGAATTTGGTTAACCGACAAACGAAATCGAAACCGAACCGAAAAATATGTTAACCGAATCGATTTTAATGGTTAACAGTTAGTGTTTTAAAAAAATAGATATTAATGGACTGTTTTATTTTTTTGGCTCATGAACCGGTTAATTGAACCGATAACCAATATATAAACACTCATATATATATATTACAATTTTTTTATTTCATTATTTTTATATTTAATTATTTATATTCTTTTAATTTTCATTATTTTAAAATATATTTCAAATATATTTTAATTTTTTTTAAAAAAAATATTTTAATTAATTTATTAATTGTTCAATATGTCCATATTTAGTATTTATTATTATTTTTTGATTTATTATTTTTCCATTAATAAAAATTAAAATATATTCGAAAAGTTATATAACATTAATATATTAACTAAAATTTTCAATAATTTTAAAAAAATTAAAATTTTTAATATATGTGAAAATAATATGTGTCAAGCTAAAAAAAATAAAAAAAATAGTTGTTAGCATTGAATGGATTTATTATAATAATTTTGCATTTTTAAATATTTTTGCTACACTTTTTTTCATTATCCTAATTATTTTGAAGTTTTTAAGTTAAATATATATGAATTACAAATATGAAGTGGCCTTAATTAGAGGTGAGAAAAAAAAAAGTTGAACTTAGTTAATTGACAAACAGAATCGAAACCAAACCCAAAAATATGTTAATCGAATCGATTTTAATGGTTAACAGTTAGTGTTTTAAAAAAATAGATATTAATGGACTGCTTTATTTTTTTGGCTCATAAATCTATTAATTGAATCGATGACCGATATATAAACACTTTTATATATATATATATATATATATATATATATATATATATATATATATATATATATATATATATATATATATATATATATATATATTATAATTTTTTTATTTCATTATTTTCATATTTAATTATTTATATTCCTTTAATTTTCATTACTTTAAAATATATTTCAAATATATTTTAATTTTTTTAAAAAAAATATTTTAGTTAATTTATTAACTGTTCAATATGTCCATATTTAGTATTTATTATTATTTTTTGATTTATTATTTTTTCATTAATGAAAATCAAAATATATTCGAAAAGTTATATAACATTAATATATTAACAAAATTTTCAATAATTTAAAAAAAATTAAAATTTTTAATATATATGAAAATAATATGTGTTAAGCTAAAAAAAGTAAAAAAAATAGTTGTTAGCATTGAATGGATTTATTTTAATAATTTTGTATTTTTAAATATTTTTGCCACACTTTTTTTCATTATCCTAATTATTTTGAAGTTTTTAAGTTTTTTTTTTAATTGGCGATTAGTAAGTGTAACCGTCTATTTAATTAGCATGATCATGGATCGATTAATTTATTTACTTATTAAGTCTTAATTTTTAAAAATAAAGTTGCTTATATCCACAAAAACTTTTTATTTTAATAACAATAATATTATATTATAAAGGAGAAATTTTAATTTTTAAGTATTTTGAACATTTTAATTTTATTTATGAATGCATTTTATAATTATAATGGTTAATCGAAAAATATTGGTTAACCGATCTGAAAAATCAAAACCGATGAATTGATTAATCGATTGTAACGGATTGGTTAATAGTTAGAACTTTGAAAAAATCGATATTATAATAGACTGATTTTTTTTGGACTCATAGACCGGTTAACCGGTTCATGCTCACCCCTATCCTTAATAGAGATGATATCAAATTTGCATTATCTTGAAGAAAATTTACTCCATCCATTTTATTATATGTGATATTTTAGTTGTTTTATTAAAAAATGACACATATAATGAAATGAATATAGTATTTATTTATCTATTTATTTTTTCATTCTAAAAGGAGCAACTAAAAATGTGAAGCATTAAATACTACTCCCTTTAATTCAGGTAAATTGTCTCTTTTTTTTTTCTTTACCACATATTAAAGTAATCATTATTTTTTCAATTATTAAAATTTGCTTTCAAAAAATTATACTAATCTGTTTTCTTATATTCCACGAAGATAAAAAAATATATGTAAAAAAAAGAAAAGTTAATGAAAATATTAATATAGTGTTAGTAATAATAATAGGATGAAATTGAAATATATGTAATAAATATTATTTTGATTTTATAAAATGATAATATAGGCAAATAATTTTTTCTAAAAAAAATAAAAATGGACATGAAATGGAGAAAGCATGATATTATGTACACATATTAATGAAGAAAGAAGAAATTCCATCTCCCGCATTAATTCCCATACACATACTGGCTGCATACTACAAGAATCTGCATGGATAGCGACGGCAATTGCGATAGAATTCTATCGTTAATCAAATTTAGCAATGGAATTTAGTCGTCGCTAATCAAATTTAGCGACGAAATTTCTGTCGAAAAAAGTGCGTACCTAATTTCAGCAATGGATTATTCCGAAAAATTTTTCCGTCGCTAAAATTAATTGAATTTTTTTTGTTTTTATTTTAATTTTTAAATGATATAATTATCAATACTATAAAAATTATAATTGACAAAATTAATATAATTGAAAATGTATTTATTAAAATTAAAAACGTAACAATAATGCATTATAAATTAAATGTACTACAAATAGTAAATTTTTAAAAAAACTCTAACTATGCTACTCGGGTATCTTGACGATCAGACTGCTGCGGTGAAATGTTGAATTTTTAGTTCATTATCTCCTCCATCCTATTTATGCAGTTCATCATCTGATACCATATCCTTTGTTAAATTTAACTGCTCTAAAATAAATCTTTCAACAATAATAGATAATAAAATGTGAAAAAAAATGTAAGCTTTTACTGCTCCAAATGGAAGGATAAATGTACATATCATGGCAGTGGTAGCAGCCCCGGTGAATGTAGCCATAGCTTCAAATACCAGCGCCCCATACACATAAGGATGCTGCAATACCAGTAAAACAAATAAATTAGAAAGACACTCTGGATCTAAAACACATATTGCAATAAAATATTACCTATGGATGCAATGCCTATTCTCAGTATAAAAATTTCAAATTGAAAAATCACCATCTTGAACTTGACTTAAATCATAATATAATACAATATTAGCATGAATGATCCAAGTGCCAGAATGATGCTCAACCGTTTAAAAGATAACTGCAGTGGGGATATTAGCATGAATGCCTCATTTCATATACTTTTTCATTGCACACAAGGGATGCCAAAACATATTATGACAAGTCAGAAATATAAATTAACAGTTCTCAACTCAACTCTACTAAAACAAACGATAACAAGCACAAAGACTTCAAGAAACTACCTTTGTTGGATTGTCTCCATAGTTTGCAACTGGAACAGGAACAGCTTCTCGATTGAGTCCCGAGACAATGTATTTGCTCACCATATTATCTTAAATAAATTATCGTTCCAAGTAAAATTTTTATCTTGTTCCGAAAACTGGCAAACTTGGACATTGTATACAACAGAGGGAAAGCAAAAAAGAAAAAAAGAGGTTGGGTCTTTCCAAGTCTCTTTACCTACACTTAGCTTTTCCCATTGCAAAATAGACTTGTTTATAAATTGTATTTCCCTTTGATAAAAATGAATTCATGATCAAACATTACTCATTTTCAGATAATCATAGCTATTATCCAATAATTAAATAATTATATAAAATTATTTCACATGCTTGAATAAATTTGTGTACTATATTAAATTTTCTAGTTGCAAAAAATACTCATTTTTTTTTAAAATACTCCCAACATTGATCTTGAGCAACACAGAAATTTATGGCTATGTTCTAATTAAGATTGAGTAAAGAAAGATCCAGCTCATAGTTATTTAAAGATTTTTCGCCTGCAGAGATAAATTTAACACTCATAGCTATGAACCCTGGATTTGCTAACTTGCTAATAGCTTATTTCATTAAAAATATTAATTCGACTTGTATAGAACATCACGTCATCAGCTTCAAAAATTATTGCAAGACTTCTGCAGAACATCTAACCCTCTCACAACTATACAACACAAATAAAAATATTACTGAAAAAATAAAAATAAATGAAAAAAAACCAACCAACCAAGATGATAAATAAACACCACAAATTAAAAAAAATTACTGAAAAAAAAAGAAAAGAAAAACATGTACTGACAGTCAAAGGGAGACAGCGACGAGGGGGAGGGACCAGCGGCGGGGGATGAGTTTCATCAGGGAAGCGGCGGCGGAGAAGACCAGATCTTCTTGCGCAAGAGGGAAGGAGAGGAGCAGATCCAACCGGCGGGGAGCAGATCCAGGTGACTGGCGGAGCAGAGGGGAGAAGATCAGGCAGGTGGCGGCGGCGGCGGCGGCGTCTAGCGCGCGAGAGGGAGGGGAGGCAGCAGCTAGCGCCGGGGTGGGAGTGACAGGCGGGGGGAGGGGCGACGGCAGGGTGGATGCGACCGGCGGAGCAGGAGGGGGGAGCGGAGGGAACCAGATCTGCGAAGGGCAAGGAGAGGGAGGCATGGAGAAAAAAAAAGTCAGATATATATAAATTTTTTAGTGACGATAATTGATTTTAATATTTTTAGCGAGGATTATTCTTTTCCGTCTTTCCATCGCTAAAAATATAAAAAAATAAATTAACCTCATTTAGCGACGGAAACGGAAGGATCTTTCCATCGCTAATTTTTAGCTATAGAATAGTGATCCGTTCCTATTTCCTTTAGCAATTTTTGCTGATGATTTTTTGCGCCATAAATAGCGACGGTTATTGTTCCATCGCTAAAAATTTGCGGTGAATTTTTCTCTAATTTTAGCGACGGGAAAAAATATATTCCGTCGCAAAATGCGCAAATTTTTATACTGGCTTGTGTGTAGTTTCAAAACTTCCTTTCCAAAACTCATTTGTTTCCAAAATTAGTGGGAGTCTCATTAGTCTCCATTGTTTCCAATTACCGGCGGGGAGCAGATCCAGGTGACTGGCAGAGCAGAGGGGAGAAGATCCAGCAGGTGGCGGCGGCGTCTAGCGCGCGAGAGGGAGGGGAGGCAGCAGCTAGCGCGCGTGAGGCCATAAAGAGCGCCAGGGTGGCAGTGACCGGCAGGGGGAGGGGCGACGGCGGGGTGGGTGCGACCGACGAAGTAGGAGGGGGAAGCGGAGGGAACCAGATCTGTGAGGGGCCAGGAGCGGGAGGGAGGGAGAAAAAAAAAGTTAAATATATATAAATTTTTTAGTGACGATAATTGATTTTAATATTTTTAGCGATGGTTATTCTTTTCCGTCTTTCCGTCACTAAAAATATAAAAATATAAATTAACCTCATTTAGCGACGGAAATGGAAGGATCTTTCCATCCTTCCATTTCCGTCGCTAATTTTTAGCTACAGAATAGTGATCCGTTCCTATTTCCTTTAGCAACTTCTGCTGATGATTTTTTGCGCCATAAATAACGATGGTCATTGTTTCCATCGCTAAAAATTTGTGGTGAATTTTCCTCTAATTTTAGCGACAGGAAAAAATATATTCCCTCGCAAAATGTGCAAATTCTTGTAGTGGCTTGTGTGTAGTTTCAAAACTTCCTTTCCAAAACTCATTTGTTTCCAAAACTAGTGGGAGTCTCATTAGTCTCCATTGTTTCCAAAACTTTTTTTTTATAAGGTAAATTAAAGGCTCAAATATGAAAATTTTCATCATATTAAAATTAATTTATTATAAAGAAAATTAACAATAGGAAGTCTCATTTAGTAAACTCATATTCATTATTTAAAAATCAATTTATTTACACATTCGTAAATATATCAATATCGCTATTCATTAATTAATTAAAAAAAGCTTTATTCACTCTTAGTTTGAATATTAAAAAATATTTGAAAGGAGAATTAAGGGTCAATTTCACTTATGGTCACTCAATTTATCACTTATCGCATAAAAGTAACCGACTTTTTTTTTTGACTTAAATGTCACTGAACTTCTAATATTTTTGCAAAAAAGTCATGTTGACCGGAATTCGGCGAGAACCCTTGCCGGATTGATGACAAGGCATATGACACGTGGCAACAAATAGTAAATATATGATTTTTTTGCAAAAATGTTAGAAGTTTAGTAACATTTAAGTTGAAAAAAAAAGAAAATTGGTTACTTTTGCGTGATAAATGATAAGTTTAGTGACGGTGAGTGAAATTGATTTAGATGTATTTTTTGCAAAAATGTTAGAAGTTTAGTAACATTTAAGTTGAAAAAAAAAGAAAATTGGTTACTTTTGCGTGATAAATGATAAGTTTAGTGACCGTGAGTGAAATTGATTTAGATGTAGCATTTGTTGAAAATATTGTTAAACGACATGTAATTTCTGACATGGCATGCCATGTCATCAATCCGGTGAGAGTTCTCGCTGGATTCCGGTTAACATGACTTTTTTGCAAAAATGTTAAAAGTTCAGTGACATTTAAGTAAGAAAAAAAAATCGGTTACTTTTGCGCGATGAGTGATAAGTTGAGTGACCGTGAGTGAAATCAACCGGAGAATTAATTATTAAATTCATGGGAAAGAAAGGTAATTACAATAGTTGAATGAAGAAGATAATTACAATAGTTGAATAAGGAAAACAAATATTCAGAAGTAGCATTAATTACCAAATTGATAGAATTGTTGAAACATAAGGGTGAGTACAGAGTTTCAAGATACTAAATCGGATAGAAATATGAGTAAGAAAATCAGAATCGAACTATATTGTTTGATTTATTAACTAGAAATGATTTAAATTGAATTGTTGACTTTTATTTGGTATAGTTCTATATTTTTAACTATAATTGGATCGGAAATTGAATTGAATTACATTGAACTGTACTTAATTGAATTTAACTGAAAAAACTGAAATATAAACATATAATTTATTTTAAATAATATGAGTAGATTAATACATATATATATAATTTTTATAACATGTATTTTATAATTATATTATAGACCAATTTCTAATTGTATTCAATTCATATATAGTCATATTTAACTATTTTATGAATAAATTAATTAGACTTCTTCTCTAATTTTTATTATTTTATAATATTATTAAAAATTTGCATTTGTAGATTGTTCACCTTATTTTTGAATTTTGTGATCTTAATTTTATTATATAGATACATTTTTTGATCTGGACATTAATGCTACAGAATATATTTAGTTACTTTCTTCATTTTACATTTACATGTTTAAAGGTGAAGTCAAAGCATATATAAATTATAAACCATGAAATATAAACTGAATTTAAATTATTCTTTTATTGACAAACAAATATGTTATGTTTTTGTTTATATATATATATATATATAGAAATTTGTGGTTAATTTCAAAAATTACAGTATTTACATACTATTTGAATTTTGGGATAAGGGCCAAATTTTCCCTAAGAGTTTTAAAAATGGTATATATTTGCCACTTAAGTGTATTTTAAGCCAAAATTATTCTTGAAATACTGAAATGGTACATACTTTACTCTTAAATATATTTTTGGATCAAAAATGTCCTTGCTATTACGTAATTGGTTAAAATTTGCAACTAAAACTAACAGGACTACAGGTTAACAAGCAGAAACACATATATTAGGCTAATTAAAAAAACCTGACACATATACACTGTAAAATTAATATCATGTTTTAACTCTAGTGTACATTGTTTATAGTCCTAAAGGTACTATTCATATAACCGAAAGTTTTTGGGTGTTACAAAAAGAAAATCAGTTCTCTATGTTGGAAATTGCCAACCAGCCTTTTAATAGGTTCCACACAACACATATTAGAGTTAAAGAAGATGGGGGGGGGGGGGGGGGGTGTTGCATTTGAGAATCCTCAGGTACTTGTTGGGCGCTAGTTTGGGAAAGAATTTCCAGGAAGTCCAAAAGGCCATTGCACTAGTAAGTCAGCATGACAAAAAGGTCTAGGCTACAAAATATAATGCCAAGGGAAAAATCGAGCAAAAGCCAGTCGGCATCCCCCACATCTTGGAGAGTTTTATGTCAGCCTCCCAAGAGTGTAAGTATTATAAGGAGTCAATAGCAAGGTTGTCCCCGGCTTCAAGATCTTTACCAAGTGAATGGTAACAAATCTATAAGAAAAAAATTATACCAATTAAGTAACTTTAATAATGTATTAAGGACAATAAGTAAGCCATTGTTGTAAAACTCAATACTCAGTTCCATATAGTCGGGTATAAGGTGTTACAAATTCAATTACAGAATCATCAACAAATTCAGAGCCCATTATCGACTTAAGAGATGATAATGAGGACGACTGTTTTGGGATTTTTTCACCATTATTTTGAAACCCATGGGCTTAGCCATGTACAATCTTTTATGTTGCAAAACACCCAATGGGCCTAGCCTATTTCTTGTAAAATTATAGGCATAGCCTTTAAATAAACAAATAAAATATGGGAAATTTTTTTTTAATAATATTTTTTAAAAAAAATTATAAAAATGGGATGTGTCAGAAAGTATTTGAAGAAATGAAGTATTTTCTAAAAATGCAACAACACGTTGCGTGATTGTTAGAGTCAGTATGACTCTGACATGTTCTGAAAATGCAGCAGGAGGCTTCATTTTCAGAAGCCATGTGACTGCACAGTCACATGGCATGGCAAAGAGACGCGACAGGCTTTTTGCAGGTCCGGTCACATCATGTTGACCGGACCAAATTGTTTTGTGAAAAATCTGGGATATTTAAACCCCATCCATCTGTTGCTTAGTAAAAAAATTTCCTGAGGGTTATTTGTTTTGCATCTTCTGATTTCCTTTAGTGCTCCATCATTTTTTTTTGAATTTTTCATCTTCTTATTTCCTTTTTGTGCTCCACAAATGATTTTACTGTAAAATCTTTGTATTTTTTTGAACTTCCACATCTATTGGTAAGTTAATATGTAGTTTAGTAGTGAAATTTAATGATAGTGAAATGTATTATAATTTATTATATGAAATTTATAAATATTTAACTGTATTATGTTATAAATTGTAGGTAATTTTTGACGAATTATTTTGGAAACGGAAAAAGTAAATGGTAAGTTATTAGTTTTATTATTATTTACTGATATACAATATTTTATGATATTACATGTTAGAATAATACAAAATGAAAAATTTGTTGTTAGTGTTAATTAAGATTTCAGACATTTAGTATTGATTTTCTATGTTTTATTTGATTATTTATTTATTTATATATTGCTATGTGAAAATAATATTAAATAGTGTGAAAAATTATAATAATAAAATAATATTTATAAAATATATAATTAGTATAAATTGAAAATTTAATTTTATTTACATATTATTGTAATCGAAATTTATTTATGATAAAGTAAAAAATATTCAAGTATTATAGAAATATAGATATCTTTTTTTATTTCTAAAATATGTATATATTTTTGAAATAAATTAATATTATTAAATAATATGTACTTTTAATTATTGATGAAATATGTGTTAAATTTATTTTATATTTCTTTGTTTATTTTATAAAAATGCATGCATTTAACTTGTATTATTATATTACCCATTTTTAGCTAATGTTTGTAATCTTTTTATATCTGTGAAAAATAATTAGTGAAAAAAATAGTGAATATTTTATAATTAAAAAATAAATTTAAAGAAATTTGTATTGGCTAAAAAATGATAACAATTTTTTATAGAAAACAATTTGATATATTTATTTTATTTTTATATTATATGATGAATATATTTTAATTATACGATATTTTTTTTATTATTCATATATATTATAATTAGTATAAATTATTTTTTTTAACATGCACATGTAACGCATGTTATTGTCCATGTGCACGTAGGTTATTAAGGAATGGAACATTTTAGAAGTCAAGAATTTATCAATCCAGGACCATACATTGATGAGCTGCTGACTTTGAATGGCAAGCATCGAGCTGATGTAGTATGGAGTGGAACTGTAAGTATACTGCCATTATATAATGAGATCTTGTGCCATTTTAAATAATTTTTGTTATACATATTTATCTGATAATTTAGTTATTTTTAGGTTGAACACAATGTTCTGTTTGCACGAAAAGTTAGTGTTGATAGTCATTACAGAAACATCGATGAGCGAATCGTACCCTACCTGAGATTAGCAGGATTCTATGGAGTATCGCAAATCGGTGTGATGAATGTTAATGTGGACTTAATAACTGCTCTTGTTGAAAGATGGAGACCAGAGACACATACATTCCACCTTCATGTTGGTGAGATAACAATAACATTAAAAAATATACAGATACTCACCGGGCTGCCTATCGAAGGACGTGCTGTGACTGGACATTTTCAGCATGATTAGGCGGATTTTGGTGGTCGGTTGTTGGGGAAAGTCCCCCTAGAAGACAACATTAGAGGACTTAAAATAAAAATGACGTGGTTATGTCAAAATTTTAGTCACTTACCAGCAAATGCAACGAACTACCATATACAGTGTTTTGCGCGTGCTTGGATATTACGTTGTATTGGTGGACTACTATGTCGAGGAACAACAAATAATTACATACATTTGATGTGGCTCCCGTTGTTCGAGGATTTAGCCCAAGCCGGTGAGTATGGCTAGGGATCAGCATGCTTGGCATGGCTATATAAAGAGTTGTGTCGTGCGACCCGACTTAGGGCGAATGGTCTTGGTGGTTATCACCAGTTAATACAAATGTAGGCATGGGAGAGACTTCATCAATTTCAGCTGCCCTTTATCCACACTTTTGTGTTAGATCAGAGCAGATCTTATGGTTATAGGTAAATTTTATTTAATATATTTCATATTTGAATATCATTAGTAATATTTATTAAAACAAATTTTCTAATTACCTGATTTATTATTGTGTTTCAGGTGGCATTCCCCTTTAGATTTAAGAAACAATAATAGTAAAGATGTCCAAAAATACCGTGAGAATTTAGACATGCAACGTTACAATTAGGTATATATTTATTTTTGTTGTAACGGTAAATTAATCTTTGTTTATATTATTAAAACTTGATTAGATAAACAAATTGATTTTTACAATTTTTTTATAGATGGAATGGGAGCCGTACAAGAATGTGATACACTTATTGCCACATTGTTGTACAAGTGGACACACGAGTTGGAGATCTATTGTGTCACTAATATGTTTTCATATTATTGAGTGGCACCAACCTGATAGATGTCTAAGGCAATTTGGGATGGACCAACCGATTCCATACGCTCCACAAAACAGTGATTCAGTGCATTCTATCGATTTGAGGGGCCACACTGATCAAAATTGGGAATTGAAATTTTCAAATTTTATTTTTGAGTGGATCAATCGACATAATCGGCTAGTAACAGGACCTGTTCTCAATGTGCCATTATATCCGAGATCGCAATATATGCAATGGTATATATCGCGTACAAGACGGTGGATAACTTTAGTCGGAGCATCAATGGGAGCATCGGTATGATTTATTATTATATATTTGTGAACAATTTTATTCATGATTTTTAAGAAATTTATTTATTTGCATGTAGGCCGATGGTGTAGAACGAATATTCCACAATAACATTATGGAGGTATCCAATGAAGGGCTTAGTATTCGTTTGACATCAGAGGGCATTTTAGGTGCTGTAGGTGCATTTGACCGAACATCAACTGATTATCCACGCCAGCCTGTACCTGATCTAGTTTCGTCAATTTAGATGCAGTAGGCGAGGAATGTCAGAGAGACGGATGACAGTTGCATTTATTCCTATTTATCCTGGACTGCACCCTATCCCTCAACCTTTAGAATGGCCCTTCAATTTTCAAGGTACCTCCAGTTCTTTCAATATGCCCCCAGTCAATCAATAACAATTTTATGGAACTGCAGGTGGTCCTTCAACATATTATGACTTTGAAGCTGGTCCATATAGAATTAATGTTAATTTAAACGTAAGCTTATCAGAAGGAGAAGCACCACTATACATCATTTAAGGACAAACGAGCCAGTCAGTTCCCCAAGATGATTTCTTCAACGAACTTTTTAGTGGTCAAGATGTTGTCGGTACACAGGGTTTAGCGGAGCAACCACTATATAGTGGAGGTTACAATGATATATTGCGATTACCCCAACATCCTAACCCTTACGAGACGGATCACCATTCCCATACACATAGTTCGTCATCTCATAATAGGAGATTTTGATTACGTTGTATGCATGTATTATTTATAGAGGTGGCAATGTAGTTTAATGTTTTTTATTAATGAAATTTCACAATTTATCACTATTTTTTTCAAAAAAAAAATAATAATTTGATTATAACACATTATATACTTAAATTTAATATAAATATAGTTAAAAGTCATATATATTCAAAACAATTTCTCAAAGTTGCCTAAATTTTAATTATTCTTGCAAAGGTTTTTTAATTAAATATATGGCCATGTACGTTGTATTCTTTTTTGTACGATAAAATTTTTTATATAAAATATCACGACAAAACATGCATTTTTTTTATCATATATATTAAAGCACAATGTATATATTATTAAATATTTAATATCCAATATTTACAATGATGAGAATTTCAACCTCTATAATTTTGAGTGGAAGGTCCAGCTGCACTTCTGCATGTCTTTTTATTGTGACCTATATTTCCACACCTGCTGCAATGAGTCACGTTACCCCGTTCATGAGTATCCATCTCGTTGCAAATAAGATTTGTTCTTGGCCGACCTTTCTTCCTCACCAATTCCATATCAGGTTTAATTTTAGGACCATAATATTATGGCCAGTATGCTTTATGTGCCATCGATCGGAATTGCCCATTATAGCATTTGAGTGCTTCTATTATGCTGTAACAGTTATCGACAAATTGGAGCATTTCTAGATTCCTGCTCATGTAGGCTGCGATGGCATGTGAACATTGTATTTTTGTTCCTTGGAACTTAAAGCACTCACATTTGCGCCTTTTGAGACTCAATATATAGGTGTCTGGCGCAGCATTCACCTCCGATGCTCTGCGATCTATCACACTGAACAATTTGAACCGACTATCATAGCTAATAACAACATGTGCTCGAGCCGTGTTAGCCCGCTCTGTCATACCTTCAATGCATTTAGGTGTGAAGAGTAATCCTTATGCCATTTTGGTCGTGTAAAGACCCTTTCTTTGCTCGTAATACTTGACCAACCTCCCAAAAGTATGCTTAATAATTGCAGTGATCAGCATCATATGCACACCTTTAAGGGCACTATTAACACTTTCAGCAATATTTGTTATGGTGTGACCATATCTATACCCACCATCCTCAGATAATGTCCATTTGTCTAAAGATATCCGCATCGCCCAATTATAGGAATCTTGGTCAAGATCTTTGATTTCATCCATTTTTTGCTAGAACTTACGCCTTTCAAATTTTGCTCTTACAACAATATGTTAACATTATTTAATAAGAAAATAAATTTGAATAAATTATTTTAGAGATGGGTTTGCTTACCAGCCTTGTAGAGCAAATCTTTAATTGTTGAATTGTTATGGTGCGTGTTGTAGTTACTTACAAATGGCGCAAGCAAAACCTATGAAAGCTTAAAGGTCCTTCCATCCACCCCTTTCATCCCAGAACACTGCCATTATACCAGCATATCTGTCTGATATAACCGTTATGCCAATACGTATAGTTACGTACTTCCCAATCATCGACATGAACCATGCCCAACTTGATTTGTTCTTTGATTCCACATCTGCGAATGCAACTGGGAACAACATTTCATTACCATCGACTGAGTTGGATATCAGAAGTGTCTGTTGGAATTTACCAGTAAAAAAAGTGCCATCTATCAACAGAATCGGCTTGCAGTGAGCGAACCCATCAATGGCGGGTTTAAAGCTCCAAAAAACCCGTTGAAACTGCTTCATATTTGGGTCTGCGGTTTCGTGTAGCACAAACTCATAGACAGTTCCGGCATTGATTCTTGCAAAGCAATTAAAAAACCTAGCAACCTCTCAAACGACTCAACATAATTGCCAAATGTAGATTCGATAGCTTTCATCTTCCCGTACCATACCTTACTGTATGATATATGAAACTTAAATTGTTGCTTAATAGCAGCAATAATAACATCAACAGGAGGGGTGGGTTTTTTACTAACCATACCCAGTATACAATTGCGAATAATTTTCGATCCCAATTGCTTGTGATTCATTGAAAGATTGCCACTTGGGCATGAATGTGGTCCTTGAAACCTTGTGATTATCCACAATGGACTAACTCCTTTCCTTATTGCTCTTAACCTCCACCTGCACCCACCTTCAGACTGTGCGCACCTAACAACCCAGTAGTTTGGTTTTGATTCAATAACTCTGAAGTCAACATTTCTCAGGATTGAATATTTTTTCACACAAGATTTGACTTCATCCTTGCTATTAAAAACCAAGCCAGTCGATAACTCAGAGCAACCATCCCAAGTATGATACTGAACTCCTTGCGATATATCAACCTGGGATGTATCGAAGTCAATATCTGTATAGTGCTCAGATTGAAATATGAAATTAACCTGGCCTGTATCACCGCTTAGATGTATTGATGCTAGTGGACTAGCTTATTGAGTATTATCAGACTCGTCACCATCTTCGGTTTCAGAGCTATTACTTTCTACGAAAATGTTAGCATATTCAGCCTCTGCATCATCATTAGGCGATACATAATCATGGCTCAGTGAAATATCTTCGTCATCGTCCTCATCGCCCAAATTAATTGAAGGTTCATTTCCATCATCTACACTAGTTGGGTAACAAAAGGCTCCTTCATTTCCAACCAAATTTGCAGTGTTGTCAGCCATACGATCTCCAAGTAAATCACCATCTTGTCTACATATAGACATCCAAGGCTGACTGGGAGTTGCATATGCAATCTAGGAAATAAAATGACGTTGATTGACATCTTGCATGTGCAAAATTGAACTTCTATGTCTTACATCTGGGATATGAGAAATTGAACTTCTATGTCTGACATCTGGGATATGGGAAACAAAACTTCTATGTCCGATATCTAGGATATGGAAAACAGAATGTAGTTAACTATTGTCTTTAATTCCCGTACTTCGCTCTACACCAGTTCCCTCAACAAAATTCCTGTCTCTTGAGCGACTTCCAGATCTTGTACTAAAAAAGGATCTACTTAGAAAATTACCAACCCTTCGACTCAATGATCGCCTAGGTTGACTCGAAGAAGCAGCAGAAATCTAGTTTATTGATATGGGTTGATAACCATGCCCTGACCCGACAGATGCCTCCCTTCCAATGAAATTACCATCTCGTCGACTATCGGATTGTCTTGCTTGACTGGGACCACGATCTCTTTCTTGGATATATGATGATTATTGTCGACTTTCCTTCATATTTTGTAGTGCATCACCACCAAATTGAGAGAACATTTCAATGTCTTGTTGACTTACAGACTGCCTTGGCTGACTAGGACCTATGTCATTCACATAGAATTGTTGAGGTGCCTCGTTATTTTCCATTTGCATTGCTTCATTTCTAATTTCATAATCGTTCGGATGCTTATGTAGACTAGCTCCTGCATCACCCTCTGCAACTACAATGACTAATTCCACCACGTTATAATCATCATATCTCCTTAAATTATCATATATTGCATCTATGTCATTATCTTCTCCGACGTCCAACATAATGATTCTCGGTTAAACATTGGTCTCTTGTATATAGTCCTAGAAACCACGTCGTTCATATCTAAACCCAATTTGACATGAATTTTATGAACCAATTCAGCAAGAGTAGGCTTATTTTTAAGTTTCAATCTCCTTGTAATAGCATTCGGACCAGATATGTCATATTAAAAATCTGTCTCTCCATAACTAATTTTCCCTCCAGTGTGTAAATATAATTCGGTGTATGTTGACATCTTCCAAATACCTATCAGTCAAAATAATTTTTTTTCATATTTTTTCAAAACCATTTGTTCACAATTTTATGTTTAATCCATAAATTAATATTTCACTATTACATGTAATAAAACACTAATATTTTTATTACAAAATATCTTAAATTTATAAATTATTTTTACGCTTTACTATCACACATGCATAAATTACATTACATAATATTATTACACAATATTTTTGCATAATATATTATTTGCTAACCTCTAATGAACATAATGTTTAGGCCATTTGATGGAAAATAATAGAGAAATAAAAGAAGTAAATAATACGTACTTATTGTAGTGCGTAATTTTCATTGCGGAAGCGGTACAAGGATCTTCTTTTATTGGTTACCGGTCTGGATTTTACCCACTCGGGATAATAGCAGATAGATCACAATCTAGAAGTCCCTCAAAGATTAACACAAATAAAGTGAGTGGGAACGAGCAGCCTTGCGGCGTATACGTTTTCTCTTTACCAAATTATGAGAACCTCACCTCTATTTATAGAAGTCCTAAAGGCTAGAGATTTATCCCTAGTCTAACTCAGAATTCTTTCTGAAATAGGATTTGGTAATTTAATTCAGATTAAATAACTCAATTTAATCTGGATAGAAACTCAATCTTTTATAGAGTCATGGGCGTATCCCAACTCTATCACCATTTATTATAATTGTACATTTTTCCTATTTACATTATCAAAATAAATTTAACTATTATAATTTTTTTAAATTTTAATATACAAATTAAAATTAATATATGACTATCAAAATTAAATAATTATACTTTAAAATTTCATTTCACATTTAAACTATAATAATAAAATAATATATGACGATAAATAAAAATACTAAAGTTGAAAATAATACCTAACTTCAATAACTAGTTTCAACTCGTTTTTCTTAAATTGCTGATTTGCAAATTATTTCTGCTTCTAAATAAACATAACAAAAATAAATAAACACATAAAAGTAATTATAGCACAAATAATAACATATATTAAATTATAAATATTGTCGATTTCAAATAATAACCCTGCAAAAATAATAAAATTTATATGGACAAAAAATTTGTGGTTGAATTTTTTTTTTCAATTTACATTATCAAAATAATTTCAACTAATATTATTTTTAAAATTTAATATACAAATAAATTAAATTTAATAATACTATCAAAAATAAATAATTATACACTCAAAAATTAATTCATTATTTCCTTTTTTTTAAGTCTAAACAAATAGGTTATTTACATAACAAAATATAATACGTAAATTGTACCAACAATCACTAATAACATTTATGTCACACTAAAATTAATAATAAATATATTGCCCATATATTATGCTAATAATAAATATCTATTGATACTTATCAATGGTTATTTCAACATATATGACAATAAATAAATATATTTAAATTGATTAAATAACTTATTTCAATAACTAGTTCAATTGCGTTTCTTTTAACTTGCAGATTCACAGTTAACTTCTATTTTTAAATAAATAAAATAAAATAAAATAAAACAAATATGATACAAATGATAATTAAATACATTAAATTATAAATAAACAGATAGTAATCTTACCATTTCGAAATAACAGAACTGAAAAAATTATACTATTGATATAAAGAGAAAATTTAACGATTGAAAATTTTTTTCGGTGAGCAAATAAATGAATTCAGGCATGCATATTTATAGAAGGAATGACGTCTGACAACGCAATTAAAGGCTGCGTTTTCAAACCTAAAAATGCAAGTACTGGCTGCGTTTTCTGGTCTGAAAACGTAACAGTCTGTTGCGTTTTCAGACGGAATACTGACTCCCACTGATGGGTCCCACGCCTAATAACGTAGCCGCTCTTTGCGTTTTCTGAAAATACCCCATTCCTCCAAATACTTTCTGACATACCCCATTTTTATAATTTTTTTTAAAAAATTCCCCTAAAATATGAGAGTAAAAGAATAAAATAGAATTTCAATAAAAAAAAGTATTCTTACAGATTTATCTAGAGGTGTCAAAATTAACCAAAACCCAACAACTTACCCAAACTCACAAAAAAAAATGACCCAAACTTAACCCAACTAAAAAATTGACCCATTTAAACCCATCCAAAATCTACTCACATAAAATACAACCCATTTGGGTCATTCTTCCTAAACCCAATGGGTGTTTGTTTTCTTTTTTTTTTCATTATTTTTTTAATATTAGAAACTTTTGGCTTAATGAATAAGATCTTTTACTTAGACTGTTCCGCTGTATTATTATTGTGTAATGTGTATGCGTATTTTGTTGGTTAGATTTGTAATGGCCAAGTTATCGGGTTAGTCGTGAATAGTATTTTTCGACGGTAAATAGTACACTGGGGACAAAAATTACACTCGGAGGTAAAAAATATTTTATTTGACCATCGGAAAATACTAGTCACAAGGATTTCTAGAGTAAAATGTGGAGAAAAAATGAACTCGAATAAATCTTTAAAAGTCAAAAATAAAAAAAAAACCCGGCTCGTTTTAAAGGTTACCAGGTTTGACCAAGATTTGACTAAACCTCTAAAAATAGCAAATGACCTCTAAAAATTATTTTAATGTTATATATAAACTTAGATTAATATTTAGAAATTTTTGATATCGAAAAATTAATTTTGTGGTAACACTGAGAATTATCAAAACGGACTGATTTAAATGTATTAGATCAAGAAACGGACTCTGTTTGAGCTAAAATTTTGCAGGGAGACTAATTTATATATTTTAAGAATTATAAAATTAATTTTGGGAGAAATTGAGTTTAGAAAGTGAGTGAAATAATTTAAAATTACATAATTAGCTTAAAATGGAAAAATGCCCACTTGGTTTATGAATTATTGTGTTGTTGTGTCCCTGTGTGTGACTGTGCACTGTTTGAATTGCAGAAAGGGCATGTTATATATATAACCGTTATACTGCCAAAATTTTTACCAAATGAATAGTAAATTGGATAGCTATAATTCAACCGATATCCCGATCCGTTTGGATTTCTACCGACCCATTTGGGCCAATATTTTCATAATAATTTTTTTAGTATCCCATTATTATATCGATAATTATTTTTTATTAAAAAAATATCAAATGGGTCAACCCAAATCCACCCAACACATTTGGATATTGACCCATTTATGACCCATATATTTATAACTCACTCATTTATGACCCAATCCATTTATGACCCAACCCAAACCCGTCCAACTTACGCATTTGCCACCTCTAGGTTTATCTCATTGGATTGCTCAGAAAGACCATATGGAGTATCATTTCAAAATGCTTCAGTTAGAAGAACCTTGTGAAACATCAGGATAGGCATGAGAATTACAGCGTAGCCCATCAGCACATTGAAGCTTATTTGTTAAAACATAAAAAATGCCACCTCAATTTCCTATATAAAGACACTATTGCAGAAGGCAAAATCTTCCTCTAGGATAAAAGCACAAAGATCAAAAACAGTTTAGAAAATCTCGGAAGCTCATGTGTTGAGCCAATAAAATATGTTTCGTTTATTTAAATTTTCTGTTTCATTTAATTTTCTGCACTAATTTAATTTTCATTTCATAAATATGCTATGCACTTACAGCAAAAGCTGATATGGTTCATTAGAAAACTCGTATGTGTTTGAATTCATTTATTTTTTGTTCCATGTTCTTAGTTTTCATAGTTTAATTTATTTTTATATTATTTTTATTTTTGTATCCCTTGATATGGTATTATTAGTGGCATAATGAGCATTCAAATGCTAAAATTATTTGAAATACCGATGATTCTTCATTTTTTTTTTGTTGACTTTCTTTCTTTTTCTACTGGAAAAAAAGCGCAAATACTCTTTTAAGTGGTCTATTTATTAACAATCATTCTTAATTAATGCATTCAATTTAATTTGTTGAATGACGCACCACTCACCAAATTCCATCAAATTTTGAGTATCCGTGGTAATGAATGAATATGGAAAGTCATTTTGCTCTAACAAAGATACTTCATGCTTGGTCGTCGTCTTCTTTTTTATCCCATTGATTGAGATTTCTTTTAATCCAATTTAATTGGTTTGTCTGGTTTATCGGATATTATTTTAATAACACAGGATATAAATGCTCTCTTTGTAGAGGAAAAAAAAGTCTCATGTCTCTTTTTCATCTATCCCAAAATATAATCCATTTGCTATTTTTACATTAGTTTGTTAGAAATTGCTTAATTTATGTAAATCAATCACGCATAAACCCTAATTCCCAAAATCGCAGAATAATTCACCCAAAAAAATAAGGTTATGTTTGATAGAATGCATTGAATTATATTGTAATTTAACATGTAATTATTCCTTTGTTTGTTAGCCTTAATAATATTAAGTGTAATGTAACGATAAATAAGTAGGTATTTTTTAATACATTTACTAACGTTTTTTTGAATACGTTAACTAAGGCTTGTATTTATCGTTACACCTCAAATTCTCACCCCCTCTCTCCCAGCCTGTGTCTCGTCTACTCCCTCTCTCCGTCGCCGCTGTTTCTCTCCACTGCTGCTGTCTCTCTGATTCTCACTTCGCGCCGTCACAGTCGCAGTCGCCGCCGCAGTCCTAAGAGAAAGAGACACACCGGCGGCGCCCTAATTGGTTTACTCTGTCAGTGGATTTGCTAATCTTCTCCCTGTTTTCTCTGATAGGTAATCTTATTTCTGCATTGTTGAGATGAAGTTTTAGTTACTTTATTAATTTGAACTTGCTATACTTGAATTTCTAGTGATGGTTCCTCTGAATTATTTCATTGTTGATGGTTCTTTGGATTTTGCAATTTTGAGCAGTTTCAATTTCAATTTGATGTTGTAATTTCTGAACCACGATTTCTTTTTGGTTAATCTTCAGATCTTTAATCGATCTCTCTCGTCTTTCTTTGTTTTTATTTTATTTCTACAAATGGGGTAAAAGGCATGTGGTTATGGGATGACTAAAATTGAAGGTTATGGGATGACTTAAATTTAGTTACAATTTTAATTCGAACTGATATCTGGATATTTCAGCGAGCTAATAAAAGTGGGTGCTTGGTAGCTTTCATAAAAAGAGAAGTCTTGTTTCTAAGCTCTGCATGATCGCAAAATTGCTGATATCTGCAATTTCTATGACATTTATGTTTCAGTTATTTTTTTTCCCCAATATATGATATGATTTGCAAGGGATGAGCTGAGAAACCAGTGGAAGTGGCCTTATAAACTTCTATATAATAAAGATAAACTCAAAAGCAATTTGTGGTTTTTGGGAAACTAGTTGTTAGTTAGTTATGTCACCGATATATAACAGAGAGATGCAATCGGGCCGCTATTCAATTGCTTCTATAGTGTTCAAGCTTGTTTTGTCATTCTAATTGCCATTATAAGTTAATTAACCTCTTTCAAACAAAATTCTATAACTAAAAACAAAATAATGTACTCTGATCATTAGTTCAATCTACTTTGAATTCTTCAATGAGTATAGGATTTGTGCTTTTCTTTGCATACAAAATTCTTTCTGAATCACTTGATTTATATTATGAAGATGAAAATGAACTTCATATTTTGGAGCAATGTGGAGGACTGTGAGATCGCAAGTTCAACTCTGAAGAAATCTTGTGAACATGAATAAGAATAGAAAGACAGCTATGACATAATAAACAATTGTTTGCCTGGTTTAAGCTAGAAAACCAATCTTTTATTTATCATTTTATTTTATTTTTTTTAAGGAAGAAATGTAATATCAGATTTCAAACAAAAAAAAATGACAGCAAAGGAATTTGACATCATCCTATTTAGGACTAAGCATTAGCTCATATGAAGAATTCAGCTGACTGCATCTAAAAGATGGACTTAGTTGCCAATGATTAATTATGAATTGACTTCTTAAGAATAACTTAATTAGTTAAAAAATAGCACAATATATATATATTAAACTTTTATTAAGTTAGTGGCCTAGTGGTTGCAATGCTGATTCAATGTCTAATAAATAACTATTATTTATCATATAGAGGAAATTTTGATTTAGACCGTGCAGTGTGTTTTGCATTATTGATATGTGATCGAACTTTGCAATTTTGGAGCCTCTATATACAGTTGTTAGATTATTTGCTGCATATTTAAATTGTCCGGTTTGACCTTCCATGAAGAGAATCATTTCATCTTACCCATACTTCTGACTTCTGCTTGTCTGAATCCTGTGTATTTTTATTTGAATTCACTGTTTACGTGGTATTGATAACAAATTGCATCATAATTTGTTGCAAGTTCACATAATATTAGGTCAGAAGCAGTCATTTAAATTGCCATTATTGGCACATTACTGCATCCCATTCTTCACAGTAGGCTGGACCATGCCAAGAAAATTAAACAGAGTTTGTTTGGTTTCTGAGATAAAAAAAAATGAAAGAATGAAAATCCTGGACCTGTGTTAGTTTGAAGTCAATTTCTAGGCCACTCAACTCCTATGTGCTTCAACTTACTGCAATCCTTTATTCAAAAGGCTTATCTATTACCATTGTTTCGTAAGCCTTCAAATTTTCAAATAAAAAATGTAAATGCCTTTCAAACAAAAAATTCAGAAGTCAAGCTTAAAGTGAGGGATATCAACCATTACTTATTTTCTTATTTGATCAAGCACAACATCAAAATTATATTCTTTTTGAAAAATGTACCTCATCTTGGACATAGTGGTGCTGGTGGTTGTTTTTGCTTAGTTAATCATAATATCATATATTTTTCTTGTCTCATGCTGGAAGTTTTATGCAAGAATGAGATTATGAACTGTTCTCTCTTTTGATTTTTACCTGAAAGTAGATTTCCTGTTGACCGGCTACAGCATTTTCTATTCTATTAACTACGGCATAGAGGACAGATCACATCTTCTTCATTTGATACATCACAATGAATATAAGTAACTTTTTTTATGCATTCATTTATTTTGATTGTTCTTTTTTTTTTTTTACTTCTGCTGTAAAAGCATATGCATTTAATAGGATTATATAGACTCCAATTACATAGGCTGTTGCTGCTGATTTTTTTGTTGCAGAAATGTCAAGCATTGGTACATCTTCAGGTTCTATTAAGCCCAAAAGACCAGGAACAAATAAAAGGATATGGACATTTGATGAAGAGACGAAACTAGTTGAAACTTTTCTCGAGTTACATAATACTGGAAGATTTAAAGCTGAAAGAGGTTTCAAACCTGGACATTTTAATGCTGTGGAACACAGTCTTAAGGAAAAATTACCAAATAGTGAAATTAAAGCGAAGCCCCACATCGAGTCAAAAGTGAGAAATTTAAAAGCCAATTTTGGTGTTGGGCATGACATGTTGGCTGGTTGTAATTGAAGTGGATTTGGTTGGGACTCAGATCGAAAATGTATTACAGTAGAAAATGCAGTTTGGGATGAATATTTAAAGGTATGGTTATAAACTTTTCATTATAGTTTTTGTGAAAAATATTTTTTTAGATCTAAAAATTTTTAATCTAAGAATGGTTGTATGTGCTCGTAGAGTCATTCGGATGCTGAACCATTCAGGTTCAAATCCTCTCCATTTTATGAGGAGCTCTGTATTGTTTTTGGAAAAGATCGTGCTACTGGAAAAGATGCTGAAATAGCTGTAGATATTATGGAAGAGTTGGAAAAACAAACAATGAATGAAGCCAATGAAAATGAAGTAAGCTCTATTCCAATTGATTCTGCTTCATTTTTTGAGACAAATGAAGAGGGTTCTAAGGTAAAAAGGAATAGAAGTGAAAGTATTTCAAGTTTGGATAGAGTTATTAAAGATTCAGTTTCAATTATTAGCATGGAAATTGGAAAGGCTAGTGATAGACTTAGTCGAGCATTAGAAGATAGAGATGCACATGAGAAGAGATTGATGATCAACAGTGAGTTGACCAAATTGAGTGGTTTGAGTATGCGTGAGAGACACCAGGCGACAAGAAAAATTAGTTGTGACCGCGAAACAACTGATATATTTTTCACTATATCTGATGATGAGAAAGATATTTGGGTGAAAAGTTTACTTAGTGGGGATATTTGAGCATTGATAGTTTGAGTCATATGAAACAATTTATTTTATAGTTTATAGTTATAATTGTAATGTTAATTTTACTTTAAATATTAAGTTTAAAATTTAATATGAATTAGTACAATTAAATATAATTGCATTTTTTATATGAGATCATAATATAATAAATATATAAAATAATAATAAAAAATAAAATAATTATATAAAAAATAAGTTGATAATTATAAATATAATTATATTTCAATATATGTATATAATTTAACAAACATAGGAATGTATTAATATTTACATTTCATTAATAATGTAAACAAATATAGCAATGTAATCATAATTACAATACAATACAATTTTTAATCCATTACAATCTCGATTACAATACAATCCAATCATTTTTACCAAACATAGCCTAAAAATTTAAAGCATACCTCTCAATGTCATCAAGCAATATAACGCTTAGTGGCGACTTATATGCATCCTCAAATGAAAGACTTTGCAAGGTCATTTGGATAAATTTTAAAATGTAATCTTTCAAGGTCATGGCTTGGGGATGGGAGGAATTATAATCACAAAAAAAAAAAGTAAATTACATTTTAATTTTCATCTTTTATTTAAAATGAAAGTCATGAATCTTTTGCTAAAAGCTGCAAGACAACAATTAACGCAAAATGATATTTATTACCGAGAACTAGTGTAAGCTTAACACTTCATTTCCTTGCTTTACTTTTGCAAAATTCCCCCAATAATAGATGTTAGAAACATTGGAAAAATTGACACTTAATAACTTACCACTAATGGGATACAAATGTTCTTGCAATCCACCATTAGCCATGAACTCATACACGAGCAGTCTATGATTATTATCAGAACAGTACCCAAGCAAAGCCAACAAATATGGAGAATGCAGTCGGCTTAGCAGTTCCACCTGCATATGAACATACTCGCCCAATTAAAAGAGCTGTTCACTTCCACATTACAACAAGGTGAAGGAAAATAAAGAATTTAGAAAGAGGTGGAACAATAAGAAATTGAGTCATAAAATCACGCACATACAAAAGGACTAATGAAATTCTGAATTTATTAGGTGGAATCAAATTCTTCATTCTTTATGGAGAAAAGAATATCAACAACAAATACATAAGGATCAAACCTCCACTTTAAATTCCTCTTCTCCCTGCTTCCCTGCTTGATCCATTAATTTAACAGCAACTTTCTTACCATCATTGAGCACTCCACGGTATACTGACCCAAACCCGCCATGCCCAACTACATTTGCCTTGCTGAAACCACCAGTGGCTGAATGCAGTTGCTTGAATGTGAATACCTGAAGTCCTTTCTCATAAGCTGCTTGCAGATGCTCGAAGCTGCCTTTTTCTACATGATCATACCCTTCACAGACAATTGAGTCAACAAGCATGCTTTAAGTCAATCGTCCAACATCATCCATAACACTAAAAGTGCTAATCAGTTTAAAATAACTGTATTTATTAAAATAAATTAATCAAGCTGACCAAAAGGAGATTAAAAAAAAGTGAGTCCATATTGCTAACGTCATGCTTCCTATTGCTTTCTCTAAGGTGAAAGGCTCTCACCATTATGCACCTATTTAAACTTTCCACGAAGTTACAATCATAAAAAATTAACTCAGTTCAAAGGAAGAGAAAGGCGGAAAAGAAACATATGTCATGCTCCAAATATAATAGTTCTCCAATCTATTATAATTTACTTTTTTTGTGTTTTTGGATAAAATTTTATAAAGACTATGCAAGCTCCAATTTTGTATTTTCAACAGCTACCAATACACTAGACAATAAAAAAAAAGTCTTATTCTGCAAACACTTAGAATTGAAATACACATACGCTTAGAATTGAAATACACACAGAGATAACATATAAAATTTACAATTTTTATACAGACATCCGTATATATTCTCTCAAACACATATTTGTCATGTATAAAGAAAGAGACCCAAAGAAGTTGCAAATTATATGTGAACTGGAAATAACAATTGATCAAATATTCAAAGTATCAAACTAAACAAACATGAGAAAACAATTAAAAGAAACAAATGGATAAGATTCATCACATGGTAAAAAGTACCTGCAAGAAAAGCATTAGAATTATATATACAAATTAAATAAATAAAAAAATAGGAGAGCAGACTCACTGACCGGTGAAGAGCAGCCACAGCGAGGGAGGAGCGGTGACCGGCGAGTCTGGAGCAGACCTGGCGTGCGTGAGGGAGGTTGGAGCAGATTTGGCGCGCACAAGTGAGGCGGAGCAGATCTGACTCGCGAGGGAGGCGAAGCAGATCTGACTCGCGAGTGAGGCGAAGCAGATCTGGTGTGCAAGCGCGCGAGAGAGAGGGGGGCGGCGAGCGCTGCTGGGCCGAGGGCGACGGCGAGGGCTGCTTGGGCGAGTGCGCGAGAGAGAAGAGGGAGGAAGGGAAGAAGAAAAGTCAGAACTTTTTATTATATATAAAATTTTTAGCGACAGAAATACAATTCCGTCGCTAAAAAAATATATTATTAATTATAATATATTTTAGCGACGGAAATACAATTTCCGTTGCTAATTTTAGCGACGGAAATCTCATTTCGTCGCGAAAAAATATATTATTAATTATAATATATTTTAGCGACGGAACAGAAATACAATTTCCGTCGCTAAAAAAAATTATTAATTATAATATATTTTAGCGACGGAAACAAATTAGCGATATTTTGCTCCACCGACGGCCTTCCCATCTGTGGGAGGATGCCCGTCGCTCGTTGAGGGCCTTCCGTCTCTCGCAATGAGAGACGGCCGTCCCTAGTCCCGTGCCTCGGTCCGTCTGTCATCCAAATTACCACGCGTACCCTTCTTATCGACGCCCGTCGGTGGTTCTTGGGACGGCCGTCGGTAGTTGATCAGATCAAATAACGCCGGATTGTGATAAATTCTATCCGATAAAGTTTAAAAACTCTTCAAATTTGAATTGGATTGGGACAATTAATTTGATTAAAACTGAATTTCGTAAATCCTTTTCGAACTCAAATTCTTAATTCATATTTATCCAAATTATCTTTTAAACTCTATAAATAGTGGATTAAGTCTCATTATTTGGGTTAGCAAATTTTTAAAGGGAAAATCTTTTTGTGAGCAATTTACTAAAATCCAAATTTAGTAGTTTTTCTCAAGATCTCTATTTTTAGTTGCTTTTTATTCCATAAAAATTCTTTCAACCTTTCTACTCTTTTCTCAATTTTTACTCGCGAATTAAACTAATTTGAGGTGACGAAATTCATTCGTTTTCATCAATCCGGCTAATTCCAATATTTGAATTGCTGTCAAATTTTCAAGAAAGAAAAATATAAATTTTCTTTTCTTGATTCATTTTTTATTCGATCCTTGTGAAGCGTGCGGGACCGAAGTCATTCGATATCCACCCTAAAGGTAAAATCCGAGGATAAACATTATGGATTTAATATTTGTGTGATTTAATTAATCTATATTAATTATTTTCCTTTTCTTGTAAAATTTTTGGTGTTTAACGGTATTTAATATTTAAAATTTTTAGTTTTTTCCGTTTTCTAGAATCAGGGGTGACCGACGGGCAGAATGGTCACCGACACCCGTCGCTAGTTTGAGAGACGGGACGTAGATGATGCACCACTACGTCCGCTGGTCACACCAGGGACGCCCGTCGGTCATGTATGGAGGGCCGTCCCTGGGCAGTTTCCTCTCTTTTAACTTGTTATTCTTACTATTTATTTCTTTACACTTTTTAACTCTTTTTTCTTTATGATTTCATGTTATTTTACCTTTTCTTTATTTTATTTTATTCTTGATTTTGGCACTGACATGTTTATTTTTGTGAGTTATTATCTGACCATTTTGGATGAGTTGGAGTTGTTAATGATGGTGGTTGTGCCAATCTGAGGATTTCTGATAATTGTGAAATTAATGATATTTTTAGTGTGTTTTTATTTATTTATTTAAGTTAATTTAGTATTTATTTGGTGAATTATAGTTGAATTAGTTAATTTTATGTTTTTAAAGTTTAATTGTTGATTTTGGTATTTTTCAGGATTAAAATAAAGGAAAAAGGATTTAATGCTAAGTTGTGGATAATTTGGTAAATTCTCATATTTGTGAAAGTCAAATGGAACAAAGTGCAATTACATAATGCACGGGAGTGCAAATTCTCACTTGGCCAAGTGAGTGTTATTTGCTTAATGCACGGGAGTGCAAAAATTTCACATGGCCATGCATTCACAAATGGAAAAATCAACACGGCAATGCATTTTCATGACTTTCTTACCAACTGGTCACGTGGGATGAATTCAAACTCCACCAAACTTCCGAATAAAAGAAGAGAATCCTTTTCTCATTTACCAACCGATGAAAACATTGGCAATAAAAAGTCAGAAAGAATACCAGATCGCGGGGAGGAGAGTTTTTCTGGAACGAAAAAGAAAGATTTATTTTCTGCAACTTAAGATTTAGATTTTGGAGATAGTTTTAGAATTTAATTTATGCTGTTGTGATTTTAAATCTGAGAGAATAATCAGAGATAGGAGGAGGTTATTATTTCTTTTTGAAGTTTTGAGAATAGATCAGACGGGAAGAACATCAATTTTATTATTGTAAGAATTTCATTTTCAGATCTCAAATGGGTAATATCAACTTATCTCTATTTAATTCAGTTTTTATTTCAATTATGAGTGAGTAGTTCCTTTCTTGTTAAGGGATGTCTTGAATCCCCAATAATCATGTGAATGCTTGCGTGGATTGATTTATGCATATGCTTCAGTTTTATCTTCTCCAAATTTATCTGTTTTAGTTATTGAATTTAATGCAAGTTTAAGAGTAATCTGCTGTGATAATCTTAGATTGTATTCACTTCATTAGCTTATATATAATCTGTTCTATTTCTATTGATTTTCGCTGGTTTGATTAATCCGAGATGGTAGTTAAATCTGTGGATCTCTATTTTAATAGGTTCAGAATTGTAGAAGATAATTAAGCTTTGGTATCTTAATCCGGGATGGTAGGATCATCTAAGCTTAGGACTTAAGACCTGTTTCAATGCTAAAATATGTGCTGAATCCAGGGTGGTAGGTGCATGTGTTAGAAAAGCTTGATCCGAAAGGCAGGCTATGGTATAGGCTAGGTTGTTCACTGATTGTATATGAAATTGTTGAATTAAGTATTCACATGATATCATTGGGGAGAATGGGTATTCCTTAGCAAGATCTCTTAGTTATTTTATCAAATTACTGTATTATTAAATCGTTAATATTCTTAGACATTACTATCATTAGTTAGGTTATTATTTCTTCTGCGTTAAACAATCACCAAATCAAAATAATTGGGAATTCTTTAGCATACATTTAATTGTTAAAATTTTACACAACACAGTCCCTTGGGTTCGATAACTTGTGGTCTTAATTATATTCCACTATATTACTTGCCGATTCAGTACACTTGCTGAGGTCGCGTCAAGTTTTTGGCGCCGTTGCCGGGGACCTAGCGTTGTCAGTAAGTTTTGATTTTTATTTGTATGTGTTTTCATTTTTCTGATTTTATTATTTTTTCAGGTAGTTGTGGTGTATGAGCAGAATTAGACAAGGACCATTAGCACCCTACGACCCTGAAATCGAGAGGACTTTGCGTCAACACAGGAGAGCCAACAGAGACAACAACATGGAAAATAATCCTCTCCCTATTGATGAAGTCCCTCCCGAGAACGAACAAGTGCCAAGGGCACATGAAGAGGTACCAAGAAATTATGGAGGAGAAGTCCCTAGGCAGCGAACGATAAGGGACTATGCTGTGCCTAGATGGACTGAAGACCATAGGACAATTGTGCTGCCAAGAGGAGTACAATTTGAATTGAAACCAGCAACTATCAACATGGTGCAAAGAAATCAATTTTCTGGATCAGAAGTGGAAGATCCTGCACAACACTTGGACTTATTTTTGGAGATTAGTGACACTGTGCAGATTCCAGGAGTGACACCTGATGCTGTAAGACTGAAATTATTTCCTTTCACCTTGATTGGAAAGGCAAGAGAGTGGTTGCAAATGTTACCAAGACAGTCAATTACATCGTGGGATCAATTGCAAGAAAGGTTTCTGATAAAATTTTTCCCACCTAAAAAAACAGCAAATATTCGCAACAGCATATTTCAATTGAGTCAATTGAGTGATGAGCCCTTTTATGAGGCTTGGGAAAGATTCAGAAGATTGTTAAGAAGCTGTCCGCATCATGAAATACCAATCTACCATCTGATGCAACAATTTTATTCTGGTATTTCACCACAAACGAAATCTTTGCTGGATGCATCATCAGGAGGTTCTTTTATGAATAGGATACCAGAAGAAGCATTCCAGCTGCTAGATGAAATGGCATCAAATGACGCTCAGTGGGCTAATCCTAGATCAATCTCAAGAAGACAAGGAATACATAGTGTAGATGAAGTGTCAATACTGAGGGCACAGGTGGAGTCAATGCAAAACGAGATGAAAAACTTAAGGGTGAAAAATGTAGCATCTGTTTCTCAAGAAGATGAGTGGTATGAAAGTGGGCAGTATGCTCAAGAGAGTGCATCAATGGGAAATGTTAATGCTGTAGGGGATTATCGGAGGAGTGACCCCTATAGTAACTCATACAACCCAGGCTGGAGAAATCACCCGAATTTTTCTTGGAAAGATGGAAATCAGAATGCCTCATCCTCTCACCCACCAGCAAGACCACCTTTCAACCAAAGTACTCAGCACAATCAAGGACATTCATACCAACCCCAAACATCCAACCAATACCAAATGCCATACCCACCACATCACAACCATGGACAGAACTTCAATCAACCACAAGCTCAATCATACCATCCACCAGGATACCCACCTAGGCCACCTATGCAAGAGAAAAAGCCAAATCTTGAGGATATGATGGCTAACTTCATAAACAGTCAGCAGCAATTCATGACAAATCAAGAATCTAGGTGGAAATCTCAAGAGCAGTGGAACCGAAACCAAGATGCTTCTATGAGAAATCTGGAAACTCAGTTGGGTCAGCTTGCAAATTCTGTATCCCAAAGGCAGCCAGGAACATTTCCATCAAATGTGGATCGGAATCCAAAAGAGGAAGCAAAAGCAATTACACTGCGAAGTGGAAAGGATGTTGCACAAAGAGAAGATCAAGGTAAAAATTCTTCCTCAGAAGAGAAGGAGCCAACACGGACGGTAAGTAATTCGAACTTTAATTTTGAAATGAATGAAAATGCTCCTAAAAAGGATAAAGGTAAGAGTATAGTGAATCCAAGGGTAGAGGATCTCGATATAAATAGACTGCCATTTCCTGCTATTGCTAGACAAGAAAAGAAAAATGAGCAAAAAGCTAGGTTTATAGAAATGTTTAAGAAATTACACATTAATTTACCATTTGCTGAAGCTTTAGCTCATATGCACAACTATGCTAAATTTATGAAAGAACTATGTTCTAATAAAAAGAAATTAGAAGGGCATGGAACTGTTCAACTAACAGAAAATTGCAGTGCTATAATCATGAACAAGATCCCTGAGAAATTGGAAGATCCAGGTAGCTTCACTGTACCTTGTGCAATTGGTGAAAATTTTTATGGTAATGCTTTGTGTGATTTAGGTGCAAGCATAAATCTAATGCCTTATTCTATTTGCAGGAAGCTGAATCTTAGTGATCTTAAGGAGACGGGAATGAGACTCCAACTTGCGGATAGGTCGGTGAGGCGACCCAAGGGAGTGATAGAGGACTTGTTAGTGAAAGTGGGGAAGTTTATTTTTCCAGTAGACTTTGTGGTGATGGAAATGGAAGAGGACAGGAAAGTACCACTTATTGTGGGGAGACCATTTTTAAACACCGCAAAAGCTTTGATTGATGTGCATGGGCAAACTGTTACCCTGAGATTCAATGATGAAAAATTAGTTGTTGATATGAACAAAGCTCAAAGGTATCCATCAGATGATATAGAAGAATCTGCTTACTTTATGGATACAATAGACAAGTGTGTAGAAGAAGTGCAAGAGAAAATGTTAGAAGCTGATCCGGTGAATGAGGGTTTACTGCATTCTTTGGAGAATGAAAAATTGGAAGATGAGGAAGTAATTGCAGCTGTGGAGCAAGAAAGTGAAGAAGAAAACACACAGGAAGAAGGATTGAACCTGGAAAAGGGGGATACACATTCTAAACTTAACCCTCTTCCTTCACATTTAAAATATATATTTTTAGAAGATAATGCAAAACCAGTAATTATTTCATCTTTATTGACAGGTTTGGAAGAAGAAATGCTTATTGAAGTACTCAAGAAGCATAAAGGAGCAATTGGCTGGTCAACTTCAGATTTAAAAGGAATCAACCCCAGCTATTGTACGCACCGGATACTTATGGAAACTGACTTCAAACCGGTGGTGCAACCACAAAGGCGGCTAAATCCAGCAATGCAAGAAGTGGTGAAAAAGGAGGTACTCAAGCTCCTTGATGCAGGTATTATCTATCCCATTTCTGATAGCAATTGGATCAGTCCAGTCCAATGTGTACCAAAGAAAGGAGGGATGACAGTTGTAGCCAATGAAAAAAATGAATTAATTCCCACACGCACAGTGACAGGATGGAGGGTGTGCATAGACTATAGGAGGTTAAATAATGCAACCAGAAAGGATCATTTTCCTTTACCTTTTATTGGCCAAATGTTGGAAAGATTGGCAGGAAATGGATTCTATTGTTTTTTAGATGGATATTCAGATTACATGCAAATACCCATAGCTCCAGAAGATCAAGAAAAGACTACATTTACCTGTCCCTATGGCACATTTGCATACAGGAGAATGCCCTTCGGGCTGTGCAACGCACCGGCTACATTTCAGCGGTGTATGATGGCAATTTTTCATGACTTCATAGAGAAATTTATGGAGGTGTTCATGGACGATTTTACCATTTATGGGAGTCATTTTGAGAGCTGCCTTAGGCATTTAGAATTGGTGTTAGAAAGGTGTAAGAAGACCAACTTGGTGCTGAATTGGGAAAAATGCCATTTCATGGTAAGGGAAGGCATTGTGCTTGGGCACAAAATTTCTGAGAAGGGGATAGAAGTTGACAAGGCAAAGGTAGAGGTGATAGAAAAGTTACCACCCCCAACTAGTGTGAAAGGCATTAGAAGTTTCTTGGGACATGCAGGATTCTACCGCCGGTTTATCAAAGATTTTTCAAAAATTGCTAAACCTTTATCAAATTTGTTGATGAAAGATGCTCCTTTTAATTTTGACGATGAATGTATGCTGGCTTTTCAGACTTTGAAACGGAGGCTCATTTCAGCCCCGGTGATTATTTCTCCGGATTGGAATTTACCTTTTGAATTAATGTGTGATGCAAGTGATTTTGCAGTTGGGGCAGTACTTGGGCAGCGAAGAGAAAAGGTATTTTGTACGGTTTATTATGCAAGTCACATTTTGACAGGAGCTCAAATGAATTACACCACAACGGAGAAGGAACTTCTTGCAATTGTGTATGCATTCAAAAAATTCAGGCAATATTTGCTGGGAGCAAGAATTGTGGTGTGGTCTGACCATGCTGCCTTGAGGCACCTATTTGCAAAGAAGGAATCCAAACCAAGACTGATCAGATGGGTACTTCTACTGCAAGAATTCGACCTAGAAATTAAAGATAAGAAGGGAGCAGAAAACTTTGTAGCAGACCATTTGTCAAGACTGAAAAATGCTCACATTGAGAAAGGGGAGATTTCAGATTTATTCCCTGATGAACATATTTGTGCTTTGTTTGAAAATGAGATTTTTGTTCCTTGGTTTGCTAATTTAGCTAATTTTCTCGCAGGGGGATTTATGCCAAAGGATTTCACATGGCAGCAGAAAAAGAAGTTAAAGGCTGATGCAAAGCATTATCTTTGGGATGACCCTTATCTATTTCGTTTGTGTGCAGATCAATTGCTGAGAAGATGTATTCCAGATGAGGAGAAAGGTGAGATTATCACAGCCTGTCATAGTGGAGAAGCTGGTGGACATCATGGACCAAACCGGACGGTATCAAAAATTTTATCTTCTGGTTTTTATTGGCCTACCATGTTTAAAGATGTTCAAAGTTTTGTGAAAACATGTGATAGATGTCAACGGGTAGGAAATATTTCTAAGAAAGATGAAATGCCGTTAACCAATATGCTTGAAGTGGAATTATTTGATGTGTGGGGGATAGATTTCATGGGGCCTTTTCCAATATCCTTTGGTTTTGAGTATATATTAGTAGCTGTGGATTATGTGAGTAAGTGGGTAGAAGCCATAGCTACTAAGACTTGCGATGCCAAAATTGTACTAGAATTCCTTAGGAGGAACATTTTCACTAGGTTTGGCACGCCAAAGGCCATAATTAGTGATGGGGGCAAACACTTTGTTAATCATCAATTCACTGCCCTATTAAAAAGATTTGGCGTGAGGCACAAAATTTCCACCCCATATCATGCTCAAGCAAATGGACAGGTTGAGGTTTCTAATAGAGAACTCAAAACAATCCTAGAAAAGACTGTAAATTCATCTAGGAAGGATTGGTATTTGAGGCTGGATGAAGCTTTATGGGCCTATAGAACCGCATTCAAAACGCCTATAGGGTTATCCCCGTTTAAGTTAGTCTATGGTAAGGCATGCCATCTCCCTGTCGAACTTGAACACAAAGCTTATTGGGCAACTAAATTTCTGAATTTCGATGTTAAGAGTGCAGGTGAGAAGAGACTTCTCCAGATGAATGAGTTGGAAGAAATACGCTATTGGTCATACCAACAAGCGGAGAAGTACAAGGAAAATACGAAGAGATGGCACGACAAGAAACTGATCAGAAAGGAATTCACTCCAGGTATGAAAGTCCTATTGTACAATAGTCGATTAAGGTTGTTTCCTGGAAAATTGAAGTCGCGGTGGACGGGACCATTTGAAGTGGTAAGTGTGACTGACTTCGGAGCTATCACGATCAGAAAACAACCTGGGAGTGAGGAATTCAAGGTAAATGGCCATCGATTAAAACCATATTTTGAAAACCGCGCTGAATTGGCAGCGGTAATCATTATTTTCGAAGCTGAGTGAGGTAAATTCAAAGTCTAGCTGAGGACTCTTAAACTCAGAACTACATTATTTACTCTATTTGTTTTAATTTTAAATTTTAGTCATTTTTATTTCTTGTGTGTTTTTAGTTAGTTTAAATTTTTGTCAATAGATTCATGAACTACAAAGATACAAAGTTGAAGTAAATTGGATTGCAGACTCTGGACATATTCATTATATAAAAATGCATTAATAGATGGATGTGTGATTCAATTAAATTAAGGAGTTTAAAAAAAAAAAAAAAAAAAAAAATCAGAAGCATTGTAGGTTCATTTATCAATTTATTTTGCATTTGTTGAATTTTTAGCATTAGAATTTTTTTTGAAGTCTCAGAGCTAAATTATTCAGCCGCGTGAGAAATTGCTCCGCCGCGTGAAAAAAATGCCCAGTCGCGTATAGAAACGAACCCGCCGCGCAAGGAACTGCGCGGCCGAGTGGGAATTTGCCCACCTGCGCAAGTGCCATGCGCGGGTGAGTGGGAAATTACCCACCTGCGCATGGCCATGCGCAGCTGCGCATAAGAGATACGCAGCCGCGCATCTCCCATGCGCAGCTGCGCATGAGAGATGCGCAGCCGCGCATCTCCCATGCGCAGCTGCGCATGAGAGATGCGCAGCCGCGCATCTCCTGCGCATGAGAGATGCGCAGCCGCGCATCTTACATGCGCAGCCGCGAATGTGCTGCCCTCCCAGCCTCACGCAGGCGCGTGAGGTGCTGTCCCGTAGGCCCTCTTATTTATTTATGTGTTCCTCTTTCATTTTCCCAACCTTTCACTTTGCTCTCTCTTCCATATCACCCGGCAGTGCATCTCCTTCACACACAATCACTACATAAACCTCCATTTCTCAAATTTCTTGCATCATTCCACTCCATTTCAGTTCAAGTAAGTGTTTTTCTAAAGATTGCTCCTTAATTTGATTAATTATTTTCATTTTTTTACTTTATTCTTTGTTCTTAATGTACATGATTTGGGTTAATTTCAACATGCCATTTAAATCTCATTTTAAATTCTTTTGGCAAACTTGTTTCTTGTGTGCTTAATATGTATGCTCTTGTTGCTTGGTCTCAATTTTGGTAGCGAACGCACCTAAATTTGGCTTCCAAATTCACTGTCAAACATGTGCACACCACCTGTTCGATGAAATGCCCCAATCAATTTTTTTTTGTTATGGTTTCTCATTTTGTGCCGTATCTCTACCTTGTGATTTTAATTTGCTATTGATCAATTTTCATTCACGAATTGGCGATCAAATGACATAATAAAAAAATAAAAAAATAAAAAAATGAAAAAAAAATAAAATAAAATAAAATAAAAATAATAATAATAATAATGATAATAGTAATAATAAAATTTACTTCTGCTTGTGTTTTTTCATTTACAAATTTTTGCCCAATTGTCTGCATTCCCATTCTTCTATTTCAATATTGCATCTGGTAGTTGCTTGCTATTATTCTGGTTAAATTTTATGTTGCCATTTTGCATGCTAATAATTTTTTTTTATTTTCACAGTGGCACCTAAAAAGGCGAAGAACACTGAAGCTTCAAGCTCTTCTGGCACTCATATACCTTCTTATGTCAATCCAGAAAAATCTGACATGTATGAGTATTTTAGCACGTGCCAATATGTCCAACCAGCATTTCTCAGTCGTTTTTATCTGCATGTTCCTGTTGGAGACCTTTGGACAGAGATATTACCATTGATTCAGGGCATCGGCTGGGAACAGTTTATGGAGCATAAGGTGCAGGTATTTCCAGATCTTGCTCGGGATTTATTATATTCTTTTGAATGTCATTTTGATGGAGATAGAAATGCTTCTGGCACTATTAAGTTTCGGTTGGGTAAGAAGGGTTATTCAATGTCCTTTAAGAAATTCTCACAGCATTTAGGATTCTCACCTGATGCATTGGTAGAACTCCCTAATGCCTCTACTGAGGAAAATTGGGAAAAAATTCGAGATCCATTAAATGCTGAGCCGTGGAGAGGTGGTAAGCTTAAAGTGCATGCACTTCGGGATCATGCTTTGAGAATTATTCACAGATTTCTATCACGAAGTATATATAATAATCTTCAAAGCCTGAGTTCACTTAATGCTTCACAGATTATGTTACTTAGGTGTATGGTGGATGGTATTCCTATTAATGGCTCTTTGCTTATAGCACAGCGGATTCAGGATTTACAAAAGTGCTTTTCAAATACTTCTGCTGTTTCCATCGGTTGGATAGCAACCGTTTTGGCTGAGGCTGTTAATTATACTCGTTCTTTTGGCGATCCACTTGATGGTGACATAGCTTATATTGATAATGTCATGCTTAAACGCATGAAGATTTGGAAAACAAAGCCAAGATGTCACTGGACAACTCGAGAGGAATATCTGAGAGAAAATGGCATACATATTGATGAGATTCCGGGAGCGCCAAATGATAACAGAGGTGATGATGAGCCAGCAGCGGTTCCACCAGCTGAGATAGCCATGCCATCTGATTTAGAAGATCACCTTAACCGGCTTAGCAGCAGGATGGACCACCAGCAGATCCGCTTGGATAGGATGCAGGGGAGGATGGATACCATGCAGGATACTATTGTTGAGGTTAAGCAGACCATGGAGAAGTTCGTGCATGATTTCTGGACACGTTTTCCTCCACCACCACTCCCACCACCTTAGATGGCTTACTACATTTGCTGTGGACAGCAAAATTTTTTTTGATGGGGGTAAAGCTTGTTCAGTTAAGCTCAATTTTGGTTCAGGAAGTAAACATATCTTACCCCTTTATTGTTCATGAATCTATATTCTGTTTATTTATTTTGATGTTTTTATTTTAATTTTATTTTTAATTTTATTTTTAATTTGATGTTTTGTAGTTTTGTAATAACTTTTACTCTTAGCGTAATGGATGATAGTTGCTTTAGAATTTTCTAGTCTTGCTTAGAAATAACATTAGTTTCTGATTATCATTTAGTTTACAATAAAACTTCGTTTGCCCCTGTTATTCCTCAAATATTGAACATATCGAACTTAAATTTAGAATGTGCAATTAAGGATTTTTGCTTAGCACGAGAACAAACATGTTGTTTAATGAATTTTTGGCTAGATTAATATTCAACTTGACTTATATTTGCTAGTTTCTACTCTTTGAGCACAAAAGACCAGTTTTTAAACAAAAAAGAAAAAAAAATGCATAAAATAGTTGAGCAAGGAATGTTAGAGCACTAGAACCTTCCTCATCACCCTTCAAAGCATACGAACAACTCAATTCAACTTAGAAAGTGATCTAGGCAATATTTTCTTGTTTAACCATATTTTGACCTATTTTCCTACCCTTTTTATACATTAATCCTTGTTAGCCAAGTTGAGCTTAATGAGATATGCTAAAAGCGTGTCAATTTTTATTTTTTTATACCTGTTCAAATTACCATATAGCTTAAAAAGCCGTTTGCCTACCTTTTATAGAGTTGCCACTCTAGGATTGGGTAGATTAACAGAAAAAGGATTGATGGGTATAGTGAGAATGTTATTTTCAAGGATTATGGCTGAAGTCAAATAATAGTGGAAATTATATCTTGTAACTATCCAGAGTATCGTTGTATTGCTGTAAGCATATAAAAAAAAAAAAAAAAAAGAAGAAGAAGAAGAAGAAGTTGAAATTCAAAATAATATGCAATGCAAAATCTTAAGTGTGGGGTACGTACAAGGGACAATCAGTAATGACTTCTAAAAAAGGGTATAAATTGTGAAAGTGAGAAATTTTAAATATTTTTCTCTCATAAGAGCTGTGAATTATCAAAAATTAAACAAGTTGAGTTCTATATTGATAAGTTAATGGGAGACACTTTAGAATTGTTAGTCTATTTTATCTTAGAGTGGCTATTTTATTGTTTGATCTTTTATCCATTTTTTGATAACTAATACCTTAACCCCATTACAACCTTTGAAAGACCTAAGTGATTCTAAGTTTTGTTTTTAAGTTGTTCAGCGGAGATGACTTTCGGGTTCCGGTGTTAAAGGAGAGGCCTATGGTGTTTCTAGAGTTTCAAGTGCGAAACTATATGTACACTTGAGTGTACATTCATTCTAAGCTTGGTTATGAGTTGCATTGGTGTTTTGATTTTTAAATACTTAAAATGTTTTGGTCTTGCACACACACAAAGAAACTAACTTATTTTGCCTTGTTGAATTAATTGTGGTTGAAATTTTGTTAAGTGCTTTTGTTAAATTGCTAAGCATGATTCTGAATTACATGATTCTTTATTTCAGTTTGATTATTTTGAGGAGTTGGATTGTTCTAATTTGCTCGGGGCGAGCAAAGTCTAAGTGTGGGGTATTTGATAATTGTGAAATTAATGATATTTTTAGTGTGTTTTTATTTATTTATTTAAGTTAATTTAGTATTTATTTGGTGAATTATAGTTGAATTAGTTAATTTTATGTTTTTAAAGTTTAATTGTTGATTTTGGTATTTTTCAGGATTAAAATAAAGGAAAAAGGATTTAATGCTAAGTTGTGGATAATTTGGTAAATTCTCATATTTGTGAAAGTCAAATGGAACAAAGTGCAATTACATAATGCACGGGAGTGCAAATTCTCACTTGGCCAAGTGAGTGTTATTTGCTTAATGCACGGGAGTGCAAAAATTTCACATGGCCATGCATTCACAAATGGAAAAATCAACACGGCAATGCATTTTCATGACTTTCTTACCAACTGGTCACGTGGGATGAATTCAAACTCCACCAAACTTCCGAAGAAAAGAAGAGAATCCTTTTCTCATTTACCAACCGATGAAAACATTGGCAATAAAAAGTCAGAAAGAATACCAGATCGCGGGGAGGAGAGTTTTTCTGGAACGAAAAAGAAAGATTTATTTTCTGCAACTTAAGATTTAGATTTTGGAGATAGTTTTAGAATTTAATTTATGCTGTTGTGATTTTAAATCTGAGAGAATAATCAGAGATAGGAGGAGGTTATTATTTCTTTTTGAAGTTTTGAGAATAGATCAGACGGGAAGAACATCAATTTTATTATTGTAAGAATTTCATTTTCAGATCTCAAATGGGTAATATCAACTTATCTCTATTTAATTCAGTTTTTATTTCAATTATGAGTGAGTAGTTCCTTTCTTGTTAAGGGATGTCTTGAATCCCCAATAATCATGTGAATGCTTGCGTGGATTGATTTATGCATATGCTTCAGTTTTATCTTCTCCAAATTTATCTGTTTTAGTTATTGAATTTAATGCAAGTTTAAGAGTAATCTGCTGTGATAATCTTAGATTGTATTCACTTCATTAGCTTATATATAATCTGTTCTATTTCTATTGATTTTCGCTGGTTTGATTAATCCGAGATGGTAGTTAAATCTGTGGATCTCTATTTTAATAGGTTCAGAATTGTAGAAGATAATTAAGCTTTGGTATCTTAATCCGGGATGGTAGGATCATCTAAGCTTAGGACTTAAGACCTGTTTCAATGCTAAAATATGTGCTGAATCCAGGGTGGTAGGTGCATATGTTAGAAAAGCTTGATCCGAAAGGCAGGCTATGGTATAGGCTAGGTTGTTCACTGATTGTATATGAAATTGTTGAATTAAGTATTCACATGATATCATTGGGGAGAATGGGTATTCCTTAGCAAGATCTCTTAGTTATTTTATCAAATTACTGTATTATTAAATCGTTAATATTCTTAGACATTAATATCATTAGTTAGATTATTATTTCTTCTGCGTTAAACAATCACCAAATCAAAATAATTGGGAATTCTTTAGCATACATTTAATTGTTAAAATTTTACACAACACAGTCCCTTGGGTTCGATAACTTGTGGTCTTAATTATATTCCACTATATTACTTGCCGATTCAGTACACTTGCTGAGGTCGCGTCAATTTCCATCCGGGTTCTTTCTTTACCCTTGTTTTTTCTATTTTTATTCATTTTATTATGAAAATTATTTTAATCTTGTTAAAGTAAAAATGGCCAAATGTTTTATAGTAATTAATCTGAGATTTTCCGAAAATTGGGGACCAAAAGTCCTGTTTTTAGCCAACAAAACCGACACTTCTCAAAAATTGATTTGTAATAAATATGCATGGAAGGACTAATGTCCTCATTTCAATGAATATCTCGATTTCTGTATGATTTATCTATCGTTTTATAATGGAGGTTGTATTCCGCCCCTAGTTTTATTGTAATTTATTTTCGTGTATTTTATTTTGTGTCAATTTACTGCTTTATCTACGTGAATAGATTGCGCTTTAATTAACTGCATTGTATGGAAAGTTGGTGAAACAATGAATTCAAAACTTAATTGTAATGTTAATCAAGGTATAAATAAATGAGAAGTCCCGAACCCGCTCTGGTCTTGGGCTCAATGAGGTTAGAGATCTGTCTTGATGTTTCATTGAGATGGAACCTCCAAAATATCTCTTGTTTCCCACCAAAAGGCCTAATTTACATAATCCTAGGCTCCAGGGGGTTAGAGGATCATCCCAATGTTCTATTGGGCTGAGACCTCCAAGATCCCTCTAGTTTGCCCACAATGGATATTTACGCGCCGCGTAATCCTAGGTTCCACGGGGTTAGAGGATCATCCTAATGTTCTATTGGGTTGGTGCCTCCAAGATCCTCTTGGCTTACCCACAATAGATACGTATACACCATCTTAGGCTCACTGAGGCTAGACGACCCTTTCCAATGTTCTATTGGGTGACGACTCCAAGAAACCTCCTTGTTGCCCAATATAAACGCACTTGTAATTCGTTGCAAGTTTTAACGAACCTCATCCCGGAAGTCCTAAAAGCGGGCTGTTCGGGGCGCCCCGGGGTTCGGCATGCGTCACAGCATTTGCAAGCATATTGAAAGCGATAAATAAAACGGTAAGTAAATAAATATATTACAAACGAAAAAATAGGACAGAACAATCCCCCAAAATAAAATAAGAAAGCATAATAAAACTTGCCCCAAAATTAAATACAAGGGCCCAAAATAAATAAATAAACACATTCAAAATAAATAATTAAAAAAGCATCATACATAAATCGGGTCATCTATTACATTTTAGGAACATTGGTTCCTTTTTATTAGCTTAAAAAGAAGATTGGAGAACTATATTTGGGTATTGATTGGAAAAATTGAGATGAGTGATCCCATTTTATGAAAATTTAGTTCTACATTTGAAAGTGAGATTTTATTGGCTAAAATAGGACATTGGTCCAATTTATTAAGAAAAGTCCCAAGTTATTAGTTATTAAAAAAATGTGATTTTCTATAATACGGATAATAAAAAGAATACATTTTACACAACACATAAAAATAATATAATAATAAAAGAAAATACAAAATTTAAAATGCAAATCCTAAATTTGAAGGCTTCTAATTCTCCGATTCTCCGACCCAAGTATGAGTGTAACTTGCAAAGGTAAATAATTTTTGAGACAACAAAACAAAATGAATAAAATGTTAGTAAAGTAAATTAAATAATTAAAGTAATATGAATGATAAGTTGCAATTATATTAATATTTTAGATTAATTCTTGGCATAATTATGTGTTTTATTTATTTAATTTTAATAATAATTAGTTAGTTTTTGTCTTTTTATTAATTTATAATATTTTTATAATTTTTAATAAGTTTTAGGATGTTTTCAGGTGTTTTATTTTAATCCGGAGCTAAATTGGAGGTTTGGGGCGGATTTTAGAAGAAATTGTGGAAGGAGGGCAAGAATTGCCCAAAGCACAGCCGTGCTTTTACAAAGCACAGCTGTGCTTTCAAAGACAGCGTGCGCCAGCGAGAATAATTGACGACATAGCTGTGCTGTTGCGGAGAGCACAGCTGTGTTACGCAAAAGAAGCGCCCGCGGATGAGGACAGCGTCACGCATTTCTCGCCCAGAAGCATAGCTGTGCTTCAGCGAGAAACACAGCTGTGCTGCGCCTTTTTCCACCAGCTATCGCGCAACCCTAGCCAAAACACAGCTGTGCTTCTCAAAGCACAGTTGTGCTTTTCTCCAGTATAAAAATTAAAGCGCCGCTGCATTCCGGAGGAGTTTTTAGTTTTTAGTATTTTTTTTTTGTTCTTTTCTTTAGGTTAGACTTAGGTTTATTTTCCCTTAAATTCCAGCAACATTTTATTTAATTTTCATGTTTTAATTCTCCTTTTAAATTCTATTTTAGATAGATTTAATTTTAAATTGCAATTTTGTTCTTAATTAATTTAGATTATTTTTTAGTTTAAATTTATATTTTGGGGATTCAAGAAGATTCGAAGGTTGATGAGCAAGAGTTTCAAGATCTATTTTCTCTCTCATCAAGGGTATATTCTAAACTTTGATTTTTCATATTTATGTTTATATTCTTGATGTTAAAGTAGTTATTCTTGCTTAGGAGTTCTTGAATCATATTTGTATTTTGGATTTTTGGATTTAATGAATATTTTCATAATTTCTTTTATTTCTCTCATTATATTTTCTGCATTTATGATGATTATTGGATTTGATTATGATTTAGTCCGGAATGATGATTAATTTCAAATCTGATTTTTGTTGTAATTTGTTTTTGCTCTGTTCTTATATCTCTACATCTATCGATTTTGCTTGCTCCGGAATGGGACGCTTGATTTATAGATGTTAGTTTTATAATTTTCAGATATGTGAGGAATAGATGGATTTTGGGTTGTTTGGCTCCGGAATGGGAAAGCAAACCGAATCTAGGACTTTCAAGTTCTTATTTACATGCAACTTTGAATTTTTCCTACATATTTTTGCTATGAATAGAGCATTGATTAAGCAAACTGTGCATTGTTCTCTATTATTCTCCATTAAATTGCATTTATTTTATTCTTGGCAATTGCATTTCAATGATGAATTACTTGTGCGTATTTTATTCTCCACCTTGTGCTTTTCATCTTTAATTTCTTTAAATTCTACTTTGTGCAATCTTTCAATTTTTATTATTTTGTGCATAGACGTTGTACTTCAATATGTTTTTACATTTGCCTTATGCTTAATGTTTCAATTTTTGCATCATCATTAGCTAGAAAGTATATTTATTTTGTAAATTTCTGTTGTGAAGTTTTGGTGGGTTTTGATATTATTCTTCCAATTTAGTTATAGATGTGTTTTGCACTTCATGAACCTAAGGATGTTTTGAATAAAGTTTATACCTTATTTTTCAGGACCATGGTTCGCAACAGAGATGAGCAACCTTCAGCGCCCATTGCGCCTCCTGAGTGGTAGCACAACGCACCCTGTTCAACAAGTTAGCTTCAAAGATCATTATCTCCAATAGGTTCATGAGTAGGAAAACACTCATGGAACTGGGCATTGAAGAGAGGGTGCTATTTTTGCTGAGGAACATCGGATGGGAGGAGTTCTTTTCTCTGAATGGTCCGACTTATCCTGAGATAACATTGGAGTTCCTTAGTACTTTTAAGTACTCTCCAAGGTTATCTAAGGATGATCGGAATACCATTCAGTTTAGAGTGTGCAATATTCCCTATCATCTTTCGACTTCAGATTTGGCTACATATTTGAGACTGCCGGTGGATGGAGAGGTGCAAATAGTTGGTGAATCAGCTACGCATTGGGCAATTATTGGGAAGCCTAATATGGACTTTCATGCGAGAAACACCAAGGCAACAAAACTCCGCTCTCCAGTCTATCAGTACCTGCACAGAGTAATGACTTCCTTAGTGTTTATGCGACTAGGGTGTCCCAGTAATGTGACTACACCAGATTTATTTTTCCTTTATGCTATGGAGGCTGGGATCTAAGTCAATGCCGTACCCTGGTTGTGTAAGCAGCTGAAGAGAGCTACAGCCATCTCAGGGAAGAGGATCGGGATTGGTGGGTTGATCACCATAATCATGAGAGCCTTACATCTGCCTACTGCTGATATGGGACGACACTTAACATCATTTTATTTGATTGATGAGGAGGTAGTACTCAGGTGTAGGATTGCTATAGAGGATCCTTCTTCCGAGAGTGGATATAGACTTAGGAGAGCGGAGGAGATAGAGGCCCATGACTCAGGTGATGATAGAGAGGGTGATTCTGATGATGGTGCCCACCAGCCAGCTGATCACGATGTTGATGCTCCACCACCACCTTCGCCATATAGAAGACAGCTAGTACGTCCAGTAGGAGGGTGAGGCAGCGGAGTGACATACCATTCTCCCCTCCAGATATGAGTCGCTATGCTCAGGGGCAAGATGAGCCATCTTCTTCCACAACCCCTCCACCCTCAGCTCCACATCTAGATGCTTCTTTGGTCCAGACTTTGATATCTGAGATGCAGTCTATGACAGCATCGATGACGAGGTTTGAAACTTCTATCAGCATGCTTCAGACTTCTTTTAGTGAGTCGAGGAGGGAGCAGGCAGCTTTCCAGGAGAGGGTTTGGGAGAGATTGGATGAGTTGAGCAGAGGATTGGCGGAGGTTAGGGCAGCTACCTCTCAGAGTGACCGGTTGATATCTGGCATGGACCTGTCAGTGCAGAGAGCTTGGGAGCGTTTATCTTCCATTGAGACTCAGATGGAGCAGGTGCGCCGGGATATGGTCCTAGGAGCTGAGCAAAGAGACACATTCTTAGGAGCGTTTCAGCAGATGATTATTGCACAGTTGGATAGGTTGAGCAGTGAGATTCGTGGATTTTTTACACCTGTTTCCACTATTGTCCCATTTCCACTGATGAACAGGCAAAGGGCTGAGCAACCCTGACGAAACTTGGTGCTCAGCTTTTACCTGCTGATAAGTTAAGCACTTGGAAACAAAGTACACGACGTCTCTTTTCATACCTGGCCACCAATAGAATTGCTTCAGATCTAGATACATCTTATTACTTCCCAGATTCATAGTAAAAATCGCAGTGTGTGCCTCTTGCAAAAGCTTCCTCTTCACTTCACTATCATTTGGCACACACAAACGATTTCTATAATAAAGCACCCCACCACTACTCACAGAATAATCAATTTGGCCGCCACTCTTGAGTACTTGCAGTGCTCGCTGCAACTTAAGGTCATCTTTCTGAACATCAATAATTATTTACTTCAGACTAGGCCTAGCTTTCAACTGGGTAATCAAAGCCCTATTAGAATCAATCCTCTATCTACCACACTGTAATGCTAAAGCCGAAATCGACTTCTTACTCAATGTATCAGCAACCACATTCGCCTTACCGGGATGGTAGCCTACTATACAGTTATAATCCTTGAACAATTCTAACCATCGCTGCTGTCTTAAATTCAGCTCTTTTTGAGTGAGCAAGTACTTCAAACTCTTATGATCGATAAAGATCCTGCAAGTCTCACCATACAAATAATGTCGCCATATCTTAAGAGCAAACACAACCGCAGCCAATTCCAGGTCATGTGTAGGATAATTCTACTCATGAGGCTTTAACTGCCTAGATGCATAAGCTATTACTTTTCCATCTTGCATTAGAACACATCCAAGACTAATGCCTGAAGCATCACTGTACATGGCATACTCCTTACCCGAAATGGGTTGAGTAAGTACAGGAGCTTCAACTAACATTCTTTTCAATTGGTCAAAATTAGATTGGCATCTATCGGTCCAATCAAACTTAACTCATTTTCGCAGCAACTTGGTCAAAGGCAAAGCAATAATAGAAAATCCTTTAACAAACCACCTGTAATAGCCAGCTAATCCCAGGAAACTTCTCACTTCAGGCACATTTCAAGGCGGTTTCTAATTCACTATCGCCTTAAATTTAGATGGATCAACTCGGATACCTTTCGAGGAAACAATATGACTTAAAAAGGACACCTCTTTAAGCCAAAAGTCACACTTACTGAGCTTTGTAAATAACTGATGATCCTTCAACACCTGAAGCACAACGCGCAAATGCTCTTTATGTTCACGCTCATCCTTCGAATATACCAAACTATTATCGATAAACACAACAATAAATCGGTCAAGATATGGCCAGAATATCCTGTTCATCAAGTCCATAAAAGCCGTCGGCGTATTTGTCAATCCAAACGGCATCACTAAAAACTCATAGTGGCCATACCTCATCCTAAAGGCAGTCTTAGGAACATCGACATCCTTCACCCGAAGCTGATAATAACTAGACCTCAAATCAATCTTGGAGAAAACTCTGGCTCCTCTTAACTGATCAAACAAATCTTCTATCATTGGCAACAGATACTTATTCTTCACTGTAACTTTGTTGATTTGCTGATAGTCGATACACATGCGCAAGGTTCCATTCTTCTTCTTAATAAATAACATTGGAGCACCCCATGGAGAAACGCTAGGTCTAATAAAGCCCTTATCCAATAGCTCTTGTAATTGCATCTTTAATTCTTTTAATTCTATAGGAGCCATTCGATAAGGAGCTTTAGAAATAGGAACAGTACCCAGAAGAATCTCTATAGATAGTTCCACTTCTCTTTCAGGTGGTAACCCTAGCAACTCTTTCGGAAATACATCCACAAACTCACTTACCATAGGTATATCTTGAATCTTTACTTGGTCATGCCTAGAATCCAACACCAAATCCAAATAAGCCTCACATCCTTTCCTCATAAATCACCTAGCTTGCATAGCCGAAATCACATTATTCAGAGGACCAGAACCCAAACCCTATACAACTATAGAAGATTGATCATAACCTTTAAGCATAACCGTTTTCCTATGATAGTCAACCACAACTCAGTGCTTACACAACCAATCTATAGCCAGAATCAGATCAAATTCATGAAAAGGTAGACCAATTAAATCAATAGGAAACTTTTTACCTTGCACCACTAACGAACAATTCTCGAACACCTTACTCACATTGACACTATGCCCTAAGGGACTGGTCACACATATCTCATAATCTAATTGATTCGCAATAGGCAAATTAGCACATAACTTTTTAGAACATAAATATAAGTGTGTGGAACCAGGGTCTATCAGAGCATGCATATCAGCGTCAAAGAGTCGAAACATACCAGTAATCACTTCCGAAGAATCTTGCTCATCCCGAGCCTTCATTGCATACGCCCTAGCTGGCATCACTGGAGGATGATCCACTGTCTCAGAAGAAGCTCCATCTCTAAGCCGTCCACTACGTCCTCGCCCTCTTCCTCTACCATCGCTAGCTTGAGGGGCATTAGATCCTGCTCGACTGACTTCTTGTTGCTCGAGGGTATTCTCAAATAACTTAGGGCAATTAGCTAGAAAATACTCCGTGCTACCACATTTGAAGCAACCTCCTGTCAACCAACGGCATTCACCCCGATGGCGCTTATTGCAATGGGGACACTCTGGCACAATATCACCTCTACCAGCTGAAGCACCTCTACTAGCACTAGATACTTGAGCAGATCTTCATCTCCTTCCTCTTGTAGCGGGCCTAATAGTAGACACATCCGGAGAATTCACTTGAGGATTGCTTGGTCTCTTTCCCGAAGAAAAGCCTCCACGAGAGGGATTCCTCCTTTGAGCCCTTTCTCTCAAAATGGTCTCATAAGGTTTCGCTCGCATTGCCGCTTGCACAATCTGATAATAACTAACAATTGATGAGGACATCAAAGAAATTAACATAGCCATAAGGGACTCATTCAGTCTCGCCTCAAAATGCTGACAACGAAAATCTTCGATAAAGACACCCGATGGTGCATACTTGCTAAGCCTGCTGAATTCCTTCTTATAATCCGCTACTGACAAAGCCTTCTGCTTGAGATTCAAAAACTGTGTCCATTTAGCTTCTTTATATGCTTTGGTTACAAACTTGTTGTGAAACTCTTGCACGAAAAACTCCCATGTAATCGGATCAGGTATCTGTGGGTGCCTCAAAACTAGTTTCCACCAATTATAGGCGAAACCTTGCAAGAGCGACACAACACACTCTACTTCCCTATCAGGGGGGCAACGAATCTCCTCTAAAACTCTTTTCACTTTCTTAATCCACATCTCTGCTTTGTCAGACTTATCCAAACTGGTTCCATAAAAATCTTCAGCTCTAAACTTCCTTATCATCTTAATAGGAACCCTTCGTGCAGTTACCCGTTCTAAAACTCTAGCCATGTCTTGCAATATCTTAAGCATGGCCTTAAAAGGCATGGCTAGAGCCTCAGGTCGCACCCTCACAGAGGGAGCTGGACCAGAAATCGATGGTTCTTGATCTCGGGGATTCGCACTCTCAGGTGAACCCTCAAGAGATCTACTCGCTGAATCCATTCTAACTACAAAACACAAGGACATTTGCATCAGGCCAACACAATTCTAAACACATTTCTATTCTGCAGTCGCCCAGAAATGGCTAAACCTATGCTTTGATAACAATAAAATTGTAATACCCCTTACCTATACGTAGGGGAGCTCACCATCTGAAGAAAATTGAAGGTGAACCCTCAAGAGATCTACTCGCTGAATCCATTCTAACTACAAAACACAAGGACATCTGCATCAGGCCAACACAATTCTAAACACATTTCTATTCTGCAGTCGCCCAGAAATGGCTAAACCTATGCTCTGATAACAATAAAATTGTAATACCCCTTACCTATACGTAGGGGAGCTCACCATCTGAAGAAAATTGAATGTCCTGATAGGCAAGGGTTGTTACCACCCAGAAAAAAAACATATAGAAAACATTCAATATAATACATGCATAACCATACATACTTTTATACACAACAAAATTAGAGCTAACAAAAATTTTCCTTTCACTTATCTCATTCATTCATAAACAAAATATTTACATAGCTGAGTTACATTACAAAATTATCTCTACTTATATACAAATTCAAGTATTATAAAATTACATGTCTGTACATATTACATTTACAAATTTAGCTACAATCCAAAAGCTTTACATTCAGAAATTACAAATTACCAAAATCTGACACTAAAATAGAAGCCCATCCTATTATGTTGGCCTTGGCTGTTGCAGATTTGTCCTCCTAAAATCTCCTATCTCTTCCACACCTGCACGAATGAAACACCCGTGCTAAGCCCAATGGCTTAGTGGGGAAAACAAAAGATGAACGACCACTCATAGTGGACGTCAATGCAATTCACATACGCATAGCACATACATGTAACTAAAGCATAATAAGCTTAACCCTAACTTCCATTCATTAATAATAGCATTACTCATACAATTCATATAACTTCCATTTTAATAATTCGCATAATTTTCATAATAGGAACATACACATAATTACGCCTGCAAACTCAATGAAGTGGATATCGAGTGAACGCATAGGTACCCATAGGTATAAACACTTATTCTCTTTTCTTTTTAATAATAATGCATAGGGATCTTAAACAAGATCCAATCACATAGGGATCGTGAGGATCCAAACGTATAGGGACCTGATCAGGGTCCAAAGAAACGCATAGACTGCAGCAAATAGAACCCTATAGGCATGCCTATCTATCCACTATGTGACTATTGTAGGCCAAGATATTCATTCAAATATTGTTCACATGATAAAGCATATCATAATTCATACATAGAAACATATATAAAACATAAGTGAGAAACCATGCAAAGTGTGACAAATAATAAATATCCAAGGCACAGAGAAGGGTCGCGCTCGCGACAGAGATGAATTCCACCAAAGATTGTATTTGCGACAGAGAGTGGAATGCCTCTGTCGCTGTCGCGCATAGAGTCGCACTCGCAACAGAGGACGGAAGGGCCTTGGTTGCACTCGCGCATACAGACGAGCTCACTATAGGAAATAGCTCGGCAGAAGTTTGGCTATCGAACTCTCTGTCACACTCGTGACCAAGGTCACGCTCATGATAGAGGACACCTCGGTGAAAGCTCGGATGATTGATCTCTGTCATGCTAGCGACAGAGTCGAACTTCTCGCCCCTGATACCGATTTGCACAGCTCTCCTCACACAAACCTTCTCTAAAACATACATTTAACTTATAAAACTTCTACAAATTCATTATAAGGCATTCAAAACTTATTACCTATGATAATACCCAAGTTTTACACTTAAAGAAGTGATTAAAAGACAAGAGAAACAATTTAAATAACTGCAACAACATAAAAAGGGGCCTAGTAGGAATTGCATGGTTAATTGAGTAATTAAGGGTATTATAGTAATTGGAAAAGTAAAAATTGGGTTAATAAAGGATTAAATTAAAGAGAAAGATAAAGTATTTAATGGAAGAATTATTTAAGTGACTAAAAGAAGTTTTACCAAGGACCAAAGAGAGAAAAGACATGTACTTGATAAGTTTGACCTATTGGACTTTGACACCTAAGCAAGGGGTGGTTGGGGATATTAAATGAAGAAAAGAGGAAGAGGAAGAGAGAGAGAAGACAAAAACTCAGATTTTTGCTCCCTGTCCTTTTCCTGCGCACGTTTTCGCCTCTCATTCTTCTTCTTTTTCATTTCTTGCTCTTTACTTCTTCTTCTTGGGTCGATTTTTAAGGATTTTGAGCTGAGTTTTTGTGAAGGTTAAGTGTTTTATTGAAGAGGTAAGTTGGTTGGGATGGTTTTCTTCTTACCATTTTGCTCTGTTTTAAGTTATGGGGATGGTTTAATTGAGCTTTATTTGGTTTGATTCTTGCAAGAAGCTGCTGATAAGAGAAAGAAGAAAGGAAAAGAGAAGGTTTGAGCTTGGAGAGGTTTGGTTTTGAAGCTTTTTGAGGTTTGGGAATTTTGCCCTTTATTGTGTTTTGGTTTGGAGTGTTAAATTTCTGGAAAATTGATATGTAAAGCATGTTATGTGTGTATGATGGTTGAGTTTTGGCTAATTTTGTGTATGTTGAAAGTAGTGAAAATGGTGCTTGCATGTGGGTTTAACTCTTTGTGTTTTGAGTTCTTTGAGTATGAGTTGAGATTAGTTGATTATTATTGTTTTGCTATTTTAATTGATTGTTATGAGAGTAAAATGTTCTAGTATAATTAGAAGTAAGTTTTGGATGCATGTGTTGTTTGATTTAGCATTTGGTGTTGATATGCATGAGTTTTGAATGGTTTTAGTTGAGGGAGATGTGGGTAGATTGGCAGTAGGGGTGGCTAGCTCGGCTATTTCACGAGCGTGATAGAGCTCGACCATCCGAACTCCTGCTATAGCGCCCTCTGTCGCGAGCATGACAGAGAGCTCGGTTGCCAAACTTCTGCCTGGCCGGGCTTCCTCGCAAGTGCACCTTTTGCGTGCGAACGCGAGGGTGACCTACAGTTCTCTGTCGCGAGTGCGACAGAGACCTGTTAACTGGCTTTCACGAGCGTAGAGCTTGTTGCGGGCGCGACTTAAGGCGAGCTTCGCCTCTGTCATCAGCGCAATGGGTTGTCACAATCGCGACCCTCCCCTGTGTTTTAAAACTGTTCTATTTATTATACTTTGCATGGTTTCTCACTCTTATTTGGTTTATGATTTTGATTATTTGAGCTAATGATTTATACTTTAAAAATGCTTACATTGACTTATAATTATGTTAAGTGGTGAGTATCGGTTATTATAAAGTTTGAGTGTTTTTGCATAAGCCTGAATGGTCATCGTTACAGATAGATAAGCATGCTTATAAAGGGCTAGTGATCGCAGCTGCTAGTGTTCAACCCCGTTTGGGTCTAGTGTTTGATACCTTTGGGTATCCAAAAGTTTTAAAAATGTTTTGAGACTTCGGTCTCTAGTGTTTGATACTGCAGTATCCAGTGTACCCGTATCCACCACCCATGTAAATTCAGGCTAGTGTATTGTATTTGTTCCTGGGATGGATGTTCAGATATGCATATATTTATGCGAATAATTGCTAATAATAGTGTTTTGCCTTGTTCGTTATCTCTGATAAGCGTACGGATCCAGCGAATACGTTTTATGTCGGTACTTGATTTATGGTTGGAATGATTATTTGATACTGATGCTTTTGAACTGTACATGCTTATATTATATGTGTTCCAGAATGGATACTATTATTGGTATGTTTTGTTCCTCCGCACTAAGCGTTATTGCTTAGTACGGATGTTTTTTCGTATAGGTGGCAGGGTTATTTTCGGTGTGGAGCATCTGCAAGTCGGCCACTAGGAGTTCCAGTTGTAGTGTCTTTTTGTCTTTTGATATATATATTGTATAGTTCAATATATGTTTTGTATAGAAATCTTGTATAAGTTAATCGTATATTGTATAAGGATATTTTTGTATTATGTGAATTAAATTGTTATATGATATTATTGTTGTATTATATTTATCACTTCCTTTTTTGTTTTAGTTTGTGTAGCGCCTCGATATCCTCCCAAGGGGTATTGGGGTGTTACATTTAAAAACCCAAAAAATTCCCCAATTTTCACACAATGTCACTCCTAACTCTCATAAACTAATTCACTTCCAATTTCTACTTAAAATTGTCCAAACCTAACTCAACCCATAAATAAACATGCTTGATTTCTCAATTTTCCAGAAATTCATATCAATGGTTCAAAAACATAATTCAATAAATCAGTATAAATTTCCAAACCTTGGCTCCTAAGCTCCTCCAAGCTAATTGGCAGCACTAGCACCTACTTTCTCCTTCTCTTTTGCTTCTCTAGTCAGAATCTCTGAACATCCAAACCAAATCACACCAATTGCTCTAAACCCAAACACACAACCACCAAAGAGAACAGGGAGAAGAAGAGAAGAAGAAGAAGAAGAAGAAGAAGAAGAAGAATATTATTCACTTACTTGAACAACTTCTAGAATTTGCCAAACCAACTCACAAACCACAACAACTTGGTGAATTAAGACGAGCAAGGAGGAGGAGAAGACAGGGCTGGAACGCGATAGGGAAAATGGGAGAGGGAGGAGGCAGATCTCACTCTCACGTTCTCTCTCTCTTGACTAAAAGTCAATCCTTATCTTCTCCTTCTCTTTCCTCATCTCTACCATCCACTTGTCATTTTTTTTGTGATAGATTTGGCAAATAACACTTCTAATCTTTCTTTTCTTCTCAAAGCATACCCAACCACAATTAAACTTATCATATACAATTAGCCCCTTACTAACTTCTTTAATCATGCAATTAAATCCCTAAGGTCAAAAATAAAATTAACCAAGACTTCCATAAAATACCAAACACATCCTAAACATGCACACACAACACAAAAGCTCAAAGCTACTGGGATATGAGTTGGGGCCTTACATGCATGGTGCGAGAACCATCAAATTTTATGGTAGTTAGTGTACCCATCAATGTCCCTGCTACTGACTTGTCAGAAGTGTCAGAGTGGGATATACTTTTAACACATTTCATAAATTTTTTTGCACTGTCAGTTTTAGGAATCGTTCATTCGCAAGAACATTAAGCTAAGTCTATTTGATCTTTCCCAAGCATTATAGAAAGATCTTTGTTCATCAGTGAGATCAACAGGCTTGTCATGTAAGAGTGCTAAATAAAGATTCAGAACACCTAAGTGAAATTAAATTTGTTCAGACCATTCAGATAAATTAAGCCTGTTGAATTTCACAATAGACGAAGCTTGCGAATAAAGAGAAACAGGAGCGAATGCTGCAAATAAATACATTATCATACATTAGTGTTTTGAGTCATAATATAAACGCATAACTCAGATTCAGATATTAATTAGTCATGTAAACATAAGTGTACATTGAAGTTCTCCTTTGGATGATCTGACAATGTACTACAATAAACGTAATTGATGCTCAATTTTAATTTCACACAATTGTAATTAATTACACCCTAATTTTACATGTTTGCTATCTTTGGATATACTAAACATATCAAATAAAATATATCAATTGACCACATTCATGTTCTTTACTATAAAATTAATCAACCAACCTTTGGGCGGTTCTTAAATATTTTACAGCCAATAAACTTCAATATACTCATGACAAAGAAATATAAATACTATCATGTCATCTCATTAATAGTATCACATAATCATGAGTAATTGAATTCTATTTAATTTGACATCAATAAAAACTTTTTAATTTGATCATTTTGGTGACTAACAAATTATTCATAATATAGACATCAAATTAAACAACCATAAAAACTATTTGAAAATATTATAAACATAAATTTTAGGGTTGATCAAATACAATGACCTATAAATATCAATTTAGTATGCCTAGAGAAATACAGTAGGAAACTCACCTTATTAAAAGAAATATAGCCATAAACTAACAGGTGCTAGTCATTTTCTGCTGATTATATTGATTAATGCACTCTTGATTCATAATGGCGTGCTAATTAACAAACTGTTGCTTTTGGCTCTAAATAATAAAAGAAATAATCAAATAATGATTTTTCTTTTTCTCGTCAATGTGGTAACTTGCCAAACATTTTTAAATTCACAAACATAATGAAAAGCAAAAATAGGCCATCATAAAAAAAACAAAATTCTGTACCGTAAAATTTGCATCAACAGTACCCTGCATTAACACTTAAGATATTAATAAAACTCTTTAAGTTATTGAAATCGGATTTTCATCCAAATATACGACTCATTGAAGACGTGAGCAGATCAACTTTTATTTTCAATCGGCAAAAAATTTTAAGGGTTTCCCATTATTTCTTAATTCATTATTGATAAAATAGATCAACATAAATAACAAGATCATAAACGGGATCACAAAAGACAAATATACAATAATTAGGAAAATCACAAATTCTGAAATCAAGCTCTGATACCAAAATGTTAGAAATTTCTTAATTTATGCAAATCAATCATGCATAAATCCTAATTCCCAAAATCGCAGAATTTTATGATTTTCACAATACATATAAATTAGGGAAAATAACACATATCTTGATTCATGATAAAATCTTGATGAAGAACAGTTAATTACAACAAATCTTTTCTGAAAACTGTGTTTCTCCCTCTTTAACCCTTTTATATTTTGACAGAAAATTTTTCTAATGGAGAGAAGAATTATATTGTTAACTGGTTAGAGAGAAAATCAGTTTTATTTTTAATTCATTTTCTTAACTGGCATTCCATCAATGTGCAATTAATAAATATCTCTCTTGACCAATAGGATTTTAATATTTAATATTATTAAACCTAATATATTTAATATTAAATAAATATATATAAAATCAATAATACATATGCACATGTGGGCCCCTAATTAATAAAATCCAACATAGTTAACTTGCCAGGTCTATTATAGCACTATTTAATTGCCTTATGAAATTAATTAGTTGCTTTCATGCCAAATTTATTGATGGGAATTTTGATTTTCCATCTTATATTTATGTTAGCCATGACTTTGATTCCTACAATAATAATTACTCATATAAATGAAGGATATATAGAGCGGAAAAACAGTAAGAAAAATTTTGTTAGCCATGACAATTCCAACCATCTTATATTAATTTTAGCCATGACTTTAATTCTTAATTTGAATATTTTGTTAGCCATAACTATTCCAACAATCTTATATTAATAGACTTAGATTTTCCATCTTATGAATATGTTAGCATGACTTTAATTAACTCTTATAAATATTAAATAAGTCACAACATATTTTGCATTTTCATCATAAACTGTTCCATGAGAGTTTTGCCATATTAATAACAAACAAGTATTGGCATGATGTCAAATCCTCAACATGTTTGTCTAAAAAAAATAAACCAAAACAAATAACATATTTATTTTTTTAATGCATTTTTGTTTCTTATTCTCTCTCTTAACAAATCTTCTTTTTTCCCGTTGTGTTTAAGCCTTTTTTTTGGGGTCAATTTCGCTCATAATCACTCAACTTATCACTTCTCGCGCAAAAGTAACCGACTTTTTTTTTCTTACTTAAATGTCACTGAACTTTTAACATTATTGCACAAAAGTCATGTTGACCGGAATCCGGCGACGACCCTTGTCGGATTGATGACTTTTTTGCAAAAATGTTAAAAGTTTAGTAACATTTAAGTTGAAAAAAAAAGTTAATTACTTTTGCGAGATAAATGATAAGTCTAGTAACCGTGAGTTAAATTAATTTAAATGTAGCATTTGTTGAACTTATCAATCCGGCAAGAGTCGTCGCCGGATTCCGGTCAACATGACTTTTGTGCAATAATGTTAAAAGTTCAGTGACATTTAAGTAAGAAAAAAAAAGTCGGTTATTTTTGCGCGAGAAGTGATAAGTTGAGTGATTATGGGTGAAATCAACCCCTTTTTTTTGGGACACCATATTAAATTCCAGTTGTGTTATTTTCTCATTTTAAACGCACATAATAATTATTTGAATATTAAAGTATTTCTATACATAATGAAAGTAGTCAGCTATAATTACAAGTTCATCTTGAAATTAAGATTTCATATTACTTAAGAACACATAAGTACTATAAAAATAAATAAATAAATAAAAACTATCCTACCCAATAAGATTAAACTAGTTGCTTGGAGCTATATATCTATATATTTCAAGAATATTTCATTTACCTATTTACCCATTGTGAAGAAATTATTGATTGAAATCGTTTAAAATCTAATAACTAAAGTTTTGTTAGTACTCTTAAGCCTAATTAAATAAAATAAAAAATGCTCTAATTGTTACAAATCAGATACACAGATTCAGTACATCGATATACGAAATATGGAATGACAACTCAGACATAAAAAAAATGAAAATTTAATTTATTTTTGAGAAAAAAGTCAGAAAAAATATATCATCTATCTGTAAGATTTAAGAATAGCTCCACAAAATGTACAAATGATAGCTTTCCAAGATTTCCAATAAAATGGAATATGACAAAACCTTGTGGCGGTTATCATGTCCGCGACGCTAGCACTGAGGCCACACCGTGAACATGCTCCGGCGACCGGTTTGCTGCTCCTGATTCTCGTACTTTGGTCCACCAAGAAACAGAAACAAACCATATTCAAGTAAGGATATTTTTCAAAGTATTAGTGTGACTTGGGTTGGTAATTATATAGACATGGGAGACAATGTTAAAGGTCGAGCAATTAAGGTTTTGGTGATAATGATAGAGGCCATTGAATAATAGACAAGTGGAAATTAATATTTTCATGTATTTGACGAGAGTAACCTATCTCAATTTTCATGATGATGATGTGGATGGTGGCAAGTATCCAATATACGGTTGGGGGAAGTGTAAATTTTATTGACATATGAGTCGTTGGATTACAGTTAAAACTTGATCACAAATTATAGCATATGATGACACATTTGCTTAATTTGTTATTGGCAAAATGCTTTAATAGTCCACTTAAAGTTTGTTTTTATAATCAAATAAGCTTTTTACCATTCTATTGGGCCAATTTCATTCTCCAATAATTAAAATTGGATCAAATAAACTTTAAATTAATGTCATATTTAGTTCAACTAATAAAGCATTTAATGGCTAGATCTCATGGCAGATTAAAAATCACCAAATAAAAAAAAAAGAAAAAAAGAAAAAAAAAATTGTAACATGTTAATGCTGTTAAAATAGGTAAAACATTTTATTTCAATTAGAGCTTATTTAACTCAATTTTAATTAAATAAGAGTCTATTTAGCTCCATATTAAATTTTTAAAAGGTGAAATTGTCTGAATCAAATTACAAGGGGCTTAATTGGCTATTATAACAAACTTGCGGAGTTTATATTATCTTTTGCCGAATTGTTTGTAAATGCTAATAGGTCATTATTTGTTCGTTAGAAAATTAAAAAAAAAAAAAATGAAAGTATTTTATCCCATAAAGGCACATTTGTACAAACAAGGAAGAAATTGATAGCTTTCGGACATCTTCAATTAATAATTGGATTAAGAAACTTGTAGGTTTATGGTTACATATGCATTTATTGTTTTCAAATAAATATTAATTTTTACATAAAATTACTTATATTTCAAATGTTTAAAAAATTGACGATTTTTTCAATTAGCACATTTCGATTTCCATACACTTGGCCTCCAAAAAATATAATTATCAAACAAAATATTAGTTTTCAAATATATTTTTAGTTGAAGAATAGATAAATCAAGGGATCTTGGTTAACTGGAAAGATGACTTTATTCCTTAGAAAACTTATCTCTCGGGATACTGTAACAATTTCAAAAGTGATTTACAGTGCTGGAATTATCAACAATAGGCCAGAAACTTTACAGAACTATCCAGCTCCTCTCAAGCAGGACCCTCCAATCTAGCATTGGATTCTCAATATCTTCGGAATTTTGTTGTATTGGAAATCCCTCGCAGACTTTTCCAGGATTGAAAAAGAGAAAAATACACCCACATCCACCATGGAGCCATTAGACTAGGACTTTCTTATCATGGAAAGAAAGGCCTTCCAGTTTACGCAAGAATAGCCTTAGTGGACACAAGGTTCTTGGAGTATCAGCATGCTATTATTGGGTCTATAGAAACATTTTTAAATGCTGGTACAGTATTTTTTACTTTCTACTACAATTATAATATATTCCATATAATATTTTAAATATAAAAATATTCCCTCTCGGCTGGAATGGAATGAAACCTAAGGGCATGCATCGGGCATGTTCAGATCAACTCGAAGAGAACTCGATTAACCCGAGCCATGAAATATGGCGAAAATTTCCACCCGAACCGACCCTAAGTTTTAGTAGGGCCATGACCCATGAAACTCGAAAATTTTTGGGCCTCAAACCAATAAACCTGAATCACCCGAATTTATACAACAATAAACAGAAGCCATCAAGCCAACAATATCATACAAGGATCCACAATTATATCATTAAAAAAAAATGGAAACCATCAACAAAAATCAACATAAGCCATCAAGCCAACAACACATCTTATAAGCACATAAGGATCCACAAGTATATCATTAAAAAAAAAAGAAAACCATATCAGATCAGTGGTGGAGGTCGGTTGCTCAGGCGACAGAGGTGGCTTCAAATCGATATCAGATCTATGGTGTGGGGGTAGAAACCATTTAGTGATTTGGATTTGGTGAAAGAGGGAGAAGCAGATGAGGAGACCGGTGGTGACGATAGCAGTGGTCGGTTACTCAACCAACGCAACATCGGTGGCGTGAGGCAGAAATTTTAGGGATTTGGAACGAGAGAGAAACTGATGGAGAGAGAAAAAGCCATATTTTAGTTTTTATATGAGGTGTGTATTTTGGGTTGTTCGGTCAGGTCGAGTTCAGGGGGTGTTTTAACATGACCCGACCTGAACCCGAAATATCAAAATTTTTAACACCCGATCCGAACCCCTCGAACAACCCTACTCGAATAGCTAGTTAGGGTTTATCGGGTCGGTTCAGATTTTGCACACCCTTAATGGAACCTATCAAGACCCCATTTGTAAAATTATTGATTTTTGGTTTGCGTTTTTATTATCTAAGAAAAAAATTATAAGTTATATTAGAATTAAACCTGCCAAATTTCCACCCAAGTCATTGTTTAAATTTTAAGTAGTACGTAAAAGATAAAAGGAAAAAAAACAACAAAATTCAAACCGGGTCGACCAAAGTTTAATACCATGTATGTATGTGTGTGTATATATATAAAATCTCAAATTTTTAACGTATCGATTTTTTCTTCTCTACTTTATGCTCATTTCGCTATCCTATTTCCCACTTTATCTCTGTTGCCATTGGCATCTAAATAATATAATTTTACTAATAGTTTGGTCAGTTCGATTTTAGCGATTTTTAAATATCAAAAATAGAATTGATATAACCAAATTTCTATTTTAAAATAGAAACAAATATATCAAATTGTTTTCAGTCCGATCTAGTTCAATTTTCGATCTGATATGGTATGGCTTAGTTCGATTTTCAGTCTAATTTTTTTGTTTTAATTGTGACCTAAAACCCGACCCAAGTATGTCCAAAAAAGAAGTGATCGGATCCAAAAATGACAATTCAAAAATTCTAAAGCTTAAAAGAGCTGATCTGAATTTGACCGATCTGACCCAATAGCTAAGTCTAATTAGATTCATACGTATGGGCCAGACTATGGAGTGCGAGCATTTTCACTGTTAAGATGCATATGCATATTTGATTCGATTAAAATGTGTGCACATTGTAGTAACACTCCATAAATATAAAATGAAATTCTAAAAAAATTAAAAAAGAAAAGTATAGAGTAGAAATTTTCATATAATAAATAAAATCTATATGGAATTTTCAAAATTGGAATGTGGGACCATATATTTTGTGGACAATATTTAAGTGAACAAGATCACTATATTTGGTTGATCATCAACTAATTAATGAGCGAATAAAATGTATCAATTAATAAATGAGTGAATAAAATGTGTGAAAGAGAAGGAAGAAGGAGACAAATGCCGGAAAGGCCAAAAAACCTGAAAATTAAAGCAAACGCCCACCAAGAAGGACATAATTTTGCGAATGGAAATTGTTGCGTGTCAAAGAGGAAGTTTGCTAAGTGAAAAACAAGGAGGGAGGGCCACTTGTGAATTGTGAATATAATTCATAAATGCTCACATTAATATGAACTCATGTAGGCCCCCCTGAGATTTATTGAAATTATTGACTGAAATCGTTTAAAATCTTATAACTAAAGTTTTGTTAGTACTCTTAAGCCTAATAAAATAAAAAAAAAAATGCTCTAATTGTTACAAATAAGATACACAGTTTCTTCTTCTTCAAAAAAAAAAAAGATACACAGTTTCAGTATACACGAAATATGGAATGACAACTCTATATAAAAAAAATTGAAAATTTAATTTATTTCTGAGAAAAAAGTCCGAAAAAATATATCATCTATCTGTAAGATTTAAGAATAGCCCCACAAAATGTACAAATGATAGCTTTCCAAGATTTCCAATAAAATGGAATATGACAAAACCTTGTGGCGGTTATCATGTCCGCGACGCTAGCACTGCGGCCACACCGTGAACATGCTCCGGCCACCGGCTTGCTGCTCCTGATTCTCCTACTTTGGTCCACCAAGAAACAGAAACAAACCATATTCAGGTAAGGATATTTTTCAAAGTATTAGTGTGACTTGGGTTGGTAATTATGTAGACATGGGAGACAATGTTAAAGGTCGAGCAATTAAGGTTTTGGTGATAATGATAGAGGCCATTGAATAATACACAAGTGGAAATTAATATTTTCATGTATTTGACGAGAGTAACCTACCTCAATTTTCATGATGATGGTGTGGATAGTGGCAAGTATCCAATATACGGTTGGGGGATGTGTAAATTTTATTGACATATGAGTCGTTGGATTACAGTTTGATCACCGATTATAGGGGTTAATTTTATTGATATTCACTTAATTTATACCAAATTACGCAAAAATAATGAAAGGATTTTTTCTTTTAAAAAAGTTACTGAATTTAAAACTTTTATACACAAAAATAATTATGACGGTTTCTGGTTATGACCCTTGTTGGAAAGTCTAGCTGGAACGCCATGTCAGCAATTTGTGCAAACATGGATACACTGTTTATTTCGCATCATCAACTTACACGTCACTTTTGACATGTCAGCGCCAATTGGACAGACAAAAAATTGACATACGTGTCAAAAATTACATGCCAACTGATGACATGGAATAAACAATGTGTCTATATGTGCACAAATTACTAACATGGCGTGCCAACTAGAATTTCCGGCCATGTTCATCATCGTAAACCGGTTATATAGTTATTTTTATATATAAAAGTTTTAAGTTCAGTGACTTTTTTGAAAAAAAAAATTATTTTGTTATTTTTGCGTAATTTTGACATAAGTTAAGTGACAATGAGTTAAATTAACTCCAATTATAGCATATGATGACACATTTGCTTAATTTGTTATTGGCAAAATGGTTTATTAGTCCACTCAAAGTTTGTTTTTATAATCAACTAAGCTTTTGATCATTCTATTGGGCCAATTTCATTCTCCAATAATTAAAATTGGATCAAATAAACTTTAAATTAGTGTCATATTTAGTTCAAATAATAAAGCATTTAATGGCTAGATCTCATGACAGATTAAAAATCACCAAATAAAAGAAAAAAAGAAAAAACAAATTGTAACATGTTAATGCTGTTAAAATAGGTAAAACATTTTATTTCAATTAGAGCTTATTTAACTCAATTTTAATTAAATAAGAGTCTATTTAGCTCCATATTAATTTTTAAAAGGTGAAATTGTCTGAATCAAATTACAAGGGGCTTAATTGGCTATTATAACAAACTTGCGGAGTTTATATTATCTTTTGCCGAATTGTTTGTAAATGCTAATTGGTCATTATTTGTTCGTTAGAAAATTAAAAAAAAAAAAAATGAAACTATTTTATCCCATAAAGGCACATTTGTACAAACAAGGAAGAAATTGATAGCTTTCGGACATCTTCAATTAATAATTGGATTAAGAAACTTGTAGGTTTATGGTTACATATGCATTTATTGTTTTCAAATAAATATTAATTTTTACATAAAATTACTTATATTTCAAATGTTTAAAAAATTGACGATTTTTTCAATTAGCACATTTCGATTTCCATACACTTGGCCTCCAAAAAATATAATTATCAAAAAAAATATTAGTTTTCAAATATATTTTTAGTTGAAGAATAGAAATCAAGGGATCTTGGTTAAAAGATTTAGGAAAACTGATAGTTATCTAAAGCTGGACTTATTTATGGGTTGAGTATTCTTTTGGGGCTTGAACATATAATATTTTAAATATAAAAATATTCCCTCTCGGCTGGAATGGAATGGAATCTAAGGGCATGCATTGGGCAGGTTCAGATCAACTCGAACAGAATCCGATTAATCTGAACCTCAAAATATGGCTAAAATTTTCACCCGAATCGACCCTAAGTGTTAGTAGGGCCCTGACCCATGAAACTTGAAAATTTTCGGGCCTCGAATCGATAAACCCGAATCACCCGAATTTATACAACAATCAACAGAAGCCATCAAGCCAACAATCATAGAAGGATCCACAATTATATCATTAAAAAAAATGGAACCATCAACAAAAATCAGCATAAGCCATCAAGCCAACAACACATCTTATAAGCACATAAGGATCCACAATTATATCATTAAAAAAAAATAAAAACCATATCAGATCTGCGGTGGAGGTCGGTTGCTCATGCGACATAGGTGGCTTCAGATTGATATCAGATCTATGGTGTGGGGGCAGAAACCATTTAGGGATTTGGATTTAGTAAAAGAGGGAGAAGCAGATGAGGAGACCGGCAGCGGCGATAGCGGTGGTCGGTTACTCAACCAACGCAACATCGGTTGCGTGAGGCAGAAATTTTATGGATTTGGAACGAGAGAGAAACTGATGGAGAGAGAAAAAGCAAGATTTTAGTTTTTATATGAGGCATGTATTTTGGGTTGTTCGGTCGGGTCGAGTTCAGGGGTGTTTTAACATGACCCGACCCGAAATATCAAAATTTTTAACACCCGACCCGAACCCCTCGAACAACCCTACTCGAATAGCTAGTTGGGGTTTGTTGGGCCGGTTCAGATTTTGCACACCGTCCTAATGGAACCTATCAAGACCCCATTTGTAAAATTATTGATTTTTTATTATTGATTTTAGGTTTGCATTTTTATTATCTAAGAAAAAAATTATGAGTTATATTAGAATTAAACCTGCCAAATTTCCACCCAATTCATTGTTTAAAGTTTAAGTAGTAAGTAAAAGATAAAAGGAAAAAAACAAAATATTCAAACCGGGTCGACCAAAGTTTAATACCGTGTATATATATATATATATATATATATATAAAATCTCAAATTTCTAACGTCTCGACTTTTTCTTCTCTACTTTATGCTCATTCCGCTATCCTATTTATCTCACTTTATCTCTGTTGCCATTGGCATCTAAATAATTTAATTTTACTAATAATTTGATCGGTTCGATTTTAGCGATTTTTAGATATCAAAAATAGAATTGATATAACCAAATTTCTATTTTAAAACCGAAACAAATATAACAAATTGTTTTCGGTCCGATCTAGTTCGATTTTCGATCCAATCCGATATGGTATGGCTTAGTTCGATTTTCAATCTAATTTTTTTGTTTTAATTGTGACCTAAAATCCGACTCGAGTATGTCCAAAAAAGATGTGATCGGATCCAAAAATGACAAGTCAAAAATTCTAAACCTTAAAAGAACTAATATGAACTTGACCGATCTGACCCAATAGCTAAGTCTAATTAGATTCATACGTATGGGGCATACTATGGAGTGCGAGCATTTTCACTGTTTAGATGCATATGCATATTTGATTCGATTAAAATGTGTACATATTGTAGTAACACTCCATAAATATAAAATGGAATTCTAAAAAAATGAAAAAAGAAAAGTATAGAGTAGAAGTTTTCAACAAATAAATAAATCTATATGGAATTTTCAAAAATGGAACGTGAGACCATATATTTTGTGGACAATATTTAAGTGAACTAGATCACCATATTTGGTTGATCAACAACCAATTAATGAGCGACTAAAATGTATCAACTAATAAATGAGTGAATAAAATGTGTGAAAAAGAAGGAAGAAGGAGAAAAATGCGGGAAAAGCTAAAAACCTGAAAATTAAATCAACGCCCACCAAGAAAGACATAATTTTGCGAAAGGAAATTGTTGCCAAAGAGAAAGTTTGCTAAGTGAAAAACAAGGAGGGAGGGCCACTTGTGAATTGTGAATATAATTCATAAATGCTCACATTAATATGAACTCATGTTGCCCCCCCCTTAGATTTACTGCTAAACCGTTTGTCAACACTACGGCCTACCTCTACCTACTCTATACATGTCTATGTAGAGGACAGAGAGGGAGAGAAGAAAATTGCATTGTTTCTTGACAATTATCATTCTATGAAAATTTCAATCACATGCACTAGAAGTATAAATGTCGAGCCAATTGAACATAGTGAATTTAAATGGATCAACATTTTGTAGGTTATAAATAGGTTGAGTTTGATCGGATTGAATTATAACCTATATGAGTCATTATTAAACAAATTATATATGAATAAAACTTTATGACATTATTTTTTTATCTTTTAAAAAATTATAAAAATAAAAAATCATGCATGTATAATTTATAAAAGTAATTATTTTTATATTTACTTTATATAAGAAACAAATTATAAAATTATAGATAATAAATGAGTTATAAATGGGTTATATTTTATGAATCCTATAACGTCGGGTTGGAGATGTCACTTAACAGGTCAAACTTGTCGGACCATAAATTGGTCATTAACATATCAAATCGGACTTGGATCACATTTTTATGGATGGATTAAATTGAATAGTACATTGCCACCTTTTAATAGGGGCATGGAAAAAAATGATAAAATAATTAATAAAAAATCGGATCTAAACCAAATCAAAATTCTCTGCTAATAGTCTATGGGTTTTGATTTTAGATTACTTTTTATATTTTTCTTTTTATTTTTCTATTGATTTAGGAGTTGTGGTTATGTTAACTAACAATCGATAACTGTTTTTTTTTTTTTTTTTTTTGATAGGCCAAAGAAAAATACACGGAGAAGAGTACAAGAGAAAGCCTAGCAAGCAAACAAAAGCAGCAAGCCAGCCAAGATAGCACATCTGGAGATTTGAACCAAGATACCCCACAGCACATACAAAAACCCCAAATGCAGACCTAGAGAGGCAACCACTCTGCCAAAAGCCCCAATTCTGTTCTCGTGCCCTGTTCCACCAGCAAACAGCTGATTTCACTGCCTCAACCAACTCAGATTCTCAATTGATCAAGGAAAACTCCCACTTAGGAAAGAATCAGACCAAGGAAAACACCTTCACGTTCTATTACAGCCATGCAATTAGGTCCTGCTCCCTAAGTACACCCTGCTTTGCCAGAGAATCAGCAACATAATTACAAGATCTAGGTCTGTGGAGGAAGGAGAAGGAATGTAGCTGAGATAAATTATTCTCAATACTATTAAAGATAGCAGCAAATTTCCAAGGTCTAGGCTGATTTGGATTTGTCAGCCAACAAACCACATTACTAGAGTCCAATTCAAAGACAACAGCCGAATTGTTCTTCAAAAGAAAATCAAGAGAGAATGAAAGAGCTTTATCCACAGCTCTTAATTCAGCCTCATTAGATTCCATTATGCCCAGATTGCAAGAGAAAACACATATAAAAAGACCTTCCGAATTTCTCAAAACTCCACCAGCACCAGAAGGACCCGGCTTCCCACAAGAAGAACCATCTGTGTTCCACTTAAAAGACAATCTAGGTGGAGGGGACCAACATGGGTAAGCTCTTACAGACTTTTGCTTAAAGCAAGCTTTGATACCATCCACTGCTAGGATGAGGGGCTGATTATTGAGGAAATTCAGAGAGCAATTGGATTTGATCCAAAAATTAGCTCTAGCCAGAAGCAGATGAAAAACTTGTTCCTTTGTGAGATGTTTAGAGCCCGAGAAAACCCTTGCATTTCTTTCAAGCCATACTGTCCAGATGGTCGCAGAGAACAAAATGATCCATACTTTTTGTTGTAATTTGCCCTTACATAAGTTAACCCACTGAAGTGTCAGATCTCTGAAGGACTTAGGAATACAAAAATCAATTCCCCACCAGTTCACCATATTATACCAGATGTAAGAAGTGAAAGAGCAAAGGACAAGAAGATGATCAGTGGTTTCCTCCGCCAATCCACAAAAAATACAAACGGTAGCAGAGGTGGGAATTATACCCAATCTTGATAGGAATGATTTAGTGCATAGTCTGTTTTGCAAGGCCATCCATAGGAATATGTCGACCTTAGGAGGAACTAAATTCTTCCACAAAACATCTGAAATGAGGGAGGGATCCAGGGGGCAGGATGAGGGCCGTGATAACTCAGTACTGGCCGATTTGACTGAAAAAATGCCTTTGGTATCATAAATCCAGATTTTTCGATCATCCCTATTTTTCGAGATAGGGTAGGAATTCAGGATTTAAGAGATCCTCCTGGATCTGGTCTTCCCAAACACGGAGTGGGCGAGTCCATTTCAGATTCCAAATCCAATGATCATCATTCCAGTGCCCACATTCTTCAATTAAAGCATTTTTATGGAGAGAAAGAGAAAACAGTCTTTCGAAAACCAGCTTAAGGGGCAGTTGTGATATCCACGGGTCATGCCAGAAGAGACAAAACTTACCATTACCCACCTCCATTCTAAACCCGTTTGAGAAAGGTTGTAATTCCAAGGTATAAGAAATGTCTCTCCAAACAGCTGAGATTGATCTGCGTTGGCCCAAGAATTCTAGAGATGGAATCAAGGAAGAGTTATGAGGATATTTGCTCATGATAACTTTTTGCCATAAGGAGCTGTTCTTGGGGTTGTAGCGCCATAACCACTTAAACAAAAGGCTCATATTTTGACGTTCTAAAGATCCCACCCTAAGGCCTCCAAATTTTTTTGGCAGCTGGAGAGTCTCCCATTTAACTCTACACAACTTCTTTTTGTCTACTGACCCATCCCAGAAAAATCTTCTCATAAGGGAATTTAGAGATTTCAAAACACCAGCAGGAATTCTGTATAGAGACATGTAGTAGATAGGGAGACCTGAGAGGGAAGCCTTTATTAGAGTTAATCTTCCTGCATAAGACAAGTGAGATCTCTTCCATCCTGCCAATTTTGCTTTGACTTTATCAATTAACGGCATCCATGTTTGGGTTTTCCTAGGATTAGCACCCAGGGGAAATCCCAAATAATTGCAGGGTAGGCGCTAGATTCCACATTTTACAGCCTTGGCATAGTTTTTGAGCCACTCTTCATCCACATTTATCCCAATTATAGAGCTTTTCGAGAAATTTATGGCAAGACCCGATATTTCTCCAAAGATTCTGAGAACTGTTTTAGTAGAAGTAAATTAAAACTTTATGTTAATAAAGAAAAAGGCATAAAATATAATTTAGTTCAGACTTGAGACATAATGTCCCAAGCATCCTATATAACACCCCTTACTCGTATGTAGTGAAACATGTACTAATGTAGTAGGTTCATTAGGTAAGGTGAGGAGTGCCACAAAGCCGGGAACCTTTAACCTATTTTGCAAGTAAAACTTATAGCAATAACATCCATATAAATCATAAACAACATCATAAGAAATAGGGCTACCAAAGTTTCTTTCCATTAACAAAGCAAAATATTTCAAAGATACAATAGAATATTACTTAATACATTACATACATAGTACTTCAATGCAGTTACACATACAACTATTTACTAAAGCATATTTACATTATCTTTTTACTGCAAAACATTATACATATATATATATATACATAAGTATTACAAAACCTACATTTTCGCTTCTAGCTTGGTGTTGGCCTTGACCTCTGCGGAATGTCCTTGGATGCGTCTTTATCTTAGGTACCTACACGGATGAAACACTCGTGCTAAGCATATAGCTTAGCAAGTAAAACTATATGCTTATAGCATATGTTTTTCAAGTAAAACTTACAGCGATAACATCCATATAAATCATAAACAACATCATAAGAAATAGGGCTACCAAAATTTCTTTCCATTAACAAAGCAAAATATTTCAAAGATACAATAGAATATTACTTAATACATTACATACACAGTACTTCAATGCAGTTACACATACAACTATTTACTAATGCATATTTACATTATCTTTTTACACAAAAACAGTATACATATATATATATATATATATATACACACATAAGTATTACAAAACCTACATTTTCGCTTCTAACTTGGTGTTGGCCTTGACCGCTGCGGAATGTTCTTGGATATGTTTTTATCTTAGATACCTACACGGATGAAATACTCGTACTAAGCATATAGCTTAGTGGGGAACAAATGAGATATGGACGATCACTCATAGCGGTCGTCATCAAGCACACTCATAAGATGAATAAACACAAATATATGCATATAATTAATAATATAATATGCATGCACAATATGAAAGTTATACAATAATCCAATCACCTATTAATATTTCAAATCATTCACATACTTCTCATTTCTATTACAAATCTGCTAGCCATTCGCAGAGGAGTGGCTAACAGGAAGTTACGGTCGGAACCTATAGGTATAAATGGAGATGCCCGTAGGTAACGATCACAGTACTGTACAATAGGTACCAAAAGATGCAAACAAATTGAGACATATCAATCTCAAATAATGACACAAACAGCGTCCACGGTAGTCCCTATAGGTATGCCTATCTATCCACTATTCAGTCTTAAGTAGGCGATCAGTTATATATACCTTCATATTGATTATACTAGCATTAGTAGCATACATATCATGATCTGAACCATTTAGCATGTACATATATCAATCATTCATGTAACAAAATGACATGCAATATTCATCTTGATATAACATTTGCATTGGAGATTCTAGAATACCTATATTATGATCATCTTATTTCTCTATTAAAATTCGTGTAGCATTGATACATTAATTCATCAAATATCATTTAACGATGTTAGACAAGTATCATAGTCATTTTGGTTTAATCTGGAACTCATTTGGTTAATATTTTCACTTACTAAATTCTAATTTTTAAGAGTCACAAGGTGGTAAGAAATCCTTGACCACCATGTGGCATGCCACACTTTTATTACTATAGAGGTAAATGCTGTTTACACGGTGGTCAGGTATTTCACACGATGCTAAGGAAATCCTGACCACCGTGAGGGTTAAATTACAGGTAAAATTTTCAATCAAGAATGCATTTGCATAGTGGTGAAGATATCCTAACCATCGTGAGGGTCGCCTTAAAGGCAAAAATTTTGGTCCAAAATACGTTCACAGGGTGATCAAGAATGTCTGACCACCGTGTGGCCCTGTGAAATTACTTAAATGCAAATTTCTACCACTTGACTTTACCTGCATTTTTAGACCTGTAAACAAATTTTCAGATTAAATGGCCTTCATAACAAATAATCCTTATGATCTTATATTTCTAATGACACTACATTTACTTGATTTGGAGTATTAAAACACAGGTTATGACTTAAATAACTTAAACTACTAACACTGTGAGGGTAGAATAAGCTCCCTAATTTCAAGTCCAAATTCGAAAGTCTTAGAGCAGATTCCAGTCTTTGACTTCTTCTAGATATTTATAGATATGGATCTTAAGTTTCAACTTCATTTAGAATCATCCAATTTGGAGTTTTGTAGGCTAATTTATGGCCTGCAAAATGCTACGGGGTCCAATGAAACTAAAATAGGGTTTCCCCCTTAGACTACCACATACCAATTCACACAACCATGCCTCCATTAGAGATCACAACCAAGTTCTTATCATCAATTCACAATCAAACCAGCATCAAAATCAATTCAATATGAATAATTACATATATAGAGAAAATTAAGTTCCCAAACCTTGACTTGTCTCCTTTCCCCTTCAATTCTGCTTCCCCTCTTTCTCCACCTTATTTCCTTTGCTTCTGACAGCTTCTTCCACTGAATTCACATCATTAACTCACATTAACATTTCTACAGAACCAAAATTCCCAATTTAAATGAATTGAAGATGAAGAAGAAAAAGAAGAAAAACTCATTATTTTCCTTGCCCGATTACTTAAAAATTACGGCAAAACTTGAAATGTTTTTACTTGAATTTCACTTGGCTTAAGAGAGCAAAATTTTGGAGAGGTTTTAGTGAGATTTAAGAGTGGAACAGTGGCTGTACTTTGCTTCCATCAGTTGGCCAACATCTAAAAAAAATGCTCAAATTTTTGCTTCATGTTTCTAGAGATAGGTTACCTATTAAATTCCTATTGGACCACCCTCGTTTTTACATTTTTAATCCTCGGTCTTTTGTTTAATCATGCATTTAACATATAGTTATTCCTAATTTATACATTAGCATATAATATTTCTTACTTTAAACAATTTAGTCCCCAATTACCTATTAACCAAGCTACCCATGACTTTTAATTAATTCCAATTTTATCCTTTTCACACTTAACTATTTTAATTACTCATTTATGCATTTTCAACCTCTATATATTATGCCCTAGACATACCATAAAACCACTAGGGCATAAGACATGGCCTTACATCTTATGTATCCTTAAAATGGGAATCAGAACTAGGTAGTTCTGCCTATTAATTCTTTATCATGTCAATTAGAAATAACCTTTAGTACCACGTCATAATTTTACTAACATCAAATCAAAAATCTATTTTTAGTGTATCTTACTTATGCTTTTAAACTTTGTATCTAAGTGCCAATCTTAATTACTGTGTCTATGCCTTAACCCTTTTTAAGCATTTATTATATAACATTTGTCCCTATTTATTTATTTATTTATTATATTATCATTTATTCTTGGTTGAGTTCATTAAGGCTTATTACCTTCGCTTACTTTATTATGTTTGATTCAAGTTTATATAATACAAATTATTATGAGTAGGCCAATCACTAGCCTCATCTATAACCTTATTCATGTTACAATATCCTATTATTATTTACTTTCATTTTAATCTTGAGCATATATTTTACGTATACTAAGTAAAATAACATGAACCAGTTTCATTATTTATTCATATCACTTAGTATTTTATCATATTAATATGTAGTGCGTTCATCATGTCAAACTCTATGTCAGAATCTAGAATCACAATTTTATCATTTCACATCATACATTTGTTTTTAGTCACTTTACATGATTATACACTTAAGTATCTGATGCTGAAATCATATAATAAGTCTTGCATTAGATCACATGCCAAGTTCACATATTCACTTTTAGGTCACTTATTCATATTTAAATAATTTATAATGCAAAGTGCATGTCTCAAGATCACATATGTCAGAATAACTACATATTATATTAACATGTACTTTATACACTTCACTGTATGCTTTGGCAAATTTTTATCATTTTTTTGCCGCCTTTAATCATATGTTCACTTTGGTTTACATATAACCGTTTAGCTTATATACTATATATAGGTGTGGATAACGGGAAATGTGGGTACCACTAGGGTATCAGCTATGGGTACTGCATATTTAGCATAAGTACTATTGAGACATTATTGTCTCAAAAATGGCTATGGACACCATTGGTGTCAAAACTATGGACAGTCTATAAGAGTCTCAAACTATGGCAGCTATGACTGTATACCTATTAGTCATACCTATCTATCCATGACCAAAACATTCAACAAGCCTTATCATTCAAAATTATGTCAAAAAGTCCACGTATTGATGTACAAGAATCATATAATGTTGCTTACCTATTTTTCTATGTAATTCATTTTTATTTATAACAATTTAGTTACTTTCTATAGTTACTTACACTTATCTGTGGGTGTGGATAATGGTTGTTATAGATACCCAAAGGTATCATATATAGATACCCATAGGTACCGTCTATAGATACCAGTAGGTACTGCATATAGATACCTGAATGTACGAAACTATAGAGATAATTTAGCCTTGACTATAGACACCATAGGTGTCAAATTGTAGTAGCTGCACTGTAACCCTAATAGGCATATCTATAGTAGGCAGCGGTATCCATATTTCCTTTATTATCATCTTGTTTTATCTTCCAAATCTTTAATATGTTAATTATGTACATAAATGTAATAATAAAATCAATACATGTACACATATACATAAACTGTTAGGACTGCCAAACATCACTTAACTCCACATTAGTATGATATTATCTGCTTTAGGCCAAGCCCGCACGGATTTATTTTTGGGCTCCTCCCAAAAGGCCTCATACTAATGGAGTTAGGTGAACACCTTATATCCAAGGTGTTCCTCCCTTAATTTTTCGATGTGGGACTTGGGTTGTACCCCAACACTCAAACCAATGACCACACAGCTTATGTCTTCCTCTCGAGCGATAATCCATTTGATTCGTCAAATCATCTTGTACCGCCGTTATTAACCAACGGGACACGCCGCCTGACCATCACAATATCAATAAGACTTTCGATACAAGGCACCAAACACGAATCTCCAATCGCGAGGTCATACCGGGGCCTCCCACACAACGCAGTCTACTATTCCGGATTGTCTCCAAACCTGGCTCTGATACCACTTGTTAGGACTGCCAAACATCACTTAACTCCACATTAGTATGATATTGTCCGCTTTGGACCAAGCCCGCACGGATTTATTTTTGGGCTCCTCCCAAAAGGCCTCATACTAATGGAGTTAGGTGAACACCTTATATTCAAGGTGTTCCTCCCTTAATTTTTTGATGTGAGACTTGGGTGTAAGCACCGTGTCCCGGAGCAGTCCGGATCAGAGATTACCCAGTGATGAAATCGATATCCGAGCCTATACAAACGGTTTGGATTCGGAGGCTTTAGTCCCATGCTCCACGAGAAAACGAGTCTTTTTTTTTTCGTAGGCAGAAGGGGAAAAACGGGAAGTTTTTAAAATCCAAAAAGGTATGTTTTCTTCGACGGATGGCCAGCCCGTCGGTCAGGGCCTAGCCCGTCGGTTGGCAGGATCATCGGATGAATCCTTATGTCAGAAGGATTCTTCCGACGCCCGTCGGTCGAGGTGGCAGGGCCGTCAGATGAATCCTTGTGTCAGTAGGATTCCTTCGACGCCCGTCGGTCGTAGTGGCAGGGCCGTCGGATGAATCCTTATGTCAGTAGGATTCTTCCGATGCCCGTCGCCACCACAGACGCCCGTTGGTCATCCCTGGCCTATAAAAGCTTTGAATTTTCTCATAAAAGGGAGTTGTATTTTGCTCCTTGTGTTATTATAATTTATCGCTTTCATTATTTACTCGTTCATTTACCGCTTTCCAAATGTGAATAAATGCGCTTCGATTCAATTGCATGGTGTAGAGAGAGAGCGAATTAATGAAAATTAAAATTTGATCATAAAGTAGTCAAGGTAGAAATAGATGAGAAGTCCCGAACCCAGCTCTGGTCTTTGGGCTCAAAGAGGAGAGAGGTCTATCTGATCACTCATTGGAACTATGACCTCCAAGACACCTCTTGTGTCACGAGACTCTGACGTTAATCCTAGGCTCCTTAGGGCGAGAGGTTTACCCTCCAAGACCCCTTTGGTTGGCCCAAAATGGATACTAAGCGCAGTCTTAGGCTCTCCGAGGCGAGAGAAACTTTCCCAATGTTCTATTGGGTGACGATTCCATGAAACCTCCTTGTTGCCCAACATAGACGCACTCGCAATTTATTGCAAGTTGTCAATGGACCCTCAAATGCCCCGATCACCCTAGAGCGGGCGGTCGTACGGGTGGCGAGCGGGGCCCGGCGCGCGTCACAGTGGCGACTCCACTGGGGATCATGTTTCGAGACTTCGATTTGAAAATACCTCGCTTAACATTTAGGATTAAAGTTTAATTCATAAATTCGTTTTCTTTCAAATTTGCATTTATATCCCATTAGAGCCTTAGAATATGCTAGATTGGTCCCTTCTTAGCCTCGGTGCATTCCTGAAGCACGACCCTACATTCACTCAATGTGGGAAAGTGTTAAAGATAATCACCAGCCCAAGCTTCGTACCTAATGGTATATCAAATGATGACCCGATCGATCGTTATGCTCGTGATGAGCTAGACCCGTCGGCAGGGATCATGCTTGGGTAGCCCTAAAGTAACATCTCCCTTGTCTAAAGCTCATGTAATGGCCGTAGCTACTCTCCATAGGTGATATGAACCGTAATTCCATGCTTACTGTATGGATCCTTATGTATTGGGTGAGTCCAGATGTCTTGCTTGGTAACCTAGCCAAAGGCTTTCATGCCCCGGTAGGGCCATGTCAAAATTTTTGGAATGTCTAAATACATGATGATCATTATCCATTCACCTGTTCATTAGCATAAGAGTGTCATGCTGCCGATTTTTCGCCGTGCACCATGTGCGTCCATTGGGTCCCTCGTTGACCCTTGGGCTAATCTCGCCTAGGAAAGAGACCGCGCGACCACGTGTGTGGGAGGAATAAGGACAGAAGGACCTATCTGCTTGCTTGTGTTTTGTGGGTGTTGCATATCACGATCACGCATTGCATCTGCACTCCATGCATCACATGTAACGTTTTGTCCCTGCAGCCATCATAGATCTGCCTAGGTGGACTAGAGCGCCCACCGGACAGTTAATCCGAGTTCCTACATCTGGACTGCTAGATAGAGAAGGCCTTCCAGAGATCTTACCGGAAGTCAGCTGTACCATATCTGAGATGGCAAACTCACCTAGGGGTAACGACGCCACCAGGGCCATGATTGCAGAAGAAGTGGGCCGACGGTTTGAAGAGTTTGAGGGCAGGATGATGAACATGTTAACTGCTTTGGCACAACAGAATGCTCCGCAGAATCCACCACCTCCTCTTCCCATGAGACAAGATGAGCGAGAAGAGGAAAGAGCTGAGAGACAAGAAGAGCCTGTTCGGCCGCCACCAGTAGAGCTGAGGTCGGTAGCTTTGGGCGGTCAGAGGAGAAGACCAGCACTGAGGATAGATGATGACAGGGATGACGAAGATGAAAAAATGAGTATTGCATCTGAGAGAGGGAAGGCACCCCAAACTGATGAGTTCATTCTGAAGAAGATGGAAGAGAGGTTTGAAGCCATGGCCTGTATGCTAAGTAGAGGTCAGGGGATAAACCCGGAGGACAAAGAATTGGAGGGAGAAGATCCAATTCCTTACAATTTCAAGATGCCTGATGTGCCAAAATTTGACGGTACCTCTGACCCGACTGCCCATGTGAAGCAGTACTCTCTGGTCATGAAAGGGGCCACTTTGTCTAAGAGGCAGAAGGTGGAGTACTTTTGTTTGAGTCTGATTGGCCATGCCATCGACTGGTATCATAGCCTCGATCGTCAAACTAAGGAAGATTGGGATCTACTCACGGAGGAATTCTTGAGGCAATATGATTGCAACACCAGGATGGAGGTGACTCTTAAGGACCTTGAATTGCTCCAGCAGAAGGCTGGGAAATCTTTTCACGACTATCTCACCCGCTGGCGGAACAGGGTAATGGAAATGCGAAAAAAGCCAGACACCCAAGACCAGATCCGCCTATTTATCAAGAATGCAAGCCCGTATTTGAAGGATGTTTTGAAGATGAAAGGGCTAAAGGATTGGGAGTCTCTGAAAGACATAGCCATTGAGGCGGAGGGAGAATCCTTGGCCCGAAAAGCTAGCGATGATAATCTTGCCAAAAGGGCTAACACCGATCAGGGAGCCAGTAGGCCAACTGGTCCCAGTAGTAACGGTTGAGGTGTTTGCTACTGACGCAACTACCCGAGGAAGTTTTTGAACTTAGGGAAACCCTTATCTTGGGTTTTGAGGCGCTTGATGAAGGAAGGAAAGTTGTGACCTTTGACTCCTAGGCCAGCTGAAACGCAAGGGATGCCAGGTCACAAGGACAATGAATACTGTGCATTTCATCAGCACACAGGACATATAACAGACAATTGTAAGGCGCTGAGACACTCAATCCAGGATTTGATTGACAGCAAACAAATCACTAACCCCGAGCGGAGGAAGGAAAAAAAGAAGCCTAACTACAATACGTGCCGCCACTAGTTTTTATGATCGGATCCAGCTTTCCAGAGTGGTACGTACTGCAGGACTTATATGGGAGCGAGAGTAGTGCTGTTGTTTGTTCTGAGGATAGAAAAGGAAAAGCAGTTGTAGCGACTATTGATTATTGGTCGAGCAGTGAGAGCGGTGAAGAGGCCGAAGAGGAGGTTGAAATACCTTTGGACCTGTTGAAGTCAGATGAAGAGGAAGAGAAAATAGGAGCTGTGACGAGAAGTGGAAGAGTAGTCCCTGAGATTACAAGGGTACCAGAACCAGCGTAGCCATCGATAGAAAAGGAACCGGAGGAGAATCAGATTGTTAAGCAATTGAAAAAGAACGCGACTCAGATATCCGTCTGGGATCTCTTAAGGCAGTCCCCTTCTCACAAACAGAAAGTGGTAGAGGCCTTGACTGAGTCTACTGTCGCCACCACAATTTCCCCATCAGAGCTTTTAGGTCTAGTTAAAGGAGGATCGGGGGAGAGATTGGTTTTTTCCGATGCTGACCTGCCAGTCGAAGGCCGTGATCATAACCGACCCTTGTACATCAAAGCACAGATTAACAAGAAGCACACCGCTTGCGTTATGGTAGATGATGGATCTTCTATCAATGTTTGCCCTCTGATAGCTCTTCAGGCTTTTGGATTGAGTGAGGATATGCTCAGTGAATCAGATTTGACGATTACAGCCTATAATAATTCAAGAAGACAAACCTCAGGAAGATTCAAGACCCTAGTCAAAACGGGACCCATTGAGGTAGAAGTAGAGTTTGTGGTTCTGCCCATTCCAGCTAATTTCTCAGCCTTGCTCGGGAGGCCCTGGTTTCACAGACTAGGAGGAGTACCATCCACGCTGCATCAAATGATAAAGTTCCCACATGAAGGGGAGGTTGTAACTATTAAGGCAGCTAGGGAGAATCAGGTGTCAGCTCTCGAAATTGCTAATCAGCTGTTTAGCGGCTTCCACGTGTCGATGATAGGAGAAGAGCACGGACTAGTGGATAACCCAGCAGTGGTTTATATGATGAAAAAGATGCACTATCTCCTTGGGGCTGGTTTGGGTAGAAACTCTCAGGGGCTGCAGACTGCGATCACCACTCGAGGTCAGAAGAACCGGAAGGGTCTGGGGTACAGAGGCGGTTTTGGCAAGAAGAAGACGGCAGAAAAGATCCCTCATATTTTGGAAAGCTTTGTGCCCGCATCCTCAGTATGCACTTACACTGGTGAAGCCGAGCCACAGTGGGTAAATGGGAGGATTGTCCCCGGATTTGAGATCTTTAACGATGTATTTGACTGGGACGTCGGAGTCATCAAGACCGCTGAGAGCTTCTGGGATGAAGAGGTCATGACTCAGTGCATTGCTTGGGACAAAGGTGAGCCCGAAGAGGTAGTCACAGAACAGATGTTAGCAGCCAAGCTGAAAGGGAAGGAAAAGATGGTAGAGCTAGAATTGAAAATTGGGGATTTGAAGATTTCCTTAGGCAAACCTGAAGGGCCTCTGCTGAACCGAGAAGTTGATGGGCAAGCTACAGCAGCATCAACCTCTAGGGAGGCAGAAGAAGACTCTAGCTTAGATTGTCTTTTTATCCCAGAACTTTTTTATGATGTAAATGAAAATTATAATATTATTAATAAGGCAAATGATTTCTCTTACTTGTGCGATGTTTCTAATAATTTCAACATGCATGAACATGATCATGTTCCATCAATTTTTGATATTGATTCCACTGATACAATGCCTTTTAATCTTGGAACCTCGAAAAATCCGAAAGAAATTCTAATAGCATCAAATATAACTCCTGATGAGAGAGAAAAATTTGAGAGAATAATAATAAAATATGAAAAAGTCTTTGCCTGGACCTATGAACACATGCCAGGGATCGATTGGAATGTAGCAGAACATGCTATCCCGACTTATCCAGACTATAAGCCTGTAAAACAGACGTTGAGAAGGCTTAGGCCAGAATGGGCAGACAAGGTTAAGGAGGAGATTCGGCAGCAGATCGAGGCCAAGTTCCTTATTGAAGTGCAGTATCCTACGTGATTGGCAAACGTAGTCCCTGTGGCGAAGAAAAATGGAAAGGTCAGGGTATGTGTGGATTATCGAGATCTGAACAAGGCCTGCCCTAAAGATGATTTTTCACTACCCCACATTGATGTGTTGATAGACAGTGCCGCCAATTGCGCGATGTACAGCTTTGGGGACGGTTATGTGGGCTACAACCAGATCCTAAACAAGATAGCTGACCGGGTTAAGACCGCTTTCATCACAGAGTGGGGGACCTACGCCTACCGAGTTATGCCTTTTGACCTGAAAAATGCAGGGGCCACGTACCAGAGAATGGCGACTAAGATTCTAAGCGACCTGATCCACAAGGAGGTGGAAGTGTATGTCAATGACATGATGGTCAAGTCAGCCACCCGAGAGGGTCATTTTAAAGCTCTAGAGAAGTTCTTCACCAGGATTGATAAGTACAGTCTGCGACTTAACCCCAAGAAGTGTATCTTTGAAGTAACTTCAGGAAAGCTGTTGGGACATGTTGTCAGCCAGAGGGGAATAGAAATTGACCCGGACAAGGTAAAGGCCATCAGAGACATGCCCGTGCCGCAAAAGGAGAAGGATGTAAGGAGCTTCCTGGGCAAGCTGCAGTACGTCAGCTGATTTATTGCCAAGATCACTTCGATATGCGAGCCCATTTTTAAGCTACTCAGAAAGAATCAGCCTGTGGTCTGGAACGAAGACTGCCAGAAAGCCTTTGACAGCATCAGGGAATATCTGTTGAATCCGCCAGTGTTAAGGCCGCCGCAACCGCTCAAACCGCTTATCCTGTATCTGGCAGTGGAAGGCAGTTCTGTGGGTGCCATGATGGCTCAAGAGGATGAATTTGGGGTGGAATTCGCGGTTTATTACCTCAACAAGAAGTTCCTGGCTTATGAGATAAAATATGCTGAGGTAGAGAAGATCTGCCTCGCAGTGATTTGGGCATCAAAGAAGCTGAGGCATTATTTCCATTCGTACAAAGTTCAGGCAGTGGCCAAGCAGAATCCATTGAGATATTTGCAAAAAGTGCCGTCTTTGCTTGGTAAGATGGGGAGGTGGCTGCTTTTGGTACAGGAGTTTGATGTGGAATACATCACTCGCAAAACTATTAAGGGGCGAGCTGTAGCCGAATTTCTCGCCAAGCATCCTATTCCAGGAGACACTCCCGAGTTCACCTTTCCTGATGAGAGCATAGTCGCAATTTCTGTCCAAGGATGGCAGTTACACTTCGACGGGGCAGTGAATAACAAGGGGGCTGGAGTTGAAACTATTTTAACAACCCCAGATAATGAGAAACTCCCTCTAGCCAAGAAGTTGAGGTACAAAGCAACCAACAATGAAGCCGAATATGGAGCCTGCACTTTCGGGTTAGAAGCTTTAGCTGCTTTGGGGGCAAAGAACATAGAAGTCTTTGGTGACTCATCCTTAGTGATTAATCAGATCCGAGGTGAGTGGGCTGTAAAAGAAGAGCGGCTGGTTCCCTATGTTGAATATTTGAAAGAGATATGTGCGCAGTTTGAAACCTGCACTTTCCACTTCGTGCCAAGAGATGAGAACCGTCTAGCTGATGCGTTGGCAACCCTAGTGTCAATGTGGGATAATCCTGAAGGGGTAGCTATGAAACCAGTGCTAATTTCGAGTTCTGAGAAGCCTAGCTTTGAGATCAAGCCAGTAATGGAAGTAGCAGTGGCGGATGGAAAACCATGGTACTTTGACATTATGAATTATTTGGAAAACGCTAGGTTTCCAGAGGAAGCTACCGAGAAAGACCAGAGAATGATCCGGAATCTATCTACTCAGTTCATATCCTTGGAAGGGGTGCTATACAAAAGACAGGCAGATGGGATTCAGCTCAGGTGCTTAAGTGAAAAAGAAGCTCGCAAGGTAATGGAGGAGACCCATGCAGGAGTCTATGGGGCTCACATGAACGGTTTAATTCTTGCAAAGAAGATCATGAGGCAAGGCTTCTATTGGCTTACGATGGACAATGATTGCTCAAAGTATGTCAAGCAATGCCAGTTATGCCAACAGTACGCAGATTTGAGACACCTGCCAGTATCAGAGCTACACAACTTGACATCGCCTTGGCCTTTCGCTGCTTGGGGGATAGATATCATTGGAGAGATTCGCCCTACGGCATCTAACGGACACAGATACATCATAGTCGCAATTGATTATTTTACCAAATAGGTAGAGGCAGAATCCTTCAAAAAGATTGACACAAGAGATATGGCCAAGTTCATAGAGAGAAATCTGATCTGCAGATATGGCCTCCCTCACCACATAGTGTCTGACAACGGGGTGCAGTTCATGGGGGAAACCAGGAAGCTCCTTGAGAAATATGGTATCAAGCACCATAGATCCTCTCCTTACCGACCACAAGCTAACAGGGCAGTAGAGGCCGCCAACAAAAATGTGAAGAGGATCCTATCCAAGATGGTCCAAACCTACAAAGACTGGGTAGAGAAGCTACCCTTTACACTGTGGGGATACAGGACAACGGTGAGGACATCTACGGGCGTTACGCCGTATTCTCTAGTATACGGGATGGAGGCAGTATTGCCAGTTGAGATAGAGCTCCGATCGTTGAGGGTGATTATGGAAGCCCAAATTCCGGAGGCTGAATGGGCACGGCAGAGGCTACAGCACTTAAACTTACTAGATGAGAGTAGGCTGAAGGCTTATTATCACAATTAGATCTACCAGAAGAGGTTGGCTAGGACATTCGGGAAGAAGGTGAGAAAGCATCCGCTGAACGAAGGGGACTTAGTGTTCAAGTAGATGAGACCAAGCATACCGGATATCAGAGAAAAATTCAGACCAACCTGGGAGGGGCCGTATATCCTTAAAAAGCTATTGTCCAAAGGAGCTGCAATCTTGTCGGATAGCGATGGAAATGAATTCAAAGAACCGATCAATGTCGATAGACTCAAAAGGTTCCATGGCTAAAGACCAAAATAAAAAGAAGAGAATAAAATGCCCTGCAGGTTGAAAACCGAAAAAAGGCGGCCGTGCTAAAATTGGGCGCCTCGACAGGGTGAAAACCGAAAAAAGGCATCCTATGCAAAAATAAGAGGCACGAGAGAAAATGTCCAATCGTGAAAAACCGAGAGGGCCGATTGGTAACAGGAGTTGATGCTGTTAAAATTTGGTCTCATGTCTTAATAGGGGATACACGGACGAATTAATGTCAAAACTGATCATGTATGCTGAAATTACATGGAAATGTACGCAATTTCGTGAAATAGAACAAATATTATTCTTTTCATTTTCGTCACTTTCTAGTTCTGCATTAAAAAGAAATGTAACACCAAAAGAAATACATATGTAAGCTAAGCTAAGTCCTGCCGCTGCTCTCGCCAACCAGATGCTTGAGCCCTCGTGTCCTATTATCAGATGCTGGACTAAGGACCCATTTCTTGTACTCGCTGGTTGAAGCCAAGGAATGATCGCCGAACCTCGGAATAACAGTCTTCACTAGTAGTTTGCTCCACAGTTCATGATACCTAGAAGCAAAGGCAGCAGAAAGAGCTCCTCCCCGGAAAGATAAGGGAACCCTCACCACATCCTAGGTTATGCCGAGCTGACATGCGCATCGAGAAATGATGCAAAAGGTGGCTTGACGGAGCCCACAGAAGGGAACACACCCCGATGGCCCATCAATGACCACATGAGACAGCGGGAGCCAGGCAGACGTAAAACTAATATCGTCATCTAACAGATCACCGAATCTGGTAATGCCTTCACCAGCAGTGGCACACTCATACAGCCGTCGACATGGAAGAAAATGGCTCGGCGAGTACTGTGGGATGACCCGAGGAGGTGGCTCAGACAGCATCCTCAGTTTCTCTTGCAGCCAAATCTAAAAATAATAATAATAATAATAATAATAAAGAAAGAAAAGCCGCTGGAGTAAGTAGGGTTTACTTCAGGCAAAAGTAAGGCAAAGGGTTGTGTGAAAATTCGAAAGGACGCACCTCCCGCTAAGAAAAGCTAGTGCGAAAATCCACAAGGGACGCACTACCTTTAAAATAATGATGTACCTGGAGCAATAAGGGGCAGCTGGTAAAAGTAGTGGTGGATCCAGAGCTTACAGAGTCCAAACCTAGGATGGTTTCAGCTAAAATGAGTGGGAAGGGTGATGATCCCCGATGGAAGTCGCTCAGAACCCCGAACAGGTGAGGGTCGCCTGTCAAACCCCCTGGAACGACAGTGAGAAAGTTCGTTATGCAAAACAGAAATGTGATGCTTACCCGGTAAGTGGGGACATCAGTGAACCGATCTAGAGCCTCGATCAGTGTCTCCAAAGTAAAGGAAGAGCCCGGAGAAACCAGCCGAGCAGCCTCAAAAGGGGGTATGCCGAGAGCCATAGCTATATTCCGAGTCTGGAGTAGACCACAGCGGGGGACGCAGGGCAGAGCGTTAGGGGAATACCAGGCTCCAAGAATGGCAGCTAACTCCTCGGGCAGGGGGCATAACTCCTGATAAGTGAACCAGAAGACGTGAAACCGGGGGTTCCAAAAGTGAGTCACCGCCAGAAGAAGGTTCTGGTCAACTTTGACCCGATGCAGATATTTTATCCCAGACAGAGAGGACAGGGCATCTTTTTCCCAAGTGTGCTTGTCATCTAGAATGCGGTGCATTCTTTGGAAAAGAGGGGAAGACATTTTGAGAAGAATGAGGGGCTCAAGATGTTGGGAAAATGAAGAGACACAAAAAGCAAAATTTTTGGAGGAATTTGTAGAGAAGCGCCACCGACGGCCTACCCGTCTCTCACAAGAGACGGCTTGCACGTCGGTAAAAATCCAACTGGCAGATGCATACGTCAGCATAGCATTAATCACGAGCATTAAATCCGCATTAATTAGGGAATGGGGAATGACAGACGGACAGGCCGTCGGTAGTCCCTAGCGACGCCCAGCCTGTCGGTCACGAAACTCTATATAAGGGCGAGTGACAGACGGACCAGTGGCTGCTGTCACTTTCACTTCCCCTCTCAAAATAGTTTTTTTCTCATTTTTTCTGCATTTTCAAGCATTTCTTCTCCTTTTTCTTGCAATTTCTTTATCTTTTCTCGTTCTCCACTCACCGGACGCTCGGACACTCATTTTTCTTCAGTTTTTCTATACTTTCCGCAACTACAAGTAAGTAAAATAACTACTTTTCTTTTTAATTTATTTCTTCTTTCTTCTTTTAGCCTTAAAAATGGTTAGGATGCTTTAGATACCTTAAATATCTAGGGAAAATGTTGCCCCTTTTTTTATAATTTTTAGTGCAACTAATCTAAGCCTTTGCATGATCACATAGAAATAGAACTTTTCTATACCTTTGTCGCCTTAGAAGTAGGCTTTCTAGCGCATATGTGTGTTGTTGGGGCCTGAGGCCGTTCTTTTGTGTAGGATTGGGGGCACGCCCTTGCCGGGGTGCGGCCTATTGTTTATATATATTGTGTTGTTGGGGCCTGAGACCTGTTTTGATGCCTTTTTTTATGCAGGAGGTTGGGCACGCCCTTGCCGGGGTGCTGCCCAAATTTTCATTTTCTTTTTTGTGATTTTTATTATCCTAAGATTAATTATTTTTGTGCATAATGCATATCTTGGGGTACACCCTTGTCGGGGCGCTGCCCATTTTTATCAATATTTAATTCTTTTTATGCCAATTGCATGTTTTTTTTTTGCTTTTGATATGTGCGAAGCATGCTGGGCAACATCCCTTGACGAGATATTGCCCATTTTTCTTATCTATTTTGTTTCAACTCGCAGTCGGGCCGCTATTGCCCGGGTGAGGCCCCAATGGGCTCTCACCTCCGAAACGAGCCTAATAACGCCTGTTTCGTCAAATTTTCGTGATCTAACATTTCTTTTACAGGATGCCTCCCAAGCGCAAAGCACCACAGGCCCAGCCCGAGGTCGAGGTTCCGGGTTGGATGGACGGCGAGTCAGCCCAGAGATATAGGGCGCTGGCTCAGGTGGAGATCCGGGCTAGCCGCTTTGTGTCTCGGCCGTTCCTAGAGGCCCTAGGGATGGCCCCAGAGGTCGACGTGCTTATCGAGGGCGCCGGATGGATAGAGTTCCTTGAGCCTGCTTTTCAGACCTTCCCTGAGGCTACCCGACAGGTGCTAGCCACCCCGCGTTACGGTGGTTTTCAGAGATCAGATACAGAGCCGGGGGTGGTACAGTTTTGGTTTGACAGCCAGCATTTCAGCATCACCAGGCAGAGGTTCGCGGAGGCCATGGGGCTTCCCAGAGAGGAGGGGGTCTAGATCCCATGGCAAACGGTGAGACGCGCCCACTAGGCGGCCATTGCCTTACCAGGAGTGCTGTATGACCACGATACAGCGAAGAGCACCGTACTGGTGTCTCAGGCACTCCGGTACCTGCACAGAGTGCTATCCAACTCGTATCTCGATCGAGCTGGTAATCCAGGGTCACTTAACGCGGCCGAGATCTGGAGCCTCTGGGCCATGGTGGCAGGCCAGCCCCTCAACGTTAGCCATGAGATCTTGGCTAACCTGATCAGAGTTGGCAGAGGGTTGACGCCCGTGGTGATAGTAGGGGGAGTCATCACTCGTTTGCTTTTGGGGTTAGGAGTCACCCCGGATAGGCTGAGAGCACCCCTGGACGAGGGGATACATATGGATGCCTCCGCAGCAGTACAGATGTGGATGATTTCACAGTTATTAGGGCAGGCAGAGGCCTTCAGGTTGCTATCTATCCACGAGACCAGGAGGGTCTTCTCCCTTCCACCCTTGGGTCTCGACCCAGAGCAGCCGGAGCAGCAGCCTCCTCAGCCTCCTCAACTTCCTCAGCCAGAGCCGGAGCAGCAGCCTCCTCCTCCTCCACAGCCTCATCAGCCAAAGATTCAGCCGCAGCCGCAGCCCGAGCAGGAACCGCCCCGGACTCCGTCGGATTTCGACGTGGAGTTCACCATGGACGAGCTGTTCAGTACTCCACCGGCTTCCAGGGCGCCGACTCCTGCTCCGTCACCGAGCACTAGGGTACAGAGGTCTACCTTCAGGCCCCCCGAGAGGTATCACCCATACTTTCGGAGCGACCCGGGGGCATCTTCCTCCACGGCCCCACCGCCAGAGCCAGCACATCAGCAGCCACCACAGCCTGATTTCTCCCAGCTCCTCACTTCTATGTTCGCAGCCTTCGAGTGATGACTGGATAAGAGAGACAAAGCTCTATAGGAGAGGTTAGACCGTCAGCAGACTGCTATCCAGGAGCAGTCCCGGATGATAGAGCGCTTGACCCAAGAGCAGGCTGGTTTTATTGAGCATACAGTGCGAGAGCAGACTCAGGTCGTAGAGACCTTCAGGGAGGAGCAGGCAAGGCTGGTAGAGCAGATTACCCAGGGCCAGAGGGAGCTCAGACAGCAGCTCACTCATGATCTGAGAACGTCTCAGGACCAGGCATGTCAGAGAGTTGATATGACTTTATAGATGATCGATGAGTCACTCGACTCCCTGAGATCCCGGGTCCAGGCGATAGAGGGGATCCTTCCTCCCTTATCCCAGACCATGAGGGAGTTTAGGGAGCAGACAGAGCAGCGCCTAGATCAGATGAGGAGGACCGCCAGCGAGCAAACTACTCAGATGAGCCAGGCATTCAAGAAGTTAGGAGGCACAGTCTCAGAGACTTTGGAGTTCATGAGGACGTGCACCCAGCCCTTCTTAGATGGCTATGCTCAGATCAGGTTTAGACAGACCCATGATGCTGGAGCGGGATCTTCCATGGCTCAGCCTCCACCTCCGACACAGCCAGCTCCACCTCCACCTCAGCCAGGGACGGTGCATATCTCAGATGATAAGGATCCTGACGAGGAGCCCGCCGACTACGCGCCCCTCTGATGTTCAGGGAGTCATTTTTTATATTTTTACACGTTTTCACTTTGTATATACATTGTACAAAAGTGGATATCTCTAGTGTAAAACTTTTGCTTTCAGTTTTGTACATTCACTCAGTTATTTATGATCCATTCATATTACAGATAAGTGTATGCTTTCACATTCACTCATATTCCAAAATAATGACAGCATAAAAAATAATAACAAAAGATAACCAAGATTTGAAAAATGACAACTTACGAGAAAAAAAGAAGAAAGAATATAAATGAAAAATGGCAACATAAAAAAAAAGAAAACAAAACCACATCATTCATAGACGTGTTAAAAGGTAATAACTCAAACATGAATTAACAAAACCTTTTATCACACAGGTACAGAGAAACATTGATCCGAACACAAGCATTGATCAAAAGTTCGAACATGAGCGCCTAAGATTCATGTCTTCTTGGAAAGGGAACCCAGCGCGGTCTCCTCTTCCATAAAATCAAGATTATAGCCAGAGAGTGCTACATCTCACAATTCACGCGGCAACCAGAGAGTGCTACGCACCTTGCAGATCGGATGGGGGTTAACAAGGGAACTTCACAATCGAAGCTGCGGTTAGAGAAACACTGCTCTTCACACCGGGTCTGTAGTCAGAGAGCGCTACATCTCCTCAACACTGCGCGAGCCGAGACGAGGCCAGCAGAAGCAGAAGCTGCGGTTAGAGAAACACTGCTCTTCACACCGGGTCTGTAGTCAGAGAGCGCTACATCTCCTCAACACTGCGTGAGCCGAGATGAGGCCAGCAGAAGCAGAAGCTGCGGTTAGAGAAACACTGCTCTTCACACCGGGTTTGTAGTCAGAGAGCGCTACATCTCCTCAACACTGCGCTAGCCGAGACGAGGCCAGCAGAAGCAGAAGCTGCGGTTAGAGAAACGCTGCTCTTCACACCGGGTTTGTAGGCAGAGAGCGCCACATCTCCTAAACACTGCGCGAGCCGAGATAAGGCCAGCAGGAACAATTGAAGTTGTGGTTAAAGAAACACTGCTCTTCATATCGAGGTCGTGGCTAGAGAATGCCACATCTCACCAACACCTATAGGTCGAGACGAGACCGATAGGGATATCTTCACCCGCCTAACAGACTGAGATGAGGTCTACCCGGTAGAAGGCACAGAAGGTAAGAACCGCCACAGGTACGCTTTCTTCCTTTCTGTCCTTTCTCTGAGTTTTGGCTCATCTAGGAGCTTGTACACTAGTTTCCCCAAAACTCGGGGCAATTGTAAGCACCGTGTCCCGGAGCGGTCCGGATCAGAGATTACCCAGTGATGAAATCTGAGCCTGTACAAACTATTTGGATTCAGAGGCTTTAGTCCCATGCTCCACGAGAAAACGAGTCTTTTTTACCTTCCGTAGGCAGAAGGGGAAAAACGGGAAGTTTTTAAAATCCAAAAAGGTATGTTTTCCTCGACGGATGGCCAGCCCGTCAATCAGGGCCCAGCCCGTCGGTTGGCAGGATGATCGGATGAATCCTTGTGTCAGAAGGATTCTTTCGATGCCCGTCGGTCCAGGTGGCAGGGCCGTCGGATGAATCCTTGTGTCAGTAGGATTCCTCCGACGCCCGTCAGTCGTAGTGGTAGGGCCGTCGGATGAATCCTTGTGTCAGTAGGATTCTTTTGACGCCCGTCGCCACCACAGACGCCCGTCGGTCATCCTTGGCCTATAAAAGCTTTGGATTTTCTCATAAAAGGGAGTTGTATTCCGCTCCTTGTGTTATTGTAATTTATCGCTTTCATTATTTACTCGTTCATTTACCGCTTTCCAAATGTGAATAAATGCGCTTCGATTCAATTGCATCGTGTGGAGAGAGAGCGAATTAATGAAAATTAAAATTTGATCATAAAGTAGTCAAGGTAGAAATAGATGAGAAGCCCCGAACCCAGCTCTGGTCTTTGGGCTCAAAGAGGCGAAAGGTCTATCCGATCACTCATTGGAACTATGACCTCCAAGACACCTCTTGTGTCACGAGACTCTGACGTTAATCCTAGGCTCCTTAGGGCGAGAGGTTTACCCTCCAAGACCCCTTTGGTTGGCCCAAAATGGATACTAAGCGCAGTCTTAGGCTCTCCGAGGCGAGAGAAACTTTCCTAATGTTCTATTGGGTGGCGACTCCATGAAACCTCCTTGTTGCCCAACATAGACGCACTCGCAATTTATTGCAAGTTGTCAACGGACCGTCAAATGCCCCGATCGCCCTAGAGCAGGCGGTCGCACGGGCGGTGAGCGGGGCCCGGCGCTCGCCACATTGGGTTGTACCCCAACATAAATATATACTCATAATCAATATAAACACATATATTTTAAACATATACAAGTATTTACTTTCCATACACTTTGTTCCATATTAATATCTTTATATACTATTGCATGTTGCATATATATTTATTCATCATATACCTCTAAACATGCATTACGTATCAACCGGGAAAGTTTAGTCAAATTTGGGTTGATTCAGAAAGTAAAATTCATGTTTTTATGGAAAATAGAGGGCTCATGACTGTCACACATTTGTGATAGCCGTGTGGGTTAATCTAGAATGGTAAAATCAGAGACAGCTTCTATGATCCAAATTGACATGTACTTTTGGCTCTTGAGAACACAATAATTAGACCAAGTTGTCTTTTTAATAATTGTTTCTATATGTCTTAACTTTCCAACAAATCAAGAATCAAGTGATTTAGACATATAAAATGGGAGATATGGCCAAAATACTATAGGCTGTTCTAGGAGACATGTCTAGAGATAGAATTGTTACTCTATATTTGAAAGATTTTTAGGTATGTTAAGGATAGAATTGGGTCATAAGTCCTTCATAAAAGTTTCTCCATTATAAGTCTAGTTTGTATATAAATTTAATTCATGTCAATTGGAATTATTTAGCAAGAGTTATATCAAAATTAGTATAGACTGCTCTAGTACAAGGGACAAAATTGGTTCATTGACTTTAAGCCTCATTTTAGGTACCTTAGAGACATAACTAGATTCTGGTCTCTTCATAAAAATTGTAATACTATGTGTTAAATTTAATGTAAAATTTGAATCACTCACTTTTAAGGTTTGTAGATTAAGTTATAGCCAATTTAATAACAACTTTTCAGAAAATCCACTACTTGCTTCCATGACAATTTCTTAGTTTACATCAAGCTAAGCATATTAATTTCAATTCAACTTACATACAACAACTTCACATCCATAAAAACGTATATATCAATTATTTCATGCCATAAATCCATTTACATACATGTAAATTGAGAGTTTCCTATACCTTGCCAAGATTACACAAATTAGCTTCCTTTAGTTTTCTTTTTTTTTTTTTTGTTTTTTGTTCTTCTCTACCTTTCCTTCTCTAATGGCTACTTGAGGAATACTTAGGGACATAATTTTTGTGAGGAATGAAGAAAATTCTGAATTTTCATGCCCAAAATGGTTCAACCACCACCACCAATTCCTTTACTTAGTGTATTCTTTATAATTCTAGAATTTTACACATGTTACCATCCTATTAGCCAATACTTTTTGGCTTTGTATAATTAAGATTCCATCCTAAATCTTCCTCTAATTGCATATTAGTATGTAAATTCATCTCATTTACATATTAACCGATGTCTTATACTTATTTTTGCATTTTCATCTCCATTTAACTTAATTAAAAAATTAACTTTTAAACTATTCATATATATGTCATCTAGCTATCTCTAATTTAACCTTCAATATTTTTCTCTGATCCATTCTAGGTATGCCATAATACTACTAGGGTATATTTTGGAGCATTGTAGTTGGTGACTAGGATTTTCATACTGGCTTTGAGATAGGTAAGTCTAAGGCCAAACTGATAAAGTCTCTTGAGCTCATTATACTATATTGGTCCTCTATTTTTCTTTGTATGGGAAGCTCGATAGCACTGGCAATATGAAATATCATCGAGCTAGATGTTTTGGCTTGCATGGTTCATGGTACTCAGCTCAATAGGATATGCTATGTGTTAGGAGTATGTCTTGAAGACCATGTAGAATAAGGAATTATATCATGTATAGGAACTCATTATTATTTATGAGAAGACTATATTCATTTATTAATGTTACGTTATGAATACCTTTGGTTTGATAATATATCTTAAATTAATAAATGTAATCCTTGGTATTAAAGGGAATCATGAAAGAGTTCATGATGTGAGATACCTATTGCATGCAAATGTGTTAATACTTATGTAACACCTTTATATCGATATACTTTATATATATACTATGATCGGTTAACTCGGATGTCAGGAAAGTGCTAAAGTTACGAAATTACACTATACTAGACAGTCCGATAAAGTTTTTTTTTTTAAACTTCACTAACATTCATGCTTGCATAATAATATAACAATCCATATGGTTCTATATATAACTCTGCTTAAAATCTATACTCAAAGACACATAAATAATAAACCTATCTATACATGTCATTTATTACTGAAGGAAAATTATAACAAATATAATTTAATGGAGGTAACATTAAGAAATGATACCTACCTCTTGTAGCGTAGAAACTCGTTGCGGAAGCGTTTACAAGGATCCATTTGTTTTTGGTCATCGGTCTGGCTTTTACCCACTCGGGATAAGAGCAACTAGTTCACAATTTAAATGCCCCTGAAAGATAAGACAAAAAACTGTGAGTGGGAACGAGCAGTCTTGCGGCGTGTACGTTTTCTCGTTACCAAATAATGAGGACCTCACCTCTATTTATAGAGATCCTAAAAGCTAGAGACCTAACTCTAGTTTAACTCAGACTCTTTCTGAGATAAGATTTGGTAATTTTAATTAGATTAAATAACTCAATTTAATCTAGATTGGAACTCAATCCATTATAGAGTCATGGGCGTACCCAAACTCTATAATCTCCCACGCATACCAGTCTTAATTTTCCGTTATACTGGCAGATAGATTGTGTGACCAGCATACCTCCAGAGCACTAGTGCTATACACCTATTAGGGATATATAGCGTCTCGAAAAAACAAGATCCTCCTTTTCACATATGCCTAACCCTAGATTGCCTTCTCACAATCACTATTTTAACTCATGATCTCATAAAACAATTTTAATGTTCACTATTATGTTTCTACTCATAGAAACTATAATACGCTAGCCAGTGAACCACGAAACCTTATGAAAGTGATCAAAATGCTATCTTCCCCTCTTACTGTATGCCATCCATCATGATTCAACTCGCTTTTCTAGTTAGATCCTCTAGGCCTAAAGTTTTTCCGGACCTTTTGGAAACTAACTAAGCTAGCCACATTGAACCATATTTCAGGGATAAGTTAAGGGTTCTGAGGGTCGAAATATAAATGGGTCTCACAATAGGGAAAGTTGAGATCAGTAATATTATTAAATTCCCATCCCTTTGGTCACATAAGCACACACGGTATAAAACATTTGTTATGGTGTTCTTTCTTTTCCTTAAAGGAGTGCATGTCTCACATTTCGATAATGTGTATATTAAACACCATACAGAAGCGTAAGGCTGTGATGCACCGAAGCACCCAACTTTAGTCCGCTTACTTAAGGACTACTTCTGGCTTTTCAGACAGAACATGGTAGTTACGTATAACTGACCATCGGATTTCATAAAATCCTTAATTTGGATCTCAATCCAAAGCATACAAATTTATGTATGTCTTTATCTCGCACCTTAACAAGACCCATCTTATAATTTCTGCAAGATGGAACTTTTATTTTGAACAGGCTCTCGAGCATTCTCATATGTTCAAAAATTGCCTCATCTTAGTCTTTGCCAACTCATTAACAAAACTAAGGTAAACACCCTTGTGAGTGGGCTACTTCTCTATCCGACATGCTCAAACTCATATCAATAACAGTAAATATTTACACATAAACATTCACACTCATGTATTGCCAATAATGAACTTTAGTTATTATTCACAAATAATAACGTTAAGGGATTATATAAATTATAACAGTACCAATTAAATTCTACGCAAACCTCGAGATCTAATGTATTTCTCAAAACACATCTCTCGTCATAGGTTTACTCAACGGATCTACATGCGTAGAAACATACTGCAAAGTTCACATCTCTCCTTGTGCAACAATATCTCCCGCATATAGATATTTAATGTTGATATGCTTAGCTCTACTATAAGCTATCAACGATTGACTGTTATTATAGACTGTCATTAATACCTCTAAGACAGTTACTCTTAAATGGCTCACAAACCATTTCAGCCAAACTGTCTCCTGTACTGTAATTGAGGAAGTGACAAATTCGACTTCCACTATTGATAGGGTTACACGGGTTTAATTCTTGTTACTCCACGACATGGCACTCTTGCCAAACAAGAATATGTAACCTGGAGTGGATGTCCTCTCATCCACATCTCCTGCCCAATCAGTCTCTGTATTCTCTCAATGCAGGTCATTTTCTTGATAATAGAGAGAATAGTCTGCAGTACCTTTAACGTATATAAGTATCCTTTCAATTGCTTCCAATGTGCTTTGCCTGGGTTAGATTGATATCTATTTACCATGCCCACTGCATAGCATATATCAAGTCTTGTATACAACACTGCATACATAAGACTACCCACGACATTAGCATATTGAACGTTCCTCATACATTCATTTCTTCTGGCTTATTAGGACACATATCTTTGCTAAGAAACTAATTCTTGACAATGGGGTAATCTATGAGTTTGCAGTTTTGCATATTAAATTGCTCAAGGTCTTTGTTGATATATTTCTCTAAACAGACAATAATCTTCTCGAATGATCTCTTGAAATCTTAACTTCAAGAATATAATATGCATGACTCATTTGCTTTGTCTCAAAATTGGACGATAACCAATATTTGATTTTATTTACGTACCATTTATCATTTTCAGCTTCAAGTATGTCGTTTACATACAATGTCAAAATGACAAATTTACTTTCAGAGCTTTTACTATAAACACAATGATCTTCATCAATCATATTGAACACATTCATTATGATTGTATGATGAAGTCTCAAGTACCATTGTGTAGAAGACTGTTTAAGGCTATAGATTGAACTCATCAATCAGCAAACCTTATGTTCGCTGCCTTTTCCGATGAAACATATAGATTGTTCCATCCAATTCTCCATTGAGAAAAGAAGTCTTTTTATCCATTTGATGAAGCTCTGGGTTCAAACTTGCCACTATGGCCAGAATCAACCTTATGTACGTAAATATTACAACATATAAGAAAGTCTACTCATAGTCAATCTCTTTCTATTGTATGAACCCCTTAGTGACTAGCTGAGTCTTATATCTTTCGACACCTCTTTTAGCCTTTCACTTTACTTTGAGAATACATTTATTCTCAATTTATGTCCTTCCAGTAGATCAACTAGTTCTCAAACATAATTTGATCTCATGGTTGCCATTTTTTCTTCCATTGCTTTAATCTATTTTTCCTTAGATGGGCATGAAAAAGCCTTTTGAATATTTTTATGCTCTTTCTTTGTCTTATGGGGTAATCAAAAGGGCTTCGTTCAAGCCTTCGATTTTAAATCGTCGGCATGAAACACTTATCCTTTTAGATTTTTGCAGTTCTGAATCTTGATAAACATGTCTCATATATTCATCATGATTCATAATGCTCCCACTGGGACTATATTCCATACTCCCACTGGAGTCAGGAATACCATATTCTTTCCTCCCACTGGAGTCAAGAATACTCCCACTTGAATCAGGTCTCGAACATTCGGATCGTTTGGAGGATGAGGGTATGAACCTTCTTCCTCTAAATCCCTCCCACTCGGATGGAGTGATCCTGATAGTTCCTCTTCCTGAGATTAATCGAAAGTGAAATCTTAATTCACTTCGCCCAACTTTGAAAATTCATCCTCTTAAGAATATGACCTAGTGATTCAAATTCTGTCATTATGATATTTTCTTACTTACCCACGAAAATGTATCCTTTTGATACTTCAGAATATCTCATATAGATACTCTTTTGCCTCTTGGTCTCAAATTTGCCAAATTGAGGTATCATGGACGTAAGCATTACAACCCAAAATTTGTAAATGGCTTAGATCAACTTGTCGACCAGTTCACAACTCATAAGTTATGATAATGATAGATTTGGAGGGCATATAGTTCAGAACATATGTGACAGTCAATAAAACATCTCCCCAATAGGAGATAGGCAGTTTGCCTCTGCCATCATAGATCTAACTATATCTAGGAGAGTCTTATTTCTCCTTTCCTCAACACCGTTTTGTTGTGGATTTATAAGAATGAACAACTAATGTTCAATACTTTTTCATCACATAAAGCTTTAAATTTATCTATAAGATATCACTGACATCTGTCAGTTCTTAAAGCTTTGATCTTTTCATCTAATTGATTCTCAGCTATACTCATATAAGTCTTGAAGCAACTCAATGCTTCTGACTTGTGAGAAAACAAATAGACATGACCATACCTAGTATAGTCATCTATAAATGTGATGAAATAGTAGGCCCCATGTCTTACCCTCACATTTATTTGACCATATTCGTCAGAATGGACTAACTGCAATAGAAATTTGGCTTTAGCACCTTTTTTCGAATGGTTTTCTAACTAGTTTTTCCTTTTAGACAATACTTTCATGCAGGCAATTCAATCTTATTTAAATCACCTAATAAACCTTTTTTGATTAACCGACTCATTCGGTTTTGTCCAATATGGTTTAATTTAGCATGCCATAATTTCACATTATTCTCATAACAATGAGAAAAATAATAAATTAAAAGAAAATAGTCATGGTCCACATCCATAACAATAAAATCATTCAAATATAAGCATACATTGTCATCCTCAAAATGTAAATTGAAAACAGATTTCAATAAGGAAAGAACAGAACCTAAATTTTATAACAAAGGTATCTCGATCTCTTGTTACACGGTCCATTGGTTCTAAATCTATCACCCACAAATGATGAAATTTAGAACTAGATACATAAATTCCACTCACTCTTGAGTCAGAATAGTGTATCTTTTTAGGGACAATGCATCTCTTGCATAATGTCATTCCTATAGGCAATTGAAACATTTCACTCTCGAAAAGTTTATCTGCTTTTTGCCTTTGGACCTTTCATGATTCTATTCCTTTTGCTTTTCAGGCTCTTAAGCCTTTTCTTTATCCCTATTGATGAAGCTTATTATCTTGTTCTAATGAGAACTTATTCTATTAGAACAGGACTGTGCCATACGCACTATGACATTGACCTTAATCACTGTCAGACGGTCCCTTTTTAAGCTTCAAATGACAAGTGGCATCCTCAAATGTCTATATGCTTATCCATGTGAGTTAGTTGCATCTTCACATGCTACCAACTCTTGGGTAAAGAACGGATAACAGTTTGGACCTTCTGCTCATTAGTCACTTATGACTAAGTTCACTAAGCTCACTTTTCCTTTTTCATTTCTCTTAGATGTTTTTGCGTCGAATAATCAGACTTTTTCTGATATGTATCAAATTTGATCTTCAATGATCGGAACTTATTCAGAGTTACATCTCTGAACTTCTCCTGCAAAGCGATCCACAGATCCATTGCATTTTGATACTTGCAAAATTGCTTAGTGATATCATCTTCCATCACACTTAGGTAGATGATATGAGCAGTGAAATTCTTATTTTTTCATGCCACATAGGCATCTTGGTCCCGCCTATGCTGGGCTATAGTGCCATCTTCAGGTTCAGCCATAACCGAACTTGAGGATTTAAGAGCCTCTTGCTCTTTAAGCGCATACTGGATCTTTGTATTCCAGATTTCATAATTATAACTTGTAAGCAGCATCCATTAAGATCCACTGATCTCAAATGGAACAATATTGCACATATTTAAAAGAGATAAGGCAACACATGCAATTTATTATGCACTTGAAATAATAACCTAGTAAAATTTTCTATTAGGCTCAAATTCGAAAAGGCTACTTATAGTATCCAATTACCCTCTAAGCCCTAATATCCAACCTTACAGGTTAAAATTTCATGCATAATAAATCTGAATTATTGGATTATCAAGTTCTCAAACTTATGAGGGGATCTTTATTAAGCCTTTGCTTAATAAGCATGCAATCATTTTACTTATAAAATATCGCAAGGCAATTAACAATTAAAATAAACTCATTTATTATAAAGTTAAATGCCATCATAATAAGTAAATAAACACATTTATTTAACTAATAAATAAAATCCAATAATTCCAAAATCAGACACTCATGTCAAATATTAATAGGAAACATAAATCCTATTTAACAAAAATAAACGCTAACTCAAATTGACACTTATGTCAACTATTATTGAAGTCCAAATTTCATAAAATCTTTTTAGTTATTAGGATTATATTTTTGACCGATTTTATCAATTTATCAAACAACTCATAAGTCAATTGATGAAGCCATGGACGATTTACGCTCCATCCATTTTTCAATACCATCACAGATTTTAGTATTGCTTTTCAACACTTCCCTTTTTGGCAACTCGAACCAAAGTTCCATTTTCATATTTAGACCACCAGTCCAAATGTACTCTTGCATTTGTTCTCACGCATGTACTTTATGATGCACTATTGCATCAATGTCATCAGCTCAAATCTTCCTTCACATTCTCATTTTGCTTATTGATTGCACTCTTCCAATTCTTAAAACAACCTATGCGTTTCTTAAGGAAGACCTACTGTCCTTATTCAATATTTTTGTAACATAATACAAAAAATTTTTATACACTCATGTATAAATACACATGATTGAAATACATTTCAATCAATAAGTAAGCACAGAACCTCAAAAATTTTTCAAAATATTTTTAAAAATTTTCGAAAGCAGAAAACACATTTTCTACACATTTTTAATATTTTATTTTGAAATTAAACACATTTAAATATCAAAAAATACAAAATATATTTTCTGGTCATTAAAAAATTTTGAAAATATGACCAAAAATTCAAAAATAATTTTAAAAAATTATTTGACAAAAATCGGAGCTAAAATGGTGGTCGGAGGACGTCGCACGCGCCGGCAGGAGGGAGGTAGAAGCGCTCACGCGCCACACGCGCGGCCTTCCACTCGACTAGACATGTGTCAACACCACAGTGCGACACGTGTTCGATTCCTACTGGTCCACCTGGCGCACATGTGGCACCCGGGCACATGTCATCGCCACGTGGCATGACACGTGTCATCCACGTGGCGGTGTCTCATTGGACCACGTGTCACGCGTGACACATCAGCATTGCCACGTGGCGGTCCCTGATTGGGCCACGTGGCACCATCTGATTGGGACATGTGGCATGACCACAGTCTTCCACGTGTCACACTGTGGTTGGTCCACGTGTCCACCCCCTCAAGTGCCACGTGGCATGGCCTTAGCCTTCCACGTGGCGCTCGGCCATTGGGCCACGTGTCAGCAGTGACGCAATACTGCTGAGACATGGCGACGCGCGTGTGGGCCACTGCCCAGGTGCACCCGCTGAACGTATTGCGGCGCGTGTAGTCCACGCGCCGCCTTGCCGACCGCTTCTGGCGCTCCGGTTCCGGCCGGTGGGAGGTTTTCAGGGCTTGTGAATCTAATGCTGAGGTCAAAAATTAAAAATTTTGACTTCTAGTTAGCTGTTTTGAACACTCATGTTCGTCCTCTCGGGTTTCGGTGTACACACACACAAAATTGAGCCGAAATATATACGCATATATATTTTTCACACAAAAATTAAAATTTTGTAGTGTTTATTGCATCCCAGATCTAATAATTTTACACATAAAATTTTAGATCTATTTAGCCACATGCCAGGACGCAAAAACAACGACGGCTCTGATACCAATGAAGGAAAATTATAACAAATATAATTTAACGGAGGTAATATTAAGAAATGGTACCTACCTCTTGTAGCGCAGAAACTCGTTGCAGAAGTGTCTACAAGGATCCATTTGTTTTTTGTCACCGGTCTGGCTTTTACCCACTTGGGATAAGAGCAACTAGTTCACAATCTAAATGCTCCTGAAAGATAAGACAAAAAACTGTGAGTGGGAACGAGCAGTTTTGCGGCTTGTACGTTTTCTCGTTATCAAATAATGAGAACTTCACCTTTATTTATAGAGATCCTAAAAGTTAGAGACCTAACTTTAGTTTAACTCAGACTCTTTCTGAGATAAGATTTGGTAATTTTAATCAAATTAAATAACTCAATTTAATCTGAATTGGAACTCAATCCATTATAGAGTTATGGGCGTACCCAAACTCTATCAATTACCTCCATCACTAACATATACATGCCATTCCTACTTCTTTATCCTTACCTTTCATCATTCTTCTCGATTGACTGGAAAGCTTCGGCCACTCTACGCCTTCCTACCTCCATAACCTGTGCACGATAATACACTACGCACGGAACATTAAAATGCCTAATGGTGGATAAATATCCCAAACTTTCCATAACTTATAAATATATGCATGCATATACACAAGCATTCCGGGTTCACACACTATATAAACATTAATTCTTTTAATGGGTCAATTTCACTCATAGTCACTCAAATTATCACTTATCGCACAAAAGTAACCGACTTTTTTTTTCTATCTTAAATGTCACTGAACTTCTAACATTTTTTCAAAAAAGTCATATTGACCGGAATCCGGCAAGAACTCTTGTCGGATTGATGACACGGCATATAACACGTGGCGACAAATAGTAAATACATGACTTTTTTGCAAAAATATTAGAAGTTCAGTAACATTTAAGTTGAAAAGAATAAAATTGGTTATTTTTGCGCGATAAATGATGAGTTTAGTGACCGTGAGTGAAATTGATTTAGATGTAGTATTTGTTAAAAATATTGTTAAACGACATGTAATTTCTGACATGGCATGTCATGTCATCAATCCGGCGAGGTTCTCGCCGGATTCCGGTCAACATGACTTTTATACAAAAATATTAAAAGTTTAGTGACATTTAAGTAAAAAAAAAAAAGTCGGTTATTTTTGCGTGATAAGTGATAAGTTGAGTGACCGTAGCTGAAATCAACCCTTCTTTTAATACCTTTATTTAATCTTTATCTTAAATTTTAGTGTATTTTTTTAAATTTTCTACTTATAACCAATTAACACTTTGTTCATGCCTATATCCATTATATACCTTTAGAACCTTTTTAAAACTGTCGCTTCACTTATTAACATTATTATGCCCATCTTCGTGTCCATTATTTATTATTTTACTTGCGTTAATATCAGTACTAACATTGGCACTTCCATTATTATTATTATTATTATTATTATTATTATTATTATTATTAACATTAACATTAACATTGATGCTATCTGGTCATTAACATTTATAATATTAACACTAACAATCTATAAATTTATCACCATTCTATACCTGTGTATATAATTATTAATCTAACAAATTTATTTTCTACCATTAACACTAATATTAGCATTATTTTCTCTTCTTTTATTCTTATTATATTTGGTATTAATTTAGCTCAATCAATTCTTTAAATTTTGAAGACAATTATACACACCAACCTTTATGAATTCTATATTTTAGTTTTAGTTATATTTTATATATTATTAGGTTAGTTTATGTTTTAGTGGGTTGATTTCACTGATTGTCATCGAAATTATACCAAAATTACGCAAAAATAACTAAATAATTTTTTTTTTCAAAAAAGTCATTGAACTTAAAATCATTATACACAAAAGTTATTATGAACGGATTCCGGTGTTGACTCTCACCGGAAAATCTAGCCGGAATCTGTTCATAATGACTTTTGTGTATAATGGTTTTAAGATCAATGACTTTTTTGAAAAAAAAAAAATTATTTAGTTATTTTTGCGTAATTTTGGTATAAGTTCGATAACTATCAGTGAAATTATTTTAAGTTCGCGTGTGCACATGGGCTGTCAGCTAGATTTTCCGGTGAGCGTCAACACCGGAATCCGTTCATAATGACTTTTGTGTATAATTGTTTTAAATTAAATGACTTTTTTGAAAGAAAAAATTATTTAATTATTTTTACGTAATTTTGGTATAAGTTTGATTACTATCAGTGAAATTAACCCATGTTTTAGTCCTGGTTAACTCATAAAGTCTCTCACGTTCATGCATTTGCTATTCTTAATACATACATATCACTTATCTTACATTACTACTATTTAACTTATTTATCATTTTACATTGCCCATCTTACACAAATGGGATTATTAACAATAATTTCATTACATTTGTTTTCCTTATAATGTCAATATAATTCCTTAAGGTTAATTTCATATACTTTGTATATCTTGACCCAATATTGTCCCACGCCCCATGTCTGTATTTCCTCATCAAATTAATTAGTTTATTATTCATTCTACACTAACTTACAATGCCTTCTAATTATTTATCAGAATCATTTATTTTATTATCTTTAATACAAATAACTTACTCATTATTATTATTTCCTTTATTGCAATTACTTAGTCATTGTATCTATAATTTCCTTATAATTACACATAACAACCATATTCTTAGCCAATTTACTTTCTAGTCCTCTATTTTCAATTTAATCCCTAACTTCCATTGAATTACGATTTTACCTGCATTTAATTTGTAATTACCATTATCCATTAACATAATTTACATTAATCAATTATATGCTTATTATCTACCACAATCAGTTATTCTATTACCATTAATATAATTAACTTAAACATTTGCTACATTTCCATTATTAACGCTATTTGTCACATTATTATTTTTATTAACACAAAATGATTATTATCATTATGCTTTCATTAATTACACTATAACAAATCATATTGTCTTATAGTTACGTTTAACAGTTAATTATCTAATAAATTTTACAATTAAGTCCTTCCACTAACCTCACTTTGGTAATTTACATTTTAGTCCTCCAACTTATCAATATTTATGGTTTTGCCTTTGGATATCATTTTATTTACAGTTATGCAACTAGTTATCCAAATTTCACACCTAGTTCAATATAAGACATGCAAAGTTACTGTCTAGTCCTTAGATCTCACTTAAAGCATAATTTCACATTAATCCTCATTTAACCACTTAATTTTCCTATTTAACAATTTAAATCACCTATTTTTTTTTCATTATTTCCCTTTAATGTCCATTAAATTACTATCTTGCCATTGCTTAACTATTTTTCATTTCTAATTGGCTAAAAATATCATTTGCCCCCTAAACTTGTATGAAATAGTCATCCCGGTACCTGAACTTTATTGAAACCACATTTGACACTTAAACTTTTATTTTTTTCAACTCTTTTAACACCTCCATTTGCGCGTGTAAAATACGTAATATACAGCGCGTGAATGCAAAAAATTAATAGGCTAAAAGCATCATTTACCCCCTAAACTTGTAAAAAAAGTTGTTATAGTACCTGAACTTTATTTAAGTCACATTTAATATCTGAAGTCTTATTATTTTCAATTTTTAAACACCTCCAACAACTCAAATACTGATTAAAATAGCGCGTGTAAAACACGCAATGTGTACAGCGTGGATCAAAATTTATTGCGAAAAATTAATATAACATTAATATTATATTATTATTTGTAATGGTAAAAAAATTAATTTATTTAAATCCCTAATTTATTATTCTCCTTGTTCTCGTTCTTCTTCTTCTTCTTCTGTAAAATTCGCAGTCTAAATAAATCTCCTTATTCTTTTTCTTCTGTAAAATTCTCAATCTTCACAAATAATGTTTGAATTTTATAGAAAAAGAAGAAGAATAATGAGATTTACTTGAACTGTGAATTTTATAGAATAAGAATACGACGAAGAAGAAGAAGAAGAACGAGAAGAAAAATAATAACAGGGTTAAGAATTTAAAGAAAATGATTCTTTTACCATTATATATATATATATATATATATATATATATATATATATATATATATATATATATATATATATATATATATAAATATAATATAAATATTATATTAATTTTTTGCAATAAACTTTTATTCAAGCTATACACATTGCGTATTTTACACGCGCTAACTTAGTTAGCATTTGATTTGCTAGAGGTGTTTAAAAAATTGAAGATAATAAGACTTCAGGTTTTAAATGTGGCTTAAATAAATTTCAGGTATTAGAACAATTTTTTTTTACAAGTTAAGGGGGCAAATGATGCTCTTAGCCACAAGTGTTTTACACACATAGGTCCAGTCAGTATAAGTGCAAATGGAGGTGTTAAAAGAGTTGAAGAGAATAAAAGTTTAAGTGTCAAATGTGATTTCAGTAAAATTCAGGTACCGGGATGACTATTTTATACTAATTTAGAGGGCAAATGATACTTTTAGCCTTTCTAATTCATTATTTAACACATAAATTTTCCATTTAGTCAATAAATCTCATCATTTTTTTATTGCATAATTAAACTTTTAAATCTCTTGCATAATTATCAATTTACCTTTAATTCTTTTAAATCTTTATATTTTAATTTTTTTATTTCATTTTCTCTTATTAATACTTATTCATTCATTTTTAGTCCATTTTAATTATTTTCTCCTAGTATTAATCCGATAGATAACTTCGTACCGGATACACGAGACGTGGATCCCACAAGTCCATTGCAGTAACAGTAATAGTAACTGTAACAGTAACAGTGTTAATGGCAGTAACAGTATCAGTAACGTAGACTGTCATTAGCCTACCTAATCGAGTAGCCATGACTCGATACCGCGGTATAAATATACCTATTGCTAGCCAACTATATCTTAAACTAGATTTGACCACCAGACTACTAAGGACAATTTACATTCAATTAATATCATTTTCGACTTATTCACTTATGTGACCTGTCCATTTGTGCCGCTTAATTCTTTTAGTACCTATCATTATTTCACAGTGTATATAATTATGTACTTACCTTTCATTTCCAATTCACTTTCTATTGTTACAAAAATAACCTTAAGCATGCATATTGCCATGTCACTAGTTCTTGCATTTTCAATCACACTTCACATTAGTTCGAACACCAATCATGTATCACATTCCATTTCCATGTCACCAATCAATTAATTCTAACCCAATTCCACAATTACTTCACTTAAAATAATTATTTTCCAAATTAATCACTTTAAACATAATCTATCACTAACTAATAATATATTCAATTTAACTTCTAATATTCCAAATAAACTAATATACACCTTATTTTAATTACACATTCATATTATGACATTTATTTCATTAAATTAACAAAATATACCAATATATCACATATGTACCTATTGGGCCTACACTTCCCAAAGTATGCTCAATTTTTTTATATTCACTTTAATGATAATGCATTTCCAACTAATATTTATTCAGTTAAATTCTAAAAATTCCCAATAATTTAATACGTACTCAATTTAAATTCCATATTAATTCTAATGCATTATTTTCATTAAATTACCAATTTATTTCATTTTCTAACCAATACTCAATTCGGTCATTATATTACCATTCTTAAACTCAATTCATTTTCCACTAGTTCTATCTCCATACCATTTATTAATTATTCGTATCTCTATTTATGCCTTCATTTCACCTAAAAGTAACATATTTCATTATTTTTACCTAAAACTTAATACTATACCAACCTAAGTTATAATCAATTAAACTTTAATAATTCTCAATAATTTACTTTACACTCCATTTCACTTTTACATTTATTTTTAAACATTATAATCATTAAATTAACAATTTATACACTTAAATCGTATACTAATGCATTCGGCCTCACCTTCAATTTTACTACCAAATTTAATTTTCTTTCATTTATCAATTATTCCACTAGATTACATATTATTTAACATATATACATAATTGTTTTACCTTAAACATCAAAATATACCCTTATATACCTAAGGTATACATTCGGTCCATATTAGGTTTTAATATACAATTTTTATTCTTTTCAATTTAAACACTTTAATCACCATTATTAACCTCCTTAAACTTGTTTCTAAGGTTTAATTTAATTAAACATGCATAAACCACAAGCACATAATAACATGAACATAATCTAAAATGTATGCCCATTCAGTGGAAAAAGAGGGATATTGTAGCGCCCCACCCCGAGCACACGCATAGCTTCACTACGGCGTTCAAAGAGCGTCGCCACACACATAACACACAACTGAACTATAAATAAAATCCTAAATTAACAAATCCTTTTTTAAAAAGACAAGATACATTCCATAACTCATATATTAAATACATAACATTAGGTGACAACTTATATTACATACTATTAACTTTCTTATACATGTTATAACTTATAGGTACAAAACTCAACTATTACATCACTTCCTTTTACATGCCAAAACTTGTAACTACAAATTACATATTCCAAAAGAAAACCTACACGAACAGCGGACCCTAATGTGTTGACCACAGGAGATGCGGAGCCGTCCTTTAAACGCGCTTTACTTCAGATCCTACATGGATTAAGACTCGTGCTAAGCGATAACGCTTAGTGGGGAAACAACATACAATATCTATTCATAGCAAATATTGAATATCATTATATACATGCTTCATAGTAATGCACCCACATAGTATATCAATTATCATTCCTATGCATATATATAACATCGTCAATAAACCATACTCTTACATACTGATATCACATCAATTCATCATTCATTTCTTACCTGCATATTTTTAGATTCAAATATCACATCACATTCTCACAATGCATAGGATTCACATTACTTATTATTAATTTATCATTCATTTCTTACCTTGCCTGCATATTCTTAGAAGTAAATAACGAGATATCGCATTAGTACTCGTAAGTACCATATATCACATTAGTATCCATAGATACAAACACTTACGCAGTAGTGCCCGTAGGTACCGATATATTCATATACATATATACACTTATGTGAATCCAAACGGGATTTTATACGCATTGGGGATTCCAAACGGGAATTAAAAATGCTTTGGCTGTAGCACTTGACCTTATAGGCATACCTATCTATCCATGACTCGACTTGCAGGCTAAATTATTAATCCATTTAAAGTTCATAGTATCGTATTGTATAACATCCATATAGCCACATCGAGCAATATCATATCATTAGATATTTTGCATGCACATATGGCTTATCAAACAAGCCCACACTTCATTATATATGTTCAAATGGGTTAACACATTTATAGTTTTCACCTGCCTAATCATTCATAAGTCCAATTTAATAGTTCGTATAAAATAGGACAATTAACAAGTGTTCATAACTTATAGCTCTGTCGCGCTCACGACATACCTAACATACTTTTTTGTCGCGCTAGCGGCACAAGTCGCTTACATGATAGGACACGAATAGTCTTTTGTCGCGCTCACGATAGAACACAACCTGGCAAATTCTACCCTATGTCGCCTTCTGTCATGCTTACGGCCCTTATCGTGCTCGCGGTAGAACATGAAATATATGTTCAAAATTCCTACTGCACTTACCTCCTTCAGGCACTTTTCTACTTCCACTTATATGACTTCTAAAGCCAACCAAACATCACTTTCAGCCCACATGGCCTTCTAACCAAATGAACAACTACATGTTAACTCCCTAATGGCATAAACCTCAATACATTTGGAATCAAAATCAAGGAGTTATGGCCAAGGGAATATAATTGCTCCAAAGGCTTTCGTACAGAACTTTAGCTGCACATATAGGTAAATTTTGAAGACCTTAGAGCCCTAAAAACACAAGGACTATTTGTATAACAATTATAGGCATAGATATTATAATTCTAATCCCATTAATCTCACACAATTTAGAGTTGTAAAACTCATCTTATAACATAAACAATCCAAGTATGTCAAAATGAACCTCAAAACCAGTCTCACACTAACAAGCTCATCAAGCTTGAAACTAACTAAATTGGCATAACCAATTCTCCAAACTCAAACTAAACTACCTTAACACATGCATGAACACTTCGGCACATTCTAGTTCACAATAGATATCCATTAACTTAGAAATTACATAGCAGATTCTCAAGTCTCCCAAAACAGAGTTTCATGCTTATAAGTCAATAAACTTCATAGCAATCGAATTAACATAACAAATACACATCTTCAATTTAATTCCACAGACAACACAATTACACATTTTAGATTATATCAACTATCAATTTAACACACAATCACACAGTTTCCCAAACCTCTAGCTCTTTTACTCCAAATAGCTCACTTAGTACTTGGCTCCCCAAGCTTCTACTTTCCTTTAGATTTTCTAGTTTCATCCACTACAACACAACTCTAATTTCCAGAATTGGACAAAGGATTAATTCCAACTCAATACGAAAAAGAAGAAGGAGAAGAAGAAGAATCTAACACAATTACTTACCTTGACTTGCTAAGAGCACACAACACAACTCAAAAATCAGTTAACCAATAAATAAGAATTCAATGGACTTAAGGTTGAAGATGAAAAGAAGAAGAAAAAGAAGAATAGAAATGACTAAGAGAGTGGCTGAAAAATGGAGTGCAGACTGGAACAATTTTTGCCTCTCCAACCCTTATATATACATGAAGAAGTTGAGTTCGCAAAGCTAGCTTAAGACACTTGGAAAGCACTCACATTACATTAAGTTAATCTAATCTCACTTAACCTTATTTAATCCTTCCCTTAATTAATCATGGATTAGTCACTTAACTTATTTATTTCATGCAATTAGGTCCTCTTTTTCAATTACACTTAGATCCAAAATTAGAAACCCTAAAACAAACTTGTCTAATTACCCTAATTAAGCAAAATGCTACTAGGGTAGATTTTAGGTCATTATAGATATTGTATCCACTAACCTTAAAACCTTAATCTCCACACTTTAATCTTAATTTCCTTTGCCTTTCCCCTTGAAACATCATCCTCTCCTTAATTTCCTAAAGTAGCCGAATACATCCACATAAGAAACCACCATAAATTTGCTTCTTTTATTTAATATAACAACATAAATACACTCTACACATCTTAAACTATCTATTTGAACATTTGAATCAAATTATAGAGCTCAATTTCACTTACCTCAATTTTGACACATACATTTTTCCACTCACTTTTCCCACTTCTTTCACTTCAAATGAACTCTACATATGATTAGCAATGAATGGAAATTACCCGGGAAGCTTTGATTTGGTGGAATTAATGGAATAAATTTGAAGAAAAATATGGAGAGAGGGAGATAACATCATTCGACCAAGCTTGAAGGAGAAGAGAGATGAAGAGAAATGGTAAGACTTCTACACATTTTTTAGTTTTTCAAGGTATTTACAGGTGGTTTATTGGATTGGGCTTGGTCCAACCAAGTTGGGCCAACCATTCTTAAGCCCAAATGCACATTATGGCCCATTATGTGATTCCAATTTTTTTTTTCTTACTTTCCAAGCTTAATTACTCATAAAAATACTTCCATAATTCTTAAAATATATAATTTAGCTTACATAAAATTTTTTAGCTCAATCGTAATTCATTTTCAGTCCGGTTCAATAATACTGGTCCAATTAGCAAATTTTTAGTGTTACCGTAAAATTACCATTTTACTATCAAAATATTCTCCATACTATTTAGAATCAAACTATGCCTTTAAATAATTGTTTAGAGGTCATTTGCTATTTTTAGAACATCGATCAAACCGGGTACTATTTGAACCGATCGTAACTTTTTCTTCTTTTTGACTTTTGAGGACTTATTTGACCTCGTCTAATTAGACTAGTCGAGACTAGTATTTTTCAATAATCAAATAAAATAGTTTTGTTCTCTAGGTGTAGTTTTTACCCTGAAGGCTTTCCAAGAGGTCACCTATTTTTATAATGATTCAAAATCTACCCTAGTAGTATTTTGCTTAATTAGGGTAATTAGACTGGTTTGATTTAGGGTTTCTAATTTTGGACCTAAGTGTAATTGGAAAAGATGACTTAATTGCATGAAATAATTAAGTTAAGTGATTAAAGTGTAAATGTGCATGATTAATTAATGGAAGGTTTAATTAAGGCTAAGTAAGATTAGATTAACTTAATTGAAGGCTAGTGCATTCCATGTGTTTTGAGGTTCCTTTGCAAACTCAACCCTTACATGCATATATAAGGGATTGGAGAGGCAGATTTTATCTCATTTGCTCTCTTTGTCCGGCCATTCTGTTCTCCATTTTGCTCTTTTTCTTCTTTTTCTTCTTCTTCTTCTTCTTCTTCTTCTTCTTCTTCTTTAGATTAGTCCATCGGATTCTTGTTGTTTGGTTAGTTGATTTCTGAGTTGTGCTGAGTTCTTGGCAATCAAGGTAAGTGATTGAGTTAGATTCTTCTTCTTCTCCTTCTTCTTTTCTGTGTTGAGTTTGGAATTAATCCTTTATCCAATTCTGGAAATCGAATGTGTGTTGTAGTGGAAAAAACCAGAAAAGAAAAAGGAAAGGAGAAGTTGGGTGAGCCAAGTACTAAGTGAGCTCTTTGGAGCAAATGAGTTAGAGGTTTGGGAAACTGTGTGTTTATATATTAAAATTTATAGTTGATGTAATCTAAAATGCATAATTGTGTTGTGTGCTGAATTGAATTAAAGATGTGTAATTGTTATGTTAATTTGATTGGTATGAGGTTTATTGACTTACAAGCATGAAACTCTGTTTCTAGAGATTTGAGAATTCCCTATATAATTTGGGAATTAATGGATAGCTAATGTGAAATTGAATTTCCCGAAGTGTTTATACTTGTGTTAAGGAAGTTTAGATTGAGTTTGAAGAATTGGTTATGCCAATTCAGTTGGTTTTAAGTTTGATGAGCTTGTTAGTGTAAGATTGGTTTTGAGGTTCATTTTGACCTACTTGGATTGTCCATGTTATAAGATGAGTTTTACAACTCTAAATTGTGTGAGGTTAATTGGATTAAAATCATAATGTCTATGTCTATATTTTCTATAGAAATAGTCCTTTTATCTTGGGGACTCTAAGATCTTCAAAATTGCCCATATTTGTAGCTAAAGTTCTACAGGAGGGCTTTGGAGCACTTGTGTTCCCTTGGCCATAACTCCTTGGTTTTGAGTTTAAATGTATTGAGATTAGTTCCATTAGAAATTTAAAACGTAATTGATCATTTGGTTAGAAGACCATATTGGCTGAAAGTGATGTTTTAGTTTGTTTCAGAAGTCATGTATATGGAAACAGAAAAGTGCTCAAAAGAGATAAGTGTAGTAGGAGTTTGAACATATAGTTCAGGCTCCTTCGGGTTTGCTTCATCCCATGCCAATTCTGCAATGGAAATGGAATAATATTACAATGGATTTTGAAGCAGGTCTTCCATGACACAAAAAAACACGATTCAGTATGGCAAATAGTCAATCGACTTACCAAATCAACTCAATTTATACCTGTTTGACTCGATTATTCGATGGATCGGTTGGTAGAATTGTATGCGGATGAGGTTGTTTGGCTTCATGGAATTCCCTTGTTTATTGTGTCTGACCAAGATCCAAGATTTACATCAAGATTTTGGAAAAAAATTCAATTTGCACTGGGTACTCGACTCAATTTTAGTACAGCCTTTCATCCACAGACTGATGGTCAATCTAAAAGAATTATCCATGTGTTAGAAGATGTGCTTCGGAGCTGCATTTTGGATTTTCTCGGGAGTTGGGATAAATATGTTTCTTTAATGGAATTTGTATACAATAATAGTCATCAGATGAGTATTGGCATGACACCATATGAAGCTCCATATGGTAGAAAGTGTCAGACTCTAGTATGTTGGACATAATTGAATGAGCATTTAGTAATTATCCCTGATTTGGTAGAAGACACTGAAGAGAAAGTTAGATTGATTCAGCAACGTTTGAAAGTGGCTAGCGACCAACAGAAGTCTTATGTAAATTTAAAGCGGAAGGATATTGAATATGAAGTGGGTGACAAGGTTTTTCTGAAAGTGTTACCGTGGAGAAACGTGCTTTTATTCGGAAAGAAAGGAAAACTAAGTCTAAGGTTTATTGGTTCTTATGAAGTGTTACAATGAATTGGGCCAATTGCTTATCGATTAGCTTTGCCACTGGAATTGGCCAAGTTACATGATATGTTTCATGTATCTATGCTCTGTAGATACCGATCAGATGAGTCCCATATTTCGCCAGTGCAAGAAGTGCAATTGCAACCGAAATTTTCTTATAACGAAGGGCCTAAATCTATTCTGGCTCGGGAAATGAGATAACTCTGAAATAACCAAATTCTATTAGTAAAAGTATTATGGCAGCATTGCGGAATAGAAGAAGCAACATGGGAACCCAAGTCTGCTATGAAAGCTCAGTACCCTCAACTGTTCAGTTCAAGTATGAATTTCGAGGATGAAATTCCTTTAAGGAGGGAAGAATTGTAAGGCCCCGACTTGTACCCTAGTAGATTTTAAACACCATTAGGGGTATGAGAGTGGCCTAAGATGTGTAATTGACTAAGTAAATACGTTTGGGACATAATTAGTATTAATTGGAAAGCCAGGGTTAAAAGTGTCATTTATCCCCTATGGACTTAAATGCATGATTTGAGAAGTTAGATGGGTTAATGTATGAAATTAATTAATTGATTGGGTAATGTATGTTTTGGGAAGAAAAGAAGGACTAGAAGAAGAATTTGCTAAGGTGACCATTGGATGAGTGACAAACGGATGGTGAGGATTTAGAGAGAGAAGAAGTGGATAAACATGGCTTAAAGCCATGTGAAGAACGTGAGAGAGGGAGCATAAATCTGTCCCTCCTCTCTCTCTTGTTCTCACCCTCTTTTCCCTCTCTTTGTCCTAAGATCCATTCAATCCACTTGTTACTCCTCATTTGGTTAAGGGAATTCAAGGTTGTGAAGGTAAGTGAATAGTTCTTCTTCTTCTCCCCTTCTCATTCACGTGATTTGGGGTGGGGTGTGGTTTTAAGTTAAATTCTGATTTTTGGTTTATTTTGTAGTGGAGAAATCAAGGGAAGCCAAAGGAAAGGAGAAAGCTAGTAGAAGTGCAGCCAATTAAGCAATTAGGAGCAAATGAAGATAAGGTTTGGGAATTTATGATTTTGAATGAAATTGTGTAATTGATAAATTGATGTGCTAAGGATTTTTATGTTTTGATATTGAGATTGATAGAATTGATTGAAGTGTGTTTGAATTGTGATTTAAAGCTATGAAATGAAATTGGTTTAGAAATGGGATATCAGAGCATGGCTGAGTTTTCTAGAAAAGCACAACTGTGCCACAAAAAACACAGTTGTTTTCTAGTGTTAGTGTAGATTTTTGTTGATTTACACGGCGGTCAAGAATTTTCATACTGCCATGTAATCGTGTTTTGGTTGATGAATTTGGTATGTCCGACAGATCACACGGTGGTAAGGGTTTCCTTGTCCACAATAGCCTACACGGTGGGTAGGAGTTCCCTTATCATCGTGTAAATGCATTCTGCCTAGCATTCTGGAAATTCATTCTTTTACACGGTGGTTAGGATTCCTCTTACCGCCGTGTGACTGCATTCTGCTTGGCAATTCTGGAATTCCTGCATTTCACACGGTGGTCAGGATTATTCTTACCGTCGTGTAAATGCATTTTGTTTGCTAGGTTCCAGACTTCAGCATTTCACACGGTGGTTAGGTTTATTATTACCACCGTGTGGCATGTTTTACACGGCAGTCAGGATTGTTCTTACTACCATGTAAATGCCTTTTATTTGGTAAAGTTCAATTTTTAACATTTTACACGGTGGGCAGGGTTTTCATAATCACCGTGTAGCCTCTATCACTACAAAAAAAATTGATTTTACCGACGGAAGTATATTCCGTCGGTAAAATTAGTATTATACCGACGGTATTTGTAATGTGTAGGTAAAAAATTAAATTTGATGAATGCCGACATTTTTACCGACGAAAATAATTATTCGTCGCTATTATTGGCGGGAAATGTTGGCGCCAATTTTTAGTGACAGATTTACCGACGGTTATTTTCGTCGGTAAATATTTTTTCCATTTAATTCATATAGTGATGGAATTTTCGTCGGTAATACAAGTATATTTTTTTTACCGACGGATGTTGCGACGAATTTTGTGTCCGTCGGTAAGTAACTGCGAAAAAATATTGGGGTTAAGTTATAGCGACGGTTTGAGTTCGTCGGTAAGCCGTCGGTATTTATTCAGAAAATATTTTATATTTAATATTAATAAAATATACAATAAACAAATTTAGGGCAAAAAAAACCCCATTTGTCTGAGTTCCTTTTTTCGTTAACATCCCTTCTCTTTAACTTTTCTCCTGAGCCGCGCCAACACCCATCATCGCCATCTCAACGGCGAGGTTACACCCACCGGCCAATCACCACCACTGCCCTAATACCATCCCTGCAATCTCCCTCCGTAAGTTCGATTGCGCCCTGTGTTCCATAGAGTTGGGGGTCGGGATAACTTTGTTCACTGTAAGCAGTGCGGTAAGTAGTCTACCTTTCTCTTTAAATTTATTATGATTCAGTAAAGAAAACTAAGTTATTCAGTATCTTATGCTATTGTATCTATTCTCTCTCTGTGTGTTTTTTCCTTTCGAATAAACTTGTTCTGTTTATTTGTTCGTCGAGTTGATTTGGTAGAAATTTAAGTAGTTTCGATGCTGAGAAGTCTTTGACTAAACTTGCCTCTGGTTGCCATCATACCCCTTTTTGATGCTTGTTTCCTTTACCTAGGCTGGATAGAAATGTTTGAAGACCTTCTACGTGGCTCTGTTTTTCCTGCTTTGAGCTGTGATTGAAATTATAAAGTTTAGCTTTCTGTTTTTCGTGATTAGAGTCCGTCGATTGTCTATTTGGATTGTTAATTTTGAGTATACTGAAATAAATAAATTGGAAAAAACTAATTCATGTTCTGATGTCCTTTACCAAAGCTTAAATAACTACTTCTAGAGCTTAAATTTTTGTATTTGTTAAATGGCACTCTGCATTTGAGAGTGCTATTAATTAAAAATATATGACTTGGATTTGGTCAATCCTTGAATTGTTTGGATTTTGAGAAATATATGACTTGGATTTTGAGAAATATATGACTAATTAATGGAATGCTTTTATTATTATGCACAAGTGAAGCAAAGCTGAATTGTTTTGTAAATTACCTGCAGAAGATGCATAACAACAGCTGACAGCCACATAAATATCCTTATAAAGGTAACAAAGAGTCTTCTCCTTTTCTATTAATAGCTTTTTCGTGATTTTATTCTGCTAGAATTTTGCTGTCATGCTGTGGCTGTAGTTTTTCTATTTTATTCTGCTAGAAGGACCCTAGGAATTAGAAATGGTCAAAATGGTTGCATTTCTAATTTATTAGTGGAGAGCAGGAGAGGGTGTGGACCAATCATTGCTCACATTAATCTATATGCACATGTTACGTTATGTGTCTATTTGAAACCGAAAATCAGAATATTTTTCTACAATTTTAGGAGTTATCCAGCCTCGCAATGAGAACAATGCCCCATAAATTGAAGAACTAATATCGATTAATATGACACTTAAGCTGAGAAACATATACAATTCTATCATCTGACTATTTAATGTCTCGCTCAATGACCTACTACTCTAAATATTTGGTGGTTGGATTTGGTACCATTCTCATTGTCCTTTAGTCAAATAAAGCACTTCGAATTGTCGGGATAGTTTTTTTTTTTTTTTATCTTATGTTATTTCAAACTTGTATTCTTTTTGCTTGCTTTCACTTTGAAACATAGCATTGGCCTTATTGGTGTTGTCAATGTTTACATTTTTCTATATTTTCAATGTTCTTTTATATCTTAATTGTTCCTATGATGCAGGTGGCTAAAAAGATTGAGTCAATCAAAGTTCCAGAAAGATTTCTTGGATTAGCTGGTACGTTTCTGACTTTCATACATATGTATCATTGCCATTGGGTGGAATAGATTTTATATATATATATATATATATATATGTTAAACAATTATAATATTTTCTCAAAATAAAATGCAAATATGCAGTATTTGATGCTAAGATTAAGATCATAAATATTTGCTCAAAATAAAAGGTGCTGAATGTACTAAAATATCATTGGCAAGGTGCTTTGATTTGTCACTTACCCTAGGATAAAGTTGTCTCAGTGCATTTGTTATGTTGCATGTCATGTGGCAATGTAAGAACTTCAAACTCAAAGCATAATAGACCAGAATCATACTGTTCTAATTAAAAAAAAAACCTGTATAAATTTTTAATTAAAGCTAACTACCATTTAGTAGAGAACTGTAACTATTGACATTTATATAGTATTTTAATATGTTCTACAGCTCTCTTTATTATTTGTACACACACTAAGTAGTAGTGTTAATTGTGTGAAATTATAAGTCTATTTTTCCTTTAATTAAGATTGTTGTAACTCAGAGATAAATTTTGTCCATATTTTTACCAAATGTTATTTTATATTTCTTCCTGAAAATGCTTTGTGCTGCAATTTATAAAACTGATGTCATTTTTACATTTTGAATTATGTCAAACATCCAAAGCATTTAGACTAAAATCATAAGTTTAAAAAGATACTTATTGAATAAGTAATTAGCAATTGTTAACTATACTCCGGTTTTGCATTGTAAGTTGTGGAGTAAAATTTATTGAATAAGAATCATAATAATTAATATAATGATTTCAATAATAAATTTAAAAATGCTCAATAAAAAAATATATATATATATAATTATCAAACCTAAAACTAAATCTAAACTAATTGAAAGAGATAAAGCACGGCTTGATATTATGATCCTTTTGGAAGCAAAATATTAATTAGGTGTTCAAATTCTTATCAGCTAAACTTATTGTTTAATTCGTTGTTGAGACGAGAAATATTGAGGAGCCAATTGAAATTAATTTGAAGTAGACATGCCTAATTTCAATATGCATGATAGGAGTAAGGTATAACTATGTCATGATATTTTGCCCTTAAATTTTAATTGAGCTCAAAAATGCCCTTCACGTTACCAAATTGTGCAACTTTGCCATTCTATTCAAAAGGCTGACTTTTTTTTTTCCTTTATATCATTCCACGTTTGACAATCTTAATTAATGAATTTTACCAAAATTCAAATTTAATTAATTGATATATATATATATATATATATATATATATATATATATAGTATTTTCTCAAAATGAAATGTTCATCATTTACTTTTTGAAGATCTTGCAATTAATTTATGTTAATGTAATTTTCAAATTTATTTTATACTGTTCTAGGATAAATGGAGAATTTGGATCGTAGTTGGATGTACGATAGGTTGGATGGTCGAGGGGGACTAAAGTTAAGTTTTATTCATGGCGTGAATACTTTCGTTGACTTTTCATATACCCAAAGGCAATTCATGAGCGGTGTAAACATAAAGTGCCCCTGTACAAAATGCCGAAATAGTAATTATATTAATAAGGAAAATATTAAACTTCACCTTTTCAAAAATGGATTTATTCCTAACTATTATGTGTGGTGGTTTCAAGGGGAGAGAGATGGGAATATGGCAACTACAGTTACCCATTGCAATTCTAATTTCAAATTTGGATTAGATAATACAATCCGACAAATGGTTTTGGATGCTGCAAGGGGGAACTTAAACTCAGATAATGAGTGGAATTCTCAAATGGATGAGGAGCCTAATTCTGAATCCTTAAGATTTTATGAGATGCTAGCAGCGTCGGATGAACCATTGTATCCTGGATGTGCTCAGTCTTTATTATCAGTAATTTCAAGGTTGCTAGATATCAAAGCAGAGCACCGTTTGTTTCAAAGGTGCTATAACCAAATAGTGCAATTGTTGAAAGATATTTTACCAAGTAATAACATAATGATAGACAATTACTATCAATCTAAGAAATTGGTGCGTGATTTGGGCCTACCCATGCAAAAAATTGACTGTTGCAGGTCGGGTTGCATGCTATTTTGGGGTAATAATGAGCAGTTAACGGTGTGCAGTCATTGTGGGAAGGAAAGGTACAATCATAAGAAGGAAAATGTGCCCTACAAACAAATGCATTATTTTCCATTTACACCAAGGTTACGCAGGTTATACAGCTCTCATGCTACAGCCCGTCACATGCGGTGGCATCATGAGCATAGCCAAGAAGATGGGGTTATGATTCATCCTTCTGACTCTAAGGCATGGAAGCGCTTTAATGAAGACCATCCAAAATTTTCATCTGAGATAAGAAATGTCAGATTAGGGTTATGCACGGATGGGTTTCAGCCATTTGGACAGTCTGGTTCGAGGTACTCTTCATGGCCAGTTATTATAACTCCATACAATTTGCCCCCTTGGATGTGCATGAAGTAATCTTACATGTTCCTTACTGTAATAGTGCCTGGCCCAAATAATCCCAAGATGAGAATTGATGTCTATTTGCAACCCTTAATTAATGAATTGATTGAATTGTGGGAAATAGGTATTCCAGCATATGATATATCTATGAAGCAGAACTTTCGATTGCGTGCGGCTTTGCTTTGGACCATAAGTGACTTTCCAGCTTACTCAATGTTATCGGGATGGAGTACCGCTGGTAATTTAGCATGCCCATATTGCATGGAGGAAGGACAAGCTTTTAGGCTACAAAATGGTGGAAAAACTTCTTGGTTCGACAACCACAGAATGTTTCTTCTTGACAATCATCCTTTCAGAAGAGACAAGAAGAACTTTACAAAAAATCGGATGGAAAGAAGATATCCACCTCCTATAAAAATTGGTGAGGATGTGTTGAGGCATATTGATGAGTTGGGTTTGATGAAAGTAACTGTGTTAGGGGCACTAAAGCATAATAAGAAAATATGCAAAGAAACCGGCTGTGGTTGGAAGAAACGGAGCATATTTTGGGATCTTCCATATTGGAAATCAAATATAATTCGTCATTGATTGGATGTTATGCACATTGAAAAAAATGTGTTTGACAATTTGTTCAATACAATTCTTAATGTTGATGGCAAAACTAAAGATAATGCAAAAGCACGAGCAGATGTCCAAATATATTGTGATCGGCCAAGTTTAGCTAAGGATTTAGAAATAGGAAAATATCCAAAAGCTTCATACACCTTAGATAAGCACCAAAAGCAGATCTTACTTGATTGGTTGAAAGATTTGAAGTTCCCAGATGGGTATGTTTCTAACTTGGGCCGATGTGTGGACACAACAAAGTATCGGCTATTTGGCATGAAAAACCACGACTGTCATGTCTTTATGCAACGATTGATGCCAATTGCATTTCATGAGCTACTACCACGTAATGTGTGGCAAGCAATTACAGAGTTGAGCTTATTCTTTAAGGATCTAACCTCAACGACCATCCGCGTACAAGAGATGGAGAGATTGGAGGCAGATATCCCTCTGATATTGTGCAAACTCGAACGGATATTTTCGCCAGGATTTTTTGACTCTATGGAACATTTGCCTGTGCATCTACCATATGAAGCGAAGTTAGCAGGACCAGTCCAATATCGATGGATGTATCCTTTTGAGAGGTAAATTTGCTATGCCTTAAAAGCAATTTAATTGCCATTCTTTAAGAATATTAAGTTGGATTATATTAGCAAAATCAAATTACAATTATCAATTTCAGGGAACTCCGAACTTTGAAACGAATGATTGGCAATAAAGCAAGTGTTGAAGGTTCTATATCTGAAGCATACCTTATGGAGGAGTCAACACAATTCTTTTCTCATTATTTTGAGCCAAATGTCATGACTCGTAGTCGAAATGTACCTCGAAATGATGATGGCATTGATATGGAGCAAAACGAAGGAAATTTGTCTATATTCACCCATCCTGGTAGGGTAGCAGGAAGACAAACAGAAAGATTCTTATCATCAGAGGAGTATGAGGCGGCTCAAACATACATTTTGCTTAATTGTGATGAAGTTGAACAATTTGTTAGGTAACCATCTCAAATTCATCATTTGCTTATTCGCTTGATAGAAAATATAATTCGTTTACACTTTAACATGAGTTTAACATTGTTCAAATTTAGCTTGTATTTGCAACGACTCAATGATGAGTACCCCGGTTTGACACAAGAAAAAATTGATGAGAATTTAGAACGATACTTTGCATCATGGTTCAAGCAATATGTGAGTATCCAAATTTTTCATATGCTGACTTTGTTAAGCTATTTTTTATATCTACTTTACAAACTAAATTGACTTAGTCCTTTAAATCTTTAACTAGGCCCAAGCAAACATTATTCCTAACATCTTCCTACGTTGCCTTGCACTTAGACCATTGAGAAGAGTGACATCTCATTCAATGTATTTTGTCAACGGATACAAATTTCACACCATATCTCATGCACGGGCACGAAAATCAGTTAATAGTGGTGTTTGTATAACGGGATCAACCTTTGGTGACTATTATGGACAGATTGAGGAGATTCTTGAATTAGAATACCCTGAGTTACCCATCAAGCGCACGGTGTTGTTCAAGTGCCATTGGTTTGACCCAACTCCTACACTTGGCATTAGGGAACATCAACAATATAAATTGGTGGAAGTCAACCAACGACGTAAATTCAACAAATACGAACCATTTGTGCTAGCAATGCAAGCAACACAGGTATATTATGTCCGTTACCCAAGCATGAGAAGGGATATGGATGATTGGCTCGCAGTGTTAAAGATTAAGCCAAGGGATGTGGTAGAAGAGACAAATATTGAACTGACTACCAACAATGAGCCAGAAGATGCATTCCAAGAAGAAGAAGTGGAGCTCCATGCGATTGATACAAATGTCATGGCTGATGAGCATATTACTTTAAATGATCATTATGGTGGGGTTATGGAAATTGATGAAAACACTGGATCTTCGCAGGAAGAGCAAGAGTTTAGTGAGGAAATTGAGGCTGAATTCGAGGACTACGAAACTACAGAAGATGATGAATTTGAAGAAGACAATGAGAGTGATTAGGGCATATGAAGTAGCATCTTTTGAAGTGTTTATTGTTTTCCATTTAGTGTTGATAGATGTTCTCTTATATTATGTAGCATTTTGTGGCATGGGTTTCCTTTTTTCTGTTTGGTGCTCATTTTGTGGGATGATTATTTTTATATTGTTGCAGGTCTATTTTATATGCAATATTGTATTACATATGCCTTTTTTCTTAATTGCTAAACATGCTTGTTACGGGTCTGTTTGCTACTCATTTTGTGACATATGTTCTGTTATATTTTTATTTGACATTGTTAGTTGCATAGAATGGCTGGTAGAGGCAGAAGTCGTGCTAGTGCTGGTCGTGGTAGAGGCAGATCTACAATGACCAGAGGAGGTCTAGGAGATACTTGTCCACCAATGCCTACTGTACCTGGTTCTTCAATGGGCATACAAAGAGGTAATGAAGTAGGTACAGTTCCTACTTGTGCACCAGCGCCTATTGGACCTGGAGCTTCAACAAGCTTGCAAAGAGATGAGCAAGAAGCAAATGATGCAGCCCCTGACTATTCAGGTTCAAATGTCCAAAATGATCAACCTAACAACACAATGTCTGATGGGGAACCACATGAAGCAGTTACTGGGGGAAATACTGTTTACGTTCATGGAAAAATATGAGTTCTTAAAAATTATAAAATAAATTATCATGATTTTAAATTAATGCTTGTGATACAACATGAATTGTTACATGTGATTACTTGTAGGTTGGAACCTTCGAGGAAATGTTTCGAGAAGCTAACTGAAATTTTCAGGCTTGAACTTGATCCCATTGGGATCAATTGGAAATCAGTGAGCCAACGATTGAAAGATTTTTATTGGGGAGAGTTCAAGGTAACTCAAATCTAATTCAAACGCCAAAAATAAAAGGAAAACCACATAGCCTAATTTATATATGGTATATAGTATGTTAATACTCAAAAACTTAGTGAACCTAGTGAATGATGTATGTGATGAGTATGAAATTTTGAAGTGCTATGTTTGTGAAAGGAGTATTGGGGTGGAGAAAATTTATTGGGAGTGTGAATTTGAATAATTGCAGGTTTGGGTAGCATGATTTTTAAACCGTTATGCTGCCGAAATTTTTACCAATTGAATAAGAAGTTAACGATACCTAATAAAACTTAAACATAAAAGAAAATTAAGTAACTTGGAAGTAGATTTAAATGAGACAATACCATGACTTATAATAATAATAGCTTAAACATTGTGTAACTTTGTAAATGTAATTAAATTGTGGCTACAGAAAACATTTACATGGAATCCTACCATTGAAAATGACGTTAAGAAAGCTTGGGAATTTAAGGCAAAAAGGAGGTACAGTGATTTTGTATCTGATATAAAGACAGGTAAGAGGCAAAAGAAATTTATTCCAGATGCTGTTTGGGAGAGTTGGCAGTTACTGTGGCAGTATCCTAACACACAGAAGAGATGTGATCAAAATGCTGCAAATCGTAAATGTATGGCTGAAAGTGGGTCACTTGGTACACATACTGGGGGTTCTATATCGGTCAATGAGCATCGCTTAAATCTGGTAAAATCCATTCATACTACATAGCTCATAAATTTTTAATAGATTTGATTTAAATAAGTATCTTGCATTCATATCCTTCTGATATTTTTCTTTGTTGTTTCAAATAATGTGCAGACTAAAAAATTAGGCCGAGAACCTACACCAACTGAGATGCATTTGCATATGCATACACACAAGAATGATGGAGTTTCCTTTTTGGGCACTAAAGCCAAAGTTGTGCATGTAAGTCATTATGGAACTGTTTTAGCCTTTTTTAATTATGTCTTATTTTTTAATTTGATTCTTGAAGAGAGCTTATGCTATAATGCCTCTGTCTATGAAAATGAAGGAACCAAGCAATTTTATTAAACAATTAATGCCTACTTAATTATTTTGTTAAATGAAAAGTGAAAAGAGATAAGCATAAACACATATCCACAAAAATAGTGCAAATTGTACATATATAATTATGTGTGGGATGAGTAGACACAGAAATTAGTCTATTATGGGATCGTGTAAAGATATACCAAAGTTGAGTTTTATATTTAGTTTTTCATTGTAGAATACTAAAACATAGCATAAGCAAACATGGGATGTCATTTTTTTTGGATATTAGTTAGATATATATTGAAGACAATAATTTCTACTCTTTTGTTGATCTAACCATTATTAGATGCAAGTAAAGAGAAATTATTAAACATATTTCATTTTAGAATGATAGAAAACTTTACTTGTGATCATTTGCTTTGTAAAACTCAATTCTCAAGGGATGATGATGACTGTCTAATAATTTGTTATTTAATATTGATTTGATTGCAGGATAAGGTTGTTGAGTTGAGAGAATAACATTTGTCTCAAGGAAATTCAGTTGATGAGGCTCAAATTTATTATGAGGCTGTTGGAGGATCGAAGAAGAGTAGGATTTATGGTCTCGGATCTGCAGGAATGCATTACTTTGGTCCTAATTTTCGTGACTCACACGGGTTAAGTGCACAGTCAGGTTCACCGTTGCATGCACAACATACAACAGCGGAAAACATACAAAATATTGTGCAAGAGGCAGTTAATGCATATATGCCTAGCTTGATAGATGTTCTCACAGATAAATTGACAGAAAAATTGACTGACAAATTACTACCGATTTTAACAAATAAAGTACGGGAAGAATTATCAAATGGGGATCAACAACCTACCTCAGACCCTTCTGCTATTATGGATAGCCATGGTGCATCCTAGCTAGTGCTTCTGAATTTACATAGGCTGTTTTAGATAATTTTTTTGTATAGTACTGCAAAACTTTCTGCACAATGCCGATATTGGTATTATTTGCATGCAGTTAGACTATTTTAGATGTTTTTTGTATAGTACTGCAAAATTTCATGTACAATACCGATATTGGTATTACTTGCATTGTAGTTACAAATATATAATTTTTTGTATAATTGTAAAATATTGTGCACTATGCAAATATATTTGCACAATAGTTATGTCTATTATTTTTGTTATATATTAAAATTATCAATTAATATATATTTTTAATTTAAATTTTAGACTTTTTTTTATTGAAGTTATTGTGTTTAATTTGGGATTTGCAAACAAAAAATATATTATTTTTGCAAGAAATTATGAAAAACATTATTCAAAAAAATTAATATTACCGACAACTTACCGACGGAAAAATCCGTCACTCTCATTTTAATTGTATTAATATTTTTAGTAAATAATATTTGCCTACAACTTTACCGACGGAAAAAATCCGTTGCTATTTATATTAAAATTAATTAATAATTTATTAATTAAACTTACCGACGGTTTACCGATAGAATAATCCGTCGGTAAACGGTCAATGCGACCAAAAAGGCGACGAAATTTTATATAAAATTACCGACGGAATTTTATTAACAATTCCGTCGGTAATATCTGTCGGTAAACTTACCGACCGAATTTTTTGCCTGTAAATTGGTACCTACGCACGTTTTAGGGACGGATTTATTCCGTCGGTAAAATAAAAAAAATCCGTCGGTAAGGTTATTTTCCGTTGGTAAAATGCTAAAATCCGTCGGTAAAATGCATTTTTTTTGTAGTGTATTTTCCAAGTTTCATTGGTGAAATAATTGCCTTTGTATGAGTTGAGCATTGCCCTAATCATGCAATAATATGACTGATATATAGTGAATGATGTCTAAGATGTAAAGTTTCATATGAGATATGATGAATTACATGTACTATTATCAATGGGTTAAGATAATAAGTTTAGTTCTTGTTAAATGCTCTTTTCTTTGTATTGTGAATGAAAGGATTAATGTGTAATTAGCTTGCCATAGTCTAGTTGTGGATAGGTAGGCATGCTTATAGGGTTATGTTGCTGCAACCTATGCATTTTTTGATCCTGATTAGATCCTTATGCGTTCTGGACTTCGATCAAGTCCCTATGTGTTTGAATTCCTTTGAATCCCTATGTGTTTGGATATTGTTTAAGATCTCTATGCATTTTTAAAAATAAAAAGAAAAATGATTTTTATACCTACAGGTACCTATGCGTTCTCACCCGTTATCCACCACATTGAATATTCAGGCATAATTATGTGTATAAGTAAGAAATGAAACAATATGCATGTACGAGTTGATGCGTAAAATTAAATGTATGGAACATTGATATCAACTCATGATATCTTCTGCTTTATTTGTTTTACTATATCTAATGAGTTATGATTTTATGTATACATGTCACATGTGTATGTGATTTGCATTGACGACCACTATGAGTGGTTGTTCATTACATATTTTTTCTCCACTAAGCCATTGCGCTTAGCATGAGTGTTTCATCCGTGCAAGTATAGAAGTAGGAGATTCTGGAAGGACAAATCTGAAGCCTTAAGAGCCAACACAATAGGACGAGCTTTTGTATGGGTCGTTAAGTTTTGGGTTTTGTAACACTTTGATATATATATATATATATATGTAAAGACTTGTATTATTGTACAGCAAAGTGATGTATATATTTTGGTAAATGGTTGAATGAATGATGTGACTATTATTTTTGGAAGAAATTTTATAACTCTGATTTTATTATAAGTTTGTGATTGAGTTATCGCTTGTATGATATGCATGCTTGGTCTTTGTGTAGAAATCCTTACCTATCGTGATAACTCACCTCTTCAGGATGTGACTCACTACGTATGGGTAAGGGGTGTTATAATTTTATTGGTATCAGAGCATAGGTTTAGGTGACTCTGGGTGTCCGTGAGATAGAAATCCGTATAGAATTGTGTTGGCCTGATGTGGATGTCCTTATATTTTGTAGCTAAGAGATGGCTTCCTCACGAGAATCGTTAAAGGAGTCAGCTGAGAGTGCGACTCCTACAGACTAAGATCCGTTTGTTTTCGGTTCGGCTCCACCTGCTAGAGTACTAAAATAATTATTCCTCGTGGGATTGATATCTTAATTACTATAAGGGAAATCGTGCACTTGTGGATTTCACACAATAACTTTTTTGGCGCTGTTGCCGAGGAACATGATTTGTGTTTATTGCCATTATAATTCTTGATTTAAGATTTTGGATTACAATATTTAATTAGTTTTTGTTTGTGTTGTTTTGTTTTATAGGATTTGATCGCTTGAGTTTATGCCTAGGACAAGGAAGTCTAAAGAAAAACTTGAACCATTATATCCAGAAATAGAAAGATTCATATCAAAAAGAAGAAAATAAGCAAAAAGAGATTAAAAATAAGCCAAAAAGAGATTAAACACTGAAGGAGATAATCAGACACCAAGATTAATGGATTTTGCTACACCAGCCTTGAGTGGAACTCAAAAAGGAGTAGTTTGTCTTGTGATAAATGCTAACCAATTTGAGATTAAGCCTTCTTTATTACAAATGGTACAAAATAGTATACAATTCTATGGATTGCCAAATGAGAATCCTAATGCTCATTTAGCAAATTTCCTTGAGATTTGTGACACATTTAAGATAAATAGAGTGCCGGCAGATGCAATCAAACTTAGGCTTTTTCCTTTCACTTTAAAAGATAAAGCTAAAGCATGGATTAATTCCCTTTCACAAGGATCAATAACCACATGGGACCAATTAGCACAAGCATTCTTACCAAAATATTTTCCTTTAGCAAAAACTGCTAAGTTAGTCAAAGATATCACTACCTTTTTCTCAATATGAAAATGAATCTTTGTATGAAGCTTGGGAGAGGTTTAAGGAACTTCAACGTAATTGTCCACACCATAATCTTCCTAAGGAATTACTCATGCAAACTTTTTATAATGGGGTGAATCATACAATTAGGGGAATAATAGATGCAGCAGCGGGTGGATCTCTTATGAGAAAAACTATGAATGCTGGTTATGAGTTACTTGAGGAGATGGCCACTAATAATTGTATGTGGCCTACTGGAAGAGAAAAGGTATCACTCTCTTCACCTATTAAAGGTGTTCATTCTATTGATTCAGTTTCTATTTTGCCGGCACAAGTGGCAGCATTGACTCATAAGATTGATAATTTGAGTATAGGAGTATCTCCACCAAATTCTTGTAATATATGTGGTCAACAAGGGCACATTAGCAATGATTGTGGTTTAGGAATGGCTAGTACGTAAGAGCAAGTCAATATTATACAAGGCCAAGGTTGCGGAAACCCTTACTCTAACACCTATAATCCTGGATGGCGTAACTATCCTAATTTTTCATGGGGTAATAACCAAAATAGAGGAGTAGTGGGATTTCAATAGCCACAAGATCATTTTGGAGCATTATAAGTGAGGATGGATAGATTTTTAGAGGGTATCAATTTGAATATTAACTCCCAAGATGAGAATTAAAAGAGGCTAGAAACAAAGTTTGATCAAATAGCAAAGAATCAAGCATCTTCCATTCATAATTTAGAAGATCAATTGGGACAGCTTGCAAATGCATTACCTTCAAGAATTCAATGATTTTTTCCAAGTAATATGTAGGATAATCCAAGAGAGCAAATGAAAGCAATAACATTGAGGTCAGGTAAAAAATATTTGAATGATTTGATTTTGGATAATTCAGTTGAAATTTTGTAGAAAAGAAATTGAAAGGAGGCATCATAGCTTTCTATCGAGGGCGCGACTCCAGGCGCGGGCACGACAGAAGAGATCCCAGACAAACCGCTAGCGCGACAGAGGAGAATCATCCTTCTGTCGCGGTGCGACAGAAGGGGATATAAAGGCTAGAGTCTTCCAACCTCGTCCAACATTTTCGCAAAAACTCCAGCAAAAGGATCAGGATAAGCAATTCTTAAATTTTCTTGGTAAATTGAAGAATTTGTATATTAATTTATCATTTGTTGAAGCTATATCTCAAATTCCTAATTATGCAACATTTTTGAAGGATTTAATTTCAATGAAAAGGAGTTGGGAGGATATTTTAACTATTGCACTTATGGAGGATTGTAGTTCCACAATTACTAATAATTTACCAACCAAATTAAAAGACCCTAGTAGTTTTACTATACCTTGTAAGTTAGGGGACAAAGAATTTCCATGGCGTCTTTGTAATTTAGGAGCTAGTATAAATCTAATGCCATTATCTATTTTCAAGAAGTTAGGATTAGAAGATATTAAACGTACTTCTATGGTTTTGTAACTAGCTGATCAATCTATTAAGAAACCATATGGCATTATTGAAGATGTGCTTGTTAAGGTGGATAAGTTTATTTTCCCTATAGATTTTGTAATACTTCATTTTGCATATAATGCAAATTTCCCTTTAATTTTAGGTAGACCATTTATGAATACTGGTAGGGCATTAGTGGATGTTTCAGAAAGGAAGTTAATTTTGAGAGTAGGAGAAGATAGTGTTAAGTATCCTATGAATGAAGCACTTAAGTATCCTATACATGAGAATATTTGCATGAAACTTGATCTAATCGATGCTTGTGTATTAGAAACTTTGGAGAATGAGATCAAGAGGAAGCAAGCATTAGAAAGGAGGCTCAAGAGGAAGTGGAGCAAGTTGATCGATAATCTGAGATGTTGAATAGAAGTGCGGAGCTGCTTCCACCATCTATTGTAAGTCCTCCAGTTGTTGAGTTGAAAGATTTACCAAGCCATTTAAGATATGCATTTCTTGGTACTAATCACACTTTGCCAATTATCATTTCTAGCAAGCTTACTTTAATGCAAGAAAATTTACTTTTACAAGTTGTTAGAAAGAGAATTAAAAGCATAGATGGCAAATTTCTGATTTGAGGGGAATTAGTCCTAATGTAGTAATGCATAGAATTCACATGGAAGAAGGGTATCAAACTAAGGCAGATAGGCAAAGGAGACTTTACCCTAATATGAAAGAACTAGTTAAAAAAGAATGAATAAAATTACTTGATGCTGGTATAATTTATCCAATATCGGATAGTGATTGGGTGAGTCCAATTCATTGCGTTCCTAAGAAAAGGGGCATGACTATAGTAAAAAATGAGAATGGTGAATTAATATCTACTCAAACCACCACTAGTTGGAGGGTTTATAATGATTATAGAAAGTTAAATACAACAACTAGAAAGGATCATTTACCTTTTCCATTTATTGATCAAATGATAGAAAGCATTGCTGGTCATTCTCATTATTGTTTTCTTAATGGTTTTTTTGGTTATTTCCAAATTTTTATTTACCCTAGTGATCAAGAGAAAACAACATTTACTTATCCTTATGGCGCATTTGCATATAGAACACTACAAGAAATTACACTTTTTATGACGCAAAAAATTGTCATGAAAAATTCATTTTTCGTCGCAAAAAAGATAAGGTGACGATTTTTTATCGTCACAGAGAACGTAACGGTAGGCGCGTAACATAAAAGTTTACGTGACGATTTACTTTTTTGTCACTGTAAGTATCATTTTTGTGACGAAAATGATTATCGTCATCCTTAGTTCTTACTTTTCATGACAAAAATTATGTCATAAATAAAATTATATTTCGTCACATTATATTGTTTATCGTCACTAAAGATTGGTATTTTTTATGACAAATTTAAAATTCGTCACGAAATTAAATATTTTTAATGACGAAACTCTGTTTCTTGTTAAAACCATTAAGCATTGGTTACGTAATTATCGTCACAAATAAATATAATTTTCGTCATAAAATATTTAATTTCGTCACTAAATCTAATACTTTAAGTGACGAAAAGTGATTTCGTCATTAAATTAATGCATATTAACTATGAATATAAATCGTCATATTACGTTGCATTTTAGTGACATAAATAGGGATAAAAATAATTGTCACAAAAAATAGTTTTAGTGACAATTTTTTATTGTCATTAAATTATATTTTTTTTTATTACAATATTAATATCGTAATTGTAAACATTATACCATTATTTATGAACTAACAAGTCGACAAATTATGACAAATATACTTATCATATATGCGTTGCACTAAAAATGATACATTTTAAATTAAATGTTATACAACCAATTAACTTTATAAAGAAAAATGTCAATAAACTATAAAGTATTTATTTAATCAAAAGTAAATTCAACAGTACAAAACTGACAAGAGAATAAGAAAACAAAAGAAAAGCTACTCTGCTTCATACTTCATTTATGCTTTGTAAATGGTCCTTCAAGTATTCAATGGTACTGAAAAAATAAAACAAAATATAGTAAGTAAATCCACAATTTAAAAAATAACTTATTTTCGCTATGAGCTTGAAATGTAGCAGCAAATAACTGACAAGAGAATAAGAAAATAAAAGAAAGGCTATAATGATGAGTACTCCTAAGTTCAGTGAAACAATGAGGATGTGGAGGCTAGAGAAGTTGCATAAAACTAACACCTGAAGAAATGCTTAATAATGATACAAGGGTAACATAGCAGAACGAAAGAGATTGAGACTTGAGAGCATTAAAATATAACACAATAGCTTATGCTTCATATTGCTCGGCATTCAGCAGACTATGACAATAGAGGAATTTTATAAATTTATAAGATCGAAGAAAAGGAAAAAAACCTGAAAATAATGGCTAAATTTAATGTTAAAGATAATTTAAACTTGACAGTAGCATAGACCTTCAAAAATATAATTGATTCTTGTGTATCCTAAAAAAAAGAAAAAAAAAATTATTGTTACTTTAGCAAAATTGACAAATCTCACTACAACAACAATCACATGCACATAAGAATATATATGAATATCAGAATTCCTAAGGCATAACAAATGTAATAATGCATTTCAATATCATAAACAGAGCAAAGGAAAAAAAACAAAAAATTCATAAAAAGAAATGATATCATAGACAAGACCAGCAAATTCACTTTTGTTTAGCACTTGATCAGAAACTAAGAAAAACAAAATATTCCATGAATGTGCAATACATATATATAATTTATATATATAATACAATATAAGTTAGAGTTGGATTATCACGTTCAAAATAAAATACATAAAATTGAAGAAGTCCAGCCAAATTCAATAATAAATATGGCCTGCTAAATAACCTCTTTGGATATATAGTACATATATAATGACAACAAAAAAGTATGAAAAAGTGCCATTAAATATCCTCTCTAGCTAGTTTCAATATCTGTGTCAAGTATCTGAGTTCACTGTCACTTTTGAGCCAATGGCTTATTTTTCTACTAAAATATTTTAAATAGTTAAGCTCATCTAGTTAGTGCAGCAATGGTTTAGAATTTAGATATCAAATTACTGAGATCCTTATTTTTTCAAAAAGTAAATAAGTATATCTGTTCTAATTCTATATGACAAATTCATGTAGAAAATGTACTCACATAAATAAGCATATCTATTCTAATTCTATATGACAAATTCTTGCAGAAAATGTACTCACATATATGTGTAGAAATTATCACATTTAATATGTAAATATGCACGGTTGGTGGTGGTGTGTGGTTAACTATTTAAAATCCAATCATCAAACACCTCCTAACTAAATGCTAACTTTGCACCCACAGATTCCCGGAAAGGGGATTGAGAATCATATGAAAGGCCACCTCAACTCGACGTCTGTGGCTGCATTTTTACCTTTAGACAAGGATGAATACGCTGGACTGCAAGTTCTGGACTTAAAGTTCGGCAAAATTTAGTAACTTTGCCTGCAGCAGCTATAAGTACTTCGGCTTCATTATCACAAAGTAGCCGAACATTTGCAGGAACAAGATTGGACCTAAAATAGACCAATGAGAAACCAGCAAATTGGGATGCAAGCAACAAATTCATAAACAATCGGAATAATAAATTATCAATTAAAAAGCAGAAGCATCTATTAAAATAACTAAAGTCCAAGATCTTCATGCCAGCAAGTATTTTTGGAATAACATGAGATAAAACAAGTGCAACATGAAACTCAAATGATTTGTCCATTATTAATAGGATAATTGCAGCAAAAAGAAAAAAGAGGACCATTTGCATCAAATGCTTAAAACAATAAAACAAGAAAACTTAAAAACTAATGAGCTTGGTAGTCTTGATAAAAGTTTTTCCATTTTGTATATAGTTTTACCAGAATTTAGTATTTCCTCATTCTGAGTTGAAAAGATGGAATTGTGGTTAAAATACCACCTGCTCAGAATTCTACTTATACCCGAGAGCAATTGGGAGAAGACAACAATTTATATCTTGCATATTATTATTAATACCATGTTATATTCATAAACAGATCAATCTTTCAAGCTAATATACTATAACCGAAGCAATACTACAGTGGAATTGTTCTGGATATGCTGTTAACTATTAGACTAATTTAAACAAATCTAAAGCTGGTGCAACTACCAAAATCTCTTAAATAAATAATTAAAACATAAAGGAGGATTGCTAATTTAACTACTCTTTAAATTTCCATTTTCTTAACATGCTGATAGATATTACACTTAAATGTACAAATCTAAAACTGGCAGACGTTTCAAAATTTCAATTCAGTATTTTACAAATCCAGATTATTAACTGAAAATACAAGGGATTTATCTAAACAAATCAACAAAAGAAATCGGAAAATCCAACCATTTTTAACAAAATAAACAATCAACAGACAGATTTTAGCAAGGGTTTTCTACAAACATGCAACAACCCAAAAAAATTAAAAATAAATAAAAATAACAAAAATAAATAACATATCTCTTGGCCGTGTACTTGAAATCGCAGGTTGTCGTCCTCTTTCCGGTGACCAAAAATGCAGAGCGAGAGAAAGAGAGAGAGAGGGGTGGCGACGATGTTGGACAGCTAGCAGTCCCGGTGGAAGAAGATGGACGAGAGAGAGAAATCGCATAAAATGAAGGCAGAGATGGCGGCTAAATGGAGGGAAGAAGATGGCGGCTCTCTCTCTGTCTCCCTCTGATCTTCGATCTCCCTCAACCTCTCTGTTCTCTCCCTCTGATTTCTTTTCCCATTTTTCCTTTTTTTATTTTCTTCCTCTCTTTCTAATTCTTCATTTGTCAAGGTAAATCTAGGCTTAGGATATTTTTACTTATAATTTATTAATATATATATATTTATTTAAATAAGATTATTTATCTATTTAATAATGCACATTCTAAAGAAAATTTCGAGTTTATCGAGCCAATAGTTAACCTCCAATAAATTTTTGAGCCACAAAATTATTATTCACAATACCAAAATATTTAATATGTTACAAAATTTATGTGTGGTAAATAGTTATCTTTTTCGTTACATTTTTTTTCTTCAAAAGAAAAAAGTTAAAAATTCTCCTTTCATATTAAATGTGACGAAATTGTAACTCGTCACAGTATATTCATTTTTGTAATATATTTATTTGTCATAAATTGAATTATTTTTTATGACATAATTTATTTATCATATATTAACATTATAACTAATTGCGATAAATGTTATTATTATTATTATTATTTTTATTATTATTATCATAAATTCATTGACTGGCGACGAAATTTTATTTCATCATAATATATTCATTTTTTGTAACATATTTATTTGTCATAAATAAAATTATTGTGACGAAATAATTTTATCATCACTAATTCATTAAATTGTGACAAAATTAATTCACATTACAAAAAAATATGTATTTCATGATGACTTTATGTGTCACAAATAATTATTTTTTCTTTAATTTTTTTCCTTCCAAACAAAAAAGGCTAAAAATTTTTCCTTCTTCAAAAGGTGATGAAATTATACATTATCACAATATATTCATTTTTTATGACATATTTATTTATCATAAATAAAATTATTTTTTAAACTAAAAGTTTTCAAAAAAAATAATTAGAAATTTTTTTTATATCGATATTTTATTTGTGATGATATGATTTTATTGTCACTAATTTATATAATTATGACAAAAATAATTCGTCACAAAAAATAAATATTTTGTGACGATTTTATACGTTGCAATAAGTTATTATTTTTGTCATTAAATTTTTTCCCTCTAAAAAAAAGGTGGGAAATTTTTTCTCCTAAAGAAACCATGACGAAATATATTTTTCGTCACAAAATTATTCTATTAATGACGAAAATTAAAACATAAAATGACGCAAGATAATTTTGTCACAGTAATAAATAGTATGGTGACGTTTTAAAAAAATCGTCATTATAAGTTATAATTAGTGACGAAATTTTATGCGTCACTTAAAAATTTGTCACAAAAAGTAAAATTTCTTGTAGTGGAAGGATGCCTTTTGGGTTGTGTAATGCACCAACTACTTTTCAAAAGTGCATGACTATAATTTTTGGTGATATGATAGAAGAAATCATGGAAATATTCATGGACGATTTTTTTGTGTATGGTGACTCGTTTGAGTTATGCTTGCATAACTTGGATAGGGTTTTACCTAGATGTGAGGAATCCAATTTGGTACTTAATTGGGAGAAGAGCCATTTCATGGTTGAAGAAAGCATAGTATTGGGACATAAAATTTCTAAAAACTGCATTAAAGTAGATAGGGCTAAAGCTGAATTGATTGAGAAATTACCTCCACCCTCTATGATTAAAGGTGTTAGGTCATTCTTAGGACATGCAGGTTTTTATAGAAGATTTATCGAAGATTTTTCTTTAATTGCTAAACCTTTAACTAATCTTTTAGTGAAGGATGTGCCTTTCAATTTTTCTACTTAATGTATAGAGGCTTTTGAGAGTTTGAAAAAGGCTCTTGTGGGTGCTCCTATTATTAATTCATGTGATTGGAGTATTCCTTTTGAGATCATGTGTGATGCTAGTGACCTAGCTGTTGGTTGTGTTTTAGGTTAACGTAGAGATAAACGTTTGCATGTTACATACTATGCTAGTCACACATTGACGGGTCCTCAATTGAACTACACCACTATAGAAAAAGAGATACTTGCTGTCATATTTGCATGTGATAAATTTCGTTCTTATTTACTGGGGTCAAAAGTTATTGTATATATTGACCATGAAGCTCTTAGATACTTGTTTGCAAAGAAAGATTCAAAGGCTCGACTCATTCGATGGGTCATTTTATTACAGGAGTTTGATATCGAAATACGAGATAAAAAAGGATATGAGAATTTAGTGGCTGATTATTTATCACGGTTGGAAAATGATCAAGGGCTTATGGGGGATTCTAATGAAATCAATGAAGTTTTTCCTTATGAAGATTTAATGTTGGTAAGACACTTGAATACTCCTCGGTATGCTGATTTTGCTAACTTTATTGCTGCAGGAATTTTGCCACATGATATGACTTATCGACAAAGAAAGAAGTTCTTTTCGAATGTTAAGCATTATATTTGGGAGGAGCCATTCTTGTTCAAAATTTGTGGTGATGGAGTTATTTTATGCTTTATAAGTGAGGAGGAATATGTTAATATTTTAACCCATTGTCATTCTGCTTTGTATTCAGGTCATAATGGAACGACTAAGACAGCAGCTCGTGTGCTTGAATGTGGTTCTATTGGCCAATGTTGTTTCGAGATGCTCGATCGTTTATTGCTCACTGTGATCAATGCCAAAGGGTTGGCAACATTAGAAAGAAGGATAAGGTGCCACTATTAAATATTTTAGAAGTAGAGGTATTCGACATGTGGGGCATTGACTTCGTGGGTCCATTTCCTACTTCATATGGGCAGAATTACATCTTGGTAGGGGTGGATTATGTTTCCAAATGGGTGGAAGTAGTGGCAGCACCAACAAGTGCCTCAAAAGTGGTAATTAAGTTCTTGAAAAAGTTATTCTCTAGATTTGGAGTGCCAAGGGCCATTGTAAGTGATGGAGGTACACATTTTATTAACCATTCTTTTACTTCATTATTGCATAAGTATGGAGTAAATCATAGAGTAGCTACACCTTATCTCCCACAAAATAGTGGTCAAGTAGAAGTGTTTAATAGGGAATTAAAATGGATCATTGAAAAGACTGTTTCAAATTCAAGGAAAGATTGGGCACATAAGTTAGATGATGCACTATTGACGTATCGTACAGCATTCAAAACCCCTATTGGCATGTCTCCTTATAGGTTAGTATTTGGCAAGGCTTGTCATTTGCCGGTTGAATTAGAATATAAGGCATATTGGGCGATTAGATCATTAAATTTTGATTTTAAACAAGTTGGTTCTAAGAGAAGTTTGCAATTAAATGAATTAGATGAGTTACGTCTTAGTTCTTATGATAATGCAAGAATATATAAAGAGAGAACTAAGAGATGGCATGATGCACATATACGTCATAAGAGTTTTAAGGTAGGGGATAAGGTACTTTTGTATAATTCTAGGTTAAAGTTATTCCCTGGGAAACTTAAATCTCATTGGAGTGGTCCATTTAATGTAACTCAAGTTTTTGATCATGGATTCTTAGAGCTCAAAAATGCTAAAGGAGAGTTATTTAAGGCCAATGGCCAGAGGTGTAAACTTTATTTGGAAGGAAGTTTCCATGGTAGAGAGGTTTCATGTATTTCTCTTGGTTTTCTTTCTAAATGAATTTTCTTTATATTTTTTTGTTTTATTTTCTTTTTATTTTGTTTTGAATCATTATTACTATTGTTTTAATTATTTTAATGTTTTTCATAGTTATATATATAAAAAAAAGAAATGAATGAATTCTTTTTACAAAATTTCCAAAAGTTTCCAACTTTTGATTCTGTCGTGAGTGCGACATTAATTGCACTCGCAATCCTTTTAGTCTATTTTCTTTATATTTTTTTTCGAAGAAGAGATTCTGTCAGGAGCGCGACATTAATCGCGCTCGTGACCCTCTACGGATGTTTTTTTATTTTTCACTGAATAGCCTTGTCACGAGCGTGACAGACATCGCGCTCTCTACCCTTGGTGGATTTTGAAAATTTGCGTAGATTCCAAACATTTCAAACCTTTTAAATCCCTTTTTTCCCACTTCAAACCTACCTTTCCACTTTCTCTACTCATTTTTAGCTCAAAAATTTTAGCTTTTCTTTACATTTCCTCTGCATTTTCTTCCTCTACAAATTATTTTCTTTGATTTACAATGGTTCATTTGAAGAAGATGGCTGATAAGCATTCTGGAAAGGATGTTTCTTCTTCTTCTCAACCAACGGGATCTACAGTTCTTTCTAGGTTGTATAAGTGTCCCTTTCCTCTCTTTTCTGATGAAGAAGGTAAGAAATTTCAATATTTTTCTAAGAAAGAGATTGTGGGTATGATGCATCTTGATTTTGAATTGTTAGATACACTTTCTGTTAGTCAATAATTTGGCAAATTGTTGAAATTTATGAAATGAGAAAACTTTGCAAACATGTCTTTGCCTGTTAGGAGAGACCGTGCCCTAGAATTTTTTTATTACTTTAGCTTATGTTGATAATAGAAAACTCCAGTTTAAGTTTAGGCATGAGGGAATGAGTATATATTTGGTTTTAATGAGATGCATGATTGGTTTGGATTTCCTTTAGATGGGTAAGTTTTTATTCCTCAACATTTTGTAGCATCTGATTATTGGAGGAAATTAACCGGTTTAGATGGTTTCACACCCAAAATTCAACTAATAGATTGTTTACAAGTAATGTTATCCTTCTTTTTCACAAGTATTTGTGTAATGCTTTGTTTGGATAAGTTGAGAGTAACAAAGTCCACGCAAAGGATCTTTTTTTGTTGTCATTGTTACAGGCTAAACGGACTCTGTGTTCTATTTCCTTCATTTTCAATGGCTTAGACACAACTTCTGTGTCGAAGAACAAAACGGTGGGGATGGGGCATATGGTGACTGGCATTATTTTGGGGTGTTTGGGGCAGTTATGTGGTTTTAAACCCGAAGAGGATAAGAGAATTCAGCTGCTTGATGTGGTGTTTTTGAAGAATTCGCAGTTGATTACGAGGGTTGGTTGGCCGCCCAAATTTTTGTCTTATGAAAAACATACTGCCAAGTCCTTTGTGGGAAAGGGTAAGGCCAAGGCACCTGTTAATGAAGCTTCCTCCGATGATGATTTCGAGGATGACGATTCAGTTTCTGGGGCTCAAGAAGGAGCTAGTTCTGTGGGATGGCAGTAGGTCCTCAATCGTTTAGATGTTATGGATGCTGCCAACCAAAATCTTACTGCAAAGGTGGATGGAATTGAGACTCACCTTAAGGATTTGAGTAGTAGTCACAAGTTGATGCACCGCAAATTGATGTCTTTCTTCTGCAAGCAGAATGTTGGGTTCACTCCTTCCTATTTTGGATTTCACATTGGGGTCAATGTGAATTTTTAAATGTCGGGGAGGGATATTAGACTTTTTGATTATATATATGTGCATGTATTTGTTTAGGTTCTATAACATGTGTTTGTTTTATGTTATTGTGTTAACATGCATAATTGTTAGTGGTAGGTGTTATTACATTTTGAATTTGAGTATATACATGTATGTTTTACTTTTATTTTCTCCACATTTATAAGTTGTTTATTTTCATGTTAATCTTGACTATGTTTGAGGTTAATTTTGATGTTAATAATTAACTTTATACGCTCAATTGGTAGAATTTTAAAGTTTCATATAGCGTATGTTTTAGATTTTTTTTTATCTTTTTCTAATTTTTACAAGGTCTATAGAATATTTAGACAATTTTCTAATTAAGCTAAAATGCTAGGATGATAAGTTTTTAAGTTTAGGTTCTAAGGAGTTAAGTAGCCTTAAGGAAACTATAGCCATAATACGAATAGCTTGCTTTTCAATAATGGATGAGGAAATATATAAAAAGAAAAAAAAAAGAATAAAAGAAAAGACAAAGAATGCTTGTTGATGTCATGCATTTTGAGTAAGTTGTGTGTAAGTGAGTTTGCTCCTTATTTACATTCATTCGGAAGGAATGTGTGATATTAAAAATAGGAAAAATAAAACTAGTGGGATCGAGCATAAAATGCACCCACTACACATAAATAAAAAATGTCTAAAAATGCCATGAGAAATGCAAGTGAATGCATGTGCTTAATCTTTGCCATAAATGGCTACTTTTGTTCATAGAATTTCTAAATTTGAAGACTAATATTTTGGCTAAATAGCTTGATTAGCATCTTGACTCTATATTCATTGATCTTGTCCTTCATAGATTGAGATAATTTGTAAATTTATTATGTATACTATGTAACTTGTTTTATCTATCATTGTTGACAATTGGGAGTTTAGTTATTGACTATTATTTCTTTAACTTCTTTTATAGTAAAGATAACCTATTGAGTTGCTACATCTATTTTGGTGAAGTTAAAAATTATGTTTATTCTCTTACTTAGATTTTTTATTTTGTGCTTGAGGACAAGTAAAAGTTTAAGTGTGGGGGATTTGATATGAGCTTGAAAAGTTCATATATTAGTTATGTTATATGTAAGTTTATGATGTAATATGTTTAGTTTGAGTAATATTGTGTAGATTTTGGTGTCTTTTATGTGTGTTTGTGTGTTTTGTTATTTTGTAAGAGTGTTGGAGTCTTGTGAGCTGAAATGATGCAAAGAAGAAGAAGAAAGAGATTCAGCGTGCTGTGTAGCGAGCACGACCCTTGTATCCGTCAGGTTTATTCTTATCGCTGTATCATATATTTTACACGGCGGTCAAGATTGTTCTTACCACCATGTAAATGCATTCTGTTTGGTAAAGTTCAGTTTTTAACTTTTTACACGGTAGGCAGGGTTTTCATGACTGCCGTGTAACCTCTATTTTTTAGGTTTTATTGGTGAAAAAATTGCATTTGTATGAGTTGAGCATTGCCTTAATCATGCAATAATATGACTGATACATAGCGAATGATGTCTAAGATGTAAAGTTTCATATGAGATATATTGAATTACATGTACTATTATCAATGGGTTAAGATAATAAGTTTAGTTCCTGTTAAATGCTCTTTGCTTTGTTATGTGAATGAAAGGATTAATGTGTAATTAGCCTACCATAGTCGAGTTGTGGATAGGTAGGCATGCCTATAGGGTTCTGTTGCTGCAGCCTATGCATTTTTTGGATCCTGATCAGATGCCTGTGCATTTTGGGCTCTGATCAAGTCCCTATGTGTTTGGATTCCTTTGAATCCCTATATGTTTGGATCTTACTTAAGATCTCTATGCGTTTTTCAAAAGAAAAAGAAAAATGATTTTTATACCTACGGGTACCTATGCGTTCTCACCCGTTATCCACCACATTGAATATGAAGGCATAATTATGTGTATAAGTAAAAAATGAAACAATATGCATGTAGGAGTTGATGCATAAAATTTAATGTATGGAAAATTTATATGAACTCATGATATCTTCTGCTTTATTTGTTTTACTGTATGTAATGAGTTATGATATTATGTATACATGTCACATGCGTATGTGATTTGCATTAATGACCACTGTGAGTGGTTGTTCATTACATATTTTTCCCCACTAAGCCATTGCGCTTAGCACGAGTGTTTCATCCGTGCACCCGTGCAGGTATAGAAATAGGAGATTCTGGAAGGACAAATCCGCAGTCTCAAGAGCTAACACAATAGGAAGAGCTTTTGTATGGGTCCTTAAGTTTTGGGTTTTGTAATAGTTTGTTGTAATATTTTTGAATTGTGTTAAGAGATGTAATATTTAACACTTTGACATATATATATGTAAAGACTTGTATTATTGTACAACAAAGTGATGTATATATTTTGGTAAATGCTTGAATGTATGATGTAACTATTATTTTTGGAAGAAATTTTATAACTTTGATTTTTTTATAAGTCTGTGATTGAGTTATCACTTGAATGATATGCATGCTTTGTCTTGGTGTAGCAATCGTTACCTATCATGGTAACTCACCTTTTCAGGATGTGATTCACTACGTATGGGTAAGGGGTGTTACACTTTATATGCTTGTCAGCTATCTTAATTGAAAATATTTAAACATGAGCATGATTGCAACATGGGGATGGGAAATGTACATTGTCATTTTATAAATTGCATTTGCATCACTTTGCATACATGAATCATTGTACACTCATTATAGTTACATCCCTTGTCCATACATGATAAGAATTTGTACATATGTGTGACTTGAAAAGAAAGTTGACAGGATGTACATTGAGTGTTTGGTGTTAAAGCAAGTATGCTAAGAAAAAGTAAAGTACATGTTTAAGGAAAGCATTGTGAGTGAGTAGGCAAAGTTAAGATGGAAAGATTATAATGTTAGGATTTCGAACGGATAACGAATAATATGAAATAAAGACACACTACAAGAAAAAATGCTTTTAGCGACGGACGTGTTTTGTCGCTATTCCTGCCGACGCTAAATTTAGTGACGGTTTTTTGACTGTCGTTAAATTTAGCGACGGAAATTTTATTTCCGTCACTATTTTTAGAGACGAAATATGCTATTTTTAGCGACAGAATATATGCTTATGTCGCTATTTTTAGCGACGGACATTTATATTTCGTTGCTAAATTTATGATTTTTTCTTTTTTTTATTTATTTTAATTTATTTTTAAAATTTTTAAATTATAAATTTATCAATAATATAAAGTATGGAACATATGAATATTACAAATTATTAGCGATTGAATTTTTATCCTCTTGCTAATAATATTTTTAATAAATATTAATTTTTTATTAATAAAATAAACTGAATATATATATATATATATATATATATATATATAAATTAAATGCAATAATATTAAAAAAAAATCATATTAACACAAAATACTTAATTAAACAACATTCATCATCATCCTAATCAAAGTCATAAAAATTCATAAACATAGTTATAACATATTATCGTATCTAAAAATGCAAAATATAGTACAATTAAAACTAACAACTAATCATCTTCAGAACTATTTTCCGATCTTTAATCATTTGACACTTCTATTTCATCTTCATTATTATCATCAACTTGTTAAAAAACCATACTTATTATTAGTAAATTATTATTTACAACAACAATAATAATAATAATGATAATAATAATAATAATATGAAAATTGAATTTGCTAAAACAAAATTCGATAGTCTTCTCTATAAATTGGACATTCCTCCATGTAAAAAATAACATAAATCAATAATTTAAATTAACACAACCCAATTTATTACTCATAAAATTAACACAACCCAAACACACACACATATAAAATTTATTACTCATACCTCTTCAGCTCTATGATTTGTAATATACAGTACATACTACTGGTTCAATTGCCTCAATTTTTATTACTGGATATTGCTTATTTTTCCTTAATACAATATAAATTTTCCTCAATGTAAATGTTAGATTAATGCAATATTCTTAATACTGATGGATCTCAGAAAACTTATAGACAAAGCACACAACATAAATGGAAAAATGGAAATTAGTACACAAATAAACAAATAAATGAAAAATAAAAATACCACACAAATGAAAACAAATAAAATTTTGATGAAGAAAGAATCCAATATTATTAAAATAAGAAATGAGTTAAATAAAGGGGAATCCAATTTTAAAAGCTAGCATACAAGAGTATAAGCAATTGAATTCGCTTGCCTTTGAATCCTATGCTAATAAATATTGCATCTTTACTTTAAAAAAAAAGTTTACAATTATCAATTATAGGCTCAAAATAAGAGAAAATATCATGGAAAACTTTTTGAAAATAAGTTTCAAAAATACCTGAAACACTTCGAAAAAATTGACCAAAGGAGTTGCCACAAATAGCAATAAAGCTACCCAAATTTTCAGTGGCAAAAACTGCCCCATCTACACACTGCACTTCCAAAACCCATTCGGTAGATAGCTCCAACTTTCAATAGTGGTTGAAACTTGATTAGTGACAGATACAACACTAGAATGAAGTTTGTTTGCCACAATGCAAGATTCCAAATACACTAAAACTTGCAAAACAATTTGTTGAGAGTTCAAGAATTGGCCATTCTAGAGGAAAAAAAGTTACGTGCAACCCAAATTTTCTAGCTAATAACACAAAACTCACGACATTTATTAAGTCATAGCCCACCAAAAATAGCAGCAATCTACCTAAAAAATCCTCATCACCTGGCCTCACTTCTTTCTTACTGCATCCAACCTACTAGCACCAATAAAAGTCTCAATTAAAAACACCACATTAGGCTTATAAGTCTGGACTAGGTCCAGTAAGACACGAACTGACCGTGGGTTGCCTAGCCCACGGCAGTTCCAGCTTAAGAAACTAATTGCGCCAGGTGGGCCTGATGACCAGGTCCCACCCCGAGCCCATTTTTCGAGCCCATTGAAGTTACACAACTTCCTTCCTCAACAACTACTCCCTCAACTTTATCCTTATCTTCCTTCCTCCTACGTTTAAGGTCAATGATCAATAGTCCCTCATCTACTTCATTTAATTCACCCATTATCTCCTTATTTTTCTCCATTTGCTGGTCAATCCCCCTATTATCGCCGGTGTTACTGCTAGTTCCCTTAACTGTGCCACTTTTCATTCCTCTCTCATTCCCTCCGTCAACTACCATGCCATCTATCTTTTTGCCTCCACCACCTGCTGATGGGTGTCGAAACCACCAAAAATAAAATTCCTACTCTTAACTAAATTTAACTTGTAGATAGCGATGAGCAGGGTCGAATCCACAGGGATTGGTTGAGTTTTAATTTTTTTAAATAACCTAAAACAAACAATGAAAATAAAAAGGGGGGTTTTGTAAATAAAGAATGAAAATACAGAATTAAAATAATAACAAATAAAATGCAGAAAGATAAATAAAAATAAAATAAAAGATGAGAAACTCCAGTTAAAGGTATTCGCAGCACAGAATTCAATTTACTGATCATGGACGAAAAGATACTCTAAAATCATGCAATGGATCAGTTATAGTCGTCGGCTTCGCGCTCCCGACCTAATCTTTTCGTATTAATGAATCAATCAAGTAAGACTGTAATTAATTCCTAACCAATAAACAACCCTTAACACGCGCAAGGATTTAATTTATTGACAGCATTAAGAAATAAAAAGACCTGACCTAAGCCAACCGACCTCACGCGAGACCGATTTAGACCAAGTCATGCACTTACTCAATGTAACAGCCCTTGTGAGGAAGCTACACTGATTACCACTTGTTATTGATTTTATCAAACAATTACGGATTTGACAATTTCAATTAGCAATATGCTATTTAATTAAATGAACAACAGGCCCTTATTGTGCAAATAATAAATAACAATCGAGATATAGTTTCTCTAAGCCACAGTAAATAACATGAACATCATATGAATTAAAGAGAAAATTAAGCAAGAACAATCTCACAGTAATGAAGAATCCTGGCTTTGAATTAAACCTTTAACTAGAAGAAAATTTAGCCAATCATGGCCAAGAACAAAAACAAAATAAAACTAAACAAATTCCTAACACATAAAATGGAAGAACAGAGGCTACGGCGGCTGTCAAAGCTTCCCTTCACGTTTCTCTACATCCCTCTTAAAAGAAAACCTAAAATATTTAGGTAAGTAGTTTATTTCTATCCAAACTTGGAAAATAAAATAAAAATATTAAAAGCAATTTAATCTTCCTAAAAATACTGCCTATTATCCCCTTAATTACAGCTTAATTTTCCCTAAATATCTGATGAAGACCAGCTGACGGCTAGGTCAACTTTTAAGTTAAAAACCCTAAATCTGCATCTGCTGTCGCATCTGGCCCCTTAGCCTTGGGCAAGGCAGCTCCTTACCCTTGCCCCTTAGCCTTGGGCAAGGCTAAGCCTAAGATCAGCTTTTCACTTCAGAATTCTTTGCACTTTCATGTCTGTTCCAAATTCATTCCATTTAGCTTCAATTTACTTTCTTTTCATCATTTTGACCCTACAATGACCAAAATCACAAAACAAGTAAAAAATATTTATTTGAGCTAAAATAAAGTGCAATAAAGTGATGAAAAACATGCTAAAATATGCAACATTAGGCACTTAACAAATTCCCCCACACTTTTCCAATGCTTGTCCTCAAGCATAAATTAAACCTCAATCACAATCCTTTCAAAAGTTCATTCACCCAAAAGTCAAATTCCAATCCCATAAGTTCCAAACAAATCAAAATGCAAATCAAGATAGAAATAGAAGTCCAAAATAATTTACCACAAAGTCATATCAAAATATAGGTTTCTCAACTACCTTTTCAAACTAGAGACAGCAAGGTTTATAAGCATTAAGCACACAAAAATTTATATCCCAATTCAAGATTAAATTAATGCATAAAAGAGAACTTATCAAACCAAATTAGACACTTTAATTTCTCATTTTTCAATAAATCAAGGAACAAGGAAAACCAGGAAATTCATTTCAATTTCTTTCTTTTTCTTTTTTTTTTTCATTTTCTTTTTCTTAGACTGTAGTGGACACAAGGGCACCCGGTTCTGACCCGCATACACCCGGTCTTTCCAGTCAAAGAAAAGATTAAAATGCTTACAAGAAATGTAGAGATCCTTTTTACGCGAGGGTACCCGGTTCTGACCCGCATACACCCGGTTACTCAGATCACACAGTTTCAAGCGGCTACTAGCTCTACTCTTAACCGCTTTTTTTTTTTTAGCGGACAGCGGAGTAAAATTTATTTTATTTTTTTTTTCTTTTCTTTTCCTGGTAACTAGGTTCCTCAATCTAACAACACACAATACCAAACAAGTGTCCAAAATAGTTTTAACGAATCTCTAATATGCAAAGAATCCAATTTTAATACACGCATAAGTTTTATATTTCACCTTAAAAATTTGAACCTTGATATTTCTAATTCAAAAAATAATTAAGATCACCATAAATTGTATGTAAAATGGGTAAATAATTGTGGACACTACTCAAACTTGCCTAACAAATTAATAAGTCAAGAATTAAATGATCTTTGAAATTGATTTAGACAAAAACTTTTCTCTAGAATTGTGAATGAAACTTAACAAATATTTAAGAACAAGATGGATGCAACACTGAACAAGTGGGCAAGCTTTAATATTCTTATGAAAATGACAACCTAATGCACCAATTAAGCCAAACATTCCTAGAAAAAATCAGATTACTCCAAAATTAAACTTTTAACCAAAGCTTATGCACAATTCTGTTTAAGATGGCCCAAAAATACTTGATAGAAATAGATATGTTAAAAAAGTTTTTTGCATAGAATTAGCCAAACAAACAAGACTAAGCATAAGCACTGAAATAGCAGGACAATTCAAGATTTTCACAATAATCAGCAACCAATTACCATCAAGGTGGCAAACCAACCTCTATATGCACACATTTTTTCTTTACAGAAATCACAGCCAAAACATCAAATTAGCAAGCCAAAATGGTCCAAGTCAAATGCCAACTAAGATTTATGTGCAAATTTGCTCAAAATGGCTACCTGAAAATAATACTCTATAAATGCAAATGCATCTAGAGTTTGCACAAAATTGACTAATTTAACAGGATTTCAAAAGAATTCAACATTGGAACATTGAAACCAGAGTGCAATTCATTCAAATCAACCAATTTTTTTTTTGAAATAAAAACAAAATTAACACAATGCATCAAATCTTTACAAGACTCTAGCCAATTGATCTCAATGTCAGCAATGAAGAGTAACCCAAAATTAGCTCAATTCATTAACATTCAAACAGCATCATTTCGCATCAAAAACCAACAAAAATGCTGCACTCAATAATTAATAAAAATGACATTAAAGTGACCACATTACAGCATCCAAAATCAAGATAAGCACACAGCACTTCTAATTCAACCCCTCCCCCACACTTTCTCCTCGCATTGTCCCCAATGCGGAATTTCACACAAACGTGGCGCGAAGGGCAACAAAAAATAAAGAAAGAGGAAAAAATACTGCCCTGTTTTGATGTTGGAGTAGGTTCTGTTTTGGCAGTGTTTGATATTTCTTCGTATAGGCTCTTGATTCTGCTTTTCAAAATTTTGAAAATTCACATGAAGATTTCTGCTTATCAACTCCACAGGAATGCTAGACATTTCAATGAACAAATGATCCAACTAAACTCTTTTTAAATCAAAACCACTAGACATGCCCCAAATAAACATATGAGAGAAAGGCAAAGTGATTAAGTTCCTTTTTAGCACATTCAAAATCAGCATGAACTGAGTTAACTGCCAATTTCAAATCCCATGCATTGCTGCTCATTAATTCAATCAAAATCTTAGTAAATGAAAGGTAATCTATAAGCATCATTTAACACATAATAAAAAACTAACAGACAACCAAATATCCTAAGAAGAACGCAAATTCAAATTACCACATAACCTGATTTTGGGCCTAGCATTGGTGGCTGGTCGGAGCAACGTGCGTGAAGGGAGCTGGATCTGCGGTGAGCGGTGCTGGTGGTTGCGCTTGGGTTGCGACGGGGAGCCGTGGGACAGTCGTGATGTTGAGAACCGCTGGTGGAGAGATCGGGGCTTGTGTGGGTCGCGCGTTGGAGGGCGGTGAGAGAGATCCGAGTGGCGTAGGGCCGGTGAGTGGCTGGTGACGCGCATGATTGGCGGTTGGTGGTTACGCGACAGCGAGAGGAGGTAGCTTCGACATCGGCGGTGCATGGTGATCAGCGCGCGATGGGGTGACGCGCGCGGTGGTTGCTGTTGGTCGAGCGTCGACGGGCTGGTGGAGTGATCGACGGTGACGGTGATCTGAGTGGTCGGCGGCGTCGGGGTTGGTGGATCGGCGCTGATCGGTGGCAATTGGTGGTGGGCGGCTGCTTTGGTCTGAATAGTGAAAATTAAAAAGGAATTGGTAAATCTATTGGGTTAAAGATGAAAGTAATTACACATACCACAAACTAATAGCAAATGGGTAAAAATATAAATTAACACAATTGAATTAAAATAATAATACAATTGAATTAAAACTAAAGATTAAAACCCACAGGAGGATAAAAGCCCAACAATTGAAACTCAATAACCCAACAAACCTATTAAACCCAAAATAAAATAAAGGTAGCCTGCATTTCAAAAGATTAAATCAAGACCCATTTAAAATTCCACTAAAACCACCATTAACTACTTATTTCTTACAAAATTGACATTAAATTCCCTGGATGGGTAAATTATATATGCCCAAAAAGTAACCAACACGACCAATCTCAAGTTGTTTAATTGCTTTTAACACTACCTGTTATGCAAGGGTTAACAAAGTTAACCATCAGCAGAAAAAAAGGTGGAAGAAGGCAGTAAAATAAAATAAAATACTAGAATGTAAATCTAAACAGTAACATTTTAATCTTGAAAACAAAAACTAAATATTGGGTTGCCTCCTAGAAGCGCCTTTGTTTAACGTCTTTGGCTAGACGTTTTCAAATTTTAGGCCTCTTCAATCTGGTTTTAAATCCCATTTGAATATCCTTCCATTCTTCTCATCCTGCATATTGGTATTAATTACCAAATTCTTCTCAAAATTATTAGTATTTTCGAAAATGAAATCCCTACAGAATGAAAATTTTAAATTGTTAGAATTATCACCCAATTTAAAAGATTCATTAACTGAGTATTCAGCAACATCCACTTTAAAAATACTAAAAAATCACTGGAATTTTTGTTAGTATCACAAATGTGAAATTTAACTATTTCTCCATCAAACTCCATAGTGAATGTATCCTCATGCACATCAATTTTTGCTTTGGCTGTACTTAGAAATGGTCTCCCTAACAAGATATCCAAAATATTTGAGCATTTATCATCCTCCATGTCAAGCACATAAAAATCAGCAGGAAAAACTAATCCATCAATGTTTACCAAAATATTCTCTAGTACTCCTTCAGGGTAAATAAAAGATTTATTAGCAAGTTGAAGCATTACATTTGTCTCTTTTAATGGACCAACATGCAAAGAAGAACAAATAGACAATGGCATAATATTTATTGAAACTTTTGAATCACACATAGCTCTTTTTATCATAACATTGCCTATAGTACAGGGGATAGCAAACATACCTTGGTCTTTACCTTTTGGAGGTAGCTTCCTTTGAATTATCGCAGAAACATTTTCTCCCATACTCACCATTTTATTACCAACTAACTTTTTCTTATTACCACACAAATTCTTAAGAAATTTAGCATACTGAGGCATTCGATTAATTGAATCAAGTAAAGGAATATTTACCTCAATTTTGCGAAAAATCTCAAAAATATCATTCTCTTCCATTTTCTTCTTAGATTTTACAAGTCTTTCTGGAAAAGGGGGTTGAATGATAAAATTGGGGAGCTGTTCTGAAATGTCCACCTTGGGTTGTTCATCTTTCACAATTGTCATCTCTTTTGCAGTTTCTTCCTCATTTTTCTGGCCACTTTCACTTAGCAGGGGCTGTTCCAGCTCGTTTTCACTTCTCAAGGTTATTGCACTCACATCATTTTGCATTAGATTCTCTATAGTTTGTGAGGGCAAATGTCCTTGAGACTCTATTCTACTCAAACAATGTGCCATTTGGCTCATTTGTGTCTCCAAATTCTGAAGCCTTGAATCTGATTTCTTTACATACTCCTGAAGATCCTGAATATTAGTTGTTAAAGAATAAACAATATCCTCAAGACTCCTACCTTGTTTAGGACCTAGTTGAGAGGGCTGTGGTGAATATTGATGCCTTGCTCCATAACTGAAGTCTGATTGGCCCGTCCACCATGAATTTTCAGTTTGCCCATATGGATCATAACTCCATTGTGGTGGACCTGAAAATCCTTCAGGTTCGTAATAATCCTCATGGTAATAAGCTTCATCCCGTTGCTTGATTCTTGCAGCCAAAGTCTGAACAATAAAGTCAAGAGAATACATTTATTCAGTTATAAAAAAAAATTAAAACTAACAGACACCAATCCCCGGCAACGGCGCCAAAATTTGATGGGTGTCGAAACCACCAAAAATAAAATTCCTACTCTTAGATATAACTTTAACTTGTAAATAGCGATGAGCAGGGTCGAATCCACAGGGATTGGTTGAGTTTTAATTTTTTTAAATAACCTAAAATAAACAATGAATATAAAAAGGGGGGTTTTGTAAATAAAGAATGAAAATACAGAATTAAAATAATAACAAATAAAATGCAGAAAGATAAATAAAAATAAAATAAAAGATGAGAAACTCCAGTTAAAGGTATTCGTAGCACAGAATTCAATTTACTGACCATGGACGAAAAGATACTCTAAAATCATGCAATGGATCAGTTATAGTCGTCGGCTTCGCGCTCCCAACCTAATCTTTCCGTATTAATGAATCAATCAAGTAAGACTGTAATTAATTCCTAACCAATAAACAACCCTTAACACGCGCAAGGATTTAATTTATTGACAGCATTAAGAAATAGAAAGACCTGACCTAAGCTAACCGATCTCACGCGAGACCGATTTAGACCAAGTCATGCACTTACTCAATGTAACAGCCCTTGTGAGGAAGCTACACTGATTACCACTTGTTATTGATTTTATCAAACAATTACGGATTTGACAATTTCAATTAGCTATATGCTATTTAATTAAATGAACAACAGGCCCTTATTGTGCAAATAATAAATAACAATCGAGATATAGTTTCTCTAAGCCACAGTAAATAATATGAACATCATATGAATTAAAGAGAAAATTAAGCAAGAACAATCTCACAGTAATGAAGAATCCTGGCTTTGAATTAAACCTTTAACTAGAAGAAAATTTAGCCAATCATGGCCAAGAACAAAAACAAAATAAAACTAAACAAATTCCTAACACAGAAAATGGAAGAACAGAGGCTGCGGCGGCTGCCAAAGCTTCCCTTCACGTTTCTCTACATCCCTCTTAAAAGAAAACCTAAAATATTTAGGTAAGTAGTTTATTCCTATCCCAACTTGGAAAATAAAATAAAAATATTAAAAGCAATTTAATCTTCCTAAAAATACTGTCTATTATCCCCTTAATTACAGCTTAATTATCCCTAAATATCTGATGAAGACCAGCTGACGGCTAGGTCAACTTTTAAGTTAAAAACCCTAAATCTGCATCTGCTGTCACGTCTGGCCCCTTAGCCTTGGGCAAGGCAGCTCCTTACCCTTGCCCCTTAGCCTTGGGCAAGGCCAAGCCCAAGATTAGCTTTTCACTTCAGAATTCTTTGCACTTTCATGTCTGTTCCAAATTCATTCCATTTAGCTTCAATTTACTTTCTTTTCATCATTTTGACCCTACAATGACCAAAATCAAAAAACAAGTAAAAAATATTAATTTGAGCTAAAATAAAGTGCAATAAAGTGATGAAAAACATGCTAAAATATGCAACATTAGGCACTTAACACCTGCCGGAATATTCGATCGCAACCATTTTTCCCCTCTCCTATTCTGTGGTTTAGCAACCGGAGCTATCATCCATGGCCCATATGGCTTCTCCACTACACCATCTTCCACTTCAAAGACCTTTTCACAAGTGTAATCCGTATGGCCAAGAATACCACAGACAAAGCAAAATTGTTTAAGTCTTTCATACTTAAAATCTATCCATGCCCACTCACCCCCCTCCTTTTTAATTTTCATTCTTCTTTTTAAAGGCTTATGAACATTAATGGCAACTCGAATCCTCATGTATTTCCTCCACATACCATCAAAGTTATGAGGATCAGAATTAAGGAACTTACCAATATAATCGCCTACATGCTTTGCGACTATCTCCGAATGAAAGCCTATTGGGACATTATAGACTTGAATCCAAACAGTAACTTCGCTCAATAAAACCCTGCTTGGTTGATCACCCTCCTTGAGCCGATGGACAATGAGAATCTTATTTTCAAATGACCAAGGACCATTATTGATTACCCTGGTGATGTCCAACTCATGAAAATACTGAAAGAGAAATAAGTTGGGATTCAATTCCTTAATGCTCACCCCTTGTACAGGTTTCCACAGAGAAGCCATCATCTGTTGCATTATCGGCACATCCACATGACGATCAGATAAAAACCTCCCTACCAAACTCCATCGAAAATCAACTTGATCCTCTTCAATCTCATTCCTCCCCAATACTAGACCACCCTCATCCTCATTAGCCAGTGATAACATATCCATAGAATTATGCAACATATTAGAAGTCATAATCAGCGAAGGAATTTCAAAAAGTAGAATCTGTAACCTTAAAATGAAACAAACTTTTGAGTAATGAATAAAAGGGCAGAGCTTGTCATATAAACAAGACAAAACAAACTTGTCATTTAGACAAGACAGTCATAACTACACAATGAATACATTTAGTTCATTACATTCGTAATACTTAAACATGGCAAGAGTGTATTCAAGCCAAACACATATGCTGACACTATTAATTTATCACACCTATTTACTTAATTTAGCATAAACATTTATAATACTACAGATAAAAAGTACACACTTTCATATTTAATTGTATTCATTTATGCCAGTCACTACTCTAATTACTTATCCTTTATCTCCCAAAATTATCGACTGTTATTAAAAAGAGATATATTCACACTATTATTCTTTTCTTACTATTAACATTTTATCATAACATTACAGTGCATAATTCCATTCACAATTTCATCTTAACAAATCACGTATGTAAATAATTGCAACTCAAATGAATTATCACTAACGTCACATATGTACATGCCATACATGTTTCTTTTGTTCATGTAAATATATGATTCATACACACGTTGAAAATTCACTCCTTTCCATAACATTCTTGTTAACATATTGTCATTAACAATTTGCCTATATTCCCAAAGGAAATAACAGGTTAAGAAACACATAGGTACACTACAAGAAAACAGCAAAATAGAGGCAAAAATTTAGAGACCAAAATATTTTCGTCTCTAAATAGAGACGGAAATTGATTTCCGTCTCTAAATAGAGACGAAAATTGATTTCTGTCTCTAAATAGAGACGAAAATAGAATTTCGTCTCTAACGTCGGTCGCTAATTAGGGCGGGATTGTTTCCCGCCAATATTGGAGACCATATTTAGAGACGGATATATTTTTTTCGTCTCTAAATAGAGACAGAAAAAATGTTTGTCTCTAAAAATAGAGATGGAAGAAAAAGGCCGTCTCTAAATAGAGACGAAAAATCTAACCGTCTCTAAATAGAGATCGAAAAAATGACCGAATTAAAATTTGGTCTCTAATTTTCGGGAATTAGAGCTGCTCCCCTCTTCTTTACTTTACCTTTTCTTTCTTTCTCCCCTCCCCCACCTCTTTTTCGGATCTGCCCCCTCACCACTCCTATCGGTGCCACCGCTGTTCGGTCTTCGTGCCGCCGTCCGCCGGCTCCCCTCCCCTCCGGCCCCCATACGCTCCCCTCCTTCCTCCCTTCTCTACTTCTTCCCCCTTCCCTGCCGTGGCTTGTTGTCCTCCCTACTAGAGCTCCCCTTCCTCCCCGCCGGCGGACAGTCCATCTTTCTCCCCCTTCGACGCCGCCGCTCCCCCCCGACGCCATTGCCGGCCAGATCTGCCATTTTAGGTTATTTTTTTTCTGCTATTTTTTATTTTCTTTTGTTATTTTATTAACGTGTTATATTATGTTTATTTGTTATTTTTTTTTGGTTAATATTGGAAATGGTGCAGCAAAGGCAATCGGGGCACCATTACTCAAACGGCGCGTCGGATCACTTGTCCATCGGGATTCGTGCTTCTCTTTCGCGGCAGCCGTATAAGCCAGTTCGTGTTCGCCGATTGGGTCGATCCCATAAGGCTCGGGCTACCGTGTTCTCGATTGGTTCTGTTATTGTTTTTCTCTGTCTCTTTTTCGTTGTTACTGTTTTAGCTTACTATTACCTCTCCGCGGATAATAAAGGTTAGCTCGTTTATTGCTTTTTAGTTAGCTTGAAGTTTTTGTGTTTGGTTGCTGAGTGAGTCTGGGAAAATTCCTGAAACATCAAAAAAAAATGGAGGATATGGTTAATACTGCTCATATATATATGGTATTAATTTCTGTTAAAAAATATACTTTGCATTCTTAAATCATCAATGGCTTGTATTTGAGATAGAATCCATTAATTGCTTGTGTTTGAAGGTTACATTTGCAAAATCAGAAACTATGAATTCATATATTTGTATTTGAAGCTTATATCTGGAAAATCAGAAACTATATGATAACAACTATAAACTACAAAAGGAATAAATGTGCAAGAAAATCAAATAATTAAACTCCAGAAACAAACTTTATCCATTTAATTGCTTAGTTCCCTTCAAGCTTAATTTCGTTGTTTTATATACCAAAAGTTTTTTTTAATGATTACAGAATTATTTGCTCAATCTATAAGTGATTCATACTTTGGCCTTAGTTTTACCAAAGAGGAACCGAAATAGATGAACGGAATTGAGCTTTTTGACTTTTCTAAAATTACTTCTTTACACTATAGCTTATGATTCATATAATTTAGAAATAAATTTGTAGTTCAAACTATCAAAACTTTGTCCTGTAATCAATTATTAAATTAGAATTACAGTATGGGTTTTTTTATTGTTTATATAACTAGAAATCTTAATTTGAATTATGAGAGGAAACGTTCTGCTTCTTTTAATTATAATGCAAATTCTAGTTAGTTTACATTAGACATTTTCATATTTGCTTACTTTACCATTATATATATAAATGTTTTATATATATATAAAATAATTTGAACTAATTTGAAATCCTATGCTTACTTTACCATTATAATGCAAATTCTAATTTGAAAGCCTATGCTTACTTTACCAGTAGACATTTTCTATTTGGATTCTTAGTATACATTTATTTTTAGAAGCTTATATCACAGTAAATTTTAACCAATTTTAAAGAGCTTATATCACATTATATTTTAACCAATTTTCGAATTCGTTTATCCATTCGGATAACTCAAGAATTTCTAGATTAAATAATGAATATGCACAAGTAAAATTAGCCAGTTTAGTGTAATTTAAAATGAATTTATATTTATTATGTATTATTGTACGTAATTTGTATTTTAATTTGTTATAAAATGTTTTACTATTATTTGAATATATAGTGCTATAGTTGGGTGATTATTATTGAATAAATAATCTGTGGATAAGTTGAGTCTTTCTAATCTTGAAATGTGTGGTTTGCCATGTAAAAAATTACGGTGTATTTATTCTTAAAATATCAAATTTAGACTTAATTATATAATCATACTCCTCATTCTAATCATAACTTATTAGAATTCTCACCTTCTAAGTTTAGTCCAACCTTTATCAACTTGTTTTTTTTTCCACATTATGGTTGTGTTGTTCCTTTCCTTTCATTTCTATTATGTTGATATATATAGTTTATATCAATTTGGCTTATGTCATGTTCGTAAACTTTATTTGTACTGTTGATTTAACTATGTGTTATATATGTGTGTGTATGTCTTAACCCCTTTTTGTTAGTATATTGTTTGCATTGTGTTTGTATTGTGTATAATGTGTTGTAATTGCTATTGGTTATATTTAGTACTCTTGTATAAATTTCTATTATGCGTAAATTATTTTAAGAGGGCATTACGTATGCTGTTATACCAATAGTTAAGATTTATTACTTATATTATATTTATTATTGCATGTACCCGTATCCGCCGCAACCGGTTTTGCATTTAGCTGTAGAGCGTGTGAAATCTCAACCTGATACCGGTTGCCACACTCGAGGTAATTAAGCTCGTCATATATTAATTTCAATGTCACATATTGTAGTTGTATGACTTGAGTTATAATTGTTTTCGCTTAGTATTAAAATATTAACATATATGAGTATTGTTGTGGTTTTTTCATAGTACTTTTGATACAATTTTAAGGAATATTCTGTTCAAATATTGTTGACCTATAATTTATTTACAGGAGTCTAGTATGGGCAGAGCACCGTATCCTTATGAGTTATTTATGCATACACATACGCGAAATCATGACGGTGTCACATTCGTCAGCGATCGAGCTAGACAAGTTCATGTATGATTTTTAAAATTGTTACTGTTATTTTTCTATACGTTCTTAGTTTTAGATTACTTTTAAATAACATTCGAATAATTTACATTATAGGAACGGGTACTAGAGAGTCTTCAGAGTCAGCAAGCAGATGGTGATAATGTTGATTATGCAAGAGTATATTATGACGCAGCTGGCGGTAGGGACCACCGTGGACGGGTCTTCGGCTTGGGCTCTTATGCAAATACTTGTTATTCGCATGCTGCTTCATCCTCTACGGCAACGGCGAGTAGACTTGCTGCGACTACAAATGAGGTCATTGAACTTCGCAGCACAGTCGGCACTTTAATGGACCGCATTACTAGGTTAGAGGAATTCATTTCCCAAAATATTCATGTACCGTCGGCTGACCGTCCACAATCACCTCTATCTTAGCTACTATTTTAAATTTTTTCAAGTACTTTTGCTTGTAGTCTTACTAAATTACATATATATATATATTAATACATTACTATTTATACTTTTATTTAATTTACTTAATTTTTATTTAATACTTATTTCATTAATATTATTATATAAATTAGCAATTATAATTTTATTATTAAAAAAATTATGTATTAAAAATAGATTTCAAGACTTAAAATATAGTTAAATATAGGCTAAAGGTACATTTTTGTCCCTATTGTTTGCTAAAATGGGCAAATTTGCCCTTAACGTTTATTTTGAGGCAAATTTACCCTTAATGTTTGTAAAATGGGAGATTTTTGTCCCTACCGTTAATTGCCGCTAACTTTGACCGTTAATACGTTAGTTGACTGTTAGTGGGACACGTGTCATACATCCATTGGACACGTGAATCAAACGTTTGGGTGTTAAAAGTGTATTTTTGCCCTTAACGTTTTTTCAAACGTGCAAATTTACCCATAAAATTTGTAAAATAGGAGATTTTTGCCCCTGCCGTTAATTACCAGTAACTTTGACCGTTAATACGTTAGTTGACCGCTGACGGCGAGGGCAAAAATCTCCAATTTTACAAATGTTAGGGGCAAATTTGCCCCAAAATAAACGTTGAGGGTAAATTTGCCAATTTTGACAAACTATAGGGGCAAAAATGCACCTTTGGCCTTAAATATAATTAAAAGATATAGTTAATAATATAATAAAAAAAATATGTATTTATTTTAAAGACGGAAATATCATTTCCGTCTCTAAATATAGAGATGGAAAGACGTTTTCGTCTCTATTTTAGAGACCGAAATATCATTTTTGTCTCTAAAAATAGAGACGGAAAGATGTTTCCGTCTCTATTTTTAGAGACGGAAAACATATTTCCGTCTCTAATTTAGAGACGAAAATATCATTTTCGTCTCTATTTTTAGAGACGAAAATATATTTCGGTCTCTAAAATAGAGACGGAAACGTCTTTTCGTCTCTAGTTTTAGAGACGAAAATGATATTTTCGTCTCTAAAATAGAGACGGAAATGTCTTTCCATCTCTATTTTTAGAGACAAAAATATCATTTCCGTCTCTAAAATAGAGACGAAAACGGTATTTTCGTCTCTATTTTTAGAGATGAAAATATCTTTTCCGTCTCTACAAATAGAGACGAAAAATTTCGGTCTCTAAATTTAGAGACCGCCAAAATAGAGACGGAATTTTTCTGTCTCTATTTTCAATTAGAGACGGAATTTCGTCTCTATTCTCCTGATTTCTTATAGTGGTACCCGAGGGTACTTTCACATATTACGTATGGGGATCCGAAAGGGATCTAAAAGCACATATAGGGATCCAAACGGGATCTAACACGTAGGTGCATAAAGCACAAATTCACAATAATGCATCTATCATAAGCATTTAAAATGCTTAACTCCGTAATTCTTATTACTCATTTACAATTCTTTTATTCATATACGGCCTACATTTTCAAAGGGGTGGATAACAGGAAGAAACTTATAAGTATCCAAAGGTACATTCATTTTTGTAACACATGGGGGATCTACCGCGATCCCAAAAACACATAACGATCCAATTCAAATTCAGAAACAAATAAGGAACCCAAATAGGATCCAGTCTTGATCCAAAATAGCAATCAAAACACATAGGCTGCATCATTCAAAGGTCCTATAGGCATGCCTATCTATCCGCAACTCGATAACGTAGGCTATACACATACTCATATCTGGTTCTTATAATTTTCACACCATTATAATATTCATCACATTTTTAAATGCATAATATGATCATATAATGATCATTACTCTTCCAATTTATCGCATATGATTCTCATGTAGCATTTTCAATGTTCAATAATCAAATAAATAATCCTTCATACAAATTACATTTGCATACATTCACATGTATAATATACATATTTACACATTTATCACATATAATATAATTACCTTTTTATGTTATTCAAAACAAATGGTGAATTTCAAATAAGTTCTTCATTGTTATTTAAGCATAGTCTATCCATATACATTTATTTACAAATATATAAACAAAATAGATCCATGTTAAAAGTTTATTCAAAATGGAATAAAAAATTCCATTTATAATTAATCAAATATTTATCATTAGAGAACCAACCGTAATAATCCATACAATTTCAATCACGCAGAATAAAATTTCATATACTAATTCTTAGTATAATCCCATATTTATATATTGTTCATTGAAAAAAATTCCACGTTCAATCTTATATAAATACCAAGAAATCTTGTTGTTTATATATCATCCTTTAAGTGTTCAATAGATCATCAGGTGTTCATATCGTTAACCAATTTACAAAATGATTATCTATATTTTAAAGTTCATATTCAATGTCACATAATAAACTTATTCAACACCTATGTACACATTAACATCAATGCCATTAAACAAATGCAAACAATTGTCATACATACTTCAATATACATAGAAATCATTTTAACATTATATAAAATACATTTCAAGTAGCATTTACATATAACATCATCACATTCAATTACTCTCTTTTTAATTATTTCTAAAATTAATCACTCAAATATCCATTGTATAGTCCTAAACATGCATTGGATAAGTCCTAAAAAGTTTCGGTGAACTTTGGGTTCAATTTGGGAAGAAAAATGCATAATATAGTTAAAACAGGGGAGGTCACAGCTAAGATGGTTTAATACCAGCCGTGACCCATGCAAATTTATGGACTTTGTAGTCCAGAAGCACATCTCATGACTGGCACAAATGGGTGCTAGCCGTGACCCATTGTTATTCTTACTTCTGAGACAGAATTCGTAGGACAGACTTTTCACCTCAACTTGTGTAGCTAAAACCAATATGCAAACATCATTTTTAGGCAAAGTAGTCTTCTAAAAATTGTGTCTTATATTTCTAATGGTACCAATTGCAGGTCATTTGGATCAATATAACACCAGATATGATCTAAACAATCCAAACTATTCCATTGACCCGACATGAATAGATACCTTTCTATTTTGGCCAATTTCAAGGAACTTAGAGCCAAAATTAGCTTATGGATATTTCTAGGACATTGGTAGTTACAGAAGTCACGGTTCAATTTCCACTAAAATCATCTAATTTGGACATTTTTGGAATTATTTATGGCCTAAACACTAAGTCGAGGCCAAGTGACACTTTGGGCAGAATTTCTCCTACAAATTCTATATGCCCAAATACACACTTTTAATAAATTTCACAATCACCAAACAACTCAAATCATCTTACAAGATCAAAATAACATCAAATGCCATTTTAGAACATTTAATTCAAACACATAAGAGATAAGAAATTCCCAAACCTCTTTTAGACATCAAATAGCTTCACCAAGCTTCCTTTACTCCCAATTGCCCTTTTCCTTTATTTTGAACCATTTCTCCAACTATGTTTGTCAAAATCTTCATGTTAATTTCCTCCTCAAAACACAATTTCAACTTCTAAGAAAATAGAAGAGAAGAAAAGATGAAGAAATGACCAAAACTTACCTCATAAACTTAGGAAAATCAACTTGATTCTTCTAAGCTCTTATTTTACCAACTTAATGTGTGAATTGAGAGAAGAGAGAGAGGAATAATTGTTGAGTTCTTCAGTCAAAGGGGATGGCCGGCTGCCCTTTCTCCGTCTCTTTAATATAAATCATGCATTTTGTGGCCCAAAATAAAACACACCTTTTCCTTCTATTGGTCAAAATTAGATTTTTTTGTAAAAAATCCCCTTTGATCCTCATTTCCTTATTCAATTAAATATTAGCATATATTTAACTTTCGTTTCATAAATTGGCCCACCATATAATTTCTTTTATACATATTTATCGTACTTTAAGAATTGGCAAATGGCCGCTCTTGCCAAATCTTTCAAATTAATGACGGTTGCATCCTTTTTGACACTTCTGTCTCTTAATCATGCACATTCAGTTTTTATTTCACTCTAACCACATCTTAATACTATTAGGGTGTAGTTTCTGTCCTTACAGTACCTGCATACAGTAAATATAAACTACGTACTGAGCATTAAATACGCTCAGCGTTAGTTACAAATCCAAAGGCTTCCATTATCCTAAATCATGCATATATATATGCATTTAATCATACGGATTACAAATAACAAACATGACATTTCTAAGGACCTATCAATTTAATACTTAATTAACTATATAAATCACTTATCACTACTTCCTTTCACTATGAGTTTCAATCTCTTTATGTTACTTTTTCTTATCATTAGCTGTACAATTTATTAATACTATCTTCTTTAAAAATTATTTCCACTACCACTAGTCCATGCAATTACTTAATATACCAATTTTCTTTTACCTATTCTCTCAAGTACCACAGTTGGTCAAGAGTTGACCAAAGGTCACAGTTAGCTTGGTACAGTTGATAGTCAATCCCAACTAAATAATTGAGATGTGAATGAAATTAAATTGGGTGATTAAATGGGATCGATATTAATTATCATTGTTAGTATTAAGAAGAAGATATAATTAAACCATGAAGTTAGCGATGAAAATTACATGGGCGACGAGATTAGAGAATTATGGTTAATTAAGATCATTAAAAATAAATATTATATGCAGAAAGATTTTTATGGGTGTTATTTTGGGGCTTTTGGAATTATCTCTACCTAAGGTGAATTTTAGCCACAAACAAATAAAAAAAAAATACATTAATGAAGAATTTAGGAAGGAAAATTAGGGAAGTTAAGAGATTTTCTAGACTAGTGTATTAGCACAAGGAAATAAAGAATAGAAAAAGAAAAGAAAATGGAAAGAGGAAAGAGCAAGCAGAATAGGGGGAAAGAGAGACGAATAGGCAGGAAAGGAACCTCACCTGCACTAGTGACAATGCGACAGCAAACCCTCACCATCGTCGTTTCCCTCATCGCATCCATCACCACCATTTCTTCTCCTTCTTTCATGAATAATACTTTCGGGTCATGAATAGTGATAGGTTTGACCAAAGTTGATTGATAGTCAAAATTTGACACTAGACAATAATGGTAAAACCCTATAGCACTAATAAGTATTAAATATTTTTGAATATGATTTTTAGGTGAAATTAAGAATGAGAAATAAAATTCACGTCATAGTTTAAACAAATGGTGTTATAGTTGACTGAAGTCAAAGTTTGACCAAAAAAGGGTGAAAGTCAAGCCCGAACTTATTAATGGAAAATATATGATGTTAATTAAGTTATTTATGCGGTGTTGATATTTTAATGGGTATTATTTTTTAAGAAAAAGAAAGCAATTTATAAGTTTTAACGGAGTTATTTTAGATCCGGGAACTAAAGAGCACCCAATAATTTTTGGCTATGTATTTTAAAATTATCAAATAAAGATATTTTTAGTGGGATTAAATCCAACTAATGGATTAAAATTAAAATTAATTTTGGATCTTGGAAAATAAAATAAAAGAGTGGAAGTTTGGCATTTATTGGTTTAAGTTTTCTTTGTATTATAACTATTGGATTTTTAGGGAGATTTTCAAGGTACCGAATGGCAAAAATGCCATCTTTTTCTTCCTTTTTTTTCCCTTGGCTGCTGAGAAGAGCCCCCATTCCTTTCTTTTTCATTTTTCTTTCATTTTCTTCATTCTAAATCTTAATTCAACCTCTCTCTAACCCATAAATCAACATCTAAATACTAAATTATCAAACTTACGTCCCTAAAATCATCAAATTAACAAGAATTTTGGGAAAAAAGATGAAGAGGCAGTAAATGGATTTCTTGGGTGAATAGTATTTGAAATTAAGCAAGGTAAGTAGTGAATTTTTAATTATTTTTAATGCATAATTTTAGTATAATTGCATGCATTAATGAATAAAAATACATGAAATTGAATTTTTATGCATTATGAAGATAAAGAAGATGAGTTGAAGGTGAAGGAGAAAGGAAAGGAGAAAGAAATGAAGATATGATGATAAAATTGAACCTCTTGTGAGTCTAATTTGAAGGATTAACATCAATTTTGGTATGTGTTTTGCAATTTCATTTTTTCCTAAATATTGTGTATTATGTAACTTAAGGTTTTTGAAGGAAAATTGCGATATTGTGGAGTTGATGTTATAAATAACTAATTGGATTTTAAATAACTTATATGAGAATTTATTTTAATGATAGATGTACAAATGGAAAATTTCTCATTATACATCCATTATGTTAATTGTTAAGCATTTAAGATGCATGTTAATTTGCTTAAATGGTATGATAAATATTATATTATTGTTATAAGATACAAATTGAAGATATCGGTTTTTTTTTAAAAAAAATCAAACGTGTAAGTGATCGTGTGAGATTTAAATGTTTCCCTTATCTAATTATGTTTAATTGGTTTCAAATAATTAGTTTTATTCATGAACTTAAGGAAATTGAATATGGTGGATATTTTGTAGTGGTTTGGCCAAAATTGGATGGGTTGAATGCCTATTTGATGCTTAAAAAAATAATAAGAAATTGAGATATGAATTTAATTTTATGTGCAGAGATGAGGTTAAATGGTTAGGTTTATAAATTGTAATTAAAAGTTAGTTATAAATGTCCTTAGTAAAAATAGAAAGGATTTTAAGGAATATGATAAGGTTGGCATGACAATTAGGGAGTTAGCAGTACTGCGTCATGACACGTGTTACCGGACTGAATAGCTTTAAGAGCTCGTGTGACGTATGCCAGAGCCCCCGTATATCCCAGAAGGACCGCTGTTAGGGTTCGAGAAGGGTTCACATCTAGATCTTGGGTAACATGTGATATTTTGGAATCCCTACACAATGAAACATTGGGAAGTTTAGCTAATCCCATGAAACCTTTAAGTACCTTTGAGATAGTTTGGAGTCACCACCTAATTTAAAATAATTGAAAAAGTTCGTATAATATCAAGAGTCTAAACTAGGGAGTAGTTCGGAACTTCACTTTTATTAATGCATTGGTTAATATTATAAATGAGTTTTTAATAATTAATTTTTCATCTCTCATCTCACATGGTCATGTATTAAAACCAAAGCGCATGTCAAGTATCGAGGAAAGCGATAAATAAGAACGATAAATAAAAGAAAAATAAACTACAAAATAAATTACAAGATGAATGGGACAAAAATACAATCCCCCAAAATAGAAAATTAAATAAACAAAATCAATTAAATAATATACATAAATCAGGGCATTTATTGGAAGTAGGAACATTGGTTCCTTCATGCACACTTCAAAAAGTGAAGAGCTATTTTGAGGCTATCTGAGGAAAACCGGGATAAGTGATCCCATTTTGAGGAAAATTAACTCTCTTTTTAAGGTGATATTTTATTAGCCAAAAGTCTAGGACATTAGTCACATTTTATTAGAAAAATACAATTCATCAATAAAAATATTTTTGTGATTTTCTTTCATCGCACATAAAGTAAAACAATTTTATTACAAATTAAGCAAAATAAAGAGAAAAATAACAAAAAATAACAAAATAATAAACCAAACAAAAAAAAGGCCTCTAATCTCCTAGATTTCCTCAATCGCTCGTAAGAGTGCTCAAATAAGGAAAAACAAAAATTGTAGATAAAAAATAAACACAAATAAAATTAACGTTAGTAATAAATCTAAAAAATCAATTAAATCATATAAAATAATAGAATAAATGAAATACGACAAAATAATGTAAAAAATACACATCACATGATCATGGCATCGAAAACGAGGTAAAATGGGACAAAAACGGAAACCAAAGAAACACATAAGTGAGGGGCGCCTGCCCCTGACCTTTTTACCGCCCCTCACATACTGCACTCACAAAAATATATTTTGACACTTCTTCTTCAAATCTCTTGCAAAAATAACATTATTTTATGCACTTTTTACATGTTTTCATGCATTATTCATGCAAAATACTCAAAAAATAATTCACATCCCATGCAAGGAACTCAAGAAATCAACAAATGATTACATGATATTGAACACCAAAGAATATCCATGTTAATGGTGAAAATAAAGATGAATAAAGTGCAATAAGAACGTAATACTTTTAGCCCATAAATTTACCCTCAGAATTATGATTCAACTGAAAGAAGAAATGTGATTTAATTTTCTCCTTAATAATCTGTAAGAATAGAATCAAAGAAATAAGAAATCCAAACTTTCTCTCTCTAGAATGAAGCTTTCAAGAACTTGTTCAAAGAAAAATAATGAAAAAAATGAATCTCAAGAACAAAAAATCAATTTCTTTGTTTCAAGAATGCTTTTTGACTTTTTAGAAAAGAAAACTTTTAGTTCAGAAGATTTTTCTTTTAGAAAATAAATAGAAAATGCCCTCATTTTTCTCTCTCTAGCTTTATATTTATATGCATTAAAGAAGAAAAACTCAATTTTTTAGGACAGAAGATTGAATTTCAATCAAAAACTACCTTATTTAAAATTTAAAAATTGAAATTATCCTTGAAAATCCCAATAAATATGCATTGGAATCCATTTTGAACTCAAATTCTCATTTTAAGAAGAAGAAAATCGAATCTGGAGGTTGTAGGAGACGAGAGGTGCCTGCCCCATTGCCATTCGCGAAGGGGAGGGTGTGCGCCCTCTCGCTGCTAACGCGCGAGGGATGCCCACTCATGTGGCCCGCCCCTGCAAGGGGCAGGCACTGTGTGAGGCACCCTCACGCAGCCCCCCTACAAAGGACGAGTACTGGGCGAGGGGCAGGCTGCGAGGGGCGACCGCCACTCAATTTTTTTTAATTATTTTTTTACGCGAATCTAACTAGGAAACCATAATTTCTACCCTTTTTTGCTTGTGAATATGCATGAATTTTATCATTGGGCAACCCTGGTCTAAGTTGCCTCGAGACCCGATGTCTATAGCTCGGATTTGATGTATGCTATCTAAATTATTTTATGAACTGAATGGATTCGAGAGCTTATTCCTGATAGATGATTATTAAAAATTGAGTAATGATATATGTAAATGGATTGAATGGTTCAAAGAACTCGGTCCTATATTTTCAAATCCAATTTATCCGACTTCGAAATTCCTCTATATTTTACTTAGAGCAAATGCAAATACAAATACAAATGAAAATTAAAATAAGTACATTCATAATTAACAATTAAATAACTTCAATTAGAAGTAGCAATTAGTTATAAGATTTATTAATCTTTATGTAATTTGATATAAATTAATATAATTATTTGTATGCTTAAATTTTATAAATTAGTTTTAATGCCTATTTATGTTTAGAAATATATGAATATATTTATATTTAAAAATATTATATGTTATACATGTTATATTTAAATGAATTTAGATGGTTGAAAAATGGAATTGCTTGAACACCACTAAGTATATAGCTTAGAGCATGGTTTTGTTTTGCCCATAGGTTATGAAGAAAGTTAGAAGAAAGCTAGTGGATCTACTACTAAGTCTCGAGTCACAAAGAGCGCCGCGAAAGACTTTGAGGTGGATGCACTTGAGAATTTCTTTTTGATTTTGGTTATGGCATGTACAAAAACAGAAGTGTAGAACTTTTGAGATTATATTGTAAATAATAATTTGAAGTTATGTATTTCAATTTACAATTTGGGTATATGAGAATCTATAAATTTTAATAGAGCTAAACTTGTGTGTGTATATATATATTGATTTGTGCTTGGTTATATATGGAATTTGACTAAGATGAGTTGAAATGGTATGGAGGATGGGCAAATTATTTTGTGGAAGGAGTTTGATATGGAGAAGGATGGTAGGATAGAATGAAATAGAATTGTATTTCAGTTTTCCTACAAGAGGTTTTAAACAATTGTATGGTCAAAATTTTTATAAAGTGAATAGTATTTGCTAGAATAATAAGGATTTAAATAGGAAATTTTATAATTCATAATATTTTGGACATAAGAATGTGTGTAACATTATATACTCGGTTCTATTATCGGGTGTAGGGTGTTACATGATGAGTAGATCAAAGTTGGGTGTACCGAGATCTTCCAACGATGATTCCAACCAAAGCACCATACTGTGGGGCGTGTGACTACCAGAAATGGGTTCATGATACCTTGAACTCCATTTTGGTAGTAGCGGACCACCTCTGGCGAAGCTCTGGTGAGGCTCCTGTGACCAATGAGTATCAAATATAATGTTGACTTTAGTGATTTGGACATAATTTGAAGGAATATGAGTAACATAGTTGTAAGTGCTCTATTAAATTTACTTTCTCTTTCAACTTTTACATATTATGCTGAGTTAGGAATGATTAAAAGTTGAATTTTGCCTAAATTAGTTTAGAGAGAATAAGCAAATAAATAGAATAGATAATTTGACTTAAAAAATAAGATGAATTGAATCAAGATTTAAACTTAAAAGGAGAATTGGTGGCCTGAAGTAAATGAAATCCATTTATGATTAATAGGGGTTTTGTAGTTTGCTTGTCTAGCTAAAAATAGACAGAATAAATACAATCAAATTACAATTTGAAGAAGTTTAATGAGTTAAACTTATAAAATGTTAGGATCAAATAAGATAATATGTATAATTTGCGTAAGGTTAGGTACTATTTGAAATTTCCTTCGATTCCACAATATTCTAACAAATAAAATGATAATGTAAGGAGCTAAATGTCATGATAAAGATAAGAAGTATTTGACTAGGCTCTAACATGGGTTAAATTATAAAAGTAGACCATTATGTTGAGTCTTACTTAATATCTTGATAAGAATTATTAAAAATGCCAATTATTAAGATGTGAGACTATGTAGGATAATTATATGTGTATGTGTGTGTGTGTGTGTGTGTAAGTGGTTATGTATATATTCACTTAATAGATTATGCAATGGAGTCATAATTATTGAGAAACAAGTTAAATGAATATTAGTGAACATAAGAATTAAGATGCCATGATAATGTATGATTTTGAGAAATGCTTATACTTATGGTTATGATTGTATAAAGAATGAAATGTATAGGATACAAAGTGAGTGAAATGTTTCAATGGCATACAAGTGATGAAGAAAAATGTGAAAATATGTAAAATGGATTATAGAGCTTAAGGGTGTTTGAAATGAATATGAGATATGAAAATGTGAATGCACATAAACACATCAAGTTTTTGTTTAATTATGCATATTATGAGAAATTGATTATGATTTTAGAATTGTGAATTAAAAGTGGAAATTTGTTTTATATGTGTCTTATTTTTATTAAGATGTAGTTATGGAATATAGCCTTATCAGTGATACAAATTTATTGCGAATGTGCTAATTGTTTTGAATTGTAAGGATCTATTACTTAAAACTCAATAAAAAGGAATTATGCCTTGAAAATGAGGATATGATGTTGAATCTGATTTGAAATAATTAAGGAAATCAATAATGTGCCGTAAGATAGAATACAGAACCGTGATTAAAAAAAATTTAGTTAATTGTACTTGAATGTGTATGGAATGCAATATAACTGAAATATCATTATTGCCCTGGGTAATCGATAGGAAGCATGGGTGAGGGTATAATTAACTAGCCACAGGAAATAGAGAACTGCATTGGAATTTAGGGTTAAACGCAACCCTTATTGCGGCTTATTAAGAACCTGCAAATTTATTTTCTTTAATGAGGCTAGTGTCTGGTCGTGATTGATTTTACACAGTATTGGAGTTGGCCACTCGAATTCGTAAGGCCCAAAAGGGTCGAGGCCCAAAAAGGGTAGAAATCCCGCGTATCCAACTTGCGTAGTCCCATCGGATTACTTCGGGCAATAGTTCTAATTAAGTAATTAAACGTTTAAACAAAATCAAATATACATAAGTTTTAGTTTTAAAATTTTATAATTTGTATAAGAGTTTGAATGGTATAAATGAAATATTAATTGCATAATGGTTGTAGATGTGCATGAAGTAGAAATCATGCCTAGTAAGGTGATAAATCTTTAATGGAATAATAAATAAGGTCTTGATTGTGCTTAAGTTGAACCTTAATATAATTAATTGTATTCTCATAATTGTTTATATTATGTATATGTTCATGTTAATTTGTTGATGTGGTGAAAATATTATTTTTAAAAGAAGAGAAATTTCCCTTAAAACAATTAAGAGAGAAATAAGAGTATAAATGTTTTTGTATAACCAAGACAAAAAATTGACTTAGAAAGGAGTCAATGAAAAATTTTATTATTTTCATATACAATTAGTTATAATTGATGAAATTTTCTTCGAAAGTAATAATTTTATTTTTTTTTATGATAAAATCACGTATTTGGCCTAGCGACGAATATAATTAAACATGTATAATTTGATTTAGGAATATAGTGTTTATGTGTGCTTATATTTTTAGCTAATGTTCTATCTGTGATGATTTATTTAGAACATATCTTATTACTTGTCCTTAATTCCCTTGCCTGAATTAGTATTTATATTATAAAAAAAAAATAACCCATATGTATGAATTGTTATTTTAAGATTAAGCATGTATATTGTAAAATAAAGTAAATTTTGTAGAGCACTCTCACTAAGCTTTTAGTTTAGTGCGTGGTATTTTTCACGCGTAGGTTAACGAATAGCATTTACGAGATAGAAGAAAATTAGTCCACTAGAAATGTATCAAGCTGGATTCATATCAAGGCTAAAGTGGTGGATAAGCTGTAAAGGCCATTTTATGTTGTATCTTGGATTCTCATTCTTAGCTTGGCATGTACATTTTGGAACATTATTGTAATAGGAGTTTTGTATTGAATAGATGTAATATAATTAACAAATTAAGGTTTTCTATGTTGTTTAAGTTGAAGATTTTTGTATTTGATGTAATAAATTCTGTAATAAGTGTATTATGCTATAGACACGTATGATTTTGTGATTTTGTATCTATACAGTTAATATAAACTATCGAATGCTGATAGATATGAAAATTGCTTGGAAATGTATGGATTGATACATAATGGACGATAGGAAATTTTTTACGTTGGAGTTTGTAGATAAGTTTGGAGTAGATATGTGATTTTTTTAAGAAGTGTAAAAAGAATTTTTCCTTACAGGAGGAAAGGCAATATTATGGAGAGATTCTACAAAAATTTTATGAGATTGAATAGTAACAAATTGAAGTAATATTATTACAATTAAAAAGGAAATTTTGTCATTCATATATTTATGGATTGTAGAATAGCTTGTAACATTCTTATCTGGCTCGTTCGTCACACCGGGTATGGGGTGTTACATTTAGTGGTATCAAAGCTTAGCTTTAGGTGATTCTGGATTTAGGTTAATAGGAAGTAGGAAAGGAGTTGTGGCACTCTGTACATCTCTCAGTGACCTTAATAGTGAGGGTAATCATTTGAATATTATACAACATGGGGTGGGCAATATGCATTGCCATTACGTGAGATACATTTGGATAATTCTGCATACATAGAACATTTCACATTCATTGCATTAGCATCATCTCACCATTCATGTAACATCCCTTACCCATACGCAGTAAACCGTATCATAACATGACCAGTTTACGACGACAGGCTAAGGGTGTCACTGCACTAAGCGCATTTGACAAAATCCAAATTATAAAATTTCTTTTTCTTTTTTACCAACACATTTTCCATATTATACAAATAACAGAGTTCGTAAATTCACTTTACATGTTTCATTCCTCATAAATAATTTACACAATTACAAAACTGTAATATTTACAAATAAATTATATATTCCAAGTTACTCATATCTAATAGAATATTACCAATATATTATTAAGTATAATACAAAACCTAATCGAAGAACTCTTGTAGACATGTTGGCCTGGAATGATGCAGGATGTCCTTAACACTACATCTATCCTCGGTACCTACACGAATGAGACACCCGTGCTAAGTTTATAGCTTAGCGGAGAAGAGAATATGACATGGACGATTACTCACAGCAGTCGCCACTAAACTCATACAAATTATCGCATTCAATAAAGTCACATTCGTAATTCTTACATGGGATTATTACATATATTAATCACGTATACATACATTTACTTACACATTTAGATAATTAAACATTTCAACATATGACGCCTAAAACTATTTATACACATTACGCATATTAGATTATTCATTCAAAACCTAGTTTCATTGAAAATTGTATTTAATTAATAAGTTGTTATGCATGTTTAAATAAAGGTTCATAACTTATCTTAATATTGTTTTATGCAATCAGTAACAATTCTATACTTAATACATAGACATACACACATAGCTATAATTAACATTTGGAATTGTCAACATATGAGCATATAATTGGTGCCCATTATAAATATTTCCTATCCTATTACAAACTTAAAATATATAATTTGTTCAGAAAATTAATCTTAACATATTAATCATATTTCACAATATTAGCACCTTATGGCAATCATAAATATTGCACACACTAGACTACATATTTACGAAACAAGCATAACTACTAGAATTATATACACATGACATGCATAATTTTTCACTTCACATAAACATATGATTCACAATTATTGAAAATTCATTCTTTCCATATCATTTTCTTAACACACTTTCTTTACTAAATTGCCTGGCATTTCCCTTAAGGAAATGGATAACGAGAGTACAGAACAAAGGAGTGCTTGAGGGTACTTTCAATATTAAATATCACATTACATCAATTACACATTTACAAAGGTGACCCAAATGAGGCCTAATCACGACTCAAAGGGGACCGATAAAACAGAACATAGGCTGCAGCACTAGGGTTCCCTATAGGCATGCCTATCTAGCACAACTCAGGTAATGCAGGCTAATACTCATATTTATGTATCAATCAAATAACAATCACATTATTGACATACTCATCACATTCACATTCATTCATTTTAACCATACATTGAACACATACACTTGTAAATTCATAGTATAAACTTCATAAGTAGTATTCTTATTATTAAATGCTTTCGCAAAATATTTACTCATGTTGTCTACAGATTCTTCTTAGTATTCTCTATAATTTCATAAGTTACACTCATACAAACTCATTGATTATAATTTAACAGTATTAGATAACTGTCACAATCATATTAAGCGCACACACACTTACACACTTCACCATGTTTATCATCAATGTGCATTTAATACTTACACAGTTACTTATTATATTCCTACATGGCCTTATCATTTTCATGATAAATCATCTAACTACTTTTTGAGTCATCACATATATTCACACACAATACCTTTATATATATATATATATATATATATATATAGTGAACCTAGCATAGTATTGCATTTTTGAGTCACATACACCTATTATGCTGCATGTACTTTTATGCACTTCCACCATCAAACTATTATACTCATAGTATGCCCAATAATATTCTTAATAAGTTCATACAAAACCATACACATAATTCGAAACTTACAGAATCCAAATAACATATCTGGCATTCATTATTCCAAGTCATGGACAAATCAATTCACTTATGTTATCATGCATATTCTATAAGTAATATCTTTTATTTTCATGTAGCCTATTTATGTCCATATACCTATATATACTATATTATAATTAATTTCATCTTAATTATGTTTATAAAATATCATTTATTTCAATTTCTATGTCATGTATATTCTATATACAATATTTGTAACATCCCTTACCCGTACATAGCAAACCATAAGAATATATGGCAAGTTTATAACGATGGGTATTGTATGAACTTATATAACTTATAGGTCTCTACCGATGCACTTCCACCATCAAACTATTATACTCTCATATATATCTAATAGAAAAGTAGTTAATTGTCATATATTATTGGGCATACTATGAGTATGAGTATAATACTTTCCCATTAGATTCATATGTTCATAACTTTACCTTTTTGTCACGTTTGCTTGAAGACCATCTAAAAATATTCATATATATGTCCAATACACATAAGTTTCCTATTTAAAGTATCTTCGTACTAATAACCATATATAATTGAAGTATTATTATGATATTTTATGTAAGATAAATCATATTAACTTATAGGTCTTTATGTAATCAATAGTGGATCTGTACCTATTTACATTGGCAATCATATAACTGTAAGTACAAGTATGAAATCATTCTTTTAATAATGTGCACATTAATGTTAATACCTAATATTTATTTCATTACCGAATTAGAATACCTAGCTTTAATTACTTCTATTATCGTTATAAACACCGTAGGTTCATAATGTATATGTACAGAATAACACAGTTATTCAAATAACCGTTATTATTATATGCATATGAAATTTTTACTCTCATATTTTCTTTTCAAAATGCCAGCCGTTTTGTTCACAAAAGAGTCACTCGTGATTAACCAATTATTTAGGTACTTATCGTAAGTATATTTACGATTCATACATCTAACCACATTCATTTATGGATTTACATTTCGTATTATACATTTATCTAGAGGTGGCAAATTTGGCCCAGGCCCAAAATACCCGCCCAATAAAAAATAACCCAAACCCAACCCAATTAAACACTTACCCATTTAAACCCACCCAAATGAAACCCATAGAGAAGAAGGCCCGTTTAACTCTGCCCCCTAATGCCCAACAGGCCTAACTCTTCCCCTTCCAGTCTCTGGCCCTCTCTATCTCTCTCGCTCTCTGCATCAAGTGCTTCCACCTTCGTCTCCTCTCTGCCTCTCCACTATCTAATCATCGCCGCTGCCATCCTCGCCACCTCTCTCTCTCTCGTGCTCACTGTTTCTCTCTCTCTTATTCGCCGCCTCTCTCTCTCGCTCGCTAACATGTAAAGGATATTAATTGGTTATGGCTTTTTATGCATTTCTTGTCTATGTATGAGAATGGATGAATTTGCGTAGTAAGCTTTGACTATCTCGACAATCTGAGTAGTATAGAATATAGATATCTTAGGATGCACAGCAAACTAACATAAAGATGATAAATTCAAGCTAAGAATTGCTAATCTGGTTAATCAAGCTGTACCAAATTTCATAAATTCAAGCTTAAAATTTCCCAATTGGGAACCCTAAATTAACCACATCAACTCTAAATCAGTTTGTGGTTATCAGAATCCTGATTATCTTTGAGGTCTGCTTCTTGGGCATTAAGGCAAGACTGTCTGTCTTTTTTCTTTTTCCTCTAATTAACTACTTTTCTGAACGGCCCCTTCTTTTATTTGTAAATTTTAGGACAACAGTGTTGTTTAGGAAGTTTAATATCTTATAATGATTTATTAATTAGTAGTAATCATTTAAAATATGGATGATGAGCTGAATAAAGTATATATTTTGTTTGTGGGATTCGGCTAAGTTAGTAGTTGCGCAAGTCTTTTTATTCAACTAGTCGAAGAGCTATTCATAGATTATGGGGATGCTTTTAAATTGAGTTTTTTTGTGCTGCTGTTGATGAAATTAGGTACATATAATTAGATATAATTAGATAATGTACCAGATGATTAGATAATGTACCAGCTAAATGTTTACAGATGAGTGAAATTTTGATTCAACTATTCATATTTATGCATATTATGGTACATGCATGCACTCACTTACTTCCAACATAAATCTCAGAGATTGAATTCATAAATATTTAATGCACAAATATTCTGTTTTTACAATCTCTTGGCTCTAGTTCACAACAAAACAAATTATTACTAGAACATTACAATTTTGTTTTGTAGTTAACAATATTAGTATGCACACATAATTTGTACTGAAACTGCCAAGAGAATGATTCTTCACCAACAGTGCATATTTGCATATTAAATGTGATAATTTCTACACATATATGTGAGTACATTTTCTACAATGATTAGCTGAACTTCAAAGTTCCTTCTTTTGCATCTGTACATCTTCATTAGGGAGTTATGCATTTGCAAAGTTTGTTATGTGTTATTCTTAGCCTCTTAGGACAATCACTTCCACGGGCTAGAATTTTTTGTAAACCAAACTTGTGAAGAATTTTTTTTATTTCAATTTTAATTTTTAAATCAGCAATATCATCTATTGATTTCTAACAATTGCAACATATCAGAACCATTTTTCTTTGGCTGTTCTTGTCCTTAGTAATTGTGTAGCTCCTATGATTTTAAAAATCTTGTTACTAGTGTGGTTAAAATACACGATTCTTATTCCATACACTGAATTTCCAATGAGCTTCTGTAGCCTTTGACATTTGTTGCATCGATAATGCCGACCATAGTATTAGGTTTTTTAAGTCTCATTGATCTAAATCAAACTACACAGTATTGTAACCTCAACACAGAGGATGTTATTTATTGTACACATTACTTCTAATTGATTCATCTTGAATGCCATTATAGATTTCTAGTGCTTTTACAAGATTGAGACTTTTTCCCATGGACTTTATCTAACTGGTATAGGAAGAAACACTGATTTTACTATGTTGTTACATCTTGAATGCCATTATTGTTAACAAAGTAAATTTCATGTTATATCTTGAATGCCACTTTTTGATTAGTTGAAATATTTACGTAGACTTGATTTTTTTCTTTATTATTTTTTGTAGAATGGATCCTAGTGTTTGTAGTGTGGATGAGAGCATTGACACTTCTGCAGAAGCCACTTCTAAAAGACGACGAGTATCTTCTATATGGAATGATTTTGATTTCATACCATCAAGTCAGTAATTATATGATGATGGAAAATCTATAGGAAAGTGTAAGCATTGCTCAAAAGAATATATTGCTAATTCTACTTATGGGACTTCTAGTTTAAGACGTCACCTAAAGGTATGTCTTAAATTTAATGTTGTGTCTGATGAACCAAACTACAAAATAGATCAAGATGCATACAAAGAGCGCTTAGCTTTAGCTATAATTAGGCATGGGTACACTTTTATTTTTGCTGAACATGAAGCCAATAGAAATCTTCATACATACTTGAACCAAGATGTGAAGCCGATATGTAGGAATACAGCAAAATTTATGATGATCTTATGAGCATGTAAAATCTTGTGAGGCATCAACAGAAAGGAGACCAAGTGTGGATGATGATCTTATGAAAGTGCGTCTCTTATCCTTAATTTTTATATCTTTTTATAATAATTGATTTGCATTCTTACAGTAATATATTGTATAACTTGTATAATAATTGTTATGTAGGAATTTGAAAGTGTTGGCAGTAGTTTTGGAGATAAATCCTAGTTAGATGTATATTTGAATGATCCAAAACTGAGTAGAACTCATCAATTCGATGTGTTATGTTGGTGGAAGGACAATAAGTCAAAATATCCCATTTTTTCTGTAATGGCTTGAGATATTATGACAATTCCCATTACTACTACTGCTTCAGAGTCAGCATTTAGTATAGGAGGAAGAATTCTCAACAAATGGAGGGCATCCATGTTACCTGAAAGTGCAGAGGCTTTGATTACAACTCGTAGTTGGTTATTTGGATTTGAAGGTAAAATAAATGCACTTATTTATTTGAATATATTTTGCGTAATATTATAATATTCTGACTAGATATTTATTATTATTGTAGTTGAGGATGAGTCTCAATATCACATGGGAAAAGATATTAAATTTTCAAAACAAAATCAAAGTGTGGAGTGATAATCAGTTAAAGTCGAAAAATACTTATTTCTTACTATTTGTATATACACGCCCATTTGGACTACCCAATCTATTTGGCCCAAATTATTTCACATTAGTCACTTTAGTATCTTTTTATTATATCAATAATTATTTTTTATTAAAATGGATTAAAAGGGTCAAATTACATCTCGGCCCATTTGGGCCACTCAATCCGTTTGGACCAAAATCGGCCGTTTGGACCACCCGACTCATTTGCATATTATTATAAATTTTTTTTTACATTCAAAAAATTTTTAGCCCATGGGTTGACCCAACCCGCCCAACCCATTTGGACATTTGGCCCAGTTATGACCCATGTTTTTTTGCCCATTTATGACCCACCTATTAATGACCCAACCCAAACCCGCCCAATTTGCCACCTCTACATTTATCATTCTTTTGCACACTTGACGTCTGCATTTTCCAAGGTGGTGGATAACAGGAATAAAACACATAGGTTCCTGAAGGTACTAATATCATATTACGCATAGAGATCCAAACAGGGATCTAAAACACATGGGGACCCAAACGAGGCCCAAGAACACACAGGGATGCAATCGAGATCCAAAACACATAGGCTGCAGCAACGAAGGTTCCTATCGGCATGCCTGTCTATCCCCGACTCTGTTAACGCAGGCTAATACTCATAACCATGTCACATTTCTATAGGTTTCGTATCATTATTATATTCATTACAATTTCAAATACATAATATGATCATATAATGATCACTACATTTCCAAACACATACTATGGTCATATAATGATAATCACATTTCTAATTTATCACATATAATTTCCTCGTAACATTTTCAATATTTAATATTTAAATAAATAATCCTTTATAACACTTGTTACAAGATTTAAGTCATGTATTAGAATAACCTATTAAACAATTTATGACAATGTTGAAAAACTTTTCCTAATTATTTAATTTCAAACTCATATGCTCACTTTTATCATCAAATTCATTTGATGCCCATATTATTGTTTAATACAAATATATATATATTTCTTGTTATTTGCCTAAGAATGTATACCGAGTCTCTAATTAATCCTTTATCTTTTAATTCTTGAATTTCTTTTCTACAAAGTTTTTCTAAATCTTCGGACATGTGTATAGCTTTAGATCTAGTGGGAATCCAATTAGGATAAAATCCTGAAAACTTATTGGAAAAATAAAAGAACCAAGAATGATTATAATTTCTGAGATAATTTGTCAGCCTCTTTACGATAGACTTAAGAAAAATCCTTTACCTTGGACAGAAGAATCCTGATGAGATTGAGTGAGATGCTGAGTCACAATCTATGGGTCCCATATAATCAAACCATCTAATTTATCGCTATCGAACTTTTGTCTGACCGCTTCTGGATTAGCTCTGCGAAATTTAGATATTAGAGGAATAGATTTTAGAGGAAATATTCCTAAACCTATTTACACAGAAGAAACTGAATCGTCTGTAAGTCCTACTAGATCGCAAATGGAAAACTTTTAATTAAGTAATTATAAAATGAATTTTGAAATTAATAAAGAATTTTTAAGAGCAGATTTAAAAGCAGAATATAATAAGGAAAAAAGAGAATGGTATTTTAATAATTTTTCTCAACAGGAATTAGAAAATTTTAGAAAATTTTGGTATAATGATATGGAAAAACAAAAAATAAATATGCCTTTATTTTTATGGTTTGAAAATTATTGCTATCAGAATAATATTAATTATCCATTTGAAAAGGAATTAAGGATGTTAAATAAAGTAGGTAAACTTTGGAATTTGGCAAATGATGAACGAGTTATATCTATCCATCCTCCATTAGAAAATATAGTATTTAGACAAAATGATCAGGATTATATAGGAATACCTTTTATAGAAATAAAAGAAGAAGACTCTAGAGATAAAAGAATTCAGTATATTATGCTCCAAAATAATTATACTAATCAAACTTTAGAAACTATAGGAAACCAGTTAAATAGAATAGAAACTGTAGTACAAAAACCAGTACCAATAGAAACAGTTACTCCAAAACCAGTTATAGAAGAAAAACCTTTCTTTAAACCCTTTATGTTTACAGGAACACCCGTTAGCCTTAATAAAGAAGAATCTATATTAAGAAAAATAGAAGAAAGACTAGGAAATATAAATATTAATTCAAAATCAATTATAAAGGATAAACAAAAGGACAAACAAGTTGCTGTTTTAAATAAAGAAAAAGATTCAGAATCTGATATAGATCCAATAGCTGAAATAGAAGACCAATTTAGTCAACCTACAGAAAATACTTTTGAAATAAATAAGTTACCTAGAGACGCTTCATTACCTACTACTAGAAACTATTATAAGAGGCCTACTCCTCCAGATACTCAATTTGAAGAACATTGGTATCAGGCTAATTATGATGGAAAAGCAATCTATGAATGGAATATTGATGGCCAATCAGAATATAGAATACTAAATATTTTAGAAGAAATGACTATGGCTGCTAGTTCTTATAGAACAGTAGGAAATAGAGAACAGACTATTACCCAAGCTTTAATTTTCGGTTTTACAGGACAATTGAAAGGATGGTGGGATTATTATTTAACCCATAACGAAAAAGAATATATACTAAAAGCAACTAAAACTATAATAAAAAGAGAAGGAGAAATGGAAACAGAAACTACTATAGATGATAGTGTTAATACATTAATATTTGTTATAACAAAATGTTTTATAGGAGACCCTAGTCAATTTCAGGATAGAAATTCAGAAATATTACAAAATCTAACTTGTCCAAAATTACAAGATTTTAGATGGTATAAGGATATATTTTTAACAAAAGTAATGACTAGATCAGACTGTAGTAATTCGTATTGGAAAGAAAGATTCGTAGCAGGATTACCTAAATTATTCGCAGATAAAGTAAGAAATAGACTAAGAGATGAATATGATAATGTGATCCCTTATAAGGAATTATCTTATGGTCAAATAATAAATAGTATAAATAAAGAAGGATTAGCTATATGTTCTGATATGAAACTTAAAGCAAAATTAAAAAGAGAAAATATTAATAGCCGAAAGGAACTAGGAGATTTTTGTCAACAATATGGTTATGAAAAAATTAGTGCACCTTCTGCTAAAATAAAAAGAAAGAATAAAATTAAACGAAAATATATTCCTAGAAGAAAAACTTATAAGCCCAATATAGAATTAGAAAGGCCCAGTAACAGAAAAACTTATTCTAAGAAAAAATCTTATAAGAATAAAAAACCCCACAAAAAAGATATAATAATTTGTTATAAATGTGGAAAGCCAAGACACTATTCAAAAAATTGTAAAATGAAAGGAAAAGTAAATAATTTAGATGCTTCAGATGAATTAAAAGAGAAAATTATGAAACTTGTAATTAACGATTCCTCAGAAGAAAGCTTATCAGAAGATTATTCTGAAAATGATTTAAATAATATAAGTGAAGATGAATCTAGTAATAGTGATTCAGAATCTTGTGAATGTATAGGAACTTGTCAATGTAATCAAATAAATATGATTAGTAATGAACAAGAATTTTTATTAGGCATTATAGATAAGATAGATGATCCAGAAATAAAAAGAGACTATTTAATTAAACTAAAAGAATTAATAGGACAAAGGGAGCAAAAAGATTATAAACCTTATAATTTTTCAGAAATTTGTCAAAGATTTAAACAAGTTAATAAAAAAATCCTCTATTCAAGATCTTCAGGAAGAAGTTAAAAATTTAAAACAAGATATGAACATACTAAAAGAAAAGGTCCTATACTTAGAAGAAGAAAACTTAAAAGATAATCTAAGTAGAATAATTAAAAATAAAGATCAGGCATCTACTTCATTAATTATTAACGAATCAGAAAATAAAGATGAATATATTAATAGTATATCTAGAATAAATTATCAAAAATGGTATGTAAAATTAGATATAGTTATAAATGATGATTTTCATCTTTCTACCTTAGCATTAATAGATAGTGGTGCTGATCAGAATTGTATTCAAGAAGGTTTAGTACCAACTAAATATTACGAAAAAACTTCAGAAAGACTTAGCTCAGCTAGTGGTTCAAAGTTACATATTAAATATAAATTATCTAAGGTTAAAGTTTGTAATAAAGGATATTGTTATAAAACTCAATTAATATTAATTAAAAATTTAAATTCAGGAGTAATTTTAGGAACCCCTTTTTTAACTATGTTATACCCTTTTCAAGCTAATAATAATGGATTATCTACTATTGTTTTAGGAAAAGAGATTTTATTCGAATTTGCCTTTCCTATGACAATAAGAGATATTAATCAATTAAAAGATAATATTCAAGAGATAAACCTTATTAAAGAAAATAAGCGAAGTCACATAAAGTATTTAATCCAAGAAATAGATGAAAGAAGAATAGAGAATCAGTTAAATGAAGATAAAATAAAAGAAAAGATTAAAGAAATAGAAAGTACTTTTTTAAAAGATGTTTGTGCTCCTGTTCCTAATGCTTTTTGGAATAGGAAAAGCCACATAGTTAGTTTACCTTATGAGAAGAATTTTGATGAAAAACAGATTCCCACTAGATCTAAAGTTATACACATGTCCGAAGATTTAGAAAAACTTTGTAGAAAAGAAATTCAAGAATTAAAAGATAAAGGATTAATTAGAGACTCAAAATCTCCATGGTCTTGTTCAGCTTTTTACGTCATGAATGCAGCAGAATTAGAAAGAGGAGTCCCTAGGTTAGTTATTAATTATAAACCTTTAAATAAAGTTTTACAATGGATTAGATATCCTATTCCTAATAAACGAGATCTTCTAAAAAGATTATATAATGCAAAAATATTTTCTAAATTTGATATGAAATCAGGATTCTGGCAAATACAAATTTTAGAAAATGACAGATATAAAACAGGATTTAATACTCCTTTTGGACATTACGAATGGAATGTAATGCCCTTTGGATTAAAAAATGCTCCATCAGAATTTCAAAATATTATGAATGATATAATTAGACCTATTAATGAATTTTCTATAGTTTATATAGATGATGTCTTAATTTTTTCAGAAAATATTAGTCAACATTTTAGTCATTTAAGAAAATTCTATAATCTTATTCACAATAATGGATTAGTGATCTCTCCAACTAAAATAAAGTTATTTCAGATAAAAGTTAGATTTTTAGGTCATAATATTAATCAAGGAACAATTAGACCAATTAATAGAAGTTTAGAATTTATAGAAAAATTTCCTGATGAAATTAAGGATAAAAAACAGTTGCAAAGGTTTTTAGGATGTTTAAATTATGTTCATGATTTCTTTAAGGATTTAGGTATAATTTGTCAGCCTCTTTATGATAGACTTAAGAAAAATCCTTTACCTTGGACAGAAGAACATACCCAAATAGTAAAAACTATTAAATCAAAGGTTAAAAGTCTTCCTTGTCTTAGTATTCCTCACCCAGAAGCATTTTTAATAGTTGAAACTGACGCTAGTGATAAGGGTTTTGGAGGAATTCTAAAACAAAAAAGAAATAATAAAGAAGAATTGGTTAGATATTATTCAGGAAATTGGAATGATACTCAAAAGAATTACTCTACGATTAAAAAGGAAATTTTAAGCATTGTCTCATGCATCATAAAGTTTGAAGATGATTTATACATGAAAAAATTTTTACTCAGAATAGATTGTCTTTCAGCAAAACATATTTTAGAAAAGGATGTTAAAAATTTAATTTCTAAACAGATTTTTGCCAGATGGCAAGCCCTTCTTAGTAATTTTGATTTTGAAATAGAATTTATTAAAGGACAAAATAATTGTTTGCCTGATTTTCTTTCTCGTGATTTTTTACAGGGAAAATGAATAATAAGAAGGTTTTGAGCAAAGAAAGTATTTCAAAACAGAATAATAATCAGAATGTTTATACTAATCAGATGATTCCAGTGTCCCCAAACCGTTTCTCTCCCATTGCACCTAAACCTAGAACAATAACTCCATAGTTTTTCCCACCAATTTCTTCCAGCCTTATCAGGACACCACCTCTAATTCAACCTTCTACTTTTAGACCACCAACCTATTCTACTATAGTTTCCACTCCTACCTTTGCATCCTCTTCATCTCCCAAAAAATCTTCATCAGTTTATCAGTTGAACCCTCGAAGGAAATTTATCAAAGTCCTAGAAACAGAGGAACAAAGTTTAATAGAAAATCAGAGTTTCTATAAGTTAATTGAATTTATTTTCTCAAAAGGATTTCATTTTTTGGAGGAATGCCCAGAAAAAACCAGAGAATTCTATGAAATGATTCTAGTAGATACCGACTCAGTGGTTATTGAACATAACTATAATCAGGACTCTACTAAGATC